>CM062811.1:499742196-502142196 GCA_031772625.1 Pinus tabuliformis | reverse complement strand
GTTAGAGTAGGAGTACTCGCTAGATAAAAATATTAATTCCTCATCCAAGGAGCACCCATGTTGCATACTTTCGATGGATCCTACTACATGAAAAATGAGAAATACATGAAAGAACGTGATTGCAATCATGTTTTTCATGTAGTAGGGTCCATTGAAAGTATGCATCATGGGTACTCATTGGATGAGGAATAAAATTTTGCATCCAATGAGTGTTTTCACTCGAAATTTCAGTAAACCCAAAATGAGATAAGTTGAAAATACGAGTTGAAAAAATAGTTTTTTTTCCTCTAAAATTTGATGACGTAATCTAATCTTATTTTATTATTTCCACTATTATTTTATAATATCCTTAAGAGGCCCATTTTAGACCTCAAAATTCCCCTAATGGCACCAAGTAGTTGTCTTTGTCCAAGGCACGGTTGAGATTTCAGAATTCTACGCATAAGCATATTTCCCCAAACTTCTTCCTCATTGGGACTAGATTTGATACCCAGGTTGAATGTCGCACCTTGTAAATGATCTGAGCATCCAGTAGCTTCCTTAACTCCTTCTGAATCAGGGGCTCAAGCATTGGATGTACCTTCCGCAAATTTTGCTTAAAAGGCTTGGATCCTTCCTTGATTGGGTTAACATGGTGTATTATTCGTGTGTCATAAGTTTTGATCTCATCGTATGTCCACGCGAACACATATCGGTACTACTTGAATAATAAGATGAAGGCTTGTCTCTCTTATGGTGTGCAACAAGTAATGATATTAACACACTTCATATCTTTCTTTGTTCCAGGATTAATTTTTTCATACGAAAGCGTTGAACTGTGGGTTTTGGCATTGTTTGGCCCTCCAAAGTGATTCTACAAGTCATACAGCTTTTCTAACGATACCATGCCCTTGGGCATGGGTTATCCTTGTTCACGCAAGCTACATATTGTAATTCTTTTTCGTGATCGTCTTTATCAATAGTTTCATATTTTAATACATTAGTGTTTTCCATGAAATATAGTATATGTTGCTCATCATTAAAAACATGCAAATTAGTGATATTATCAAGGACGGATGGTTTGTAAAGAATTTCAATAGAAAAATTGTCCCTAAGTGGTGACAACCTAGCAACAACATTTTCTAATGCATTTACAGTTGTGTTACACATTCGTAATAGATATGATATTAAAATCTTGGAATTGAGAAATTAAACCCCATACCTCTTATTAATACCTTTTTCAAATTAGGTGACACACAGTGTATAGTTTTGTGTATCTTCTGCACGATGATCTCTGAGTCACATATGCTTTTAAGAACTCCAACATTAAGTTCAATGGCCCTCTGTAAGCCCAAAATGAGTGCTTCGTATTTCGTTGTGTTACTAGTGCACTCGAATTCCAAGCGGCTTGAGATCAGGTGCTTTCTGGGTCACGGGTCTACTAAAACACAACCAATTCCAGAGCCCTCCCGTGTCTTTGAACCATCAAAAAAACAAAGTCCAAACACCATATGTACAATAGCAATGCCATACACTAGTACTACTACTACTACTATATTGTACAAAGGTCATTTGTGCCAGTAGGACTAGGAAGGAGTTCCAACTGTGTATGGTGGGACTGGTGAAGGCTGAGCAAGGTAGCACCCTAGGTCAATCTCCAAGAAGAATTAGGGGAATTTTGAGGTCTAAAATGGGCCTCCTAAGGAAATTATAAAATAATAGTGGTAATAATAAAATAAGATTAGATTACATCATCAAATTTTCGACGGAAAAAAGAAAAAACCTTTTTTCAACTCGTATTTTCAACTTATCTCCCTATGAGTTTACTCAAATTTCGAGTAGAAACACTCATTGGATGCAAAATTTGACTCCTTATCGAAGGAGTACCCATGTTCCATACTTTCGATGGACCTTGCTACATGAAAAATGATAAATACATGAAAAGCGTGATTGAAATCACCTTTTTTCATGTATTTCTCAATTTTCATGTAGTAGGGTACATTGAAAGTATGCAACATGGGTACTCTTTGGATGAGGAATTAAATTTTGCATCCAATGAGTACCCCCACTCAAAATTTGAGTAAAACCTTAAGGAGATAAGTTGAAAATACGAGTTGAAAAAAGTAATTTTATTATTTTTTAATATTTTTACTTTTTAACTCCAAAAATGGCAAATCATCCTCTATGGTTGACATCATCATCTTGCATCGTATTGGTTCTTATAAATTTTATTTTGCTTGTATATTTTTCTTATGAGGCTCATTTTAGACCTCAAAATTCCCCTAATGCAATTACCAAAGATTATATTTACAAAGTCAGTCGGCTGATTTTTCCCTTCAAAGGGTGTGACAGTATGCTTCATGTAAGGTTTTGAGTCTACCTAGATTTGGTTATTTCTACCCTTGTACAAAAGCCATAAACGTGACCAGTCGGTATCAAAACACCACTATAACTTGATGGACTAGTCTCTACTTAGAAATAGATTGTATGCTTCGGGATGTCCACAATTACTATGTTTATGCATTGTTGAACTTGTAGAAATTTTGAATAATAAACACTTATTCAACAGAGATTATCCCGATTATACACTATTGCGGAATACATGCATAATACATAACCTCCTCTATGTTGATCATCAATTTAGCAGCATTAAAAACAATGAAACATCAATCGCATGCACACATTAACACAATATGTAACCCGGGGAAAGCTTACAACTGAAAACCCCACACTATCTGTATATTAATGATTGAGAACATGTAACATTACATAGTACAATACTCCTCACAAGTATCCAGCACTATCTCCACCTGTTACACACAAAACTAGCTCAGATCCAAACAAGTCACAAGTTCAAATCTCCTCCGCTGCTTTGCCTGCCTCTATTGCACAATACCAAGTGAAAATCACTCACCCTGAAAATCACGTGAGCACAGGCTATAATACTGGGCATATACTATGCAATCCTCATGGGCATACTCAATCCATTGATGTGCAAGATCTCATGCACAACTATAGTCACAACTGATAACAATCTCAAACTCTAACACCTGTCTCCACTGAACTGTACATGCACTGAGTTAACAGATGTATTCTTCAGTTGCTTTATGAGTTAATAATTAGTGAATTAATTTAATCAATTAATTCACATCACTCATCACTAGTCTATTTGCAGTTAGACTAATTACAACTAGTTTAACCAAGTCAAACTGAACAAAACTCCATCAACTCCACAGAACTCAACCACATTAGTTCTAACTGAAGTCCTGCATGCAATAGCTCAACTGACCCACAAAGAAAGCGTATTTCCTTCTGACAGCTGCATGTGCCACTTCTGTAGCTCAAACTGAAGTGCTCCAAGAGGATAAGATAATGTTTATAGTCTAAATATTATTATGAGACAATAATATTTGACTTTTCTATTTTTAGCCTGGAAGTCTCAAAATAGACTTTGATCACATCGCTATGAACCAGAAATAGAAGTCCATCTATTTTTCCCAACATGACCAATCATCCATAAAGAGAATCTTGCAACTCATAGACCATGATCCATATGTCTAAAAATAGACATAGTCTAAAAATAGACATAGTCTAAAAATACACTTTGCGCCATAATTTGCCTGTGGGCCCATTTATGAAGGCGACTCCTTTCCACTAAGCTCCATCATCTTGTTGCATTCTCAACACTCCCTTTCAACAAGATATGGATTATCAGCAACCCCTATCCTGTCTCGGTGGTATTCGAATTTTCTCCTGGTGAGCGCCTTCGTCAAGATATCAGCATCCTGATCCTCCGTTGGAATGTATGAAAGTAACATGATTCTCCACTGCACACAATCTCTGATATGATGGTACATGGTGTCAATGTGCTTAGATCTATCATGAAATATAGGATTAGCTATGATTTTAATGCAACTCTGGTTATCACAGTAAATCACAGTAGGCTCCAAGTAAGAACCGAACAAACCGACCAGAATCTTCCTCATCCATATAGCCTCGCATGCAGCCAAACTTGCTGCCATATACTCGGCCTCTACTGAACTGAGTGCCACGGATCTCTGCTTCCTGTTGTACCAAGAAACTGTTGTCGAACCGATACTGAAGACCCCTCCTGATGTGCTCTTTCTGTCCGTTGGGCTCCCTACCCAATCTGTATCTGTGAAGCCACATAGCTTCACCTCATCCTCCTGTCTGTACCACAAACCATATCCTGATGTGCCTCTCAAATAATGCAATACATGCTTGCCTGCCTTCCAGAAGAGCTTGGTTGGCTTAACCATAGCTTGTGAAAGCTAGTTAACATCATAGCATATATCGGGTCGTGTATTGACCAGATACATAAGCGACCCCACCAACTGTCAATAAACAATGGCATCCACTTCTTCTGCTGAAGTGGCCTCCTCCTTCCTCCAACCTCCAGGAATAGGAGTATCAACAGGCTTGTATCCATGCATGTTGAACTTCTCCAGTATCTCCCGAGCATACTTACCATGAGAAACAAATAGTCCATCACTGCGCTGCCAAATTTCCAATCCCAGGAAATAATGAAGGAGGCCCAAGTCCTTCATCTCAAACTCCTTAGCAAGATCATCCTTGCATGAAAGTATCAACAGCTCATCACCCGTTAGAATCAAATCATATACATAAAGTACAATGATAAGCAACTTACCCTCCACCACAATCTAGTATAGGTTAGGATCCGCCTCACTCTTGGAGAATCCAAGTCCGGTGAAATAGTTGTCTATCTATGTGTACCAAGCACGTGGTGCTTGTTTCAACCCATACAACGCTCTCTTAAGCCTACACACATGCGACTCGCTGCTGAAGATCTCAAAACCTTCGAGTTGCTCAATGTACACCTCCTCCTCAATGACTCTGTTGAGGAATGCAATCTTCACATCCATCTGATGAATGTGCCATCCCATCTGCGCTGAGAGAGCAAGAATCATCCGTATGGAAGAATACCTTGCGACAGGTGCAAAGGTCTCCTCATAATCGATCCCCTCTATCTGTGAAAAGCCTCAAGCAACAAATCTTGCCTTGTACTTCTCAACTTAACTTTGTAGATCCATCTTGAACCCACCACTGATTTCCCTTCCGGTCTAGGAACAATCTCCCATGCAATGTTTCTGACAATCGAATCATACTCTTCCACCATGGCGTCTACCCATTCAGGATCCTCCACAGCTTCCTCGAAAGAGGATGGCTTAGTCACAACACATTTTCTCATAAGAGCCATGTATCCAGTGCACCGATCAGGTGACTGTCTCTACTTGCGTTAGGTTGTAGGTGGTCCTACAACTTTCTCTTCATCTTGAGCTAGTCGCTCAACTTCTGTCAAGCGCTTTCTCCCTCTGATGGTTGGCGCTGCATGAGTGGTCTCTTCTACTCCATGAACCTTGTCCTGTGGCTGATGCACGTCCTGAAGCTCATCTTTAGGAACTAATAGCTCCTCATCTGCATGCAAGTGTGGCTCCCTCTCAAGCAAACACTTCATGGCTTTCTCCTCCTGAAATTTTATATCCCGTCGCACAACAGTCTTACCACTGTCTGGCAAATACACACGATAGTTGTGGGGCGTATCAGTGTACCCCACAAATATCCCAACCTCTATGGTCGGCTCCAACTTCTTCCTGGCATCCTTCATCACATGCATGTAAATGTTAGCACCAAAAATCCTCAAATGAGAAAGATCAGGCTTCTTACCAGAATAAGCCTCCTCGAGTGTACTCATGCCAAGTATCCTGTGAGGACAACGGTTCTGCACATATACTGTTGTATTGCATGCTTCCACCCACAAGTGAAGGGGTAGGCCCTGATCATGCAACATTGCCCTTGCAGCACCCACGATCGTTTTGTTCTTCCGCTCAGCAACCCCGTTCTGCTGTGGGTTATGGGGAGCTATGAGCTCTCTTTGAATCCCTTCTGCACTGCAGAAATCCTTGAACTCGCCAGAGATGTATTCACCACCATTGTCACTCCTAAGAGCCTTCACTTTCTTCCCCAATTCCTTTTCGACCAGTGCTTTGAACTCACAGAACTTTGAGTATGTCTCGCTCTTCTTCTGCATGAAGAAGATCCAGCACTTACGAGAGAAATCATCAACAAAGATCACATAATACCTGTGTTTTGTTGTCGAAGCTACTGACAAAGGTCCACACACGTCTGTGTGAATTCTCTCAAGGATCTTCGTGGCGCGACTATCCTTCTCGTGAAAGGCGGCTTTCACAAACTTTCCCAAAGTACACCCCTTGCACTGATCTGAATGCGCAAGAGTGCCTTTAGGAAGCCCTGTAGTGATCTGTTGCATTATCTTCAAGGCTCCATGGTGAAGGTGACCCAATCTCCTGTGCCACAGCTCGCAATCATCCCGGCTCACCAATCCTTCTGCCTTGCATGCCATTGTTGTGTATCCATCTACATGCAACTGATAAAGGTTCCTCACTCGAACCCCTATCTTCCGGGTTTCTCCAGTTGTCGTGTTGCACAGGAAAGCCTTTCCCTCACTGAAAGCAACATCATATCCCTTGTCTTCTAACATCGCCATACAGATAAGATTCTTCTTCAATCATGGAACATGCATCACTTCCTTCAATGTGAAGGGTTTACCAGACTCCCTCTCAAAGGAAATGGTACCGACACCGATCACACAGTATCTACCATCATCACCCATCTCGATGTGCACTCCAAGATCTTTGTCCTCCATATCAGAAAACAAATCTCGATCTCCTGTCATGTGAAAAGACGCACCAGTGTCCAAGAACCACACCGACCCCATCACACTTGAAACTAAGCATGTGATCAATGAAAAATCAAGCTCAAACTGCGAGGCTAGATCCTCTCCTGTTGTAGATCCAGCAGCTTGCTTGTTCTTCTTCTTCTGCGGACAATTAGTGGCATAGTGTCCGTGCTGGTGACAGTGAAAACACTTCACCTTGGACATGTCCTACTTCTTGCCTTTCACACTGGACTGAGAAGCTTTCTTGTTCTTCCCCTTCTTTGCTTTGGCAGCCAAAGCACAATTTTCTTCATTAGTTCCCTTTAATGAAGATTCGTCCCTAGTATTCCGCCTGATCTCCTCCTACACAAGATCTGACCAAAGTCTCTCCCATCCTGGCAATTTCTCCCGACCATTGACAGAGTCCTGATAGGAATGTCAACTCTTTGGAAGACCAAGGAGAGCCAAGCTCACCAAGTCCTCATCATCGATAGTCACCCCCACACTTCCCGGCTCATCTCTACACTGAGTGAACTTCGTGAGATACTTGGGCATACTGTCTCCCTTCTCACATTTGATGTTTCTGAGTTTATCCTTGAGCGCCAGCTTCCTCTGATCGCTCTTGCTTTGGAATAGATCTGTCAACACCTTCCACATCAAGTATGGAGAAGCCTTTCCATGCAGGCTAGACACAATGTGATCCTTCACGCCCTCCAACAGAATCCTTCGACACTTTGCTATCTTCTTTTGCCAAGCATCAACTTGCGCAGCATCAGTAGGCTTTGGGACATCAGCCTCTATGAAATCCTTCAACCCATTATCATCCAACACTACCTCCATCCTATCCTTCCATGCAATATATTTTGAGCTGCCCTCAAGAGCATACTCCAATCGCAATCCGTTGAAAGACATTGCCACGTTGATACCAAGAAAACGCTGCTACAAATTCGAATTCCACCAGCTCCAAAATCAACCGCCTCGGATCTAAGATTCGTGAGAACAAAGTATTTCTCGTACAGAGATTGACTGTATGGGCTTTTACTAGATATCTCACCTTCCAAAGGAAGGATGAATCCAGAGGCTACCTGGCCCGATTACAGACTCTGCCTGAAGAAATAAGATGTAAACACTTCCTGAATAGTAGATCTGATGATCAACAGCTTCGATACCATGTAGAAATTTTGAATAATAAACACTTATTCAACATAGATTATCCTGATTATACACTATTGCGGAATACATGCATAATACATAACCTCCTCTACGTTGATCATCAGTTTAGCAACATCAAAAACAATGAAACATCAATCACATTAACACAGTATGTAACCCAGGGAAAGCTTACAACTGAAAACCCCACACTATCTGTATATTAATGATTGAGAACATGTAACATTACATAGTACAATACTCCTCACAAGTATCCAGCACTATCTCCACCTGTTACACACAAAACTAGCTCAGATCCGAACAAGTCACAGGTTCAAATCTCCTCTGCTGCTTTGCCTGCCTCTATTGCACAATACCAAGTGAAAATTACTCACCCTGAAAATCACATGAGCACAGGCTATAATACTGGGCATATACTATGCAATCCTCATGGGCATACTCAATCCATTGATTGTGCAAGATCTCATGCACAACTATAGTCACAACTGATAGCAATCTCAACCTCTAACACCTGTCTCCACTGAACTGTACATGCACTGAGTTAATTGATGTATTCTTCAGTTGCTTTATGAGTTAATAATTAGTGAATTAATTTAATTATTTAATTCACATCACTCATCACTAGTCTATTTGCAGTTACACTAATTAAAACTAGTTTAACCAAGTCAAACTGAACACAACTCCATCAACTCCACAATCAACTCCACAAAACTCAACCACATGAGTTCTAACTGAAGTCCTGCATGCAATAGCTCAACTGACCCACAAAGAAAGCATATTTCCTTCTGACAGCTGCATGTGCCACTTTTGTAGCTCAAACTGAAGTGCTCCAAGAGGATAAGATAATGTTTATAGTCTAAATATTATTATGAGACAATAATATTTGACTTTTCTATTTTTAGCCTGGTAGTCTAAAAATAGACTTTGATCACACTGCTGTGAACCAGAAATAGAAGTCCATATATTTTTCCCAACATGACCAATCATCCATAAACAGCATCCTGCAACTCATATACCATGATCCATATGTCTAAAAATAGACATAGTCTAAAAATAGACTTTGCGCCATAATTTGCTTGCGGGCCCACTTAGTGAAGGCGACTCCTTTCCACTAAGCTCCATCATCTTGTTGCATTCTCAATAGAACTTGTTGATCCGATGATAGGTGAATAAGCACATTTCTAAGTTCACCAATGATCCATAAATTTTCGTGGATATTCCATTGCACAATTCGTCACAACAGATCTAATAATACTATATTAAAAGTCTGAGATTCTACACTATTACAATTTTATTTAATTTATAAATCTGTATATTTTATTGTAATTAGTGCATGCATGCAAATGGAAATCATACAGAAAAGTGGAGAATGAAAAAATAAGCACACACACACACACACAAGATATGCTCTTTGGGAAACCCTTTCGGGAGAAAACCGAGCTGGAATGTGACGTTGCTTCGCTCTCTTTCTTTGTCTTGAAATATGGTTGCAAGTATAAAGAAGTAATGTAAGTGGCTCGTGGGTTGCTATAACGCACAGATCCTCTCTGTGTGCTCTACCTCCTATCTCTCCTGGCTATCTTTTCTTAGCTATGGAACAAAATTCTCTCGAAAGAATGGAATGTATCTTCCTCCTAGTGTCCTGGTTATAACACAACCCGATAGCCTACTAGTGGTTAAGTTTGACTACATCAACTATTAACTAGAGTTACAAAATAGACTCGTCTAGAGTCTTTTACATCACAAGCACATGGCTAGCCCCTTTTCCATGAATAATGGGCACTGATGCGACATCCTCCCAAACTATAGGTTTGAAAACAAGAAGGTCAACTTCTAAGTGGCATAACTTTTGCATACGAACTCTGGTTGATGCGCTTATTGCATCGTCTAAAAGGTATTTATGTGTAGAATTGCATGAAATGGTCTCACACTAGAGTGGAAAATTTTTACCCCCAAAAACCCTCATTTGATGCCTCAAAACGTTCCCGGAAGGTGTCAGACCCCGTTTCGCCAAATTGGGCCCCGCTGGTAAAAACGGTCTCGTGAGTTGATTCCTCCATTTTTTCCACTCCAAATGCATCGAGATGGATGAAAAATAATATAATGATCCAATTTGGATCAACCAATAGCATGGAAAATAGTCCTACCCAGTTGAATAATATGTGCATCTGCCTTATCCCTTTTTGCATTGATTTTCATAGCTATAGATAGTGGCATTACATTTACAGATGCACTGGAATCAACTAAGCAATTATGCACATTGTAATTAAAAATTTCGAATGTTAAAAAAAATGGAGGGCACAGTGTGTTAGAATCTAATTTTAATGCATTAAGTATAGATTCCAAGGGACTAGAAGAGTTACCATATCCCTTATACGAAGAAGCGTTGTTACCTAAGGTAGGTTGTTCAAGAGCATGGACAAACATTTCCCATTGTCTCGTGATTAGTGTAAGTGCGAAGAGTGAAATGTTAGTGTGAGCCTTCATTTCTTTGACTATATTATAATCTATCACAATAGGCATCATTGAAGTGTCTGGAGGATTAAATTTAACTGATACTTTTGGAGTGATGGACTTGCTTTTGTTTTTGGCGAAAGTACTCTTCATTGTGGCATTGTTTCCATAATCGCTATGAGTGTTTTGAGCTGAGTTGAAAGGTGGTGTGATATTCCTTAACAAATTTTCTTTCACTTTTTTCCTTGTCAACTTAGGTTTGGAAATTGTACCTTGGCTTCTCAAGTTATATCAACCATTCTGCTTTTGAGTTGGATCCTCACTCAATGGCAGTTGTTCGGCAATTTTCTTTTCAGCTGCGTATACACAATTGAATGTATTCACTAAGTGCCCAACATTTGCATTTTATTCAACTGCAATAGTTTCTTCCTTTCCTTCCGTTGGCTCAGTCATCTCATCTGAAAATATTGTGTCCATGATCTACGCAGCTACAGCATTCATGTTGTGATTCCATTTCAGGCATGTCTTTTTTGAGTGGTATTCTTGATGAAACGAACAATATTGATCCATGCCCATACTCTCAAAATTCAACATGACATTCAAGCTTTGTGTAGACTTGATTGGTTGATTGTTATTACTTCCAGAGTTGGCAGCCCTTCTCAGTGATTCAGGTGGCTCCATATACACTAAGTGATCAAAGAGGGATCAGGAAAGGCTCAAAAATCAAATTTCTTGGATTTCCATGAAAATAGAATCAGATCAAATATCTTGTCACACTATTTCCAACGGCGTAAATGGCACGTCAATCCAACATTGTATGTGAAAGTTATGGCTAGTCAAATTTTTGGTCAATTAGGCCCCCTGACTAAATTTAGCAAAGCATCAACTAAGTTTGGAGGTCAGTTAAATCTGGAAGAGCCACTAAATTTGGTGGCCACTAATGAGGCAACAATTGGAACTTTGTGGCGACAGTTTCTAGCAGTTACAACTAGCTAAATTGTCACTTACTTAATTTTTACTATGATCTTTAAAAATTGGTTGACGGATTTTGAATGGTTGTTATAAATAAAGCAAACAAACAAACAAAAAATGGGTGGCGGGCCCAGCGGACCCACCCACCCCCATCCAACGTTATATATGTGTGTATGTGTTTTTGTGTGTGCGTCACATGGCCAACGATTATGTTGTATTTCACGGAGCCGGTGGGGATCGAACCCGCCTGGCTCGATGGACCCGCCTACCAACAGGCGGCTACATTACCCATTATATATTATATTACCATCGAACCGACCATGAGTCATAGACTAGTGCCAAAAATAAAATTAAAAACATATTTTTACATGCCAATTACACGGGGGTCCCGTGAGGTTTGACCCTGGGACCTCCTCTAACCTCTGAATTTTAAATAGACCACTAGCCAATGAGCCAATGGCTCCATTGTATACTGCGCCCCAAAATATTATTTAAAAAATCCAAGTTTTCCATTCGCCAAGGAGAACAGAGAGAGGAGAGTGTGTAGCAATGGAACTGTGAGTCAGCATGGAAACCAAGGAGCAGAATCTTGATGCAGGGAATATGCAAGGAATCTAAAAGATGCCCTTGGAGCCTATTTTTACAATGACAAAATTAGGTCAAGTTTATACTCACATTACTTAGAATTTCACTAGGAGTCTGATGGTGCCAATTGTTTTTTGATATGAGCAGCGAATGTTCCAAAGACAAAATGCTTAGGGTGGAACCATGAAGATGGAACCATGACATAGGAATCTGCATGGAATCTCAAAGATTCCTTAGAGGCCAATTTTTGAAGGTGACAGAAGTATACCGACTTAATACTCATTTTTCTCATTTTTTCACAAGGAGTTTGATGGTGTAATCAGTTTCCTCATCTAAGAAGCATAATTTCAGTCAATCTGAAGAAAATAATCTTTGTGGAATCTTAAGGAGTCTTTAATATTCCCTGCATGCTTGAAAATGACATTTTCAGAACCAGGCCAACTTTATACTCATTTTACTCAGTTTTTCGTAAGGAAAATGATGACATAATCATTTTATCCATATAAGTAGCCAAAATTTAGTCTATCCATAGAAGAGATCTATGAGGAATCTTTGAGATTCTCGAGGAGCCATAATTTGACCGAGTCAGAAGGGGGTTGGGTTTACAGTCAGTTTTCACAATTTTTCACCAGGGATTCAACCATGCAATCCATTTCATCAACAGAGGTTTGAATTTTTATGCCATCCCCGGAAGTTGAGGCATAAGATGCATTGATTCCATTTCTTCTTTTGATTTTTGCTAAGATGATGCTTTGATGTTGAGATCCTTGTTTGCTACTATGTTGGAGGATCCTTGTATGCCACTTCATGTGAAAGTTTAATATTTCTTCATGCTTATGGAGAGATTTTATGAGTGAGAGTTCTTATAGGAGAATGTCTCATGGAGAGACATGCCACTCTAGTTATGGGATTTCTTCCTTATATCGACAAAGAATACATCATGTACTCGTCATCATCTTGCAGCATTTGATGAGGCGGCCTCCCCACTCTTGACACCAGGCCTAGTGACATAACCCACACGGGGTGAAATCTGTTATCAAGTTGAGTGTGTTCTATGATTTTATGGTTGTATTTATGTTTCCTCTTCTTTAAAGTATGCACATGTTGTTTTTCATACTCTTTCATATGCAATTATGCTAACATCACAAAAATAAAAGATCTTATTTAATTCTGGTAGATGAGGGAATGCATATCAAGTTTGGTATCATAGTGGTATTCTTGTTGATGTGAATTGTGAGTGTTAATGAAAACTAAAGATTGAACATGCAACAAGAAGGAAAATGGTGGATCACAAAGATCTCTACGAGGACTTCTATAGGATGGAACGCACGGTAGATATAATGTATGTAGATTATGAGGAGAAAATGGGAAAAGAGGAATAGGAGAAAGAGAGAGAAAAGGACGATGCTCCATCTCCATCTTCGAGTGAATGCACTTCTTCTTCATCTTCTTCTCATCATTAAAATGAAGAGATCAATAACAGTCTTGGAGAAGAGAATGTTGAATTGAAGAGACTTCTACAAGGAGAAGAAGTGAAGAAGCAGAGATTGTAGCTTCAGTTACAAGCCATTAAAGAGGCCTTGGAAAAGTTGAAGTGCAATGGAGGCTTAGCGAAGCTATCATCACCTACTTCAAAATCAACAACTGAGGTAAATAGTGTTGATAGTTTTTCAGTTTCATTTTCACCGATGTTATTTCTATTGGAAGCATAGAAGTACCCATTTCAGGAAATGGCATGAGACTCCTTACCAAGATGGGGTATAAAGGAGGAGGACTTGGTGTTAATCGCCAAGGAATGACTCATCCATTGGAGTTTCTACAAAGACCTTGATATACATTATTGGGATACATCGAAGGAGAGGTTTTGAAGGTAGCAGAAGCTTCCAAGCCATTGTCAAAACCATCGAGGAAAGAGGATGAAGGGAACACATCACAACCCCCTCATGACATTGCACATTATAGAGGAAGAGATAAGGCAAGATCTCATCACCAGGATTGCAGTAGAGACAACAAAATAACATATAAAAAGTCTCAGTATTCTAATGTTCATTTTCATTACAATAAGATTGTTAATGATGAGAAAAAAATCACAGCATACAAAACCATTTAGTTTTTGTGGTTTGTATAGACATGGTGTTGTCGAGTGTTGGAAAAGGATGGAAGCAAGTAGGAGGACAAGATGTGAAAGGCCTTATCCACATCAGGGAGGGAAGAAGGTTAAGCAGGTTTGGAGGAGAAAGAATCATTGTAGTCACTACAAAAAGTATGGATATCATAAATCCACATGTCAAATACTCGATGCCTAGAAATCACCTATGAAGGACCCAGCTGGTGAAGATTTTCAACAAGTGAATCAGCCACATGGAGATGACCCATTCACTTTGTTGAGCGACAGATGATTTTATTAGATATAGTAGATAAATCACATGTTATGAAATGATTGTAAAATTGATGAAGTGTTTGCCATCACTTATGAACACAACATAGTGATATTTTTAGCCCTTTATGTTGATAGTTTGGGTATTGATTTTTGTTATGATCTTAATGTAAACTTGACCAAATAGTGTGTTATATACTCTTGGCAAGCATGGGGTTTGATTGGGTCATTTTTTGTCTTGTAAGGGGACATGTATTTTATAAAGATTGTACCACATATTTTTTTTAGATGCAGGGGTCGGTTCATCACTTATGGATCTGAAGAACAAAGGTGAAGGAGGACCAAAAGCTCCTTATTGGGGAGGAATGATCCAGGTGGCTCCATAAACACTCAATGATCAAAGAGGGCTCATAAAGGCTCAAAAATAGAATTCCTTCGATTTCCATGAAACTAGGTTCAAATCCAATATCTCGTTACAATATTTCCAATGGTTCAAACAACACCTCAATCCAACATCGTATGTGACAGTAATGGCCAGTCAAATTTTTGGTCAACTAGGCCCCCTAGCTAAATTTGGAAGAGCACCAACTACATTTGGAGATCCGCTAAATCTAGAGGAGCCGCTTAATTTGGAAACCATTAACAAGGAAACGATTGGCACTTTGCGGCGACAGTTTTCGACGGTCAGAACTAGCGAAATTGTCGCCTACTTAATTTTTCCGGTGACCCTTAAAAATCGATTGATGAATTTTGAATGGTTCTTATAAATAAAACAAAAAAATAAAATGGGTGTCAGGCCCAGTGGACCTGCCCAACCCCATCCGACATTTTATATATATAATGGCCCATGGCCAACGGCTATGATGTCATATTTCACGAAGCTAGCGAGAATTGAACCCGCCCGGCTATTGGGCTTCAAAATATCATACAAATATCACTCATTACCATACATCGTTCACCTATGCTTCCATTATATCACTCATTATTCACTACCATGTCACTTCATTTTCCCTATTGTTCATCATTAATGGGTCTCATTTATATCTTCCAAATATTATTTATTTTCAAGCATTTTTAAGAGAAATTTTTTATTAAATATTAGAAAATAATATATTTTACTTCATATATGGAAAGTGGATTTTTTTTGTGACATGTGTAGGTACAAAGGAAGCTTCCAAGAAACCTTCATGTGGCCTTGAATGATCAAATTCGAATTTGATAAGATAAGCCTCATGGAGAAGATCAAGGACAAAAGGGGGTTATGTGTCTAGATGGTTGAGAGATGTATGGAACTAAAGAGAGATTAGTGGATCATCATTATGAGTTTGTTATCTAATCCCATTGTATAAATAGGAGTACAATCTCCTTCATTTGTAATCTTAGAATCTTCATTTGTAACTTTAAAGTTCCATTTGTAGTCTTAGAGTTTGTAATCTTAGAGTTGGTTTGTACATCATGATGGAGATTTTGAAATAAAGAATCATACTTTGATTTTGTTACTTCTACATTTGAGTCTCCTTTGAAGTGGTGTGCTTGTGGAGTTATGGAGGGCCCCCATGGCCTCACTTGCATGCTTATTTTAGGTATAATTTAATCTATGTTTTTATTTCATTTCAGCTTTTAAGTTCTTGTTAGATATTCTAATTGTTCGAAGAGATCTTAAAAATTCATGTGTTCTTGTAAGGGAACCTTAAGACCTCCAACAAATTAGGAATCTCGCTAGTTTGTTTAATTGTTGGAAGAAATCTTAAAATTCATGTGTTCTTGTAAGGGAACCATAAGATCTCCAACAAATTAGGAATATCTCTAGTTTGTTTAGTTATTGGAAGAGATCTTGTCGAATGTGTTCTTATAAGAGAACCAATAGATCTCAGACATAGTAGAAATCTTTCTAGACCTATAGGTGGTACTTCTAAGTTTACCTTCCCGGGTTGACATTAATTGAACTCTAATTTGCATCCACATTTTAGACTAAACATATTGGCGCCATTGCCGGGGAAGTGCAACTAGAAGGATTTAGTAATTATTTTATGCATTTGTTTTTATGGAATAATTTGTGGAACTTGGTGATAGCAGGTTCATTAAGGAGTTCAACATTTGGAGCATTTTTATTTTCGCACATAGTTAATTTAAATTCAGTTTTTATTTTAAACCCCCCATTTCTCACTAATCCATATACGGGTGAAGAATTTGACAATGTTGAATAAGTACTTCTTGGAGAGCAAGGACAATAACCTTGAGCCAACTCTAAGATAAGTTACTCACATACTTGCAAATCATAAGGTAAAAATTTTAAGTCATGATGTGAGCATGTTCAAACTTTTAATCCGTAGGTGGCTTCACTGGAAGCATTCTTTTACCTAAGAAATAAATAAATCTTTCAAACAAGATGGATAGAATACATTAGAAAAATAAAAATGAGATCTCATTAGAAGTCATTAGAAGTCATTCTCATTAAAAGTTTTTAGTCTTAATCTCATTAGAAGTTTTTAGTCTTATTTTCAAAAATAAAAATAAAACATCATGAATAAATTCAATGGCACAATAAGAGCTGCTTCATCTTCTCATTTCTATGTCTTGTTTCTGTATCATGGGTAAGACAAGAGCTTGATTATAGGAAAGCTTTGTCTTCCGAGAGTCTAAATGCCCCCGCGACATTGCAGAAAGAGTGTAGACTATGCGAAGTTTGATCGCAGATCTTGATTGTGTTTATTATCCATCCACGCTAACCTGCATAAATAAAAATAAATCAAGAGATTAGTATGCTCTCTTCCTGCACTTCATGCGATCAGGAAGATCAGAAAATCTATCGATTTATTTCAAATAAAAATACTCTCGCTGGAAAATTGAACTACAATATGACAATAAAGAATTTTGTGAATGTGCAAAAAATCATCTTAAAAAAATTTAGATCAATTTTAATTTTTTTTTTTTTAATTTTAGTTTTTTAAAAAATTCCCACATAATAATAATATATATCATATATATATTATTATTTAAAAAAAAAAAAAAACCTTTTTGAAACCTAACCATTTTTTTTTTAAGATAAGCTCAATTATGGAGAAATATAGATTGCTATTTCCCCAGCTGGTACGCTAACTCAAAATAGTAGATTTAAAATAAAACAAGATAGTGATGGCTACAAACTCGAGCTTGACAATCAAATTATGAATTAAGACCCATCATTATTCTACACAACCACCCATGGCGATTATTTGCATAGGACAACCTAACCTGCAAGTAAACCTTTTTATTGCTAAGATTTGTAAACATCCAAACTGAGTTTTTGAAGTTGAATAGAAACCTGACAGTGCTCGAGCCTAGATCAAGCAAAGCCCTTCCAGGCTTCCATGCATCTAAAAGCAACAAGTACTAGCACTTATTGGTGAGACTCCTGTCCCATTCTTTTTCGTGTAAATTTTTTAAGTGAAATCACAGGTCTGTATTTGGGTATTAGAAGTCCAAAAGTTATTTAGACAGGTCACAAAGGCTACTCAACAGCGAGTGAGTAAATCAATACAAATGAAATGCCAATCTAGATTTGTGCCAATTTGAGAGGCAATTGAAAGGACCTTTTGTGTTAATCGAAGCATCTGGCAATTGGAGCATTTTTGAAAGAGGACGAATGACACGATCATTGGAACCATTTCCACGTCTTTCTAACAAGGAAACTAGACAGGAAAGAGCACCTGCATTTGCTATGAGTTGTTGATGCTACGCAACCCCTTAAAAACATCAGTGTTAAAAAGTGGGTTTTAATCGAACCAAGACAAATATGGACAAACGAAGACATGGGTTTTTTCCACAACAGAATGAATTACATAACCCCAAAATTGTTTGCATTAATTCATAACGGTTTGAGAGGGAATCATGGTTCTTCGAGACACTATTTTGGTAACTGTGTGAAGAAAAATGGCTTTTACAATTAATGTGTAGAGAATTATGAGTTTTGCTGGCAGTAAAGCAGATTTTGAGCGATTTGAGTTATTTTGCATTCAGATTTATTGGCTCGATTTGAGCGATTTTCACCTTCACATGTTGCCTGGCTGAAAATGAGCATTTGCAAACCAAAGTCAAGAAAACCAAATACGCCCATCGTGAAGCTATCAAAGCATTTTGAAAACGCACCAAGTGTTGCACTCATGCTTTTGAATCATTTTTATCTCTAGGGTTGCACCTCTTTTCATGAATAGTGCTGCTTCTTTCTCTCTATTGTAAAACTATGGTTTACTGATTGTTTCGATCCTTAGATCTCATCTTTATTATGTGAACCTTAATTACCCAATTCTGTAGCTGATATGAGACTATTTAGCTGATGGCATCATTGATTTTGATCCTACAAAAACAAGGTTTCAAACCATATTTTAACAGTAGATCTGAGGCTATTTGTCTGATGAAATCACTAACTTTCTTTTCTTTAGAACCACGATTGTAGATCATCTTTTAATTGCAGAACTTCAATAGCTGATGGAAAGGCACTTTGGCTAGTGGAATAACTGCTTTTGAAAACATATAATGGAACATTTGGAAGATTAATTTAAAGAGCATTTTGTGGACTATTTAAATGCTGATTAACTTGCTTAAGAGTCAGCAATTTCATATTGTTGTATGCTTTTATAATGTACTAATCTGCAGAACACAACAAATCAATAATGCCAAGCTTTTTTCCATGCACAAAAGTTAGCTGACAAAAACAGGGAGTAAATTTAATTTTCATGGTTATTTCTTTACAAATGGATTGATATTAATATCATGATTGAGTCAATTTAAACACTTTGATTGTCCTTAATCTATTTTATTTGGTACAAAATTTTTGTGTAAGAATCATGAAGGAAATGGCCATTTCTTCTTGAACACACTTATGTTTTCTCTCTGCCAAGTTTTTTTACAGGTTACAGGATAATCAAGTGATCATTATGGAGATTACATTGTGATGACAATTGGTCTTCCAAAGACTAAATTCATGAAAAATTCTAAAGACAAATCCAACTCCACAACCACTACCTTGCACCTCCCTTTTTGAAACAAATTTTGAATTCCACCAATTGTAAATCCATAAAGCATGACATTTCCATATCCATTTTTCACAGCAAGAGTTCTTATTCATCCACCATGCATTTCCTTACATCCATTCCTTACAAGCTTATTGTCATTTTCCTTATCATTACCATTCCCTTTCAATTCCGTGAATAAAACCCTGCTTCTATGGATATCATTGAGTCAAAGTCCTAGAGTCTAATTATTTTTGTAAAAACACCTAGACGCTTGCATTCCTTAATGGCAAGTACTCTTGCCAATGAACAATGCGAGTACATTAATATCCCTTGTTCGTTGGATCTTGTAGGTGACTCGACCATGAAAAATTTATTCGTACCTACAAAGATTTGTTAGGCATCCTGACTCCCATTGGAATCAATGGTGGGAGCTCTTGTGTTGGCTAAGGGCATTCATTAACGGCCACTAAGTCAACAACTTCTTGATATGTTCGACGCCGACACATTTATTCACATAGTAAGATTTGTACCATCGAGCGTTGAAGACTTGAAGACCCATATTTTGTAACAAATGAAGCAGACTTCCTTTCATTGTTTTTCCATTTGTCATGACTTAAGGACAATTCAATAAATAAGGCTTGGGGGGGGGGGGTGTAACTTCTATATTTTGTATACCTTCCAAGCCTTATACATTTTTAGCCTTATTCAATAGACTCATCAGATTCATCAAACTATCCAGCAGCAGATACAACAATACAGATCCATATTTCATCCACAACTTGCAAAAGAAGCTTTAGACCAGAATTGCAGCAGCTAAACATGCATAATTCATCCACTTCTTTAGGTAAGTAATATATGATGTTTTCTAACTTTTAATTTTGAAATTCTTTTTAGATGTTAAAATGATGATATTTGGAAAATATTCCACTATTTCGCTATTCCCTTTCTCATTAAAAATTTCCAAAAACCATCAGTTGGGGGGGAATTGCATACTTCATTTCTTTCTCTCATTCATATTACATCTTAACCCACATAGTCTTCCCACAATAAAAACTACTACAAAATGATGAGCATATTAAATGACTTCTTAAAAATGATTGATCTCAACAAAGTAAATAATGATTGTAACACAAGAACCAATCATTAAAAAGAGATCTCAACAAAGGAAATAATGATTGTAACACAAGAACTAATCATTCAAAGATGCAAATGCTTTGCAAAAATAAAAGTTATCAAAAGATGTGCAAAGTTAAAATAAAGTCCATGATTGAAAGATGGTTGTTACACAAGAACCAAACATCTTGTAAAAGGAAGCTCATCTAAGAATTAAATCAAATAAGTCATTGTAGTAGCTTGCATGACGACATGCAAGAGCTTCAGTTGGGGGGTATGTTGGGCTTCAAAATGTCATACAAATATCACTCATTACCATACATTTTTCACCTATGCTTCCATTCTATCACTCAGTATTCACTACCATGTCACTTCATTTTCCTTATTGTTCATCATTAATAGGTCTCATTTATATATTCCAAATATTATTTATTTTCAAGCATTTTTAAGAGAAATTCTTGATTAAATATTAGAAAATAATATATTTTACTTCATATATGGAAAGTGGATTGTTTTTGTGACATGTGTAGGTACAAAGGAAGCTTCCAAGACACCTTTATGTGGCCTTGAATGATCAAATTCGAATTTGATAAGATAAGCCTCATGGAGAAGATCAAGGACAAAAGGGGGTTATGTGTCTAGATGGTTGAGAGATGTATGGAACTAAAGAGAGATTAGTGGATCATCATTATGATTTTGTTATCTCATCCCATTGTATAAATAGGTGTACAATCTCCTTCATTTGTAATCTTAGAATCTTCATTTGTAATTTTAGAGTTCCATTTGTAGTCTTAGAGTGGGTTTGTACATCATGATGGAGATTTTGAAATAAAGAATCATACTTTGGTTTTGTTACTTCTACATTTGAGTCTCATTTGAAGTGGTGTGCTTGTGGAGTTATGGAGGACCTCCATGGCCTCACTTGCATGCTTATTTTAGGTATAATTTAATTTATGTTTTTATTTCATTTCAGCCTTTAAGTTCTTGTTAGATATTCTAATTGTTGGAAGAGATCTTAAAAATTCATGTGTTCTTGTAAGGGAACCTTAAGACCTCCGAAGAATTAGGAATCTCTCTAGTTTGTTTAGTTGTTGGAAGAAATCTTAAAATTCATGTGTTCTTGTAAGGGAACCATAAGATCTCCGACAAATTAGGAATCTCTCTAGTTTGTTTAGTTATTGGAAGAGATCTTGTCGAATGTGTTCTTGTAAGAGAACCAATAGATCTCAGACATATTAGAAATCTTTTTAGACCTATAGGTGGTACTTCTAAGTTTACCTTCCCAGGTTGACATTAATTGAACTCTAATTTGCATCCGCATTTTAGACCGAACACCGGCCCTATGGGCTGGCCCGCCAATAGGCGACTCCATTACCCATTATACATTATATTACCACCAAAACAACCGTGAGTCAACTGAACCATGCCAAAAATAAATAAAAAACATATATTTACATGCAAATTTCATAGGGGTCACACGAGGTTTGACACTAGGACCTCCTATAACCTCTAAATTTTAAATAGGCCACCAACCAATGAACCAACGGCTCCATTATAAACTGTAGGAATTTACAGGGTAAGTTCCTCAGACAGAACACCAAAGGACACCGCTCACAACCAGATCGCAGATCAATACACCAGTATTTTTGACGTGGTTAAAACCCTCAAAGAGGGAGACAGTCCACGGCCTGAGCCAACGCGGCCACTTCAGGCAATTTATTAATAAAAGAATGAAAATTTACATATGCTTCTCTCATGCACGGATTACCCTACAAATGACCCTCCATGCGCTTTAAATAGAAATCATGGACCAATCGAGTGTCAAGCCACGGATCAAGTGTCGGTAATACCGAGGAGAGAATGAACCATCGAATCACTACATATCGTGACCGTCGGATTGTAAGTTACAAAATGTACAATGGTAAAGAAACACACTTTACCTAACTCTATACTAGACAAAGTTGTACTTAACTATTTCCTATGTGTCGGAATATCCTAACATCCCCCCTTAAGAACAACTTGGGATAGGATTGAAGGATTTACAAATATGACACAATAGGAGAAGGAAGGAGGCACTAGAGCCTATCCCCCCTTAGTGACAACTTCCTGAACTCCAACCATAAATCGAATTTTAGTGAACTTCGCCTCTGTGAGAGCCTTTGTAAAGATGTCTGCAACTTGATCATCTGTAGAACAATATTGCACTTCAAGAACATGGTCATGGATGAGCTTTCTGATGAAGTGCATGTGCAGTTCAATGTGTTTGCTGCGCTGATGTTGGATTGGATCTTTGCATAGCTGAATGGCACTTTGATTTTCACACCAAAGTGTAGTCGGATGCTGCTGCTGAAAGCCAAACTCTGACAGGATCTGACGAAGCCACAAGGCTTCCTTACTAGCTTCTACGGCACCACGATACTCTGCTTCTGCTGATGAAAGAGAAATGGCACCTTGTTTCTTGCAAGCCCATGTAATAGGTCCTGAACCAAGAGTGAACACATAACCGGCAGTAGACTTCTAATCATCAGGGTCACCAGCCCAATCGGAATCAGTGAAACCAACCAATAGAGGAGATGCTTCGGCATTGTAATGAATCCCAAACTGAACTGTACCTCGAACATAACGAAGTATTCTTTTAGCTGCTTTCCAATGAACCGAGCAACAAGGCCAATAGCAAAGGAAAGGTCAAGACGAGTATGGGTTAGATACAAAAGTTTTCCTACAAGTTGACGGTATAAGGTAGCATCAACTTCAAGAGAAGTACAAGTGACTGAAAGTTTGACTCCAGACTGAAAGGGAGAAGGGGTTGGCTTACAGTCTTCCATGTGACAATGACGTAGAATATCACAAGCATACTTGGACTGGGAAAGGGAAATACCCTCCTTGGATTGCAAGACTTGAAGACCAAGAAAATAGTGTAAGTGTCCTAAGTCTGTCATTTCAAATTTCCTTTTGAGGCTAGACTTCACATCGTTTATAAGGTTGGGATCACTACCAGTAAGGATAAGATCATCAACATAAAGAACAAGGATGATAAGAGAGTTTCCCACTTTCTTGGTGTAGACAGTATTGTCAGAATGACACCTAGAAAAGCCAGATTCTAAAAGAAAGCTATCCATTTTGGCATACCAAGCCTGAGGAGCTTGCTTGAGACCATAAAGGGATTTCTTAAGTCGACATACAAGGCTGGAGTCTGTTTGTATGAAGCCAATGGGTTGTTCCATATAGATTTCTTCATGCAAGTCCCCATGCAAGAAGGCAGATTTAACATCCATCTGATGGACTTCCCATTTGAAAGAGGCAGCAAGGGAAAGAACAAGGCGGATAGAGTTCATTTTGGCAACAGGGGAGAAGGTTTCAGTGTAGTCAATGCCTTCAACCTGTGAAAAACCCTTAGCAACAAGACGAGCTTTATGTTTATCAACTATGCCATCTGGTCCATACTTGGTTCTGTAAACCCATTTGCATCTAACAAGTTTTCGTCCTTTGGTAAAGGAATAAGATCCCATGTATCATTTGCCAACAATGAATGATATTCTTCATTCATAGCTGCTTCCCAATCTGGATGGCCTGAAGCTTCTGCAAAGGTGTCAGGATCATAATTTACTGGAGCTTGAGCCAGTAAAGAAGAGGCTCTCTCGAACTGAGATCGTGTACATCACTGATCTGTAGGATCACTGGCAAGATCACCTGCTGCATCTCGAGTAGCACGAACCCATTTTGGAAGCTGAGGAGCTGAAGGAGGATCCTGAGGTGGTGGGGGAGGATTGTCATCCTCACTTTCATCATCTGAAGAAGAAATGTTTTCAAAAGTAGAAGAGATAGGGAGAGGTGGCACAATCGCTGGACTAGGCTCGCAGGCCGATATATTTTCATCAAATTTTAGATCACTTCTAATGATAACATTTTTGGACTTAAATGGAATAAGTCTATAGCCTTTGATATCTTCAGAATATCCAACAAAAGTACATTTTTCACTCTTAGGTTCTAAAGCTTTATGCTTTTCATCTGGAATATGGGCCCACGCTTCACTTCCAAAAACACGAAAGTGACTTACATCTGGTTTGATTGAGCTCCATGCTTCTTCTGGAGTGATATTCTTTAAATCCTTAGTAGGAGTGCGATTTATTATGTAATTTGCACAGTTAATTGCTTCTGCCCAAAAACTAAGACCAAGTCCTTTAGATTGTAGCATACAATTAGCCATTTCCTTTAAGGTGCGATTCTTCCTTTCAGCTACACCATTTTGTTGTGGAGTATATGGAACAATATGTTGCATTTGTATTCCATTCTCAGTGCAAAAGTTGATGAATGTGTTTTTAACATATTCTCCGCCATTATCAGATCTTAGCTTAAGAATTTGATGTCCAGATTGTTTTTCAACAAAGGCTTTGAAGGCCAAGAATTTGTTAAATACTTCACTCTTGAGTTTTAAGAAGTATACCCAAGTGCGTCTGGAGAAATCATCAATGAAAGTTAAGAAATATTTGCAGCCAGAGAATGAAACAACAGGAAGTGGACCACATAAATCACTATGCACAAGCTGTAAAGGGGATGAGGCGTGCCAAGAGGCACGTTTTTCAAAACTGTCCCGATGATGTTTTCCGAGTACACATCCGGAACAAACACCATCTCTGCAAGATACCATAGGAAGACCTGTCACCATATTTTCTTTACATAGATGCTGAAGGGAGCGATAGTTTAAGTGACCAAATCGCTCATGCCAAAGTTTGCTCACTTCATCGTTATGAGCAACAAATACTGAGGGAAGATTTGATGACCCAAAGTTGTGAAACTTATACAACCTTGTAGAATCATCAGCAATGCCAGTAGCTAAAATGTTTTTAGGATCTCTTAGGTCCTTGATTACAACATCATGAGGTGAAAATTCAATGATTTTACCTTCACCTGAATGAGTTATCTGATATACAGATAGAAGGTTGCAGGATAAGGTTGGAACACATAATACATCATTAAACTGACCATTGTCTAGATGAACAGTTCCAGTCCCTACAACACTAAGAGATCTATCATCACCAACATATATATTTTTGGTGTTACAATCATTTAAAGAAGAAAACATGGCTTTTTTTTTGGCCATGTGATAAGAAGCTCCAGAATCAATGAGGCACTCATGAGAATGAGAAGAAGAAGATACATTTAATGCATAGCCAGACCGAGATGCTTGACAACCACATGCAGAAAGTGCCATTCCTGAAGATGAAGTTGAAGTTTAAGATTGCCCCAAATGGATGTTATGCTTCTTCATTGCTGCTTCCAAGGCTTCCATCTTCTTAAAGCATTTTGATTCTAAGTGGCCATCTTGATTACAAAAATTGCAATGTCTATCAGTCTTCTTCCCTTTGTTTTTATTTTTCTTATCATTTTGTTGAAATGATTTTTCATTTTGGGGCTGAAATTGCTTAGGACCCTTGTTTGGTTTAGGACCATTCTTTTTAGGATATGACTTCTTAGGATTCTTTGAATTTGGTTGCTGTTGGGTGGCTAACGCTTTCTTGGAAGAGTTTCCAAGATTAAGAAGACCAAGGTGTAAGAGTTTTTCTTGTTCTCTTATTAAAGAATCACAAAAAGAGTCAAAGGAAGGGGGCTTGTAGTCTGTTCCTTGAGAAATGAAGGCTTCTCTTGTAGAATGGAAGGTGGAAACAAACACAGAGTAGGCTGGTCCCAACTTAGTAAGAATGGAATAGATAAGGTTACTATCTTCTTTCTTAACTTTAACACCTTCCAAGAGATATCTAAGGGTCTTGAATTTGGACAAGAAATCTTCAATGCAAGAAAAATTATTAGGGTCCAATGTAAGCAACTCATTTTCAAGTTGATGGGCTCTAAGTTCATTTTTAATCCCAAAAACTTTATTGATTTGTTTCATTGCTTCATCAGGAGTATCAAGTTCTGCAATATGGAATCTAAGATCTGGAGAAATAGACATCCCTATCAATCCACGTGCTTGATCTTGCCTATTTTCCCATTTAGCAGCCTTATCTTCATCCTTTGGTTTCTTTTCTTGGCCTGAGGCTATTCGGTAGAGACCTTTACTTCTAAGTAAATCCTCAATGTAGGACAACCATTGGAAGTAGTTGGTGCTGTCAAGGGTAACTTGGTATTGACTTTCCATTTCAACGGAAACTGAAGCTAAAGATGCTGAAAATAAGTGTTCCAATGGATAGATCTCGAAAAATTAGGCTGGTTTAAAAAAAATGGCTCTGAAAACGGCTTCCGGATGAAGAAGTTATGGCTTTTTGAAAAAAGTTGATGAAGTCGCCGACGAAGTGCGGGAATGTGCGGAAATGAAAAAATCCGCCCCCAAAAAATGGAGACTTGAACCCAAGACCTCTACTCTCTTAGAATAGCTTTGAACCAATTGAGCTATACAAAAAAATTGAGAGAGAGAGAGAGGGGGGGGTTGATGCTTTGGGTTGCGTGCTTGCTTTGAGAAGGCTCTTTTTCCCTACAAAACAAAAAACACAAAACCCAACACGGACATGCAAAGAAAACGAACCTTACGGCTCGATGTTAGCTTTAGCCGAAAAACTAAATATTTTCAAAAATGAACCTTGCGGCTCAAAGTTAGCTTTGGCCGGAAACTAAATATTTTCCTCAATGTTTCTGATTTTCCGAGATCACCCTAAGGCGCAGGGAAAAGAGCATACGCATGAGAAAAATCCTTCCTTTCTGTTTCTGATTTGCCCAGATCGCACAGAGTCGTAGGGCAAAGAGCATACGCAGAAATGAAAGGTATAGATCCGGTAATAAAAAAAAGCTAAATAAACCGAAACTGACATAAACAAAGAGAAAATAACAGTAAACTGCAAATAAACAATGTATACCTCCAGATCTTAAAAATGACGCAGCTAGGGCTACCGGAAACCTTTTCACGTGAAACGAAAGGGGTTCCTCACTGGAACAGATGCTCCCAACACAACAGAGCAGTCCTATCGGCCCGAAAGTAGTCAGAAATAGCAGATCTAGGAAACAGCAGTCGGATGCAGTTCTACCGGCTTCAGATTTGGATCACCAACGGACGCGGCCCTCAAATAGCTCTGATACCATGTAGGAATTTACAGGGTAAGTTCCTCAGACAGAAAACCAAAGGACACCGCTCACAACCAGATCGCAGATCAATACACCAGTATTTTTGACATGGTTAAAACCCTCAAAGAGGGAGATAGTCCACGGCCTGAGCCAACGTGGCCACTTCAAGAAATTTATTAATAAAAGAATGAAAATTTACATATGCTTCTCTCATGCACAGATTACCCTACAAATGACCCTCCATGCGCTTTAAGTAGAAATCATGGACCAATCGGGTGTCAAGCCACGGATCAAGTGTCGGTAATACCGAGGAGAGAATGAACTGTCAGATCACTACATATCGTGACCGTCGGATTGTAAGTTACAAAATGTACAACGGTAAAGAAACACACTTTACCTAACTCTATACCTAACTCTATACTAGACCAAGTTGTACTTAACTATTTCCTATGTGTCGGAATATCCTAACATAAACTATACCCTAGAATACTATTTAAAGAGGCCAAGTTTTCCATTTGTCAGGGAGAACAGCGAGAGGAGAGCATGCAACTGTGTAACCGTTAGCCGGGATAGAAACTGAGGAGAGAAACACTAACGCAGGGAATATGCAAGGAATCTAAAAGATTCCCTTGGGGCAAAATTTTCATAATGACAGAATTATGCTGAGTTTATACTCAAATTACTCATAATTTCGCTAAAAGTCTGATGGTTTCGATGGTTTTCTGATCTGAGCAATGGATTTTCCAGAGATAGATTGTTGAGGGTGGAACCATGACGCATGAATCTGCATGGAATCTAAAAGATTCCCTAGAGGCCAATTTTTGAAGTTGATAGAAGTATGCTGAATTTATACTCATGTTTCTCAGCTTTTCACAAGAATTTTGATGGTGTAATCAATTTCCTCGTCTAACCAATTTAATTTCATTCAATCTGCAGAAAAGAATCTTTTTGGAATCTTGAGGAATCTTTAAGATTCCCCGGAAGCCCAAAAAATGACAGTTGCATAATCATGCCAACTTTATACTCATTTTACTAAAATTTCCATAAGGAACATAATGGCCTGACCATTTTATCCATCCGAATAGCTAAAATTCATTCAACCTGTAAAAGAAAATCTTTGAGATTCTCAGAGAGCCAAAATTTAACCTAGTGAGAAGGGGATCGAGTTTACAGTCAAATTTCACGGTTTTTCACCAAAAATTCAACTGTGTAGTATGTTTCTTCAGCAGAGACGTGTATTTTTAGGCCATCCTCGGAAGTGGAGGTCAAAGATGCACTTATACCATGTCTTGTTTTGATTTTTGTTGAGATGATGCTTTGATGTTGAGATCCTTGTTTGCTACTATGTTGGAGGATCCTTGTATGCCACTTCATGTGAGAGTTTGATATTTTGTCATGTTGATGGAGATATTTTATGAGTGATATTTCTTATAGGATAATATCTCATCGAGAGACATGGCACTCTAGTTAAGGGAGTTATTCCTTATATTGACAAAGAATACATCATGTAGTCATCATCATCTTGCAGCATTTAATGAAGTTGCCTCCCCACTCTCGACACCAGGCTGAGACGTAACCCACATTGGGTGAACTCTGTTATCAATTTTCATGTCTACTGTGATTTGTTGGTTGTATTTTGTTTCCTCTTATTTAAAGTATGAACATGTGGTTTTTCATACTCTTTCACATGCAATTATACTAACATCATAGAACTAAAAGATCTTGGTTAATTATGGTAGCTGAGAGAATATGGATCACTCAAGAAGTTTAATTTAGGGGGCTTTCTACTTACAATGGTCTCACTTGACCTATGTTTCAAATATTCCAACTCGTTGGATAGATACTTGATGGTACGGGTCAAGCTTTAAAGATTGGTCGCTTCTTTATCCTTGGCCTTACTTAAGGAGGCCTGAGACCTTTTGCCCATGTCTTTGGAGCCTTTTGATAATTCATCATCCACGATGACTCCAATTTTGGGCAAGTCCTTTTCAACCACAATATCTTCTTCATAATTTTCTTCCATAGTTCCTTTTGCAATTCTCTTCAGGAACTATGTGATGCGTGTCGGTAAGGTAGAAGTATAATAATCAATGATGATGGATTCATTAGGATTAGTTTCTATAGGAAATATGTTCAATATGTTATTGAGCCTCTGATTAAAATATTTAACCTTTTCTTTCTGCTCCATCTTCAGATTTCCCATCTCTTTCAATAACATGGCAGAGGTTTTGTCATCGACAAACTTTTCAAGGAATAGAATTTTGAACCCCTTCCAATTCTATATTGAGTTCAGAGGGAGACTGTGGTACTGTTAGCTCTACTATTAATTTCAACATTTAAAGGTCAAATGCATGCCTAATCCGGTTTTACATGATAAAAATAGTATTTGCAGCGGCCAGCCCGCCCTTTCCCCTTCACTCTGCTCACACTATCATAACCCCTGATACCTCAGTTTTCCTCTAAACTTCTCCATAAACCCCGTATAAATCCTTTTTCCCTCAGGTCTCGGCCACAAATTTAAACCCATGAGTATGTGGTCATATAACTGCGCGCATGCGCGAAAAGTGCTACCCGCGAAGCCCTCCCCTTTCACATCAATCAATAAACATGTTCGATTAATCCCCGTCGTCCAATCATCCCCGCCGCAATCGGATGGCAGTCGCACCTCCCGCCGCTGGAACATGCCCGCGCGTTAACCCGCAGGGAAAGCGGTTTTCCTCCGCCACGTGTCACTCATTTAACGTGATCACGACCCCTCTGTACGAATACCACTGTCCCCTGATAGCAGTGCGGGGATACCGCTTACCGCCCGTACTCCATCCCCATCTTGTTAACGTTCGCACACCTCTGTCACCCGATAGCCATCGGATCTGCCCGACTGCGATCTGACGACCCATGTTCGCCTGTACACGTTTCCTCCCAATAGCCCCTGTAATCCAATCGCCACCGTCCATCTGCCAAATCTGACAGCTTACAATCAATTGCGCCTTTGTTTCCTGCCGACGTCGCCTGCCAAGAGATCTCAGCCATCTGTCTGTTCCATCCAACGGTTGATATTTATTCCCTACTCCCCATTCATTCCCATGCAATCATCATGTTTTTGGCCTATCTCGTGCATCTGAAGGAAGAAGGCAATCACCCACCAGCACTCTACGCAGTTAATCTTCAACTACCTCATTCAGGAGACAGCACGGCCAAGGAAGGAAAGTACAGCCTCGAGCAGTTAAATGCCTTCAGCAGTTATGGAAATTTATTCATACAACACTACACCTGCTCGAGGAGTACACCTAAGTACGATAGAATGTCAAATTTTGTTCATTAAAGCAGCGGATCGTAGCAGAGGCCCATATCAGATAGTTAATGTGGTAGGTGGTCCATGATGACCACTCCACGCATAGAACACCAAGATATTTTTGTAAACAAACTCTATATATACCCAGAATCAAAATGTAATGAGGGTTGATGGATATTGTTTTGATGTAAAGATCAACTTCTAGAGACTGTAACTACTGTGATACCTGCAGCATCTAGTCTTCATTTTCAGCCAATACAAGCTTATTTTGTTGTTAATTGCTCACTTTCCACTTCTTCTTTGTTCCAGGCTGTGACTGTTATGCATTTTTCATGTGCGCTTGAAGTTTAGAATTAGAGGGGCTGTCATCCCACCTTTGTGTTAAAATCTAGTATGTATCATTGAGTATGTATGCAGGTTTCTGCTATTTTAATGCCAGAAGAGATGTCATCCTATCTATGCATTAGGAAATAGATTTACAGACCTTTTAACTAGTTGCAGCCGGCCATCACAGGGTCCTGTGCATCTGCTGGTGTGGTCAATATTCTCCATCTTCACCTGTTCCTCAAACTGTGAGTAATTGGTGGTCTAAAGCCTTGTAGTCTGGGGTGTTCACCCATGTCTAGGGTTAAGCATAATAGAAGTGGTTATCTGGCTTGAATATGCATCATTCCTTCCATTCATCCACCTATTTCCAACATTTTTGTTGAAGTTTGTAATGTTCCCGAGCATCTCTGAGATACAACCTAGAAGAGTTTCCTGGGGTGATAACATTAATTGACGCTGTTGCCAAGGAGAGGAGATTGAAGCTCAGCTTCCCTGGGAGAATGACACAGTTCCAGATTTTGATGATAGACAAGTTCTGGGCACATTTCTGGTTGTAATCATCTATCTGGCGACTCCACTGGAGGAAGACCAATATTTGGCGACTCCACATTGAATTTCTGGCTCAGTTTGTAAGACATACTCGAAGAAATCCTCAGAAATCACCAGCTGAACCAGTGTCTGGCCCTGAGAGGACTGTCAAATTGAAGAAAGCATCGTAGAAAGGGGCATCAGGATCAAGTAAGCCTAAAAAATCACATGCATCTCTGAAAGATAAAGTTATAGCTGAAGATATACAGTTTGAATATTTAGAGCCCAGCATTGTTAATAAGGAAATTCCTTCAGAGATTAATACAACCCCTTGTCCATCTAGTTCCCCTTTGAATCTCAGCCCAAAGAGAGCTTCCCATACGGTCCAAAACATCCCTCTATCTCTGTCATCTATTTCATTGTTTCAAACTGCTCAATCTGCTAGTATCCTTCCACATAGCCCAATCATGGCAGGCCAGCAAGCACCCACGAAGATAGAAAGAATTGTTGTTGCCAAGTATGGACCCCTGGTCTTGCTTGTTCCTTTGAATGCTATGCCTGCAAGAGAATATAAGAAGTATATTCCCAAGTTCACTGGCATAGAGGGAGTGACAGCAAAAGAATACCTTGAAGCTTTTTACAGATATGCTGATAATTTAGATATAAGTGAAAATGAAGTGTGGTTGAGAGTTTTGTACAGAGCCTTGATGGAGAGACTAGGAAGTGGTTCACAGAACTAGCCCCTAGATCTATTGTTGATATTGAAGCCTTAGATGATGCATTTTTGAAGCACTGGGGAGATAAAAAGGACTTGTTGTATTATCATACTGAGTTTGGTAACCTGAAGAGGGAAAATGGGGAATCATTGCCTGATTTTAATAAAAGATTCAATCATATGTATAGTAAGATACCAGCTGAGGTAAAGCCTACCCCCACCTCTTCCAAACTCACTTATGCCAATTCTTTTGACTCTGACTTATGCCTGTTGTTGAGAGAAAGGAGATGTGCTACTCTGGCAAACATGCAGGATGCAGCTCTAGAAGTAGAGTCTAATATCATGGCTGTAGAAAAGCTCAAAAGTCAAGCTGACGGAAGGAGGCATAGAGGTCAAGCTTCTACTTCCTCTGCTTCATCTTCAGAACCTAAATTAGATAAAATGACTAAGATGATAGAGTCATTGGCTGTTGAAATTTCTAAGCTAAAGGTTGAGCAAAATTCAAGAAAAACAAGTCAGCAGAACGCATTTGCTCCAAGAAACCCAAATCCTTTCATAAGAGAAAATGAACAGTTGCAAATTATTCAGAGGGGTGAAGAATCAAAAGAAGAACAGAAAGTTAAAGCTCCTTTCCAAAATGTAGTCATGGAGGAGGAACAATTTGAAGATGAGCATGAAATTCACTGCATGGAAGATAAAGGCAGCATTGCATTTTTTACTTTAGCTACTTATGAAGAATCATTGTTGCAGGAACAAGATAGTCAAGAATGGGATAGAGAAGCTGTCCTACAAGCTGAGGAGCAGCGAAGATATAACATGAGGTCGAATTCAAAAAATGTCAAAGAGAATCTTGCCCAAAGAGCTGTTGTCCAAACAGAGTCATAGAATATCAGACAGAGAAGACCAGCAACTGATCCAGTCATTCTCAAAGCTCCAGTTCAAGAGGTAAAAGGTTCTGATAAGTTATATTCTTCTTTCAGCTTTGAGTTAGAAGTTCATAAATTAAAAATATTTGTGCCCCTGATAGAGTTGGTGAAGAGTGAAGCATTTAGAAAGCCTATCCTTGAAGCTCTTGAGCTGGAAACCCCACAAACCTCCACTGACTCTGTCAATTTGCAAGATGATAAGCTTGTTGTTGTGCTTAGCCCCATGATTGAACCTGCTGATAATAATTCTCCATCTTTTTATGTCTCCTTGACCATTCATGACAAAATTCTCCACAACTTCCTACTAGATACAGGGGCCAGCCATAATTTGATGCCTAAAGATGTCATGGAAGAGTTAGGCCTTGACATCACCAGACCATATCATGATTTTTTCTCTTTTGATTCAAGAAAGGTGAAATGTCTGGGATTGATAAAAGATCTAGCCATTACCCTAACTCAACTGCCCATGAAGAGTATGATGATGGATATTGTGGTAGCAGATGTCCCTCCTAAGTTTGGCATGCTGTTGTCCAGAGGATGGACTAAGAGACTAGGTGGGACATTACAGAATGATCTATCTTATGGCACTGTCCCAGTTTTTGGAGGAGAAAGTAGGAGATTGTACAGAGAAGCACAGTTGGCATACATAATCAGTGATGAGAGGAATCCTACCAATCATCCCATATATGCTGTGGACACTGATTTTGGAGCATGTATTCTCCAAATAGAAGAATCCCAGAAGGCCTCATTGTAGCTCAAGAAACCAATTTTTCAGGCCAAGAAAGAGCAAGGAAGTCAGGTTTGGGAAATGCTCTTTGATGGAGCATGTTCCAGGGAGACTGCAGGAGTAAGGGTGGTGCTAGTATCTCCAAAACAAGAAAGCATTCAGCTGTCTTTTAAGCTGGCTTTTCATGTCACTAATAACATAGTAGAGTATGAGGCTCTGATATTGGGCCTTAATGCAGCAAAAGACAGAGGAATCAGGAACATAAAGGTGTTTGGAGATGCGGATTTGATCATTCAGTAAGTAAATAAAACATTTCAGGCAAAGCACCCAAGGCTGAAAGCATACAGAGATGAGGTATGGAGAATCAAAGATTCTTTTGATTATTTTTGTATTTCATATATCCCTAGAGCAAAAATCAGCTTGTTGATTCCCTTGTTGTTTCTGCTAGTCTATTTATCCCTCTCATGCCTCCCAGACTGATTTATGAAGTCCAAATGAAATATAGACCATCCTTGCCTGATAATGTCCACCATTGGAAAGTTTTTGATGATGATGATGAGATAAATAGGTTTCTACAAGTCATTGATGAGTTTTCTGAAATGCAAATTGACCAAGATAATGAAGCCTTGTTAGAAAGCCCCAAATCCCAGCTTAGAAATAAAATTGGTAAAAATAGCATTGTCCAGCTTCCCAGCAATCATATTCCTAAGGGTTTAATTCCTCTAGAAAGACTGTTTGACCAGAATGATGTGCCTTACAAAGCTACCCAAAAAGAAGACCAATCTGCAGTCTGTAAGCATGATATAGGGAGTCCAGGTCAGCCTAGATACATAAATTTGTCCACTCATCTGTCTGCTGACCAAAGTTCTGAATACTGCAAATTAATGAAGAAATTTGTTGATGTGTTTGCTTGGGAGTATAGTGACTTGAAACTTATGATAAAAAGATTATTCAGCATAAAATCCCTTTAGAGAAAGACATCGTGTCTTTCAAACAAAATCTGAGACCAATAAATCCTATGCTTCTTCCTCTAATTGAAAAAGAAATTAAAAAAATGTTGGCTGCCAAGATTATAGTTCCTCTTAGATATTCCAAATGGGTAGCCAATCTAGTAGTGGTGAGGAAGAAAAGTGGAGAAATCAGACTATGTGTTGATTTCAGAAACTTGAACAAGTGCTCAAAGAAAGACAATTATACCCTACCGAAGATGGAGCATTTGTTGCAGAAGGTCTCAGGAGCCAAAGTGATGTCTTTCCTGGACGGATTTTCAAGGTTTAATCAGGTTGTGGTGCATCCAGATGACCAAGAGAAGACTGCATTTACCACTCCTTGGGGAACTTTTATGTATTCCAAGATGCCTTTTGGATTGATGAATGCTAGAGCAACATTTCAGAGAGTTATGGATATAGCATTTGTGGGAGAGAAGGATACATTTTTCTTTATCTACTTTGATGACATAACAGTATACTCCAACAACCATCAAAATCATTTGCAGCATTTGAAAAAGGTGTTCTTGAAGTGTAGAAGGTTTGGGATTTCAATCAATCCTAAAAAATCACAATTTTCTTTAGAAGAAGGCAAGCTGTTAGGACATGTTGTTTCTGCTACAGGTGTCTGAATTGACCTAGAAAGAGTAAAAGCAATACAGGCCTTGTCTGTCCCAAGATCAAAGAAGGATATTCAGTCCTTTATGGGCAAGATTAATTTTTTGATGAGGTTTATACCAAATTTTGCAGAGTTAATATGAAACATATTACCTCCATGTTGAAGAAGGGGTTAGAAGTTAGATGGACTGATGCAGCAAGAAAATAATTTGAGTCTATTAAGAAAGCTATTATGGAGGCTTCCACTTTGATAAGTCCAGGTTATAGCAAGGAGTTTAATGTATTTTCATTTGCCTCTGAAGACACCATTGCAGCAGTTTTATTGCAAGCAGATGAAGAAGGTTCAAAGCATTTGGTGGCATTTTTCAGCAAAAATTTGAGGGACGCTGAACTGAGGCATGACATTATTGAAAAAAAAGCATAGGATCTTATCAAATCCTTGAAAGCTTTCAGAGCTTACATTTTTCATTCCAAAATAATTTCATATGTACCCTCTGCTGCAATAAAAGATGTCTTGACACAACCTGATGCTGATGGAAGAAGGGCTAAATGGATTGCAAAGCTAATTGAATTTAATATAGAGCTGAAGCGCACAAATTTGGTCAGAGGTCAAGGTCTTGCCAGGTTGTTAGCTGAAGAAAATTGCAGATCATTGGATATTGATTTCCTGTGCACAATTGCAGAAATTGGTCAGACAAATGGAGAATAGGAAGCAGCTGAACTAGACAGAAAGCAGTCAGTGGCCAAAAATCTAGCTTCTTGTGATTGGTATTCTGTAATAGTTAAATTCTTGTTGAAGCGAGAAATCCCTTCAAGATTTACTCAAAGTCAAGCTAGAACTATAAAGCTTAGGGTAGCTAAATATTGCATTAATAAAAATCTGATCTACTGGAGGGATCCATCTGGAGTGCTTTTGAGGTGTCTGGACAAAGAGCAGTGAATGGAAGTTATGCAGTAGTTTCATTCCAGCATGTGTGGAGGACATCACTATTAGAAAACCAATTCCCACAAAATTCTCAGAGCTGGGTACTATTGGCCCTCCTTATTTTCTGATGTGTTTTCATTTGTTAAATCTTGTGACAGCTGCCAAAGATTTGAAGGGAAACAGCAGTTGAAGTCCCTGCCCTTAAAACCAATACTTGCAAAAGGACCTTTTCAGAAGTGGGGCTTGGATTTCATTGGAGAAATCAATCCACATTCCAGTGGCCAGCACAGATGGATATTAGTAGCTACTGATTATTTCACTACGTGCATTGATGCAGTCCCTACCAGGAGGGCTGATCATAATGTGGTCATCAAGTTTTTAATTGAAAATATCTTTACCAGGTTTGGTTGTCCACATAAATTAGTCACAGATAATGCAGCAGCCTTCAAGGCAAAGGAATTGGTGGAAATGTGTGATTCAATGGGTATTAAACTGGTTCATTCCACCTCATACTATCCTCAAGGCAATGGTCTAGCAGAATCTTCAAATAAAAGCCTGATAAGGATGATTAAGAAGTTGCTGGAGGACAATAAAAGGAATTGGGATGCTAAGCTCAAATATGCACTGTGGGTTGACAGAGTAACCATTAAGAAATCCACAGGAAATTCTCCATTCAGGCTGGTATATGGCACTGAAGCTGTATTCCCCATTCAGTTGACTCTCCCTGTGGCTAAATTCCTTCAAACAGAATAGAATGAAGAAGAAGACATGGCAAAGAGGATCACTGATTTAGCAGAAGTACATCAGATTAGAGAACAGCTGTTTGAACAGGCTGCAGCACATCAGAAAAAGATCAAGGATGCTTTTGACAAGAAGACAAAAACATACAATTTTCAGGTTGGAGACTTGGTTCTGAAATGGGATGCATTGAAGGAAAAGAAAGACAATCATGGGAAATTTGATGCTTTCTGGACAAGCCCTTTTATTATTTTACAGATTCAAGGGAAGAACACCTTCATACTGAAAATTATGGGAGGAGAAGCAGTTTTTGATGGCCCAGTTAATGGGCGTTTTCTAAAAAATTATGTTGTTTAAGGTCTTTGGCCTTAAAGGTTGTAAATATTTTGTTTTTATCAGTTTTGAGTAGGCAAAGTAGACTCCATGCCCAATGGAACACTAGGAATTTTGCTAATTTGTTTTCATCAAGAAGGCATTGATCTGCAAGTTCTTGAGACCTCACAGGGAGGATCTCATCCCCAGAAGGAGCCAGTGTTAGCTCTGCTATTAATTTCAACATTTAAAGGTCAATTGCATGCTTTATCGGGTTTTCTATGATAAAAATAGGATTTGTAGGGGCCATCCCACCCTTTCCCCTTCACTCTGTTCATGCTCTCATAACTCCCGATACCTCCGTTTTCCTCTAAATTTCTCCATAAACCCCGTATAAATCCTTTTTCCCTCAGGTCCTGGGCGCAAATTTAAACCCATGAGTCTGTGGTCATATAACCGCACGCATGCGTGAAAAGTGCTACGCATGAAGCCCTCCCCTATCACATCAATCAATAAACATGTGCAATTAATCCTCGCCATTCGATCATCCCCGCCGCGATCGGACGGCAGTCGCACCTCCCGCCACTAGAACATGCTCTCGCGTTAACCTACGGGGAAAGCAGTTTTCCTCCGCCATGTGTCACTCGTTTAACGTGATCGCAACCCCTTTGTACGAATACCATCGTCCCTTGATAGCGATGCAGGGATACCACTTACCGCCCATACTCCATCCCCCGCTTGTTAACGTTCGCACACCTCTGCCACCCGATAGTGGTTGGATTTACCCGACTGCAATCTGACGGCCCATGTTCGCCCGTCCACGTTTCCTCCTGATAACCCCTGTAATCCAATCTCCGCCTTCCATCTGCCAAATCTGACAGCTTACAATCAATTTCCCCTCTGTTTCCTCCCAACGCCGCCTGCTAAGAGATCTCAGCCATCTGTCTGTTCCATCCAATGGCTAATATTTATTCCCTACCCCCCATTCATTCCCATTCAGTCATCATGTTTTTGGCCTGTCTTGTGCATCCGAAGGAAGAAAGTGATCACCCACCAGCACTCTGCGCAGTTAATCTTCAACTACCTCATTCAGGAGACAGCACGGCCAAGGAAGGAAAGTACAGCCTCGAGCAGTTAAACGCCTTCAACAGTTATGGAAATTTATTCATACAACACTCCACCTGCTCGAAGAGTACACCTAAGTACCAGAGAATGTCAAATTTTGTTCATTAAAGCAGCAGATCATAGCAGAGGCCCATATCAGATAGTTAATGTGGTAGGTGGTCCATGATGACCACTCCACGCATAGAACACCAACATATTTTTGTAAACAAACTCTATATATACCCAGAATCAAGATGTAATGAGGGTTGATGGATATTGTTTTGATGTAAAGATCAACTTCTTGAGACTGTAACTACTGTGATTCCTGCAGCATCTGGTCTTCATTTTCAACCAATACAAGCTTCCTTTTTTGTTAATTTCTCACTTTCCACTTCTTCTTTGTTCCAAGTTGTGCCTGTTATGCATTTTTCATGTGCTCTTGATGTTTAGCATTAGAGGGGTTGTCATCCCACCTTTGTGTTAAAATCTAGTATGTATCATTGAGTGTGTATGTAGGTTTCTGTCATTTTAACTGGTTGCAGCTGGCCATCATAGGGTCCTGTGCATCTGCTGGTGTGGTCAGTATTCTCCATCTTCACCTTTTCCTCAAACTGTGAGTAATTGATGGTCTAAAGCCTTGTAGTCTGGGGTGTTCACCCATGTCTAGGGTTAAGCATAGTAGAAGTGGTTATCTGGCTTGAATATGCATCATTCCTTCCATTCATCCACCTATTTCCAACATTTTTGTTGAAGTTTGTAATGTTCCCGAGCATCTCTGAGATACAACCTAGGAGAGTTTCTTTGGGTGATAACAGGTACCATACATTTTCCCTTCCATCCAAGTTAAAATGGAAAATTCTACATGCAACATTATTGTAATGTACCTCAAGAATTTGCGTATTCAAGAAGAATTTGTCCAAATGATCCTCAGCTTTCACTGCTTTGCCAAGGTCGTACTTCGTTAGCATGTTTTCCAGGTGCCTAGGCATCTTGTGTAAAACACTCAGTAGAGAAAGTGGGCCTTGAGTCATCCAATCCAGATCTTAGTCTGCCATATCTACGTCTTTGTTCTCCTCCTCTTCATCAGAATCTAATGGATATTCCTCCTCTTCTTCATCACTGCCTAACTTGTAGAAAGTGTTGTCTAAGAGTAAAACATTGTCTCTGCCATCTCTGTTCTAATATGGAGGATGCTTTGGTTTCTCTGCACTTTCTAGATTCTCTACTAACTCTTCAAAGGTGGCGATAACCAGATCTTCAACTGTCAAAACCAATATCACAGTAGGAGTGGTTGCATTCTTGTTTGATAAATAAGGAACATTGTGTACTCTAGGAACCAATCCAATAGCCTTTTCAAACTTACTGGTTATGGGTCATATGGATAGGATGTGATCATAAGACATTTCATAAGGTTGTTCAAGACTAGGCTGAGAAGATCCACCAACTTCAAGAATATGAGCAGAGGAGGTGATGGGAATATTACTGCCTTGACTGGAATAAGTATGATGAGCGTGGGTGAGGTTATCAGTCATAAAAATCAAGCTTCCCTCCTTCTAGTTCCATTGTTGACAGTGTTGGACCTACCAACATTTAAGAGGTCTCCCTGATATGTGGTCCAAGCTAGACCTCACACCATTTGGGATAGGATCCCCATCTGGAATATGGCCCGGTTACCATTTTCTTAAAGGTTTTCATTCTTTGTAACTGTCAAAAAGAGAGAGGAATTCATATGTGCCTTCAAATAGAAAGTAAGTGTACCTGGTGAGTGTTCAGTTATGGGTGCGTCAAGGTTCTTCTACTATGGAGGGAAAAGAAAGCAAGCCTCTAAGAGAGAGGTAATAATACCACCCTAGCATAGACACACATGAATATGAAAGATTCATCTAACATCCAATGGAATATTCCATAAAGATGTGACGATCATTACAATCATTACATCACATTCTCAATATAATAAGCACTAAAATAGCTGAAATAGTTCAACTGCTTTAGTATGGGTGAAAAACAAACATGAATCATAAACATTCAAAGAATAGTCTTACAAATATTCATAATCCATGCATGAAGAACGTGTTGGACATCAAACTTCATATATTAAGTAAAATTCCCAAGACACATGTATACAATGAACACCACTAGCTCTGATAGTGGAGTGTGGAAGCCACTACTTGCTCCCCAAAAGAACTAGCTTGTCTCTCTGATGCCTTGTGGGAGGAGCCAAGGTGAAAAGTTCCTTGCTCATACAATGAGGGTGTATATATAACCAATGGGGTGATGCTTGACCTCCCTTATGACTCTTTGACTACCCTCATGACTATTTGACTTCATATGACATTTTGAATTTACATGAATCTTCATATTCTATACATTTCCTTTCGACTGCCACTTTACAATACATTTTTTAATAGGAATTTACATAATCCATAAAAGTGATGTGGTTATGGTGACTCATGACATGATATGACATGACATTGATGACATGGCAATGTCAAGTCATTATTGTTGCTTATTTCTATTTGTCTTCTTGAAAAATTTCTTCTATCCACCTTCATATGGCTTAGAGATGAGGAGTCTTCAGTGATATTAGATCTTGAGTAGCAGTCGTGAACTAGTGTCCCTTGCTTTCTTATGATTGATTTGCTTGCATATTCAACTACAAGTGTGTCTTCTTGCCTTTCCCCTTCTCCATATCCTTCTTCATAATCATGTCATGGTATGATAGAGTACCTACATCTATAATTCACTCATGACAAGACAACATCATTCTGATAAACCCATAGTCTAGCATGTTGCATGATGATCCACTAAATAAGCTAGAACCAAGTGGAAGTATGAGGGAGAGGCTCAATGACTACACAATTTCACATCTCAGGAAGTCAGGGGTCGAGCTTCAATCTTGAGGCTGCATAATGCATAGTTCAGGATGGACTAAGCAAGAATATTGGGAAATTGGAGAGCTTAGGGAGCTAGATTGAGGGCTTGAGCACTGATTATGCCTATTCAACAACTCTGGAAGGCAGAGGAGGCTAGGTGACTACAAAATTGTGCAAATCAAGAGCTCAAGGGTTATGCTTTAGGACTAATACTACGCTATGCGCAGTTCAGGCTTGGTTGGAGGGTTAGGTTGCGCATTTTTGGACCTCAAGGTTGGGCTTGGGCATTGATACTATGCAGCATAGTCCTTGGAGGCAAGAATTGTGCATTACACAATTTCAAGAGGCATGGTTTTTGATAGAGGGATGAGAATGTGCAATGCACAGCTCAAGAGGGTTGGATGATGCTAAGTTGCTTGGTCAGGAGTTTTCCAAATTTGACTAAGTGTGGGATCGATGAAGTTGATGTGAAAAGTGATAAGACTTTACTATGATCACAGAATTAGAAAAATTTAGGACACAACATAGATAATCTATAACTCATGAACAACAAACTCCCCTCAGTGTGATAACTTTGTGAATACAAGTGCGACACCAAAGATACACTTTGTGACGACCATGACGACACTTGTGCGACAATGCTTAAAATTTTGGAAATGAGTGCGATGGATATTTACAGGGTAAAATCAACTCATTTACGAGAATATTTCCCCTTGAAATCACCAAAACAATCTTTTGTCCCTTCGTGCAACACTTAACATGTGAAAAGACGACACTTTAATTTTCTTACAAATGGGACAAAAACACTCAGAGAAAACACATGCAATGAGTCTCAATGTTTGTGACGATGGTATGCAAGATCAAGGTAGGCTCTGAAATTTGGGTGTAGGCCAAAATTTTGGAGGGTGTTGTAGCAAAGACAATAGGTACATAATAAAGGAAGAAAATAAAAAGCATGACTAGGTAAAACAAATTTTTGATGAGCATAATGAGATCAAGAGGAAGCCTTTGTTAAGAAAAACATAAGTATTATGTTTCCTACTCTTTTCATCGCATTGTTTTCAAAAATCCTCTTTATAGATAACATTATTTTTATCACTTCATTATAATCCTTTCCCTTGTGTCATGTTTTTACCTCATCCATGCTTATTTCTTTCATTATGTGATTTAACCATGGGTTTAGTCTTTCTAGATGGTTTTTACAGGAAAGGGTGGTGTTTTTATTGTGATATCCATTTACCTTAGGTACATTTCTCTTGAACCTGGCATATGGGGGTAGGTCATATATCATTTTCACCAATGCATTATTGACCGTTAATGTCATATTTATGCCTTAGGTCCAGCCCCGTAAAGTTGTGACTTTAACCACTCTCCTTTATGCATGTCACTACTAAGAGGTAAAGCTTACCCGATCATGGATACCCTAGTATAGAACTTCTTTTTCATCCTGGTGTCCATGTAGTTATTTTATCCTATTTTTGGAATACCTCCTTCTGACCAACCATGACCCAGAATCTGAGTCTTATGTCCTCTTCTTCATATTATTGTTGGCTATACCCTAGGAGGATTCCACCACTGTCATCCCTTGTGAATTCCACTTTTTATTATCCTATTTTTTCATGATGAGCCTTGGTTTCTTCTTTCCATCACCATCATCTGCTTGGACTACCATTCACTTTCACTTAGTTTTTTACCCTTTCTTGGAGTAACCGCTGCAATGAGTGGACCTATTAGCCAACCTCTTATCCTCTTTATGTAATGAGAAGTTCCACCATAACTGGAACCGATTGCTACCCCTTATACCACTTGTTCCTCCAAGAAGAATTTCTTTTAAGCTCCTTTTAGACTCCTTAAATTAGAAAATATTATCGAGTGAACTTGTCTCTTTCATGCTTGTTAAATTACTTGAAGGGTGATCTATTTAGTATAATTTTAACCCTTTTCCAGACTGAGTAGACTAGTTACGAAAAAGGAATACTCTAGTCCACTATGGCTAGAAGGTTCTCCCTTGTATACTTTTATCTCTTTTCTGGCTTGGGGGACTAAAATTATGGAAAATTAATTTTTAAAAAGAGAAATGGAAGGTAATATTCATCTCCATTAGTCATTAAAATGGCAGAAACAATTTCATCACCCTTGACACAACACATGTCTGCTTCAGTATCTCACAGTTGGGTTTTATCTTGCCTAGGAGCCATACCATCCATATGAGTCTATTTACTCCTCTAGATGGTTACTCTTCCAGCCATATGGAGCATGCTTCATTGCCTCCTCCATTGTTGCATGATATCACATGGTTCTCATTAGTCATGCTACTAAGTCAATCTTATGTCATGCTGCTATGTGTTCAAGGGAAGTCTCAACCTATGTCAACCATATCTAGTATCATGTTGACCTTTTTAAGTCAGCAATCTCTATGTCAGTTGTACTTTATAATATCATGACTTCATCCATACATCACATCATCATGGTTTTTCCATGTCTATTAATGAGGATACATCAAGGCCCTCCTTCGACGGATCTTCTCTTGTTGACTTCAAGTCATTATCTGGGAGTTTAATCTAGGAATTGGTTATGAACCTATTTTCCACTCCATTATAGTGAGAGAAACACAATATCAACTTACCTCAGTTGTTTGATCAAATGCATCCATTTTCACCTTTAATTTTACTTATGTGAGATTTATCCCATGATAAAAGGGTGGAATTACATGATTGAGTTATTTCTTATAATTATTTCACCAAAATATTATAAGTATGAGATAATAATTATTTCATAATTGAGATAATTCAAAAAAAATTCTTAATAGTGAAAAAGGTTTATAGACTTTTCCATTCTCAAGGATATCAACTTGACCCACTTATGTATGAGTTGGATAGGGGTCCATTATTGTAGAATTTTCCTAACTTCTCAAGCCCTTAAATGTCTAGATACATTCTCCCAAAGGATAGAATTAAACTATATAATCTCACCAAGAGGAAATGGGAGTAGATCTAGTATCCAAACTTTAGCACGAGTGCTCTGCTATATTACGAAAGGAGACCATACTACAATATTGAGGAGAGATATCCTATGCTGGAAGGTATAAATTTGTTGTACTTTGATTTTGGACTAATAAATACATGTTCCTTTTCTATATCCATGTTTTTAATATGTTTTTTTCTTACATAAGTTGGTTTTAATCTGGCAGGCCCTTTACGGAAAGGCCATTGTTTTCTTATTTGGTGGTCTTATTTGTAGGGTATTATTTCATTTCAGGTGGAATGAGATCTTCAAGTGTAAGTGTGCTTCCTCTACATCGGATCCAAGAGACTTCATCGATCTATAAGGATACTAAGTTTCAGCTTCTGACCTCCAGCCTATCATGTGAAAGTGTTGAATGTATTTGTTTATATAGCAAAGGATTGGGGGTTGAATCTTTGATCTTTTTCATGATCATACATAAATTTGGATATATAATTCTATGATCTACTGGGTTAAAAGTAATTATCTTGCTGTGGTGAAATTTTATCGTAATACCTTGTGTTTGGAAAGATTGTTTACAGGAATATTCTAAAGAAAATATTGTGGCTAGATTCAAGGTATCCTTCAAAGGAAGACTTGAGAGAAGCCTTATTGCAAAGGGAGCCTTTTAAGGTTTGTAGAAGGAACAACTCAAGGTATGTTCAAAGTTATAATACTTGTAGCAAGTATCCATCATATAAGAATATTAAAGCAATCCTTGTAGTATTATCTTTTTATACTTGGGTAAAACCCTAACATTTTATGGTTTGTATATAATATCTAGGGTTTATGACATAACCCCAGTAGAGGTTGATATAAGATCTTATGGAATGAATGTGAAACCCTAGGTATAAATGCTTTCCTATGACTAAAACCATAACAAGGTCTAGATGTTGGATATCTAAGGTTTAATTTTTAAGTTTTTGATAACCCTAGATTGATAAAGTTAAATTCATGCTCTTGTACATGTATAGTTTGTTGTGTTGTACTTGTTGATGAGATTTGCAGGTACAAAGTTGTAAAATTGTAAGACTGACTCATGCTTGATGGCGAGTTTATGATTATGTTGAGCATTATGAAAATATGAAATAGTAAGAACTCTAACATTGAAGTTTACATTAATATATAACCTTGTTTCCATATGAAGATAAAAGGAATGATTTTTTGAAAGTTCAAAGTTCTTCGATGACATGATGATGTAAAAGAAATACCATGTGTAGATAAAAGAATAAAGTTGTTGATGATGGACTTATCTCCCTAGTTGAGAGGGAGGGCATGATTCTCTACTTCATGTGTCGTGCATTATGCTAGGACTAACAGTCGTTCGTCTAATGAAGGCCATGAAGAGAGAATGAGATCAGGGAATAGCTAAAGCACTATTGGTGGTTAGTTTTGATGTGTCATGAATAATATTTCAATGTTTTGAATAGTTTTGAGGCTGAGTATGGTGCTATTTGAGAGGTTGGAAAAGGAATCTTTCGTTAATATTTGTTTGAATATTAAAAGCAACATCATAATGGTTGACAACCCTAGATTTTATACTAGGATATTCATAGTAAGAACCAATATATTGTATGTTTGATATTGGTTGGGGATTGTGAGGCTACAATATGTTCTAATGTATTAACAAGTAGTTGATGTGTTGATCTCTCCCTAATAAGTTTGAATATTTGATAAGCTTCTTGGATTGGTGGATATCTCTGATTTGGTTAAGAGGGAGAGATGAGTACCTTAGTTTGTGTGCTTGTATGATGGTACTTGGGAGAACATCTTCGCCTAGTTGGTATTTATATCTCAGTTATAATTTGGCCTTGATGATTTTTAGATCCCTGTGTGGGAGGGTATCTTGGTCTTGATAATATGGACTTTGTTTTAGTGATGATACCTTAACCTAGATGATACCTAGATCCATGTGATGGTTGGTTCTTGGCATGGAGGCCTAGATGGTATCTATATCTAGTTGGATTGATACCAGGGTTGTATCCTAATGGTGCCTATGGTGGAAAGTTTCCTTGATAACACCTTATATCCTATTGGATTGATACCTTGGCATTTTTTTGCCTTGATGGTATCTAACATTGTATATGTTGTTGTACTCTTCTTGGAACATTTCAAGTTGAGGTCATCATTGTACTGATTAAACAATTATGAATACATCCCTTGCTAAGAGGGAGTGTTGAAAATGTAACTAGTATCAGTCTTCATAATTGTTGTTTGGCTCATGACATGATGTATTTCTTAGGTATTTGTAAAAAGAAGAAAATAAAATCATTGTAAAAGTCAAAGAAAAATTATTTTTGTAAGCATGGGGTTTCATGCTCAATTTATTATGTTTATAGGTCAAAGAACCCATTGATTGCTTCTAGGATTGTGTTGTGAGTCAAGGTCTTTGTCATCATACATTAGACCCTTCTTGGGCTTCTTATGTCAAGAAAAAAATTCATTTTTGTGTCAAATAGAAATTTATACTTCCTCCACCAATTCGACCTCATTAAAGGATTTTGACCACCCTTGAAGACTATATATAAGTTGTGCATCCGACCTATTTAGAAACTATCCAAGAATCATTTGATCTGAAATCCTAGAAGAGGAGAAACAAGTGCAAAGGAAGAGTAAAAGGATAGAATATCTAGCAAAGAGAAGAAGAAACATTTCTCTAGCAAGAGGACTGAAATTTTACTCATAATCTGCCACATGTATGAAAGTATTGAGGTAGAAAGTACAAAATTGTAGGACCATAGGTGTAGGCCGACATCTCAAAACAAGGAAGAGGGTCGAGACCATGTTTTACTTGGTTTTGAAGTATTCAACTTGAGTTGACTTTAAAGGACTTGACTACAGTTTGAATATTCTATCTTGGTAGGCTGACTTGGTGGATTGGAAGAGGTATTATTGTTTGTATAAAGCTCTTGGTTGTCTCATTTGAACTAGTTCTAGAAGAAGAAGAAAATTTTGGATGGGATTTCCCCTAGGAGAGGGGTTTTTCCTTGGTTCAGTGCCTACATATTCCGTTTGTTTCTTGGTGATCTTCATAATCTTTGGCAATTGTTTGATTATAAGAACATAAACATTAATAAAGAAGAAAATACGAAATCACAAATAATTTTCATGTAAAGAGAAATCAAGTTAACAAATATCCTAATGTTCCCTAAGGATTTCTCAACATGGACAAAGGATTGCATTCAACCATGCCAAATTTATTCAACAACTCTCCAATGTACTTCTTTTGAGAGTGGAATATATATTTGAAATGTTGAGTCACTTCAATACCAAAATAGTATGAATATATCTCAAATCCTTTCTTCAAGTCTTTCTTTATAGATGCAATATAATTTTTGTTGTTCAGGTTGTCATCAACAAATCATCTACATATACCACATGATAGAAAATAGTTTTTCAATTTTATTAACAAATAAAGTTGCATCATCAAGATCAAAGTGTTTGAAATTATGTTTCAGAAGATACTCAGTCAACTTTTCATACTAAGCTCTCGATGCTAGTTTTAGGCCATATAAGGATTTGTAGAATTTACATATTTTATGCTCTTATCCCTTCATAACAAAACTTTATGGTTGAGACAAAAATATTTTTTTAGAACTCCATTCAAGAAAGCAATTTTTACATCCATTTGATGGAATTTTTTATCTGGGATCTTTACTCTGATGATGTTAAACATAATTTCTTAAAGAGCATGAAAATACCATAAATGCAATATCCATGAAGAAGCAACACAAAAAGAAGGCAACATACATTATGCACTAAGTTTTGTTACCAAAGTTCACTTACAATATGTGAGTTACATCTCTAGGCCCAGCTTCAAAGTGTACAAGCCTATATATTATCTCATCAAAATGATGGCAATTACATGGCAATGCCTCACATCTAGGGATGACCCAAAAATCAGTTGCATGAATCCCAAATTTTGACTTCACAAGTGGATTCATCTTGAAATTTCGTGAAAAATGACTATAAACTTCATATGGATTTTTCGCTTTCACCTATGGACCCCCAAGGGAATATTTAAGATGGCACAATAGTTCAAAATATTCCAGGAATGTTCTTACAGAATATTCCCTAGAATCTATCTTAAAAAAAGTGCCCACCTGGCATGGTTCCACTGCCCTACATTAAGTTTTGTTCGACCCTCCATGGCCCAACCTCCACCCCTCATGTGAATGTAAGGGATTCGTTATATACATATGGTGGGTGGATTTTCCAAAGGCCCCACTTGGGGCACATTGGTTGGCATATATGTGTGAGTTTGTTGTTGGTGGTTGTCAAACCTTGCGAGACCCCGTCATATTATTTTATTTGGTTAGTTTATTTGAACGGTGCATTGGATAGTTATAACCATATATAATTGGCATTGGCAGGACTCCTAAATTGATGGACCACCAACTTCCTGCTAGTTGTATGACATATGCTCGTAGTTGGCCCAGCCCTCTTTGTCTTTGCATTGAGTGCCACATGGCACCATTTGATTAGGGCATGTGGCACCTTCCTGTTGGCCCATGTATGTGCCAATCACCTTGTATTTCCACATCATCTTCTCATCAAGATGTCACTTCATGCCATGTGGAGCATCTGGGGGTTAACATGTGGCACTCCTTAGGGGTGCTACATGGTACCTCCTAGATGGTACCACACAGTGCCTTCTGGTGATGCCACATGGCACTATCAGTGCCAAAAATTTTATTATTTTCCAAAAACATCATATACGCATAACTTTGTCATACATACTTGGATTGATGTGTCATTCACACCATTATAATTGTATCAATGACATCTACAACTAGGTACCAATTTTGCTAAGATTTGAGGACTTCAAATTTTGAGCCTTTTTGGATCCTCCTAGATCAACCCTTCCACCAAGGAGCTTTTGGGCCTCCAAAAGCCTTATCAATCAATAGGTAGGTCAAATAATTTATCCCTCACTTTATCCCTTTCAAACCATCGTACCTTGTTGGGATGCATTCCTTTGAAACCCACTTGAAGGTACTCCACATATCCCCATCATGAATTCCTAGTTCTTTTGTCTAGGATGAAGTCTTAGAGAAACTTTTCCAAGTATTCTAGAGAAAAATCACTAACTGATGGAGCTTAACCACTCTCCTCTAGATACATAATCATGGTAGGTTCATAAAGTTTCAAGTTTTGTACATTGACTATGAAATAATTTGCATATAGGTCAGTAGATTAAGGTAATAAGAATTTGTCCCAATATTTTCTAAGATGGTGAATGGACCATATCTAATTAGTTTCAACTTTTTAGCTTCTCCCTTCAATATCTCCTTGCTGATGTGAAACCATGCTTGATCTCCAACCTAAACCCGATGATCAACCGTGTGCTTTTCATGTAAGGGTTTACATTGCTCCTTACTCTTCTCCAAATTTTCATGTGCTTCTTGATGTATCATTTAGATCCTTTGAATGAACTTGTGATCTCTGTCTTCATCACTTCATTTATTGGAATCCATGTTTTCCCAAAGACCAAATATAAGGGTGACTTTTGTAGGTACCCAAAGCATGTCACAAATGGTGAAATTTGAGTAGAAGAGTGCAAATACCTATTGTATGCATGTTGAACATAATGTATCTATTCATCCCATAACTTAGGATGCTTGTTGTTATACCCTCAGAGAAATGAACCATTGTTCTATTTACAACCTCTATTTTTCCATCAGTTTTTGGATGCAAAGTCATACTCCTCTATAGCTTAGTGTCCATCATCCTCCATGAGCTTGTCCAAAATTCTCCAAGGAATCGAGAATCTTGATCTTAGACAGTGGATGTGGGTAGTCCAAAATGGACCCATACATGCTGAAATAAAAGTTGAGAATTTTCTCAACAATAATTTGATTTTTACATGGCATCAAGACACACATATTTCTAAACCTATCCACTATTACATACAAGTAGTCATGACCCATTTTTGATAAAGTAAACCCCCCTACAAAATCCATGGAGATTACTCTCCCAAGGATGAGAAAGAACAGAGGTTGATGTGTATAACCCCAATTTTCTATTAGTGGTCTTAAAAATAAATCACAACACACCTTTACATACTTGGTTACAATTTCTTTCATCTTAGGCCAGTAACAATACGTATGCAAATAAGTCAGGGTTTTTCTACCCCAAAGTGACTAGACACAATAGAAGTGTGAGCTTCTCAAATTACATGTAATCTTTCACTTGTAGGAATACATAACTTTCTAAGATGGTAGAGTAACTTGTCCTTCAAATGATAGTTCTCCACCCATGATTCATGGGTTAGCTTGTCATAAACATCTTTAACATATTTATCACTAGCATATTGTTCAACATATCTATCATGAGATAAAGAGGCATTCTTCAAAATAATAGATGTAAAAATAGGAGGTCTAGAAATCATATCTGCCACTTTGTTACTTGTACCTTTCTTGTACTTGATTACTGAATGGAAATGTTGAAGGAATCTTGTCCACTTGAAGTGAAGATCCTACCACATGTTGGTCTATGACTAGAGATATTTTAAATGTTGATGGTCTATATGTATGATTGTCTTCTTCCCTATCAAGTAATGCTTCTCATTCCTTGACATTTTGAACCAAGAATACAACTCGTTGCCATGCATGGTATAGTTAACAACAACTTGAGATAAATTTTAAGAATGGTAACAAATAGGTTTACGATGTTGCATCAATATTGAACCCATGGAATATCCACTAGAATTTGTCTCAATTTCAAATGGTTGTTGAAGGTCTGGCAAGGATAACACTAGTGATGTGTTGAACGTTTCCTTCAAGGTGTCAAAAACCTTATGTTGCTTTCCTCCCCACTAAAAGGGTTGCTTTACATTGGTCAGGGCATGTAAAAGGAGATGCAATGAGTAATAAATTAGCTTTGAATCTTCTCCAATACTTAATTTCTCCCAAGAAGCTTCTCACTTCTACCACATTTGTAGGTTTATGCCATTTTACAATTACATCAACTTTAGAAGGATCAATCTTCCGTTGACCTCATCCAACAATATGACCCAAATACACCAAATCAGTATTTCCAAATTCACATTTGGACAAATTTACATACAATATCTCCTTTTGCAAAGAATCTAGTACTTTCTTTACATGTCTTACATGATCATCCCATGTTTTACTAAAGGAAAGTATATCATCTGCGTATAAAAGAACAAACTCATCTAAGAATAGTCGAAATACATCATTCATTACATTCATGAATGTAGTTGGGGAATTGAAAAGCCCAAATGGCATGTTGGGTCCCTATAATACTAGTGATTACCCCATTACTATTGTAGTTGCATCCCTTATTAATGTTTTTGTGCCCCTATTATCCCCATATTGTTATTACTATGCCCCATAGAATCCCTCTATTGTTATTTTTGTGGCTTTATATTATTATTGTTAGGTTGGCTGGGTTATATTGTGACTCCTTAGACTCCTATATATAGAAAGGAGGTTTTGTCATTTGAATCATCCAAGAATTGTTCATTTATGTAATGTAAAGGAGATTGCCCCCTCAAAGAGGCTGAATTCTAAGGCGTTGATCTATCTTTTCTATCTTTTCTTGAGCTGGTTTCATAACATTTGGTATCAGAGCTTTGGATTCTAGGGTTTCGCTGCTCCAAATAGGTCATCGAGGCATTTTCGCTATAACTTTTTTTCTGCGATGTTTCAGAAGCTAAAAAAAACCCATTTGAGAAGAAATCACGTTGAACCTCGAGTCCAAATTTCAGAGCTTTTCGCGCTATATTTTCGGAGATATGATTTGAGGAAGTTGGTCTTTTTGCAGACTCCTGAATTACATTCTAAACAGGTGACCTGGGGAAAATCGTCATAACTTTCTCTCTGAGCATCGGATTGAAATTTCGTAAGAAGGTACAGAAAGAGCACGGACTGTAGTTTCTTGTATATATTTTTCAGAGCCAAAGGTCGAAAAAATGACTCGTGGCATGTCGTACAAGTTCGCTCTACTAAACTAGTCTATAATCAGGTCACTACGGGAGATTTTGCATAACTCTTCCTTGGAGAATCCAAATTGGATCAGACTGGTGGCATTGGAAAGAGGACACAAAGGGCTACTCCAGGTCACAATTTTAGAACTGGATGATCTAAAAGTACAGAGATACATCAGAGGCAATATTGAGCTCCCACAAAGTGAAAAAATGTGTGTAGATTCTTTTAAATTTTTTCTTAAGATTGGTTTGAAAATTTATTTTGAAGGAATTCAAAGGGCATAGTAGAGCATTATTATCAGTAACTGATGCCCCGAGGAAAGAAAATGAAAACACATAGTAAGCAACCTGAAAGCTCTAGCATGACTCATGAAGAAGAGGAAGAAATGCTACATAATATATCAAAATTACAAGAACAAGTGCAACAAATGTCACTCTCACAATAGCTAACAGAAGCTAAGATATATGGCGTGGAATCTAAGATAAAGGGCATGGAAGCTAAGATGGATGATTTGAAGATAGGTTTGAAGACAGATTTGAAGAGAGACATGGCAGATTTGAAGACATATTTAAAGACAGACATGGCAGATTTGAAGACAGATTTGACAAATTTTCTACAATAAATACTTACTAATGGTGAAAAGGTAGTAAAGGAAACTCATGATGTGAACAAAAGAAATGTTAATCATGATTTCATAGACTCTAATGTGGGATCGAAGACCCACCATATTCCAAAAATCAATGTGAGGAAGTTTGATGGCAAGGATCTCACAACATGGATATTACAGATGGAGCAAGTTTTCGATCTCAATAATGTGCAAAACACACAAAAGGTATGTATTGCAACTTGATATTTGGAACCAAATCAGTTTGTATGGTATCAATGGCTTTGCTCTCATAAACAAATTATCAGTTGGGAAATTTTTACGGAAGAATTGACAGCACATTATGAGGATACAAAAAGCAACACTTTTTTTAGCCAATTGATAAGTTTCAAACAAAAGGGTTCAATAATGGAGCACATTGAGGAGTTCCAAAAATTGAACATAAGGGTAAAAAATATTCCAGAGGAGCATAGGATTGATGTGTTCATAGGGACTTTAAAGGATAATATCCAACATGATGTTCACCTTTGGGAACCTGATTCATTAGAGAAGGCATTCAGGTTAGCAAGAAAAATGGAAAGCAAAATTATGGCAACCAGGAAGCATACCACTCACAACTATAAAGATGGAAGTGTTGTTTCCCCTAGTCTTCCACAACCTATAAGGTTGACACCACAACAATTGGAAGAAAAAGGAGAAAAAGGGCTTTGTTACAGTTGTGATAGCAAATACACTAAAGGTCATAAGTGTGCTGAGAAGAAATTATTCTACATAGATTGCGAAGAGGAAGAAGAAAAGGAGTAAGAAAGGTCAAAAGAAGAGGATATACTCCAGGAACAAATCCTAGATAAAGAAGAAATGAATCTGACCATTTCTTGTAATGCATTGGCGGGAATTACCACTCCTCAAACCATCAAGATAGAAGGATAAATCAAGAAGAAAAAGGTAATAGTGTTGATTGATTCAGGAAGTACCCACAATTTTGTTCATTGTAAGGTAGCAAAAGAATTGAATTGCTTCTTATATCCAGCATCGAAGTGTCAAGAAATGGTTGAAAATGGAGGAACAATAAATTGCTCTGGAAAGTGCCATAATATCAAGCTATCGATGGGAGAATATGTATTGACTAGCCCAATGCTTTCCATTCCAATGGGAGGTGTTGATGTTGTACTAGGAGTCCAATGGATTTACAATCCTTGGGTACAATAGCTGTTAATTTTCAAGAACTTTTCATGAAATTTTTTATGGAAGGAAAGGAAGTTGAATTAAGGGGTATTGCAGGGAAACCGGGAAATATAATCAGCTCTAACGGTATGACAAAGCTTCTAAAAAAGGAACAAAGGGGTGTAATTGCACAATTATGTTCGCTACATGTTTCCACATTGGAATCATCTATTTCTCCAGATCTCCAAAAAGTCTTGGACAATCATTCCAAGGTATTTGAAACTCCCAAAGGTCTCCCACCTATTCGTGATCATGATCATGCTATTCATCTGATTCCAGGAAGTGTTCCTCCAAACATCAGGCTGTACAGATATCCCTATGCCCAAAAGAGTGAAATTGAACGTATGGTTGCAGAAATGCTAGAGGTTGGTATAATTCAACCGAGTCAAAGTTCTTTCTCTACTCTAGTATTATTAGTGCACAAGAAGGATGGATCATGGCACATGTGTCCAGATTATAGGGAGCTCAACAAGCTCACTATTAAAGATAAGTTTCCCATTCCTGTCATTGATGAATTACTAGATGAATTGCATGGATCAATTTACTTCACCAAGTTGGATCTTCGTTCAGGATATCATCAAATTAGAATGAAGACTGAAGACATTTCGAAAACAACATTTAGAACTCATGAGGGTCATTATGAATTTTTGGTCATGCCTTTTGGCCTTACCAATGCACCTTCAACATTTCAAGGTTTGATGAATTCCACTTTGAAACCATTCCTTAGAAAATTTGTGTTAATATTTTTTGATGATATACTAATCTACAACAAGTCTTGGAAGGATCATGTTGAACATGTTGACAGGGTGCTACAACTATTGGAGGAGAAACAATTATATGCAAAAATATCCAAATGTTTCTTTGGAGTACAAGAGGTAGACTATCTGGGTCATATTGTATCTCATGAAGGAGTTAAGGTAGACCCTAGCAAAATTAAAGCCATTAAGGAATGGAAAATCCCCACATCCATAAAGCATCTGTGAGGATTTCTCGGGTTGACAGGGTATTATCGCAAGTTTGTTAAGAATTATGGGAGAATAGCAGCACCTCTAACAACATTATTGAAGAAAGATGCATTTTCATGGACTCCAGAAGCAACAAAGTCCTTCGAACATCTTAAAGAGGCAATGTGCCAAGCATCGGTCTTAGCTACACCGGACTTCACAAAAACCTTTATTGTGGAATGTGATGCTTCAAGAAATGGAATTGGTGTTGTTTTAATGCAAGATGAAAGACCCATTGCTTTTGAAAGTCGTCCAATCAAGGGAAAGTTTTTTCACAAAGCTATTTATGAGAAGGAAATGTTGGAAATACTCCATACACTTAAGAAATGGTGACCCTACCTAATGGGAAGACACTTCAAAGTAAAAACATATCATGATAGCCTTAAATACTTCTTAGAACAAAGATTATCCTCTGAAGAGCAACAAAAGTGGGTCACAAAGATGTTGGGTTATGACTTTGAAATCATCTACAAAAAAGGGAAGCAAAATGTGGTGGCAGATGCACTCTCAAGAAAGGATGAGGATGTGGAAGCATTGTTGTGCGCCATTTCTATTATCCAACCAAATTGGATAAATGAAGAAAGGGAGGAATGGAAGAATGACGAAGAATTGTGGGCACTTATTTGAAAGTTACAACAAGATTCCAGTACGTCTGATACATTTAGCTGGAAAAATGATTGTTTATGGTACAAAGTTCGCTTATACCTCTGTAAGAATTCCCAACTAAAACAAAATATTCTTATGGAATTGCACACTTCTCCCTTAGGAGGGCACTCAGGATTTTTAAAAACTTACCACATGGTTAAGAAGGATTTTTTTTTGGGATGGCCTTAAATCGGATATTCAAGAATTTGTGGCGGAATGTTTGGTTTGCCAACATAATAAAGTTGAAACAATTAAGACACCAGGTCTATTACAACCTTTATCCATTCCAAGCCAACGTTGGGAGGAGGTTTCAATGGATTTTATCATAGGTTTACCCAAGTCTGAGGGAAAGACTGTCATCATGGTGGTAGTTGAAAGACTTACCAAGTATGCACACTTTTGTGCATTATCACATCCATTTAAATCCAGTATAGTTTCTACTACATTTATGGAAACAGTTCAAAAGTTACATGGAAACCCAAAGAATATTGTAAGTGATAGAGATCCCATTTTCACTGGAAATTTTTGGATAGAATTATTTTCTTGTCTTGGTACTCAGTTAGCTCATAACTCATCTTATCATCCTCAATCTGATGGGCAAACTGAGATAGTAAACAAATGTTTGGAAGGATATATTTGTTGCTTTGTATCTGATAAATAGACACAATGGGTCAAATGGTTTCCTCTGGCTGAATGGTGGTATAACACTTCCTTCCATACAACAACAAAAATGACCCCATTTATGGCACTTTATGGATATCATCCACCATCCATCACATCATATTTAAGAGAAAATTCTAAGGTTCAAGCAGTGGAACATCACATCGAACATCAACAACAAGTCCTCCAACTCTTAAAGGATAACCTCGTGTTGGCACAGAATAGAAAGAAATAACAGGCAGATCAACATCACAATGAAAGAAGTTTTGATGTAGGTGATTGGGTATTCCTACGGCTACAACCATATAAGCAAATGTCCCTCAAGTAAGCTAAGAAGGATAATAAATTATCACCAAAGTATTATGGTCCGTACAAGGTGTTGCAAAAGATTAGTACTATGGCATACAAATTGGAGCTTCCTGTAGCTTCTCAATTGCACCAAGTTTTCCATGTTTCATGTTTAAAGAAGGTTATAGGCGACAAGCTCCCAGTTCAAACAATATTGCCAGAACTTGACGAGGAAGGAAAAATTATATTGGAACTGGAAGCAGTCATAGAAACAAGAACTCGATAGCTACGAAATCGATCAATTTCGGAGTATCTTATCAAGTGGAAGAACTTATCCACTGAAGATCCCAGATGGGAGGATGAGAATTTTATACAAAAGCATCCAAAACTACTCAAGCGTTGAGGACAATACTTTTTTGAAGGAGAGGGGCATGTTGGGTCCCTATAATACTAGTGATTACCCCATTATTATTGTAGTTGCATCCCTTATTAATATTTTTGTGCCCCTACTATCCCCATATTGTTATTACTGTGCCCTGTAGAATCCCTCTATTGTTATTTTTGTGGCTTTATATTATTATTGTTAGGTCGGTTGCATTATATTGTGACTCCTTAGACTCCTATATATAGAAAGGAGGTTTTGTCATTTGAATCATCTAAGAATTGTTCATTTATGTAATGTAAAGGAGGTTTCCCACTCGAAGAGGCTGAATTCTAAGGCGTTGATCTATCTTTTCTATCTTTTCTTGAGCTGGTTTCATAACATGGCATTACCAAACACTCAAATATTCCTTGCTTGGTTTCAAAAGTATATTTCCATATATCATTTTTGCAATCATGTTCATGATCTTTATAGAGATTTATAAACCATGCACATTCTCCATGTGTCATCTTTCTTTGACACCAACACAATTGGTGAACCACATGGGGATGAGCTAGGTCTAATGATTCCTTGGTCCAACAAGTCTTGCACCTACTTCTTGATTTCCTCCATTTCCATAGCTGACATCCTATACATTCCCACATTTTTCATAGTGGGATCTTGTTGAAGATGGATGTCATGTTGAATTTCCCTCCTGAGAGGCAATCCACTTGGTTCCTGAAAAATATCATCATAGTTAGAGACAATATAAAACATTTATTTCCTACGATAAGGATTACAACCTTTGAAAGCATCATATTCCTTTACAACCATGAGCATACACTTCTTTCTGGAATTAATGAATCTCTTCATATATCCTGCACTAACAAGAGTTGAATTGACTTTCATGTGGTGAGTTCTGAAAATATATTCCACCCCATATTTGGTGAGATGGTACTTGTTTTCATGCCTGAAAAAGAATGCCTTCCTATCATATAAGTATGGGCTTCCAAGGCTATGCCACAAATTTTAAGTGGGACAATATCTAAATCAGCCTCATCGATCAACTTTGAAGAAATATAAAATACAACCCTCCATTGCTTAGTGACAATTAATTTTTTCATTGTCACACCCAACTAAGAGGATAGGGTTGGATGATGTCTCGTTTCCAAAACCAACTTCTTAACAATTTATTCTGAGATCAAATTAACTTGAAAACCCATATCAAATAGCATATATATTTTTGTGTGCTTAGATACAACTCTTATATAAAACAATGTGCTTCTTTTTTTCTCATCATCATGATATTTACTTTCATAACTTGAACTAGCATCAAAGGAACTTTTACCTTGTACCCCAATGGTTATGATTTTCATCTCACCGCCAGAATCGGAACCTAGGTCTTGTTGTGTTGTATCAACCATCTTTTTCTTCCCTTTTCCACCAAACTTCTTAGGTTTTAACTATGGATGTAGCTTCCTGCATTTCTCTCGTGCCCATATTTCTTGCAAAGAGTGCAAGATGGATTTCCTTCTTCTTTATTTATATCATTATCTTCTTTCCATTTCCTTTTCCTTTGAACTTTTTGTTTTGGGACTTGGATGGAGGCTCCTTTGCGCGATATTCTTGTTCATGCTTTCCCTTGTTTTCAAGGTGAATTTCTTTCATACTGGCATCATCTATATTATTGGGATCAAACAACAACAATGGATGATGAAGATAATTGTGTAAAGTGCCAATGTATTTCATCAAAGTTTCTGGTGAGTCTAAAGGAATATTCAATGCCAATGCTTGCTTCCTAAACTCTTTTGTAAAAATTTAAACATTTTGACCTCTGCCCTATCTCAATTTTTGACATTCCATCATGGATTTTTCCTGTAAACCAATGGATAAAATTTCCTTCTTAATTCAGAAACAAAATCAAACCATGATGAAATGAGTTTACCATTACGTTGACTACCTTTCTAAATTTTTCTCTCCCACCATACAAGAGTTGTGCCTCCCTACCGAAGAGATCCCAACTAAATATTTTCTTCGTCCTCTTCAATCTATTGTATATTGTAGTAGACTTTGATCTATCTAATCCAATTATTTTGTTTCTCTACATTAACTTTTCCATTAAAAATGGGCAAATCAAATTTCACACTTAATTGTAAAAATGGATTTTTAGAACCATTTTCTAATGACTATTTGAATGATAAGAATGAGTGAAAGAGGAAGAGCTTGAACTTGAAAATGGAGATTCGGGAGGTTCTCCTCCACCTCCTCAGTGTACTAACACATTATCATTTTTATATCTCCCTCTTTCTTTCCTTCTTTTTCAATTATCCTTTCATAATCAGCGAACAAATTTTCCACCTAATTTTCCATCTAGTAGAAGGCCTTGTGGAAAGCCTACTCATTCTCTGTGTGCATGTCACTATCCTCATTAATTGTGCATTATGATGCTTCAAAATAGCATCATGTAGATAAATATACAACATCTTATTAGTATCATAATGATATATTCAATCACAAAACTATATGTAGGGAAATTGTAGTCATATTTGCACAGAATTATGACATTATTCTTTGAGGAAGTACCAACTAATCATTGACAAGAATGTAAATGATAGAAAATAATGTGAGGAATCATGGTAGATAATAGGAAAGAATACATCCTCCCTATAACCCATATCTTCTCTTCAAAGTTTAGGATAATGCACTACACTAAACAAGAAAAACAACCACCACCCAAGTTGCTAGTAGATTACTACTATGTACCTAGTGTTGTGATATGTCACCTAGCTTAGGTTCATGCTAAATAATTATTCCCTATTATCTTAGATTATTTTGGTATGAATTATAATATGATCATATCCTTAAATCGCAACCTTTCAATCTCCCAAGGATTCACACATACCCATGACACATTTTTAATCCATCAATATCTCTTTTATTTCGCTTCATTACTAGTTTAATCTATTACTATTTCAATCTTCAAATTTTTTCCACTAGATCTATCATTTTTTTGTGTGTGACCTGTTAGGTTCCTATACCAATAGGAGTCATAATTTTGAATGACTAATGTTAAGCCTTGTAATAGTGTACATACCTTTGCTTTCTGCAAATGTTTTCCATATTAAAAAATTAAAAAATGTAAAGAGGGTATGTCCTAAAAGAAATATCAAAGGACAAAAAGAATAAGAGAATGTCAAAAAATGAAAATATATGAACCCCAAAAACAAAAAGAGACTGTGAAAGTGTGCAAGTCTAAATGCCACTACTATTTACTTTTATGCATAATAATTATTGTGTGCAGCTTGTTATTTATGTCACAATCCATGGTAATCAAATTCTTTAATCTTGATTATATCATGATTTGAATTTTAGGTTTATAATTAGAGAATAAAATCTGACCAAATAGTTTAATCTTCGCAGATCAGTAGATAGGTAGAGAAATAAAAGGAGCTCATAAGCTTAATCTGAGCCCTTGGATGATATAAGGTTAGAAGTATATAGTTTACTTTTCAAAAGAAAAATGAATGATAAGGGTCTGCTAGCCTAAATGCACCCAAATAAATGAAGAAAAAATGTTAGGGTAAGTAAATGGGTAAGAAGAAGAAAGGTTGCTGAAGTATAAATTTGATTGGATCAAAACACATGCATCATGCTTAGATGCATATTTCAATATGTATGATCAATTATGGAAGCAAAAACAAAGGTTTGCAAGTTAATACGATTAACTCCCCCTCATTCATTTATCCCCCTACTTAATAATTTCCTATCCACAAGTATGTTCTAGTACTTTAAATCCTTCAATTCAAAGAGGCTCAGAGCATTTCTCTAACTTTTGGTGGGACTGGACCCTTGGCTTAATGACTTATGGACATCAAGTGTTAGAATCCCCTTCATAAAAGTCATCCCCTTTTATTACCTTAATAAAACCCCTTTTCCTAAGGATAAACTTCATTTGCCTAGGAAAAGTAAAGCAACTCCATGTTAAATTCTATTTCATTCAAAGAACCCACAAAAGTGTTTTATCCAAAGTATCAAATGTATGAGAATAAAATGTGCAAATTTTACATTATGCTAAAGGTATGCTCACTCCACTCATTTCATATTAATTTTTAACTTAATTATATAACTCCCCGATATACCTTTTCCTGTATATTAAATAAATACCCTAAATAAATATTTGAACCCTTAGTTTAATATAAACTATACCATTTACCTCATATCCTGACAAAACAGATAAATCTCATCATTAAACCCCGCCCGATCGGTTAAATCCATGATTAAGTCTTAATTAATCCCAAATTTCCAAAGCTTAAAGCTCTGGGCCTCCCCGAAGCCCATGCTCTTATCACCCGCACACCTCCTCTCTCGACTATCATCTGATCACCATCTCCCTCATCGGATGATCCACAGCCATATTGGCTACACCCGATGGTCGACCTTTACCCGCACGATAAGGTAGTTTCCCTCGGCCCCCCAATTGCTACGTGTTGATCGATGGAGTAGATCGGGTGACCCCTCCGAAATACCACTCCCTCCACAAAATCAGTGCAATGGCTTGGGAAACTGCCTCCCCGCTCAACCCAATAAACCACCTACTATTCATTCATAAAATTGCCTGCCAAAAAGTGATCGTTGCTTAATAAAAAGGCCGAGAAGCCCTTTTTCGTCTTCTTTCACTCAAGCTTTTTGAAAACCTCTGCAAACTAGTGCGACACCTGCAAAACTAAAAACTACCAATTAACCCCATTTCAGTCCTCAAAGAAGCTACGGAGACCACCTTCAAAGCTCTAGGAGCGCTTTCAACCTTCCACAGTCATCCAGAACACCAGTTTGAATTCAATTCACCTAAACTCCAAGTACCACAACAAGAAGCAACCATGAGTACCCCTGCTGTTTTACAGACCCATCAGAATGAGGAAAGGAATCCCAAGAGGAATAGGGAGAGAGCCTCCACTTCAAGCATGGACACATCCAACGTGCAGTATGAAGGCAACCAGAAAAAAAGGCCAAGGCTCAATCCTATTTCAGAAGAGGAAGAAACAAAAAAGGCTCAGCAGAGGTAACGAACATTGAGTTTGACATGAGCAGGCGCACAGCTCCATCTGGAGAAACCTAGGAGCCATCCACATCACAAACTCAAATGTTGGAAAGGCAGCTCAGTGTAGAAGTCTCCTCATTTAGTAGGTCTGCTAATAAAGAAAAAGACATTAAGGACAGGTTCAAGGAAATCAAGATGAGAAATGAGAAACTAAAGGCACAGTCTTATGCTCAGTATCTCAAGATCACACCAACAAATCAAACTAGGTTGATGTCATCTTTTGACATCAAGGAAGGAAATATGCAAATTTCTTTCATAAAGCCAATTGTGCAACCACCAAGGACATTAGCAGATTATAAAAAGTTTAATTTTGAGGTATTGGCAAGAGATATTCATCCTATTGACCAATTCAATTCCACAAATAGGCTAGAGAAATTATTTACTCCACCCTTACAGGTAAATCCATAGCTGCCCATCAATTGCAAAATCCATTGACCAATATCTCAGCAATAGTTAGAGAAGGCCTCCTCATAGGCCAAGGACACTAGAATCAAGTCTTTGGAGGACTTAGTGATTGAATTGGGACATGATCCAAAAAATATCAAAGCCATTGAGCAACTAATTAAGAAAAAGAATGATGACATTGTAGCACTTAAAAAGCAATTGAAAATACCTCAGCTGCAACATCCCCAGACACGGGAAGTCTTGGAAAACCAAACCAGACATGAAGAATTGATGGACTTAGTCCTAAAATTAAATGATCAGTTAAGGGAAACAGAGAAGGAATTGGAAACTTTAATTCAATTGAAGCAAAGTGATATTGCCACTACATTTGTAAATGTCATCCCAACAGTCTCAACAACTTTTCCTTCTACATTGGCAGCCTCATTGGCTCCCACAGCTCCTATGCCCACTACACAACAGGTTTCAACAGATTCTACATCAGCAGAAGGTACAGCAGGTGAAGAAGCAGCAAAGTTAGTTAGAGCCATGGAGGAAATGTACATACAGGCAACAGAAATGAATAAGCTGAAAGAAAATGTGACAAGCTTGGAAACTGATTGCAAGCTTGTTAAAATCATGCACAAGGAAGAAGTGCAGAAAGCTACCAAAATGGCTAAAAGAATAAAAGCCATGCAGAAGGACCTAACACTAAAAGAACCCCTTGGGCAAGCTAAGGAACTGCTATGTGACAATATCATTGACTCTGTCAATGATATTTGGCCATCTATTCAGGTGATTTTTGAATAGATAGATTTAATAAAGATGGCTACAGAAGCCATCCAAAGAGTGAAAGAGGAATTGGGAGAGATGCCTGAAGATGCCACCAGAATCATCCAATTCCTTAACAGTAAAAATAGATATGAGCTTCAGGAATTGGAAATTGAGGACAGAACTGAAACAATTTTGGAAGTGAGGAAGGTCCTTTCCAAGAGAAACTTGATGTTAAACTTGGAGGACAAATGTCAAAATATGCAGGTAGCCATTAATAGATTTATGGCTAAGTTTCAAATTTTGAGAGAGAAAGGGTTACTCGGTCCCTTAGTCATAAATGACAAGCTCAGGACACAACGGGATTACAACAGCAAACTCAGAGAACTAGCAAAAGACAAAGTGAACACATCTTCAATGAGGGCATTTCCAACAGGAAAAGTACTATACCAGACGTTTGAAAACTTGTTTTACCTCCAGCATGAGGTAAAACACTTGTTCATCAATAAGCCTACTTTTTCCAAGTACACTGAGGCAGATGAAATATATAGAAGGATGTTGAAGATCCAATTACCTGATGCTGAGACATGGGAGAAATTGATTGATTTACTATGAGAAATATGTAGTAAAAAGGTTAGTGTATAGTAAAAGTAAAACAGCCATGTGAAAAGATGAAGACAGGTCAGCAGAGTCAAAGAGTACCAGTGTCAAATAGTATCAGATGAAAGCCAAAATTAAATGAAGATTCCAGCGTGAAAGATCAAATAGAAAAGCAACACAAAGGGATAAAATCAAACCATAAAGGCTAGCAGTACCAAAATAAATGGGACAGCATGAAAGTAGTTCAATAGCTGTCTCTATCTCTAGCAAGAAGATATTTTTATTTGCTAGATTAAATCTCAAGTTAGTTTGAGATATTTTGTAATAATTTTTGTATAAATACTTCACAATTCGAAGTATGTAATGTGGATTCTTAGAAATTTCTATAGAATTTTGATCAAAAGTATTGTAAAGCTATTGTATCATTGACTAAGCCAGCAAGCTAGATTGATGAATAAAGACAAGATATTTCACAGGATTCATGTGTTGAGCGAAGTGCAAACAAGTATTTTCATATGTTATCATTATATTTCTTAAAGTTTTTCCACAATCTTTAATGTATTTCTGAATTTGAATGCTATAACTAGAACAATATCTCAGAATTTGTTTGATTACACTTTGTTTTAACAATTATGAATATAAATGTTTTCAACTGATATCTAAGTTAAGGAATTATTAATTGCTCCTTAGTTTAGGTTGTTTCTTGCTAATCCAGATCAAAGGATTCTTAATTTCCCTTTGCTTTCAGTTACCCTCTATTCCTGATTTATATCTCGTTCTGAGAAGCCTTAATTGCTATCTCACCCTGATTAAAACCATTTCACCCCCCTGTTCCAAAGACATGCACTTTACTCTGCTAGCTTTCCCTTTGACCAATCCCTTTAGTGAGTTGATCCAATTATGTTGTCCTTCTATTGACTCCATAACCTAATGGTATAAAGATATCATTCTATCCATCTGTTTCAAGGATCCCACCACCCAATCTTGAATATAAATCAAAAACCCCAGAACATTCATAACTAGCCTAAAATCCAAGCAAACAAAGTTAAATCATATTGAGAGAGCCCTCTTTGAGCCTAGGTTGGCTAGAGCCTATGCTCCAAAGTTGGTTTGTGGTTACCTCGGTCATTTTCTATCTTCTAATAACTTCTAGAGAAGTTTCTGAGTGATAACATAATGGCAACCATACTGGGGACCAGTGAATCCTCAGTCCTAATAAAGCTTTAAGAAAATTTTAAATCTACATTTTGAGCCTCTTAAAGTCATTTTTTAGAAGTTATTTTGAAAAAATCTCACAAAAACAATTAAAAATTTTGAAATTTTGGCTTCTAGGAAGACTCATTTTACTAGGGCTAATCCAGATCCAAACCCTGCCCTAGTAGTTAATAATCCCAACCTAATTTCAAAAAACTCTAAAAAAGAAGAAAGTTCGGTTAGCCAATTACCAGTAGTTAAAGCTAATTCATGTCTTGATGAGTGGTTATTTTTAGAAGAACTTCCCTTTGATGTGCCATTTGATCTTTCATTATTTAGAACAAAATTTGAAAATGCAATCGATGAAACTGTTCTAGATCCTGATTTTATTGCAGACCTTGAAGTTCAACAAGCCAACAAATCAATTGATGAATACATTCTGAAATCTCCACAATCATCCATTAATATTGCCACAACCCCTGAGCTTTCTGAACAATTTTCCATTACTTTGAGTTCACCATTGTTCCCTTCAACTTCAATAATAATACCTTCTGAAGTCCATTCTTCACCACCATTTATACCTACACTCCCTCACCAACCTATCGTTACTCATTCATCATCTACTAGCCCTGGTTCTTCATCCACTACTGCATCATCTCCAAGTACCTCAACCCCACATCTCAGCCTCTCCCAACTTACAGAAATGGCAAACAAATATGCCCCTCTTGTTTTACCTACCCAACTTCATGTTATGCCTGCAGATTATCAGAGTAAGATTTTCCTCATTCATAATCTACTAGCCCTGGTTCTTCGTCCACTGTTGCATCATCTCTAAGTACCTCAACACCACATATCAACCTCTCCCAACTTACAGCAATGGCTAATAGATATGCCCCTCTTGTTTTACCTTCCCAACTTCATGCTATGCCTATAGATTATCAGAGTAAGATTTTCCTGTTTGATGCCACTAGTCATTACACTACCCAGCAGCATTTAAACAAGATGTCTGACTTTTTTGAACTAAACGAAATAGATGAGGCAGATGTCCAAATGAGACTCTTTTCCCAAACTTTAACTGGTGATGTCAAGAAGTGGTTTAAAGCCTTTCCTGCCAACCACATTGCAGACCTAGCAAATTTCCAAAGGTTGTTTATTGATAGATGGGAAAAGAAAAAGAATCCCCTACAAATCCTTTCAGAATATGAGAATATTAGACAAGGGCCTAATGAAACTGCTCAAGATTACTGCACTAAATTCAATAATATATATAATGCAATCCCAGTTAACCTTAGACCCCCACCTGACTTAGCATTAATAAATTTCCCTATTGGTTTTGACACAAATATGGCATACCAAATTAGGGAAAGAAATACCCCAACATTAGAAGAAATGCAAAGTGTAGCAATTAGTGTAGAAGCTTATTTGTTAACTAAAAATGCTAGAGTTAGAAATATAAGGAGAGGAACTGCAAAGGATGAAACTTCACCATCTGACATTAAAATAGATAGTTTAGCCAAAAGTATGGAAAGACTAATGGATATAATAGAGAACATAGAAAGGAAACCCCAATGGGATAACCAACAAGCACCTCTAGTTAGAAACCCAAAATTTAGAAAAAACCAAAACATTGGGAAAAATGGGCCGGATCAAAACATTAAGCCTCCTTTTCAAGAAAATTATGCAGAGACATCTCATCCAGAAGATCCGAAACAAGATACACAAATTAACCTAATGGGAATAAATGATGAGGACACTGTTTTTCTAACCCAAGACGAGCAGGAACTGTATATGCTGCAGCGATTACACTTACAGTCTGGGGAATCATTTGATTACAAACATGGATATGATTATGCCATCTTTGAAGTTCATAAACAATATAACCTAAGAAGCAAAAATAATGTTGATGTCCTTGACCAAACTAATATAACAGTACAAAATCAACCAAAGAAAATAAAAGAAGCCCCTGTTTCAAAAATCCTCCAAATTTTCCCTAGGGAAAACCCAAAACCTTCTAACCCCACAATTGTAGACATAACCTCTGATCAACCTTCTGCTCATCAACCATCCACTTCAATTCCACCTAAGGAACCAGTGGACAAAGCTCAAAACATCAGATTAGAAAATCCACATAAGGAGGTCCCCAATAAATGAAAAGAATACAAGCCTACACAAATCCCTGCTGCAAAAATTCAAAACCTTCAAATAGAAAAAGTCTTGTTGCTTTTCAATTTAGGAGCAGAGATAGCAAAGCTAAAGATTTTAGTTCCTTTAATAGAACTAATCAAGAATGAAACTTATAAATCACAAATAACCCAAAACTTAAACATTGCTGAAAATGAAGATTCAGTCAACTTGTTTGATGACCAACCAGAACTCATATTTGGTCCAGATGTTCATGGAAAACCATTAAAAGGAGGAGTTCCACCTTTTTACATTAGCCTTATTATCCATGACAAAATTCTACACAATGCAATGTTGGATTCTAGGGCCTCTCACAACTTAATGCCCAAATAAGTGATGGAGAAATTAAACCTCAACATTACAAGGCCTTATAAAGACTTATTCTCATTTTACTTTAGTCCGGTAAAGTGTCTAGGATTGATTAAAGACCTGTGTGTCACTTTAGTCCAATATCCTGCCAAAATCATCGTTATGGATATTGTAATTGCTAACATCCCACCAAAGTATGGCATGTTGTTATCCAAATCATGGGGAGCCTATTAGCACCTAAATCTGCCTTAGGCTGAAGGAAGGCAAAAATTAGGGTAACCACAAACCACGCTCAGTCTGGTAGCTAGCCCTACCAGAGCAGGAGAGGGCTCTCTCCAAGTCACGCTCAGTGAATATATAAGCAAAACGGTCTGAGATGACTTACAATGAAAAATTTACCTTAGGCTAGTAAGTGAATAGGGATTCGGGAAACAATTTTCATGAATGACCGAGCTTCTGGGATGGTATGGGACCAACGATCAGCAAAGAATAGAGAATTTAATACAAAGGCACAGATTATTTCGTGAGGCAAAGTAGGTGGAAAATGTAACAATTTAGTTTGAGGTACCGCGGCATGAATAGATTGCTGAAGAAATTGAAAAGAGCATAGTAACATGAATCCTTTTCAACAGAAGAATAACACTGAACATGAAATTTTCCCACAGGGAAAGCAATAAAATTGAATTCTACCTAATCTCACTCAGAAAATTTCACTGGAAATGAACATGAATTGAATTATGAAACATAACGAAATACATATGAAAACATAAGAGACACATTTGCTACACTCACAACCACAAGAATCTCATGAAACAGAGCCGCTGCCTTTCATTAATTCTCTGTCAAAAATACATAGTGAAGAAATAAATTTTCTTTCCCACAGTCTCCCAGAAGTTACAAGCCAACCAACCCTTTGCAAATAACTTGCATACAATATATAGAATGTGTAAGGAAGAGATAGAACGCCCAAGGGTTGGGGAGTTACTCGAATCATTGCAAAATGGAGATGGAGAGCCAACCATCAGCTACAGGTGCAGCGCTACAAACATGACATTTGGCTTGGGTGACCGTTTGCCTTCCTTCACCACTTGGATAGAAGCCAATCTAGAGAAAAAACACTTTAAATGCCACCTTTGGTGCCAAAAAACCGAAGTGTAGATGAGCGGGTCCACTTGGAGAAGTCGCGAACCGAAATTTCGCGAAATGGAAGCAAATTGGGCAATTTTTCCTCTGTGCGCTGCGCCATTTTCTCTGTGCACCACGCTACTTTGGGGCCTTTTTTGGGGCATTTTCAGGTGTCCAAAATGTGCCCAAGTGGGCTTTTTGGAAAGCATGTCCTATCTACTTTCTAACCCCACTAGAATTTTTGAATTTGGTGCTCATTTGCCCCTCCAAATCTTCATTCTCCCAAGACTGCTTCCTGTGTGTCAAAAAAGTGGCAGAGAGGCCATTTTTGGGTGTTTTTTGACCTTTTGGAGACTCATACCTTGCCAAAATTTCTTGCCCGGACACTAGTAGTCGTGATTTTCCATGCTGAATCCAAAAATACAAGCCATTCCTCATTTGGAGCTCTAGAATTTTAGGCGCACAGGGAGAAAATCCCTGTTTTTTGCCCAAAAAATTACCATGTGACCAAAAATTCCCCAAATTTCTTGAAATTTGGGCTGGAGGTTCCCTATGGAGTGTTATGATGGGCCAAGGAAGCCTCAGCCAAGATTCGAAGCTGATCTTGCTCTTTTGCCTCTTTTGCCTTTCTTGTTGCTTTCCTCAATTTCGCTTTCAAACTCCTTATTCGGGCCTGTGCACTCATGTTTCGCACCCTGTAATGGAAAGCCATGTGTCTCAGTAGAGCAAGGTCCTAGTCGGCCTTGTCCAGCAGCCTCTCCAAATGCATGTTGACCCTCTCAAGGTTGGCCTCCCGATCTTCATTGATTTCTTGCTCCAAAGATGTGAGCTCAACCCTTCTTCTTTGAGCAGCTTGGCGATGCTCACGAATGTTTTGCAGCTCCATAATCATCTTCTGATCCTCAAGCTGCTTGTTTCTATGCTCCAGGTACTTCATGTTCCACTTGGCCCTCTCCAAGTCAAGGGATAAGGACTCAATCACTGACTGTTGCTCATGGATGATCTCTGTAAGCTCTGCATTTGTTGGTTCTGCATCTGTCTCATCATCATGGAGGAGAATGAATTCGGTCTCTCGCTCACCTGATGGCCCTTCCTCCTGCACTGGCTCCTTACCCTTGCCCTGCTCTTGTGATGCTGATGTCGGAAGCGAGGCCCCTTCCACCCTGGGTGGAGATAACACTCGCTTTGCTGCTGTAAATAGGGGTCTACTGCCTCTCTCATATGTGATGCATAGTAGCAGTCTCATGTCGCTCATACTGACGAGATGGGCCTCCTATCTCATGCTCTACCTCTGATACCACCTGTGGAGCACTGAAGAAGTCACGGGAGATGAAGTCCTCCCAAGAAATACCCTGCAATCCCAACTGATGGTCCACCAAAATCTGGATAAGAGCAAAGTGATAAACACTATTGAGCTGCTGTCGAGGGGTCTTGTGCTGCATGAAATTCTTCATCCTCTCTATGTTCCCGCAGATGAAAAATGGGAGGTTCATCATCCGCACCCTGGTAAAGTGCATGAGCAATCTGATGTGATAGGCATAAAGGCGAGAAAACCTCCCCTCACAACTGAAGTACTTCATGATCAATTTCATGAGCGTAGCATACTCATCTCTCAAAAATCTGAATGGAAAAACTCTCGTGAGCTGGCTCAAACAGCTGGCCTTAATGTAAGGCTCATAATGATGCCTATCCACCTTCTTCTTCTTATGCCACGATTCTCCAATGTTTGGTATGCCTGTTGCCACTGATATGGTTTCGGGTGTCAATGTGAAAGTGACCCCAGCCAAGATAGACTGTCCTCCATGTAGGTGAAGCGCAAAAAGACGAGCCAGCTCATGATGAACTCTGACATTTTCCACCCTCTAACAAAATTCAAAACATTCTAAGTGCTGGAAACAAGACATAGCAAGAGGGCATGCCTGCAACTCCGTGAGGGTGTTTGGCTCATCTCTAACATGTTTGCCACTCCGGTGATGTCTCCTGGGGGACTTTTCTCCTGAAGTTGTATCACTGTGGGTCTCCACCTCATACTCTAACGAAACCTCGGATGCCATAACTGTTGTTTTGTAAACTGAATTTAGGCTGCCCTTTGATTATAGTGAAGCTGGAGTTTGCTTTGACAATCTGCCACCAAGGGGACAATTAAACAAGGGAGTATTAGGAGGGGGATGATGAAATGGGAACAGGGGTTATAGGGAGAATTTATTAGGGATTTTGGAGGATTTTGGGTATTGTGTTGATGGGGTAGGGTTTGGGATCTTGTGTTGACCGGATAGTGGAGGGATAGGGGAGAGGGTTTGGTAGTAATTTAGGGTAGGGTTTTTAGGAAAAATGATAAAGGGAGGATGGGAAAAATGATAGGTGAGGGGAAAAATGTGAGTGGAGTGAAACCTTGGCACTAACAACACATTTTAACAACCCTAGCCATCATTTTCTTGGTGATTTCTTATGGTTGACTTTATGCATTTTGGTGACATTCAAGCATCTCTATAAACACCATATCATTGATAAAATTTGATGAACAGGGATGTCATAAGGCATACCTCTCGATTTGATAGCATTCACCAAAATTTGGAAGTGTTTGGGCACTGTTTTTGGTCCTTGTCTGTGTGCGCCGCGCGCAAAACCCAGTGCGTCGCGCGCTGGGTATGCACCGTGCTTGTGGTAATTTTCAATGATGGGCAGGCTGCGTGTGCACCGCGCCCTCTGTGTGCGCCACGCTACTGGGTATATGCACCGCACCCTCTAAAACCACCTCCAACTCACTCAAATGCTCACAATTTCACACTCACACCTTTGCAATGTCTCTCCAAGGCTTGTAATAGCACAATGCCCTTGATTTGGATGAAAACATGTATATATAGCCTTGGAAGAGATGGGTTTAATTTTTTCTTCCTTGAAAACCCATTTTTCTAATGTTGTGTTTTGCACTTTTTTCACTGACTTTAAAACACACTGATTTTCACTTTCCCTTTGAAATTTTGGCTCAAATGATGAAATTTTCGGCACTCTTTGCAGGGACTGTATGACAGGACATTTGGCCATGGAAACCATGACTGCATCTGAAAAAATCAATTGGTGACTTTTTTGGAAAATTTTGTCATAAATGACACTGTTTGACTTTTCTTCAAAACAGAGTTTTGAAGAAGAGTCGAAGTCTATCCACATGACGATGAAGTTCTCTGAACCATAGCTGTGTAAGGGCCTCCCTTTGGCCTGCATGGCTTTACTGGACATGTTTCAAAGACCAAATTGATGAATTCCTAGACCTAAACATAGAAAATGACTTTTGTCCTTTAAAGGACCAGACCTTGGCTGTCATGGACTTTGGTGATTATTGACAAAAGACCTGAGCCAGCAGGAGCCAGACATGAGGGGAAATGATTAGGATGACTTTCTCCGTCAGATCATGGCATGCCCCTAGCGAAATGCAGTTGAGTGAATGGAGCGGGACACCTAAAATTGAAATGCACAAAGAGTTTTGATCTCTGATGGAGGGCTGAGCAGACCGACTCTAACATTGGCTACAATGGAGGATGGTAGCTCCTTGGAGGTGCTAAGAACAGCAAATCTCTGGGGGAGCTAGACAGTGCCTTTTGTCCATTGGGCTATGGAGTCATCATTTCGATAAACAGCACAGGACTCTGACTTATTTATGAACCTAAAATGACCAAGAAATTGACTCAAACTTGACATTGAAATAGCTCAAAAACTAACTTGACAGACTGAAACCAAACTGAAAAAAAAAAAAAAAAAAAAAAAAAAAAAAAAAAAAAAAAAAAAAAATGGTATTTACAATGACAGTGGAAGCAGCGTTAATAAGTCGGCAATGGTACCGCTTGAGCAGCCAACCATTGATCGGCCCTCCAAGACAATCTTCCCTGTTCATTTCCTTAAGAAGAAAGGCATTCTGACCCCTATATGCTGCAATTTTGAAAGGACCTTTCCAAATATTTTCAAACTTTCCGTGCTTACCTTTCTCTTCATTCCTTGCATCCCACTTCAGCACCACATCATCCAACTGAAATTTATCTGCCTTTGCTTTCCTGTCGTAGACTTTCTTTATTTTCTCCTGCAATTTGGTTGTGTTCTTGAAAACTTCTTCTCTTGTTTGCTGCAAGTGGATCATTTGATTCAACCTTCTCTGCATGGGATCTTCTTCATTGTCGGCCTCCTGAAGAAGTCTGACTACCAAGGCAGCAAGAGAGGCGGGAAATATTGTGTCAACTCCATAAACAAGCTCAAACGGTGACATACCAATGGATTTTTTCTGACTGATCCAATCTGCCCAAAATGCATGGACCAACCTCTTATTCCAGCTCTTTTTATTTATTTCCAGTAGCTTCTTGATGATGTTGACCAATGATTTATTTGAAGATTCCACCAATCCATTGCCTTGCGGATGATAGGCAGTTGAATGACCCAAAATGATGTGATACTTATGACAAAATTCTAGCATCCTCTTTGATTTGAAAGATGTTGCATTATCGGTGATTAACTTATTTGGACAACCAAAGCGAGACAAGATGTTATTTTCAAGAAATGAAATGATTACCATATATGTAGCTTGTCTGGTGGGAGCTTCCTCAATCCATTTTGTGAAATAGTCTGTCGCTGTAAGGATCCATCTATGATGTCTGGAAGAGGCGGGATAAATTTCCCCAATGAAATCCAACCCCCACTGCTGGAAAGGAGCACTCACCTCAATAGGCTTAAGTGGCAAAGGTTGTAATTTCTGTTTTCCTTCAAAAATATGACATTTATGACAGCGCTTGACCATCTTATACACATCAGCAAACAAAGTAGGCCAATAATACCCTGCTCTCAAAATTTTGTTCGTTGTTGATTTCCAAAAAAGGTGACCACCACACTCTCCTCCGTGGAAATCCTCCATGACTTTCTTTGCCTCCTCTTCCACCAAACAATTTAAAAAAATGCCACCGGGATCTTTCCAATACAGTGCAGAATTCAAAATGCAAAACTTGGCAGCCTTCAATTTGAGTGTTCTCTCTTTGTTTCTAGTCATGCCGGGCGGTGGTGACAGATTTTTTAGCACATATATTATATCTAAATACCATGGGGACAAAGCAAACATTTCAGATACCTGAATGGATGATATTTCCTCATTCTCATCAGACATGGCAGCGATCAGATTTATGTCCAAGGCATACAAGTTTGATTCGGCCATTAGTTTCGCCAACCCCTGTCCTTTGACCAGCTTTGTGGGCTTTATTTCCACATCATATTCCAGCAAAGCCACGATCCATTTGCCTCTTCTCCCTTCCAGATCGGTCTGTACTAAAATATCTTTTACAGTAGTATTAGGAACATAGGCCAGAATGTGAGAATGTAGGATATATGCCCAGAAATCCTTCGATGCCTTCACCAATGCCAGGGCTTGCTTCTCAATGATGTTGTACTTTAAAGATGCATCCCTTATAGCCCTGCTGAAGAATGCAAAGGGTCTTTCATGATCATCTCTCTTCTGCAATAATATCGCTGCCATAGTGTGCTCAGAAGCAAATGAAAACAATATGAAATCCTGAGTGTAGTCCGGGCTGACTAGAACTGGAGTTGAAGAAAGGGCCAATTTGACCAAGTTGAAATATTTTACAGCCTCCTCTGTCCATTTCACTTGGCTGTCCTTCTTGAGCATGTTAGTCATCTCTCTTAAGTGTTCAGCAAGATTAGGCACAAAGCGACGCAGAAAATTCATCTTACCATTGAACGATTGTATCTCCTTTTTATTCCGGGGCATATCGATTTGTTGAATTGCTTGCACACGTTTTGGGTCAATACGAATGCCATCCTTTGAAATGATGTGCCCAAGTAATTTGCCTTCCTCCATGGTGAACAAGCTCTTCTTAGGATTCAGCGATAGACCATATTTTCTGCACTTTTGAAAGACAATTTTTAGGTGATGCATGTGATCTTCATCAAATTTGGAAAATACCGTCAAATCATCCAAGTACACCACCAAAAACACATCCTTCTCATTCGCAAAAGCCAATTCCATTGCACACTGAAATGTGGCACTTGCATTCTTTAAACCAAAAGGCATTTTAGCATAATGAAAGGTTCCCCATGGAGTGGTGAATGCCGTCTTGTCTCAGTCATCCTCATGGACAGAAATTTGGTTATATCCAGAATAACCATCAAGCAGTGACATACGAGATGCCCCCACTACTCGTTGAAGTATATGGTCCATCTTGGGCAGTGGATAGTTGTCCTTCAATGAGACTTTATTTATATTTCTGAAATCAATGCATAGGCGGATCTCACCGGTCTTCTTGCGTACAGGCACTAAGTTGGAGATCCAATTTGAAAATCTAATGGGCACAATGATACCTAACTTGTACAGCCTGTTTACCTCCTTTCCGGTAGATGGCAGCAACTTTGGATTTATCCTTCTCAGCTTCTGTCTAAATGGTTTTTGATTGGGCTTGATGGGTATTGTGTGCTGAATAATATTGGTATCATAGGTCTTTAAATCAGAATAATCCCAAGCAAACACATCTGCAAATGAAGCCATCAAATTGATGTATTTATCCTTGATCTTTGGCGGTAATGCTTTTAACAATTTTACCAACTTAGGATTAGCAGCTGTTCTGATGTTGACCTCTTCTACACCCTTCTCTGTTGGCTGTAACGTTGGCTTGTGGGCTACATCATCCTGATCAAAAAGTTCTTCTAGAGGTATCAAGCCTTTAGGAATGATGTTATTCTTCAGCTGCAACACGTCCATTTCATTGATCTGCACTTCATCTGTACCATTCCCTTTGCCCTCATCGTTTTCTACATCAATTGAGGTTTCTTTGAACTTGCCTTTGTTTAGCAGAAAATCCTTAATCTCCTCATCATCTTGAAACACTTGCCAATATCGTTGATTGTCTGGAATGGTTGGACGATGCTTGACATGGATTTCAAATTTATTGTTGGAGTTCATGGGGATCTTCAAACTGCTTGCTGCCTTGGCAAGAGCATCAGCAATACTATTTTGTATATGAGGCACACATGTCAAGGTGTATTCTGAAAATAACTTTAAGATGTCTAAAACTGCATTACGATAGGCCCGAATCCTAGGATGTTTTGCTTGATACTTACCTCTGACCTGCTTTATTACCAATTCGGAGTCGCCATATACCGAAATCCTTTTTGCATTCAGCTTTCTAAGAATCTTCAGGCCAACAATCAGAGCTTCATACTCAGCTTCATTGTTTGAACATTCAAAGGCCAGCTTGTAAGAGCAAACCCTCACGTTGTTAGGCACTTTGTTTGGGGCGGAGAAAGGACTTCGTACCCAAATTCCAATTCCAGCACCATCATTTCCTACTGCTCCATTAAAATCCATGGTCCAAAAGCCTTCTTCCTCCTCTTGTAAGTGCTGGAAATCTATTTGTTGTGCCTTGTCTGCTTGCTATCTATTACTTTCCACTGATTGCCCAACATTTTCCTGCTTTTCTTGTCCTTCTTTCTTCAAAATTTCTCTGAAATTTTCTGTTATTTCCAGAATGTCATCTGCTTCTACTATCTGACTATCTATATCATTTATACTATCTAAAAACAAAACAAAAGACTATAAATCTGTATGTACATAGTTAATAGGATGATTTATAGGTTTCTCCTTGCTTGTGATCATATATTTCATTTTTTATTCTCGATATAACTTCCTCATTTGTCCAAACATCGGGATTGTTGCATAGGAGAAATCCATCTGTAGTGTCCCTTTCAATTTCGCTACCCAAGACCTAGAAAGAATCATGCCAAACCTTGGAGGAATATCTGCTACCACCACATCCATCAAAACATTTTTCATAGGAAGCTGATCCAAACTCACAACCAAGTCTTTGATGAGTCCTATACATCTTACTCTGCTAGAATCGAATGAATATAGATCATGATATTTCCGGGTGATGTCCAGACCAAGCTTATCCATGATAGCCTTGGGCATGAGATTGTGAGAAGCTCCGGAACCGAACATGGCATTGTGTAACACAAAATCATGCAATCCTAAACTGATATAGAAGGGTGGCACATCGCTATCAGGAGACTCACCATTCGATGCTGGTCCAAAAAGCATTTCAGGCTAATCATCTTCTACATTTACCATGTCGGACATTGGGTCCAAATTCAACATTTTAGAAATCTGTCCTTTATAACTACTATTCTTCATTATTTCAGTCAAGGGGATGGATACCTTTAACTTAGAAATCTCATTCTCTAAGTTAAAAGCGGGATTCTTTTCTACCTATTTGACTGGGATCTCTTTCTTTTCTTCTTCTTTTGATGTAGCTTGCTGTTGTGATTGTTCTGCTGATTTTGATTTGCTGCTTTCCGGACCAACCGCCTCCTTTCCTTTTCTTTGTGTAGCTGATGAATCGTTCTTTGCTGCTTCAACCTCCTTCTTTTTCTGAATTGGTTTGGCTGGCACATCTCTGTTTCTAAGTGAATATCGCTGCTGTTGTGTGGACAAAGCATTCATATATCCCCTTTGATATTCTTCTGATTCTTCTTCCAAAATAGTGTCACTAGCTAGAATGAAATCAGTGTCTTTGTGTGCAGCTGAATTCACTGCACATTCTTCTTCTTCGGTAATGTAAGTAGGCAGCTCATCTGGAGTAAAGAGGTGGTTTTCTTCGCCTATTACATTCCCGTCCTCATCTGACTCCGGTCCATGCACAAAATTCTGCTGCAAAGGTGTTTGTACCGGCTGTTGTGCTGTCTGCTCTTGGGTTCGCTGATCTCTCTATCTTATTCTATATTGTGGCTGCTGCTGGCCACGGAAGTTAGGATTCCTAACTTGTGGCTCAGGCTTGTCGAGCTTCACCCTTTCAAGCATCTACTCTACCTTTTTGGGTAGTTGATCCATTGAAGAAGATTCTTCTTTCACAATGGTTTTCTTTTCTGCTTTCGCTCTAGCTCTTTTGGACCGCAAATTTGCTTCAACGCTGACCGCAATTTTCTGCATGTCTTCCACTGTGGCCGGTTCTCTCTCTCTTAATTGGTAGGCCATGTCAGCATCAAAACCATCTAGAAACTTCATCATAGCTAGTCCCACAGGTGGCTTTAGATGATCTGGAATTTCGTTATAGACGGCATTAAATCTAACACAATAATCTTGGACCAACTCACCAGTGTTTCATTTGATTTGTTCATATTCAGCCAGAATTTGAAAGGGATTCTTTTTCACTTCCCACCAGTTTAAAAATTGTCTTTGTAGTTCAGCCAAGGTAGTGATACTTGCTATCGGCAAACCTCTAAACCATTTCCTCACATCACCTGCAAATGTCTGTACAAAGAGCCTCATTTCCACGTTCTTCGCATCGATCTCATGAAGTTCATAGAAGTCTGCCATTTTGTCTACATGTTGCTGAGCATTAATGTTGTTAGGAGTGCCATCAAAAAACGGGATTTTACTTTGATAATCTGTCGGCATATCATCTAGAACTTGGGGCAAAACAAGGGGTGCAAAACGAATAGCCATCATTCTCGGTGGATTTGGCCTTGGAGGTGTTGGAGGAGTGTGAACAGTTTGTAAGGGGCTTGCAACTGGAGTTTGGGGCTGTGTTTCAATATAATTATCAATTAACCTATTAGCTCCTTCTGTTTCCAAGTCTACAAGAAATTGCGGATTGGGGACAGTATAGTCAACAGCCCCTTCGAATTTCGACTCAAACAATGATATCTCAAACAGTTCGTCAAACTCAAGCTCTTCAAGATACTCAAAAATGTCGGGACATGAATGGGATTTGAACACGGGAGTTATGGTGTTTTCTTGACAAAGGAGGCTCGGGATCAAATTGGGGTTTTTGTAGATATGATGAGGATCCGGGTCTGGATTGGCTCTAGTATATCGTCTCGAAGCCAGCGTGCTATTGAGAAAAATCACAGGACACAACCAACTTACTCAGCCTTTCCAATCCTAAGCTCATCATCCAGAAGCTTAGAATTATTATGAAACAAGGGGATTTGATTTCAGTTTGTCCCCAGTATGGTCGCCACTATGTTAGCACCTAAATCTGCCTTAGGCTAAAGGAAGGCAAAAATTAGGGTAACCACAAACCACGCTCAGTCTGGTAGCTATCCTTACCAGAGCAGGAGAGGTCTCTCCCCGAGTCACGCTCAGTGAATATATAAGCAAAACAGTCTGAGATGACTTACAATGAAATATTTACCTTAGGCTAGTAAGTGAATAGGGATTCGGGAAACAATTTCATGAATGACCGAGCTTCTGGGATGGTATGGGACCAACGGTCAGCAAAGAACGGAGAATTTAATACAAAGGCACAGATTATTCCGTGAGGCAAGGTAGGCGGAAAATGTAACAATTTAGTTTTATGTACCGCGGCATGAATAGATTGCTGAAGAAAGTGAAAAGGGCATAGTGACATGAATCCTTTTCAACAGAAAAATAACACTGAACATGAAATTTTCCCATAGGCAGAGCAATAAAATTGAAATCTACCTAATCTCACTCAGAAAATTTCACTGGAAATGAACATGAATTGAATTATGAAACATAACGAAATACATATGAAAACATAAGAGACATATTTGCTACACTCACAACCACAAGAATCTCATGAAACAAAGCCGTTGCCTTTCATTAATTCTCTGTCAAAAATACACAGTGAAGAAACAAAGTTTCTTTCCCACAGTCTCCCAGAAGTTACAAGCCAACCAACCCTTTGCAAATAACTTGAATAAAATATATAGAATGTGTAAGGAAGAGATAGAACGCCTAAGGGTTGGGGAGTTACTCGAATCATTGCAAAATGGGGATGGAGAGCCAACCATCAGCTACAGGTGCAGCGCTACAATCATGACATTTGGCTTAGGTGACCGTTTGCCTTCCTTCGTCACTTGGATAGAAGCCAATTTGGAGAAAAAACACTTTAAATGCCTCCTTTGGTGCCAAAAAATAGAAGTGTAGATGAGTGGGCCCACTTGGAGAAGTCGCGAACCGAAATTTCGCGAAACGGAAGCAAATTGGGCAATTTTTCCTCTGTGCGCCGCGCTACCTTGAGGCCTATTTTCGGGCACTTGCAGGTGTCCAAAATGTGCCCAAGTGGTCTCGTTGGAAATCCTGTCATGTCTACTTTCTAACCCCACTGGAATTTTTGAATTTGGTGCTCATTTGCCCCTCCAAATCTTCATTCTCCCAAGGCTGCTTCCTGTGTGTCAAAAAAGTGGTAGAGAGGCCATTTTTGGGTGTTTTTTGACCTTTCGGAGACTCATACCTTGCCAAAATTTCTTGCTCGAACACCAGTAGTCGTGATTTTCCATGATGAATCCAAAAATTCAAGCCATTCCTCGTTTGGAGCTCTAGAATTTTAGCGTCGCGCCAGTGGCGTGGCGCACAGGGAGAAAATCCTTGTTTTTTGCCCAAAAAATTACCATGTGACCAAAAATTCCCCAAATTTCTTGAAATTTGGGCTGGAGGTTCCCTATGGAGTGTTATGATGGACCAAGAAAGCCTCAGCCAAGATTCAAAGCCGATATTTCTTTTTTTCCTCTTTTGCCTTTCTTGTTGCTTTCCTCAATTTCGCTTTCAAACTCCTTATTCGGGCCTGTGCACTCATGTTTCACACCCTGTAACGGAAAGCCATGTGTCTCAATAGAGCAAGGTCCTAGTTGGCCTTGTCCAGTAGCCTCTCCAAATGCATGTTGACCCTCTCAAGGTTGGCCTCCCGATCTTCATTGATTTCTTGCTCCAAAGATGTGAGCTCAACCCTTCTTCTTTGAGCAGCTTGGCAATGCTCATGAATGTTTTGCAGCTCCATAATCGTCTGTTGATCCTCAAGCTGCTTGTTTCTCTACTCCAGGTACTTCATGTTCCACTTGGCCCTCTCCAAGTCAAGGGATAAGGACTCAATCACTGACTGCTGCTCCTGGATGATCTCTGTAAGCTCTGCATTTGTTGGTTCTGCATCTGTCTCATCATCATGGAGGAGAACGAATTTGGTCTCTCGCTCACCTAATGGCCCTTCCTCCTGCATTGGCTCCTTACCCTTGCCCTACTCCTGTGATGCTGATGTCGGAAGCGAGGCCCCTTCCACCCCGGGTGGAGATAACACTCGCTTTGCTGCTGCAAATAGGGTTCTACTGCCTCTCTGATAGGTGATGTATACTGGCATAGTAGCAGTCTCATGTCGCTCATACTGATGAGATGGGCCTCCTATCTCATGCTCTGCCTCTGATACCACCTGTGGAGCACTGAAGAAGTCACGGGAGATGAAGTCCTCCCAAGCAATACCCTGCAATCCCAACTGGTGGTCCACCAAAATCCGGATAAGAGCAAAGTGATAAACACTGTTGAGCTGCTGTCGAGGGGTCTTGTGCTGCATGAAATTCTTCATCCTCTCTATGTTCCCGCAGATGAAAAATGGGAGGTTCATCATCCGCACCCTAGTAAAGTGCATGAGCAACCTGATGTGATAGGCATAAAGGCGAGAAAACCTCCCCTCACAACTGAAGTACTTCATGATCAATTTCATGAGTGGAGCATACTCATCTCTCAAAAATATGAATGGAAAAACTCTCGTGAGCTGGCTCAAACAACTAGCCTTAATGTAAGGCTCATAATGATGCCTCTCCACCTTCTTCTTCTTATGCCACCGTTCTCCAATGTTTGGTATGCCTGTTGCCACTGATATGGTTTCGGGTGTCAATGTGAAAGTGACCCCAGCCAAGATAGACTGTCCTCCATGTAGGTGAAGTGCAAAAAGACTGGCCAGCTCATGATGAACTCTGACATTTGCCACCCTTTGACAAAATTCAAAACATGCTAAGTTCTGGAAACAAGACATAGCAAGAGGGCATGTCTGCAACTCGGTGAGGGTGTTTGGCTCATCTCTAACATGTTTGCCACTCTGGTGATGTCTCTTGGGGGCCTGTTCTCCTGAAGCTGTATCACTGTGGGTCTCCACCTCATACTCTAACGAAACCTCGGATGCCATAACTGTTGTTTTGTAAACTGAATTTAGGCTACCCTTTGATTATAGTGAAGCTGGAGTTTGCTTTGACAATCTGCCACCAAGGGGACAATTAAACAAGGGAGTATTAGGAGGGGAATGATGAAATGGGAACAGGGGTTATAGGGAGAATCTATTAGGGATTTGGGAGGAGTTTGGGTATTGTGTTGATGGGGTAGGGTTTGGGATCTTGTGTTGACCGAATAGTGGAGGGATAGGGGAGAGGGTTTGGTAGTAATTTAGGGCAGGGGTTTTAGGAAAAATGATAAAGGGAGGATGGGAAAAATGATAGGTGAGGGGAAAAAGGTGAGTGGAGTGAAACCTTGGCACTAACAACACATTTTAACAACCCTAGCCATCATTTTCTTGGTGATTTCTTATGGTTGACTTTATGCATTTTGGTGACATTCAAACATCTCTATAAACACCATATCATTGATAAAATTTGATGAACAGGTGATGTCATAAGGCCTACCTCTCGATTTGATAGCATTCACCAAAATTTGGAAGTGTTTGGGCACTGTTTTTGGTCCTTGTCTATGTGCGCCATGCGCAAAGCCCAGTGCGCCGCGCCTGTGGTAATTTTCAACGGTGGGCAGGCTGCATGTGCGTTGTGCCCTCTGTGTGCGCCGCGCTCTTGGGTATATGCGCCGCGCCCTCTAAAACCACCTCCAACTCACTCAAACGCTCACAATTTCACACTCACACCTTTGCAACGTCTCTCCAAGGCTTGTAATAGCACAATGCCCTTGATTTGGATGAAAACATGTATATATATCCTTGGAAGAGATGGGTTTAATTTTTTCTTCCTTGAAATCCCATTTTTCTAATGTTGTGTTTTGCACTTTTTTCACTGACTTTAAAACACACTGATTTTCACTTTCCCTTTGAAATTTTGGCTCAAATGATGAAATTTTTGGCACTCTTTGTAGGGACTGTATGACAGGACATTTGGCCACAGAAACCATGACTGCATCTGAAAAAATCAATTGGCGACTTTTTTGGAAAATTTTGTCATAAATGACACTGTTTGACTTTTCTTCAAAACAAAGTTTTGAAGAAGAGTCGAAGTCTATCCACATGACGATGAAGTTCTCTGAACCATAGCTGTGTAAGGGCCTCCCTCTGGCCTGCATGGCTTTACTGGACATGTTTCGAAGACCAAATTTATGAATTCCTAGACCTAAACATAGAAAATGACTTTTGTCTTTTAAAGGACCAGACCTTGGCTGTCATGGACTTTGGTGATTATTGACAAAAGACCTGAGCCAGCAGGAGCTAGACATGAGGGAAAATGATTAGGATGACTTTCTCCGTCAGATCATGGCATGCCCCTAGCGGAATGCAGCTGAGTGAATGGAGCGAGACACCTAAAATTGAAATGCACAAAGAGTTTTGATCTCTGACAGAGGGCTGACCTGACCGACTCTAACAAAGCCAAACTTCAGGGATCCTTACAACTAGATATGTCATATGCAACAATCTCTATTTTTGGACAACCTAAGAAACTATACTGAGAAACCTTAATAAAATATATGGTAAGTAGCCGGGATCGGCCTCAAAACTTTCCCATCTATTCCATACACTCAGATATCAATTCTTTTATCATGTATAATGTTGATCAAACACAAGAAGAAATTTTAGACAGTACTAATATAGAACCAAAAGAAATTGCAGTTTCTACACAAAATGAAACTGACCAAACTACAGAACAATTCAATGAACAAGACGGTCAAATTGATATAAATGATGAAAAGTTTGTTGCACCAGATAGTGTAAATATAGATCATGATATGTTATGGCATTTAGATTTTGATGGATCAGTCAATAGGTTAGGAGCAAGAGCAGGAGTGTGGATATATAATTTTGAAAATAATTACTCAAAAGGCCATGCATATAGATTGAATTTTAAATGTACCAATAATATGGCCGAGTATGAAGCATTAATTTTAGGTCTTAAATTAGTTAGGAATCTAGGAGCTAAAAGAGTTTATATCATGGGAGACTCTGAAATAATTGTAAAACAGATTGATGGTGTATATATCACAAAGGACCCTAGATTAAGTTGTTATAGGGGAACTATTGTGGAAATACTTAACACTTTCCTAGAATCAAGGCTTGCAGTAATTCCTAGAAAACATAACATGCAAGCCCATAGTTTAGCAATGTTTGCCAGCACCTGCAAATTACCCTTCTAGCCCAACCATCAGTACATTGTTGAAGTTAGGCATAGACCTGCAATTCCAGACAATTTGAAGAATTGGAAAATATTTTTTGATGATAAACAGATAAATAACTTTTTAATTTTAGAAGAAGAGTTTACTAATACCAATATAGATACTGATACATCAATAGATCCTAACACTAAGGATAATATAGAAATAAATGAGATAGAAGGTGATGAAATAGATAGACTCAACCCAACTAAATTTACCAAATTAGATGTAGATAACTTAGAGAAAATTGAGATTGATGAAATAATCAGTGAAGAAACCGAAGTAATTAATATCAAGGATAATTTCTTCCCAATGGGATTAACCCCTCTGGAGGATTTATTTGATTCAAATGATGTTCCTAGGAAACCTAAAATGGAACCTTCAAGGTCTGATATAGAGGAATGTAATATAGGCACCGATGAAAATCCTAAACTGATCAAACTTTCAAAATCATTACCCCCAACTGAAAAAGTAAAATACATTGAGTTGTTGAAATAATTTCAGGATGTTTTTGCTTGGACTTATGAGGACCTCAAATCCTATGACATTAACATCATCTAGCACACAATTCCTATTAAAGAAAATTAAAAGCCTTTCAAACAAAAACTTAGAAGGATTAATCCTGTCTTATTGCCTGCAATTGAAAAATAAATCCAGAGGATGTATGATGCCAAAATAATTTCACCAATCAGATTTTCTGATTGGGTCTCAAACTTGGTGCCAACTAGAAAGAAAACTGGTGAGATCAGACTCTGTGTGGATCTCAGAAACCTCAACAAAGTGTCACTAAAAGACAATTACCCTCTCCCCAAAATGGACCACATTTTACAGAGATTAGTTGTATCAACCATAATCTCATTGTTGGAATGGTTTGCTGGTTATAATCAAATCTTGGTTCATCCAGATGACCAACCCAAAACTGCCATTACTACTCCTTGGGGCACATTTATGTATGTGAAAATGTCTTTTGGGCTAATGAATACAGGAGCCACTTTCTAGAGGGCTATGGATATAGCTTTTGCAAAAGAAATTCATGATTTCCTTGTGATATATTTAGATGATATTACTGTATTTTCAAAATCTGACAATCAACATTTGGATCATCTAAGGCAAGTTTTTATTAAATGCGGGAAATTTGGAATCTCCTTAAACCCCAAAAAGTCATTGTTTGGGTTAGAATAAGGAAAGTTGTTAGGTCACATCATTTCAAAAGATGGTATAAGAATAGACCTTGCTAGAATAGAAGCCATCCTGCAAATAAAAAACCCCAGGAAAATTAAAGAGTTACAAGCTTTCTTAGGAAAAATTAATTTTCTTAGAAGATTTATATCTAATCTGGTAGAGTTAATGAGATCACTAAACAACATGCTAAAAAATGACTCCACCATAAAATGGACTATTGAGGCTAAGAAATTCTTTGAATACATTAAACTAGCCTTAACTAAAACACCTGTGTTAATCAGTCCTAAATTTGACACAGATTTCATCTTGTTTTCCTTTGCTTTTGAGCACACAATTGTTGCAGTTCTACTGCAGAAAAATGACCAAGGCTATGAACAACCCATTTCTTTCTTCAGCAAAGCCCTGAGAGATGTCGCCTTGAAATATAATATAATGGAAAAACAAGCCTTGGCTTTAGTCAAATCCATTAAGGACTTTAGGGCATACATCTTATATTCTCATATAGTAGCCTATGTTCCTAATTCAGTAGTTAAAGACATCCTAACTCAAGTTGGTCCTGATGGAAAGAGGGGAAAGTGGATCGCTACTATTTTAGAGTATGATATAGAAATCAAACCTACTAAGTTAATCAAGGGCCAAGGTTTATCCAAACTCATGGCTGAATCAAATTTTCAGGCCTTGGATATAAACTTTATTGTTGCAATAAATAGTGAAGAGGAGATGGTGACTCCACTAATCAGCCAAGCCTTTATTGAATCACCTTGGTATGCTGATATTATTTATGTTTTACTGAATTTACAAGCTTCTCCTGAATTATCTAGGACTAAAAGCAGGTTTTTAAATATGAAATCTTTGAAATTTTGTATATTAGACAATGCTCTGTTTTGGAGAGATCATGAAGGTATTCTTCTCAATTTCTTATTAAAAGATGAGGCTAACAAGATTTTGCAAGAGTTTCATGCAGGTGACTGTGGAGGACACCTTTACTAGAAGACCACTGTAGATAAAATCCTTAAAGTTAGTTTCTACTGGCCTACCTTGTTTTCTAATGTCAAAAAATATATGACCTCATGTCACAAATGCCAAATTTTTTAGGGGAAGAAAAAGCTGTTACCTTTACCCCTCAAGCCAATCTCTACATAAATACCTTTTCAACAATGGATTTTAGACTTTATTGGTGAAATTCGCCCACCCTCTTGTGCCCAGCACAAATGGATCCTTATAGCCACAGACTACTTCACAAAATGGATAGAGGCCATACCTTCAAGGCAAGCCACAGATACTGTTATCATAACCTTTCGTGGAACCAATATTCTATCAACATTTGGATGTCCAACTAAGCTCATTACTGATAATGCAGCCTTTACATCCAAAAAAATGATAGATTTCTGCAATAAATACCATATCACGCTTGGCCATTCCACAGCCTATTACCCTCAAGGTAATGGACTGGCAGAATCCTCAAACAGAAGCCTAGTAAACATCATCAAGAAGTTACTAGAGGATAATAAGAAAACTTGGAATAAAAAGCTAGTCAATGCCTTATGGGCAAACAGATTGACTACTAAGAAATCAATTGGTACTTCTCCCTATCAACTAGTTTATGGGATGGAAGTTGTCTTTCCATCCTCTTTGGGAGTACCAGCAATGAAGATACTTCAAGAATTGCAGGTTGAACCAAATAGTAACCAAAGAAGAATCAACCAAACTATTCATCTACAACAAACCAGAGAAGAGGTCTATGTCAGGTCTCAAGTTGTGCAGGAAAAGATTAAAAGACTTTTGATAAGAGAACCAAGGCTGAAGATTTCTACATTGGTGACAAAGTGCTTAAGTGGGATTCAAGGAGGGAAGATAAAGGCAAACATGGGAAATTTGATTTCCTATGGAAAGGTTCCTATGTCATTTATGCTTACAGAGGAAACAATTCCTTCTTCTTGAGAGAAATTAATGGTACAGATGCAGAAGGTGATCCAATGAATGGTCGAATGCTAAAAAATTACTTTGAACCAAGTTACTAATATCATTTCCCATTTGTACATACTTTATTTACAAAGTCTAGTTTGGATTGGATGGTGATCTTTGAAGTTGAAGCCCGAAGAGAAGGCCCTGAGCTTTAAAAAGATTTACTGTCATAAGTATCAATCATGTAGATTCACAAAAGGACACTTTGAAAGGTAACGTCAGCAACAATTCAAAGGCTACTCATCTTTAGAGTTCTTGACATTTCACTAGAAAATGCCATCCCCAAGTGGAGCCATTGTTAGGTTCCTATACCAATAGGAGTCATAATTTTGAATGACTAAGGTTAAGCCTTGTAATATTGTACATACCTTTGCTTTCTGCAAATGTTTCCATATTAAAAAATTAAAAAATGTAAAGAGGGTATGTCTGAAAAGAAATTTCAAAGGACAAAAATAATAAGAGAAGGCCAAAAAATGAAAATATATGAACCCCAAAAACAAAAAGAGACCATGAAAGTGTGCAAGTCTAAATGCCACTACTATTTACTTTTATGCATAATAATGATTGTGTGCAGCTTGTTATTCATGCCACAATCCATGGTAATCGAATTGTTTAATCTTGATTATATCATGCTTTGAATTTTAGCTTTATAATTAGAGAATAAAGTTTGACCAAACAGTTTAATCTTGGCAGATCAGTAGATAGGTGGAGAAATAAAAGGAGCTCATAAACTTAATCTAAGCCCTTGGATGATATAAGGTTAGAAGTAGATAGTTTACTTTTCAAAATAAAAATGAATGGTAAGGGTTTTCTAGCCTAAATGCACCCAAATAAATGAAGAAAAAATGTTAGGGTAAATAAATGGGTAAGTAGAAGAAAATTTGTTGAAGTATAAAGTTGATTGGATCAAAACACATGCATCATGCTTAGACGCATATTTCAATATGTATGATCAATTATGGAATCAAAAACAAAGGTTTGCAAGTTAATACGATTAACTCCCCCTCATTCATTTTTCCCCTTACTTACTAATTTCCTATCCACAAGTATGTTCTAATACTTTAAATCCTTCAAGTCAAAGAGGCTCGGAGCATTTATATGACTTTTGGTGGGACCAGACCCTCGGCGTAATGACTTATGGACATCAGGTGTTAGAATCCCCTTCATAAAATTCATCCCCATTCATTACCCTAATAAAACCCCTTTTCCTAAGGATAAACTTCATTTACCTAGGAAAAGTAAAGCAACTCCATGTTAAATTCTATTGCATTCAAAAAACCCACAAAAGTGTTATATCCTATGTATCAAATGTATGAGAATAAAATGCACAAATTTTACATTATGCTAAGGGTATGCTCACTCCACTCATTTCATATTAATTTTTAACTTAATTATATAAATCCCTGATATACCTTTTCCCATATATTAATTAAATCCCCTAAATAAATATCCCAACCCTTAGTTTTAATATAAACTATACCATTTACCCCATATCCTGACAAAACAAATAAATCTCGTCATTAAACCCTGCCCGATCAATTAAATCCATGATTAAGTCTTAATTAATCCCAAACCGCCAAAGTTTAAAGCCCTGGGCCCCCTTGAAGCCCATGCTCTTATCACCCGTGCACCTCCCTCACCCCATTGTCGTTCGATCACCATCTCCCTCATCCGACGGTCCACAGCCATATCGACTGCACCCGACGGCCGACCTTTACCCGCCCGATAAGGTGGTTTTCCCCAGCCCCCCAACTGCTACGTGTCGATCAATGGAGTAGATCGGGTGACCCCTTCGAAATACCACTTCCTCCACAAAAGTGGTGTGATGGCTTGGGAAACTGCCTCCCTGCTCAACCCGATAAACCACTTACTATTCATTCATAAAATTGCCCACCAAAAAGTGACCATTGCTTAATAAAAAGGCCGAGAAGCCATTTTTCGTCTTTTTTGGCTCAAGCTCTTTGAAAACCTCTGCAAAGAAGTATGAAACCTGCAAAACTGAAAACTACCAATTAACCCCATTTCAGTCCTCAAAGAAGCTGCTGAGACCACCTTCAAAGCTCTCAGAGCCCTTTCAACCTTCTGTCGTCATCCAGAACACCAGTTTGAAGTCGATTCACCTAAACTCTAGGTACCACAACAAGAAGCAACCATGAGTACCCCTGTTGTTTTACAGACCCCTCAGAATGAGGAAAGGAATCCCAAGAGAAATAGGGAGGGAGCCTCCACTTCAGGCATGGGCACATCCAACGTGCAGTATGAAGGCAGCTAGAACAAAAGGCCAAGGCTCAATCCTGTTTCAAAAAGAAGACACAAAAGGCTCAACAGAGGTAAATAATATTGATTTTGACATAAGCAGGCACATAGCTACATCTAGAGAAACTCAGGAGCCATCAACATCACAGACTCAAATGTTGGAAAGGCGGCTCAGTGTAGAAGTCTCCTCATTTAGTAGGCCTACTGATAAAGACAAACACAATAAGGACGGGTTCAAGGAAATCAAGATGAGAAATGAGAAATTGAAGGCACAGTCTTATGCTCAATATCTCAAGATCACACCAACAAATCAAACCATGTTGAGGTCAGCTTTTGACATCAAGGAAGGAAAGATGCAAATGTCTTTCATAAAGCCAATTGTGAAACCACCAAGGACATCATCAGATTATAAAAAGATTGGATTTGAGGTATTTGCAAGGGATATTCATCCCATTGACCAAATTGAATTCCACAAACATGCTAGAGAAATTATTTACTCCACCCTTACAAGTAAAGCCATAGTTGCCCATCAATTGAAAAATTCATTGACCAATATCTCAACCCAATATCAGTTAGAGAAGGCCTCCTCACAGGCCAAGGACACCAGAATCAATTCTTTGGAGGACTTAGTGATTGAATTAAGACATGATCACAAAAATATCAAAGCCGTTGAGCAACTAATTAAGAAAAAGAATGATGACATTACATCACTTAAAATTGAAAATACCTCAACTGCAGCATCCCCAGACACAGGAAGTCTTGGAAAACCAAACCAGACATGAAGAATTGATGGACTTAGTCCTAAAATTAAATGATCAGTTAAGGGAAACAGAGAAGGAATTGGACACTTTAATTCAATTGAAGCAAAGTGATATTTCCACTACATCTGTAATTTTCATCCCAACAGTCTCAACAACTTTTCCTTCTACATTGGCAGCTCCCACAGCTCCTATTCCCACTACACAATAGGTTTCAACATATTCTACATCAGCAGAAGGTACAACAGGTGAAGAAGCAGCAAAGTTAGTTAGAGCCATGGAGGAAATGTCCATACAGGCAACAAAAATGAATAAGCTGAAAGAAAATGTGACAAGCTTGGAACTGAATGCAAGCTTGCTAAAATCATGCACAAGGAAGAAGTGCAGAAAGTTGTCAGAATGACTGAAAGAATAAAAGCCATGCAAAAGGACCTAACACTAAAAGAACCCCTTGGGCAAGCTAAGGAACTGCTATGGGCCAATATCATTGACTCTGTCAATGATATTTGGCCATCTATTTAGGTGATTTTTGAACAGATAAATTTAATAAAGATGGATACAGAAGCCATCCAAAGAGTGAAAGAGGAACTAGGAGAGATGCCCAAAGATGCCACCAAAATCATCCAATTCCTTAACATTAAAAAATATATATGAGCTTCAGGAATTGGAAATTGAGGGCAGAACTGAAACAATTTTGGAAGTAAGGAAGGTCCTTTCCAAAAGAAATTTGATGTTAAACTTTGAGGACAAATGTCAACATATGCAGGTAGCCATTGATAGATTTATGGCTAAGTTTCAAATTTTGAGAGAGAAAGGGTTATCGAGTCCCTTAGTCATAAATGACATGCTCAGGACACAACGGTTTTACAACAGCAAACTCAGAGAACTAGCAAAATACCAAGTGAACACATTTTCTATGAGGGCATTGCCAATAGGCAAAGTTCTATACCAGACGTTTGAAAACTTGTTTTACCTCCAGCATGAGGTGAAACACTTGTTCATCAATAAGCCTACTTTTTCCAAGTACACTGAGGTAGATGAAATATATAGAAGGATGTTGAAGATCCAATTATCTGATGCTGGGACATGGGAGAAATTGATTGATTTACTGTGAGAAATATGCAGTAAAAAGGTTAGTGTACAGTAAAAGTAAAACAGCCAGGTGAAAAGATGAAGACAGGTCAGTAGAGTCAAAGAGTATTAGATGAAAGCCAAAAGTAAATGAAGATTCCAACATGAAAGATCAAACAACAAAGCAACACAAAGGGCTAAAATCAAACCATAAAGGCTAGCAGTACCAAAATAAATGGGACAGCATGAAAGTAGTTCAATAGTTGTCTCTATCTTCTTGCAAGAAGCTATTTTTATTTCCTATATTAAATCTCAAGTTAGTTTGAGATATTTTGTAATATTTTTTGTATAAATACTTCAAAATTTGAAGTATGTAGTGTGGATTCTTAGACATTTCTATATAATTTTGATCAAAAGGACTGTAAAGCTATTGTATCATTGACTAAGCTAGCAAGCTGGATTGATGAACAAAGACAAGATATTTCACAGTACTCATGTGTTGAGCGAAGTGTAGACAAGTATTTTCATATGTTATTGTTATCTTTCTTAAAGTTTTTCCACAATATTTAATGTATTTCTGAATCTAAATACTATAACTGGAACAATATCTCAGAATTTGTTTAATTACACTATGTTTTAACAGTTATGCATATAAATGTTTTTAACTGATATCTAAGTTAAGGAATTTTTTATTGCTCCTTAGTTTAGGTTGTTTCTTGCTAATCCAGATCAAAGGATTCTTAATTGCCCTTTGGTTTCGATTACCCTCTATTCCTCATTTTATCTCGGTCTTAGAACCCTTAATTTCTCTCTCACCCTGATTAAAACCATTTCACCCCCTCCGTTCCAAAGACCTGCACTTTACTTTGCTAGCTTGCCCTTTGAACATTCCATTTAGTGATTTGATCCAGTTTTGTTGCCCTTCTATTGATTCCATAGCCCAAAGGTCTAAAGACATCATTCTATCCATTTGTTTCAAGGATCCCACCACCCAATCTTGAATATAAATCAAAAACCCTAGAACATTCATAACTAGCCTGAAATCCAGGCAAACAAAGATAAATCGTATAGAGAGAGCCCTCTCTGAGCCTAGGTTGGCTAGAGCCTATGCTCCGAAGTTGGTTTGTGGTTACCTCGGTCATTTTCTTTCTTCTAATAACTTCTAGAGAAATTTTTGGGTGATAACATGACCATGTGAAAAGGAAAGGACACATTAAGTGGTCTCTTGTATGAATTACTACATGGTCACATCCTCTCAAAACTTCATCTAAGACACAAAATGTGTTTCTCTTCTCTCTCTCAAAGATGGAAATTCCTTTATACATTACTCCCTCATCTTGATTTCTCCCATGGGATTTTTTATTCTATTATATTTAATCAAGAAAAATAAAGAGTATGTGTAGTTGATAACATTAGTTTCTTCTATTTTCTTCAACTTGAATGATTTAATTTTTCACTAGATAGGTTTTTAGATAATTAGTTCTCTGAAAGAAATATTTGCAAATTCGTTAGGAAATAGGTTCATTTTACAACTTCAAAAATAGTGGAACGAATTACTCTCATAGGCATAACTTACGAAGGTGAAGATACATATAAGGATAAGCATAATTGAGCAACTAGTAGAAAAATATTGTTTTCTTAAAACATTGATTGGTCATAGAGGACTTAGCAATTTGAAGATATTTGTAATCGATATCAATTATTTGCAACCTTCTAGTTTTACAACTACAATATAGGGATGTAACAATTTGAAAATATTCCTTATAAGCTTATTTATTTTTCATTGATTTTGATAAGACATACTCAATGACTAATATATTAATATGGACTTCATTTTTCTTACATTCACTCTTTTATAATTACCATCACCTTCAGATTCGTTATTGTCATTATTATCGTCATCCCTTCCTCCCATTTTGATTTATGCACCATGCTTCTTCTCCCCACCACTACCCTTCTTATCCCCGCTTCCACCACCACCTTCCTTTCTCTCCCATTTTCCTTCTTGACATCCTCCTAATTATGTCCATCAATATTATGTCAAATTATCTCCCCTTAATTCTTGGGTGATCTCAAAATATGAATACAAAAAAATTTTGAGATAATAACATTCAACGTTAAAGATAGCATATCAATACAAAAGAATTTAGTACAATACCCTTGTTATTTTACAAACCATTGTTGTGTTGAAGTTTTATTTTACATTCATATGGGAGACGCGAATAATGTTGTTGCTATCTGTTTTCACTCTCTCTTAGGATGTGAAAACACATTTTCATTGAGAAGGAAAAACCCATAATAATTTTTGATATAGGCTCTATTTTGCATCATGCAACATGTTGAGCAACTTCTTCCTGGATTGGTTAGGTAAGAGACCCCTTTTGTTACCCGCTAAAAATGTTCATGGAAATTTTATGTCTTTTGAGGGGTACTACATTCACAACTATAGTATCCTTAAAATCAATAGATCAAGTATATCTATTATAATATTCTAGTATAAAAATATAAATAATTGAACTATGTTTATTGTTTTCTTTAACATATCTTCATGATACACATATAATATAAGTAAACAAAATATATTATCAATAAAAAAATGTGTCACCTTTAAATTATGAGGGCATGTTGTTTATATCTATTAAATATAGAGGAAAATTGTTATGTACTTATAGAATCATCCGGTCTTCCCTAAGTTCTCTACTCTACTCTTTCTATGTCGATTGTAGTATTTGATAGCTTGATATAAGCATGCCTTGGTTTTTTTAGATATTAGTTGTATTTGTAGCCCTAAATAGATATTTTAGTCTTGTTTTAATATTCTAGATTTCATGGGAATTCAAGAAGAGACTACATAGGGCAAGAACATCAAGAAGTCATGTAACTCAAGAAAGAAGAGATAATTATAAGAAGGTTAACCAACCAAGTTCTTATTCTGTCCTCATAAATATTTATACACTAGAGAGATGGTTGGAGTGGTTCTACTCACTTCAATGAATCATTCATTATGTACTTCATTGCATTCATATACTCACTTATTTTATGGTATAATGTCTTAACATGTGATGAATTTGCATGGGTCTGAAAGGCCTCCCAACATATTCCACACCTTCAAATCATTTCTTGTCCTAAGCAAGTGTGTAGAAACATCCTAGGTCTCTACTTTTTCTAGAAGTATCCTTACTGTGCATCAACCATGTGTATTGGTCTATATAGGTAAATCAATAGCTAGCTATATAAGAATATATACATATACAAGTTCTTATTTTTACATATTACTATTTATCCTCCATCTTCAATCTAATAGGAGTATATGCAATAAGTGAGTCTCTATTATTTGGCTACCCCATACCACAATGATCCTCTTAACTCTCTTGTTACAGCACCATGACTTCAAATAAATGTGTGTCTTATCTTTTTTTCCTCTTTCCCCTTCACAACACGCTATGGTAGAGCCACATGCTTCGACCATCCTATCATTTCTCTACATTTTTGGCCTCCAAGGTGATTAGTGAATAGTGGTAAGCATTTCCACTTATAACACAGGTGATCTGGATTCAATCCCTAGAAATTGTTCCAATGTTGTAAGGTTATAAATTACACAAGCATTTAATAAGAGGCTACATGAGAGAAATACATCAAGCAACTATGGCCTAAGTACTACTTTGTCTACTAGGTTATCCCAACTCACTAGAGTATTACAATTTTACTTTCCATATAGAACTTCAAATGGGCTCATCTTTACTGATTCCTAGTACCCATTATTGTAAGAAAATTCAACCAAATGAAAATAATCCTTCCACCTGGAAGGCTTTCCATCACATACACTCTTAAAATGTCCTCAATTACTTGATTGACTCTCTCTGTCTACCCACATTCAAGGAATCTTGAGGTAAATAATGGGCCTCAAAACATGAAATGTAATAAAAAATAAACTTTAAAAGAACCAATAATGTTATCACACAAAAAGTGAACACATAGCCAAAATTTGTTGCACATATGTTTTCATTGATGTCAAATTTCAGCAACATGGGAGATTGTTGAATATGTTGTACAGTTATTGTTGTCAAGTAATGTCAAGTTCAGGAGGATCTTGTTGAGCATTCATGATTTAAGTGAAGGTTGTAGTTCATAAATGAATTTAGTTTGATAACTTCTATTGGCAGGAATTTCTCATTCAATTATCCTGATCAAAGGAGTATGCAAAGTGTTTGGATAGATAGGCTTCCCAAAAAAAATTCCAACTGAATAAGGCAATTGGTCAAGCTCGCAAGGAATGAGAAGAATAGTTATTTTAAAGTGAAGGTGGCATTAGAAAGCACAAATGGCTTCAATGATCCAGGTGCATATCGATGGCCACCCACCTAGTCCACTTGGCTCTTACCATCGTTTTCTATTAGTTTCCTATTTTTCACCACATTTTCCTATTTTGATAATTTTCTATTTTTGGCAGTTTTCAGGTCCTAAGCTTTCAGAGCCATTTTGATGCCCTACATGGTTATTTTGGGGAAACAAGCAAACATATTCAAAGAATCACATTTTTAGTTGTAATTTGGTTGCGTCAAATAAACCCCTCTAATGGGATATCGTGCATGCGAAACAGAGATCGTATGCCAAAGTTATGACCCCAAGAAGTTAACATTCGAACTTACTCCATCGGGGCCCATAAGCCTTTGGTGCTTCATCTCCTAGGGCTATGGTTTTGGATATTTAGGGTTTCTCATTGTTTTTTCATGATAAAAAAAGCCTTAGAACCTCATTGTAACACAGTTTAAAAGGCATGTAGCTGTCAGATCTTTTCTTAGAGATATGATATCACCATTCAAGCTAGTTTTCTTTCTTTCTGCATGTAAATAGTTTGAAATTTATAATTATTAATTGAAGTTTAGTTGTCTTGTATATTTATGTTTTTTTTAAATCTACATTTCATTTTGTTCCTTCATAAATCCAAATCAATGGTATCATAGCATTTTATTCTTTCTTTGCTTTTCTATGAATGTCCCCAACAAGGTCGGGGTATAAGGAGTTAGGACTCAAACACGTGGGCTTCACTAAGGGAGAAATACCATACCAAGTAGGTTAATATTGGGGTATATTTAGCGAGTAAAGGGCTTTTATAGCGGTAGGTATAAAAAATGGAGCTCAAAGTTAATGAAAATATATAAAGGGGTATAAAAAATGTTAATGAAAAAAATGGATACCTACAATATCTAGTGAAAGTAGGGGTTTTTAAATTGGGGAGGTGTATTGGGTTCATATTGGTAGGGGGTTAAATAATGTTATTTTTAGATGTTCCAATATGTAGTCAAATTAGGGGTATCATTTAGTATGCCATGAATGCCCGCGATATGTCATACGTTCATTGAGTAAAGCCCCCATGGTCTCAAACTTCATGAGCCCTTGCAAGACTGGCCTCACCAACCCCGATGACCTCCCATGGAAGAAGAAAAGAAAGACAAGGGAGTAGGAGATCCTATCAAAATTTTGCTCAAAGAAGCCCTCGAGTGAGAAAGCAACGAGATGATGGATAATTTTTCCCAAATCATGTGACAGATACTAGTAGGAGACATCCTCATCCAACAATCACTTCTGAGGTGCCACCCTCTTTAGGGTACAAGTTAGCTTTGACATTACTATATTTGAAGGTTAGATAGATGAAAATTCCCTAAATAAATGGTTAAATCTATTGAAAAGATACTTTTCTATCAATAATGTTACCAATATGAAAAAGATTAATTTATTACTCCTTAAGGTCACCTCCCATGTCAAGGACTAGTGGGAAACTTACTATGAGCAAAGGAGCAAAGGATCAGGGAGGAATCCCCACTATTTTGAATCCCCACTCTTTTTGAGACACTATTAATGAATAGTATCACCCTATTAGAAGCTATGAAGACAATTACATAAAATGGACCACATTACAGTCGGAAAGGGACCAAGAAGTGTCATATTTCATGAATATCTTTCATACTCTATGCACGAAGATGAATATCAAGGGCTCTGAGAAGCATCTAGTGTTAGGCCCCTATAATACTAGTGTATTCTCTTATTATTATTGTAATTGTAGCCCCTTATTGTTTTTATTGTGCCCCATATAAGCCCACTATTGTTATTGTTGTGCCCTTACATTATTATTTTTATGTCGACTTTGACTATATTGTGACCCCTTAGACTCCTATATCTATATATATATATATATATATATATATATATATATATATATATATATATATATATATATATATATATATATATAAAGGAGGTCTTGTCATTTATATCATCAAAGAATTATTCATTTTTTTAATGTAAGGGAGGTTTCCCCCTCAAGGAGGCTGCTTTTGAAGTCGTTTCTCTATCTTTTCTTCTATTTTGTGAGTTGGTTTCATAACAATTGGAATCAAAGATTTGGATTCTAGGGTTTCACTGCTTCAAACAGGCCATTGTGGAATTTTCCCTATAATTTTATTTCTAAGATGTTTCAGAAGCTAAAATTAAAATCCATTTGAGCCGAAATCTTGATAAACCTTGGGTACAAATGTCATATCTCTTCTCTCTATATTTTCAGAGACACGATCCAAGGAAGTTAGGGTTTTTGCAAGCTCCCGAATTATATCTCAAACAGGTGACCTGGGGAAAATAGTCATAACTTTCTCTCTGAGCATCATATTGAAATTTCGTAAATAGGTACATAAAGAGGACAAAATTTAGTTTTCTTTGTATCAGTTTCAGGTCCTAAGGTTGAAACAGTGACACATGGAACTTCGTACAAGTTCACTCTATTGAACTAGTCTATAATTAAGTCATCAAGGGAGATTTGGAATAACTATTTCTTAGATAATCTAATCCTGATCAAACTTGTGGGGTTAGAACTAGAATATAGAGGGCTACCACAAGATGAAATTTAAAACCTTGGAGATCCACAATTACAAAGATACAATCAATTCAATATTGAGCTCCTACAAAGCCAAAAAAAGGTGTGTAGTCTTTTTAAAATTTTGCATAGGTTTGGTTTGAAAAATTAGTTTGAAGGAATTCAAAGGACATAGTGAAGCATAATTATCATTAATTGATGCCCTGAAGAAAGAAAATGGAAACACCTAGCAAGCAACTTGAAAGCTCTAGCATGACTCATGAAGAAGAGGAAGAAATGCAACATGATTTATCAAAATTACAAGACCAAGTGCAAAAAATTTCACTCTCACAAAAGTAACTGAAGCTAGGATGGATGGTTTAAAGAAAGGCATGGAAGCTAAGATGGATGGTTTAAAGAATGGCATGGAAGCTAGGATGAATGGTGGGGAATCTAATATGGATGGCGTTGAAGCTAAGATGGATGACATGGAAACTAAGATGGATGGTATAGAAGAAAAACTTAAAGGCAACATGGAAGATTTGAAGATAGATTTGAAAAAGTTGCTACAAGAAATTATTACTAATGGAGAAAGGGTAGTAAAGGAAACTCATGATGAGAACAAAAGAAATGTTAATCATGATTTCATAGACTCTAATGTTGGATTGAAGACCCACCATGTTTCAAAGATCTATATGAGGAAGTCTAATGGAAAGGATCTCGTAACATGGATACTATGATGGAGAAATATTTCGATCTCCATAATGTGAAAAACACACAAAAGGTAGGCATTGAAACTTTATATTTGGAACCTAATCAGTTTGTATGGTATCGATGGATTTTCTCTCATAAACAAAATTCTCACTTGGGCAATTTTTATGAAAGAAATGATAGCACATTATGAGGATACAAAAATCAACACATTTTTTAGCCAATTGATAAATATCAAACAAAAAGGTTCAATCGTGGAGCACATTGAGGACTTCCAAAATTTGAATATAAGGGTAAAAGATATTCCAGAGGAGAATAGGATTAATGTTTTCAGAGGGACATTAAAGGATAACATCCAACATGGCGTTCACATTTGGGAACCTGATTCATTGGAGAAGGCATTTAGGTTGGCAAGAAAAATTGAAAGCAAAATTATGGCAACAAGGATGACATGGAAACACTTAAAGGCAACATGGAAGATTTGAAGATAGATTTGAAAAAGTTGCTACAAGAAATTATTACTAATGGAGAAAGGGTAGTAAAGGAAACTCATGATGAGAACAAAAGAAATGTTAATCATGATTTCATAGACTCTAATGTTGGATTGAAGACCCACCATGTTTCAAAGATCTATATGAGGAAGTCTAATGGAAAGGATCTCGTAACATGGATACTATGATGGAGAAATATTTCGATCTCCATAATGTGAAAAACACACAAAAGGTAGGCATTGAAACTTTATATTTGGAACCTAATCAGTTTGTATGGTATCGATGGATTTTCTCTCATAAACAAAATTCTCACTTGGGCAATTTTTATGAAAGAAATGATAGCACATTATGAGGATACAAAAATCAACACATTTTTTAGCCAATTGATAAATATCAAACAAAAAGGTTCAATCGTGGAGCACATTGAGGACTTCCAAAATTTGAATATAAGGGTAAAAGATATTCCAGAGGAGAATAGGATTAATGTTTTCAGAGGGACATTAAAGGATAACATCCAACATGGCGTTCACATTTGGGAACCTGATTCATTGGAGAAGGCATTTAGGTTGGCAAGAAAAATTGAAAGCAAAATTATGGCAACAATTGGAAGAAAAAAGAGAAAAAGGGTTTGTTATAGTTGTGATAACAAATACACTAAAGGTAATAAGTGTGCTGAGAAGAAATTATTTTACATAGATTGTGAAGAGGAAGAAGAAAAGGAACAAGAAACCTCAAAAGAAGAGGATACACACCAGGAACAAAGCCTAGATAAAGAAGAAATGAATCTGATCATATATTGTAATGCATTGGCCAGAATAACCACTCCTCAAACTATCAAGATAGAAGGACATATCAAGAAGAAAAAGGTAATAGTGTTGATTGATTTAGCCAATACCCATAATTTTATTCATTGTAAGATAGCGAAGGAATTGAATTGCTTCCTATATCCAGCACCAGAGCATCCGGAGATGGTTGCAAATGAAAGAAACATAAATTGCTCTGGAAAGTGCCATAATATCAAGCTATCCATGGGATAATATGTGTTGAATAGTCCAATGCTTTCTATTTCATTGGGTGGTGTTGATGTTATACTAGGAGTCCAATGGCTACAATCTTTAGGTACGATAGATTTTAATTTTCAAGAAATTTTCTTGAAAAAAATTCAAAAGGAAAGGAAGTTGAATTAAGGGGTATCGCAAGGAAACCGAGAAAGATAATCAGCTTAACGGCATTACAAATCTTCTAAAGAAAGAAAAACATGGTGTAATTGCACAATTATGTTCTCTAGAGGTTACCACATTGAAATCATCTATTTCTCCAAATCTCCAAAAAGTCTTGGACAATCATTCCAAGGTATTTGAGACTCCCAAAGGCCTCCCGCCTATTTGTGATCATGATCATGCTATTCATTTGATTCCAGGAAGTGTTCCTCCAAACATTAGGCCTTAGAGATATCCCTATGCCCAAAAGAGTGAAATTGAACGTACGGTTACAGAAATGCTAGATGTTGGTATAATTCAACCTAATCAAAGTTCTTTCTCTACTCCAGTAGTATTGGTGCACAAGAAGAATGGATCATGGTGCATGTTTCTGAATTATAGGGAGCTCAACAAGCTCACTATTAAAGATAAATTTCCCATTCCTGTCATTAATGAATTATTGGATGAATTTCATGAAGAAATTTACTTCACCACGTTGGACCTTCGTTCAGGATATCATCAAATCAGAATGAAGACTGAAGACATTCCAAAAATAGCATTTAGAACTCATGAGGGTCATTATGAATTTTTGGTCATGACTTTTGGCCTTACCAATGCACCTTCTACATTTCAAGGTTTGATTAATTCCACTTTCAAACCCTTCCTTAGAATATTTGTGTTAGTATTTATTGATGATACATTAATCTACAACAAGTCTTGGAAGGATCATGTTCAACATGTTGATAGAGTGCTCAAACTATTGGAGGAGAAAAAATTATATACAAAAACCTCCAAATGTTTCTTTGGAGTACAAGAGGTGGAATATTTTGGTCATATTGTATCTCATGAAGGTGTTAAGGTAGACCCTAGAAAAAATAAATCCATTGAGGAATGGAAAATCCCCACATCCATAAAGCATCTGCGAGGATTTCTCGGGTTGACAGGGTATTATCGCAAGTTTGTTAAGAATTATGGTAGAATAGCAGCACCTCTAACAACATTGTTGAAGAAAGATGCATTTTCTTGGACTCCGGAAGCAACAAAAGCCTCTGAACATATTAAAGAGGAAATGTTCCAAGCACCGGTCTTAGATATGCCAAACTTCACAAAAATATTTATTGTGGAATGTGATGCCTTAGGAAATGGAATTGGTGTTGTTTTAATGGAAGAAGAAATACCCATTGCTTTCGAAAGTCGTCCAATCAAAGGAAAGTATTTACACAAAGCTATTTATCAGAAGGAAATGTTGACAATACTACATGCACTTAAGAAATGGCGACCTTACCTAATGGGAAGACGCTTCAAAATAAAAACAGATCATGATAGTCTTAAATACTTTTTAGAACAAACATTATCTTCGGAAGAGCAGCAAAAATGGGTCACAAAGATGTTGGGTTATGACTTTCAAATCATCTACAAAAAGGGAAGAAAAATGTTGGTGCAGATGCACTCTCAAGAAAGGATGAGGCTGTGGAAGCATTTCTTTGCAACATTTCTATTATCCAACTAGATTGGATAAACGAAGCAACGAATGAATGGAAGAATGACGAAGAAGTGTGGGAACTCATTCAAAAGTTACAACAAGACCTAGTACATCTGATACAATTAGCTGGAAAAAGGATTCCTTATGGTACGAAGATCGCTTATACCTCTGTAAGAATTCCCAACTCAAACGAAAGATTCTTATGGAATTACACACCTCTCCCTTAGGAGGGCACTCAGGATTTTTAAAAACTTACCACAGGGTTAAGAAGGAATTTTTTGGGGATGGCCTTAAATTTGATATTCAAACGTTTGTGGCAGAATGTTTGGTTTGCCAACAAAATAAAGTTGAAACAATTAAGACCCCAGGTCTATTACAACCTTTATCCATTCCAAGTCAACATTGGGAGGAGGTTTCAATGGATTTTATCACAGGTTTACCCAAGTCCGAAGGAAAGAGTGTCATCATGGTGGTAATTGATAGATTTACCAAGTATGCACACTTTTGTACGTTATATCATCCCTTTAAATCCAGTACAGTTGCTACTACATTTATGGAAACAATTCAAAAGCTACATGGAAATCCAAAGATTATTGTAAGTGACAGAGATCCCATTTTCACTGGAAATTTTTGGACAAAATTATTTTCTTGTCTGGGTACTCATTTATCTCATAGTTCATCGTATCATCCTGAATATGATGGGAAAACTGAGATAGTGCAAAAAAAATTTGAAGGATATATTCGTTTCTTTGTATCTGATAAACAGACATAATGGGTCAAATGGTTGCCTCTCGCTAAATGGTGGTATAACACTTCCTTCCATATTGCAGAAAAAATGACCCCATATATGGCACTTTATGGATATCATCCACTGTCCATCGCATCATATTTAAGAGAAAATTCTAAGGTTCAAGCAGTGGAAGATCACATCAAGCATCAACAACAAGTTCTCCAAGGATAACCTCACTTTAGCATAGAATAGAATGAAACAACAGGCAGATCAACATCGCAAAGAAAGAACAAACAAACAAATGTCCCTCAAGCAAGCTAAGAAGGATAATAAATTATCACCAAAGTATTATGGTTCATACAAGGTGTAGCAAAAGATTGGTACTATGGCATACAAAATTGGAGCTTCCTACAGGTTCCCGAGTGCACCCATTTTTCCATGTTTCATGCTTAAAGAAGGTTATAGGTGACAAGCTCCCAACTCAAACAATGTTGCCAGAACTTGAAGAGGAATGAAAAATCATATTGGAACCTGAAGTAGTCACAGAAACAAGAACTTGACAACTACGAAATCGATCAATTTCAGAGTATCTCATCAAGTGGAAGAACTTACCCGCTAAAGATTCCATGTGGGAGGATGATAATTTTATACAGGAGCATCCAGAACTACTCAAGTGTTGAGGACAACACTTTTCTGAAGGAGAGGGTATGTTAGGCCCCTATAATACTAGTGTATTCCCTTATTATTATTGTCATTGTAGCCCCTTATTGTTATTATTGTGCCCCATAGAAGCCCACTATTGTTATTGTTGTGCCCTTACATTATTATTGTTATGTCGGATTTGACTATATTGTGACCCTTTAGACTCCTATATATAAAGGAGGTCTTGTCATTTATATCATTGAAAATTTTTCATTTGTGTAATGTAAAGGAGGTTTCCCCCTCGAAGAGGTTGATTTTGAATTTGTTGCTCTATTGTTTCTTCTATTTTCTGAGTTGGTTGCATAACATCTAATTCTCATGTATTGTGTTTGTCTACACAAATACATCCAGGAAGAAATGGAGTTCATGGACATCTCCTTGCTTGGCACAGCGTTCCGATATGCTATAAAATTTGAGAAAATATTTAAACAAAAGAAGCAAGACTTTGGATATGTGAATCGAAGCAGGGCAACCCCCCCCCCCGCCACAAACCGTAGAACAAAGGATAGCGCAAGGGAGAAACACCCTAGGATAACCCTTTGAAGCCACGGGAAAATAATAGTAATGAAAATACAAATAAAGACACAAGAAATTGGTGTGAGTTCCACAATATCCCTAGTCACAACACAAATGAATGTTGCACCTAGTCATTGGCGGTTGAGCTTAAATCTTCAAATTCGTATGTAGGCTCTAACTCTCAGCTAAAACCTGACTAGGGGAAACAAATCATTGATGCGGAACATAGTACCACCATTTCCACCACCAAGGTCAAGCAAAGGGAGCCTAAAGATCTGGAGGAGGGTAAGCATCTCTTCCACTCAGAAATGTGGGTGAAGGGCGTTCCACTACAGTTCATCATCAACATTGGGAGTCAAAATAACCTTATCTTAACAGAGTTCGTTAAGTGGTTGATCTTTCCTACAACACCACACTCGTAACCATACACCATTGGGTGGCTCCACCAAGGGAAATATCTTGTGATGTCACCTGCCCTATAGCATCAAGCCTTTCACAGATGAGGTATTGTGGGGTGTTTCTCCCCTTCAAGTTTGTGATGTTTTACTAGGCCAACCATACTTGTGGAAGTGTCGTGTTGTGTAGGAGTCCAAAACTCATAATTTTATTATTACTTTGGGCAAAAATATATACATGATACTGGAGGTAGCGCCACCTACCACCATTTCTATGATCTTTTCTAAGTAATGTAGTAAGATCATCTCCCAAATTGGGAAATTTATTTTCTTCCTCATTTGGTCTCAAATTAAGGATAAGATCATGACAACATTCATGGCCTCTAGAAAGGGATCCTAAATTTAGAAAACCAAGTGGATATATTCATGGGAGAGTGCAAGGACATATTCTCCTCACCCACAAGGGTACCTTTGCACTATCGGGTCAAGCATTCGATCGATCTAAACCCCGACACACCTCTAGCTAATGGGCTAATATACCACCATTGTCTTCTGGAAAATGAGGAAAATAAGTGGTAGATCCAAGAGTTTCTATGGAAAGGGAACATATGACAAAGTTCCTCACCCTATGAGAGCCCAATTATACTCGTACAGAATAAGGATGAAATATGGAGATTATGCATTGATTACTGGGCACTAAATAAAATCACAGTCAGTAACAAATACTTGATTCCATGGATTGATGACCTTCTTGACCATCTCAAGGGGGATAATTACTTCAATAACATTGATTTGAAGTTTGGTTATCACCAAGTTCCAATAGAACCCATGTATGTATGGAAGATCGCCTTTAAGTCCAAGAAGGGTCTCTTTGAGTGGTTTTTCTTACCCTTCGATTTGACAAATGCCCCCTACAACTTCTATGGGGTTGATGGAAGACATCTTGTGGTCTTTCACCAAATCGTTTGTGGTTATATATCTAGATGATATCCCCATCTTTAGTAAGAGTTGGGAAGAGTACTTGCAACATATTTGATGAGCCCTTCACACCATACAATAGCACAAGTTATGTGCTAACCTAGAGAAATGCTCCTTTGGCATGGACCAAGCCCAATATCTAGGCTACATAGTTTATAAGAAATGTGTGCATGTGGATCTAGCTAATATCCAAGTTATTCGAGATTGGTCGGGCTTGACGACTCTAACAAATCTTTGCAACTTCTTGGGCCTTACTAATTTCTATTGAGGATGTATGTTGGGGTTCTCTCATATAACTTTTCTCTTAAGTCAAGTTACGAAGGGTAGAGAAAAAGCAATATTTTTCTGGTCCAAGTCACAATATAAGGCATTCATTGAACTAAAACACCAGCTTTTCGATGTTTCAATCCTCACCTTGTCAAACCTACAATAGAAATTTAAGATTGATACAGATGCCTCTGACTTTGTTAATTGTTTAGTCCTCGTGCAAGAAGGGAATTTAGTGGCTTATCATAGTGAGAGACTCTCTAATATTAGCTGACAATACCCCACATATGATAAGGAGATGTATTATATCATGAAGGCATGTTCGAAATGAGAACATTATATTTTTGGGAAGGACACAATCATTCACACGGATCACGAGCCTCTTCAATTTTTGCAAACACAAGGAAAGTTGTAGAACGATCACTATTAGAAATGGTCCACATACCTATAGAAATTCCATTTGAACATTAAATACAAGAAGGGTATCACCAACCACATCACAGACTACCTCAGTCAACTGAAGCATAAAACTTCTTGAGAGACAGAAATATATATAGAAATATTTTATTAAAAAGATGAATTACAGTTGATGATTGATTACAATGGGGTTCCTGGCTTATATACCGCCATGGACACCCTTTGGGAAAGGGCATGATCTTATGATCATGCCCTTTCGTCTAATTAAAATTAAAATTAAATAATAAACCTAAAGTTAACTAATTTTTTACATAACATTGCCTTCCTCTCGAAAAAATGCTTTGTCCTCAAAGCATAAGTAACAACGGATGTTGTTGAAGAATGATTCATTCTCCCAGAAGCATCTTCTTCGGGTAAGTCCTTCCACTTGATCAGATATTCCAAGATGATCAAGGTTGCACACTTTAAAAGGTCTTGGATTAATCTCTCAAGTTCCGTTTTTTGGTGATGTGGATATCTGTATGGCTTAATGTTGACAGGGTCTGACCCTGCCTTGACTTCTATTGTATGCTCAATTTCCCTATTAGGCGGCCTCTTCATAGATAGGTCTTGAATTACTTTTTCATGCTTCCGAATCAAATCTTGTATCCCAGGTGACTCTTCTCTAGTCATATTTGCAGATAACATTTCTAATTGGTGACATTGTATTGCATAAGCAGGTGCTCTTCTTCGACTCAGCTTCATCATCTGAGATGATGATACAACTTGATTTTATGGTGCTTGGAATCCGTGTAGCTTGTACTTCTGACCTCCCCATTTGAATTTTATAAATTGTACTTGATGGTTGGTGGCATAAGTACCTAAAGTTCGTAACCATTGGATACCTAAGACTACATCTACTCCTCCTAACGGTACTGTGAAGAATGGAGACTCTAGATTAAAGTCTTGAATCTGCAAATTGACCTTATGGCATTTCCCTACCTTTTCAATCTTCTTACCATTAGCTACCATCACTTTCATGTTTGGTAAGGGAAATGAAAAGATATTGAGTCTCTTTGCCACGGTTGCATCTAAAAAATTGTGTGTGCTTCCAGAGTCGATGAGAACCACTACGTTGTTCTTCTTTATGTGTCCTTTTAACTTTAAAGTCTGAGGTTGTGATATACCTGTCATAGCTGATAATGACACTTGCGGAATACTTCCGTCATCTAATTCTGGTGAGAATTCTGGGGCGTCTTCTGTGTCTTCTATGTCATAATCTTCACTGTTTGAATCATTAGTTGCTTCACAATTATATAGGTTCTTTGGTTCTTTCCCTTTAGCACATTTATGTTTGGGGTCCCATTTCTCACCACAGCGTTTACATTTACCCTCTTTTATCCTTTGCATTTCCACATTAGATTTTTCATCTTCACGACGATGCGGTGGAACATATCTTGTATTATTTGAGTCCACATACTGGGGTATCCTTCGTCTTGCATAAGTTTTTTCCGCTTTTGACCAAAATATTGGTTCGGATTTCTTTTCGGTTGTTTTTGCTTTTCGTCTTGCTACTTCTATAGATGTAATGTCATGCATCTCAAGTTCTGCTTGTAAATGGGTTTTGAGTCCCAAGATGTATGACTGAATTAGACGAGATTTTGATAACCCAGGTACTCGTGTTACTAAGGTCTCCCATTCTTGAGTGTATTCGTCCACACTTCCTTTTTGTCGTAGTTTGATGAGTTTTGAAAAGAACTCTTCTTCCTTTACACCTTGGAATATTTTGAAGAATGCATCTTTAAATTTCCTCCAGCTAATGACATGTGTTGTCTTTTTCCACCACATATACCAGTTATATGCTTCTCCCTCCATTTTCATGGATGCATGCCTGAGCTTTTCGTCATCGTCATTGATGTCATATATCTCAAAGTATTCTTCTGCTTTATTTATCCATGCAACATTGTTTTTTTCGTTTCCATCGAATTTAGGCATCTCGACTTTTGCCCTTTGCTGGTATGTTGCTAATGGTTGAGCGAAAAAATGGTGTTGATTGGTAAAGTTATCCCAGATTTTCTTGTTTGTAAAGGCTGTGTTACTCGCTTCTTGGTGGGGTGTCGCTGATTTTTTTGGGGATTCAACTTTTTCATGAGAGTCTGTTGACTTTGTTGCATCTGACGAGATGTGTTCTTGATTCTCTTCACCTTCTTTTAGTAGTTGTTCGGGCGTACAATTCGACCTTTTACACAGAATTTTCAGCATTGTTAAGACCTCTCTGATGCCTGCTTCTGTCTGAACATGGTAATTTTCCATCTTTATTTCTATTCGATTTTTCGTATCGTGAAGATTTTTTATTTCATCAGCTTGCTCCCCAAGCTTGATCTGGAATTCATTTAATCTTTTATTGACCTCATCGTGGTTGCTATTTATCTTATGCTCCGCGTCCAACAATTTTTTTTGGAAATCCGCCATTGTCATTGTTGACATTGAGCGGGTTTGCGGGGACGTGTATTTATTTGCCAGCTAAAATATTTTTCCTCCCTCTTTTTTTTTTTTTAATTAGCTAAAATAATTTTTATACATATAAATTTTAATTAATTAAAATAATTTTAATTAATTAAATTAACTTTTATATATATATATATATATATATATATATATATATATATATATATATATAATATAAATTTATTAATAAATAATATATATATATATATATATATATATAATATAAAATTAATTTAATTAATTAAATTTATTTTTTATATATATATATATATAACTTTTAATTAATTAAAATAAATTAAATTAATTAAATTATATATATTATATATAATATATAATATAATTTTATATATATATATATATATGTTATATATATTATATATAGATTACTGTTATATATATTGCACGTTATATATATTTTTATATATCCACCGTCACGTCCACTGGTGGGGGGTCACCTCCGTTGACCGTTCAAGGAAAAGCCTTCAAGCGGATATCACCGCAACACTTATTCAAATTAACGCAGGTCCACCACACGGAACAATCAACGACGCCGATTTTGGGTGATGGTTCAGTGTATCAATAGCAGGAACTCACAACTTACCATAGGTTAACTTACCACAGGTTACCGTAGTGTATTACTGCAGGTTAACGCAGAGGAAAACGACGTTCGTTCCCTGAGGGTTCAGCATATTATTTCTGATGCTGCAGCGTTTTTTTTTTGGCTATGGTGTGAGATTGTAGTTCGTTGTTTTAACTGCAATCCTGTAATAGCACACTCGAGACAGAACAAGGATAGTCCACACGCACCGCTCTTTTTCTGAAAGCCGTAGGGCCTAATGGCCAGCAGAACTTGTGGGTGTCACCAGTTCGTGTTGGCTCTGATACCAATGAAGCATAAAACTTCTGGAGAGACAGAAATATATATAGAAATATTTTATTAAAAAGATGAATTACAGTTGATGATTGATTACAATGGGGTTCCTGGCTTATATACCGCCATGGACACCCTTTGGGAAAGGGCATGATCTTATGATCGTGCCCTTTCGTCTAATTAAAATTAAAATTAAATAATAAACCTAAAGTTAACTAATTTTTTACATAACATCAACCCATGATTATAGAATTGAACACAATTATCAACTCTTATGGGCATGACACCTTTGGATGATCACGACTATATGATAATGACTCAAAATTCACTACCACCTACAAGATGTTGATGACTGCAAATCTAGTTCCAAAATTCAACCTCCAGGATCAACCGTTGTGCTATCTAGGACACCTTTGTGTTCCTTTAAGCGAGTGTGCCAAGTTGATTTAGGAGGCACATTACAATTAGGTCACAAGACACTTTGATGTGGAGAAGATAGTAGCAGTACTACAAAAGTATTTTTATTGGCCAAAACTCTGACAGGATATTTCCAAGTATATCATATCTTTCACTGGCAATGTCATCGCCAAACCAACCATAATAAGAAAGGCCAATACACCCCTCTTCCCACTCCTGATCGACCTTGGGAATGGACTATATGTTTGGCCTTCCTTCTACCAATAATGGTAATGATTGTATATTTGTGGCCATTAGTAGATTTTATAAGATGGTCATTTTGGTTGCCTGCAAGAAGAGTATCATAGCAAAATCCACTATTGAGGTCTTCTTCCAATGATTGTGGGTAAGTTTTAGGATTCCACTGACAATCATATCAAATTGGGATAGCAAATTCCTAAATGTATTCTAGATTAGCCTTCGGTCGATGTTGGACACGAAGCTCACCAATTGACTGCCTTCCACCCCCATACTGATGGCCAGATAGAGGCCATCAACAAGATGATCATGCACATATTATGAATGTACAACTCCAAACATCCATGAACATGGGGTGAGAGTCTCCATTATTTCCACCACAACTAGAACATAGCTCTCCATAGCTCAACTAGCCACAACCCCTTTCAGGTGGGCCTAGGATTTCAATCATTGTGTCCCATTGATCTCGCACTACCTCTTGCAACTACCTAAGTATAATTTGTGCATGTTTAATTTGAAGCCGAAAAAGCCACCAAGTTTATTGAATGAAGTTAGCACATATTCCAACAGGTTCATGATATCCTATAAAAGGCCAATAATAAGTACAAATAACGTCATGATCGGCACTGAGTACCACTTAAGTTTCAAGTGAGTGACAAGGTTCAGTTGCATTTGTAGAAGGAATGCCTTGCAGGAGCCCATTGAAAGCTTCAGACACTCTAATGTGGACCTTACATTATCACCAAGGTTGTGGATGACAACAATTTCGATCTAAGTATCCCCCCATTCCTTAGCTTGCACTCAGTATTCAATGTGGACTGCCTATGGCCATACTTTCCACCATTTTTGGACACATCAGACATTGTCGAGTAGACAAAACCAACAGAGCTCAACCCAAATTGCATTGAAAAATACAAAACTAATCATATCATGGACACATAGATTAAGAAGACTCGCCAATAGAGGATCCATCTTATCAAATTGTTAAAACATGCCAACTCCTACACCAAGGCAAGTGGTTCACTAAGGACTTTCAGCAAAAGTTTCCCCATCTCATGGAGGCACTCAATGCAATGGAGATCATTTCTTCCTAAGGGTTGAGGATTGATCTAGTTGGATATTGGATCCACCCATTCCATTTGATCGCAACACAATTTTCCATTAGTTTCCTATTTTTCAGCACAACTTCCTATTTTGATAGTTTTCTATTTTTGGCAATTTTTGGGTCCTGAACTTTCGGAGCTGTTTTGAGGCCCTAAACATATATTTTTGGGGAAATGAGAAAACATGAATTGATGACTCATGTTTGCATTCAAAAAAAAATTTCATCAGATAGACCTTTCTAAGAGGTTATCGTGCGCACTAAATAGAGATTGTACACCAAAATTATGACCCCAGAAAGTTGACGTTTCACACATACTCCATCAAGGCCCATAAGCCTTTGGTACTTCATCTCCTATGGTTATTATTTTGGATTTTTATGGTTTATCAATGTTTCTTCATGATAAAAATTCCTCAAAGCCTCATTGTAACATAGTTCAGAAGGTGTGTAGCCATCACATCTCTTCTCAGAGATAAGCTACCATCATTCAAGCTAGCCTTCTTTATTTCTACATGTAAATAGTGTTATGAAACCAACTCACAAAAAGATAGAAAAGATAGATGAATGCCTTAGAATTCAGCCTCTTCAAGGGGGCAACCTCCTTTACATTACACAAATGAATGATTCTTTGATGATTCAAATGACAAAACCTCCTTTTCATATATAGGAGTCACAATATAACCAAGCCGACCTAACAATAATAATATAAAGGCACAAAAATAACAATAGAGGGATTCTATGGGGCACAGTAATAACAATATGGGGACAATATGGGCACAACAATATTAATAAGGGATACAACTACAATAGTAATGGGGTAATCACTAGTATTATAGGGACCTAACATGCCCCTCTCCTTCAAAAAGGTGTTGTCCTCAACGCTTGAGCAGTTTTGGATGCTTCTGTATAAAATTCTCATCCTCCCATGTGGAATCTTTAGAGGATAAGTTCTTCCACTTGATGAGATACTCCGAAATTGATCGATTTCGTAGCTGTCGAGTTCTTGTTTTTGTGACTGCTTCCGATTCCAATATAATTTTTCCTTCCTTGTCAAGTTCTGGCAATATTGTTTGAACTAGGAGCTTCTCACCTATAACCTTCTTTAAACATGAAACATGTAAAACTGCGTGCACTCAAGAAGCTGCAGGAAGCTCCAATTTGTATGCCATAGTACCAATCTTTTGCAACACCTTGTATAGACCATAATACTTTGGTGATAATTTATTATCCTTCTTAGCTTGCTTGAGGGACATTTGTTTATATGGTTGTAGCCGTAGGAATACCCAATCACCTACATCAAAACTTCTTTCGCTGCGATGTTGATCTGCCTATTGTTCCATTCTATTCTGGGCCAACACGAGGTTATCCTTTAAGAGATGGAGGACTTGTTGTTGATGTTCGATGTGATGTTCCACTACTTGAACCTTAGAATTTTCTCTTAAATATGATGTGATGGATGGTGGCTGATATCCATAAAGTGTCATAAATGGGGTCATTTTTGTTGCTGTATGGAAGGAAGTGTTATACCACCATTCAAATAGAGGCAACCATTTGACCCATTGTGTCTATTTATCAAAGACAAAGCAATGAAGATATCCTTCCAAACATTTGTTTACTATCTCAATTTGCCCATCAGATTGAGGATGATAAGATGAGCTATGAGCTAACTGAGTACCAAGACAAGAAAATAATTTTGTCCAAAAATTTCCAGTGAAAATGGGATCTCTGTCACTTACAATAATCTTTGGGTTTCCATGTAGCTTTTGAATTGTTTCCATAAATACAGTAGAAACTGTACTGGCATTAAATGGATGTGATAATGCACAAAAGTGTGCATACTTGGTAAGTTTTTCAACTACCACCATGATGACATTGTTTCCCTCAGACTTGGGTATACCTGTGATAAAATCCATTGGAACCTCCTCCCAACGTTGACTTGGAATGGGAAAAGGTTGTAATAGACTCGGGGTCTTAATTGTTTCAACTTTATTTTGTTGGAAAACCAAACATTCTGCCACAAAATTTTGAATATCCGATTTAAGGCCATCCCAAAAAAATTCCTTCTTAACCCTGTGGTAAAAATTCTGAGTGCCCTCCTAAGGGAGAAGTGTGCAATTCCATAAGAATTTTTTGTTTGAGTTGGGAATTCTGACAGAGGTATAAGTGATCTTTGTACCATAACAAATCATTTTTCCAGCTAAATGTATCAGATGTACTAGAGTCTTGTTGTAACTTTCAAATAAGTGCCCACACTTCTTCATCTTTCTTCTATTCCTCCCTTGCTTCGTTTATCCAATCTAGTTGGATAATAGAAATGGGGCACAACAATGCTTCCACATCCTCATCCTTTCTTGAGAGTGCATATGTTATAGACATTTTTGGTCACTAAAACCCCAAGCATAAATGTCCATAAACCAAGGGCTCCTAAGTCCCTAAAGGTTTTGTTCCAACCCCTAAAAGAACAAGGTCAACTGATTACAGCATCTCCCAGAAGTTCTCCATGAAAAACTACTCAGAACTGGTAAAAACTGGACCATTTCACCTGCTCCATAGTCAAAGTGCGTTGCATCCCACCTGAATACACACAGTAGGTGTGATGCATGTTGAAAAACCCTTCTATCGGGTGCGACAGACACGAGATCGACAAAGGCTACATCTAAAAAGGTCGTAAGATTTCCAGTCAAAATGCAAAAGAAGAACTTCTCGCCTCGGAAGTAAATGTCGTCTCGACTGATAAAGGCAAAGAAACCAAGCAACCAGGAGGCAAGAAGAAAAACAAAGGGAAGAAGAAGAAACAGGAAGAATCATCACCTGAAAATTCTTCTGCAAACCCTCCTGAAGATAGGAAACCAAAAAATCCATGCTTAATATGTGATGAGGATCATTGGACAAAAAATTGTCCACATAAGGCTGAGCTTAAAAGATTCTTCAAGAATTCAAAAACCTCGGCAGTATTGACTGATCCGTTTCCAAATCCAGGAACAAATCTGGTTGCTAGTGAAAATGCTTCCCCGTCCCAAGTACTGATGTTGTCAGTTTCGAAACAACAAAATGATGCTTTGATATCGACAAGGAACAAAGATTACGGGAATCCACAGCTATCAAACAACAAGGATAAAGATCAACCTAGTAGTTTGACAACAACTTCAACAGAAGTTGCGCCGCCCATCATTCCAGAGCTAACAATAAAACCGCCAAAGGGAGTAGTACACAAGTCGACATTTAATCCTCATGCCAAAGCAGCACAGCATTATAATATAGTGGAAGATCTGGCCCAATCACCATCCGCTATGTCGACACTTCAGGTACTGCAAAATTGTCCATCCCAAAAGCAGGCTTTATTATCAGCTATAGGTGGGATAGACCCAAAGGACTCTAATCTTGTATCCTTTAATCATAAAGGATACGCTCCTCAGTTACCAGCTCAACTAGCTTTCCTCATTCAAGTGAAACCCCTCAACAAAACTGTTCATCGAACAATTATTGATGAGGGGGCATCTACATGTATTATGTCGATGAGTTGTTGGAAAACTTTAGAATTGCCAACCTTGTCGCGATCATCGACAACATTAAAAGCATTTGACGGACGAACGTATACCCCATATGGTATTCTAAGTAACTTGCAAGTTGAACTAGGGGGGAAACAGTAGAAATAGATGTCGAAGTAATCGACGGAAACCTCGATTACAACATCCTACTGGGAAGACCATGGATATATGCTATGGCCGCAGTTGTGTCGACCTACTTTAGGAAGATTGCATTTCCTTTTCAAGGAGGAATTACAATCTTCGACCAACAAACATTTCTCCCTAATAGTTCCCAAGTTACGGGAAGCATTCTGATGATCCATGGAAGCCCCCATACGCTTCAAAATATCGGAGTAGGCCTACTAAAAGACCCTATATTTATGGGGACTTTTTCCCTTCCACCTCCAATCAATCTGGCGGAAGAGGCGACGGTAGGAACCTGCAATATGATATATTTGATTCAAAAGATCTCAGAAAACGATATAAACATGGATCATCCATAGGTATTGCCTCCAAGCCCAATAGAAATATTGTAGCAATAAATGTTTGCGGCATGGGAGGCAGACCCGAATCAATGCTCATCAAGCGTTTGGATAGATAGGTCTAAGGAATATGACACCCCTTCAGATCCTTGGTCGCAAGTGCATTACACCGACGAAGGAATTTTTCAATCAATGATAATTGAAGGGGCGCCATGGGAAGATTACCACCATCATTCCCATCTTCCGGATTTTAAAGAAGATACTCCTGATGACCTTCATCATCCTTCAGTTTTTGATTTCCTATCAAATACTGTAAACACGGTAGATTCCGAGCAAAACTTGTCCAATATTGAAGAGACTACCGCCATAAATATCTCGACAAAAACTGTAGAGAATATTTATGTTGCCAAATGTTGTTCTCCTTCAGAATTGGAAATATATAATGCTCTTTTTCGCGAATTCAGAGATGTCTTTTCTTGGTCATATGATGAAATGCCAGGCATTGACTCGAGTATAGTGGAATACAAATCAAGATGTATCCAGATGTCAAACTAGTACGACAACGGCTACGGCAGGTGCACCCCAAGAAAGCCACTGCCATCAAGGCAGAAGTTGAAAAGCTTCTCCATGTTGGTTTCATTTACCTGGTTCCTCTAACCGATTGGGTATTGAACATTGTTCCTGTGATGAAAAACAAGGAACGATTAGAGTGTGTGTCGATTATAGGGATGTAAATCAAGCTTGTCCAAAAGACAACTACCCTACACCATTTATTGACCAGATAATTGATGAATGCATCAGATGCGAAATCTTTTCATTCATGGATGGATTCTCCGGGTATAATCAAATAAATATCCGCCCGCAGGACCAGTCAAAGACTACATTTATTTGTCCGTGGGGCACATTCGCATATCGCAAATTACCCTTTGGTTTAAAGAACGCAGGGGAAATGTTTCAAAGGGCAATGAATTATGCCTTCCATGACATCAAAAACATCGTTCAACCATATCTCGACGACCTTCCAACTCATTCGCGAAAGTGGACCGATCATCCGCAGCATTTGAGAGCGATATTTCTACGTTGCCGACACTACAAGATACGACTCAATCCACACAAATGTGTGTTCTGTGTCAGTTCTAGTCATTTACTTGGCTTTGTAGTCTCAAACGACGGGATTCATCTCGACCCATGTAAGGTTCAGGCAATCATAAATTTGCCTCCACCTTCAAATTTGCTTCAGATTCAGAAACTCCAAGGGAAAGCAAACTTTCTGAGGAGGTTTATTCCAAATTACGCCGAACTTGCTAAAGGTTATACATGTCTATTGAAAAAGGAAGTGCCCTTCGTCTGGGATCAGGTCGTGCAAGATTCCTTTGATGCTTTAAAAGAATCCCTAATGAAAGCATCATTAATGTACGCTCCTGATTATCAAAAAGACTTTAACTTGTATCTGGTTGTAGCGGATACAACCATCGCAATGGTTTTAGTTCAAGAAGACAACGGAATTGAACATCCTATATATTATTTAAGTAGGAACTTAAATGATACAGAAAGCAAATATTCCCATGTTGAAAAGATGGTGCTCGCAGCTGTTCAAGCGATACAGAGATTTCGACACTATGTCCTCTTTCGAAAAACTACCATTCTGTCAGATTGCAACCCCATGAATTATATATTGTCGCGACAGTTGCTGGGGGGAAATATTCAAAATGGATAGCAATTCTACAAGAGTTTGATCTGGAATTTGTAAAATCCAAGTCAAAGAAAGCCCTGGTTTTCGCGAAATTACTATGCGATCTCCCATCATCGTCCAACGATGAAACATCAGATGAAACAATCGTGGATGAATCTTTGTTTCTGATATCTTCAAGCAATCCATGGTATGGAGATATAATCATCTATCTCCAAACCCAAAAATATAGGCCTAATACCTCCCACTCTGAACAAAAACGTATTTGATACCAATCAAAACACTACATGATCATCGGTGATACGCTTTACCGTCGTGGTGTCGATACAGTTCTGAGAAGGTGCCTCACCCATGAGGAAGCCGAAAAGGTCCTGAATGATTGCCATTCATGCGTGTGTGGGGGCCATCAATCTGGTTACGCTACGGCGCAAAAAAATTTACGAGCAGGATACTTCTGGCCAACAATGTTCAAAGATTGGATAACCACAGTCAGAAGTTGCCATGCCTGTCAAATTTTCGATAGAAAAACCAGAAGACCACCTGCACCTCTGTAGCCAATAGTTGTTGTTGGGCCATTCGCCAAATGGGGCATTGATTTCATGACATGTAACCCCACCTCGACCAGGGGGCATGGGTATATCATAGTCGCAGTGGACTATTTTACCAAATGGGCCGAGGCGATGCCTACATTAGATAACACTAGTGAAACAGCTGCCCTTTTCTTTTATGTAGTCGCCAGATTCGGCGTTCCACAGGCTATAGTCACAGATCATGGATCACATTTTCGCAATCACATGATGGCCGAATTAGTTGCCAAATTAGGGTTGTCTCACGACAGCTCTACTCCATATTACCCGCAAGCCAACGAACAAGTTGAAGCAATCAACAAGGTCCTAAAGCGCATGCTGCAAAGGATGATTGGAGTCCACAAAAGGAGTTGGCACCTGATCCTGTACTCGGCCTTGTGGGCATACCAAACATCGGTAAGGAATGCAACCGGGTTTACACCCTTCCAACTGGTGTATGGCCTAGAAGCAATCTTACCAGTTCAGTGTGAAATCTCATCCCTCAAACTCGCAATCGACCTTCTCCCCGGAACTTCAGAAGAGGAGGCTCGTTTCTTGGAACTAATCCAATTGGATGAAACCCGTCGTGATGCCGCTTTGGCTAATGAAGCCCATAAGAAACGAGTCAAGGCGCAGTTCGACAAGAATGTCAAACCCCGTGTCTTCTCAGAAGGTGACTTGGTCTTACTTTACGACCAAGAATCTGATAAATTGGGAGCAGGTAAATTCAAGTCTTTATGGATGGGCCCCTATATTGTTAAATTTGTATTAGCAAAAGGAGCCTACGAGTTAATGGATTACGACGGAATTCCACTGGCGCAACCCAACAACAGGTTGTACCTTAAGCGTTACTACGCATGATTTAGTGTGGTAACCCATATGCTTTTGTTACATTTTTGTTTTCTCTAAGGGTAATCGTTTTGGTCAAGTAATCCACTTTTTACATTTGTTGCAGATGTTGAACCTATTGGAATCATTTGTTGGATATGCCGATGGAGCGAGTCGTAGTTCGCGGAACCTATCTTCTACGACCTGGGCCATTTTTGATCCAAGCGGCGAGCTAGTAAGTTTCAGAGGGGTATGTATTGGTCGATCAACAAATAACATCGCTGAATATAGCGCATTGATAGAACTTCTCTCTGATGCCATCATGAATGGCATACACCAACTTGTCGTTAGGCTAGACTCACAGCTCGTCATACTGCAACTCACTGGTGTCTACTCCGTCCGAAATCCAGCTATTTATCGCATGTTCCTAAGGGTCAAGATTTTGGAAAGGCAATTTGATTTTATTCGATATCAGCATATTTCCATAAACTTAAACACATTAACAGACTCATTGGCAAATTATGTGTTAGATAGACATTTGCAACATTTATAAAAAGAAGCATTTCATCAATATTTGCATCAAGATCATGTAACTTAACCAAAATAAAACTCCGAAAATCAAAAATATATATAACTGTTTATGGTTTACACATAATGTTCTGTAACCAAGAAAAAATTGGTCAAATGACCCAAAACTCAAAATGCTAGGGGGCACCCTAGTCTAATGATGCTGGTGATAACAAGTCACCGCCTGTGCAATCATGCGTAAAAGCCTAGTCCATCGACTTGGCACACCAGTAGTATGTCGCTGCAACCTCAGAGGCAGCTCGTCAGTCCTCACATCTGGAATACCGAGAGTGAGGCCCTCGACCTGATCCTGTAACACTGAAAGAGTCTCGGCCACATCAAGGTCGCAAAGGATAGCCCTTCCCACAGCCTCTCCTGCTGGAGCGGCAGCTGGCACTCTCAGGCGTACTACTGGCCGAACGGGTCCAACATCTGCATGAGCACATGAGTTCTGATTAGTCTTGATAGAATAAAGCACAAGGACATTATAAAGAGAAATGATAAACAGAAATATGGTCAAAGAATTTACCAATGGCACCCCACTGCTCGCTAGCCAGCAGTACCAAATCCAGGTCACCCCAGAAATCCATACCAGCATATGGATACTCGGAAAAACCATCTCCTGACGATCAAACCACCCAAAGAAGGTATCAGAAAAGGAAACCTAAGACTGACCAGCATGTTTGGACATATGGTCGACCCATCTCTGCATCCGTGGCTCAGTCGGTGGAGGTAAACCAAGTGAAATATACTGCGGCTGCATCAGCGGGATCTTTTCCAAGGCAAAGGCGGTCAAAATAGAACCATATCCAAAGTTCTTCAATATTCCATTTTTCACCTTGGTCAATTGTTCTTTCATCACAAAGAGTATTGCATCACACCAGTTGAACACCTTTGTTTCAAGGCATTCTAAGGCATACTGCATATAAGACCAGTTGGCCACATGAAGAGCCGCACTACCAGCCATCCTAGCAAAAGTGAACAAAATGGTCCTCAGGGACCTGTCAGTGACATCTCAGATGTTGATCTTGCCATCTTTACTTGGCTGAGATCCCTCTCTGCAATACTTGCGAATGTAATCTCTCACAGATTCACCCCCACGGGCCGAACCTGATAATGAGATAGGGGCACCCCACCTCGATAAGCCGGTCAAAAAATAGATGTCCACGACAGTCAAGGGGATGGATTTTCCCCTAATCTGGAACACCTGGCTGGTAGGATCCCAGGCATCGAGCAAATACTGCAACAAGTTGATTTGTTGCCTCATGCTAGAGATGCGGAAAAACTTGAACAGGCCACAGTTCCGCAGTGCATTTACCGTAACCGGATCATGTAAAGCAAGCATGTCCTCTTCTTCATGCTCACGTTCTCGCCATGTAATAGGCATTTTGCTCCAATGAATCTCTGAAAACAAACAAGAGAAGAGTTAGATCCTGATTTGGTGAAAAACAGGCAAAAATTTCCATTGAAAACTGTGCACAAATTTCCCTCCTTGCGCCCATCGCACCCCCAGCAGTGTTCTGGGTGCGTTGCATGCTAACTGTCTAGTGGGTAGGCCAACATGCAACGCACCTTTCGATATAGAAAGGGTGCGATGGAGCCAGGGCAAGTTTTTCAAACCCCTAAGGCTCAGAAAAACCAGAAACCAGGCTCATAATGCAAAATGGAAAGGATGAAATGAAAGAGCTCAAGTTTAGCTCCTACTTGGTCCAGACGGAGCCGAAAATCGTCCACAGAATCCCCCAGAATCAGCTGGTGAAAATCAAGGGGGAAAGTACCTCCAAAGCTCCAAGAAACCAAAGTTCAAATGAAATGGTAAAATGAGGGGTAAAAACACTTTTAAATTACTTTTACGTAATTCGAGTAAAATATTAGTGTCTTAACTCATTTTTCAAACATATATTGTTCATTTTTAACTAGTTTGATGAAGCAATTGAGCAGGCAGTACAACCTTTGAAGGAACATGGTAAAACCAAGAAAATCAATGACCATTATATCGAGCAGTTTTAACTCGGAATTCAAGCTCGTTAAAAAATAAACATAAGCAATGAGCAAGTGTTTCCCCCAGCGTTTAAGCTCATGAAAAATGAACCAATTTCTGGTAAATAACCATCGTGAATGTATTACTTCAGCCTTTGAAGCCTTGGTCGTGTTCTCATCATCACCTCCACTCTATATTGGCCAATCATTCACCTCCACTTGATTGTTTACCCCTTTTGAGGAACAGTTGCGAAGAGTGATCTTTTTAGCCATCCTTGTGACACTGCCATGATTGGAAAATTCCAAACCTTACCTGGAATCAGCTACTACCCAAATCTATCACTCGTTCCTCAAAACCGAGTCTCCTTTAAGCTCTTTTCAACTGACTCGTAAAATATGAAAAGATCGCCGAGCCATTGGCCTCTCCAACTCGTTAAAGTGACCGGAAGTGCTATCCCTCCTTTAGATTTTAATCTTTTTGGACCTGAGGGATTATTACACAAAAAGATCGAGCGCTTGTTTTGTTCGGCTCGTTAAAATTACCGAAAATTCATCCCTTTTGTATTATTTTATACTTTTTCGGACTTAAGGGATTAGATGATGAAAAAGGATTTTTGGAGTTTCCTTTACGTCCCTTTTCAGACTCTCTAAAATTGAAAAGGACCGAGTTATCTTTGTCGTTAAACTCGTTAAAACTGAATAGCGACAAACTTGTCCATAACAGACAAGAACGAGTTTCACTATCGCTAGGCTCGTTAAAACATAGCGATGGGTTTGCCCGAAGGGAAAATTATAGAACAAGCATATGTTATCCTCCTCAAGCTTGAAAAAAATAAAGAGGTACTGGTCAGCAATCACTGGGGGAAAATTGGGAAGAAAACTTGAAGAAACTTTGTTGGTAGCAAGTCGCTCATGAACATGACACTTTCACTCCGCATCTGAGTCGGGTTGGGTTGTTCCATTCACTAGTCACATCACCATGGTTCCATCACACCATCCACATTTGGGGTTAATGCTACCAATCCATCATGTCAGTGTCGCCGATATGTTCAAAAGAAGTCGCTCAGAGAATTCACCTGTGTCTCACCCACTGCAATACATTTACACTCCATTCTTTCATGACCGCCACCCTGAACCTTATATCACCAGATTGTTTTCACCTCCATTAAAATCATTTGCCCCATTCCGTGTCATTGATGTGGGATTCACTAAGGCCCTCCTATAACAGATCGCTTCTTGTTGACGTCAGCTCATTATCCAAGAAGTTGGTCTAGGAACAACCCTTTCAGTACTTTGAAGCTTGCATGCCTCAATGGCAAGTTTCTCACTTCCGGCGACAGGTTTACATCAATGGCCTTTGACCGAAATATTTTGTGTGGTGTTCGACGCCAAATCCCTTATTCACACCACGTGAATTGTACTGTAGTACCTTGAGGGTCATCATCATTATCGGTGATTCCTCTCGTGCCTGTTAACAACTTACATCATTCGCTGGTAATCAGGTGATGTCTTTCCATGTTCGACTCCAAAACATCTCTCACATGGATCGACTTGTACTCTGAGTGAAGATCAAACGAGATTGAAGACCCTGGATCTAGTTTCATCCATCCGGGCTACGATATATATTCAGGAAATAAAGACATCAAATGTACATCATTGTTGCACAGATAATCATCCAATCCAAGGGATGATGGCTCTACCAGAATCATCAGTCTACACTCAAACAATTGTCTGTCCTATGTACATGAAAATGAATTTATAAAGCTGAGCATGGGAATGCCCAGCTCAGCTAGATCATGAAAATATTATGAAGATAATGTATTGTATTGTATCTTATTACAGGTCGCCTTCCAGCTTGAAAAAACTTCGGATCCTCATGATAAAGCATTTCACCCAACATCAAAAGATTAACGACCTCATGCTTTAGGGGGCAACTGTTATAGACATTTTTGGGCACTACAACCCCAAGCATAAATTTCCATAAACCAAGGGCTCCTAAGTCCCTAAAGGTGTTGTTCCAACCCCTAAAAGAACAAGGTCAACTGATTACAGCATCTCCCAGAAGTTCTCCATGAAAAACTACTCAGAACTGGTCAAAACTGGACCATTTCACCTACTTCGTAGTCAAAGTGCGTTGCATCCCACCTGAATACACATAGTAGGTGCGATGCATGTTGAAAAACCCTTCTATGGGGTGCGATGGGCGAGAGTGGACAAATGGCAAGGTCAATCCGCAAGGTGGAGAAGCATGGAATCTTCCATAAACTTCTCATGTGACACTTGCCTCTCTGCATTCGACCAGGGATGAGTAAGAGATCATCAATCTCCAAGTGGAATCAAGAACTATCAGAGAGAGGACACTAATCAAATCTCAAAAGCTGACTCATTCCCCTTGCAAACATCTATATATGGATCCCTCATCCCAGAGATCTAGAGGCTGGAATTTTGTATCTGGTAAGGAAGTGTTGTTGGCTTCTTGTTGCAATATCATAGTGTTGGGTGATCTAATATTTTCATGAGGTGAAGAAGGGCTTTCTTGCTGAGAGGATGATGATGGGTCAGAACAATTGGTTGTAATCCTCTTTGCTCTTTCTTGATTATCAATAAAGTTATTCGAGTTTTCCTCCACATTCTTGTACGATTGATGATTTATGCATTTGTGTGGTCAATATACATCTGGTCCTATATTGTTTATGATAATAGATCTATGTTCTTGGATAGTGTTATGCTACTTTGATTCTACAGGTACTCCTTGAAGCTGGGTAGACAAGGAAGCGAGTGGCGAAGACCTATCAGAAGAGAGAGGAATCGAGCAAGGAACCAAGCGCAAGACAGAGGTATTCTTCTCCCATCTATTTTTCATAAAGGAAAATGAAAGTAGTTTTTAGTTTGTTTGTTTCTAAGGTAGCTACCAGCCTTAGTGGGACTAGCAGCTCTGCATAGACACTAGTTTTCCCAATAACAGCATCTGGCACCACATTTTGCTTCCCTTTTTTGTAGATGATTTCAAAGTCATAACCCAACATCTTTGTGACCCACTTTTGTTTCTCTTCAGAGGATAATCTTTGTTCTAAAAAGTATTTAAGGCTATCATGATCTGTTTTTACCTTGAAGTGTCTTCCCATTAGGTAGGGTCGCCATTTCTTAAGTGCATGTAGTATTGCCAACATTTCCTTCTCATAAATTGCTTTGTGTAAAAACTTTCCCTTGATTGGACGACTTTCAAAAGCAATGGGTCTTTCATCTTGCATTAAAACAGCACCAATTCCATTTCCTGAAGCATCACATGCCACAATAAAGGTTTTTGTGAAGTCTGGTTAGCAAAAATGGGTGCTTGGCACATTTCCTCTTTAAGATGTTCAAAGGCCTTTGTTGCTTTTGGAGTCCATGAAAATGCATCCTTCTTCAATAATGTTGTTAGAGGTGTTGTTATTCTCCCATAATTCTTAAGAAACTTGCGATAATACCCTGTCAACCCAAGAAATCCTCGCAGATGCTTTATGGATGTGGGGATTTTCCATTCCTTAGTGGCTTTAATTTTTCTAGGGTCTACCTTAACTCCTTCATGAGATACAATATGACCCAGATATTCCACCTCTTGTACTCCAAAGAAACATTTGGATCTTTTTGCATATAATTGTTTCTCCTCCAATAGCTGTAGCACCCTGTCAACATATTCAACATGATCCTTCCAAGACTTGCTGTAGATTAGTATATCATCAAAAAATACTAACACAAATATTCTAAGGGTTTGAAAATGGAATTCATCAAACCTTGAAATGTAGAAGGTGCATTGGTAAGGCCAAAAGGCATGACCAAAAATTCATAATGACCCTCATGAGTTCTAAATGTTGTTTTCGAAATGTCTTCAATCTTCATTCTGATTTGATGATATCCTGAACGATGATCCAACTTGGTGAAGTAAATTGATCCATGCAATTCATCCAATAATTCATCAATGACAGGAATAGAAAACTTATCTTTAATAGTGAGCTTGTTGAGCTCCCTATAATCTGGACACATGCGCCATGATCCATCCTTCTTGTGCACCAATACTACTGGAGCAGAGAAAGAACTTTGACTAGGTTGAATTATACCAGCCTCTAGCATTTCTGCAACCATAGGTTCAATTTCACTCTTTTGGGCATAGGGACATCTGTACGGCCTGATGTTTGGAGGAACACTTCTTGGAATCAGATGAATGGCATGATCATGATCATGAATAGGTGGGAGACCTTTGGGAGTCTCAAATACCTTGGAATGATTGTCCAAGACTTTTTCGAGATCTAGAGAAATAGATTATTTCGATGTGGAAACATCTAGCGAACATAATTGTGCAATTACACCTCTTTGTTCCTTTTTTAGAAGCTTTTTCATACTATTAGAGCTGATTATATTTCCCGGTTTCCCTGCAATACCCCTTAATCCCACTTCCTTTCCTTCCGTAGAAAATTTCATGAAAGGTTCTTGAAAATTAAAAGCTATTGTACCCAAGGATTGTATCCATTGGACTCCTAGTACAACATCAGGTCCTCCCATTGGAATGGAAAGCATTGGGCTAGTCAATACATATTCTCCCATGGATAGCTTGATGTTATGGCACTTTCCAAAGAAATTTATCGTTCCTACATTTGCAACCATCAGTTGACACTCTGGTGCTGGATATAGGAAGCAATTCAATTCTTTTGCTATCTTACAATGAATAAAATTGTGGGTACTTCCTGAATCAATCAACACTATTACCTTTTTCTTCTTGATTTGTCCTTCTATATTGATGGTTTGAGTGGTAATTCTAGCCAATGCATTACAAGATATGGTCAGATTCATTTCTTATTTATCTAGGCTTTGTTCCTAGAGTATATCCTCTTCTTTTGACCTTTCTTGCTCCTTTTCTTCTTCCTCTTCACAATCTATGTAGAATAATTTCTTCTCATCACACTTATGACCTTTAGTGTATTTGCTATCACAACTGTAACAAAGCCCTTTTGCTCTTTTTTCTTGCAATTGTTGTGGTGTCAACCTTATAGGTTGTGGAAGACTAGGGGCAACAACACTTCCATCTTTATAGTTGTCAATGGTATGCTTCCTGGTTGCCATAATTTTGCTTTCCATTTTTCTTGCTAACTTGAATGCCTTCTCTAATGAATCAATTTCCAAAAGGCGAACATCATGTTGGATATTATCCTTTAAAGTCCCTATGAACACATCAATCTTATGCTCCTATAGAATATTTTTTACCCTTATGTTCAATTTTTGGAACTCCTCAATGTAAACCATTATTGAACCCTTTTGTTTGAGACTTATCAATTGGCCAAAAAAAGCGTTGCTTTTTGTATCCTCATAATGTGCTGTCAATTCTTCCATAAAAATTGCCCAAGTGATAATTTGTTTACGAGAGAAAAGCCATTGATACCATACAAACTGATTTGGTTCCAAATATAAAGTTGCAATACGTACCTTTTGTGTGTTTTGCACATTATTGAGATCGGAAAATTGCTCCATCTGTAATATCCATGTTGTGGGATCCTTGCCATCAAACTTCCTCATATCGATTTTTGGAATATGGTGGGTCTTCAATCCAACATTAGAGTCTATGAAATCATTATTAACATTTCTTTTGCTTCCTTTACTACCCTTTCACCATTAGTAAGTATTTCTTGTAGAAAATTTGTCAAATCTGTCTTCAAATCTGCCATGCCTGTCTTCAAATCTGTCTTCAAATCTATCTTCGAATCATCCATATTAGCTTCCATGCTATTCATCTTACCTTCCACACCCTTTATCTTAAATTCCACACCATTTATCTTAGCTTCTGTTAGCTTTTGTGAGAGTGACATTTGTTGCACTTGGTCTTGTAATTTTGATATATCATGTAGCATTTCTTCCTCTTCTTCATGAGTCATGCTAGAGCTTTCAGGTTGCTTAGTAGGTGTTTGCATTTTCTTTCCTCAGGGAATCAGTTATTGATAATAATGCTCTACTATGCCCTTTGAATTCCTTGAAAATAATTTTTCAAACCAAGCTTAAGCAAAAATTTTAAAAAATCTACACACCTTTTTTTACTTTGTAGGAGCTTGATATTTCCTCTGATGTATCTCTGCAATTTCGAATCATCCAGTTCTAAAATTACGACCTGCAGTAGCCCTCTATGTCCTATTTCCAATGCCACCAGTCTGATCCAAATTGGATTCTCCAAGGAAGAGTTATGCCAAATCTCCCATAGTGACCTGATTATAGACTAGTTCAGTAGAGCGAACTTCTATGACGTGTCACGTGTCCTGATTTCAACCTTTGGCTCTGAAAAATATATACAAGAAACTACAATCCATTCTCTTTCTATACCTTCTTACAAAATTTCAATCTGATTCTCATAGAGAAAGTTATGACAATTTTCCCCAGGTCACCTGTTTGGAATGTAATTTAGGAGTCTGCAAAAAGACCAACTTCCTTAGATCATATCTCCGCAAATATAGTGCGAAAAGCTATGAAATTTGGACCCAAGGTTCAGTACGATTTCTTCTCAAATGGGTTTTTTTTTTCTCTTCTGAAACGTCGCATAAAAAAAGTTTTACTAAAATGCCACGATGACCTACTTGGAGCAGCGAAACCCTAGAATCCAAAGCTCTAATACCAAATGTTATGAAACCAGCTCACAAAAAGATATAAAAGATAGATCAACGCCTTATAATTCAGCTTCTTCGAGGGGGTAACCTCCTTTACATTACACAAATGAATGATTCTTTGATGATTCAAATGAAAAAACCTCCTTTCTATATACAGGAGTCTAAGGAGTCACAATATAACTCAGCCGACCTAACAATAATAATATAAAGGCACAAAAATAACAATAGAGGGATTCTATGGGGCACAGTAATAACAATATGGGGACAATAGGGGCACAACAATATTAATAAGGGATACAACTACAATAGTAATGGGGTAATCACTAGTATTATAGGGACCTAACAAATAGTTTGGCATTTATATTTATTAATTGAAGTTAAGTTTCATTGCATCTCTATGTTCCTATTTTTAAATCTGAATTTCATTTTGTTCCTTTGTAAGTCTAGACTAGTGGTCTCAAAGTGGTCTACTCTTTCTCTATTTTTTTTTTTGCATGTCCCCAGCAAGGTCGAGGTATAATGAGGTGGGACTCAAACTTCTTGATCCCTTGCAAGACCAGCCAACCTCAATGTCCTCCCATGGAGAAGGAAAATAAAGATGCGAGAATGGGAAATCCTTCAAATTGTTGCTCAAAGATACCTCAAGTGACAAAGCAACAAGATGATGGATAATTTTTCCCAAATCCTACGGCGGATATCAATAGGTGATGCATCTTCATATGGTAGTCACTTCGGAGGCATCGCCCCCCTTAAGGTACAAGTTAACTTTGACATTCCTATATTTGAAGGCCAGATAAATGTAGATGCCCTAGAGATAAATGGTTAAATCTTTTGGAAAGATATTTTTGATCCATAATTTTTCAGATACGGAAAAGATTACTTTCACACTCCTTAAGGCCACCCCCCATGTCAATGACTGGTGGGTAACTTACTATGAGAAAAATTTTGGTGATGAATCCCCACTATTTTTTGTCACACCCCCTTGGGACTATTTACGAGATGTTTTTAAGGAAAAGTATTACCTTGTTGGAAGTTATGAAGACAAGTACATAAAATGGACCACACTACAATGAGAAAGGTACCAAGAAGTTCTATAGTTCACTAATATATTTCATAGCCTAAACAAGAAGTTAGGTATCAAGGACTCTGGGGGACACATACTAAGTGAAAGAGAAAGGAACCATCCCTTGAAATGCATACATTTAAAAACCCTGAAGAGAGAGTAATATGCTTAGGTCTCATCAAAGGTTGATGATGAATTTCTACCACCCTAACCCTGTTTCTTTATTCAACTAGAAAGAAATTATGTTTTCCCAAGAATACACTGCATCCATGTTATACTTGTACCACCATAAAATAATTCCAACATAATTTCAACACTTGTCCATTCTATATTCTGGAATGACTCATCAAAATTGTATACTAAAACCTTGGATACTTGAGCATCATATAAGGTGAGGAATCAAGTACATTCATCATAATCTATCAAATCAAAACCCTATTTAAATGTGTGACTAGGATTTATCCCATGAAAAAATGGTCCTAGCTTTGGGAATGTGTGCAATTTCACCCGGTTAAGTACTTTGTCATGGATAAAATCCAATAACTCGCTAGATCTTAAAAATGCCACCTTTTTTATATCTTTTATCTCAGGAACACAACACACTAATTAAAATGGGTTCGAGAAAGATGGGATAATGTGATGCATGGAATTTTAATTTAACTCATCTAAGTCATTTTTCTTTGGTGCCATCTCTATAATAATCCATTATATACTAGGCTTTTATTCTTCTTCACTTGAAATTTGCAAGCTTGCCTCCAAAGTTCCTGACCCCATATATGACCTTGCAAAAGAGAACCTTTAAATATACCCACATCTTCAATGTACTCTTCCTTATGTCAGATTTTCCTTCATTTGAGTAAGAAAATTTCCTCGTTCATTTTTTAACTGCTACTCCTGAAGCTTTTCTGTGGCCACTTTTTTCAAATTCAACATTTTTATTAAGCATGAGTAGCATGTCCTTCCCAATAATTGATAGGAAATTTTTGTTGGCATTGTGGCACTGATTTAGAGCTATGGCACAGGTGTTGTCCTTGATGGCAACTCACTTTGGTGACAGATCTCAGTACAGGCTCTCAGAATGAAGGAAAAAGATATATACGCAGGTTCACCTAGACGAAGGCGCATATACACGCGGGTTAGACGTTACAAAGGCGCGTATGCGTATACACGCACTTTCACACAAGGAAAAGCGCGTATATGTTGGAGAACTTACTTTTGGTCCATGGTAGTTAGTCCTTGGTATTTGAACCTATGGTTTTGGACCATGGTATCTCGTCAGAAGTGTTGATCCCAAGTATTGGGTCCATGGTATTGTTTTATTATGGTTTTGGACCGTGGTATTGTGAAAGGCCTAAGACTATAAAAGAGGAAGGAGATCATTTGGCAAAGGATCATCTGAATTAATTGAATATATAATAAGTGTTAGATCTGAAATATTGGTGAATTGGGGTTATGGTGCAGATATGGATCTGAATGAAGGAGGAACCTTAGCGCAAAGAGAAGGATAAGTTCTATTGATGGGTCATAATCTTTAGGCTTGAATGATAGTATCTTTGCATTATTTTGATCTGTTATATGTGGCGCATGCTTGATCTATAAATCTGATAATCTGGGTTAATTAGTGTCTGAATACTTCAAAGAGTGAATTATCCTTTATAGATTTGTACGCAGGTTCAGTGAAGCGAAGCCGCGTATACACGCTGGTTCAGTGAATAAAAACAACGTATACGCAAGTTGGTCCACACACAGAAGCGTATGCACGCAGGTTTTAGGTTATTGAAGTAGCGTATATCTTGTGAGTTGTGATCTAGCTGCTTTTGTTTATTTCTGCAGTGTTCTGGGTTCAGAATTTGGTGTGTGGTTACTGTTACTGTGTTTTGGGTACAGCTGTCAGAGAAGTATCTATTTGATTTAATTCTATTTGGTGAAAAGGAGATTGTTTGATGCAAAAATTCTTGATGATTGATTGATGTTCATGGATCCAGTCTGAAAATTTATTAAACGTGGTCCCTGGAAGAAAGAGAAGGTTGTAGCCTTCTATAGGCCAGCACCTACGTACTAGTATCTTGGCTAGTGCAAGAGCTAAGGGGGTTGTAGCTCCCTTCCAGAAAAAGCTGGAGAACGAGAGAGGGTTGTAGCTCTCTGCAGGTTGTAGCCTGCGCACTGGTAAAGGACTGCACCAGTACATTGCAAAAAGAAGTTTCTAATTAAAAGAAGATAGAGACGAATTGCAACAGGTGGTTTTCACCCACATTGGGTTTCCACCTTATATCTGATGAGCCCCAATTTTGGTACAATTTGGGCTCATTTTGGCCTATTTTGCTTGCTCAAACCATTCATTTTTATTGTTTATGCATACACTTCTTAGTTTATTCATGTTGTTTGTAGGAGAAAGGATAGGCACTTTATCTACGTAGCTAATGCATTGTGATTCCAGGTTTTGGCATTAAAAGGGAGCAGAAGACAACGAAAAGGTGGCAAGGAGACAACGAGTTGGCATTGCTGACGTAAGGAGAGGTTGTCCACGGTCTTGGGGGGGCATTCCTCGTGATCCTCACCAAGAACTCCGAGCCCCACTCCATCCTCCCTCCGAGCTTAATACACGGCCAGCTGTTCTACAGGAACAGCAGTTCAAAACTGCTCTACAGGAAACAGCATTTATGATCATCCTACAGGATCAGCAGTTAAACTATAGATTGGACAGTCGAGCTCCTAGAATCATGGATACTCGTTGGAGCATCGTTTTGTATAAGTATAGATGCCTTAGCCTTGGTTAGGTTGTTGAAACTCTCGTATTACTATTGTAATTTTGGAGCACAGCTCAAGTTTCGTTCTCTTTTGTAAGCCAATTTGGCATGTTATCAGATCATGAATAAAGAAGGCCACTTTTGAGTTAGTTCTGAGTTTTCTCAAGGAGCTATAGCTCTCAGGTTAGGGCCCAACCTGAGAGCCATAGACCTCCTCAGTGTTGTAATGCATTTACAATTAGGTCCAGCACTTGAGTTTGTTTAGTTTCCTATGCAATTCGGATTTCCAGCTTGTTAGTTTAATTGTTTTCATTAGCATAGATAGGACTGGTATGATGCTTTGCTTTCAGTATTCAAGTTTGATAGGTTGGTAGAATAAATCTCTTGGAGCTCCAACAAAAACAGGTTGTAAAGGTTCACTGCCATCTCACTGTTTGGGATTGGGGTGTAGACCATGATCAGCCACCAAAAAGAACAGCAGTCGTTTCATCTCCACGCAAGCTGCCACATGAACGTTTTTATTGAAGATCCATTCATACATTCTCGACATTGATCCATACTGCACTCTCACGCATTAGTTTCATTTCTTGTTTTCCATTTCGGATTTATAGGTCTCATGGCATAATAGGTTAATGAATTTCTTGTTTTGATGCACAGGTCATTTGTTTCATTTACACTGCTCTTTCTCAAGCCACTTCCTTCGTCGTTTTCTCCATCCACCTGCAAGTTCTATTCACCCTCTATCTCACTCACGTGCCCTCCAACTCTCTCATTTCACGTACAGCTCCATCTCCTTCACTCTCGTTGAGTCCACCCTTCCAAAACATCAACCCATTGCATGCACCCTTCCTTCGTCTGACTTGCCATCTCCTAAGACATCATTAGGTCCATCTCCATCTCCCTTAGCCTCCCACACCACTCCAACACTCCATCAACTCCTAAAAACCTCCACGGCCAACCATCCTGTAGACGTGCACAGCCATCCTGTAGAAAACAGAGTATCCTGTAGGATCCCCTGCAGCCTTCCTGTAGGAGGCCATTCACTTCGTTGCCGAGCTTCTGAACGTGAGGGACCTCTATGGATGGGTGCTAAGGATCCCTAGGGACCTTTCCTAGCCTCCCCAACCTATCCCACACTTTCCTTCCTTCTCCATCCCACCTGCACAATCAACCCTAATTAGGCCAAGTTCACACTCATTCCACACACCTAAAGGAAAAACACAAAAACACATTTCTCATGATGCAAGTAGCTTAGACCCATGCATTTACACTTGTTAGAGGTAATGACAGCGTTCATAAGAGTTGCATCCACATTCTTTGCATTATAGAGGATAGACTAGTTAAATTAGGGTTTCATAGATTTACATGCTTTAAATTGCTTTTGATTCAGTTTGTCAAGTAGAGTAGCCTTCCTTTGAGTTAGCTTTTGTCCATCATTGATAAAGCTTCTTCTGTGAGCCTATAGAAGTTGGCTTAAGCCCTAGCGGACTTGTGCCAGCTGACCAAGTGACAGCTGCGACAAGGGCTAGTACTTGTGCATACAGCACCGTCGCTTCCAAGTTTGTACGAACTACCGGGTTGATAAAATTAAGAGACAGGAAGCCCCAGGAGTTGTAGCATTATTGCTACAATACTGGAGCTCACCATCTTTTTGGCGCCGTTGCCGGGGAAGTGTCAGAGTATTAGTAATTGTTGCTTTTCTTCTACTTTTGTACTCTTACTTCTGCTAAGTAGTTTGCTTCATTTCCATTCTGCAAAAGTAGCATAGACTTTCCTGCTTTCCTAGACTAATCTTTCCTGCTTTCTTAGATTAGTATTTCCTGCTTTCCTAGATTAATCTTTCCTGCTTTCCTAGATTAATCTTTCCTACTTTCCTAGATTAATATTTCCTGCTTTCCTAGATTAATATTTCCAATTCCGCAAATTTCATTTGAGTAATCTAGTTAGTTGTAGATCACTTTGTTTCAGTTTTGCAGGTACAAGGAAAAAAACAAAAGCACTAAAAACAGAGAAGAGTCCTTTCCCTTTCATGCCTCGTAGGAACCGAGATAGATCAGGCAAATTCCTACCAAACACCCCCACCACATCACTTAGTCACCCTTCACTCTTCGGTGGTGACAGTGATTCAGAGGAAACTATAGGTGAACATCCCAAGACATACCGAAATCCTATAGAAGAAGAAGAGTTAGAGACCACTCCACCTAAAGCTATGGCTGACAATAGAGAGGATGAGAGGATAGAAGGAGCTTTCCCCATCCGAGAGACCAATGGTGAGATGAAAATGAAAAACATTAGCCCCTCTGCTTTGCCTCACTTCCATGGAATGACCACTGAGGATCCTGATACCTTCCTATTTGAGTTTGCTGTCCTCTGTAGGACCTATGACTATACTGAGGATGAACAAAAGCTAAAACTTTTCCCTTCTACTCTCAAGGATGCAGCACTACGCTGGTTCATGGGTTTGCCTGGGAATAGTATCACCACATGGGCTCAGATGCAGCAAGCCTTCAACACCAAGTACCGGGATTATTGTAGGTCCAAGGAAACAAAGGGGGAAATCTTTCGGATGACCATGGGAAACGATGAATCTTTAGAGGACTATGAGGAAAGGTTCCAACTTAGTTACAAGCGGGCTAGGTGCACACTTGACCCTGAATCCCTTAAGTTGGTTCTGCTCCGAGGAGTACCTGAAGATCTCTTAGATACCCTTCACATGTTAGCTGGGGGGGACATTTACCAACTGCCTTATGAGGACATCAAAACTGTGTTTAGAAATCATTCTAGGGCAGCTAGGAAACGAGGTAGAGGAAACCTCCTCTCCACTGGTGTCCCTTTCTCCAAACATGAGTTTACAAACCAATTAGAAGACCTTAAGAGTGAGGTGAGACATACCATCGCCATGCAGCTGGACACATTCAGGATCCAGCAAAAGAAAGAAGAAGCTGAGAGAGCCCTGGCTATCTTCTGCCCTAGGTGCACAAGAAGACATCCTAAGAACGAATGCCCATTGCATTCGGTTGAAGTGTGTTTTGTTTGTGAGGAGGACCATCCTACAAATCAGTGTCCCACCTTACCTGGGTTTAAAGCCATGTACCAAGGGACTGAAGCCCCCTCTGAACCTCTCTACTTCATCAACCAAAGGAGGCCACAAGGATCTAGACCCTATCAGCAGGGAATGCAAGGGGCACCACAAGCCTATTACAACCCCAACCAATCGATTCCTATGCCTTCCTGGGGTCCCCCTGCTCATCCTTCTTGGTCCATGCCTCCGCCATGGTCTTATCCACCTCAGTATCCTACTCAACCCACTACTCATTCATATCACTCACATGCCCAGTCACAGCCTCAGTGGAGTGCACCTCAGTCGGGGTGGAGGCCCCAGTACAACAATCCTCCCGCCATTCTGCCTCCACCTCCAGTTCAGCCACAACCATTACCTCCTGCTCCTCCAAGGCAACCTCAAATGCCTGCTCAACCGAACCCGAACCCCAACAATAGACAGGCTCAGCAGGTATATACTGGGGAGACCTCATGCCCTACCTATGCTGTGGAGATCCAGGAGATCAATCTTAGATCTGGAAAGACTCTTCCAGATCGCCAACCTCCTCCCCCAGAGGAAGAGGAAAACCATCAGGAGAGTGAACCAAAACCTATTCCACCCTTTCTTGAGAGACTTACAGCCACCACACAACCCAACCCGGAGGAAGATGAGCTTCTGGGAGAGCTCAAGCAGTTGTGTGTGAAGATACCCCTTCTCCAAGCCATCAAGGATGTGCCAATCTATAACAAGCTGGTTAAGGAGAAGTGTTTCAAACATCCAGGCAGACGGAAGAAAGATGCTTCAACTATCAATGTCATAGGACAACTGTCTGACCTTATGCTAGGACAAGTCATCTGCCCAAAGTACTTAGATCCTGGAAGTCCTGTAGTAGATGTCCACATCAATGGCACCATCATACCCCACACCCTGATTGATCTGGGGGCTGCCATTAATGTAATGACCAGGGATACCATGTGCAAGCTCAATCTTCAAGGTTCCTTGAGGAAGACCTCGACAGTACTGCAATTAGCAGATCGCTCCACTGTGACTCCCGAAGGAATTGTGGAGGATGTCTTGGTCTCTATTGACTCTTGGGAGTATCCTGCAGACTTCCTGGTTCTGCAACCAAAGGCAAAGCTTACTGGATATCCCCTCATTTTGGGAAGGCCTTGGTTAGCCACTGCAGATGCCTATATCAGTTGTCGTGCCGGAAATATGACCATCAAAAATGGTCCTATGTCCAAGCAACTTGTCCTATACCCTCCTGCCCAACCCTCTTTAGAGCATGACTTACCACTCTGGTTGGAAGAAGGAGAAGAAGACGAGGTGTATTCAGCACCTCTATGTACCATAGAAACCAATAGAAGAAATCCCCCAACCGAGTATGATTTGATCGAGAACTTGATCCAAAACCCACCTACCAGTGCACTACCTTTAGAAAAATTGGTGGAGGATGCCCAAGCCAGCACCTTAGTGGATCTTTGTACAACCACCCCTGTCACTCCCAGAGTTAAGAATGTGGAATTCGGCCCTGAGAGAGCATTGAAAATCAGCTCCTCCCTATCTCCTTCTCAGGAAAAGGAGCTGTGCAACCTGTTGGCCAGCCACTTAGATGCTTTTGCTTGGAGCTATAAGGAGATGAAAGGAGTCCATCCCTCGGTCTGTACTCATCATATATACATCAAAGAGGACTGTAAACCGGTTAGGCAACCGCAGAGGAGAATGAATCCAGCCCTTAAAGACATTGTCAAGGAAGAATTGCAAAAACTGTTAGATGCCGGATTCATCTACCCCATCTCAGATAGTGAATGGGTGTCCCCTCTAGTGTTGGTTCCCAAGAAGAATGGGAAGTGGAGGATCTGTGTAGATTACCAGGAGCTGAACAAAGCTACCAAGAAAGACCATTTCCCTCTACCTTTCATAGATCAAGTGTTGGATGGACTGGCAGGAAAGAAGTTCTTCTCTTTCCTGGATGGGTTTAGCGGGTACAATCAAATCCAAATCAGCCCAGAAGACCAAGATAAGACCACCTTCACTTGCCCTTGGGGTACCTTTGCCTACCGAGTTCTTCCCTTTGGGTTATGCAATGCTCCTGCTACTTTCCAGAGAGCTGTCCTGAGCATCTTCTCGGAGCTGGTCCATGATACAGTGGAAATCTATATGGATGACTTTACTCCTTATGGGGCCAACTTCCAGGAAGCATTGTCCAATTTGGGAAAAGTCCTCACCAAATGCATTGAGATGAACCTGTCCCTCAGTCCCGAAAAATGTGAATTCCTGATGACTGAAGGGACCGTGCTAGGCCACACCATCTCTAGCCAAGGATTACAGGTGGATCCTAACAAAATTGCTCTAATCAAGAAGGTTCCACCTCCACAAAAGGTAAGGGATGTTAGGAGTTTTTTGGGATTAGCGGGATACTACAGGAGATTCATTAAGGACTTCAGCAAGCTTGCCTCGCCATTGTTTGGCTTGTTGGCAAAAGATGTGGAGTTTAAGTGGACTGACACTTGTCAGAAGAGTTTGAATGAGTTAAAGGACAAGTTGGTGTCAACACCAATCTTGAGAGGTCCAAACTGGGCCCTACCTTTCCACATCCACACTGATGCCTCAAAAAAAGCCATAGGTGCAGCCTTAGGACAAGTTGAGGAAAAACTTCCATATGCCATTTACTTCGTTAGCAAAAACTTGTCCAAAGCCGAGCTGAACTACACTGTAACCGAGAAGGAATTCTTAGCTGTGGTTCATGCACTGAACAAGTTCCGACATTACATTACCGGATATCAAACATTTGTACATACTGACCATGCTGCTATTAGATATTTGATGAATAAACCAGATGTGAATGCTCGTATTATTAGATGGTTACTTTTATTGCAACAGTTTGATCTAACCATTGTTGATAAACCAGGAAAAGAAAATGTTGTTGCTGACTTCTTGTCTAGATTGGATTTGTCTGCAGATGAAGATGGGACGGTGGATGACCAGATGCCTGATGAGCATCTGTTTGCTATCTCAGTACTCTCTCCATGGTTTGCTGATATAGCAAACTACCTTGTTTCAGCTCAGTTTCCTCCGCACCTCTCTTCAAAAGAGAAGAGCAAAATCATCAGAAAGAGTGCCTCATTTACATGGATTGGGGGCAACCTGTTCAAGCTTGGCCCCGATCAGATCCTAAGGCGTTGTGTAAGGGAGGAGGAAGTCTTTGACATTCTCCTCACCTGTCATGATGGGCCTTGTGGAGGACATTTTGCATCAAAGAGAACTGCCTTCGAGATCCTGCAGGCAGGCTACTATTGGCCCACACTTCATCAAGATGTCAGGAGATATGTTAGCCAGTGTGACCAATGCCAAAGAATGGGGAAACCGACCCAAAGGGATGAGATGCCTCTCCAACCTCAAGTGACTCTCGAGCCATTTGAGAAGTGGGGCATGGACTTTGTGGGCCCAATCAATCCCTCTTCGAGGCAGAGATCCTACATCATAGTGTGTACTGACTACTTGACAAAGTGGGCAGAGACTAAAGCAATCAAAGCAGCAACTGAAGAAAAGGTGGTCGAGTTCTTAAGAGAGAACATCTTCTACAAGTTTGGCTACCCAAGAGAGCTGGTGACCGATCAAGGGAGCCAGTTCACATCCAACTTGGTTGAAGATCTACTAGCTCATCACAAGATCAAGCATAGGACTTCCACCCCCTATCATCCTCAAGCAAATGGGCAGGTGGAAGTCACCAATAGAGCATTAGAAGGGATCTTGACCAAAGTGGTGAGCAGCAGCAGAAAAGACTGGGCAGATCGCCTAGTTGAGGCCACATGGGCTTACAACACCACTTGGAAGACCACCACCGGCTTCACACCTTATGAGCTGGTCTATGGGAAGAAAGCTTTGTTGTCCATTGAGTTTGAGTATAACACTTTGAGGTTGGCAGCTCAGCTGGACCTAGATCTCAGCCATGCACAGCAAGAAAGGTTATTGCAGCTGAATGGACTGGATGAGCACCGCATGCAGGCCCTCCTTCACTCAGAAGTGGTTCAACTTCAGAGGAAGGTGTGGCATGACCAACATCTCCATGACAAGCAATTTCAGCCGGGAGATTGGGCTTTGTTGTATGATTCCAGATTCAAAGATTTCAAGGGGAAGTTGAGAACCAGATGGCTAGGACCATATGTGGTGGAACAGTGCCATGACAATGGATCTGTCCTCATTCGAACCATTGATGAGGAATCCATTCCCATGCTTGTCAATGGGCACCGATTGAAGATCTATAGAAGACCTCTCTCAAGACAAGAGTTTATCAGCACTATGGAGAAATCTGTTTTGGTCATAGAGAAGGGTTCTGCCTCCACTTTGGGCATACCCTGAAGGATCTAAAACACAAAAAAAAAAAAAAAAAAAAAAAGAGAGAAAAATAAAGATCCTTGGGTGAAAACCTCTCTGAGGCGCCCAAGGCAGGCAGTAGGGGTGAAAACCTCATTGAGGCGCTCCTATTGTCTTTCGAAAAAGAAAAGAGAGAAAAATAAAGATCCTTGGGTGAAAACCTCTCTGAGGCGCCCAAGGCAGGCAGTAGGGGTGAAAACCTCATTGAGGCGCTCCTCTTGTCTTTCTAAAAAAAAAAAAAAAAAAAAAGAGAGAAAAAAAAAAGAAAAAAAGGAAAAAGCAATCAGCACCATAAAAGGTTTGCATGCAGATGTTCTATGGAGGAGAAGAAGCCTCTCCACTCCAAGCCAGGGGCCTTCATCATGCTAGCAAAGGATGTCATCAGCACCACCTCCAAGAACAGCAATGTTTTTTAAGGTATGTGCAATTATTATCATGCTTTGGATCTTCTACAGGAGGATACAGTTTTTCTACAGGAACAGACAGTCTTCCTACAGGAAGACGCGGATCTTCTACAGGAAAGTGCCAATTTTCTACAGGAAGCTCTGTGTTCTACAGGAAACTTCCTGTAGAAGGTTACGATGGCCGAAATGTGTTTCAAATGAAGATCTAGCGACTGAGGAGTGGATTGAATGCATGCATGCCACTGATGGCACCCCTAAAACTCGCCATTATCGTCCTCCACCATCCTCGTCGCCATGCAACCAAGATCCCTGCAGCAGCACAACAAAGTAATCAGTTCTCGTGAGAAAGCATCTGTCAAAGAAAAACTAGGCACCGAGAACCATACCACATCCACGTTGATACATCAGAAGCGCTGGGATCGTGATCGAGAAGCCAGAACCACCAGCATGCAGCATACACCCGAGGAGAAAGAACGGTGACAAGACCCCTCGCGGGGATCCTGTAACAGTTCAACCTGCTCAAGTGAAGACCGTTCACAGCACCGCCATCTGAGATCAAACACGGGCGCATGAACGCAGAACCATTCACTCCATCGCCAGCATCCTGTAACCACGAGCCTACAGGAATGTGCAGCCACATGCGGCAGGTAGATCCATCGCTCAAAAAACTGGAAATCATGTGCAGCCGCGCGCAGGTAAGTGTTCTAATCCTTCTCTCCATCAAACTGCATGATTATTACTTCGATTTGTTTTGCATGGCATAAAGGTGAATGGTTGAGCGGCCTAAAGGCCAGTGATTGGCCACGTCGGTTAGTAAAGGGATAGTCAGAGGACGAGGTGGCAGCCACGACGAAAGAAACACGCAGCAAGCACGTGAAGATCAGTCCCATCAACCGAGAAGTGAAGTTTAACCGAAAAGGGCGGCTGCAGATCTGTGGGAATGAATGCGGCAACAAATGAATGTGCAGGCGGATGATGGGTGACATCACCCAACAGTCCGGCAGGGACAGCTCACCCCCGCGCCACGAGCTGCGCCGATTCAAAATCTAATCGACTCGATTAAGCGTGTATCTCCATCAACCTCACTTCAAAACTCGAGTAGATCCTCTGCTTACCTCTGCATATTGATACGCCGAGCTCTCGGCTACCTGAACGCTGGTAAAGCACCTCTCGACCGCCAGCCAACTAAAGCTCTTCCCAAAGCCTGCGCACTGCTCCTACAAGAACGGTTTCTACAGGAACGCCGTCCTACAGGAAGCAGTTCCTACAGGAACGCGGCTCTACAGGAAGGTGAAGTCTTCACGTAAAAAAGGTGGCAGAAAAGAGGTAACCCTGCAACTCCTTCCGCAATTGTTTTTAAAGGTGGCAAGGCCATTAGTCACAGTGTGGTCATAAAAAAATTGGATTGCCGTGCCTATACTATCGCTCCTACAGGATAGCTGTATAATCAACTGTGGTCTGAAAATTCATTGCATGTTCTGTCTTTAAGACCGAATTTCCTGTGTATCCACCACCTCTGGTATAAACCACTGTGTTCATCATGCCTGGCGGGTTTATTAGGCGAGAGCCCACTAATTCAAATGCATTAAGGAGAAACCCGGCAGTGGTTGAGCTCTTCACTACAGTGCAATGGATGCCTTTCTATGATAAACTATAGGGCTACGATGATGAAGTAGCCGAGGAATTTTTGTAGGCTCTGCAGCCTAAATCACAGACATTGGCCACGGTAACCTTCAGAGGTCTCAGCCTCGAACTCACCCCAGAGCATATCAGTCGGATTACAGAGCTGCCCATGGGTCTGCCGTGGGACAAAGAAGAGCGGAAGAGGAGCCAGCAAGCAAAGAAGGAGTTCTTCCCACCGGAAGAGTCATTCACCGAAGACAAAAATGGAGTCAAAAGGGCAAGCCTGTTGCCGCCATGGAACGAAGTCAGTTTTCAAATTATGAAATATATCACCTGTGAGGGTCGTTACAGCATCATATATGCGTATCACTTCAGGCTGCTCAACGAACTACGACACCAGATTGACCTCCCTGCAGCACAGAGGCTGAGCATTCCTTACTTTTTACTGCAGTCCTTGATAGAGTGCTCTACAAAGCTCAAGGACGGAATCCCTGATTAGATATCCCATCATGGGCTGATAAAATTGCTCGTGGAGGATGCTCTCCGCTCATATAAAGTCCCCCTCGCATGGGAATCATTTAGGAACTTAACAAGAGAAGGGGACATAAAAATGTTGCTTGGAGAGACAGGGTCCTCTAGCGGTGAAGAAGAAGAGCCCGTAGCCAAGAGTAAGAAAGGGAAAAGCAAAAAGGCCCCAACTCCATCACAGAAGAAAGAACGAAAAGAGAAGGAGGAGGGAGAGGATGACAAAGCAAAAGAAGACACCCCCATCCTATCAGCAAGGGAACAGAGGTTGAAAAGCAGGGCAGTCAAAACTGAGGTGGTCCCTGCCAGCCCAAGCACCTCGTCAGCTCCTGCAGGCAAAACCAAAAGCAAAATCCATGCAGCCAAGAAAGAAAAGGTGGCGGAAGTTGCATCTATAGGAACGCAAGCGCAGGCTTCTACAGGAAGCCCGAAAACACAAAAACAGGCTTCTACAGGAAGCCTGAAAACAGAGACAAAGGCTTCTACGGGAAGCCTAAGAGCAACAACCAAGGCTTCTACAGGAAGCCCGAAAATCATTGGAGGACAGGCTTCTACAGGAGGCCCAAAAACGGAGAAAGAGGCTTCTACAGGAAGCCCGAAAGTGCAACCTCGGGTTTCTACAGGAAGCCCGAAGACAGAGACAGGGGCTTCTACAAGAAGCCCAAGATTGGAAAGAGGGGCTTCTACAAGAAGCCCGAAGATCATTGAGAAACAGCCTCCTATAGAGAGTCCGAAGACAAAGAAAGAGTCTTCTACAGGAAGCCCGGAAGCAGGCAAAGCAGGGTCTTCCACAAGAAGCCCAAAATCTAAAAAGGAGAGGCCTTCTACAAGGAGCTCCGAGAGAGAAAATCGCAAGAAAGAGAAGGCTGGCATTCTTGAGAAGGAGGCAGCAGTGGCACTGGCTGCCCTCAGCACACCTCCAAAACCGAAAGAGAAAAGGGAGAGGGAGACCCCTCTACCACCTGAAGTCAGGAGGAGCAAAAGGATGACCACGGGCAAGCCACAGCCTCCACCCAGCAGCCAAACCACTTCAGGGGATGTACCTACTTCACCCAGTCCAAGGACCCCCTTTAAAACATCAGCCACCCCCGAAAAGGGGAGCCCAAAAATAACTTCCTGGACACGAAAGATAGGCCAGTCGCCTTCTGAAGCCCGACTCAAAGAAATAGAAAAAGGGAAGGAAGCATCACCCTCATCACCATCAGGGGCAGAAAAGGCAGGGCCATCAAAAGCAGAAAAGAAACAGCCTGTTCCGGTCCCGAGTCCTCGGCCAAGGACGAGGAGCAGGGGCAAGGTTGCTCAAGGATGAGCAAATGGTTCAGCTGGGGGGTGATGATGAGCCCCAATTTTGGTACAATTTGGGCTCATTTTGGCCTATTTTGCTTGCTCAAACCATTCATTTTTATTGTTTATGCATACACTTCTTAGTTTATTCATGTTGTTTGTAGGAGAAAGGATAGGCACTTTATCTACGTAGCTAATGCATTGTGATTCCAGGTTTTGGCATTAAAAGGGAGCAGAAGACAACGAAAAGGTGGCAAGGAGACAACGAGTTGGCATTGCTGACGTAAGGAGAGGTTGTCCACGGTCTTGGGGGGGCATTCCTCGTGATCCTCACCAAGAACTCCGAGCCCCACTCCATCCTCCCTCCGAGCTTAATACACGGCCAGCTGTTCTACAGGAACAGCAGTTCAAAACTGCTCTACAGGAAACAGCATTTATGATCATCCTACAGGATCAGCAGTTAAACTATAGATTGAACAGCCGAGCTCCTAGAATCATGGATACTTGTTGGAGCATCGTTTTGTATAAGTATAGAGGCCTTAGCCTTGGTTAGGTTGTTGAAACTCTCGTATTACTATTGTAATTTTGGAGCACAGCTCAAGTTTCGTTCTCTTTTGTAAGCCAATTTGGCATGTTATCAGATCATGAATAAAGAAGGCCACTTTTGAGTTAGTTCTGAGTTTTCTCAAGGAGCTATAGCTCTCAGGTTAGGGCCCAACCTGAGAGCCATAGACCTCCTCAGTGTTGTAATGCATTTACAATTAGGTCCAGCACTTGAGTTTGTTTAGTTTCCTATGCAATTCGGATTTCCAGCTTGTTAGTTTAATTGTTTTCATTAGCATAGATAGGACCGGTATGATGCTTTGCTTTCAGTATTCAAGTTTGATAGGTTGGTAGAATAAATCTCTTGGAGCTCCAACAAAAACAGGTTGTAAAGGTTCACTGCCATCTCACTGTTTGGGATTGGGGTGTAGACCATGATCAGCCACCAAAAAGAACAGCAATCGTTTCATCTCCACGCAAGCTGCCACATGAACTTTTTTATTGAAGATCCATTCATACATTCTCGACATTGATCCATACTGCACTCTCACGCATTAGTTTCATTTCTTGTTTTCCATTTCGGATTTATAGGTCTCATGGCATAATAGGTTAATGAATTTCTTGTTTTGATGCACAGGTCATTTGTTTCATTTACACTGCTCTTTCTCAAGCCACTTCCTTCGTCGTTTTCTCCATCCACCTGCAATTTCTATTCACCCTCTATCTCACTCACGTGCCCTCCAACTCTCTCATTTCACGTACAGCTCCATCTCCTTCACTCTCGTTGAGTCCACCCTTCCAAAACATCAACCCATTGCATGCACCCTTCCTTCGTCTGACTTGCCATCTCCTAAGACATCATTAGGTCCATCTCCATCTCCCTTAGCCTCCCACACCACTCCAACACTCCATCAACTCCTAAAAACCTCCACGGCCAACCATCCTGTAGACGTGCACAGCCATCCTGTAGAAAACAGAGTATCCTGTAGGATCCCCTGCAGCCTTCCTGTAGGAGGCCATTCACTTCGTTGCCGAGCTTCTGAACGTGAGGGACCTCTGTGGATGGGTGCTAAGGATCCCTAGGGACCTTTCCTAGCCTCCCCAACCTGTCCCACACTTTCCTTCCTTCTCCATCCCACCTGCACAATCAACCCTAATTAGGCCAAGTTCACACTCATTCCACACACCTAAAGGAAAAACACAAAAACACATTTCTCATGATGCAAGTAGCTTAGACCCATGCATTTACACTTGTTAGAGGTAATGACAGCGTTCATAAGAGTTGCATCCACATTCTTTTCATTATAGAGGATAGACTAGTTAAATTAGGGTTTCATAGATTTACATGCTTTAAATTGCTTTTGATTCAGTTTGTCAAGTAGAGTAGCCTTCCTTTGAGTTAGCTTTCGTCCATCATTGATAAAGCTTCTTCTGTGAGCCTATAGAAGTTGGCTTAAGCCCTAGTGGACTTGTGCCAGCTGACCAAGTGACAGCTGTGACAAGGGCTAGTACTTGTGCATACAGCACCGTCGCTTCCAAGTTTGTACGAACTACCGGGTTGATAAAATTAAGAGACAGGAAGCCCCAGGAGTTGTAGCATTATTGCTACAATACTGGAGCTCACCAATATCTTGTGTTCTTTTGTGTGTGATTGTCTTCAGATCTGTTTTACTATTTCTGGTTACTGTTTATTTGATCCTAATACACAAATTAATGATCAACATCAATAAGATAAATTAAATTATAAGTCTGCATTGCATACGTGGGTTCCCTTATCTGTAGTTGCGTATATAAGCAGTTTTATCTAACTGAAGTAGCATATATGATCTGTGTTTGAAAAAGAAAATAAGTGACTTGATAATACTGATTCACCCCCCCCCCTCTCAGTATTATTTCCAATAATTGGTATCAGAGCAGGTCCTTCTGAAGAAGCTTGATCGCTTGAAGGAAGATCCATCATCATGAGCAACTACGAGAGAGAAGCATCAATCAGGCCACCAATTTTTGATGGGACCAACTTCTTCTATTGGAAGGTAAGAGTTACAGCCTATCTTCAATCTCTTGGTACTGAAGTTTGGGATGTCATAGATACAGGGTACACTTTTCCTTCAGCAATGCCTACAGATTCAGCTGGTAAGAAGCAATATGAAACAAATGCAAAGGTTGTCAATACTCTATTAGGATGTCTATCTCAATCAAAATTAATCATGGTTATGCAGTATAAATCCGCAAAAGAAATATGGGACAAGATTGTTCTGAGCTATGAAGGAGATGAACAGGTAAAACGAGCAAAACTTCAAACCCTCAGAATTCAGTATGAAAATCTCAGAATGTACAATGATGAAAGTGTGGCTAACTATTTCCTTCGTGTAGATGAGATTGTTAATTGTATGAAAAACTTAGGTGAAGAAATAAAAGAGGTTGTTGTGGTTGAAAAGGTTCTAAGATCTTTGTCCCCTAGGTTTGAATCTAAAGTTTCTGCAATAGAAGAAAAAGAGAATCTACGAAACCTTACCATGTCACAGCTGCACGGAATTTTGACTGCTTATGAAATGAGGAAAGGAGGACCATCAGATAGGAGAGAAGCTGCCTTCAAGGCTTTAGGCAAAGGAGATTACTATGAGTCAGGACACGTGTCAGAAGAAGAAGAAGAATCAAATTTTGTCAAGAACCTTCAACAGGGTGCTGGAAGATTCAGAGGTAAGTTACCTTTCAAATGCTTTGCTTGTGGAAGAGTCGGTCACTATGCTGCCAAATGTCCTCATAAGGATAAGGTTGATAAGGGTAAGGAACCTGTTAGATGGAACAAGAAACAGAATGTAAATAAGAAAAGCTATTACACTCATGAAGATAGTGATGGACTTTCAAATAGTGACGAAGATGAACAAGGTAACAAATATAAACTTTTAATGGCTTTTGAAGATGATGATTTTGTGGATTCTATAGATGAAGAAAGTCTTTATGAACAGATTTCTAGACTCAAAATTTGTTTAGAAGAGAAGAATGTGATCATAGATACTCTACAATTCCAACTTGCTGAAAAGGAAAAACATCATGAAAAGTTAGAATGTGAAATTGTGGGACTAAGAAAAGAGATTGAGAAAACAAAAGCTCTTAATTTTAGATTTGTTAAAGGATCTAACACGTTAGATGAGATTATCAAAGTATAGCGCTCTCCACTAATCAAGACAGGTCTGGGATATAATGAAGAAACAACTCAAGCACAGAAACCATCTACCTCCAAGAGTTATCTTGATGCTACAAGGAGAAGTGAACAAAGACCCAATGGAAATCACCAGGTAAATCAGGGACAATTTACCTCAAGAATGAACAAAGACTACCAGGTAAATCGGGGGCAATCTACTTTAAGGACAAACAGAAGCTACAACCAGCCACAGGTAAAACCTTCTCAATTTTCCTCAAGAATGGATGTCAATAGGAACTACACTCATTGGGCTGGTAGATTTGATAATCACAGGAGTTTTTTCAATGGCCAATGTTTTTCATGTCATAACTTTGGTCACAAAGCTGCTCAATGTGTTGCCTATAAGACAATCATGTCTAGAGAAGCTCATAAACAGAGGATTATGACTGGGATCATGAAAAGGATCTACAACAACTTCTCTGCTCTTGAAAATGAAATAGAATGTTCTATTTGTAATAATTTCGGTCATGAAGATTCTGAATGCAGGAGCAGGTTTCGGCAGACAACTCAGAAGGAGCAAGCCTCAAGTGCCAAATCATGGAGAATAAAAGAACCCCAACTAGAAAGATGTGGTATAGCCTTATATTCGGAAGAGCAGGAAAATCAATGGTACATCGACAGTGGATGTTCGAAACATATGATAGGTGATAAAGAAAAACTTCAGTCATATAGTGCCTTAGAGAAGGAGAAGAAGGTTTCTTTTGGAAATGACACCCCTGCTCTCATAAAAGGTAAAGGTTATGTTCAGTTGAAAGAAAGGGTCAAAGCTAGAAATGTCATGTATGTTGATGGCTAAAAGCACAATCTATTAAGTTTCAGCCAGATGTGTGATCAAGGAACTGAGGTAATATTTCGATCAAATGAATGTAGTGTTCGTGATCTTGATACAGGAAAACAGTGATCAAAGGCGTAAGGACTCCAAATAATTTACACATATTCAAAGAAGGACAACATAAATGCTATCTGAGCAAGAATGATGAGCATTGGCTATGGCACAGAAGATTGGGGCATCTTATTTTCTCACAGATAAGGAAAGCATGCAAATACCAGGAAGTTTGTGGTCTTCCAGACATCAGAATCCCAGACAATACAATATGCAAATCATGTCAGTTTGGTAAACAAACCAGAACTAACTTTCATGAAAAGGAAGGATCAGCCAGCAGGCCGCTTGAACTTGTCCATACTGATGTATGTGGTCCAACTAGGAAAAGGTCACCTCGAGGAGAAGAATATTTTATATTATTCATTGATGACTATTCCAGGATGTGTTGGATAGGACTTATGAAGCACAAAGACGAAGCCTTTGAAAAGTTCAAATCATTCAAAGCCTTGGTGGAGAACGAATCAGATCTCAAAATCAAATGCCTCAGGTCTGGTCGAGGAGGAGAATTTACTTCAAATGAATTTTTCAATTTTTGTGAAGAACATGGAATAAGAAGGGAATTCTCTACAACTAGGACTCCTCAGCAAAATGGAGTAGTGGAAAGGATGAACAGAACGGTTCAACAAATGGCTCGTGCAATGCTTGATGAGTCTGGAACTCCCGCAACTTTCTGGGGTGAAGCCGCATTTGCTGCAGTTGTTATTCTCAACAAGAAAAATGTCCGGGTGAACAGCACTCAAACTCCTCATGAGCTTTGGTATGGTGAGACTCCTTCGATAAAATATTTCAAAATTTTCGGAAGCAAATGCTATATTAAAAATAATTATGAAAATCTTGGCAAGTTTGAACCTAGAGCAGATGAAGGCATTCTCCTTGGTTATTCTCCCTACATCAAAGCATATAAGTGTTACAACAAAAGACTTGGAAGAATTGTTGACAGCATTGATGTAGTGGTTGATGAAGAAGCAAGCATTCCTAGGCAAGTGAATTCCGAAGATTTTGAAGATGATGAGGACTATCCTTCAACATCAAATCAGACTTATGATGAAGAAGAAGCTCAAGAGGCACCAGAAGAATAGATAAGAATAGAAGATAAGACTCCATCCAGGTATGTTCAGAAGAATCATCCAGAATCTCAAATATTGGGACAAAAGGAGGCAGGTATACAAACAAGAAGAACAATTGCAGAAGCCTCAAGCTATTTGGCATTGCTCTCCTCCACTGAACCACAAAATGTAAAAGAGGCATGCAAAGATGAATGTTGGGTCAAGGCAATGGATGAAGAACTTGAGCAGATCGAAAAGAATAACACTTGGGAGTTGGTTCCTAGACCAAAAGATAAGAATGTCATAGGGACAAAATGGACCTTCAAAAACAAGTTGAATGAAAATGGGGAAGTGATTAGAAACAAGGCCAGACTTGTCTGTAAAGGGTATGCTCAACAAGAAGGAATAGACTTTGAAGAAACCTTTGCTCCCATTGCTAGACTCGAGGCCATCAAAATGTTCCTTGCTCTCTCTAGCTTTCAGAAGTTCAAAGTATTTCAAATGGACGAGAAATCAGCCTTTCTGAATGGAGACTTAGAGGAAGAAGTGTACATTGAGCAACCAGATGGTTTCATTCTTGGGAATTATCCAAATCTTGTATGCAGACTAACAAAAGGCTCTCTATGGTCTTAAACAGGCTCCAAGGGCTTGGTACTACCGTTTGGACAAATATCTTCATCAACAAGGTTTTTCAAAAGGATCAGCAGATAGCAATCTTTATATAAAAATTGAAAATGACAAATTGCTAATACTTGTTGTGTATGTAGATGATATTATCTTTGGCAGCAATGAAGAAGCTATGAGTCAAAGCTTTGCCTTGGTGATGCAGAAAGAATTCAAAATGTCTTTGCTTGGAGAACTGACATATTTTCTTGGATTTCAAATCCAACAAAATTAAGGCAGTAGCTTTTTGTCTCAAACCAAGTATCTCAAGAAGATCTTGAAGAAATATGGCATGGAAGATGCAAAACCAGTATGTACCCCTATGGTTACAGGATGCAGCCTCAGTGCAAATGATGAATCAATAGCAGTGCATCAACCAACCGATAGATCCAGGATTGGAAGTCTGCTTTATCTGACAGGTACCCAACCAGACATCATGCATGCAGTGGGAATGGTTGGAAGATTTCAGACAAATCCAAAGGAAACTCATCTTCAGGTAGTGAAGAGAATTTTCAAGTATCTTCAAGGAACTCAAAACTATGGCTTATGGTATCCTAGAGATACAGATCTCACTCTTCATGCTTATACAGATGTAGATTGGGCTGGAAGCGTGGATGACAGAAAGAGCACAAGTGGTGGTGCATTCTTTATGGGTTCCAGATTAGTATCTTGGTTCAGCAAGAAACAGAGTTCGATTGCTTTATCTACAGCTGAAGCGGAATATGTGGCTGCTGCATCTTGTTGCACTCAACTCCTTTGGATGATGCAAACCTTGCAGGATTTTCAAATCACTTGTACTCCACCTATCTCCATCTTATGTGATAATACAAGTGCAATCATCATTTCAAAGAACCCAGTCATGCATTCAAAGACCAAGCACATACCTATCAAATATCATTTTCTCCGGGAACAAGTGCTGGAACAGAAGGTCAAGCTGGAGTATGTTCCCTCTAAGGAACAAGTTGCTGATATACTCACCAAACCACTGCCCAGGGAAACTTTTGAATACCTCAGATAGAATCTGGGACTAGTTGATGCATCATCTTGCTGTTAAAACTTGTCTGTTTCAGAGAAAAATGGGTGTATGCGAGTTGCCTGAGGAGGATCCGCGTACATACGCAGGTTTGTGCAGAGACAGTTGCGTATATGGAGGCTTGATGGATATCAGTAGGGACAAGCTCTGATTGAAGATAGTCTAATATGAGTCTGACTGAGACCATCTGGCACAAGTTCAGGGGGAGCAGATAAACTTCTAATGATGCATTGTTGACATTATCTTAGAAGCTTTTGGTTCAAGTTCACAGCTGTTGTTGGTTTTAGGTGGAACAAATGCAGAAGGAGAACAGAAGGAAATGATGGTTGCTGATCTGAATGGTGATTGACAGATGTTGTTGATATCAGTTATTGGTGACTTTCATAAGTCTTGCTCTAGATATTTCGTCTCTATGTCATGTATCTCTTTTATGGTGTCAAGGTCATGTAACGACCTATTTTGGTTTCCCCACTATGCCTGGGATGAATATGTAATGTACTTGGTTGACATATGTAAATTTTTTATGTATCCCCACTTGGTTGGATGGATGATCCCCACTCGGTTGGGTGATGGATGTATGTATTGAGTCTTTTGGTGATAGGAAGGTCTTTTATGATGTATAAGTCATGGTTCTTCTTGAAGAACATCTTTTTGCAGATCTTGCCTACAATCAGGAGGAGCATGGTCAACACAGCAGGGCAGAGATTTCAGCATGTACTCAAGGGGAGCACAACCCTTTGCCCTTGATGACAAAGGGGGAGAATGACTTTGAGGATATTAGGGTTTCCATCAAGTCCAAAGGGGGAGATTGTTGGCATTGTGGCACTGATTTAGAGCTATGGCACAGGTGTTGTCCTTGATGGCAACTCACTTTGGTGACAGATCTTAGTACAGGCTCTCAGAATGAAGGAAAAAGATATATATGCAGGTTCACCTAGATGAAGGCACACATACACGCGGGTTAGACGTTACAAAGGCGCGTATGCGTATACACGCACTTTCACGCAAGGAAAAGCGTGTATATGTTGGAGAACTTACTTTTGGTCCGTGGTAGTTAGTCCTTGGTATTTGAACCTATGGTTTTGGACCATGGTATCTTGTCAGAAGTGTTGATCCCAAGTATTGGGTCCATGGTATTGTTTTATTATGGTTTTGGACCATGGTATTGTGAAAGGCCTAAGACTATAAAAGAGGAAGGAGATCATTTGGCAAAGGATCATCTGAATTAATTGAATATCTAATAAGTGCTAGATCTGAAATATTGGTGATTGGGGTTATGGTGCAGATCTGGATCTGAATGAAGGAGGAACCTTAGCACAAAGAGAAGGATAAGTTCTATTGATGGGTCATAATCTTTAGGCTTGAATGATAGTATCTTTGCATGATTTTGATCTGTTATATGTGGCGCATGCTTGATCTATAAATTTGATAATCTGGGTTAATTAGTGTCTGAATACTTGAAAGAGTGAGTTATCCTTTATAGATTTGTACACAGGTTCAGTGAAGCGAAGCCGCGTATACACGTTGGTTCAGTGAATAAAAACAGCGTATACGCAGGTTGGTCCACACACAGAAGCGTATGCACGCAGGTTTTAGGTTATTGAAGTAGCGTATATCTTGTGAGTTGTGATCTAGCTGCTTCTGTTTATTGCTACAGTGTTCTGGGTTCAGAATTTGGTGTGTGGTTACTGTTACTGTGTTTTGGTATAGCTGTCAGAGAAGTATCTATTTGATTCAGTTCTATTTGGTGGAAAGGAGATTGTTTGATGCAGAAATTCTTGATGATTGATTGATGTTCATGGATCTAGTCTGAAAATTTATGAAACGTGGTCCCTAGAAGAAAGAGAAGGTTGTAGCCTTCTGTAGGCCAGCACCTACGTACTAGTATCTTGGCTAGTGCAAGAGCTAAGGGGGTTGTAGCTCCCTTCCAGGAAAAGCTGGAGAATGAGAGAGGGTTGTAGCTCTCTGCAAGTTGCAACCTGTGTACTGGTAAAGGACTGCACCAGTACATTGTAAAAAGGAGTTTCTAATTAAAAGAAGATAGAGACGAATTGCAGCAGGTGGTTTTCACCCACATTGGGTTTCCACCTTATATCTTGTGTTCTTGTGTGTGTGATTGTCTTCAGATCTATTTTACTGTTTCTGGTTACTGTTTATTTGATCCTAATACACAGATTAATGATCAACATCAGTAAGATAAATTAAATTATAAGTCTGCATTGCATACGCGGGTTCCCTTCTCTATAGTTACGTATATATGCGGTTTTATCTAACTGAAGTAGCGTATATGATCTGGGTTTGAAAAAGAAAATAAGTGACTTGATAATACTGATTCACCCCCCCCCCCCCCTCTCAGTATTATTTCCAACAGTAATGTATAAGAATTTTTTGGAAGAAATCACATTGAAGATTTTGGTTGACGTGTTTCGAACCAACGAGTGTGGTTCATCTTCAGGACACGAAATTTTGGCTTAATTTTTCTTACGCATATTTGTAGATTGATAAACAAAGGTTTCTCCATGTATTAATGGTAAAAACAGCATTGCTCAAGGTCTCATCAAGGTTAAAATTAGAAAACTTTATTTTCCATTGCAAATATGAATCTTGCAACTTTGGGGAAAGTTTTACTTCCACATATTATAATGTAGCCAAAATAATATCAAGGCTACAAGAAGTAATAAAATGGAGAGTATACAAAAAGTATACTCCTACTATCTAAAGTAAATGATGGTATCCAAGTTACCATACTTAGATATATTGTCATGACTACAAGCAACCTTCAAATGATGGCATCCAAGTTACCATACTTAGATATATTGTCATGACTACAAGCAACCTTCAAACTGACTAACTATAAGGTAAAGTAACCAAAATAAATGGAATACCAATCTAGAATTTAGTAAAATGTGAGTAATATCTTGTTCTAAATGTCAGTCACTCTCAGGAAACAATGGTGAAAGGTCTTGCAAAATCATATGTATGTTAATGAACTCAAAATACATTATTCTCACATGTTAGATTTAATAGACGGTCCTTCCCAACTAAATTTTTTGTGCATGTTAGTATTACTTTTATCTTTAGCATATTGTCCTCTGCTACCAAGTTTCTTGACTTTTCTACACATGATAATATTAGATTTGGTCCTCTCCTACCAAATTCCTTGATAGTCTTGTGTATATTGTGTATCTAAGTCACTCCACATTCTTATTTCAAATTATTCCTCAAAATGATATCTCCATCCCATTTATCATTTATAGCTTTTATAAAATGTTTATTTTTCATTTTTATTTTCTATCCCATTTATTATTATTTATATTCTCATATTGTTAACTCAAGTTACTTCGATGATGATATCTCTATCCTATTTATTATTTTTTATAAGATTATTTTATTTTCAGTGTTATTAAATAGTGATAATTATAGTATAGGTAAAGTTTGTACATTACACATTTTCATCTTGAATGAGACTTCTTTTTTTATATTTATCTAATTTATTATTTATACTTTTTATAAAATATTTTTGTTTATATATATATATATATATATATATATATATATATATAGAGAGAGAGAGAGAGAGAGAGAGAGAGATATTGGAGTCATGTAAAAATATGGTCAAAGATGTTAAGCGTGGCCTATCCCTTTTGGGCAATAATCACCCCACCATCATCAAAGATGTTAAGCCTAGGTTGTCTCTTTTGGGTGAAAATTACCCCACCATTCCTTTTGGTGACAGCTAGAAAACTTGGATGTTTTTTTTCCACATCAGGTAAGTCCTTCAGATCTACACAACCTTCTTCAAATTTAAAACTCTCCTTATGGTGATTTTTAGTCTCATCGTTTTTGTCACAAGTCTTCTCCTCTAAGAATTATTCTATTTTTGATAATGGATTTGTTATTAGTGATTGTCAAAATTAACATACATTTATATGCAAACAATTAAGGTTAAGTTTAAACTAAAACCTTATCACAAACAACATTGTATAAATATTCAGGAGATGTTCTAGTTTGAATCATCTTGTTCGATATTCTTGTTGCCTTTGGTGGATACATTGGAAGGTATTTCCTCACCAAAAAAAAATCATATTGTTTTGTATATGGGTATGTTTTAACACATCTATATCCAATCTCTAGGGTCTGATTCTAGTCCTTGCTTCCAATAATGGGGAATATATTCTCATTGCCTTTGATGGATACAATGGAAGGCATTTCCTAGCCAAAAATACATTTTTTCAGACCAAATCACCATCCCCACTCCTTACATTATATTTTATTTCTTACTATTGTTGTGCCATCTATCTTGTACGAATACTCATCTGATTTTTTATATTTGTATGCAAGCACACATGGTTATATGGTTTTTTATATTTGTATGCGGTGAGCAGCACGATATCTTGCATCTAAAACTCATATGTTTTTTTTTATATTTGTATGCAGGAAGTTGCACCATGTCTTTCACCTAAAACTCCCTCATTGTTAGTCACTTTAAATTGGCTTCCTCAAACTTGAAGAATAGTAAGATCATATTTGGAGATGCACCTAGTTATGAAAAGGGTGGTTGAGGTCAATGATTAACCCATGTATCTTGGTTATGATGTATTAATTTGGGTACAGGGTACCATTATATGTCTTGGGCATGAGGTTCCATCATTTTCGAGTTTGGTCCCAAGGTACCATTATATATGTTGAGTATGATGTGTTTCCATTTTGGAAAGAATGGATTATTGGACAATTTTGAAGACATATAGTTGTTTTTCGACACGTATAATTACTTTGTTTATGGTGTATTTTTTGAATAATATGTATTTTCTTTAGATTTTTTTATCCAATGAATCCACTCTTGGAAAAAAAGTTAGTAGATAACCATACTTCTTATTAAGTGTGTAAGTAGTGTATCTTTGTGAGACATAGAACACTGATTTTTATTTTATTCTGAATTAGTCTACTTCTATATTGATACAAAATATTTTTACAAAGAGGCAGCGACCTCGAGAAGTCTAGCCCAGAGAGGCGGCGTACTCACATTACATAGCTGAAAATTGACCCAAAAATACTAGCTAATGATTGACTAGAACCAGGACCATGACTAGTGCATAGAGACAGAATACTACATTGTCAAAACTGTGGACCAGAGGACCAAAACGACTTGTCTGAGCTTGTACAAATGAACAGGGGAGCACTGCACAGGTCAAAGCTGAAATCTAAGTCATAAAGCAACTATACCCTTAACTTAGAACAAACAGGGAAACTACAACCAAAGAACAAAGACCTGATTATGCATCATGAGCGGTGGGAGGCGCTTCTTCCACGATTCGACATCCAAAACTAAAGGGATCATCATCATCAGATGGATGGCCCTCTTTGCTTGAGGAATCGCCTTCAATTGTAACACTTGGACTCGCCCGAGTTTACATATCCTGGGAGGCAGTACCACCTGGAACCTTATTCTGCTGGCTGTGAAACTGAGAAGTGCCAGGCGAATCTTCCGCCCTCGTCTCTGTAGTAACTCCTGGAGTAGCAGCCACCAAACCAAACATACCCTCACGCAACTCAATAGTAACAGAAGCAATGAAAGAGTGATTACTGAGAGTGCAGGGGATTTGAAAACAAGCCAAATGAGCGTGAGTATTGTGAGAGATCGATGGTGAAACATGCTGCCCCCGACCTCATCCACGACCGCTCCCAATAGCTAGATGGCGATCAAAGTCGAAGCCTGAGGAGTAAGAAGAGTAGTCTGTGGTTGAGGAGGAGGTCTGGTGGATGGGTCGCCCACGGGAGCTTCCCCTTCTGCAGCCCATTCTTTGTTGCAGTTTATGCATGTTGAACAGAGCAGAAGGAGCAGAACAAGCAGCAAAACTTTGCAGACCGGGAGAGACTGAAAGGGGGAGAGCAACCTCGCGCGAAGGAGCACTGAGAATGATGGAGGACAAGTGGCACTTAAAGTTTTAGGAAGGACTTTGGAAAGCCAGACGTCCTAGCTGAGAATCAACACCACAGTCCTGAGCACAGCGATTTCCTGGACTGGCCCGAGAACAAAGCACTGCAGCAACGAGGAAGAAAAACATTCGCAGGGGAGGAACAGTGAAGAACTGGAGGAGCGCCATAACATAAGAGCCAGAATGTTGGTATGGGATGTCGAGCTGCATTAACGCAGCATTAAAGGAGCTTTCAGAGAGAATGAAGGCTAGAAACATGTGAGGCCAAATGGCGTTGGGAGTGAACCACGCGCCAGCCCATCCAGTCGTCTTCATACTAATATCTGTACTACACACCCGCATCCAAGAGGGATAGATCTTGTTGCACCAGAAGAGTGCAATCTTGTTTAAGTTGCTCATCATTAGAACTGCTCGGTGGACCAGAGAAGAAAGGGAATTGTTGATCGAATCCTTGATTTGCCAATCTATCCGCTACCTTGTTGGCTGATCGCCGAATGTGCTGGAAGGTAATGTTGTGGGGAGCCTTGAGCCATTCTTCAATTTGCTCAAGTCTACTTAGAAGCCGCCAGCTCGAAGCGATCTTTCCTGCTGAGGTACCTGAATGGATCCGAATAGCTGCCTCTATTAAGATTTGTGAGTCCCCTTCTACCACTAGAGGGAAAAAAAAATCAGTTTCTGCTATGCAGATGCCCTTCCATAAGCCTTCAAGTTCGGTAGCATTGTTGGTGTCTCTACCAAGCGAACCATGATATATATGCAGAGCCGAGCCTTCAGCATTTCTGAAAATACCACCATAACCCGCCGGCCCCAGATTTCCCTTGGCAGCGCCGTCGAAGTTCAGCTTAAAAGACTGGGAGGCAGGAGGAGACCAGAATTTGGGGGACTCAGAATGGATGGAGGGACTGTGCTTGGCGTGAGCTGAGAAAGTGAGGTTCAGATTCCAATTTTCCAGAATGAGGCGTTCCTGGGGAGAGGCAGGCAAGTCCGAGTTTTTCCATTGTTTCAGGGCCAGAGTTTCTTGAAGGTTCTGTTTGAGAAGAAGCCAAAGGGAGTCCAGGGGCGATTGGAGATTTTTAAAGATCCTGTTATTTCTCTCCTTCCAGATGATCCAATAAATGAAGCCCGGTAAAAGGTTCCAGAGGGAATTGAGTACAAGACTTTGGAAAGGATGCTGAGGCCAGTTCCTGATGGTGTTTATAATGTCTCCCACACGTCTGCCTGTTCTTCTGTTGCACTGTGCTATTCTCTCCCAGAGTTCTGCTGCTAATGGACAGGTATCCAAAAGATGCAAGATGGTCTCTGTGTGGAGGTTGCAATTGGGACATCTGGAAGGCCCAATAAATCCTCGCTTTTGAAGATTGTCCCAAGTGAGGATCCGTTGTTTGCTTAAAAGCCAAAGGAAAGTAGATACTTTAGGCCAGATGCTTGGTTGCCAAACCTTATCCCATAGCTGATCCTTAATTATCTGCGCTGGATGATAAAGAAGTTGGTATGCTTCCTTGGTAGTGAATATCCCTTTGGGAGTGTATCCCCATCGAACTTTGTCCCTCTGATCAGAGAACTTAATTTTCCTTAGTTTGAGCTCTTGATCGATCTCTTCATAAGTTTCCTCCTGCCAGTTGGCCTGCCAGGTATCGGCTGATCTCCATAGTTGAAAGCCTTGAGGGGATTGTTGCTGCCAAAATTGATGAACATGGATTTGATCATTGCGCTGCATAGAAGCTTGCCATTTGGGTTTGTGGAAGAGAGCAGCGAGTTTGGGAAGCTGCTGCCAGGAGTCTTCCCAAAATCTTGTTGTGGTGCCCGAATGAATTTCCCAAAAATTGTGCGCTTGTATAAAGGCACTATGCTGCCTGGCTGCATTCCAAATTAACGAGCTAGGGGTGGTAGTACTTATACGGATGAGCTCCTCCAGGGGACTTCCTGGAGCATATTTGGCTTGCCAGAGACGAGCCCAAGGAGAATGCGGTTTGGAGACCCAATTCCACCAGATACGGGCGCCCATGGTGTTATTGCTGTGGAGGGGATCCCTTAGACCAAGCCCACCAGCTGACTTCGGAAGACAGACTTCAGTCCATTTGACAAGTGCCCATTTTCTGTTGAGGCCCGAAGAACCCCATAGGAAATTTCTTTGAAGATTGCAAATTTTTTTAAGAACCCATTTAGGAGCTGCCAATATGGAGAATAAATATAGAGGCATGGCTTGGAGAACGAATTTGATTAGGATGAGCCTGCTGGCAATGTTGAGCGAGCGATAGGTCCAGGAAGAGAGCCTGGTTTCTAAATTGTCAAGAAGGGTTCTCCAGGAGGCATGTTTGATGACTGAGTCTACCAGGGGAGCTCCAAGATATTTCGAAGGAAGCACAGCTATCGGGAAGCCCAAGATTCTGGCTATATTTCTCTGAGTGAGGATGGGGGTGTGGAAGAAGAAGAGCTGGGATTTAGAGGCATTGATGGTGGTGCCCGAAGCTTCTGAGAAGAGATTGAGCAGGGATAGGAAGGCAGAGGCCTCTTGAACTGAAGGGTGGCCAAAAAGCATATTGTCATCAACAAATTGTTGGTGAGAGATGGGAGGTTGACCATGAAGAGAAATTCCCTTTAATGAGTGAGAAGAGATGGCAGAATGAAGAAGGCGACTGAGACCTTCGGCCATGAGCACAAAAAGGAACGGAGAGAGAGGGTCACCTTGACGAATGCCCCGGGAAGGTCGAAAAGGCGAGGAAGGAGAACCATTCAGAAGGATGGAGAAATAGGGGGAGGTAATAAGATTCATGAGCCATCGTGTCCAAGTAGCACTGAAGCCAAAAGCTAATAGCATTTGATTGATATAGGTCCAGCTAAGTTTATCGAAAGCTTTAGAAAGATCTAACTTGAGAATCATACCTGGCTTTTTGAGAACCTTGAGAGAATGGATCACTTCATGTGAAAGAATGATACCATCCAGAATCTGGCGCCCTTCTACATAGCCTGTCTGCTTAGGAGAGATAAGGAGAGGGAGAAGAGGTTTGAGCCTGTTCGCCAAGACTTTAGAGATGAGTTTGTAGATTACGTTACAGAGAGCAATGGGCCTGTATTTGTCCGGAGTGCTGGATTCTTCCACCTTAGGTACCAGCGCTATGAAGGTCGTATTGAGGGAGGGGAGGATCCAGTGCATCGATCTCGCTTCTTCCACGAGTTCCCAAACCTCTGTTTTGATGTGCTCCCAGAAAGCGTGGAAAAAATTGGCTGTGAAGCCATCAGGTCCAGGCGCTTTGCCATCCTTAAGTTGGGCCAACGCATCCTCCACTTCCTGCATAGAGATTGGCTGGAGTAGCATATTGTTATGGTCCTCCGTGATGATCTTTGGTATATGCTGTGTGATAGAACGTATTGCCTGAGTTCTGCAACCTGGAGGCTCTCGAAGAATGTCCTGAAAGTACTCTTTGAATTCTTGTTCCATTTCTTCATGCACCTCCAGACGCTCTCCTTGCCTATTATTGATGAAGGCAATGTAATTGTGCATTCTCCTTTGAATAGTGGACCTGTGAAAGAATTTGGTATTTTTCTCCCCATCCTTGAGCCATCTGACCCTGGATTTTTGACGCCACAGTGTCTCTTCTTGTTGCCATCGTGCTTCGATCTTGGTTAGGAGGGTCTTCTCCTGTTGCGCATAATCTTCAGTTCTTCCCTCAGTGATAATGCATTGTTGCAATGTGTTCATTTGCTTCTCCAGCTCTTTCTGATGGTCAAAAATATTTCCAAACTGAGAGCGGTTCCAAGATTTGAGAGCTTGTTTGAGATGTTTTAACTTTTGTTGAAACTGGAACATCTTGGCTCCTTCTGGGGGACTGAAAGATTTCCATGCATTGATAACAACATCTTTGAAGTTAGGATGTGAAAACCAAAAAGATTTGAAGCGAAAGGGCCTATTGCACCTAGCACCTAGACGCGACCATTGTAACATTATGGGCCAGTGATCAGAGCCCACTTGAGGCATGATGGAGGCATGAAAGTCCCCCCCCAGATGAATGGCATTATCTGACATAAGGAATCGATCCAGCCTGGAGGCTATCTGCTGTGATCCCCTTCTTTTATTGGTCCATGTATATGTACCATTGGAAGTCTGTAGATCCATTAACTGATTTCTGTGGATGAAGTCTTTGAAGCCGATACTATCTCCATCCAACCTCAAACGTCCACCAGACTTTTCCTCCAAAGCAGTGATGATGTTGAAGTCACCACCACAAATCCAAAGGGGAAAGCTCCTGTCAGAGTTGAGCGCTGAAAGAGTATCAAGCAGATCCAACTTTCTTTGTAATTCTTGTGGGAAATACACATTAGAAAGATGTCCATGGATATTGGTACCGATTAGGTGGAAAGTTGTCTGAATAAAGAAGTGTGAGGCATGGAAATCATGAAGGGAGAGCACTTGAGGATTCCATATGATTGCGAGCCCTCCGGAAGCCCCAGAGGCATCCACCGAGACTGAACGGCATCCTGACCAGGCTTTATTTAGTATTTTTTCCAGAACAATACTATTGCATTTTGTTTCTTGTAGGTAAATTAATGAGGGCTTATCTTGCTGGATCATATTTTTTAACATTCTGTGTTTTGCAGGGCTGTTAAGCCCTCTCACGTTCCATGAGATTAGCTTCATGAGGAACAGTGGGGAAGAGTTTTGAAAAACTTGGTCAGCTTGGGAAATCTTCCAGACTCCACCAACATTTCTCCAATAATAATGGTCCTCTGCAGATCCATTTTGCGTCCGCGTTTCTTCGTATCTTTCAGTATTTTTTTCCCATCCCAAGGACTGCCTGCCTGAATACCAAGACATTTGTTGTGTTGTGCTCTGGCTAAAACTACTTCAAGTCTTTCGATTTCCCGAGGGGGTATAGCGCTGAATTCTTTCTGTCTACACGCTGCTTCCAGCCTGAGAATGTCCAGACCTTCCAGATCTACACTTTCTGGTTCCTCCTCCATGTGTATCGGTGTATTCTGTTCTTCCTCATTTGACTGTTGATGAATACTGAGAGCTAGAGCTGCATCTATCTCCATGTTGGAAGATTGTAGGGCTGTATCTTTATCTTTTTTTCAGAGGAGGTGGAGACGGGAATGTTGATGGGATCGGAGGCTGGGAGCAGATCTGAAGATTTTGGAGGAGGAGGGAGAGAGGAAGGAGATGGATCTGAGGGGGGATTGAAAGGTTATCCTCCATGTTATTTTGAGAAGTCAGGATTTCAAAACTATTCCGAGTTTCGGGTTTCTTGAGATTATCAGGGTCGACTGGAGCTTTCTTGGCATGCTTTCTTCTACTTGAAACTTTTGTAAAACCCTCAGCATCTTTGCTTGTCTCAGTGACAGGGGTTTTAGACTGCAGATTCAGTGGGCAATCCCTGAAAAGATGGCCATGTTCATGGCATTTCCTGCAACGAAAGGGAACATGCTCGTAGTCTATTGTTTGGACCCATTCAAAATCGTCATGAAATAAACTTACTGAATCCGTGAGAGCTTTGGCTAGGTGCATGTGTACACAGATCCTGGCATATGAGGTATATCTTCGAAATTTTGTTTCCTCAGCGACCTTGATAAAAACCCCCAGGTTGTTACCTATGTCCTTTAAGGTTTCCTCGTTCCAGTATTCCAGGGGAAGAGAGTACATCCGGATCCATACTGGAGCCCAGTTGAAGTCTTCTTTATCTGGATTGAACCTCTCAATCCAATCACGAAGGTACAGGCCTGCAGAGTTGAAGAAGTACGGGCCACCCTCGAAGATACGAGTTTTGTCCTCCAGACAATTGAAAGTAGCGGTGAAGAAGCCTTTAGGACCGAGCTGCAGGGTAACTTGTCCTTTGGGCTTCCACTTGGAGGCAATCCATCCTTGCAAGGCCTTTTCAGTTGGCCAGAATCCAAGAAACTTGCCTATGAGTGCATGATCCCTCATATATTGGATTTGGCTATTGATACGGTGACTGGGGAGATCTATTTTGATTCTTTCTGCAGACCTGGGATGCATGTTGCAGAGGATGCTTTGGGCCTTGACGTCGAGGCATTCTGGTCAGTGCCTTTGTCTTTGGCGGTCGCTGGACCAGCAGCAAAGTCACCATCACTGTTGAGGGCAGGATCGATGTCATGCGCAGCTAGCGGGGATGAACCGGGACTGGCCTGAGTTCCTGCGCCTACCGATTTGTCAGAAGAGGGACCGGTGGGTGGAGAGGGGGTCATACCCGCCCCTCCGGAGGGCGGATTCATGGAGTCGGCGTCAGCAGAGACACAGAGTCAGGGTAGCAGTGAGCTCCGTGGAGAAGGACGGCAAGGTTATGCAAGAACCCTAGCAGCGTTGCTCGGCCCATAGAATACTGATTTTACTATGATTGCAATTAATGGTTTATATTTGATGGTCATTTTCCTTTTGCCTCTTTTGATTTCACTACACTTTTTTACCATAAAAAATGGAAATGAGATCTTACTTTATAATTAAGGTCAATGCTAAGTAGTGATAATTGTTAGGCAATTAAGGACGCAATTTAGGACTACCTACAATATTAATTCACTCACATGATATTACTTGTCAACACAAGCTTCAACCTAATAATAATATCTAAGATGTTCATACCTAACGACCTCAATAGATGTTGAGAAAGATGGTTTTGGAATGCATAGTTATAATTAAGAAAACATGTGAAAAAAATAATTTTGTAACATTTTCAAAATAAATAAGTAAAAATTATGATTTTTTTTTTCAAAAAAAATTCTTAAATAATAACACTAATAAGGATTTTATAATTTAACATGAACAAACATATTTAAAACAATACCCAAGAGGTCCCACTATTCAAAAGCATCTTTTTCATTTTCTCTAAATCTCTTATATTTAAATATATATTCGCTACTTTTACTAAAGCATAACTATAATTGAGTAATATTTACATAAATAAATAAATAACTAACTACCATCATATTAGTTTGTAACTTTATAATCATCCAAATTTAATCTAATTTAAAGTTTTTTATTTAACAACATAAAAAAAATAAAAAAATAAAATAAAATAAAAACAATCATCTACTAAACTAATAAATAAACACATTTTTTACTTTTATTATTAATATATTCCATCACTTAATTTACATTCATTTTGTTCAAATTAAAATTAAAATACATCAAACATACCCTACTTTAATAAAATGTTCAACTTCCATATCCGAATGAATAAGCTCCATCTAGTCTCTTTATAAAATATCTACTTTTCATTACCAACACATAGAAAAACAACAATCTACTAAATTAATAAATATAATTTAAATAAAACAACAAAATCTATGGAAAAAAATGTTTTACTCTATTTTATTAATATGTTTTATAAAATATTTATGTTTTATAAAATATTTACTTTCATTACCTAGAAAACAACCATCTACTAAATTAATAAATATAATTTAAAATAAAAACAACAATATCTATGAAAAATATATATATATATATATATAACTTTATTTTATTAATAAATAAAAACAACAATATCTATGAAAAATATATATATATATATATATATATATATATATATATATATATATATATATATATATAACTTTATTTTTATTAATATATTTAATCACCTACTTTAGATTCATTTTCTTTTAATTAAAATTCCAATATATCACATGTACCTAATTTACTTGTAAATGTGCAAACTCCATATTTGAATGATTTATTTTAAGCTCCAACTCCATATTTCAATGATTTATTGTAAGCTATTGATGATCTGTTCATATTAAGATTAAGTCATCCCATACTATATTTGTATCTATGTCCCTAATTTGATTGGTAGCTTATAGTTTGAATGAATAGTGAATTTTTCCATTACAACCATATCGGTTTTCCTAGGTTTTCCTAATTTAATTTTACATTTGGGAGGGAAAACACTTTCTTGAAACGAATTACATGTACATAGCCAATAAAAAAAAATGAAATATTTACTTACAGATAGCAAAGATTTGAAGTTTTTGTTTGTACTAAAATATTTACTATTCACTTAAGAATATTCATGATATGATGACTTTAATACCACTTTATGCTATTAGTTCCATCTAAATTGATATTAGATATTTAAATGGTTTATGATTATTGTTTTTTTTTTACATTGATGGCGTTTAAATTAATAGTTTTTAGCTGACCCATTATCTCAAGTAATTTGGAGAAAGAATGGCAATAAATATATGAAATTTATAACAAAATTTAATTGATAACAATATATTATTATTTAAAATGGATATTAGAAATATCGCATTTAACACACACAAATAAATAATGAAATGCGTTAGAAGCAAATTTTCAAGAATGGTAGCATGATCTTTTATCAATAATTTTCATTTTCGTGCCTTTTTTCTACTCTTCACTTCTTTCAATTGCAACAATATATTATAACGTCCGGCTAATAGTCTTAAAAAATAATGTGGTCTTTGCATTTCTTTACTTCTTCAAATAAATGTCCCATTAACACCATTGAACCAACTGGATATGTATAATTTGAAGGATCATTAAACTCTTGTATCAATGTGCTTTTTGACCTAGTGCATCACATTAAATAATAATGCACTTTCTCCAGATTATTTACCAGTGCAATGACAGCAAAGACATCAACTTTTCTAACCATATCAGAAAGATGATCATAATCCTTGTCAATCACATCCACTTTATTTTCCATCTTCACATAAGTCAACCTTACATATGGGATAAAGTCTATCAGTTATTCATGTATCCATGTTTTGACATATTTGTTATTTGGGTTTACACACTCATTGGTGGACATTATATCATTAATACATGTAGGACAAAAGAAAGAGTACTTTTATTTTTGAATTCAAAATATATTTTTCATATTCTCACTTATAATGGAAACCAAACCTCTTGTTCCATGAATTTGTTGACAATTATATGGCAACAATCTATCAACCTCACCCATCAGAATATTCCAAAAGTACTCGTTTGACAAAAAAGTCATGAAAGTCAAATTTCATGAAATAAATATATATTTTTTGATAGAAAAACACATCCACACACATGCACATGTACATATATTGAACTACATGTATACATCCACACACTTACCTATGCACATGAGATATCCTTGGATTCGATACATGGCTTAAATTTTGTTTGCACCAGTTAACAACATCAGATGAATCTACAAGTTGGGAAGCCTCTTGATTCAATTGATGCCTCTTAAGTGCATGTTTTATGCATGCCCCAGTACCATCGTGCTCTCCTTTGCCATGCCCCGTCTCAAAGAAATTCCATGTATGACGAATGTCAGTTCTCTTATGAAGGTGAGACAACCATAAGAATGATTGTGATGATTTAAATTGACCAACACAACCATCTGACCATACCCAATGTTCTTTAAAAGTGATTTGTTGTCTCAATAATTTGTTATAAAGAATATCAAAACAATTTTGAACAAAACATGTATATTAGTGTGTATGATCATCACTGATGTAGAAATGGTACTCTTTAATCACTTCACAATTATTTTCATTACTATCAAAACCATTGATACCAAGCTCTACATGCCTATACAAAATATACATGAGTATAGACACCTGTATGAATGATAATATTCACTTTGTATATCCTTTTATGGAACGAATGTGTAATTCTCAACAAAATCAACTACCGACAATATTGTCCCCTTTGGGAACACATCATGTGATTGCTTGAATTGTAAGTCCTTCCATTTTTCTATGTTAGAGTAATGAATATATTTATATATTTGCTCTTGGAACTTCTCCATAAAAGATGTCACAGAAATTTCATCTTCATGTAAATTAATCTTTCTTGATGTTGTCATTGAATCTGGAATGGGAGTGTATGTAACATATTGATATCTTTTCCAATTCATGTTGAGATTCGACAATTGGAAATCACTGGAATCAATGGGATACGTATCATCAAAGAGTTTCAAATGAGAACATTCATTGCATTTTATTCCACCAACACATTCTTTCTTATTAAATAATTGGTCATTTTCTCATGCAAATAATATCTTAGATAAAAATTCACAAAAACGTGAAGTGGGGGATAATTTGATTAATATTATATTCCAAATTTTAGAAATGTATCATATTATAATTGGAATTCTACATGGTATCGACAATAACATGTGTCACAAACAGTGATAGACCTAACATACCATGGCTTAATCTTCACAAATGTGCTAATGAAATTCTAGAATAACTCCACTTGACTAAGTTGTATTATATGTTTTATATGAATTTCATAAACCCCTCTAGATATATAATGTTGCACATTATCCTTTTTATTTGGTGACACATGAGAATTCAATGCCAAAACCCTTTCACCTTGTCTCTCACATTATCTGGAAGTTTATCTTAATAGGATTTCCTACAAATACTAGCCCAACATGAAAGTTCATCATTCTCATCCAATTGAATCCTAAATTTTGTATGCCTCCATAGAATTTTTCTTGATATTTTGTACATTCTTGTTGTAATTAACATCAAGCGATTTGATGCAATTACTTTTCTGACAACACATGTTAACAACGCTTTATGAGCATTTCTTCCATCTCGAGATCGATTTTTTACAAGTGTTGCAAGGGCAGATGTGATATTTTTTTATACCAACTCATTTATCTACACCTCTTTAGAATCCCTAATACCCAGTAATTGAATTGTTTTTCTTAGAGCTTTGTGTTTTAAAAATCTATGTAACATTTGAGCCTGTGCTATGAAGAATTTACCTTCAAAAGGATGTTTTATCACCACATTTACTTTATCTTGAATTGTCCATTCATTCATTGGTGGCCCCATTTCTTTCATTTTAGTTGGATCCATATTCTTTAGAAAATTATCATTAAACACAATGTTCTTGTAACTTTCGATTAATTTGTGTGTTATTGCAGATGTGGTAGGATCTTGTTATGGGTTATATGTTATCCTTTCATAAAAAAAAGTATAAATTTGTAATTTGCAAGTTTGACATATACAAATTGAATATTTTTAAAATCTTAAAATGATGACTTCGAAATAATTTAATCTAAAGACTACAAAATTCAAAATTTAAAACATTAATTTCAACTCACCAATACTATCGATATCAATATTGATTTATTCATTTGTGTGGTTGATATTCCCGTTGACAAGCTCCTCAACATCTAACATTTCCTTATCATTTCCTTGTACATCCACATCTATTTCAAATTGTCTATTTTGTACCTCCACATCTCCTTTAAGTTCTCTATTTTGTACCTCCACATCTTCTTCAGGCTCTCTATTTAGTACCTCCACATCACCTTCAGGCTCTTTATTTGATACCTCTACATTTCTTTTACTCTCACTATTTTCCCTTAGTGCTCTCCTCTTTGTTTGTAGTTTCTCATTCTTTTCCTTTAAATCAAATCTCATGCGATAGTACTTGTGTTTACAATTCTTTTGGTTTCCCATGTTCAAAAATTTAGAAATCTAAAATATAATTCCAAAACAATGCAAGTGAGTTTAAGTTTTTAATGCTACAAATGACTTAAGACAAATTCAAATATATAGGGTGAATCAGTATTTCTTAGCAATTGCACTTTTTAACATTTTTTTAGAGAATTAGTTAATCTTCAATTATTATTATTGTTCTTCTTAAGATGATCATAAATAATAATCAACAGTAGACAACACCATACAACAATGCAAAAAGATAAAACAGAGGACACAGATATTTTAAGGTGGAAAACCCCCTCCAGGTCAAAAAATCATTGAACGCTTCTTTAGTAATTGTCTTCTCCCTGTTAAAAGAAAATTGATTGCATCAAGATTTTAACTACAACTGAGGGAAGCATCAACCACCTAATTCATAGGCTACAACATGTAAGACGCTACTAGACCCTAATATCATGTTGTAACCAGAAGGACGCCCCAACGCCTTGTAGATCTGGCCACAGCTGAATGAGTTCCCCAACACTTTGTATACCATTTTCTGTAGGAAACGATGCTTCGTTGCCCTGTTCGTTTATCAGCCACAACTAACAGGATGCCACAACGCCCTGTGCAAGCCACAACTTGCCCTAGCACCACCCTTCCACCCTAAAGTGTTCTCAGGCCACAACCTGAAAGTGACTCCAATCACCTGCCATGCACCACTCTGCCACCATGACGAGTTAGAAGAACACGTTTAACAATTTTCAAACTGGATCCCTTATACTCTAAATCAATGTATAATAGTTGTAAGAAAGATTTAGAATAAATGTTGAATCCATGTAGCCAATGATCATTGTCCCCACAAGCTGATCACTGCACAAAGTTATACATTAAGCTGTTAGTGTTCAACTACACACCACTGTCACTACACACTGCAAAAAAATTGTTGGCTACCACTGAATGTCATTCTCATGAATGAATAGTAATCAATGCACAACCGCTTTCATCATCATATTAGGCTGCACTCGATTCTATAACCATCGGGTACTTATCAAATAATGGCACAGTTCAAGGTGCCTCAGGTCATCCTAGTGACCTGCAATCAATGCTCTCAAGCTTTGTCCTCGGAGAGCTACAAGCATACTTGTAAGCACGTTGTTTGATTGGTCAAGCCATGTTATCCATCCTTCTCTAATAGGTTGCATAACGGAAGGATGTTTCCTTCACTGCTTTCCACCCTGCAAGATCACAAATATGCCATTGTACACAAATCCCTAGAAACCCTAGGTTATACTAGAAATCCTAGGTTATACTAGAAACCCTAGGTCAATATTGTCATATGTTTATGTGGTTCACTCTATAGGTAAAGTTAATCAGTCATACCAAGGTTTAGGTGTCAATTCAATCTTAATAGTAATGCACCATTGTCATCATGTGTCTTAGTTAAGTAACAAAGTGTAAACACGTTGTTCCAAGCCATGTGTTGTAGTTAAGTCATATTCAAGGAATTAAGTCAAACTTAAGATGTCACCTTAAGGTTATGTCAAGGTATTACTATCATGTCACAAATAGTTAAAGTTAAACATCATAGAATTCTCACCAAGTGAATCACATTTTTACTTTGTAATCACGGTATTATCTTGTTAAGATATCAAGCAATTGTCAAGGTCATGTAGGTCAACATCAAGATATTGTTAATGTGTCACTTGTTGTAGATAACATCAATTGTCATTTATTTAATAAGTCAAAAAGAGTGTCAATATACTAGTTATGCCTAGGTCTAAGTATCTTAAAGGTGAATGTCAAGTCAAAGTCAAATCTAGGTAAGATAGTTAAGTGAGGTCACGCTTAAGCATCACTTATTATCCATTTAAATGTCAATGTTGTTATTTTAAAGTCACAATCAACCAGTTAAGGAAAGAAACTGCTATCAAGGTCTTGTTGTAGATTATCTTCTCTCTATATAAGAAATCACAGTCTCATCAAGAGGATAAAGAATACCAACAATCACACAACTTGTTCACTACTACCTTGTTGCCCATGTCTCCTTTCTTAGTTATGCCAAGTCAAGTCAAGGTTAAAACATCATATCAATATCCTTGTCTAGTTGTTGCAATGAAACAATGAGAATATTGTACATATAATACTACAACCATAAGGTCACTATTAATATTAGATTTCATATCTCTTTGTTAAGTCACTTCCCATACCATATCAATGGGTAAGTGTAAACATGTTCTCCTAAATGTCAGGTCAAAGTCAATACATCATGTTGTTTTCAGTTGTTTCACACTTAGTCAAATATGATGTCTCAGTTACGTTTTTAGTCAAATGTCACGGTCATATCGTTGTAGGGTAGATAGGTTCACTGTATATGTGCATTGATGTCCACAAATTTGATGGAAAGATCATTATCATATGGCAATTATAAACGTCTTTTCAAGAGATTGTATATTGCAAAAGTCAAGTTTCTCTGAAATGTCAATCAAAGTTAAGTCACAACACTGTTAGGACAGTCTCACTAGGCAAGGTGTTATTGGTGTTATACCCTCATCAAACTGTTTTCATATTATAAGATTCATTGTCTCACATGCAACCTTCAACTTTCTTTACATCAAGTCACTTTGTCAAGTCAATATCCAACTGTAACAAAACTTGTTGGCATCCTTCATGCTACATTCTTGTCAATAAGTATATGCTTCATGTTAAAGTGTTGAGCCAATAATGATAGCGACTTTAGAAATTAATGAGGACATGCTTCAACAAAATATGGAAACTATTCATAAGAACCTTGAAGCATTTTCCACCTGAGCAACATGTTCAAAACAAGTCTGCAGAAACCCTAAGAGAAGGCCGACTCTAACAGGCTTACCATCAAAAGAAAAATTGCTCTAAACAGGCTTGCGGCCTAGCCCTAACAAAGGGGCCGAAAAAAAAAAACATCAATCATACCAAAATAACTTTAACCTTACCTCTAATATGTTGTCCTGTTTTCCTTAAAAGGAATACGAACTTTGTCTACCTCATAAGTCTTCAAAAAGACTGAACAAAAAAATAAATAAAAATTTAGAGCTATGTTGAGAATACATTAAGAGATTATGTATTTTAGGAGGAAAAATAAATAAAAAAATAATAAATTTAGAGCTATGTTGAGAATACATTGAGAGATTATGTATTTTAGGAGGCTTGTTAGGTTCCTTTTATAGTGTTTGTGAGGGGTATTCTAAGTGACCATTATAGGACAAGGAAAGGGCTTCATGAAGGAGTTGTTAAATTAAAATTTTAATTAAGTCATGTCTTGTGTGTTAAGTAAGAAAGGTCATGTGCCTTATGAGTGAGAAAGGTCGTGAATCTTGTGAGTGAAAGATATTAGCCTTTACAATATGAGGGATACCTTTTATAAAAAAAAAAATTAATACTCTTCCTAATATTCCTTAAGGTATGGTTAATTTATTTATAAGTACTATAAATTTGTTTGTTTAAGCTCTAAGGAATTTGTACACTAACCCTCTTTGGTGTGTTTTGTAGGTGACACATGAGTGTATTAATTCAATGATTGATTTACTATCTTTGGTTTTGAAGTTATGTAAACTATATGGGGTGAGATTACAGTGATAAAAAATGTCATATGTTGACAATTGTAAGAGGATGTGTCATGTCACTACCCTTGGGGTTCTAGCCAAAAGACTGGGCAAAAACTGGGGTCACCAACTTCAGTTGTGAATATATCTCAAACTAGGAGACCTCTCAGGGTGTACCACATATCAACAAAAGATTATTTTCGAGGAGAATCTAATGAAATATATCTCTAACCCAAATCAATGATTTGACCTATTCAAAACCATCGACAAAATCAGGGCACATCCTCGGTCCAGGGAACCTATTAGGTCCCTATAATACTAGTGACTCCCCCATTATTATTGTCATTGTATCCCTTATTGTTATTATTATGCCCATAGAATCTCACTATTATTATTTTTGTGCCTTTATATTATTATTATTGTTAGGTCGGCTTGGTTATATTGTGACCCCTTAGACTCTTATATATAGAAAGGAGGTTTTGTCATTTGTATCATCCAAGAATTTTTCATTTGTGTAATGTAAAGGAGATTGCCCCCTCGAAGAGGCTGAATTCTAAGGTGTAGATCTATCTTTTCTATCTTTTTGTGAGCTGCTTTCATAACATTTGGTATCAGAGCTTTGGATTCTATGGTTTCGCTGCTCCAAATAGATCATCATGGAATTTTCGCTATAAAATATTTCCTGCGAAGTTTCAAAAGCGAAAAAAAAACAAAAACAAAAACAAAAAACAAAAAAAAAAAAAAAACAAAAAACAACAGCAACAACAACAACAACAAAAACAAAAAACAAACAAACAAACAAACAAAACAAAAAAAAAAAACCAAAAAAAAAAAAAAAACAACAACAAAACAAAACAAAAAACAAAAAACAAAAACAACAAAACAAAACAAACAAACAAAACAAAACAAAAAACAAAAAACAAAAAACAAAAAACAAAAAACAAAAACAAAAAAACAAAAACAAAAAAAAAACAAAAATCAAAAAAACAAAAGCAAAACAAAAAAAACGAAAAAACAAAAACAAAACAAAAAAACAAAAACAAAAAACAAAAAAAAACCAAAAACAAAAACAAAAACAAAAAACAAAAAACAAAAAACAAAAAAAAAAACAACAAAACAAACCAAAAAATAATAATAATAATAATAACAAAAAAATAACAAACAAACAAAAAACAACAACAACAAAAACAAAAAACAAAAAAACCCATTTGATACGAAATATTTTTGAACCTCAAGTCCAAATTTCTTATCTTGTCTCTCTATATTTTCGGAGATATGATCTGAGGAAGTTAGGGTTTTTGCAAGATCCAGAATTTCATCTAAAATAGGTCATCGTGGGATGTTCGCTATAACATTTTCTCTACAAAGTTTCAGAAGCTAAAAAAAACCCCATTGAGAATAAATCCGTCTGAACCTCGGCTCCAAATTTCAAATCCTGTATCACTATATTTGCAGAGATATAATCTAAGAAAGTTAGGATTTTTGCAGACCCCCGAATTACATTCCAAACAGGTCACCTTGGGAAAATCATCATAACTTTCTCTCTAAGCATCTGATTAAATTTTCGTAAGAAGTTTCAAAAAGAGGACAAATGTAGTTTTTTGGGTACCATTTTTAGAACCTAAGGTTGAAACAGTGACCCACGGCACGTCATACAAGTTCGCTCTACTGAACAAGTCTATACTCAGGTCATCATGGGAGAATTGGCATAAATCTTCATTGGAGAATCCAATCTTGATCAGACTTGTGGAGTTAGAAATATTACTCAGAGGGTTACTGCAGGAAGAAATTTCAGACCTTGGAGATCCAAAATTACAGAAATACATCAGATTCAATATCAAGCTCCTACAAAGTGAAAAAAAAAGGTGTGTATTTTTTTTTTTTTTTTTGCATAAGCTTGGTTTGAAAATTTAGTTTGAAGGAATTCAAAGGGCATAGTGAAGCATTATCATCGGTAATTGATGCCCCGAAGACATAAAATGGAAACACCTAGTAAGCAACCTGAAATCTCTAGCATGACTCATGAAGAAGAGGAAGAAATGCAACATGATATATCAAAATTACAAGACCAAGTGCAACAAATGTCACTTGCACAAAAAGTAACAGAATCTAAGATGGATGCTTTAAAGAAAGACATAGAAACTAAGATGTATGGCGTGGAAACTAAGATGGATGGTTTAAAGAAAGGCATGGAAGCTAAGATGGACGACGTGGAAGCTAAGATGGACGATTTGAAGACAGATTTGAAGACAAGCATGGAAGATTTGAAGATAGATTTGACAAAGTTTCTGCAAGAAATGCTTACTAATGGCGAAAGGGTAGTAAAGGAAACTCATGATGATAACAAAATAAATGTTAATCATGATTTCATAGACTCTAACGTTGAATCAAAGAATCACCATGTTCCAATGATTGATATGAGGAAGTTTGATGGCAAGGATCCTGAAACATGGATACTACAGATGGAGCAGTTTTTCGATCTCCATAATGTGAAAAACACAGAAAAGGTACGCATTGCAACTTTATATTTGGAACCAAATCAGTTTGTATGATATCGATGGCTTTTCTCTTGTAAACAAATTGTCACTTGGGTTGTTTTTACGGATGAAATGATAGCACATTATGAGGATACAAAAAGAAACACTTTTTTTATCCAATTGATAAATCTCAAACAAAAGGGTTTAATGATGGAGCACATTGAGGACTTCCAAAAATTGAATACAAGGGAAAAAGATATTCCATAGGATCATAGGATTGATGTGTTCATAGGGACTTTAAAAGATAACATCCAACATGAGGTTCGCCTATGGGAACCAGATTCATTAGAGAAGGCATTCAGGTTGGCAAGAAAAATGGAAAGAAAAATTATGGCAACAAGGAAGCCTACCACTCACAATCATAAAGATGGAAGTGTTGTTTCCCCTAGCCATCCACAACCTACAAGGTTGATACCACAACAATTGGAAGAAAAAAGAGCAAAAGGGCTTTGTTACAGTTGTGATAGAAAATATACTAAAGGTCATAAGTATGTCGAGAAGAAATTATTTTACATAGATTGTGAAGAGGAGGAAAAAAAGAAACAAAAAACATCCAAAGAAGAGGATATACATGAGGAACAAACCCTATAAAAATAAGAAATGAATCCGAACATATCTTGTGATGCATTGGCTGGAATTACCACTCCTCAAACTATCAAGATAGAAGGGCATATCAAGAAGAAAAAGGTAATAGTGTTTATTGGTTTGGGAAGTACCCATAATTTTATTCATTGTAAGATAGCAAAGGAATTGAATTGCTTCCTATATCCAGCACCAAAGTGTCAAGTGATGGTTGCAAGTGGAGGAACCATAAATTGTTGAGGAAAGTGCCAAAATATCAAGCTATCCATGGGAGAATATGTATTGAATAGCCCAATGCTTTCCATTCCAATTGGTGGTGTTGATGTTGTACTAGGAGTCTAATGGCTACAATCCTTGGGTACAATAGCTTTTAATTTTCAAGAACTTTTCATGAAATTCTCTACAGAAGGAAAGGAAGTTGAATTAAGGGGTATCACAGGGAAATCGGGAAAGATAATCAACTCTAATGGAATGACAAAGCTTCGAAAGAAAGAACAACAAGGCATAATTGCAAAATTATGTTCACTAGAGGTTCCCACATTGAAACCATCCATTTCTCCATATATCCAAAAAGTCTTGGACAATCATTCCAAGGTATTTGAGACTCCCAAAGGCCTCCCACATATTCATGATCATGATCACGCTATCAATTTAATTCCATGAAGTGTTCCTCCAAACATCAGGCCTTACATATATCCCTATGTCCAAAAGAGTGAAATTGAACGTATGGTTGAAAAAATGTTAGAGGCTAGTATAATTCAACCTAGTCAAAGTTCTTTCTCTACTCCAATAGTATTAGTTCACAAGAAGGATGGATCATGGCGCATGTGTCCAGATTATAGGGAGTTCGACAAGCTCACTATTAAAGATAAATTTCTCATTCCTATCATTGATGAATTATTGGATGAATTGCATGGATAAATTTACTTCACCAAGTTGGATCTTCGTTCAAGATGTCATCAAATCAGAATGAAGACTGAAGACATTCCAAAAATAGCATTTAGAACTCATGAGGGTCATTATGAATTTTTGGTCATGCCTTTTGGCCTTACTAATGCACCTTCTACATTTCAAGGTTTGATGAATTCCATTTTCAAACCCTTCCTCAGAAAATTTATGTTAGTATTTTTTGATGATATACTAATCTACAGCGAGTCTTGGAAGGATCATGTCCAACATGTTGACATGGTGCTCAAACTATTGGAGGAAAAACAATTATATGCAAAAATCTCCAAATGTTTCTTTGGAGTACAAGAGGTGGAATATCTGAGTCATATTGTATCTCATGAAGGTGTTAAGGTAGACCCTAGCAAAATTAAAACCATTAAGGAATGGAAAATCCCCACATCCATAAAGCATCTACGAGGTCTCGGGTTGACAGGGTATTATTGCAAGTTTGTTAAGAATTGTGGGAGAATAGCAGCACCTCTAACAACATTATTGAAGAAATATGCATTCTCATGGACTCCAAAAGCAACAAATGCCTTTGATCATCTTAAAGAGGCAATGTGCCAAGAACCAATCTTAGCTACACCGAACTTCACAAAAACCTTTATTGTGGAATGTGATGCCTTAGGAAATGGAATTGGTGTTGTTTTAATGCAAGAAGAAAGACCCATTGCTTTCGAAAGTCATCCAATCAACTGAAAGTATTTACACAAAGCTATTTATGAGAAGTAAATGTTGGCAATACTACATGCACTTAAGAAATGGCGACCCTACCTAATGGGAAGACAATTCAAGGTAAAAATAGATCATGATAGTCTTAAATACTTTTTAGAACAAAGATTATCTTCAGAAGAGCATCAAAAATAGGTCACAAAGATGTTGGACTATGACTTTGAAATCATCTACAAAAAAAGGAAGCAAAATGTTGTGGTAGATGCACTCTCAAGAAAGGATGAGGATGTGGAAGCATTTATTTGCACCATTTCTATTATCCAACTAGATTGGATAAACGAAGCAATGGATGAATGGAAGAATGACGAGGAAATGTGGGCACTCATTCAAAAGATACAACAAGATCCCAGTACATCTGATACATTTAGATGGAAAAATGATTCATTATGGTACAAGGATAGGTTAAACCTATGTAAGAAGTCCCACCTCAAACAAAATATTCTTAGGGAATTGCACACCTCTCCCTTAGGAGGGCACTCAGGATTTCTAAAAATATACGACAGGGTTAAGAAGGATTTTTTTTGGGATGGCCTTAAATCGGATATTCAAAATTTTGTGGTGTAATGTTTGGTTTTCCAACAAAATAAAATTGAAACAATTAAGACCCCAGGACTATTACAACCTTTATTGATTCCAAGCCAACGTTGGGAGGAGGTTTCAATGGATTTTATCACAAGTTTACCCAAGTCTGAAGGGAAGAGTGTTATCATGGTGGTAGTTGACAGACTTACCAAGTATGCACACTTTTGTGCATTATCTCATCCATTTAAAGTGAATACAGTTTCTACTGCATTTATGGAAACAATTCAAAAGCTACATGGAAACCCAAAGATTATTGTAAGCGACAGATCCCATTTTCACTGGAAATTTTTGGACAGAATTATTTTCTTGTCTTGGTACTCAGTTAGCTCATAGCTCATCTTATCATCCTCAATCTGATGGGCAAACTGAGATAGTAAACAAATGTTTGGAAGGATATTTTTGTTGCTTTGCATATGATAAAAAGACACAATGGGTCAAATGGTTGCCTCTGGCTAAATGGTGGTATAACACTTCTTTCCATACTCCAACAAAAATGACCCCATTTATGGCACTTTATGGATATCATCCACCATTCATCACATCATATTTAAGAGAAAATTCTAAGGTTCAAGCAATGGAAGATCACATCGAGCATCAGCAACAAGTTCTCCATGATCCAGGTGGATATTGGTCGCCACCTGCCAAGTCCACCTGGACCCCCACCATTGTCCTTCTCAGCATTTTCAGTTTCCTTAATTGTAGCACAACTTACTATTTTTAGCAGTTTTTCGGGTCCTGAACTTCCGGAGCTGTTTTGAGGCCCTAAACGACGTTTTTTGGGGAATCTGGGGGCAACATGGGTCAATGTTGCCCGTTCCAACAATGGTAGTGCTCGGATAGATCTTTCTAACGAGCTATTGTATGCGTCAAACGGAGATCATATGCCAAAGTTACGACCTCGGGAAGTTGATGTACCAATTTACCCCAAACGGGGCCCACAGTTTTGGCGTTTCATCTCCTAGGGTTAGGTTTTGGAATGTTAAGGGTTTTCCATTGTTTCTCAACAATAAATAGGCCTTCGAGCCTCATTGTAACACAGTTCAGAGGCATGTAGCCATCACATCTCTTCTCAGAGATAAGCTACCATCGCCCTAGCTGGTTTATTTCCATTTCTGGTTGTAAGCATATTTCAGTATTTTCCATTAATGAAATGAAGTATTATTTCCGCTGCATCTTTGTGTATATGGTTATCTCTGTAATTTGTTGCGTTCCTGTTTAAATCCGGATCAGTGGTATCAGAGAGGTCTGCTTTTTCTCTGTTTTTCTTTGCATGTCCCCAACAAGGTCGGGATATAAGGAGTTAGGGCTTGAACTGGTTGAACCTTTGCAAGACCAGCCTCGCAAATCCCGACGGCCTCCTATGGCGGACGAGAAGAAAGACGAGGGGGCAGGAGATCCCATCAAAATCTTGCTCGAAGAAGCCCTCGAGCGACAACGGAACGCGATGATGGACAGCTTTGCCCAGATCCTTCAGCGGCTACCCAGAAGCGACGCATCGGCTTCCAGCAGCTACTCTGGAAACGCCACACCCTTTAAGGTACAAGTTAATTTTGAAATCCCCATATTCGAGGGTCAGATAGACGCAGATGCCGTAGATAAATGGTTAAATCTGCTAGAGGGTTATTTTTCTGTTCATGATTTTTCGAGTCGGGAAAAGATTGTTTTTGCTCTTCTCAAAGCAGCCCCCCACGTTAAGGACTGGTGGGAAACCTACTGCGAGCAGAAGGATGAAAGTACTGGCTCACTATTTTCAGCCGCACCCACCTGGGATTCGTTCCGAGATGCCGTCAAGGAGCAGTACTACCCTGTCGGAAGCTATGAGGATGAATACATAAAGTGGACCACGCTGCGGCAGGGAAGGGACCAAGACGTGCCGGAGTTCACCAATCTTTTCCATACCCTTCACACAAAGTTGGGTATCAAGGATTCAGAGCAACATTTGATACTCAAATACCGTGGTTGCCTGCACAAGTACATCCAGGAAGAAATACAATTCCTAAACATCCCCTCGCTCGGCGCAGCATACCGATATGTCGTCAAGGTCGAGCAGAAGTTGAAACAAAAGAAGCGAGACTTTGGATCTGCGAATCCAAAGCAGGGGAAAGGTGCCCCGAAACCACAGAACAAAGGACAAAGCCAAGGCGGGACAGCCCAAGACAACCAGCCGAAGCTGCAAGCAAAGAACAGCGCCGCGAAGCCGAGAAAGGACACTGGAAAATGGTGCGAGTTCCATAAGAGCTCCACTCACAACACAAGTGAGTGTCGGGCCAAGCAGTCACTGGTGGCTGAGCTGAAGGTTTCAGAATCAGATGCATGTTCCGACTCTGAGTCAGAACCCGATAAGGGGTATGAAAAAGGGAAGCAGATCATTGATGCGGATCCCAGCGCCACTGTTGCTACCGCAAAGATCCAGAAAAATGAACCCGAAGATCCAGAGGAGGAGGAGTGTCTCTTCCACTCTCAGATGTGGGTAAAGGGCTCCCCGATATAGTTCATTGTTGATAGCGGGAGTCAAAAGAACCTCATTTCGGCAGAGGTCGTGAAGCGGTTGGGCTTACCGACCACAGCACATCCACAACCATACACCATTGGGTGGCTGCACCAAGGACGAGATCTTCGCGTGAGCCAGCAGTGTCGCCTTCCATACAACATCAAGCCCTTCACGGATGAGGTATTGTGTGACATTGCTCCCCTTGAAGTTTGTGATGTATTACTAGGACAACCATACTTGTGGAAGCGACATGTTGTGTATGAATCAAGACCCCGTGCTGTTATTATTACATTGGGAAATAAGTTGTTCAGGATACCAGAGGTAGCACCACCTGCCGCCATCTCTTTGATTACTGCAAAACAATGCAGTAAGATCATTTCCAAAACCAGGAAATTTGTTTTCCTGATGATACGCCCTCAAGGAAAGAAGAAGACAGTGGCCGCGGCCTCTAGACGGGGTCCCTCTGCACGACAACTACAGATGGACAAGATTGTGGAGGAGTACGAGGACATCTTCACCTCTCCGGCAGGAGTTCCTCTGAACTGTCAAGTCAAGCACTCCATCGATCTGACCCCAGGTGCGCCGCTACCCAATGGACCAATTTATCGGCGCTCCGTTCTAGAGAACAATGAAATCAAGAGGCAGATTCAGGAGCTCCTGCAGAAAGGTCACATCCATCCGAGTTCATCGCCCTGTGGGAGCCCGATCGTGTTGGTACAGAAGAAGGATGGGACGTGGAGACTCTGTATTGACTATCGGGCGCTGAACAAGATCACTGTCCGTAATAGGTACCCGATCTCGTGGATTGATGACCTCCTAGACCAACTAAAGGGGGCGAAATATTTCAGCAAGATCGATCTGAAGTCAGGATATCACCAGGTACCAATCGAACCCTCTGATGTGTGGAATACTGCCTTCAAATCCAAGGAGGGCCTCTTCGAATGGTTGGTCATGCCTTTCGGATTGACCAATGCTCCTGCAACCTTTATGAGGCTAATGGATGACATCTTGCGGCCATTCACCAACTCCTTTGTAGTAGTATACTTGGACGACATTTTGATCTTCAGCCAGAGTTGGGAAGAGCACCTCCACCACATCCGACAGGTTCTCCAAACACTGCGGCAACACAAGCTATGTGCCAATTTGGAGAAATGCACTTTTGGCATGACCCAGGTTCAGTATCTGGGATACATCATTGATGAACAGGGGGTGCATGTCGATCCAGCCAAGGTCCAAGTCATTCGGGATTGGCCCTCTCCAACCACTCTAACAGAGCTCCGCAGCTTTCTAGGTCTTGCCAACTTCTACCGCAGGTTTGTGTTGGGGTTTTCCCATATTTCTTGGCCCTTGAGTCAAGTCACCAAGGGAGGGGCGAAAGCAAGATTCTTTTGGTCTGAATCTCAACAGAAGGCATTCATGGAGTTGAAGGATCGCCTCTGCACGGCACCAGTGCTCGCATTACCAGATTTATAACAACCATTTGAGGTCGAGACAGATGCCTCTGACTATGCTATTGGGGCAGTCCTTACTCAACATGGACATCCAGTGGCATATCACAGTGAAACACTTTCAGACACAGTCCGGAAGTACCCCACTTATGATAAAGAGATGTATTCCATTGTACAGGCCTGCCGACAATGGAAGCATTACATTTTGGGGAAGGAAACGGTCATCCACACAGACCACCGACCCCTGCAGTTCATACAGACCCAAGGGAAATTGCAGAATGATCGCCATCAGAAGTGGTCTACATACCTGCAACAGTTCCACTTGAATATCAAGTATAAGAAGGGCAGCACCAATAATGTTGCAGATTGCCTCAGTCGACCACCGATCATGGCGTTAACCACCGTGCTCAACTCTTGTGGGCACGAGACTTCTGATTGGCCACTTCTCTACAAGAGCGACCCAGAATTCGGCCACACATACCAGACACTCTTGGAGGGTCGGCGTGTTGCAGATTTTCACCTCCAGGATGACCTATTATGCCACCTCGGTCACCTTTGTGTTCCTTCAAGCGAGCGTGCCAAGATGATTTGGGAAGCACACTACAGTCGGGCTGCTGGGCATTTCGGGGTCGAGAAAACAGTGGCAGTGCTGCAAAATTATTTCTATTGGCCGAATCTTCGACAGGATGTTGGGAAGTACATCAGATCATGTACTGCCTATGCCATTGCCAAACCGACCATTAAGAAGCACGGCCTCTATAACCCGTTGCCTACCCCTAGTCGACCTTGGGAATCCATCTCCATGGATTACATGTCAGGCCTCCCTTCCACTAAGCATGGAAACGACTGTGTTTTTGTGGTCGTCGATAGGTTCTCGAAAATGGCCATTATGGTGGCCTGCAAGAAGAATATCACAGTAGAAGCCACTGCTAAACTCTTCTTTGAACGAGTGTGGGTGCACTTTGGGATCCCACAGTCTATCATCTCAGATCGGGACAGTCAGTTTCTCAGCACATTTTGGTCCAGTCTCTGGTCAATGCTGGACACCAAACTCACGAAGTCCACAGCCTTCCATCCTCAAACTGATGGCCAGACAGAGGTTGTCAATAGGATGATCGTGCACATTCTGCGCATGTATAACTCAAAGCATCCACGCACATGGGACGAGAGCCTCCCCTATGTTCAGCACAGCTACAACCGAGCTCTTCACAGCTCCACTGGCCATAGCCCTTTTCAGGTGGGTTTGGGATTCCAGCCACTATGCCCCATTGATGTGGCCATGCCACTTGCAGCTACTCACATGAATTCAGCTCATGTCCAGTCCGAAACAGATAAGGCCACCAGCTTCATTGAGCGCATCCAACCTATTCGCCAGCAGGTCCATGACATTCTTGAGAAATCAAACGCCAAGTACAAGCAGCGACATGATCAACATCGGGTGCCACACAAGTTTCAGGTGGGCGACAAAGTCTGGTTGCATTTGCAAAAGGAACGCCTTACTGGAGCCTATCGGAAATTGAGACCACTCCGATATGGTCCTTACACCATTACTAAGGCTATGGGAGACAATGCATTTGAGCTCAGCATTCCCCCATTCCTTGGCCTGCACCCAGTGTTCAATGTGGACCGCCTTCGGCCATACTTTCCACCATTGCTAGACACATCCGACATTGCAGAACAGCTCAAACCCACAGAATTAAATCCAGATTGCATGGAACAAGCTGCAACTGATCGGATCATGGACACACAGATCAAGAACACTCGCCAACAGAATATCCAACTGTATCGAGTTGTCAAAGCAGGCCAACTCCTTCAGCAGGGCAAGTGGCTCACCAGGGAACAAGTTCAGCAAAAGTTTCCTCATCTCATGGAGGAGCTCAACGCAATGGGGACCATTGCTTCCTAAGGGGGGAGGAATGATCCAGGTGGATATTGGTGGCCACCTGCCAAGTCCACCTGGACCCCCACCATTGTCCTTCTCAGCATTTTCAGTTTCCTAAATTGTAGCACAACTTACTATTTTTAGCAGTTTTTCGGGTCCTGAACTTCCGGAGCCGTTTTGAGGCCCTAGCTGGTTTATTTCCATTTCTGGTTATAAGCATATTTCAGTATTTTCCATTAATGAAATGAAGTATTATTTCCGCTGCATCTTTGTGTATATGGTTATCTCTGTAATTTGTTGTGTTCCTGTTTAAATCTGGATCACTCCAACTCTTAAAGGATAACCTCAGCTTGGCACAAAATAGAATGAAACAACAAGCAGATCAACATTGCAGCGAAAGAAGTTTTGATGTAGATGATTGGGTATTCCTATGGCTACAACCATATAAACAAATGTCCCTCAAGCAAGCTAAGAAGGATAATGAATTATCACCAAAGTATTATGGTCTGTACAAGGTGTTGCAAAAGATAGGTACTATGGCATACAAATTAGAGCTTCCTGCAGCTTCCCGAGTGCACCCAGTTTTCCATGTTTCATGCTTAAAGAAGATTATAGGTGACAAGATTCAAGTTCAAACAATATTTCCAGAACTTGATGAGGAAGGAAAAATCATATTGGAACCTGAAGCAGTCAAAGAAACAAGAACTCGACAGCTACGAAATTGATCAATTTTAGAGTATCTCATCTAGTTGAAGAACTTACCCGTTGAAGATTCCACATGGGAGGATGAGATTACAGAAGCATCCATAACTACTCAAGCATTGAGGAAAACACTTTTTTGAAGGAGAGGAGCATGTTAGGTCCCTATAATACTAATGATTCCCCCATTACTATTGTCATTGTATCCCTTATTGTTATTATTGTGCCCCATATAATCCCACTATTCTTATTTTTGTGTCTTTATATTATTATTGTTAGGTCGGCTTGGTTATATTGTGACCCCTTAGACTCCTATATATAGAAAGGAGGTTTTGTCATTTGTATCATCCAAGAATTGTTCATTTGTGTAATGTAAAGGAGGTTTCCCCCTCGAAAGGGCTGAATTCTAAGGCGTTGATCTATCTTTTCTATCTATTTGTGAGCTGGTTTCATTACAGAACCCAAACCCTATGACTTGGATTTTTAACCATCTAACAGTATAGTTTCCATCTTGATGTAACCTGAAAATTACTAAGAAGCGTTCATTAACCATTTGACATCAATGACTGGTTTTCTTGGTCAAATTCAAACCTAGTCAACTCCATGGGTTGACATCAATGACAACAACATCCAACAATCTCCCCCTTTATCATTGATGGCAACACACATACTCCTTCTGTGAGTACAACTCTCATTAACATCATGCTTCACCTAATTCTCGAGATTTCAATCTCCTTCTCAGGTTTTTCTCTACCCCTTTGACATTAATGGCAAAGGGTTACTCTCTCTGAGAATTTTCTTGCTTCATGTGGACTTGTTATCTGCTTGTGCTCCCTGTGACGAGAAGCCTTCTTGTAATAGTATGTCAATAATGATCCCTGTGGACCTATGTCTTGTATGTGCTTCCCTTGAAGAGAAGCCTTCCTTTGTGAACTTGTAATTCTTCAATTGTTTTGCTCCCCCTGAACCTATTGTCAATGGTAGACATGTGCCACATATCGTAGTAATACTCGCCCTCTTTAAAGTTCAAGGAGTTGATGAGATGAATCCTTTAGAATAGTGAGTCATCTAGCGGACCATCTTGACTCGAGTCATTAACTGAAGCAATTGTTGATTTCTTACGACCTGTTTCGAATCCTGAAAGCATAACTGCTGAGACAAACTTGCCTTCTTGCTTTTCTTGCTCATCTTCTCCTTTTTCATCCCGTACCTATTTTCTTTTCCAAACCTTCTTATTCTCGTCTTCAAGCTTGTCATTCATGGTTGATTCCATCTTGTACATACAATGACAAGTTATGTGTCCATAGTTATGAAACTTGAGGCATTCAATGTTTTCCATAGGTGATTCCATCTGATATCTACAATCGTGAGCACTATGGCCATAGTTATGGCATTTGAAACATTCAATGTTTGGCCCATCTAGCACCTATTCACTTCTGAAAAAAATCATCGTGGAACCTATCCCGTGATCCAACAAACTTTCTTCTAGGGTTTTTCATATAATGATTGTACCTGTCAAAAACTTCACAATCCCTACCCATATGTCCATAGTTAGCACATAAAAAGAAATAACCATCAAATGAATGTGCATACCTCGATAATTCATTTGGATGCAATGGTCCTTGATAATTGTACATGTTGACAACTTTAAAATCCCTAGCCATATGTCCATAGTTAGCACACAAAAAACAATAACCATTAAACAAAAAAACATACCTGGAAGATTTATCATTCTTCTTTAGAGGTGATGTTGTAGCCTCTATAGTCTGTTGTCGTCCTTTATCCTTGACTGTGTTGGTCTTGTTCTTTGGAGTTGCAACATTCTTCTATACCTTTTCACTTAGATCAACTTTCTTCTTAGAATCAGCATCAGAGGATATGGAGCTTGTACCTTCATCAACTAGAGCTTTACCGACTTTAATTGGCTTCATTTTTTCTTCATCTATCTTATCTTGCAAGTGTTCTTTTTGTGATCCCTTGAGTTTGTTGATCTAATCATGGGTTGCATCAATTTCGTCTTTATTTTGAGAAATATCTTCTTGAAACCATATTTTCAAGATCTCCCTTCTTTTTTTTGCCTCCTCAACCTGTAGCTTGAGAAGAGTGGTATTCTCTACTTCTCTCTTAAGAGCTTGTATATGTTCCTTTTGATCCTCATTTTCAATCTTGGGCCTACTTAGTTTAGTTGAAGAGGTTTCGAATTCCTTTTTCTTTTGGTAAACTACAGATATGTATCTTTGATCAAATTCCTTCCTTTCAATTTCTGCTTCTTGCATCTGTTGTTTGAGCCTACTAATCTCTGCCAATGTTGTGTCGATTTATTGTTGCTTCTATTTGACTTCTCTCTTGAGGTATTATGTCCTTTTATTATTGACTTCTTCCAATTGAGTTCTAATATTGTTAATCATCTTCTCAGACTCTTCATTTTATTTGATGAATTCTTTTGTTGTCTTCAATTATGCTTCCAAAAGTCTTGTCTTTTCTTTTTGACTTTTGAGTTCCTTGATCACTTGATTTTGAAACTTTGTCTTCTCATTTCTCCAATTTCTTCATCATAATCAGAAGGATCCGAATTTAAATAAACTCTTGACCTGATTTCTTTATTGATTAAATATTATGAAGCTTTTCCCAAAGAGCTTTAGTTGTTGAACATTGACCAACTTTTGTTTTCACAAAATTTGGCAAAACATTCAAAATTACATTCATGGCCTTTGAATTGTACCAATTAGCTTTGTTGGTAGATGTGTCTCCAAAAAATATTGATTCCCATACTCCATGTGCTTGTAAATATACTTCCATCCTCGATTCTCATATCTAGCAATTATCTGCATCAAAATCGGGGGTTGGTACATAATACTCACTTTCTTCATATTTTGTTGTACATGTACCTTCCATTGAAATCCTTGAAACCTAGCTTTTTGACTTTCCCATCGCTATGCTCTGAAAACTGCATTCCAGCAATTAAGCTATTACTGAAGGAACCAAGCTCTGATACTAATTGTTGGAAATACTGGGAGGGCGGTGAATCAATATTTCTTAGCAATTAGCACTTCTTAATATTTTTTCAGAGCATTAGTTAATATTTTGTTATTATTATTGTTCTTCTTGAGATTATCATAAATAATGATCAATAGTAGACAACACCATAGAATAATGCAGAAAGATAAAATAGAGGACACAAATATTTTTAGGTGGAAAACCCCCTCTAGTCAAAAAACCATTGAATTCTTCTTTATTAATTGTCTTCTCTTTGTTAAAAGAAAATTGATTACATCAATATTTCAGCTACAATTGAGGGAGGCATCAACCCCCTAATTCATAGGCTACAACCTGTCGAACGCTACAAGACCCTAATATCATGTTGCAACTAGAAGGACGCCCCAACGCCTTGTAGATCAGGCCACAACCTGATGAGTGCCCCAACACTTTGTTTACCAGTTTCTTGTAGGTTTTATCCCCATACAGAAATTGCCTGTAAATGAATTCTTAAAAGCGGAAAATAAATAATGGTGAGAGCATAAAACATAAAACAGATATACACATAGATTTTCCCCTGGACCCCAAAACCAAGACTACTAGATTGATTTTTCATTATATTCCTTTTAATGTTACAATACATATATATACATGCTGAAGCATCTATATACCCCAATCAATTAACCATGGATTAGAACATAACCATAGTTCCCTTAACCGGATCTACAAAATGCCATGGACAAAAAACCATCATGCACAAAACCATAGGTAGGTTCGCCCATCTAATATAGGGTCCAAAAAAAATTCTCGGGGTGTTATCACCCCCCTTGTGACACCCCTCGCACGTGGGGTAGTCGTGGAAAGAATATAACACACACCCAACATTGTTGTCGTAAAGGATGCTTCATTTCCCTGTTAGTTTATCAGCCACAATCCCCTATGCAAGCCACAACTTTACCTAGCACCATGCTTCCACCATGAAGTGTTCTCATGCCAACACCTGAAGGTGACTCAAATCACCTGGCATGCACCACTCTGCCACCCTGATGAGCTAGAAGACCACGTTTCACATTTTTTATACTAGATCCCCTGTACTCTGAATCAATGTAGAATAGTTGTAAGAAATATGTTGAATAAATTTTGAATCCTGGTAGCCACTGATCACTGCACAAAGCTACACATTAAGTTGTCAATGTTCAACTTCACATCACTGTCACTGCACACTGCAAAATTGTTGCCTACCACTGAATGGCATCTCTCATGAATGAATATTCATCAATGCACAACCATTATCATCATCGTATCAAGATGCACTCGATGCTACAACCATCAGGTGTTGCTATCAAATAATGTCACAATCCAAGGTGCCTCAAGTAATCCTGATGACCTGCAATAAATGCTCTCAATCTTCGTCCTCGGAGAGATACCAACATACGTGTAAGCACATTGTTTGACTAGGAAAGCCATGTTATCCATCCTTATCTAAAAGGTTGAATAACGGAAGGATGTTTCCTTCACTCCTTGCCACCTTGCAAGATCACAAATATGTCATTATACACAAATCCCTAGAAACCTAGGTCATACTAGAAATCCCAGGTTATACTAGAAACTGTATGTCAATATTTTCATATGTTTATGTGGTTCACTTTAGGTCAAGTTAATAAATCATACTAAGGTTAATGTGTCAATTTAATCTCAATAGTAATGCACCATTGTCATCTTGTGTCTTAGTTAAGTAACAAAGTGTAAACAAATTGTTCCAAGCCATGTATCATAGTTGAGTCTTAATCAAGGAATTAAGTCAAACTTAAGATGTCACCTTAAGGTTATGTCAAGGTATTACTATCATTTCACAAATAGTTAAATTTAAACCTCATAGAATGCTCACTAAGTGAATCACGGTTTTTACCTCATAATCACGGTATTGTCTTGTTAAGATATCAAGCAATTATCAAGGTCATGTAAGTCAAAGTCAAGATATTGTTAATGCGTCAGTTGTTGTAGATAACATCAACTGCCATTTATTTAATAAGTCAAAAAGAGTGTCAATATACTAGCTATGCCTAGGTATAAGTATCTTAAAGGTGAATGTCAAGTCAAAGTCAAATGTAGGTAATAGATTTAAGTGAGGTCACAATTAAGCATCACTCGCTATCCATTTAAATGTCAACATTTTCAGTTTAAAGTCACAATCAACCAGTGAAGGCAAGCAACTGCTATCAAGGTCTTGTTGTATATTATCTTCTCTCTGTATAAGAAATCACAATCTCATCAAGAGGATAAAGAATACCAATAGTCACACAACATGTTCACTACTACTTTTTTGTCCATGTCTCACTACTTAGTTATGCCAAGTCAAGTCAAGGTTAAAGCACCATATCAATATTCTTATCTAGTTGTTGTAATGAAACAATGAGAATCTTGTACATACACTACTACAATCATAAGGTCACTATTAAGATTAGATGTCAAATATTTGTTAAGTCACTTCCCATATCATATCAATGGCTAAGTGTCAACTTCTTGTCCTAAATGCCAGGTCAAAGTCAATACATCATATTGTTGTCAATTGTATCACACTTAGTCAAATATGATGTCTCAGTTACAATTTTAGTCAAATGTCAAGGTCATATCACTGTAGGGTAGATAGGTTCTTTGTCTATGTGCATTGTTTTCCACAAATTTGATGGAAATATCATTATCATATAGCAATTATAAATGCCTTTTCAAGATATTGTACATTGTAAAAGTCAAGTTTCTCTGAAATGTGAATCGCAGTTAAGTCACACCACTGTTAGGACAGTCTCACTAGGAAAGGTGTTATTGGTGTTATACCCTCATCAAATTGTTGTCATATTACAATATTCATTGTCTCACATGCAACCTTCAACTTTCTATACATCAAGTCACTTTGTCAAGTCAATATCCAACTGTAACAAAACTTCTTGTCATCCATCATGCTACAATCATGTCAATAAGTCTATGCTTCATGTTGAAGAGTTGAGCCAATAATGATAGTGACTTTAGAAATTAATGAGTACATGCTTTAACAAAAGATGGAGACTATTCATAAGAACCTTGAAGCATTTTCCACCTGAGAAACATGTTCAAAAAAAACCTGCAGAAACCCTAAGAGAAGGTCGACTCTAACAGGCTTACCATCGAAAGAAAAATTTCTCTAAACAGGCTTACAGCCTAGCCCTAACAGAGGGGCTAAAAAAAAAAACACCAATCATACCAAAATAATTTTAACCTTACCTCTGATACGTTTTCCTATTTTCCTTGAAAGGAATCTGAACTTTGTCTACCTCAAAAGTCTTCAAAAAGGCCGAAAAAAAAAAATTTCAAAGCTATGTTGAGAATACATTGAGAGATTACGTATTTTAGGAGGCTTGTTAGGTTCCTTTCATAGTGTTTGTGAGGGGTATTCTAAGTGACCATTATAGGACAAGGAAATGGATTCATGAAGGATTTATAACATTAAAATTTTAATTAAGTCATGTCTTGTGTGTTCAGTAAGAAATGTCGTGAGTCTTATGAGTGAAAGTTGTTAGCCTTTACAATATGAGGGATACCTTTTATAAAAAAATAATTTAATACTCTTCCTAAGATTCCTTAAGGTATGTTTAATTTATTTTATAAGTACTATAATTTATTTATTTTAAGCCTTAAGGAATTTGTACACTAACCCTCTTTGGTGTGTTTTGTATGAGTGTATTAAGTCAATGATTGATTTATTGTCTTTAGTTTTAAAGTTAGGTAACTTATATGGGGTGATATTGCAGTGATAAACAATGTCATATGTTGACAACTGTAGGAGGAGGTTTCATGTCACTACCGTTGGGGTTTTAGCCAAAAGACTGGGCAAAAACTGGGGTCACTAACTTCAATTGTGATTATCTCTCAAACCAGGGGACCTCCCGGGGCATACCACATATCAACAAAAACATCTTTTTGATGAGAATATAATGGCATAGATATCTAACCCAAACTCAATGATTTGACCTATCAAAAACCCTCAACAAAGTCAGGGCACATCTTAAGTCTAGGGATCCCAAACCCTAGGACTTAGATTTTTAACCATCCAATAGTATAGTTGGCATCATGATGTCATCCAACAATTACTAAGAAGTACTCATTAACCATTTGACATCAATGACTGGTGTTTTTGGTCAAAGTCAAACCCAGTCAATTCCATGGGTTGACATCAACGACAACACATCCACATCTATTTCAAGTTGTCTATTTTGTACTAAGTCCACATCTCCTTTAGGTTCTCTATTTTGTACCTCCACATCTTCTTCATGCTCTTTATATAGTACCTCCACATTACCTTCTAGCTCTTTTTTGGTACCTCCACATTTCTTTTACTCTTTCTATTTTCCCCTAGTGCTCTCCTCTTTGCTTGTAGTTTCTCATTCTTCTCCTTTAAATCAAATCTCATGTGATAGTACTTTTGTTTACAATTATTTTGGTTTCCAATATTCAAAAATTTAGAAATCTAAAATCTAATTCCAAAACAATGCAAGTGAGTTTAAGTTTTTAATGCAACAAATGATTCAAGACAAATTCAAATATCTCAAAGTGAAATTATACACAAATTGCAAAATCTATTTTTACTCATGTCCCTCATAAAAAAATTGGTGATTTATAATTAAATTTAAGACAAATTGCAATATATCCTCTTCTTTAAAAAAAGAAAAAATATTCAAAAAATCATTTTCCTAATATTCATTTTCCATAGCAAAAAATAAACAATATTCATTTTCCATGCAAAAACAATAAAATAATGCCCCTTTTCCTAAAAAATAAATAAATTTATTTTTTCCTTATAAAAACATAAGAGAATTTTGGGTTAGCATGGGGCTTACACATGCAATTTAATCTAAGACAAATTGCAATATACCTCTTATTTAAAAACAAATATTCAAAATATCATTTTCCATAGAAAAACAAAAAATAATATTTATTTTCCATAGCAAAAAATAACAATATTCATTTTCCATAGAAAAACAACAAAATAAGGCCAATTTTCCCAACAACAAAAAAAATGTCATTTTCCCATAGAAAAAAATAAGGGATTTTGGGTTAACATGGGGCTTACACATGCAATTTAATCTAAGACAAATTGCAATATATCCTCTTCTTATAAATATATATATATATTCAAAATATTTTGCTCCAAAAGAAAAAAAAATAATATTTATTTTCCGTAGCAAAAAATAACAATATTTTCCATAGAAAAAAAAATAAAAATAAGGTCCTTCTCCAAAAAAAACATAATTTTTTCCATAGAATTATATATATAATCTCAACTTTTTTCTTTACCAAAAAGATTAATTATTTTCTAAAAACAATCTTTGTAACTTAAAAAAAAAAAAAATAAGAAAAAAAGAGTTCTTAGTGCCTTAAATAGAAAATCTATCTCACTTTGCAATTTGCACTTCACACTTTTTTTCTTGCACTCTAATCTTTCAGTCGAGAATATATATGATTCTCGACCAAAAGTTTACAACATCGAATAGGTCGTGTCAATTGATAAAATTATTGAGTCAGCCAAAGGTTTGGCAACATGTTAGATTCTTTGTTCAAACTGTTGCCCAAGACTTTTTTCGGCGAAAACTCTCGGCTAAGAATTTGAAATTATCTCGAATGAGAGTTTTTCAATGAAAACTTGTTTGGTTAACACAAACCATAGTTGCGGAAAGTTCTGATAAAAGAGTTGTGAATCTTTCGACTAATAATTGTTTTCAACTCTTGTCTGAAAGTTTTTCTAAGCTGAAATTTTTTAGTCAATGAAATTTTGGAAAAAAATTGCAATATCTTAAAAAAAAGTCAAGCTTTTGAAATTTTCAAAATATTCAAGGAACTTGTTGAAAATAAAATTGTTTTGAAAATCAAATGCTTGAGATCAAATAAAGGAGTAGAATTTACTTCAAATGAATTCAATGACTACTACGAAGAACATGGAATAAGAAGACACTTCTCAACAGCTAGAACTCCTCAGCAAAATGGAGTGGTTGAAAGAAAGAACAAAATTGTGGAAGAGATGGCTAGAACTTTGTTGCACGAATCCAAGCTAAGTAATATCTTTTGGGTACAAGTAGTACATACAATTGTTCACATTTTGAACAAAGGATTACTTAAAAGAAACAGTAACGTATGGACTATGGAAGGGAAGACCAGCTAGTGTCAAGCATTTCAAAATATTTGGAAGCAAATGTTACATAAAGAGAGATGACCAAAAGTTAGGAAAGTTTGACTCTCAGATAGATGAAGGCATACTTGTTGGGTACTCATGTAAAAGCAAAGCATACAAGTGCTACAATATTAGACTCAACAAAATAGTAGAAAGCGTCAATATAACAATCGATGAAACAAATTTTAGGAATACCAAGAAAGAAAACAAAAATCCACACATCTTTGAAGAACAAGAAGAGGAAGAACTAAAGCAATATGAAGAAAATGAAGAAGGGGAACGCCAAGAAGAGAAGCAACCAGATACAGAACAAGAAGAATCATATAATCAACAAGATTTTCGTACACCTTCTAGGACACTTAAACGTTGGTATCAAAAGAATCATCCACCAAAAACAAACATTAGGGAGAACAGTGCAGGAGTATAAGTCAAAAGAAGAAAACAAGCACAAACAATGGAGCAAGGTAATCTATCATTATTGTCCACAATTTAACCAAGTAACTTTGAGGAAGCTAGAAATGATAAACATTGGATCAAGGCCATGGAAGAAGAACTAAATCAAATTGAGAAGAATGAGACATGGGAACTTGCTTCAAGACCCAAGAACAAAAGTGTGATTGGTACAAAATGGGTCTTCAAAAACAAACTAAATGAAGATGGAAAGGTGACTGAAAACAAAGCAAAGCTAGCATGCAAAGGATATGCCCAAGTTGAAGGGATAGACTTTGAAGAAACTTTTTCTATAGTATCCAAAATGGAAGCAATCAGAATTTTGTTGTCCTATGCATGCTCCAAAAGAATCAAAGTGTATTAGATGGATTTAAATCAGCCTTTATTAATGGGGAGCTAAAGGAAGAAATCTACATAGAATAACTAGAAGGATTTCAATTATCAAAAGATGAAGGTTGTGTTTGTAAATTGAAGAAATCCTTTCATGGACTTAAGCAAGCCCCTACATCTTGGTACTCAAGATTGGAGAGGTATTTGTAGCAACAAGGGTTCAAAAAGGTAAATGCAAAAAGTAATCTCTACACATAAGTAAGATCAAGACAATATGATCAGCATTGAAGTATATGTTGATCACACCATCTTTGGAGGTGATAATGATAGATTAAGTCAGAACTTTGCAAAAGATATGCAAAATGAATTTTAAATGTATTTACTTGGGGAGTTGGATTTTTTTTTGTGACTCTAGATATCTCAGCTAGATGGAGGAATTTTCATCTCTTAAACCAAGTACATCAAAGAAATGTTGAAGAAGTTCAAAATGGAAGACTACAAACTCGTGAACACTCTTATGGTCACCAGATGAAAGTTGAGAAAAAAAATATGAATACAAAAAATTGGATCAAATAATCTATAAATCAATGATTGGTAGCCTACTCTATGTGATAGCTTCAAGACTAGATGTAATGCATACAATTCGACAAGTTGCAAGATTTCAAGCAGTATCGAAGGAAACTCATGTTCTAGCAATGAAAAGGATCTTTAGATATCAAAGGAACAATAGACTTTGGGTTGTGGTATCCAAAAGGAAAGGAATTGACATGGTTAGATCACACAAAGGCAGATTGGGCAAGAAGTATATATGAAAAAAGTACAAGGGGAGCAACCTTGTAGTTGGGAGATTGTTTAGTACCTTGGTTTAGCAAGAAGTAATATTTAGTATCCTTGTCCACAGTGGAACCAAAATCTATTATAGCATCAACATGTTGTACTCAAGTCCTACATATGAAGCAAACCTTGTAAGGCATACAATTAAAATATCATATGACCATATTCCAATATTTTGTGACAACACTAGTGCAATAAACATCTCCAACAATCTAGTGATGCATTCCAAGACCAAGCATATTCCTAACAAGTTTCACTTTCTAAAGGAGAAAATCACAGAAAAGGATATCAAACTATATTATGTTGGGATGAAGGAACATATTACAGAGATATTCACCAAACCACTTCCCAAAGAGACATTTGAGTATATTAGAAAAATGGGAGTAATTTCTACTCCAAATTGATTTGAACAATCTTCCTCAAAGAAATAAGGGGAGAGTCATTTATCATTGATGTCAATGGGGCAGAGAAACATTAAGAATCACAAGGACAAGGGGAACATAGGGTATGATGGTTGTCATCAATGACAAAGGGGGAGATTGTTGAAAGAAATTGTCATTTATTTCAAAGGTTTTCGAAATGAAATAGAAAGTTACATAATCATATAGCACATTTTGAAATATTGTTTTTGGATTTTTGATGTCTCATTTGGATACCCTATCTTTGAATACTTTTTTACTCAATTTACCTAGCTCAAATGGAAGTATCACATATATGGTTGAAAATATTTTTCTGGAACCTTTCCAACGGTATATGGCACTCCCTCTAACTCCTCGTGGTTGAGGAGAAATGATTTTTTGAATATTCACTATATATCTTAATAGTTGCACAAGTCAACCCATTTTAGAGACCAAGTGCACTATAAATAGGCGTTAGAAGAAGAATTTCAACTAATTCACTCAAGAAAAATTGGATCTTTTCAAACAAGTGAATAAAATAAGGAATTCTAAGTTTTATACCTCGTAAGCCATAACTGAAAAGGAGCTTATTCGGAGAGGCTTTGTGGGGAAGAATTTTTGGTACACCTTTTTTAGTGTTTCAATTCTGGTTTAGGGCATGTTGAGGATAATTTTTACTGATAAGGAGGCTCAATTCAAGGATCATTTGTTGACATAAATTATGTTGCTAAGAAGGTCTTGTTTGGGAAACAAAGTGTTTGTGTGAAGGAAAACAGAGCAGTTGTCAGGAGGGCAGACTTTATTTGATTAATATTGACTCTTGTACAAGATTTGGTGCTAGTAAATTATGGATTTTGGTGCTTCCTTTTAGTTAGTGTTGATAAACTAGGGAATTGGTGCTTCCTTTCAATTTGTGTTGATAAACCAAGGAGTTGGTGCTTACGTTCAATTGGTGTTGTTAGGTCCCTATAATACTAGTGTAGCCCCCATATTATTATTGTTGTGCTCTGTATAATCCCACTAGTATTATTGTTATGTAGGCCCTAATTATATTTTGACCCTTTAGATTCCTATATATATCGAGGTCTTATCATTTAAATCGTCCCAGAATTTTTCAGTTATGCGATGTAAAGGGAGGTTTCCCCCCTAAAGCGGCGTATTATTTAGTGGTTGATCTATATTTTCTTATTTGTTGTGTTATTCTTTATTTGGATACATAATATTTGGTATCAAAGATATTGATCATGGGGTTTTGTTGCTTTAAACGGTCCATTATGGAATTTTCATTATATTTTTTTTTTGCGAAGCTTCAAATCATGAAATTGATACCACGTGAAGGAAAAATATTTATGAACATTTGTTTACAATTTTAGACCTTGGTTCACTATATTTTCATATATATGGTCCAAGGATGTTAGGATTTATACATACTCCAAAATTCACTCTCAAACAGGTATCTCGGGGAAAATCGTCATAAATTTATCTTCTAGCATTGGATTTGAATTCCATAAAAGGTGGCTAAAAGTGCACATACTATATCTTTTTGCAGCAGGATCAAGATCTTGGTACAATGGAAAATGATGAAAGAGAAGGTTTTATTTCAGATCTGTCCATAGAAGAAGACAGGATGCAGGAAATTCGAGTTTCAATTTCACATTGTGACAAAGTCAAGTCGGCTATTTCAGATCTAGATTCAGATCGTGATGATCAAGACTACCTTGTTTTGAATCCCATGAAGGAGAGCTCTGCTGTTGAGATCATCTGGAATGAAGAAGTCAAAGTTATTGACCAAAGCCTACATGAGGAGGTAATCCAGTCAGTTCATGAAAAAAAAAAAGAGATCTTTGTTCAAGTAAGTGAAAAATCTTGTTTCAATAACTCAGTGATAAATGATAATTTGATTGCCATGTCATATGAAGATGGTCAACAATGTTTTCAAATTTCAGAAGATCAAGGAATTGAGGATTGTCATTCAGGTTTCTCATGTTTTGAAATGTTATTTCAAGAAGGTAGTAATCGCTTGAGCAAAACAAAACAGAAAGTATTATCTCCTTTGTCTGAAGATGAGATAGATCGACTCTTGAAAGGTCAGGTTACAGCCAAAGCTAATGCAGGTCTGCAGTGTGCACATGGTCAAGAAAGTGTTGATGAAATTTCTTCCACTTTGGAAAATAATGATAGTCTTGAAATTAGCTTTATTGATCAGCAAACAAATAATATTTTCTTTCCTGAAGATGGTAAGGCTGTCATGTTTGATGATCTTGAAGATTGTTTTCTGTTTAAGAATGACCTAGGCCATGAAGTTGAGGAATATGAACTTGAGAGAGACAATATGCCAGAATTTCTCACGGTCAAGGAATTTACAGCTAACACTCAGATGGCAGAAAATTATACCTCTCTGTGCCTTCCTATCACTCAGCAACTAGTTGTTCTTTCAGATCAGAATGAAGGGAGTACTTATATTTTTGCTGTTGGATCTCAAGATAAGCCAGTGCTTCAGGATTTTCAAGATCCTTTTGGCATTTTGTTGCAAGCACCATAGAAGATGAATGTTGGCTGCTTTGTTAGCATAAGCCTTGATTTCAATTGTTATTGTGAGTTGCCTATAGGTTCATCGTTCCGCCTGCTCAAGAAAAGTGAGAGCAGAAATTTGGTATGTAGCCATCTGTTGGATTGGTTACATTGGAAAGCTCATTACACATGATTGTACATATTTCGTTAGTATACAGGTGGTTGTCATCATGATTTGAAATCTTGATGGATTGCTGCCCTTCAATAAGCTTTGTAAGTTCTTGTTTTAGTTAAGTCAGTCATAAGTCATTTGTGAGTCAGTTTTCAGTCTTGTTGTTAAGTTAGTTTGTGTCAGTTTTCAGTCATGCATTTTAGCTTGAGTTTTGATTCCATATCCCAATGGATGAAGGCACTGTCTGCTCTCCCAAAGATCTGTCGTTCTTGGCACCTCCAAGGAGCTACCATCCCCATTGGAGCCAATGTTAGAGTCGGTCTTTACATCCCTCCGTCAGAGATCATTTCTCTTTTTGCATTTCATTTTTAGGTGTCTCGCTCGATTCACTCAGTTGCATTCCGCTAGGAGCATGCCATAAATCTGACGAAAGGGTCTTGTCATTCATTACCCCTCATGCCTTATCCATGTTGGCTCAGGTCTGTTCATCAAAATCAAGTTTTAAAGTCACTTACAGTCCTGTTTCAGTTTCTAGATCACAAGAGTCATGTCAATCATAGGTCTAGGGTTTCACAAATTGAGTCGTTAAAGTGTCCAAATGCCAGCAGGCCAGAGGGAGGTTCTACACATGTTTTCTATTTCGCGAATTTCATCGTCATATTGATGGATTATGACTGTTCTTCAAAACTCTGTTTTGAAGAAAAGTCAACATTTTGTCTTTTGTAACATTTTCAAAAAAAATTCAGTTGATTTCTTCAGGCGCAGCCCTGGTCTCCTTTGCCAAATTCCATGTCAGCGATCCCTGCAAAAAATTGCCAAGAATTTTATCATTTCAGTCAAAAAATCAAAAATGAAATTTAAAAACAGAGTTGTATTAAAATGGAAAAAGTGCCAATGCCAAAACATTACAAAGATGGGTCTTGGAGAGTCAAAAATCAAATCCATGTCTTTATAAAGATATTTTCATGAAGATCAATGTCATTTGCATGCCAAGACCAAAGAGAAGCCACTCAAAGCAAATTGGTTGAGTTAGTGTGCGATTTGGGTGAAGTTGGAGGAAACTTGGTCGGCGCGGCGCATAGAGCAGGTGGCGTGGCGCACTGGGAGAAGTTGTCCAGTGTAATTCTGAACGGGCGCGGTGCACTGGGACGGCGTGGCGCATTGGGTATGCGGCACGGCGCATACACCTGAAAGCCCGAATTTGCTTGAAATTTCTCCAAATTGCCCATAACTTGCGTGGATTTGCCAGGTAGGGTCGTTATCTTGGTATTTCATCCAATTGTGTGATAAGTTATGGTGGTTTATGGCTGATAACGATTGAAACAAAAATCTTAAACCCTACCTCCAAAGTACCTCAAAAGGAAAATTGCTGTGGGTTTCAAAATCAGTGTTTTGCTACCAAAGTTGTCACTCCTCCTTCCCATTCCTCCCTTGTATTTATCATTCCCTAATTTCCTACCCCCCTAAGCTCATTAATTCCTTCTCCTAAATGCTTTGTCCCAAATTCTCCAATCTCACACCTCAAACCCTACACAACAATTCCTAACCCTATACATCAAATCCCTCAAAACCCTCCTACATTTCCCTAATCCCTATAGTCCCAATAGTCCCTAATCCCTTACTACTTTCCCTATTCCTAACAGTCCCTTGTTTCATTTGTTTCCCCTTGGTGGCAGAATTTGAACACATCACTAAAAGAGCAGTTCAGCACAGTTTTCCTACACCAGCATCTTTTTCTCCAAGGCAGTTTGAAAAACAGTAGTCATGGCATCTGAGCATTCATCGGATTATGAAATGGAAACCCAAAGTGACTCCCCCATGGAGGAACATGCACCCCGGAGGCCTCATAGAGGAGGTAGACATATCCGAGAAGAACCAGTCACCCTCACTGAATTACAGGCCTGCCCTCTTGCTATGTTTTGTTTCCAGCATCAGTCATGCTATGAGTTTTGTCAAAAGGTGGCTAGTGTTCAATTTCATCATGAGTTGGCTCATCTATTTGTGCTGCATTTACATGGAGATCAGGCTACCTTAGCCGGTGTCACCTTCACACTTACACCAGAATTTGTCTCACTAGCAACCGGCATACCAAACATTGGGGAACCATGGACCAAGAGGAAGAAGATTGACCGGCAGCATTATGAGCCATACATTAAAACCGGTTTCTTGAGGCAGCTCAAGGGAGTGTTTCCATTCCGATATCTGAAAGATGAATATGCTCCACTAATGAAATTGATCATGAAATATTTCAGCTGTGAGGGACGGTTCTCTCATCTATATGCTTATCACATCAGGTTGCTCATGCATTTCACCAGGGTACGGATGATGAACATTCTGTATTTCATTTTCCAGAATATAGAGAGGATGACCACACTTGTGCAGCATAAAATCCCTCAACAGCAACTTAACAGTGTTTATCATTTTTCTCTTATTAAGTTTTTGGTGGTTCATCAGCTTGGATTACAAGGCATCACTTGGGATGATTTCATCTCTCGTGACTTCTTTAGAGCTTCACAGGGATTATCAAAGGTCAAGCAAGAGACAGGTGGACCTTCTCATCAGTATGAGTGCCATGAGACCGCTAGTGTGCCAGTATTCATCACATATCAGAGGGGCACCAGACATTTGTTTGCAGCAGCAAAGCGAGTGTTATCTCCACCCGATGTGGAAGGGGCCTCGCTTCCGACATCAGCACCACAGGTATAGGACAAAGGCAAGAGGCTAATGCAGGATAAGGGGCCTTCAGGTGAGCCTTCAGGTGAAAGAGAGACCGACTTCATTCTCATTCATGATGATGATACAAATACGGGCCCACAAAGTGCCAATCTTAGGGAGATCATCCAGGAGCAGCAAACAAAGATCCAAGCCTTATCCCTTGACTTGGAGAGAGCTAAGTGGACTATGAAATACCTGGAGTAGAGGAACAAATAGCTTGAAGATCAACAAGCAATCATGGAGTTACAAAACATCCGTGAGAATCGCCAAGCTGCACAAAAGAGAAGAATTGAGCTCATGTCATTGGAGCAAGAGATTAATGAGGATCGGGAGTCTAATCTCGAGAGAATCAACATCCACTTGGAGAGACCACTAGACAAGGCCGATAAGGATCATGCATTGCTGAGACACATGGCTTTCCACTACATGGCACGGAACAAGGTCTGCAAGGCACGAATCAGGAATTTAAAGGCAAAACTAAAGAAGGCAATAAGGAAGCAAAAGAGGAAAAGGGAGCTCGATCGTCTTTAGATATTGGCCGAAGCCTCTTTAGCCCAGCATGCCACTTAACGAAGAAGATCCAGCCCAAATTTCAAGAAATTTGGGGCATTTTTGGCATTTTGACAAATTTTGGCACAAAAAACAGGGTTTTTCTCCCTATGCGTCGCGCCACGTGGCACGCGCTTTTGATAGGGAGCTCCAAATTGAAAAACATTTACATCATTGGATTTTGCATGAAAAATCATGACTTCTAGTGCATGTCCAAGAAGTTTGAACAAGTTTTGAGTCCTCAGGAGGTCAAAAACACTCACAAAATGACCTCTCTGCCCCTATTTTGACACACAGGAAGCAGTCTTGGGAGATTGCAGTTTTGGAGGGGCAAATGACATCCAAATTGAAAAATTTCCACTTGGGTTGGAAAGTAGATAGGCATGGCTTTCCAATGAGATATCTTGGGTGCAATTTGGACTTCAGGAAGTGCCTCAAACTCAGCGTCAAAGTGGCACGACACATAGAGGATTTTTGCTCAATTTTTCACCTTCCAGCTCAGAAATTCGGCCATTTTGACTAGTTTTGCTTTTTGATGTAATTTTTTATCTATCTTGATGTAATTGGATAAACATGATGTAATTTTGGCACTTATTTAATTGTTATAGAGGATTCATTCACTAAAAAGTGAAAATTTAATGAATGAATCAGTTTCCTACCTTATAGAGGCAAGTTGTTTTGATTGCCTAGATTTTAGTGCTTTGTTTAGAATTGGTTGAAATAGCTCCTAGAATGATGAGCTCGAACCCTAGAGGCAAGGGAATGGGTTGGGCTATTCTATATCATGTAATTCTTAAGTCATTTTCAGGGTTGGATACTTGGGATTGCTTAGCACTCTATTGTACATTTCACTTCTGCAATTTTGGCATAGGAAAGACCAGGGTTTTGCAGCACTTGTTGGGATCCTTGTGGCTCTGTCTTTTGGACGGTGTTTTTCTCCATGTATTTTTAAGTTCATGAATGTTTATGTATTCCATTTCCCTTCTCTTTTCTTCAGAAATTAAGCTAATGAGTACTTAAGGTGGAATTCATAATCTGTTATGCTCTGCCTTTGACTTTTGTTTAGTTTTATATGTTTTCTTCAGTTTGTAGAGGATCCTTGATATAATCTTGCCCACTTCAGCTTCTCAGCTATCCTTTCTATCCATTCATTCAATTTTAAGGCATCCTAACCATTGTTTTCCTTGCCCCAACTTGAACTCTGCAAGAACAGGCCCTCATCCCCGGACCCAAAATTTCCCTGTCCCTTTTTCCAACAAGATACCTAGCCTAAGATTAGCTTTTATTACAGTCATCTCGAGCCCCATCGATTATCTTTTGCCGAGATTGACCCGAAGAGAGCCCTCTCATGTTCTCGTAGGGCTAGCTACGAGGCTGAGCGTGGTTTGATGTGGACCTAGAACCTTGCCTTTTCAGCCTGAGGCAAATCTAGGCTCTAACACTCCGTATAATCCCACTATTATTATTGTTATGTAGGCCCTAATCATATTTTGACCCTTTAGATTCCTATATATACCAAGGAGGTCTTATCATTTAAATCATCCCAGAATTGTTCAGTTATGCGATGTAAAGGGAGGTTGCCCCCCTAAAGCGGCTTATTATTTAGTGGTTGATCTATATTTTCTTATTTGTTGTGTTATTCTTTATTTGGATGCATAATATTTGGTATCAAAGATATTGATCCTGGGGTTTTGTTGCTTTAAACGGGCCATTATGGAATTTTCATTATAATTTTTTTTTGCGAAGCTTCAAATCGTGAAATTGATACCACGTGAAGGAAAAATATTTATGAACATTTTTTTACAATTTTAGACCTTGGTTCACTATATTTTCATATATATGGTCCAAGGATGTTAGGATTTATACATACTCCAAAATTCACTCTCAAACAGGTATCTCGGGGAAAATCGTCATAAATTTATCTTCTAGCATTGGATTTGAATTCCATAAAAAGTGGCTAAAAGTGCACATACTATATTTTTTCTGCTACGAGTTTCAGGGTAGAAGGTGGAAACAATGACACGTGGAATCCTATACAAGTTCACTTTATTAAACAAATCCATAATCAAACCATCGTGGGAGATCTGGAAAAAAATTATCTTAAAGGATCCAATCTCGACATGACCTATAGTGTTGTAAATAAGACACAAACAGCTACCTTAGGACAAAATTTTAAACCTTTGGAGGCTGAAACAACAGAGATACAATAGTTTCAAGATCAGCTAGATCGACAAGCTCAAAATCAAGTTCTTAAAAGGTGTATATTTTTAAATTTGCATAACTTTTGTTTGAAAAAACAGTTTGAAGAGATTCGAATAGCATAGTAAAGCATAGATATCATTATTTGGTAGAAAATTTCATTATGCCACTTGAACAATTTCTATGGAGGAATTGGTATCACATTATGATCATACAAAGAGCAATATCTTCTTTAGCCAACTGATAAATCTCAAACAAAAGTGTTCAGTTGGGGAGCACATTGAGGATTCCAAAGATTGAATATCAAGGTAACATATATTCCAAAGGAGCATATTATTAATGTCTTCATAGGGAAATTAAAGTATAACATCCAACATGGCATTCGCCTCTAGGAACCTAAGTCATTAGAGATTGCATTCAGGGTGGCAAGAAAATATGAAAGCAAAATTATGGTAACAAGGAGGTCTACCACTCCCAACAATAAAGATGGAAGTTTTGTAGCTCCTAACCTCCCACAAACTACTAGGTTGACACCACAATAACTTGAGGAAAAAAGAGAAAAAGGTCTTTGTTATAGTTGTGATAGTAAATACACTAAAGGTCATAAGTGTGCTAAGAAGAAATTATTTTACATACACTGTGAAGAGGAAGAAGAAAACGAACAAGAAACATCAAAAGAAGAAGATATACACCAAGAACCAACCCCAAGGGTTGAAAAAAATGAATCTAACCATATCTTGTAATGCATTGGCGGAAGTTACTACTCCTCAAACTCTCAAGATAGAAGGATATGTCAATAAGAAAAAGGAAATAGCACTGATTAATTTAGGTAGTACCCATAATTTTATTTATTGTAATATATAGAAGGATTTGAATTGCTTTCGATACCCAGCATTAAAGTGTCAAGTGATGGTTGCAAGTGGAGGAACTATGAATTGCTCGGGGAAGTGCCATAATATCAATCTAACCATGGGGGAATATGTATCGAATATTCCAATGTTGGCCATTCCAATGGGTGGTGTTGATGTTTTATTAGGAGTCCAATGGTTACAATCTTTGTGGAAGATAGATTTTAATTTTCAAGAACTTTTCTTGAATTTTTTCTCGGAAGAAAAGGAAATTGAATTAAGGGGTATAGCATGGAAACTTGGGAAAATAATTAGCTCTAACGACATGAAAAAAAAAATGAAGGCACAACGAGGGGTAATTGCACAATTATTCTCACTAGATGTTCAAGCATCTAAGTCATCCATTTCTCCAGATCTCCAAAGAGTACTTGATAGTCATTCTAAAGTATTTGAGACTCCCAAAAGTCTTCACCTATTCACAATCATGATCATGCTATTCACTTGATTCCAGGAAGTGTTCCTCCAAACATTAGACCTTATAGATACCTTATGCCCAAAAGATTGAAATTGAATGTATGGTTGCAAAAATGCTAGAGGCCAGTGTAATTTAGCCTAACTAAAGTTATTTATCTTCTCCAGTAGTATTGAATCATAAGAAGGCTGGATCATGGCGTATTTTTCCATATTATAGAGAGCTCAATAAGCCCACTATTAAAGATAATTTTCTCATTCTTGTCATTGATGAATTGTTGGATGAACTACATGGAGAAATTTACTTCACCAAGTTGGATCTTCATTCAGGATATCCTCAAATTAGAATGACGATAGAATACATTCTAAAAACAGAATTTAGAAGTCATGAAAATCATTATGAAATTTTGGCCATGCATTTTGCCCTTACTAATGCATCTTCCACATTTCAAGGTTTGATGAATTCCACTTTCAAACCCTTCCTTAGAATATTTGTGTTAATATTTTTAATGATATACTAATCTATAGAAAGTCTTGGAAAGATCAAATTCAACATGTTGACAGGGTGCTCAAACTATAGGAGGAGAAACAATTGTATGCAAAACCCTCCAAATGTTTATTTTGGGTACAGGAAGTGGAATATTTGAGCCATATTATATCTCATGAGGGTGTCAAGGTAGACACCTAACAAAATTAAAGCCATCAAGGAATGGAAAATCCCCATAACCTTAAGGCATATTCGAGGATTCTTTTGGTTGACAAGGTATTATCACAAGTTTGTTAATAATTATGAGAGAATAATAGCACCTCTAGCAACATTATGAAAGAAAGATGCATTTTTTTGGACTCTAGAAACAACTAAGGACTTTGAACATCTTAAAGAAGCAATGTGTCGATATTTGGTCTTAGCTACACCAAACTTCACAAAAACCTTTATTGTGAAATTTTATGCCTCGGGAAATGGCATTGGTGTTGTTTTAATGCAAGAAGGAAGACCTATTGCTTTTAAAATTCTACTAATCAAGGGAAAGTATTTACACAAACCTATTTATGAGAAGGAAATGTTGTCAATTCCACTTGTGATGAAGTAATGTCGCCCTTACCTGATGGGAAGACACTTCGAGGTAAAAAAATCACAATAATCATAAATACTTCTTGGAATAATTATTATCTTCATAAGAGTAGCAAAAATGGGTCACAAAGATGTGGGGTTATGACTTTGAAATCATCTACAAAAAAGGGAAGAAAAATGTTGTTGCAAACACACTCTCAAGAAGGGATGAGGATGTGGAGGCATTGTTCTGTGTTATTTATATTATCCAAATTGATTGGATAACTGAAGCAAGGGATGAATGGAAAATTTATGAAGAGGTGTGGACACTTATTCAAAAGTTGCAGCAAGATCCCAATGCATCAGATAAATTTATCTAGAAAAATGGTTCATTGTGGCACAAATATTGTTCATATCTATTTAAGAACTCCCAAGTCAAAAAAAAGGTTCTTTTGGAATTTCACACTTCTTTAGGAGGGCACTCAAGATTTTTAAAAACTTACCACAAGGTCAACAAGGAATTTTGGTGGGATGGCCTTAAATCTGAATTCAAAAATTTGTGGTAGAATGTTTGGTTTGCCAACAAAATAAAGTTGAGACAATTAAGGCCCTAGGACTTTAACAACCATTAGTCATTCCAAGTCATCATTGGGAGGAGGTCTCAATGGATTTTATCACAAGTTTACCCAAGTTCGAAGGAAAGAGTGTCATCATGGTGGTAGTTGATAGACTTACCAAGTATGCACACTTTTGTGCACTATCTCACCCTTTCAAATCCAGTACAATCGCTATTATATTTGTGGAAATAGTTCAAAATATACATGGAAACCCAAAGATTACTGTAAGTGACAGAGATCCCACTTTCACTAGCAATTTTTGGACAAAATTGTTTTTTTGTCTTGGTACTTAATTAGTTCATAGCTCATCTTATCATCCACAATCTAATGAACAAACCGAGATAGTGAAAAAAAGTTTGTAATGATATCTTCATTGCTTTGTATATAATAAACAAACACAATGGATCAAGTTGTTACCTATGGCAGAATGGTGGTATAACACTTCCTTCCATACCGCAACAAAATGACCCCATTTATGGTGCTTTATGGATATCATCCATTGTCCCTGACATTGTCTTTAAGAGGCACTTCTAAGATTCAAGCAGTGGAAGATCACATCGAGCATGAACAACAAGTTCTCCAGCTCTTAAAGGATAACCTGACTTTGGCGCAGAATCGAATGAAACAACAGGTATATCAACATCATAATGAAAGAAGTTTTGATGTGACAAATTGGGTAATTTTACAGCTACAACCATATAATTAAATGCCCCTCAATCAAGCTAAGAAGGATAATAAATTATAACCCAAGTACTATTTCCCATACAAGGTATTGCAAAAAATTGATACTATGGCATACAAATTGGAACTACCTGCATCTTCGCAAGTACACATAATTTTCCATGTCCATGCTTAAAGAAGGTTATAGGTGACAAGCTCCCATTTCAAACTATATTGCCATAACTTGATGATGAAGGAAAAATCATAATGGAGCCTGAAGCAATCACGAGAACAAAAATATGGCAATCAGAGTATCTTATTAAGTGGAAGAAATTACCTACTGAAGATTCCACATGGGAAGATGATTATTTTATATAGAAGCATCCAAAACTACTCAAGCGTTGAGGAAAACACTTTTCTGAAGGAGAGAGGCATGTTAGGTCCCTATAATACTAGTGTAGCCCCCCATATTGTTATTGTTGTGCCTCATATTTTTATTGTTGTGTCCCATAGAAGTTCAATATTATTATTGTTGTTCGCTTACATTATTATTGTTATGTAGGCCCTAGTTATATTTTGACCCTTTAGACTCCTATATATACCAAGGAGGTCTTGTCATTTGAATCATCCAAGAATTATTCATTTATGTGATGTAAAGGGAGGTTTCCCCCTCGAAGTGACTTATTATCTAGTCATTGATCTATCTTTTCTTATGTTTATGTGTTATTTTTTATTTGGATACATAACAGTGTTGATAAATTTGAATGTTCTCTTTATTTATATTAAGAAAAGAATTATGTGTTTTTCTCTTGCTTTGGGCTTCCATGTAAAAATATGTGTGCTCTATATATTTATGTGCTTTCCTTTATATCTGTGGATGCATTTACATGTTTTTGAATTTTTAATATTGATTCATCTCCCCCCCCCCCCAAGAAGTACTGCTAAATATTCCAACAACCTCACCGCCCTTCTCCCCCCACCCCAATAAACTTGCTTAAATTGAACATTAAAACCAATTATAAACTTAGGCTCAACTTTGTTGGTAGTCTTTAATAATACAAATTTGATACAAGTGGGTAGTAACTTAAGCAACAATATACTTCTTTTATTAAGATACTTAGTTGCTATCAAGGAATTCCCCCTCATGTTTAAAACACAACCTAAAGAAAGAAAAGTAATTGTTGAGATGACACTAACAACTCTTTTGAGTTAAGCTTGAAATTAATACTCTATGGAGGCTTTGCACTAAGGGCAACAAATCTTGGTGATAACATTGATAATTTTGATCCTTTAGTGTAAAACCAAGGTATCTGATGGATTCCTCAATGGAGTAGGGAAAAAAGGAAGAAATTTGAAATAATGACTAAAGTGGCTCGAGGGACATGGAAAATGTAGATAGAGTATTTTCCAAGGTTTATATTGAATCTCATAGAGGAGGAGAAAAAAATTAATAATATGTACATACATTTTTCTTCTAAGACCATGGCATTCCCAAACATAAGGATGTTGACTTTATGAAGGTAGCCAACAATCTTAAATCCTTTAGAATGCCAAATCAACTTTCATGATTTATATGTCTATTGAGAACCTCAACATTGACAAGCAAACCAGAGTATGGAGAGGGATTTCCTAATGCAGACCTCTAGAGGGATAGGAAAAGGAAAAAAATCCATCAAATAAAATAGCAAAATATACATATCAATTGCAACACTCAAAATTGATGAAGGGTGTAGAGAAGCCAACTTATATTACGAAACATTGAGGAAAAGATAATTAACTCCATTGAAATCCTTTGTGAGATCGAAATCCTTTGTAAGATCAATGTAAAGCATAAAATTCACTTTAAATTTGGTTTTTATAATGTGTAAGATTCTTGGGAAACACCTATGACATCAAGAATATTACAATTGTCCAGGGAATTGAATTTCTTAGGGGAAATTTTCTTTGATAGAATGGGTTTAAGGTGGAAAAATGATTTTGGATATGACTTTGTAGGCACAATTACAAAGTGATATAGGCCTATAAAGTTCACCCCCTAAAGATTTCCCCTTGTTCAAGATGTTTGCAATGAAAATTGTGTTAATGGGAGGAGGAAAATCACTTGAGGACTTTAATTGTTCAACCGTAACAAGAAGGTATATAGATAATAGGTCCCATAAACTAATTGTTACACAGCATTTTGTCACTATCCCTGTACTCCCCATCCCTTGATCCTGGAGGACCTCTACAGTGAACCCTGCATGCTTTGCCTTCATGAAGAAACTCCCATTGTCTCCCTCTTCATGAGCAGATAAACTCCCTTTTGCACCATTTCCTGAAACTTTTGTTTTGCCCAGTTTACAAGACCAATGTTAATGGCCTTTGTCTCCCCCACGTCGATGTACAGAGATTAGCACTACTCCTCGCGCTGACCGAAGCGACTGAGCTGTGTTTCAGTCACGTCGATCCTATTATGGAAAGTTTTTTAATTAGAGCCGAAGCTTCCAACTCTAGAAGCTCCGTAACAGAAGTCTGGTAAATGGTTTGGCCGAATGGAGTCGACGATGACAGTTTGGGCTCCTTTCCCCTATAATGATGGAACTATCTCAAGGGATAAGTCCTTCTCCCATGAGAAGAGGATCCATCTCCCATCCATATTTCCTATATAAACATCCCTTCTTCCCAAGCACAAACTAGTCACAGTTGATGGTTTTGGCTGAGTGTGAGTGTTACAGTTGCAAAGTGTTGATGCTATTTTGGAGTAGACAAGCAAGCTATTACTAGTTGTAGCTATCTAATTGTGTGAGGGAGAAGTGTGTTTTGATTTGGAGTGAAACTTAAAGGGAAGAGCTTTAAAACTATTGTTGTTTTAAGCCATCATGGAATGCTTGCAGAAGTGTGTGGGAACCTGGACTTGTTAGAGGAAGACTGCAACGTCAAAACGAATGGTTGTAATCTCTCTTTGATATTAATATATGCAACTATCGATTGATTTCCTACATGTTTTGTAATATTACATATTCATGGCTTAATGTTTCTTAACTTGTTAAATAGGTTGAATTGCAATTTGTTTATTATTATGTTTGTGTGTTGTTGTTGTTTACATGTTTCAGAAGTTTGAAGAAGGAAGCGATAGATTACTAGAGTGAGTAAGCGAGGACATCATCAAGCAGGATAAGTGACCAAGAGGTAGGCCCTCTTGATTGATTCTAACCTAAGGAAATTTTCCATAGAACGTATTTGTTGTGGCTAGACCCATTATTAGGCTACAAGAATTCGTTCGTGTCCGCACTTATAATGTTATTTCACCACACTAATCAAAAACTAAATCGTCCATCCATTTAGCCTAGAGCTTTCCCACCTTGAAAATATTTCAAAACCTTGAGCAATTTCTCCATTATGGCTAGTCTCATAAATGCTATGATGTTGAAACTCATATCTACATCCCTCAAAAACGACATGAATGCTATAATGTCTAATATTTTTCTCCAATGTTTTGTATGCACTTTTTTTTAGTGGGGGATAGAAACTTTCACAATTGAACTAAAATCCACACAATCAACCCCTCTGTTGTTGTTGACTTTCCATTAGCATTAGAAGAAATTGCGGCCTAAAAGTGCCCATGAAATTTTCATGTAATTTCCATGTCATAATATGTAAACCAATCAAAATTCTTTAAATTTAAAAAGAGATACATGTAAATATTTTGGAGCGAAAATAAGAAAAACTACTTTTTTTAATTGTATTTTTGGCTTATCTCTTTATAGGCTTACTCTAATTTCAAGTGTAAAAATTCGTTGGATGCGGAATTAAATTCCACATCCAGCGAGTACACATTATGCATAATTTTGAAAGTACCACATTGATAAAGATTGAAGATACATTAAAAAACGAGTTAAACACACATTTTTAATATATCTTCATTTTTTATCAATGTGGGTCTTCTCAAAATTATGCATAATGGGTACTCGTTGGATGTGGAATTTAATTCCGCATCCAACGAGTGTATACACTTGAAATTTGAGTAAGCATGTAAGGAGATAAGCCAAAAATGCAATTAAAAAAAAAAAAGTTTTCTTCTTTTCCCTCCAAATTCATAGCTCTTATTTTATTATTTCAACCAATATTTTATTATTTTTCCTTAGGAAACCACTTTTAGGCTGAAATTTCCTCCAATGTGTTGAAAGATTTGTATGTTATTGCTTTTCTAAAAAATTGAAAATGTTAGTGTCATCACCCTCGAATAGCTCAATGCTCTGACTCTTTATATGCCACATAGCCCCCTGTGAAGAGGGGGGGTTTACTTTTCTTGCTCTAGGGAATCAATTTCCTTTAATGTTTCCTCATTATCCTAGAGTGCTAAGATTTTCTCTTACATTGCAAATAGCCCTTTATTTTTGTTGAAAATTTGTTTGCAACCATTCTTAGTAATGGGTTTTGAATGAATGAGCTACTTTGAAATGAGATCATATTAAGGTCTTGATCAACTTCAAATTTATTCCTCTAGCTTTCTCTTATGATTAATGTATTCCTCATACATCAACCAATGGGGGTTGAACACGAAAAGATATGGAGGTTTTTATCCACCCAAAGTAAGCTCTAATTTAATAGTATGGGGGTTAGAACAAGGATCCTTAGTGATACAGGATCTTTAGGCACTAAACTTTATTAAAAGTGATTCCTTGATAAGGAAACAATCAAGTCAATGGGATATTCCTCAAGTAGCAAATATTTTATTAGACCACATGGGTTCCACCTAGGTAGGCTCAACATCAACTAGTATGGGTCAATACATGATATTCAAGAAGTCGTCAACAAAGAGGCCAAAGTGAGCTTAGGCCCCCACATTTCAAAAACAATGGATAGTGAAATTCCAAGCACCTCCTAAAATGAGGTGGGATGGGATCAAGAGGCCAAAATCATTTCTAAAATGTGTGAGAGCATAAACATTGAGAAGATCCAATTCTCGAGTTAGAGTAAGGGAAAAAAGGGTCAATGTGATGTGATTTTGAGAACCCACATGAAGGAGTTCCAACCAAATGCTAAACCACCTAAATTCTCTGTCAAACTCATGATAACAAAGGTATAGTGAGGCAAGCACTTTTTCAAATTATTGCTTGCTTCTAGATCTAGGCATTATCTCTTGTAGCAATGGTACAACAATTTTGTGTGTGAATACGATCCTTGACATTTTGAAGCCATCCCTAAACCTATGAGATCACTATCATTTCATCACATTTTTAGACATTGTTCTACTACGGGCCCCATCAATAGTGAGTTTCCAACCTAATAAAACATTTCTTTCCACTTAATATTTTGCATGTAAGAAGCAAGTATCCATGCCTCCACTAACCATTGGGCTAAATTTGTTTCCTTTGTTTGAAATCTTGTAAGGTGTCTTCCTAATATGGAAAGCATAGATAGGGATCCATTACTAACTACAAGGTTAGATGTTGGGGGAAGAGTGCCCACTTCCATTTCCTCATCCTCGACAATGATATGAGGCCTTCTGAAACCTCAATATCCATAATTCTACATTTCTACCTGGAGCTTTTATTGAGGGAGATGAATTGATGGATTGAATTTGTGGAGGCTTTTCATGCATTCCCATCCTTTGTGATCTTGCAATTTTCTCAAGAATTTCAACTCCAAAATTTGATGGACTCTTAACCAAGTGTGTTCCACCTCCAAATTCAATGTGTTCATTGTGACAGCAAGTTTCTTTTAAATAATTGTGCAAGGAACAATGGGTACAACAAAAGGGACCACTCTTCTAACTGCCCTACACAGAGTGATTTTTATTGACCTTTATCATAATGAGATTAGGATGTTCTTAAGAGATATTCATTTTAACATGAATGATAACAATGTAGGTGTCATCTCAAGATTGATCTTATACATTTGGGACTCCCAAAATTTGAAGGGCAAGCATGACATTTTCACACGTAAAATCGTAGTATAAATTCACTCACAAATTGGATCACATATCCTACCTACCATCTAAACATGGCAAGGACAATGTTCCATAAAAGCAAAAGGGCCTCGTAGAGCAAATTTTCAGCAAAATTAAACAAATTCATAAATGAAAGAATGTTGTAAACCCTCATATGTGTACATTGACTATATCGCTAAGAATATGCTCCCATGTTCTTTGCCCACTTCAATCACTAAGATTCCAGAAACCTCCAAGTATGAAACCTCCCAATAATATCCTACATAATGTATAAAACCACATTGTCCCTATACAAACTTCGATCAATCACTACTTGCATTATCCTTTTGAATTTTATTATACAATTGATTCCTCTTTCGTGTTCTCAATCTTGATTTTTGAGGGTGGAATGAATGTCAATATTACAAAGTCTAACATGGATTCGAAGGCTGATAAGGGGCATTACATGTGCATGAAAGACGGATGGGTCAATTGAAAAGACAGGGTAACATGTCTTTGTTCATAACAAGGTTTATCAAAGCACCACATGGATGAGAGGAAAACAAACCCCATCTAATGATGAACTTAGTCAAGTACCATGAGGAAGAATTGTGTGGTACATTATACATTGTCATTAGAAAAAAATTTAGCCTAAAAGTGCTCATGAAGTTTTCATGTCATAACACGTAAACCCATCAAAATCCTTTAAATTTAAAAAGAAGTACATGTAAATATCTTAGAGGAAAAAAAAAAAAAAAATTAATTAATTGTATCTTTGGTTTGTCTTCTTATAGATTTACTCAAATTTTAAGTGTAAACACTCGTTGGATGTGGTATTAAATTCCACATCCAACAAGTAGTCATTATGCATACTTTTGAGAATACCCACATTGACAAAATTTAACGAGTAACCATTATGCATACTTTTAAGAAGACCCACATTGACAAAAATTGAAGATATATTAAAAAATTGTATTCAACATGTTTTTATAATGTACTCAAACATGCATAATGGGTACTCGTTAAATGTGAAATTGAATTTCGAATCCAACGAGTGTCTATACCTAAAATGAATAAACCTATAAAAAAAAAAGCCAAAAATATAATTAAAAAGAAATAATTCTCTTTTTCTCTCCAAAATTAATAACTCTTAATTTTATTATTTTAACTATTATTTAATTATTTTTCTTTAAGAAATCATTTTAACACACAAATTTCTTCTAATAATATAAATACAAATAAATTCAAGAGACTTCACTTACAAATTTTGCAAATTCCATTTCATGGGTTATTTTCCCTCACGCTACCTTACCCTGAAAGACAATTCTTATCACGGATTCTAGTGCAAATACTCAAAATCCAATGTCTCATTACTAAAACATTGCATCATCATAAATTGATACAAGCCCTAGTTTAAGTTTTCTCTACACTAAGATCTTACATTTTGATTTTTAATTCCACATTGCATTACCATAAAGTGATTTTATTTTCAATTCCCCATCACATCATCATAAAATGATGATCACAATGTAAGAGTTAGTGACTCATGTTTTAGCTCATCAATATTAAAGGTTTCGCATCATCATAAAATGATGATCACAATGTAAGAGTTAGTGACTTCGTAAAAAGATCACAACGTTGATCATGTTTTAGCTCATCAATATTAAAGGTTTCCTGATGTATTAGATGAGTAATATATAATTTATATTATCATAAAATGGATTCAACCTTTTGTTTAAATTAGACTTTGTACTATAGAATTTTCATTTTATAAGACAACTAATGGTTAAACGGCAAGAATTATAAGGAAACAAAAAAAACTAACCAAATTAAGGATTATTATGACCTAGACTGAATATGATCCCCAATTGATTTTTATAATTTAGATGCCTCTTAATCGTAGTCTCTTAAACCACATACCTGTCCCGCAAATCACACATATTATCAACCAAAATAATTTATAATCTACACTTATATCTTGATATTTATATATCTCATTTGAACATTCAATTTATATCTAGCCATAGTGTACAGTAGCAGAACCATACCTAGTCGGGGTAGGTGGTGCATTATGGGTAAGCGCAGATACGGATCACTACCTAGCAGCACACCACCTAGTTCATTCCGTTGATTCAATAGATTATTCCGTTGGTGTACAATCGGGGCGCAGCCCCACTTTGTTGTTCGTAACGGGGGAGAGATAGAATGGAGTTCTTCACGAAGTTCGAGACGAAAGAACAAAAAGCAGTTTCCCTACAGCCTCCTCGTTCTGATACATTATCTCCGGTTGGAATAAAAGGCTTACGCTCAGTGAAGGTGAGTTCTGGAGATAGAACAATTCCTTCTGTCCTGTATCCCGGTCAATGCACCTTTAGATGCTTTCATCTCCTGAGGATTTTAGTACCGAGCGAAAAGTTACACCTATGCAATAGGCCTTGCTTGCCTTGATTTCTGAAGCTTAAGGCCAGAAGTCAACTAGATATAAGCGTGATACTAGGGAGAAGCGGTCAACTAGGGATCCGTGAATAATGAAACTAGAGAGCTTCGCAGAGCACCTAATGGTCCGGGCTTCACAGAAAACCTCATAATAAAAAAGATCTCCGTTCCTTTCTTTTTCAATTCAATAGAAACCTAAAGAATTGAATATGGTACAAAATAAAATCAAAAATCAAAAACTTTAACTTTCTTTTTCGGTAAAAGTGATGTCTTGGTCCGAGTGGAGGTAGGGGTAACAATCCTTTTCTGTAGGAGTAGTAGTAAACCCCATTGTGGAATTTCTAACAACCTTTTTTTTTGTGCCTGCCCCAACCGGGAAACCCCCCTGCCTGAGGCCATGGATACAGGTGGTGGTAATGTAAGAAAGAAAATACAGTATGGAACTTAATGCTAAGTCTATACCTCACCTCTATGGGTATGTTGGCTTGAAAGGGGACTTCTCCCACGGACTCATGCGCGGGTCACTTCTCTTCTCCTTCCTCTCAGCCTTTTTGAACCCAAAGTTGATATCATTTTTACACCATCATTGCATTCTTCATTAAATGATGACTATTAATATATTATATAATAGTCATCATTTCACAATAGTCATCATTTCACTTCACCAAGTTATAGGGCTCTGTGAGCGATGTGATAACCTAAGTATAACTTTTGCCATAGCAATGTGATAAGCCAAGTATAAGTTTTATGTCATAAACTAAGTAAAAGTTTTAATGTGTTGAAGTGTTTTACAACCCCGTATGAGGGCGATGTAGTAGTGTAAATATTTGATGTAGTAGTGTAAATATTTGTTGTAAACATTTGCACATAGTATTTATAAAGAGATAAATAGTATTTATAAAGAGATGTTATAATGTTTATAAATAAGTGTAAACATTTAAATGTTCAATATTTTATATTGTAATTTTGTTTTTTTTAAATAAAATTTCTAACCATTTTATTTTTAATATATGGTAAGCCTCACTCCATTCCCCAAGCAAAACATGAAATCGCAAATAACCACGGGAACATGCAAGCCTCTTGCTTTTGACCATGGGTATAAACTGGAGAACACAAACAAAAACAAAAAAAAAAAAACACAGAAAACTCTGCCAGAAGCATCACCGGAATGTTTCCAATGGTGGCATGGCAAGCACCATCGAGGTCGGTCTATAAATTCCTCCTCAAGCCCTTGGCTACCTTTAGATACTGGCTGTATTGAATTATCCACGCCACTTATTTCGTTATATACTAGAAGTCAGATTTAGAATTTGCGGTGATGTATTGTAAAGATTACTTCTCAATTCCACGTCATAGAATGTTACATGCCTCGCCGCATTTTCAAGTAAAATTAAATTCTGCAAATAGATAATAAGAACATGTAAACCCTCTGACCTTTGTCCAAGCGTATTTTCCAACATAAAGATTTCAATAAACAGCAACTACGGACTAAAAACAATTTCCCGTGATAAACTTATGCAAAGGATACTGCTTTCTTGCATCCTTACCACAGCAATGGAAGGTTTTGTAATAATACTGGAAGTTCCTTCCACATTGAGTATGTTTTGTAATCAATACTGGAAACACATTATGGCCGTCTTGGCACAAACTTTAAATAAAATTTTCTTCCCCATTTCCAAGAGGATTTGTGTAGATAAAATTTTAACTATTTCCTTTAGAAACTATTCACGAGGAGTTTCAACGAGGTTACAAAAGAGGAAAGCAAATGACTGGTAACCATCCTCGAAGTACTGCAAAATATAACTTAAAAATTGCTTGAAATTTCAAATTCTCTACTTTTGTTGAGACATCTTTAAAGACGTCTGTTGAAAATTATCAGGAGAACTGTAGAAAATACAGTATCAAATATTACATAATTTACAGAGGAAGTTGTGTTATAATTAACACACATTAGTCAAATATGGAAGAACAATGAGCTAACTCTTAGTTAGTCAAATATGGAAAGAACATTGAACTATCTCTTAGATATGCCAATAATATCAACCAGTTTTACATAATTTACTGTACATTTTACCATTGCAGCCTCCATCTTGAGACTTATTGTACATCTGCTTAACAAAGTTCACGAATGATTTCCAATTATCAGTCCTGAACAGTGCCTCCCTCATTCGGAAATACGTAAAGGCTCTCACATCTTGAGGACGATTGTAAGCATTTCTCACAATTTGAGAGAAAGCCTCCTAGAGTACCATGTCAAAAACTCAATACATCAGATTAGATGAATTGCAAATCAATCTAACGTGTTACCCAACAGTATAAAATGTCTGAATCTAAAGTCACGTCCAATTTAAGAGATTCCAACCAATCTCGTTATGGGCATAAAGCAAGTTACCTTATCAAAGCGTTCAATTGCATTTTCACCTGTTAAAGGTATATTTCCTCGCCTTGCAACTTCTCTCATCTGAGAAATGTAAAGTAATCAAATTTCAGCATTAAACAAGATAACGAAACGCCAGAAGAAATTAGACAAATAAGCTAATATTGCTCAGAAATACTAATTACAGAGGTAAACTGGACAGCCTTGAACAAATCACCGAACACATCTATTCAGAATCATTTAATCAGATTGATAAACAGCTAAGTCGGAGGAAAAGTGATCTCAAGTGAATAGACTCAGTGGTTTTAAAAAAGAAAACATGGAACATCTAGGCCAGATCAAAAAGACCCAAACAGTTTCAAGAAATAACTCAACTCTGCTTACCAACTTTTGGAAAGCAAACAATCATCAAGACTTTACACTAAAACCGACTGATGAAAATTTAAGTCTCCCTACAATAAGTTCTGAGAATTCTACACCTGCCCAGCTAAAATTTTAATCAACCTATAAACCCAAACATAGACACACAAGCTTCTTTCCTACCCTGGAAGCGCCTACAAAATTACCTGCTATTTAAAAAGAAATACATTTTAGAAATTTAAATTTGAAGTGTCACAACATTTTGGAGATTTAAGCACTAGCCAACCTTATGACAAGTAATCTCGAGACCCGTACCATTTTCAGAGACTGAAAATATATTTTCAAAGAGACAAGTAATCTCGAGACCCGTACCATTTTTATATGATTTGCAAGCATTTCTACAGACAGTAAGTACCACCCACTTAACGAAATCCACATATGTTTCTGAACACACACACCATAAATTCATTCTGTTTGAAACTGAAGCTGGAACATTTACCTGCCTAATGAGACCCTCCGGACTGCAGCAGCATATCTCTGGCTGTTCACTATCAAACATCTCCAGACAACTGGTAACACGTATGGAAACTAAATCTGATAAGCTAAGTATGAGAACAAGGAATATAATATGCAGCATGTGAAGAGCTTACCGGTAATATGATTGGCCATTTATAAATAGTTTTCTTCAATGAATATAACAAATCAGATTTTCCAAGTTCTAAATCCGATAATCCAATGTGGAGGATGTTAAGAGTTTAGAAGTGCTTTATAATTGGTCATTTATAAGTAGTTTTTTCAATGACTAACACATTAGAGATTCCATGTTAGGCTTTTCTAAATGTCTAGTCACTTACGGAACATTTAAAGCTGCGCCATGTCTTGCAAAGACTGCAGCGATTGAATCATACCCATCTCTATAGGAAGTGTTATAGTACCCAGCAGTAAGTTCTGCTGCATGAGACTCTGTGTCATACCACCAATGTATTCCCGCAACTTTTGCAACTAATAGGACAGCATCTGGCCGATCTTGTTGGCATGTCTTTAACACTTTGACAGCTTTACTAAGGATATGATCAGCATGCTCAATAAGCTTCCCACTGTACCACTCCTGCAAAAAGCTAAAGCCAAGCTTTCTTATTGTTTCTTACATCCACTCAATAAACTAAAGACGTGGTCTACTGTCATCTGCAGATATTTTAGCACATAAATGAAACTAAAATATGGCAACAACATTTTCATATTAAGTTCCTCTCATTTTTGGATTAAGTGCTGCCAATGTTTTTCATCATTTCTCCCTAGCAAGAGCACAATAGAGCTGTACACATATAAAGAAATAAATTGCAGAAATGCACATTATTCAAAAGTAGAACCGCATATACCAGGAAGAAACGGCCATAATCTGATAAAAAGGTGCCCTGCCCTTCCTTGAAAAAGGGTTCCCCAAAAGGAAAACTGTTGTAACTACCAGCATCTTGTGGCCCGGCATATCCCCATTCTGGCTTCCCTGCCTGAAATGCAGCTTGCTTCAAGTCTGCCATCCTGTCCAGACAACCATGAAGGCACTTATAGATGATATAAGAAAAAGAAATGCACAAAATCATGGAAGTGCTATTTACATGGGGGATAGAAAACTTGTATAAAATGATTCGTCTATTGTGGTAGAAGAATGTCCTTACATGTATTTATCATAGCACTGGAATTCTCCAATACCAGGGAACTTCCATCTCCCATCAGAAAAAGGATGGGCAGGGTACCTGCATGCAAAAGCAAAAGAGTTTGATACCTGCATGCTAGATTTGATTTAAAGAAAGCAAAAAGCATATAGAGATATCTGAGCAGCATCCATCTGTTCCTCCAGTTGCCAAGAGTATAAAACAAATAGACTAGAGAATGGGGAATTTTCTACATTTGATTTAATGCATCAAAATCCTCAATGGTATAGATAGATAAAGTAGGAACTCTTTGAAGTTCCACTGCAACTTTACTTCTGATGCTATTTACTGGAATTTAATTTATCAGACAAAATGTTACATGCCAGTTTCAACAAAAACCCATAACTATCCTTACTTCCTTTAGTGGCAAGGATGCCAGTGGGTGATAGGACAAGAGAAACAAGCCTCTTGGAGAGGTGCAACAATCTTATACATTGAGATTGGGTTGCACACATGCTCTGAAGCATTTGTGTGCTAACTTTAGGAGCAAATTTGCTGTAATAGTTTGTTGATCCAAAATTATAATTCTATTTTCACTAGTTGTAAGTTGAAATTCTAATATTAGGTTAGACAATTTTTTGTACTAGGATTATCTATTCCAGGAGGACCTACATCCCAAAGAGGAAAAATGCATGCATGTGCAAAATTCTCCAATTGGTGCACACTAATCCTGGCACCATTATCCATGCAAGCATGGGCACACTTAACCATTTTTAGAGGGTTTCTTTTCATAAAATTGGATGCCCATTTAACTTACTTAGCCTATTATTCATTTATAAAAGAATCTCGTGGAGTACTACATATGAAATGAATGAGTGAATTAAAGGTTTGAGCTCTTACATTGTAATTCATATTTCTAAATTATAAAAGAAATATGTGGTTGAGAATTCATATCTGTACATGCTATTAGTGCTTTCAATTTCTCCATATATGTAGATCTAGTTTTCATATTATACTATTTTCATAGGAGTTCAATCCTTTCAATTTCCTATTAGTTAGGGATCCAATTCATGGATGCTTATATGTTTACCATCTACCAATCACACATATGTATATAGTGTGTTGAAGGTATAAAATCTAAACAACAAACAATGCTAATGAGGCCCTAACAAAATATCAAGCCACTCAAATCTTGGCAAGCAAAAGATGCAAAATAAGAAAATAATAATAGTCAGTTTGGATATGAAAGATAAAGTGATTTCAAGGAGGTTAAAGGTTGGACAAGATTTGAATATGTAAGAGCTACAATTTTAGGGATCGCCAAATATCAAAGATCAAACCCAACTTCAAGGGACTAATATGAAAACAATGCAAAGAAATCTTAATTAGAACAAAACAAAGTATGTGTTGGAAGTAAATACTGAGGGTGGGGAAGGCGCGAATCAATATTTCGTTATTTTTAACAATTTTTAGCTTTTAAATCATTTGATGGACATTTTTTTCTTGTAAATATTTTGTAAACTTCTTCATACAAAATTGAAAATAAGCACCAACTAGGGCAAAGGCCCCAACAGGCAGGTACACCCCAAAAGAAGGATTTGCAGCGATCATGGAGGCTCGGCTTTTGGGGGAGGGATGTTGGTGGTGGTGTCATTTATGGAGATTAAAAGCCCCACACAAGTCTCGGCTTTTCATGTGGTGCATCCTCTCAAATAAAGTCACTACAGAAGCAAATTTAAACAAGCGTATGGTGCAGGGTCCCTCCAGATGCTGTCTCTGTAAAGCGGAAGCAGAGGATACGAACCACCTATTTCTTCATTGCCCAGATTCGGCCAAGGTTTGGTCTTTCATTACAGCAGCTCTCAACTTAGATTAAAAAATGGGAAGGCCAAAACATTGGCGATGCCTGGCATCGGTGGTGGATGGCTGCTGCCTCCCAGAAAGTCAGAAATCTGCCTCTGATCGTTTGCTGGGGTATATGGCTGTTTAGGAACCACCTAATATTTTTTGAGACATCGATTCAGTGGGCAGTCACTTGTAACCACATGCTGGCTATTTACAACCTGATTCCTAAGGATTCGGTTCGACACAGTATTAGGGTCATCAGTCCTGAAGTTATAGACAAAAGTTTTCCGCGGGCTTATTTCGATGACTCGGCGCAAGCGGAAAGCTGTTGGGAGGGGGGGGGCGCAGTTCTTCATGTTAATGATTCTGTTTGTTTCAAAATTAAAGTGGGTTTAGGAAGAGGCACAAACAACTTTGCGGAGTTAAACAGCCTAAGACACCTCCTCCCACAGGATTCAGATTTTTGGGGACTCAAAGCTTATCATAAATTGGATCAATGGTGTTTATCACTGTCACTTGCACACACTCAGGGACTCACTGGAGGATTCTTTATCTTTAAAATCACAGTTTGATTTTATTGTCTGCTCTCATATATACAGGGAAAGGAATGAAGTCGCTGATTTTCTATCCAAAGAGGCCGTGCAGTTGAACAGAGGTCATTGGTTGATTCAGGAGTTCAGGGATGGGGCTTTCTTCCAGTTTTTTCATTGCCCTTTCATTGAAGGGGAGGAAAACCTCTCGGAATGATCTTGAGGATCATTCTTTTTTGCTTTTTGCAGTTTTAGTTTATGATCTGGACTCATATTGGGCTATATGGTTTTTACAGTTTAAGTTTTTTGTTATGATCAGGCTGATATCTGTAAATAGTGTATATGAACATGGACTGATCTGTTTGTTAGTGAATGCATCTCACTCCTGCTGGATTTTCAACATGTAATTTTCTTAATTTATTTAATGAAAATTACGCTTTTTCCCTGGGAAAAAAAAAGCAAGCACCAACCTACAGGAGACTTCAGTCCCCTAGCTGGGCACCAACTCAACAACTTTTACGGGAGTCCCACGTCCACTCAGCAAAAATCTTTATACAAGAAACACTTATACAATTTTTTTTCTTGTAAATATTTTGTAAACTTCTTCATACAAAGTAAGCACCAACTTACAACTTTTATAAGCACCAACCTATAGGAGATTTCAATCCCCTAGCTGGGCACCAACTCAACAACTTTTACAGGAGTCCCTAGACCCCTCAGCTGAGAACCAACTCAGCAATTTGTAAGCCCAACCTACAACTTCTCTTGGTTCGCACAAATTGCCTTTCTTCAGTGGATTTGTCACCTAACCATGCCACCCTTAGGTTTGCACCTTCAATCTTGATAACAGCCACCTGTCTTGCTCCTTTGTCTTGTCCTAGTCCTTGGCTCTGTCATCAGTCTTTCCTCATTTTTCCTTCTTGTTCTTAACCTACTTTTCTTGGCCTATTGCAGCACCAGTTTTCACCCCTTGGTTCAAATTATTGTTCCTTAATCTACTGAACCAATGGTGATAAACTTGATCTGCTGACAGCACACTGTTTATACCTTGCCCACAAACATTCTTCAAATCCTACATCTTGAGGTGTCACAAATTCTCACAACTAACTATCTTTCAGGGCTCTCCTAGTCCCTCATTGCCTTGCAACCTCTGTACAATCAAGGGCCTACTCCTAGCTGTAGTCCAACTCTATTCACAGTGCTTGACCCTACTCTTCTTGGTCCTCAAACACCTTCTTTGTCCAAGAATATCTCAGCCTTAACACTAACTCATATGCGTAAAAAATTGTCCACAACATGCCTACAAAACTATCACAAATATGCAATATTCAGTGGTTTAGGGCTTGGCCTACTAAACAAGTCCGCTGTTCGTTCTGACAGGGGTTACCAGCCAGCCCTTTACAGAGATTCAGCCTAGTTCAAAACAAGTGTAAAATCTGCCCAAAATATCATCTGTTCAAGTACAAAATCTTGGCCTCCACCTCAGTCTGCAATCCAACCTGTCCACGCCTTGCAATTAGGGTAATTCGGGCCTGCAACAAGGGTTGATTTCAAGCTTGTTGAGGGCTGTAACTCGGCCTGGTTTTGGGCCTATTCAGGTCTGCAATTCAACCTGATTTCAAGCTTGCAACTCCCTCTCAAAACTAGTCTGAAACCTATCCCAAAAAAATAGTGTAAAATAGAGTATCCTACAACCTTTATACATCTCTGTTGTCACTTCTTTACAGGCATGCAACCTTGATAAAAGAAAGCTTGGCCACTTCCAAAATCCACAAGAGTAAGAAGAAATAAAACCACAAAAGAAACACTTTACCTCTGGAGTCTACAATCCTCCCTGTCTCAACTCAGCAATCTTCTTCTACAGCTCGATCTCGTCTCCCTTCAGTTCGGCTCTATTCTCCTAGCTCAGCCCTTTCCCTCCACTCTGATCATCTGGTTACTGCAGAGTTTATTCCTTGCACAGAACCCGAGTTACTTGCCTCAAATGAGCCACACGAGTGGCATATTTAAATTTTATACTAGGCTATGGGGGTCAAAGGGCCAACTTGTCACCACAAAAATTGGAATCGGTTAGGCGTTATGATAGGGCTGACTTGAGGCCGACTTTAGTTGACCCATGTATATAATTAAAAAAATTCATTTCTTCAACTGTGAAGAGTTAGGAGGTGTGCCACCTATCACGAAAAAGGTCTCGAAAATTCCCCTCATCAAGATTGTCTTTGACATCAATAACAACCATTTTCAACAATATGGGTAGTTTGATATGGAATCAAGATAAGCTAATTCCAAGGTTGAATGAGGGGACAAGAGATTTGGATATGTAAGAACACCAATTTAGTGGCAATCAAAAGGCCACTATTGAACTTGATCATATGACCATGATATGTATATAGCAGTGTTGCGGGGGCCCCCCCCCCCCCTCGCTCCCGCTCCCGATCCGCGCTCCGGGCGGGAGCGACTCGGGAGCGGGTCGGGAGCGCGCTCCCGAAATCGCTCCCGAAAAGGGAGCGATTTCGGGAGCGCGCTCCCTAAAAAAAAATTCGCTCCCTGCCTTTTCGGGAGCGTTTTGCCTTTTCTGCATTTTTTTTTTGTAGTAATGTTCGAAATGCAATTTTTTTTGAAAGAAACAAATAGTTTTTGAGTGGGGCAACTTAATGATCAAGTCTAGGCCCTAGTATTGATATGCTATTCATGGTAATGTTAAATTCTTAAAGTAAAAGTGACATTTTCTTTAATTTTCATTTTCATCCTTTTACTTAAATTTTTAACATTACCATGAAATGACTCAGGATGTTTGAGAGTGATTTCGTCCTCATTGGATTTCATATGGAGAAAGTAGAATTTTAGATTTCATTCAAAATCCAGCAGACTTATCAGTTTTTCAGGATTTCAGGATTGGGGGATTGCAATGTTTCCATTGAATTTTGTCATGTATTAGGGTATGGAACTCATATTTAATCAAGAGTACCAATCCCTCTATGTACCTTGATGTTAGTGACATTGGTTGTCGAACTCCTCTATCATGACCCTTCTAAAAATGTACGCATCACTCAAACAAAATCTTGACTTGACATGCTATGCTTTTTCTATCTTATGTTAATGCTTAGAGGGTGATATTAATGACAAAGATCCCTATACAGATACAAAGGTAATGACAAAGATACCTCTGGATATTAATGCTTGGAGGGTGATATTAATGACAAAGATCCTGATTTTGCAACAAGACTAAAAAATTAGACATTTCTCGTGGTGGCAAGAGGCCCAAGCATAAGAAATAGATAATAGATTTACTTCTCTTTTCTAGTTTCTAGTAGCTTTTATAACTATTGACTCTTTCATATTTATTATGATATTTTTTTAAACAATATATGACAATTTAAGTTTGAAGTTGGCAATTATAACTCATTAGTAATGAATTATGAATATGATGCTTCATGAAAGTTGAAAGTTGTTTCATTTCATTTCATTTTATAACATTTCATTTCATGTTAGATATTATTTGTTGTAATGGTTACACTTAGCTTACAAGTACAACTTTGGTGATCAATGATGATAAATGTTATATATTGAATTTTAAAAGCTTGAAACTTTAAGATTGATGAATCATGAGACTCAATATGTTGTATGTTACTATGTTACTAACTTGCGGACGTGGTTGATGAAGATTATAACTTCTAGATGATTGTTGTTATATGGTTCAATCTATGCTTTTTTATGTTTTTTATATCTAATTCATCATTCTACATGTTTTTGTTGACATATATGTATCAAAAATTAAAAAATATAAAAATATATATATTTTTAAAAAATCGCTCCGGGATTCGCTCCCAAACCGGGAGCTTCTGAAAATGGTCGCTCCCGCTCCCGATTCCGCTCCCGCTCCCCGCTCCCGCTCCCGCTCCCAAGTAACATGGGTATATAGTGACCTATCATCAAAAGGTTTTTCAAAGAAAACCCCCATGGGAAATGTTACCTCAAAAGCAAGAAGGCATAGTGCAAAGTGTCACTAGGCAACCTAGGTATTATGACAACAATGAGATCAGCCACCATTGTCACCCTAGTGGCCTCGCTCTAATTGTTCAATGGTTAGATGTTATCTCCACAACGGAGGCTTCCCTAGCAATAATTAGAGGTTTAGAGGACTAGGGTTGCAAGCCAAATGACTCTTTAACGCCCCAATCGCTTCTATTTGATTGCACTGTGGTTAGATGTTATCCCCACAAGGGAGGTTTCCCTGCCAAGACCTAGAGGCTAGATGACTAGGGTTCCAAGTCAAATTACTCTATACATAACTTGCAGACAAATCACCTAGAAATGTCTTCAATAGAGGGCTCAAGGGTGATTACAGTCTAATGGTCATGGGAGAAGGTATCGACAAAGCCCTGAAAGCTTGAATAAGAGTTACAAATGTTCAATTACACTTTCCACCAACCCCAACAAAATAAAGGAAAGTTTGATAAGCTAGAGTTTTATGGTATGCCAATTTACAGCATGCAAAAGAATATAATAACAAAGGAATATCCTATAAATGATGAAATCAACAAAGGACCAAATACTATTAAAGAGGTAAGCAAGGGATTGGTCAATTTTAAGTTTTTAATGGTTAAAAAACCATAGAACAGCAATAAATATCTAGATGTCAGCCCCAAATTGGGGCCAAATTAGGGGCGAAAGCATGCAATTAATGCTAGACTTTGCCTTCTAAATTTATTGAATGCAATTCCTACCAATAAAACAATAACATAATGTAAATTTGCTATACAATGCAAATTTACACCAAACTCTAACCCTATTTACCAAGAATCAAGGAAAAGAGAAATTTTAAAAAGTGTCCCATAACTAGACTAGTGCCTCTATTCAATTGCGCAATGAAGTCAATTAAGGGCGACATCAAAGAGCGGAGGACTTGCATAGAGAGGGTCAAATCCTAATTTGCTTCTCTTAGAAACCTAACAACTTCTTTCATTGGAGATTCAAGGTCAAAGAATGGATTCTTGAATGGTAAATTTCGCATAATCGTATAGAAACAAGACTTCATAAAAAATATTGCACTTTTTAATATGGCACAAGATAAATCCTAATTTAAGAAAATAGCATGCAAAATGGAAGAAGAAAGCATTAAACTTACACAATTTAAGAAAGAATCACTTCAACAATCCATAAGATGGTCTCCCCAAGCAAAATATCCTCCCTAAGACAATCTGCACCACTATTCATCCCTTGTGTTCAAGAGAAAAAGAAACAAGAGCTAGTGCACACTCACTCAAGAGAAGAGAAATGAATTTGTGTGATGATGACCCAATGAAAATTACTTCCCTATATTTATATGAGGCCAACCAAGTCATTTTGCATTGATTTACAATGAAAAATCCCTCAAAGTTTGCTTGAAGCATTCAACTAGGCTTATGGGCCACAAGCCAACCTAAAGATAGCTTTACAAATGATAAACCATAATAAAAATGTCATAAAACCTCCAAAAATGTGGGAGGAAATGCTCTCCACCATGATGTCACATCCTCCAAAAATGGGCATCTCCATCAAGCAAATTATAAAGTGGGTCCAAAAGTCCTCATCACTCCAAGGGATATCATCAAACTGCATGCGTACATCTACGAGTAACATCTCCTCCACCAAGATGTCATCATCAAGAAGGATTATGTCACCCTCCTACAACATGCATGGGTGACGTGGTAGCCCTAGGATTAAGTGTCAGTATCAAAATAGGGTGTGCTAACCCTCCCAAACTATCAAGTGGTCTCCATCATCATCTGGGCTCTAGAATAGGGCAACATCCATCAAGGGATTTCAAGGCCAACTTGGTGGCGTCTTGGGTCCATCTAGGCACATCATCAATCAAGTAAACACCTTGTCTTCTTGGCTCAATGTTTCAGCATTTGGAGGTGTGGGAATGAGCATACAACCATGTGAAGGCTCCTCAAACCCCAACACTCATTTCATGAAGGGGAGCGTTGTAGCTACAGTGACATGTGTGCTCTCAAAGTTAGGCTACACATCCTCTTCACTGGTGTCAAACCATCTCTCAAGGGATCTATGTAGTATATATAGTGAACCACATGAAACACATCCTCGAGATCAAGTGAGATCAACATGATTAGGTGCAAAAATCATTAAAGCATCATAGTGGACCATATTCAATGTTAGTGTCACGAAAATACTTCACAAAAACCTTGCCTTCAAACGTCTTTCTAGCTGATGATTTGCACGGAAGTTACCACACTTAGGGATGATCATGAAATTATCCCTAATAGGTGCTTGTAGCCTCTACGAAGATGGACATTTCACAGGTAGGCCCACCAATTCATAGATGCATGTTATAAGTGTGATCATGGAATGGGAAAGACTTGAAGGAAGATGGACATAGCCACGGTACCAGTTGAAGGAGGGTCCAATATCTTGAGTATAATGATGATAAGAGGAAGCAATCGTGGAGTCATGAGTTACCCCTTTCCTCGGCCTATAATTTCCACCCCTCTGTTCTGCCTTTTACTTTAATTATTTGTCTTTCTTTTTTGCATAGCTTAGGTGACCTAGCTTGCTTTATGCTTTAAGGATGTAGCAATTTATCATTCACTGAAGATGGGACATTCATAAGTTCCTTTAACTAGATAGAGTATGGAATGCTCAGTAATTGGGTGATGGCTAATGAGGGGGGTAGATTTCATGCTAAGCCTTTTCCAACATGCTTATACAATGTCCTAGCCATCTTTTGCATTTTTCATTTTATTTCATTTGTGGCTTCATATTCTTTTATCTTTCTTTCAACCGCAACAACCTCTTAGAGAAAAAATTTCAAACTTGCCTTAGGGATGATGATATAAGGTGTCAATCCCAGTGACCAATGACGAACAACCCAAAGAATGGAAGTGGATATAAGGGATAAATGGAAGGTGGTAAGTGCGAATTATCTTGGACACGTTCTATCAATCAATGCTTCCTATTAGTGTCACTCCTAATAGTGGAAGAAAAGGGGCCTTAGAGGAGGTCACATTGGACTAGGGGCAATTGACAATCTCCCCAATGAAGTATGGGAACAAGGGTACAATTAAGAGTGATCAATCATCCAGCATGGCATGCGATCCATGTTAGTGTGCCCAAAACATTAGATGAAAGCACGTGATTGCATAAATGGTCAATGTACTTAGATTATGAGAATTCGGAACTTCCACAGTTTTCATTGAGTTTTCAACGTTTCGAGTCAATACCATGACCCATCACTTTTTGATAGATGAGCCACCTTCCTTCGAGAAGTATGCTAAATGGGAGAGAGCATTCACTGGAGTATAGGTGGAGAGCTCTAAAGTAATATGTGGATCATCATATCACTCCTAGTTGACTAGCTGACCAATGCAAACAAAAACAAAAAAATCCTAGGGGTTACCCAGTTTTGCTACGTAACAGAAAAGATGGAAACAAATAGATTAATAATCAAATCAAGAAGTATTGACAGATTGACTTACAATGAAATCAGTTTTATTTAAATAAATCGTTTTTCTCATTAAAAAATAGAACGTAAATATACTAAAACATGGAGGGGGCGTTCTTTAATGTTAGGATCTATGATTTTGTTTGCAATTATGTTAAAATTGGCGACTAGGGCCAAACTCCACCTTGGACATCTCATATGGTCGAGATGATATTTTTATTGGATTCCTCTTTCCCAGAGGTGCAAGATTGATCTAAAGATCTCATTCTGACAATTAGAAATGGAATTATGAATTTATTTCTTCTATGGGCAAATTGTCAAGGTCGGCATAAGTGGAGAGCTCTAAAGTAATATGTGCATCTTCATATGGCCGCTAGTTGACTAGCTGACCAATGCAAACAAAAAACAATTCTCCTAGGGGTTACCCACTTTTGCTACGTAATAGAGAAGACGGAAACAAAATAGATTAATAATCAAATCAAGAAGTATTGACAACTTGACTTGCAATGAAACCAATTATATTTAAATAAATCATTTTTCTCCTTAAAAAAATAGAACGTAAGTATACTAAAACATGGACGGTAATGTTAAGATCTATGACTTTGTTTGCAATTATGTTAAAATTGGCAACTATGGCCAAACTCTACCTTGGACATCTCATATGATGGAGATGATATTTTTTATTGGATTCCTCTTTCAGAGAGGTGCAAGATTGATCTAAATATCATCTCATTCTGACAAGTAGAAATGGAATTATGAAATTATTTCTTCTATGGACAAATTGTCAAGGTCGGCCAGAAGTCTAATGTAGGCTCATGAAGCACAAAAGATGCGTCTCTTCACCCTCAATGTTGTGTATAAATAGAAGAGGCCTTTTCCTCATTTGGACATTCAGAACTCAATATTCCACACACTCTCTCTCTCTATTGAACTTTTAAAGAATAATAAAAAGATTTGACCAAAGGGTTTTCCCCACATTGCGGTTTTTCCCTAGCATCTGCCAAATATTGTGTCCTCTTGTCTTGGCTTGTCTTTTGCTTATTGTTTATGTTCTATCTACATTTACTATCAATGTTAATGTGATTGCTAATCTGGAAATTGATATTGGGCTAATAAGAAAAATTGAAGTAAATTGTTCTAAAGCATAGAACATACCATTGTTGTCTAAAATTAACATGGTATCAGAGCTTAGGTGAAGACAAAGCCCAAGCAAGAGTGAAAAGAGAAATCACTGAGATTTGTTGGACAAGGACAAGATTCAATAGCCTCCTTATCTTACTTCAAATCTGATGACAAACTCAATGATAAGTCTGATTATCATGCATGGAAGATGTCTCTTGACTATGAAGAGCATTATGCTATGAACTATGTGCAGGGAAAGATTGTTGAACCTCCTTCAAATGCACCGGTTGCCACTACAAAATAGAGAAGATGGAAAAAAAATAGATTAATAATCAAATCAAGAAGTATTGACAATTTGACTTACAATGAAATCAGTTTTATTTAAATAAATCATTTTTCTCCTTAAAAAAATTAAACGTAAGTATACTAAAAAATGGAGGGGGCGTTCTTTAATGTTAGGATCTACAATTTTGTTTGCAATTATGTTAAAATTGGCAATTATGGCCTAACTCCACCTTGGACAACTCATATGATGGAGATGATATTTTTATTGGATTCCTCTTTCCAAGAGGTGCAAGATTGATCTAAAGATCATCTCATTCTGACAAGTAGAAATGGAATTATGAAATTATTTCTTCCATGGACAAATTGTCAAGGTCGGTCAAAAGTTTAATGTAGGCTCATGAAGCCCAACAGATGTGTCTCTTCACCCTCACCGTTGTGTATAAATAGAAGAGGCATTTTCCTCATTTGGACATTCCCAACTCAACATTCCACTCTCTCTCTCTCTGCTAAACTTTTGAAGAATAATAAGAAGATTTGATCAAAGGGTTTTCCCCACATTGGGCTTTTCCCTGGCATCCGCCAAATATTGTGTCCTCTTGTCCTGGCTTGTCTTCTACTTATTGTTTATGTTCTATCTGCGTTTATCATCAACGTTAATGTGATAGATAATCTGGAAATTGATATTGGGCTAATAAGAAAAATTGAAGTAAATTGCTCTAAAGCATATAGAACATATCATTGTTATCTAAAATTAACAAATTAGCCAATATTTCAATAAGTGACTTGAAAGTTGATACATCACAAAAAGAATAGGATAGAATACCAATTATTTTATCAATATGGAAGTTTTTCATGAACAAAGAATTATAGCTATAAATAATGAAAAAAAAAAAAAAAAAATTATACTATCTCCACAATTAGTGTATTGTAGACTATTTTGAATTTTATATCTAAAAACTACTTTATATCATTTTTCTTCTTGAACCCAAATCCAAATGAAACCCTACATATACACCACAAGTATTATCAAACTAGTCACACTCTTCTTCCTCAAGAAAGATGCATCAAATTTCCCAAATTTGAGAACTCACGTCAATGTCACTTCTCCTCAACAAGCCAATAGAAGTTTTACATCCTAAGATAGTTGGAAACTTCTTCATCAAGCTTTTACATGCTAAGATTAAATTACCGAGCCAATAAATCTTTTGCTCGGGGCCTTGCGTATGGCACAACAACCCAAAAACACATTACTCATCTATTTGACTAGTTCTTAACAAGTGTAAATGTCAGATGAGAAGGGGTTTGAATAGGTCACACGTGTAAAGTCGACAAAGAGAATCTCACACGTGTGAGGTGAAACTTGGAGAGCGAAATGCTTCTTCTTGTCTTTGTCCTTCTTGTTTTGTTTCTCCTTCGCTTGTATCAAAAGATTGTATTGCTTGAGGGCAAATGGTGGTAAGGAGAGGAGGTCAAATGAGTTATATATAAGCCCGGGCCGACCTGACCAAATGGATATCGACTTGACATTTTAATGCCACAAATATTTATCTTAAAAATTCAAATTATTCCTTCTGAGAAATACATAAAGAACATGTCTTGAAATTTATCAATGTTAGCTTGTATAGCTCGAACAAGTCTTCTAATCTCAAATTGTCTCTATGAGGCTAGGGAACACATTTTCTCCAATACAAAGAAAAGGTTTCGTGAGAAATGGCCTTGATTAGATTTAATTAAGTAGATAATTAATTTATTAAGTCTAACTTAGGGAAATAAGCTTAATTAATTAGTGTTAACGGGGGTAATTCAATTTTCCTCTAGAGACTTCTGGAAAAGTCACTTGATGGGGTCAAAATGATCTTAGCCATCGATTATGATTAGATCATGGTCATTGATTTGTCAAAGAGTGATTATAAGAGGAAATCAAAGGACATTTGGAGAATATATAAGTAACACATCGAGACACATAGTTGCAGTGAAAGCAAGGGCACATAGGCAGCGCAAGGGCACCAGCAGCAAGGGTTTCAGTAGGAAGAATTGGGGAGTGATTTCCAGAGAAATTCTTCACGAGGTTCCAGCATTACGAGAGGAAGGAATAAAGGTAGAATTATTCTGTGGAGAGGCTGCACTAGCCAATGCAAGTTAGCAAGTGTGCATTACTCGACAGTAGTTTGATTTCCAATTGCTAGAGCAGATTGTCGAAGAAGGTGCAAATAGCACAGTCGAGTTGTAGACGGAAGAAGGTGCAGGAACGACTATCCTAAGGCAGTGTGATTTCCAAGAAGGTCATATGCATTTCCAGATTTTGCCAATGCAAGTTGTAGGCAAAAGTGGTAGTTGCAAGCCGGAGGTCGTGAGGTTTTGCAAAAGGAAACTGTGTTTCCAGATCGATTTTGCCAGTGGAGAAAATTTCTGAAGCTTTTCCAGTGAGAGAGGAAAGCAGTTGATGTACTCTTTAATTTGTTAAAGAATTAATATAAACCCTCACCTAGAAACTAGTTTTCCCTTCAGGGTTCTTGCAAGGACTATTGTCCAAAAATCTTGGTGTCCATTATTTGTGTGTGCATAATTTTCTCAATTCACGTGGTTATTTATTTTTTTCTGAAGTTGCAATTGTCTATTATTCAATATTTGTCGCAAGTTAACTGCAAAAGACAAATAATCTATACATATAGGCAAATAATAACTAGTAATTGCCATAGAATTTAAAATTGCACAATCAATACATATATTTGAAGGGTTAAACTATACAATATGAAGACCAACCGTAGCTACAAAATCCCAACACTCCCTCTTATAGCTAGGGAGGGGTAGTCTTAATGACTTCTTCAAATGTTATCTTGTTTAAAAAATTCTCTAAGAAAAGGTTATAACAATTCATCATTAGCATCATTGTCATTCAATTACCATAGTCCTAGTCAATAATTTTGACTCATGCTAAAATCAACAGCATCTACAAGTCGCCATAACTCTGGTCAATACCTCTGACCATAACTCTAGTCGATACTTTTGACTTATGGTGCATCATTAGCATCATTTACTCACCATGATTTTGGTCACCTCTGACCCACCGTATACTGACTAGTCCTGGTTCACCATCATCCTAATCAATCTCTTTGACTCATGGTAAAACCCTAGGGACACACTTACTCCATTTGAGTACTTTGGTCTCAAATCCAAAGGCCTCACTCTAGGCTGTGATGTTAAATGGGCTAACTCAACCTATCTGGAGAGTACTCTGAGCCTGATGTTGAAAGGCACCCACTCAATTAAGTGTTTGAGCGTCTACGACCATTATTCCTAATTCTGGTCATGGTTGTCCTCTGCAGTACCATTCTCCCATATTTTGGTCAACATACTTGACACAAGGAGAATGAGCTAGCTATGTGGATGTGTCAATCCACTACCTATGAAACGCATCCTACATCAACATTATGCTCAACAAGTCATCACTTCGAGCAATTCACCAATTATCCAAGTCATCACTTGGAACCTAGTCAACACCTGTGACCTATGGTGAAACCCTGGGCTATTACCATTCTCGCATGTTAATTGAATGGTAAATCTCCTGATTGATGCTAAATGCACTCACTCGCCCCTAAGCTTGTCCCTAAAGTATACAAACTTCACCCTGGGACAGAGACTTTGTCAACGATTTGCTTGATTGTAGAATAGTACAAGAGCCACACTGCTTCCTCATGTACCATGTCTTCGTATTATATCTCACTGTGCTTTGATCTATCATCATGGTTATCAGCTGCATTTGATTAAACAATGTTGCAAGTAGTTTTTGAAGACATATTGCTCCTCAACTTGCCAAACAAGTTGCAACATACTCAGCCACTGCAATACTGAGTGCGACAAATGCCTGCTTCCTGCTCATCCAAGAAAATATAACAAAGCCCAAACTAAAGGAATATCATGATAAACTCTTTATGTCGTCTACACTCTCTGCCTAATCCAAATCTATGTATCCTTGCAGTTATACTTCACTATTTGAGTCATATCCCAAACCATAACTGGTTATGCCATAACCATGTTGGTACTTCAACATATGTTGAACCACATGTCTTGGTTCAACCATAAGCTAATCAGCTACTTTCTGGTTACCCAAACTGGATGCTCTTTCTGGAACAGATCATGTTGTGGCAATCCTAGTTGCTCCCTCTGCCACTACAACTTTCTAGTTACAATAGCATATCTAGCTTGACAATCCATTATCCCAAAAATCTCTAAGGGATCTCAATAGTATGCTTCAAGGAGGTAATACATCAAATCTAGGGCTTTCATCTTGAACTCAGAGGTCAACTCCCTCTGAAGCTAATGCTCCCTCACTGCTCCCTTTGTTATGGAAGCAAATCATTCGAGCACAATTGGTCCCTCTAACACATGAGTCCTGCTTTCATCAAAAACAAATCATGTAGGATGAACCTTGATCCATTAATCCAAGTATTAGGTGCAATCTTCTATTTGTAAGCAAGAGACTCCTTCATGACCCTCAACACCTTGAGGTGGTCTCATGTACACTTCTTGCTCAAATTCTTTATGGAGAAAAACAACCTCTACATCCATCTGATCTAATTCCATAACAGAAGCAACAATTATTCTAATAGAAGTGTACTTGTCAACTAGAGCAAATGTATTTTCATGATCGTCTCCCCCTTTCTGGGAGAACTCCTTAAAATTCACTCTATGCTGCCATTTATCGCACTAGATCTTGTAGATCTAGTTGGAAGTCACCATTGACTTCCTTTCGGCACAATCAAGTTATACTTCAAATTTGTTGATCTTCCTGCTCCCTTTGAGCTTGGATCTCATCCAGTACAATATCTCTCAACACAAATCACCGATTTTGGGAAAGTCCTCTTGTCACAAGCTTTGCTTCGTTCCTCCATTACATTCATCTCCTACCATGGCCTTGGTAGCTTTTACTATGTAGCTGCAATCCTCACTAGGAGGATATGGAAGCACGATTACAACCCGGCCAAAAAAACAAAGACAAAAAGGTTAACAATAACGACAATAATAATCAAAGAGAGATATAAAGTACCTATCTTTAGAGGATCTTTGCCTTCTTGCATCCATCTTGTAAATTTATCAACCTCATCCTCATCGTCAACATGATGTCATTCCTTGCTTGCAAGATTTATGGTTTCTTCTTCCAGCAAATCATCGTTTTTCAATATTTTAGGTCTAGGGTTTTGTCCACAAACCATAGGTCTTTCTAAATCATATCCTTTCAAGATTACCTAGAGTTTACAAACCTTAGGTATATTAGGTCTTCCAATAAGGTATCTGATCCGGATTTAAACAAGAACCCAACAAATTATAGAGATAACCATAAATACAGAGATGCAGAGGAAATAATACTTCATTTCATTACTGTAAAATACTGAAATATGCTTACAAACAAAAATGGAAATAAACCAGCTAGGGCGATGGTAGCTTATCTCTGAGAAGAGATGTGGCGACTACATGCCTCTGAATTGTGTTACAATGAGGCTCGAAGGCCTATTTATTGTTGAGAAACAATGAAAAACCCTAAACATCCAGAAACCTAACCCTAGAAGATGAAACGCCAAACTGTGGGCCCCATTTGGGTAAATTGGTACATCAACTTCACAGGGTCGTAACTTTGGCATACGATCTTTGTTTGACGCACACAATATCTCGTTAAAAAAATCTATCCGAGAACTACAACTTTTGGGCCTCAAAAAAACATCATTTAGGGCCTCAAAACAGCTCTGGAAGTTCAGGACCCAAAAAACTGCTAATAATAGTAAATTGTACTACAATTAAGGAAACTGAGAATTTAAAAGAAACAACGGTGGGGGTCCAAGTGGACTTGGCGAGTGGCCCCCAGTATCCATCTGGATCATTCCTCCCCCCTTAGGAAGCAATGGTCCCCATTGCGTTGAGTTCCTCCATGAGATGAGGAAACTTCTGCTGAACTTGGTCCCTGGTGAGCCACTTGCCCTGGTGAAGGAGTTGGCCTGCTTTGACAATTTGATACAGTTGGATATTATGGGGGCGAGTGTGCCTGATCTGTGTGTCCATGATCCGATCAATTGCAACTTGTTCCATGCAATCTGGATTTAAATCTGTGGGTGTGAGCTATTCTACAATGTCGAATGTGTCTAGTAGTGGCGGAAAGTATGGCCGAAGGCGATCCACATTGAACACTGGGTGCAAGCAAGGAATGTGGGAATGCTGAGCTCAAATGCATTGTCTCCCACAACCTTGGTAATGGTGTAAGGACCATATCGGAGTGGTCTGAGTTTCCGATAGGCTCCAGTAAGGCATTCCTTTTGCAAATGCAATCAAACTTTGTCGCCCACCTGAAACTTGTGTGGCATCCGATGTTGATCATGTCATTGCTTGTACTTGGCATTTGATTTCTCCATAATGGCGTTGCTTGTACCTGGTGATATCCTGACTTCAAATCGATCGTGCTGAAATATTTTGCCCCCTTCAGTTGGTCCAGGAGGTCATCAATCCGTGGGATCGGGTACCTATTACGGACAATGATCTTGTTCAGCCCCCGATAGTCAATACAGAGTCTCCAAGTCCCATCCTTCTTCTATACCAACACGATCGGGCTACCACAAGGCAATGAACTCGAACAGATGTGACCTTTCTACAACAGCTCCTGAATCTGCCTCTTGATTTCATTGTTCTCCAGAACGGAGTGCCGATAGATTGGTCCATTAGGCAACGGGGCACTTGGGATCAAATCAATGGAATGCTCGACCTGACAGTGCAAAGGAACCCTTGCGGGGGAGGTGAAGATGTCCTCGTACTCCTCCACGACCTTTTCCATCTGTAGTTGTCATGTGGAGGGGCCCTGTATGGAGGTCATGGCCACCGTCGTCTTCTTTCCTTGAGGGGGTATCATCAGGAAAACAAATTTCTTAGTTTTGGAAATGAGATTACTGCATTGTTGTGCAGTACCCAAAGAGATGGTTGTACGCAGTGCTACCTCCGGTATCCTATGCAACTTATTTCCCAAAGTAACAATAACAACACGGAGGCTTGATTCATACACAGCATGTCGCTTCCACAAGTATGGGTGTCCTAATAATACATCACAAACATCAAGGGAAGCAACATCACACAATACCTCATCCTTGAAGGGCTTGATTTTGTATGGAAGGCGACACTACTGGCTTATGCGAAGATCTCGTCCTTGGTGAAGCCACCCGATGGTGTACGGCTGTGAATGTGTTGTGGTCAGTAAACCCAATTGCTTCACAACCTCTGCCGAAATGAGGTTCTTTTGGCTCCCGTTGTCAACAATGAACTGTAGTGAGGAGCCCTTTACCCACATCTGGGAGTGGAAGAGACGCTCCTCCTCCTCTGGGTCTTCGGGTTCCTCCTTCTGGATCTTCATGGTGGCAACGGTGGCGTTGGGCTCCGCATCGATAATCTGCTTCCCTTTGTCATTCCCCTTGTCGGGTTCTGACTCAGAGACGAAACATGCATCTGATTCTGAAACCCTTAGCTCGACCACCAGTGACTGCTTGTCCCGACACTCACTTGTGTTGTGAGTGGAGCTCTTATGGAACTCGCACCACTTTCCTGTGTCCTTTTTCGGCTTCGCGGCATTGTTCTTTGCTTGCAGCTTTGGCAGGTTGTCTTGGGCCACCCCGCATTGGCTTTGTCCTTTGTTCCGCGGTTTGGGGGCACCTTTCCCTTGCTTCGGATTCGCATATCCAAAGTCTCACTTCTTTTGTTTAAACTTTTGCTCGGCCTTAACAGCATATCAGTATATCGTGCCAAGCGAGGATATGTTCAAGAATTCTATTTCTTCCTGGATGTACTTGTGCAGGAAGCCGCGGTATTTGAGTACCAAATGCTACTTTGAATCCTTGATACCCAACTTTGTGTGAAGGGTATGGAAAATATTGGTAAACTCCGACATGTCTTGGTCCCTTCCTTGCCGCAGTGTGGTCCACTTTATGTATTGATCCTCATAGCTTCCGACAAAGTAGTACTACTCCTTGATGGCAGTCTGGAATGAATTCCAAGTGGGTGCGGCTGAAAATAGTGAGCTCGTACTTTCATCCTTCCACTCGCAGTAGGTTTCCCACCAGTCCTTGACGTGGGGCGCTGCTTTGAGAAGAGCGAAAATAATCTTTTCCCAACTCGAAAAATCATGAACAAAAAAATACCCTACTAGCAAATTTAACCATTTATCTACGGCGTCTGCGTCTCTATTTGACCCTCAAAGATGGGGATTTCAAAATTAACTTGTACCTTAAAGGGTGGCGTTTCCAAAGTCGTTGTTGGAAGTCGATGTGACACCTCTGGGTAGTCACTGAAGAATCTGGGCAAAGTTGTCCATCATCGCATTCCTTTGCCACTCGAGGGCTTCTTCGAGCAAGATTTTGATAGGATCTCCTACCCCCTCGTCTTTCTTTTCATCCACCATGGAAAGTCGTCGGGATTTACGAGGCTAGTCTTACACAGGTTCGACCAGTTCAAGCCCTAACTCCTTATATCCCGACCTCGCTAGGGACATGCAAAGAAAAACAGAGAAAAAGCAGACCGCTCTGATACCACTGATCCGGATTTAAACAGGAACGCAACAAATTACAGAGATAACCATAAATACAGAGATGCAACGGAAATAATACTTCATTTCATTACTATAAAATACTGAAATATAATTACAAATAGAAATGGAAATAAACTAGCTAGGGCAACGGTAGCTTATCTCTGAGAAGAGATGTGGCAACTACATGCCTCTGAACTATGTTACAATGAGGCTCGAAGCCCTATTTATTGTTGGGAAACAATGAAAAACCCTAAACATCCAAAAACCTAACCCTAGAAGATGAAACGCCAAACTGTGGGCCCTGTTTGGGTAAATTGGTACATCAACTTCCCGGGGTCATAACTTTGGCATAGGATCTCTGTTTGACGCACAACATCTCGTTGGAAAGATCTATCCGAGAACTACAGCAACATTGGTAATGTTGCTCCCAATTTTCCCAAAAAACGTCGTTTAGGGCCTCAAAACGGCTCCGAAAGTTCAGTACCCGAAAAACTGCTAAAAATAGTAAACTGCGCTACAATTAAGGAAACTGAGAAGCTGAAAGAAACAGTGGTGGGGGTCCAAGTGGACTTAGCGGGTGGCCACCAATATCCACCTGGATCAGTATCATAGCACAAGAGTTATGACTCTTCTTTTCAGCTTCTTCTTACATTGATCAAAACTCTGCCATATACTAAATAGCTAATGCCATTCTAATGTCAGCAACATATCTCAGCCAAGGCATCTTTTGACAAAAATTATTGCTCTTGTCAAGGCATTGAATAACATAAATGGAACAAATCATCCAAACCATAATAGGATAAGAATGTGCCCTACTTCTGTAATGCAATTATTAGTTGATCAAGGAATACTTCATCTACTTCTCAAAAGTAAAACAATCTTCAAGAGGCATGAGAAACGTCCAGCCTTCATTGGCAAATTTTGTCCACAAGATTTGTTCACAGAGATGATTGCTCTTTATCCCTCCCTTTTAGACAGAGTAGTTTGGCTCCTTTAAGACAATCGCAATAGTGGCAACAAATTTTGTCCTTTAGAAGAACAATCTTCAGTTCTTATGTCTTCAAACTTGATGAGGAACTTGGCCTTCTTTTCATTGTAATCTCTATCATATCAAAATATTTCATGAAGGCATTTTGATGTCCTTCTTTGCTTCCTCTGTTTACGAGTAACTTTCTTGTATTAAATTAAACTGATCATATCTCAAATGCTTAGACAAAATCAATCATAAGAACTAACACATCTCAACCAATGCAAGGCTTTGTACTTGGACAATGTATCATTTCGCTTTTGAACACATACCTCAAGTGAATGTCCTTGCACAGGTCTAAACCTATCTCAACACAATTCCAGAGTTTGTGAGCTTTACTCACAGTTTTCCAAAGGTAGACGGATTGTATCAAAAGTATCCATTATAGGTATCTCAGACTAACTCAGTGTTTGACAAAAATAAATCTGAAATCTTTTAAGCAATAGTGTAACTAGGATAAGAAAGATAATCTTGCAAGTGCCATCTCCACACTGTCTAGTCCTAACTTCGTCCTCAACCTGTCAAAACAAAAATTCTCCGAGCCGCCTTCTGAGCTTTCTCTAGACAATAGGAATTTGGCCTCCAATGTGATAACCAAATCTAGCAAGTATATGATCCTCCAAAGTAACATAAGTTTGGCTCTTCAAAAATTTAAGGGATCCGGCCTCTTAAGACAGAGTAGTCTTTAATTCTGGAAATGACTCAACTTCTCAAGTATCTTGGCTTCTTCAAAAATCATTGAAATAATGTGTTCTTCCTCCAAGTGCTTGCACAATGATCATTGGTATGATCCAGATACTATGAAAACAAAAATGAAATCCTTTTCTTCAGCTATATGACCTTGTTGACTTTCACATCTGAGGCTTCTCGGCCTCTGTGGATGTTACACCAAGGTCTTTCAACCTTCTTGAGGGCAACCCTGAGGTCTCTCGGCCTTTGTGGATGTTACACCAAGGCCTTTCAACCTTCTTGAGGGCAACATTAAGACCTCTCAGTCCTCTACTCCCAGACTTGGACTTCTTTTTAGCCTACTTGTGGTAAAACTGAAGCAATTTGGTCTGCCTGAGAAAACTAAGAAAAAAGACTTTGTGTTCACATAAAGTGTAGATCTTTTAGGACTTGAACAAAAAGGTGCAGATTTAGGCTTCTTTTAGAATAAGCCCTAGAATAACTTGAAATAGATTGACTTATGTCTAGGCTGCTCTTTCACCCATCATTATGAAACCATGCTAACTTTTTATATGACCTTCTAACTGATAATTCTTATGATTTCTTGCCTTAATCTTTTCTTGCATTCAAATTCATCATAAAGCAATTACACAGAAGATCTCAACAGTATAAACAAAATGCCAGTAGGATCATAAAGAGACAACCAAACAAGAAACACAAGAATTTACTTTGGGAAAACCGAACAACCTTTTCCTTTGAGAAATCTTTCAATTCAACTAGAGATATGATTGATCTTTCCTAGTCAGAATGCAATCAAAAAGACCAATAAGAGATCCCTAGTCAAACCTAGTCAAATGTCTTCAAATCAAGTCAATAAGTCTTCGCCTGCTCTGCTCTACTAGGGCCGAATTTTGGCCTCCTCCTGAACTCAAAAAACTCATACTTGAAGCCAGATATGCCCAGAAATTTATCACACGTGCGAAGTCAACAAAGAATGTCACACGTGTGAGGTCAAATTTGGATAGAGAAATGCTTCTTCTTATCTTCGTCCTTCTTGTTATGTTTCTCCTTCGCTTGGATCAGAAGATGGTATTGCTTGAGGTCGAATGGTTGCCACAATAGAGTTGGGTCGACTTGACCATGTCGAGACTAACTTGACTTCTTAATGCCAAAAATTTATATTTCAAAAATTCAAATCCTTCCTTCTGAAAAAGACATGAAGAACATGTCTTGAAATTTATCAATACATATATCTGAAGGGCCAAATTATACAATATGAAGACCAACCATACCTACAAAAATCCGGCACTTTTGGCATTGTTCTTGGGAAAGGTTTTTGGTTTATTTGGGGTTTGTTTTCAAAGGTCGAGTATAGGGCCTTTTGGAGGCCAATTAGGATAAGTTTTGGTGAGGAGAATACCAAGCTTCAAGCTTGTCTTAAAGACCGAATTTTGTCCCTGTAGAGGTAAGGTTTTAGGCCTGTGTTCAGGCCAAGTTGCAGTTCTAATTTGAGAGTCGTGTTATGCCCCTGTGAAGGCTAAGTTTCAAGGTTGATTATTGTTGTTTGTTATTTGAACACTGAGTTTCAAGAAAGATTATTGTTGTTTGTCATTTGAAGGCTAAGTTTAAGGGGGTGAGTTCTACTATTTGAAGGCCAAGTTTCAAGGTTGAGTTCTACTATTTGAAGGTCTAGTTCAGTCCTGGTTTGAGGCCAATTTCAGGGATGATTTGAAGTCCAATTTCTGGTGTATTGAAGATTGATGGCACAAGACTATCCTAAAAAGTCAAGAAAAAGGTTTTGGAAGAAAAAACAAGGAGAGTCACCAACAGGAAAGTGTGGATTGGTTAAGTTTGTTCTAAACAATCAGAGTCAGGGGTACATTGATAGCAAGTGTTCTAAACATATGATCGGAGATGAAAAGAAATTTATTACTCTAAAAGAAGAAAAAGGAGGAAAAATCATTGTAAGAAGTATCGTAAGCCTTGACAATGGTGGGACTAAAGCACAAAATGTTATATATGTTGAAGGACTAAAACATAATCTTTTAAGTGTCAGCTTGATCTGCGATCAAGGTTATGATCTCACTTTTCGTGCTAAAAAATGTGAAATAAGGAAGACTAATTTAGAGAGATTAGTGGGAAGAGCAATAAAGACTCGAGGCAGTGTATATGTCCTTGATGAAATTCAAGGAGAAAAATGCTACATTGGATAGAAAATCGAGAGTTGGTTGTGGCATATAAGACTAGGACACTTCAGCTTTGACAGTCTGGTAAAAATCGGCAAACACAAGCAATAAGTGTTAAGATTAGGTATGTTCTATGCTAGAGCAATTTATTTAAATTTTCACAGTTAGCAATCACATCAGCATTATGATAAACTGTAGATAGAACATAAATATAAAACGCAAAAGACAAGCCAAGACAAGAGGACACAAGATATGGCGCGAGCCAGGGACAAACCCCACAATGTGTGGGGAAACCCTTTGGTCAAATCTTCTTTTATCTTCAAAGTTCAGCAGAGAAGGAGAGAGAGAGAGAGTACATTTACAACAGAAGTCAATACTTTGACTTTGAATATCAGCAGAGATCAATTGAAGACATATTGCTTCAACTGATTCTCTAAGGTGACTCCTTCACCTATCATAGTGCTGCATCTCGTCCATTTGTTGCATCTTACCGTGAGGTACCATCATGCTGCATCATGCATCATCACTATGCTGCCCATAGATCATGCTGCCCCATTCTCGTATCATCATGCTAGCCTTGCTAATGTGCCCATCATGCAGCTGTCCTTCTATTGCTTCATCATGCTGCAACATAGTCCTTCTGTTGTTTCATTATACAACCATATGCATATCAGCCTTAGCTGCTTGCTATGGCTTGCAGCCTAGCAAAGCAGCTAGGCTATAGTTCCAGAATCTATAGAATCCTTCTTTAGTCATGCTGTCACCTACAACAATCCCAATTCATCCATTGTCTAGGGTATCTCCTCAACACTGTCTTGAGACAAAGAGATTTGCTTACTAGAATGGACTGCTCAGACAACCTGAAGATGACATTGATTTGCTCTTCAAGTTATTCTTCTGTCTTGCTTGCTGGGAGCTATCCAATGATTGAGTTCCTTAGGCCTAGAACCAGCCCTATTTCAGATCTGCACCATAGGACTCTTCTAGCCCTCATAAACCCTCGATACAATGGTTAACCTTCTTCACATGAGTATGCCTTTTAACGAAAACCAAGACCAGGCATTTTCTATGATAATGAGGACAGACAAAGTGATGCCCTGACATAATGTAGATCTGCTTCTTATACTAGCGGATCCATGCACCCATCTGAGTTATGTTCCTTGTGTAAGCGTATACATGTTTCCATTGAGTAGCGTATCTATGTATTCATTGACCAGCGTATTAAACAGCGTATCTGTGATCTTCATTGACTGCGTGTTAATATTACAGCGACTCCTCTCTATTGTGATATGGCTGCTACAGGTATGCCACCGAGGTTTCAATACAATATAACATTGCTTGAAACCCTCGTCACTGCTTCTTGTACCCAGACTTCTAGTAATTCATTAATCTGAGTTCTCCTCACTGTGACTGCGTTCAAACCCTTTACTGCGGCATGCGGAGATGACTGCAGCTCCTTCATGACAGCGGTTCTCTGCGGCTAACTGTGGTGCGTATAAGAGTCTTCATGACAGTGAGTGAGTTTCTCCATTAGCTGCGTATAGACTGCGTTTAGATGTCTACATGGAAAGTGTCTTCATGACAGTGTACAAGGCCATGCTGTGTGTATATATTGTTGCGTATTCCACGAATGTATTGAGTCTTCATGACTGCGTATAAACTACATTTAGATGTCTTCATGACTGCGTGGAAAGTGTACAAGGTCTCCATGCTATGCGTATATATTGTTGTGTATTCCATCAACGTATTGAGTCTTCATGACTGCGTACTGCGTTTAGATGTCTTCATTACAACGTAAGAATTCCTTCCCTTACTGCGGTTAGGTGTCTTCATTACAGCATATAAGCTAGGGCATCATACACTTGGCCCAACGTATCTTCTTGTGTGTCTCTCCTTCACCAAAAACCCAAGACGTGGAGAAGAGGAGATCACATGAAGAGTGTGTTGTCCTAATGACTCCAAATCCTCATCTATTTATACCACAACAAGGATGATGAATAGACACGTCGGTTGGGCTTCTAGAGCCTACATAAGAGCTGGTCGGCTTGATAATAATTACATAAACAAAATAAATTCATATGTCCATAAATACTTATCGGAATCGGATGATCTTTGGATCAATCCTACACCTCTCGACGAGAGGGATCCAATAAAAATATCAGCTACCAGAACTAAGCTAACCCACATGGAGTTTGGCCCTAGTTGCCAATTTAACACTCCCTCTCAACTAGGGAGAACTCCATCCGCTGATCCATATGTACAACTGTACTATCTTTGCCATTAGTGCCTTGCACTACTCTGCCTAGCTCTGCTGGCTCTACTCAGCTCTGTTGGCTTTGCTCTGCTCTGCTCAGCTCTGCTGGCTCGGCTCTGCTCAACGTTGTTGGCTCTGCTCAGCGCTGTTGGCTCTGCTCTGCTCAGCTCAGCGCTACTAGCTTTGCTCTGCTGGCTCTGCTCTGCTCTGCTCATCTCCGCTAAACTATGAAGAAGAAGAATTGATCAAGAATGAGTCATATCATTCTCCACTGACCTGAAGTCAGTCTCAGAGTGCATACCACTAGTCCCAGACTAGTCTCAACTGACTCGAAGTCAGCTTCATAGTAAGTACCACTCCTACCACTGGTCCCAGACCAGTATCGCAGTCTCAGAGACTCTACCACTGGTCCCAGACCAGTCTCAACTGACCTGAAGTCAGCGTCATAGTATGTACCACTCTCACTGGTCCCAGACCAGTACTGCACTGACATGAAGTCAGTCTCGGAGTATGTACCACTGGTCCCAGACCAGTCTCAACCGACCCGAAGTCAGCGTCATAGCATGTACAACTCCTACCACTGGTCCCAGACCAGTATCATTGATCCCAGATCAATGGAGGTCATCCTAGCGTAGGGAGTACGGTAGATACAACTATGCGTCCATCGGTACTACTATGGTCCCTAACTTCATTTCCCTGCTCATTGATCAGATGAGAGGTACTTCCCATGAGTCCCAGACTGCATGGGTAGGATGCCTCGACAGGAGAACTTAATCAATCCTGTCCTCACAGGAGAACACATCAATCCTGCTACAATCGCCATGGAGAACACATCAATCCAGGCCTCACAGGAGAACACATCAATCCTGCTACAATCGCCATGGAGAACACATCAATCCAGGCCTCACAGGAGAACACATCAATCTTGCTACACAAGAGAGCGAATCATCTTGTCCCACAAGAGAGCGAATCATCTTGTCCCACAAGAGAGTGAATCATCTTGTTTCAATGCGCACCACCAGGGGAGGGTGAGTCACCCTGTGGTCATATGTTGCTCCAATAGAACTGCAAACCCCCCAAAGCTCCTAAAGCTCAATGTATGCAGCATGCAGGACCCTTTTACAAAGGTCTCTCAACGACTCCAAGTCGTTCGTGAAAATCACAAATTTGATCTTTCCTCAGGGCTCTGTCCTGTACATCATCTCAGTGTGATGGAGCCTCCTTGATCATCGACTTACCATATCCCAGATAAGGCAGTGATTGATGTCTATCTGCTGGAGCAATTGTCAAATACGGGATTCCTCAATAATCGAATCCCATCTCTGGTTGTCACAGAGATACACAGTGGTATTCATCATGTGTACAAACAGCTCACTGAAGAGCTTCAGCAACCAGACTGCCTCACAGAAGGCCATACTATCAGCAATGTATTCTGCCTTGGTGGTGCTCAGAGTCACCGACTTCTGCTTCCTACTCATCCAAACAGCACTGAGAAGTGCTCTAGTGATCCTCCACACTTCCTGCCCACTCATCATTCGAATAATCATATGGTTTCATATTTCCGGCGGTGTATCTCAATTCATGAGAGATTGTGCCCTGAAGATATCTTAGAAGATTCTTGGCACCAATCTAGTGAGGCTCAACCAAATATGAGCTCACCATGCTAACTGCAACACAGATGTCCGGACGGAGGTTCTCCAAGAACATCAATGCGAATGAGTTTATGAAACTCAGAGGCATTTCCTAAATCTGGTCCGACATCATTACCATATAACTTCTGAAAGTTAAGATCCTCGAGGCATTCACAAGCTTGCATCTTATCTTCCCACATTCAGAATCCAAGTCCCTCTGTCTCCTATAAATGAGAGGGTCTGCACCTGTCAGGCATAGGTGCCGGTACGAGAGGTTTATCATCCACAACCTTCGAGTAATGGTTTGGATCGGTTTCACTCCTAGTGAATCTCAGCTGCATTAGACAACTATCAATCTTCTCATATTATGCCTGAGGTGTTTTTCTTCAAGCCATAGAGGGCTTTCTTCCACCTGTATACATGAGATTCCTTGATCATGATTCTCAAACTCCTCGGGTTGTTCCAAACCTGTGAACCTGCTGCATGAGGGGAATGGTACCCTTATAATATTTTCTTTTGGTACATTTCAGACATGTACCTTCATGCTTCCTTTTGAATTCAGGCATCCTAGTCATCATTTGACTCACAGACCTCTAGAGCTGAGTCAATGGACATGGTCCCCAGTGGACTTCCTGCAACTTGATACAACCCTGAACTCAAAAACATTTTTAAAAGATCTATTTTCAAACACGTACCTTTCCATCGATAAGTGCCACCCTGCAACCTTTGACTTCCATTTCCGAGATGGACATCAGGTTCGATCAGGTACATAAAAGAGATTTGGGGTTCCTTGCTTTCGTGGAAGAGTCGACCATTTCCTTGATGACCTGCATTACCCGTCATTCTTTTGATCATTGAAGATGACCCAGGAATGATTGTTATCTTCATCAAGAGATGTGTCTCTGCCATTCAGACACTCCTTCGCATGACGGTCGAACTTATTTCAACAAGGCATCCGCCTTTCCTTCCACCCTTAGATCCCAACTTCCCAATGAAGTGATCTTAAGATGGACCATCAAAATCTTCCGCTGTGCCATTCTGATAACATTCTTTGCTTTGAATTCACCCTCGGTGAATTATGAGGGACCCATTGATCCTTCTGTCTTGTCCCAACTGTCTTTGGTGACTGCTATTTCACTCTTGCTTGGGCATTGTCTTCACCTCAGCTCTGATACCATGTTAAGATTAGGTATGTTCTATGCTAGAGCAATTTATATAAATTTTCACAGTTAGCAATCACATCAGCATTATGATAAACTGCAGATAGAACATAAATATAAAACGCAAAAGACAAGCCAAGACAAGAGGACACAAGATATGGCGCGAGCCAGGGACAAACCCCACAATGTGTGGGGAACCCTTTGGTCAAATCTTCTTTTATCTTCAAAGTTCAGCAGAGAAGGAGAGAGAGAGAGAGTACATTTACAACAGAAGTCAATACTTTGACTTTGAATATCAGCAGAGATCAATTGAAAACAAATTGCTTCAACTGATTCTCTAAGGTGACTCCTTCACCTATCATAGTGCTGCATCTCGTCCATTTGTTGCATCTTACCGTGAGGTACCATCATGCTGCATCATGCATCATCACTATGTTGCACATAGATCATGCTGCCCCATTCTCGTATCATCATGTTAGCCTTGCTAATGTGCCCATCATGCAGCTGTCCTTCTATTGCTTCATCATGCTGCAACATAGTCCTTATGTTGTTTCATTATACAACCATATGCATATCAGCCTTAGCTGCTTGCTATGGCTTGCAGCCTAGCAAAGCAGCTAGGCTATAGTTCCAGAATCTATAGAATCCTTCTTTAGTCATGCTGTCACCTACAACAATCCCAATTCATACATTGTCTAGGGTATCTCCTCAACGCTGTCTTGAGACAAAGAGATTTGCTTACTAGAATGGACTGCTCAGACAACCTGAAGATGACATTGATTTGCTCTTCAAGGTATTCTTCTGCCTTGCTTGCTGGGAGCTATCCAATGATTGAGTTCCTTAGGCCTAGAACCAGCCCTATTTCAGATCTGCACCTTAGGACTCTTCTAGCCCTCATAAACCCTCGATACAATGGTTAACCTTCTTCACATGAGTATGCCTTTTAACGAAAACCAAGACCAGGCATTTTCTATGATAATGAGGACAGACAAAGTGATGCCCTGACATAATGTAGATCTGCTTCTTATACTAGCGGATCCCTGCACCCATCTGAGTTCTGTTCCTCGTGTAAGCGTATACATGTTTCCATTGAGTAGCGTAATGAACAGCGTATCTATATATTCATTGACCAGCGTATTAAACAGCGTATATGTGATCTTCATTGACTGCGTGCTAATATTACAGCGACTCCTCTCTATTGTGATATGGCTGCTACAGGTATGCCACCGAGGTTTCAATACAATATAACATTGCTTGAAACCCTCGTCACTGCTTCTTGTACCCAGACTTCTAGTAATTCATTAATCTGAGTTCTCCTCACTGTGACTGCGTTCAAACCCTTCACTGCGGCATGCGGAGATGACTACAGCTCCTTCATGACAGTGGTTCTCTGCGGCTAACTGTGGTGCGTATAAGAGTATTCATGACAGTGAGTGAGTTTCTCCATTAGCTGTGTATAGACTGCGTTTAGATGTCTACATGGAAAGTGTCTTCATGACAGTGTACAAGGCCATGCTGTGTGAATATATTGCTGCGTATTCCACGAATGTATTGAGTCTTCATGACTGCGTATAAACTACATTTAGATGTCTTCATGACTGCGTATAAACTACATTTAGATGTCTTCATGACTGCGTGGAAAGTGTACAAGGTCTCCATGCTATGCGTATATATTGTTGTGTATTCCATCAACGTATTGAGTCTTCATGACTGCGTACTGCGTTTAGATGTCTTCATTACAACGTAAGAATTCCTTCCCTTACTGCGGTTAGGTGTCTTCATTACAGCATATAAGCTAGGGCATCATACACTTGGCCCAACGTATCTTCTTGTGTGTCTCTCCTTCACCAAAAACCCAAGACGTGGAGAAGAGGAGATCACATGAAGAGTGCGTTGTCCTAATGACTCCAAATCTTCATCTATTTATACCACAACGAGGATGATGAATAGACATGTCGGTTGGGCTTCTAGAGCCTACATAAGAGCTGGTCGGCTTGATAATAATTACATAAACAAAATAAATTCATATCTCCATAAATACTTATCGGAATCGGATGATCTTTGGATCAATCCTACACCTCTCGACGAGAGGGATCCAATAAAAATATCAGCTGCCAGAAATAAGCTAACCCACATGGAGTTTGGCCCTAGTTGCCAATTTAACAATAAGAGATACACCCAAAATCTATAAACCAACAAGCACCATTTGCGAATCTTGGGAAATGGGAAACAGACAAGAGTAAGCTTCAAGTCAGTGCTCGACATCAAGATAATTAGAGCTTGTTCACATAGATCTATGCAGACCAACAAGAACACCAATCCTACAAGGTGTAAGGTACTTTATAGTGTTTATTGATGATTATACTAGAATGGTTTGCATTTCATCTCTTAAAGCAAAATTAGATGCACTAGATACTTTCAAATCATTTTAAGTCTTAGTTGAAAATGACACTGATCTAAGAATCAAATGTCTAAGTTCAAATAGAGGCTCATATCATTCTTGTTGTACATATTAGATTTTGAACTAGAACCCAAACCAAATCCCTTTATACTCAAATATTAGCAACATTATTAACTTACTTAATGCAAAACAAAACAAAGAATGAAGCACTATAGTATATGTGTGAAACCTCCAGGAGTTGTACATATTAGATTTTGAACTGGAACCCAAACCAAATCCCTTTATACTCAAATATTAGCAACATTATTAACTTACTTAATGCAAAACAAAACAAAGAATGAAGCACTATAGTATATGTGTGAAACCTCCAAGAAAAACTACAACTTTTCTGCTATGAAGGGTTCTTGATTCAAGTTATTTTTCCCATCTCTCACAATAGAAGCAACGACAACTTCTCCTACTACTAACATTCTTGAATTTATTGACCTTAAAGTGGGCATATGATTTAATGTGTTTTCTAAAACACCAAGTACCATTCCAATGGACTTAATAGTTTCAAAATGGTTGTCATATATTTGGGCCAAGAAAAGTGACCATGCTTTTTCCCAATGGTGCTGGTAATGTGAGCTAGTGAAAGTTGAGGTATTTTCCTCCAATATTTTTATTTTAGTCTCTAGGTGTCTCAATAAATTAAAAAGCAGCTACCTTCATAATATGCAAATTCTTGACTTATTGTCAATGTTTATGGTGACTACAATCTTACAACAACTACATATGTCATCTTCCATTCTTGGCAATTAGTGGGCAAGCTAAGAAAGAAATGATACCAATTTCCATAGGGTTAAAAGTTAAAACCACTTTCTTATTTTCTTTCGATGTATTGTATGAGAGTTAAAACATGTAAAAACATGGGCACACAACACTCATTCTGCCCTTGGTTTGAACACCCTCCTCACATCGAGAGATCAAGACAAAGTGACAAAGGAATTACTATGAACAATATTGAACACAGAAGTTCAAAAAGAAAAAGCATAATAACAAACTCTTGTTCTTACCAAGCACTACAGCCATTTCATTATGTGCATTTCTTTCAAGTTTCTACACAAATACAGCTCTAGTTCAATGTGGGCCTAAATTTTATTCTATGGGCGTGATTATTTGGTTGGCATTGCTAGAAATATAATTGTGATCAAGCTACACCTATCAACAGGTTTTTTAGTCACTCATGTACAACTATTAAGTGAGAGAATAATTTCTCAATACAAATATAGGGGGGAACAACCCCTGCGGAATGGGATCATATCAAGGACACCTTGGATCATCCCCTGCAAATGGGAACATTGATACAAACCCAATCCCAAAGAATAAACGGTCACAAAGCAAATATATCTCACCAGCCCAACCTCTCGATTAATGAAGGTAAGAATAAGTAAGTGATCAAACAAAATTTTCTTTGACAACCCATGCACTTCAGACTACAAATCCCAATAAAAACAGATAATTATTCCTTCTAGACAAGGGGTTTTTGTTCATTATTTAATATTTATATTGTTATTGGTAATATATGATCTTTATTGTATCACTTTATGACCCAAAGAATCCAACCTATGTGAGGATTTGTCAAACAAATTTCAGATTGAACCTGCTAAGGGTGTGCCCAATGCCCCTCTCATATGCATTACCAGTTGACACCAAACTATCAGAAATTTTAGCCAGTCCATCAGGCTTTGTGATTGGGATGTCCAACACATATGTATGCAATGTGATGCCAAAAAGAGATCACTCATCTGATTACCTGCCCATAAAAAACTAAAAGGCAACTCCAACAGCTATGTGGATTACCTGGCCCAAGAATGAAATGGGAGTTGCACATCATTCAAATGAAGACCAAGTATGCTAAGCTTTATAAAGTTACTGGCCTACATGAAGGGAATAATTGGGCATAGCTTTTGTTTATCTATTCCTGCTCAGAGCTTCAATCATATTTCGGTGAGAAGAAAAAAACTCTAAAAGATTAAAAACATATTAGAAAGAAACAAGGAGGCCTAAACCTCATCACCAAATATGCCCTTGAGTTACAGACAGGATCAAGTCGATCACCATTGAGCTTCAGAAAGCCAGTGAAGGTATTAGATATTAATAAATTGTTCATTAGATATTAAGTATTAGATGCTAATTTGCTCAATGTCCAAAACTATAAAAGCAACGGAAGCTCTCTAATTTTAAATCACAAAACAAATAACAATGAATAATTCAGAATGACTTGGGAGTAAAACTGTAGCATATTTCTGTGTGTGATTGAACATCATTATTTATTGCACTTCTAATTACTAGTTCTTTCCAAAACCTAACTTTGGTTCTCACTTTCAATTTTTTCATCAAACTCCATCTGGAAGTTTGTTTGTGTTCCCTTGTATAACTCAAAACAAACATGTGAAACAAACTCCACCTTCCAAAGGTACATAGACATCCTTCAGAGAAAAAAGGCAAGCATAACCACTAGTCTGTGTCAAATTTGGAAGCATGGAATAAATAATGATGTATAATCCAGAATGATTTATATTTCAGGTGTGTTCAAACATCCTTATATATTTCACTTCTAATTACTAGTTCTTTCTAAAACCTAAGTTTGCCAACCACATTCAAGTTCGTCATCCAATTTGATTGCTACTCTGTATAATGCAGAACAGTATACAAAAAAAAGTCCACATTCCACATGTACTCAGTCATCTTTTAGAAAGAAAACATGGCAGGTCTAGCAGGAATGAGGTGGTATGTTGAAGGCAAATAGGAAGGACGATGTTCCCATTCAATGGGAATTTTATTGCCCAAGTCCAGCTGAGCTTCAAATTATATTATTTAGGGCATTTGATATGCCAACCTAAACCTTGATTATAATACTTGATATAAAATATACTCACATACAACACAGTGAAATGGTATTCCAGAAATAAATTACTTGAGCTATTATGCATCTCAAAGTGAACAGATGCATACTAGTACAAAGGTAAGAATGCACATCTGATAGACAGATATACCTTAGTTCACCTGACGGACCAAGGCCAATAGTAATTTCTTGAATTGGATTTCCCATGAGTGATTGAAATTTGTCTATGAAACTGACCATGAAATCTTCATAGCATTCAACAGCTGTACGTCCATATAAGATAGGTATTTGATCCACTCCAGCAGATAGATACTCATCACTAGAATATCCATGCCGATCTCTGTAGTAGATGTCCTTGTTAAGATTTCCAATCTGTACATTCAGCAGTGTTGGTGCTCAAAATGTCCAAAGTCATGTTTGGCAGTAAAATAGAAGCTGCAACCTTGAATGAGGTCTTTTTCCATATAGTAATGATACATGTACTAAAAATTAGTAAGTTGTGTAATACTTCAAATGTATGTGCCATTAATTTAGAGTCAAAAAAGAATAAGTACCTCATTGACCCATAATGGTAGGCTGATATTGGCTCTGGGACTTGAAAAGGGGTACAAACATGCATGGAATGACAACACTACATGCAGCTTTAAGTCTGCCTCACATACCATCTTAAAAATATCTTCATAGACTGACCAGTCATATTGCATGGGTGAAGCACGTTCAACAACTCCCCACCAAATCTCAACCATGACCCCATGAACACCTGCCAACTTGAGTGCACGTAGCGATACGGTTAAGGCCTTGACTCTGCAAGATCAAGCAAAAAACAATTGAAAATTTTCATCATATTTCACCACATTTTTCTTAAAAGATGAACAGTTTAAGTGATCAATTTAAGTTGTTCAGACATAACAGTAGAGTAAGGAAAAAGATCTAAAAGTGAGAAGTCTGTGTTTGTCACTGATAAACATAGTTTTCAACATAACAGATGTGAGGAATGAATTATCTTTAAATATGTAAAACGGGATAATTCTCCATACCGTCTAATTTTTGCTAGTCCTGAATCAGTTATGCTAAATGTATCTAATGGCATCATGACAAAAACAGGTACCCTTCTTTTCTTTGAATTGTCCAAACAACCAGAGCTGCCATTCCCATGGCCCGCCATACTGCAAACAAACATTTCAAAAAGCTAGCACAGTGTTAATGAAGAATAAACCAAAATAACAAACCACAGTAAGACAAGTTCCCACAATCTAGTTGTTACAAGTTATAACCAAAGTACTTGCATCAATTGCCTCATTGCATGTATAAGTGCATGGCTACATAATGGAGTATAGTTTGCAGCTGAATATGTTTGCCCACAATTACGTAGTGGCTGACAAGTAGTTGATACTTGTGAAATTGAGTAACTATTGTTTGACTCTAATTTACTCAGAATCTAAGATAGATTAAAAAGGAATTAAGTACACCCTTAAACAGAATGTATGAATGTTATTAAAAGCAATATTGTTGATTAGAGGGGATCATTTAAGCTCCTCGTGATATCCTTGATATGAGTAATGTCTTGGGGATTTTATAATGGTTGATGAGTAAACACATTTACATGTCGTGATTAGTTTTTGGAAGGTACTATATTTAATATTAGCTAAGAGGATGCAAGCAAAATTGGAATAGACTGTTCATAGCTTTTGAAAGCTGTTTGAGCACACATTGTAAGGTTGTATCGGTAAAGACAATATTATGGCACTTGACAATATTATTGTGGTGACAAACTTCATTGGAATAGTCAAGGATATTGTAGATTTCCCTAAAAACCAACTTCATTGATTATTGAGTATTAAGATAAAATAAGAAAATTATATTGATGTCCAACAAATGAACACAAAGGTAGGTCAGTGGGACTGCTGAGTACAATGACGTTAATACATGTAGGAGTACCAAAAGATCTCCCATATAAAAAATAAGAGACAAAGTAAAAACATAATGTCTACATGCTAAAACATGGAAAACCTTCAACTCTAAGTGCAGGCAGCCTTAGAAAGGAGCCAGTGACTAGGTCACAGTCCATTAGATCTATCACTCCTAACACTTAAGCCAAATGAAGAAAACTCAAGATAGAATGGTACCCAGAGGGAGAGCTAGGGGAAGATATGGACCCTTTGTTGCAGCACTTCTAGGAAGACGTAAAAGCATAATGCCTATATATTAATAACATGGAAAACCTTCGACTCTAGGTGCAAACAGCCTTAGAAAGGACCCAAGGACTAAATCATGGTCCACTAAATCTATACTTCCTAACACTTGAGGCCAAATGAAGAAATCTTAATATAGAATGTTGCCCCGAGGGAGAGCTAGGGGAAGAGTTATACCCTTTGCAACACTACTGCCAAGAAGAAGTAACCCTCCACTAGTGTCTAGGGGACCTCATATACCTACTAGCAAGAGATCTGTCCTGCCAATGTGTCTAAGGTGTCTACGGAAGGGGAATGGTCCCTGGGGTCCACACCAATCTAGCATTTGAGGCAATATTACAATAAATCTATATCTTGGTGCCCCTAGCTAATGGAAGCACCATAAAGAAGGATGTAACCGACTAAACAAGATCTGGTCTAGGAGGAAGCTAGAGAATGCGAGCATGAACTCTATGTTAGCAAATCAGAAAGGCAGAAAGATTTTCTTTATGTTGATAAGTACTAGTGAGATTCTTATGGTCTTATTAACTTTCTTGTGTTCTTTTATCTTAGTTCATCAATCAATTACCAAAACAATAGCACGAAGATCAAAGACACCAGATGTAGGCAGATAACTAAGGCAAAACCACAATCTAGATGAAAACCCAGTCAACAACTCTTCCTTCAATAGTTTCACGAGATAATCCCAAGCAATGTTTTAAAACTCCGACTCGGTATCGACTCGGCCGGCTCGATTTCATTGACTTGGTCGTTGTAAAAAATACATTAAATATTTATTTTTTATAAACACACATGATTTTAAAGATTTTCATTCATGTTTCCAAACACACAACATTAGAATATAGATAGAAAACAACATATGATCAAAGTAGGCTCACGAATATATCTGTTATATCAAAATCGCACCCAATGCACTATCCAATACATACACGATGATGATATAGAGACCAAAACAAAAACACATAACCAAGGAGGCTAGAAATGGCCTCTACTGCTATAGTTGCCAACATCATCTGGCTCAATGTTACTTGGGAGCAGGAGCGAAAGCAGGGAGCGGGAGCGACATTTTTAATAGCTCCCAGTTTGGGAGGGAATCCCGGAGGAGTTCGCCAACCAATGTCACTAACATCAAGGTACATAGAGGGATTGTTGCTCTTGATTAAATACGAGTTCCATACCCTAATACATGACAAAATTCAATGGAAACATTGCAATTCCCCAATCTTGAAATCCTGAAAAACTAATAAGTCCGCTGGATTTTGAATGAAATCTAAAATTCTACTTTCTCCATATGAAATCCAATGAGGCCGGAACCACTCTCAAACATCCTGAGTCATTTCATGGTAATGTTAAAAATTTAAGTAAAAGGATGAAAATGAAGATTAAGGAGAATGTCACTTTTACTTTAAGAATTTAACATTACCATGAATAGCATATCAATCTTAGGGATCAGAATCAGACAAGGAAGCCTAGGGAGTCCCCCACACAAAATTTTAAAAAATCGGTTTTTTGGGGTTCACTGGCCACTGTCCATAACCCGGCTGGGTTGATACAGACTCAACTGAGCCGACCGGATTGATACAGACTCGACCGAGCCGGCCAGGTTAATATCAAGCCGGCCGAATTGTGTAACAACTCGGCCGGCTCAAATTTTTTTTTGACCGACTCGAACCAACTCGGCCGAGTCTGTTCCGAGCCTAACGGGTTTAAAAACACTGATCCCAAGCTCTTGACCTAGACATAGACTTCCTCCACACAAAGTCAACGCTTTCTTCCTTTTGTAGATGCTAACATTTTCAGCAACAACTTCGACCAAGAAACAACCTCAACCTAGCAGCAACAACCTCAACCTAGCAGCAATAACTTCGACTGGCAGCAGCAACTTCGACCTGGCAGCAACAGGTAGCAACAGCTTTGATGCAACAGTAGAGACTTTGATCTTCCTAGAAAGTTCACACGTGTGAGAGATAGATGGCCCAAAAACTTCGATCTTGACCTTCCCTACAATTCTCCTCCTTTTCCAACTTCACACTTTTTAGCTACCTCTTCTTGTAAATCGAACTTGTGTGAGTGTGTGTTATCCAAATGAATCAAACTGCTCCAATATATAGGGTTCTGACAAGGCCAAATTACCCTATCTGAGGCTAACTTGGTGTGGAAGTGACAAATAACTTATTGGACTCAATAATAAATATTTTTACATGATTCAAAAGCCCAATAAAGGTCTCTTTTAATGGACAATGACTCTAATGACTCAGTATAAATCTTAGAAGTCCTCAATGGGGACTTTGTCCTAAACATGATGACCCAAGCATGAAACCCATGCTTTAATGAGTCATAACAATAATAATAATAAAATATTTTTCTTTCTTTTGATAAATACATTTCATTATGACTCAAATACAATTTATGTAAAATTGTAGATGGCGAGACATTTCTAGCCTAAATATCATGAGAAACTATATAGGATCTAGATGCTCTTGAATAAGCAATGAAATCTCCACAAATCTCATAATAAATGGGGCAACAAAAGATGAAATGCTCCTTAGTCTCGATCTCTTGGAGATGGCACAATTGGCTAATCCTATCTGAACAATCAATTTGGTGGTCAATCTCAATCAGCAATCTATGTGAGCCAACTCTAAATTGTCCCAATGGGATCCAAAGGGCACGCATCCAATGGCAAAGCATAAATGTTGCCAAACAATGAGCCCATCTATCATCACCATAAAGTTATTTTCATAGAAAGCCATCTTTGAATGTAACCCACCCTAAAGTTTTACCCAAAGTGATGTGTCCATATTTCTTATGGATATCTTCGGGGATGATATTAGAGGTGGTCTAACACACACATGGAGTATATGAACAAAGACTACAGTGTACCAATGTCGAGATTGAGACAAAAGACTAGTTGTTGCAATGGACTCAATGAATGAAAGTATTAATACCAATCACGCCCCTTTGTTGTGTTAGTGATGCTCTGAACAAAGTATAGAAGAGAGATGAAACCAAACAATGTCTCAAATTGAAACGTTGACTCCAAATTCTGCAAGAATGATGGGCTAAAGAATTGTTTATTTGCACTGACTAATGCAACGAAGGACGGTCTATACTCTCTTTGTTGAAGACCAACCAAGCTCTAGTAAACCAAGACCCCAAACCTTAGAACCATATAGAACGGAGAGTCAAACGAGAGTGTCCATGAGTGCAATCTTCGCTGACATTTCTTGAAACTAGAAACACCACCTCTCAAGAAAGGCCAAGGACCCATAGCCCTTATTGATTTGGGACTGAAATGCATGCTGCAAACTAAAGCAACATCCTATGAATAGTAACGCAAAGATAAGTATGTGATGGTCATCTCGATCTCATCTCTTTTGAAAAAATGGTGATTAGACAAGACCTTCTATGACACATTGAAGATCATGATCTTGGTTTTAGTTAGGTTGACCATCAACAATTGAAGATCACAGAAAAGGGAAAGGGCATCCAATTGTCTCTGCGACAATGGATGAGGGCAAGAGGATCACATCATCCGCAAACATCATGGTAGAAACCAAGACATGGCATAACAAGCGCTACAATCCATCAACTAATGAGGCTAAAAGGACCACATTATTCGCAAAATCCAAGATAGAAATCAAGACATGGTGTAGAAGGCAATCGTCATGCTCCTAGATGTGCTCATGCAAGGACTCCATCTCATCAATGTAGATCCCAAATAATGTGGGGATCAAGGGGAAACCCTATTTTACCCCAATAGTACTCCAAACAAAATCTGATAGCATGTGTGTAGTGAAGTAGGATACATCAATGTAGGATCTTCAAATCAAGCAAATGCTAAATTATGCTTATTACCCGTTACTCTCACATGGGGGTTGTTGCACAAACTAACAGGCCTCATGGATAGGCAAAAGCTAGAGGGCACAACAACACTTGGGACAGAGGCCCACTATCACCACAACCTAAGTCCCCTACTCTTCTCGGATTTTCACTGATAGGAGGAGTCCCAGTATGACTCACTTGTGATAGATATGTATCTATGGTAGGTTTCAAGTGAGGGAAGGTGGCTCATTCAATGGAAAGGTTCAACAAAAGTACAAGCTTTGGAAGAAGCTAGTAAAACTTTCCACAAAAACCCCTTTGAAAGATGGCTAGATGAGACCTAGAGTTGATATATATAGCGAGATATGAGTTCATCCAAGGTCAAGGTGGATAACAGAAAAAATGATGAGCAATTTACTTCAACAAGTACCAAAGCAAATGCCTCCAAAGAATCCCTAAGTTGAAGGATTAGCTTCTAGGGTTCCCTCTTGATGTGATGCCTAGGGCATCAAATTTATGGAAATTCCACTGTGGGAATTCCTCCAAAACTTGAAGACCCCTAGAGGAGACACCTAGGAAGAATCTTATGCAAACGAAATTCAAATTGCCTCCCTTCAAAAGATTTCGCACCAAGCCCTAGAGAGGCTTCCTTATCCTTAAAGGGACGAGGAATAAACGTTAAACGAGAGATGATTTTCAAGTTTTAAGTGATCACCAAGGATTCAAGACCAGTGCCTAACCATTGGAAAGTTGAGAGTCATGAAATATTTTAATATAGACACCTCACTTTATCAAGGGGACCTAAAGGAAGCAACTTTGCTACCCCCAATGGTAGTAGCTTCACAACACCTTTACATATTTATACTTCAATGACACTTGCAATGGAGTTTCAAGGATGAAAATGCAATAAATCCCCTAAGAATATTCATTCATTCACTATCTATGAGTAATACATGCAACATTACCCAATAGTTACAATTTTTTTTGACAATATTTCATTAATTAGGGAACGTTAATAACCATGAGACAATATTCCATACATTAGACATTAACAAAATCATAAATTCATCAATAAAGAGCACTTACAAGATAGTGAAGAACAGAACCATCCATATAGAAGCTCCAAGAAAGATAGCAAAATTATCCAAACATCAAAATTCATCCAAAACACTCCACAAATCGCAAGTCCAAATTATTTTTCTAGGCCGAAAATCCAATTGATGATGCTTTGGGGTGAGAATAGGTCTCACCTATTTATACAAGTCATAAGAGTTCAAATTTTAAATGACAAAGCCCCCTCTATTTGCCTAATATGCTAAGTAACCCACCCATGGTCACAAGCCAACCATCATAGCTTTTAAAAATTATTTTCTCTCTCAAGCCCACATGTAGTTGACGTCATGCATGCAAGGTAGGCTAGAGAGGCAACATTGAGACCTCTTGTACTAAAAATGTGGGAGAGGGACTCAAAAATTATGACAAAGAGGGTTATTCCCTTCATATATTGCAAAACATCTCCAAACCCTTATTTGGGCTTTGTGGGCTCCAAATGGGTCTCATGGGTCTCCATGTGGCTTGAGATCAAGTCGATGCTCCTTCAACGAGGGCTAGAAGATGACACATGTCCTCACATGGCTCCCTAGGAAAGACAAAACCTCCTCTGGGCCTTGGAACAACTACCAAGTGTCAGGCGCAATGTGTAGTCGGTTGGGCAATGTGGGCCAAGTGCATCATCATCTTTGAATAATTGGGGCACGAACAAGCAAATCATGGTGCTAAAGAAGCCCATGGTGAGGCAATCAATGCTCTGCATGGATGGAGGCCCATGGTTCTCAACGCCGACCCTAAAAATTCCATTGTGATCCTCTGGAGGGCTTGGATGCTGTATAGGGAGGCCAAGTCTAAAGATGAAAACCACTTGCAATTTTGTATAAGATCTAATGCGCCTCCACCTTCCAATACAATGATTCATTAGTGTGATTGAGTAAATAAACTTGCTAATCAAGGGCAGAAGTGGACACTTCATAGTGGGTTTCCCTTCCAAATTTGGCAGCTTTGAACATGTACTAATGTTACCTTCCTGGGTAGGATAGGTTAGCGAAGGACCTTATTAGGTGGTTTCAACCTCTAAGGGAATGACAAGTCCAAAGTACACCCTTCAAATGGCAAGTGTCATGTGAAATAATGATGGAACAGAGTGGGGACAGAGGGAAGGCTCCAAGCCGCATGCCAAGCTACAAGGGTAGCTATGATGTGTGAGACATACAAATGATTAACCCCTTAAGGTGGGGCAATTCATCGCCTACTAGGGGTTGGGACATTCATGGGTCCTTAATGATGCAAGGGGCACTCATAAGGGCCCTAGGAACCAGGGTGATGGCCATAATGATAAGGGGTAGAGCTCATGTTTGGCTTTTGCCCATGTGCTAAACTTTATTGTCCCAGCGATCTTTTGCATTTTGTGGTACATTTCCTATTATATGTGGCCAATTATGCTTTTATCTTTCTTTTTAGCTGCATCAACTTCAAGGGCATCATTCCAGGGGAAGGGGAAGCAACACATTGTGGACCCAAATAGGAAAATGTGGAAAATGGCTTTGTCAGGAATGGAGGTGAGTGAGATATATGGTATCGGGAAGTGAGACCACACAACCAAAATCAAGGTTTGCCATGTAGTGTCACTCCTAAAGCTAATAGCTGAGTAAGGAGATCTCACGAAACTAGGGTTCAAGATTAACCCCCCAATTGAGGTAAGGAAAGAAGAGTACAGCCAAAGCACTTCCTTCTTCCAAGTCTCCCAGTAACCCATGCCCAAGTGTGCCCAAGAAAAACAAGCATAAACACCCAATTAGATAATGAAAAATTATACCTTTGGGGTTGGATGGCCCACCTTCAAACATACGATCAACACAAATGAGCAAGGGTACACAATGGTTGGCTCATATGGTAGAGAATGGTAGCAGATCAAAGCTATCAGGTGGCTGGCAAGGGGTTGTTGGTTGCCAGTAGAAGACAAATCTAGGAAAAAAATTCTCCCCTAGGGTCACCCACTATCGGCAAGTAACAGCGGTAATACTAATAAATTTTCAGTATCCCTTGTATTTTCTTCGAGTTTTGGATAGTTGGGGGATTTCTAGGCCTTGCATGAAATTACAAATTTAATAAAAGAAAGGGGGGGGGGGGGGGGGAATGAGTATGAGTACATTCATCTATCCTGGAGCTCAACCAGATTTGTGGCTAGCAATCCATGTGAAAATAACAAACGTGCATTTGTTGGACACTGCTTGTTTTTAACTGCTTCACAAACATTAATCTAGCATATGATGTATTAAAAGGTGTGTTACCCACCATTAGTGGGTGACCCCAAAGGAGGAATTTTTTCCCAAATTTGTCTTCAACCAACAACCCTTGACAACCACCAGTGTAGTCGATATTGTGCCAGATGTCTCCACTCCCGGAGCCAAACCCTCGCCCATCTATCAATATCATATGTTTGAAGGTGGGCCATCCAATCCTAAAGATATGGTTTTTCATTATGCAATTGGGTCCTTATGATTGTTTTTCATTAGCACACTTGGGTATGGATTATTGGGTGACTTAGAAGAAGGGTCGGTTTCGACTGTAGTCTTGTTCCCTCACCTTAATTGGGGGTTAATCCTCAACCCTAGTCCCACGGGATCTCTCCCCTACTAGCTTACAGCTTTAGTATGGGCGTTACTTAGGAAACCCCGATTTTGGTAGCACGGTTTCATTTCCTCGTTCGACATTTTTCACTCCCCTTCGCACATTACATGCCCATTTTTCATCATCTTCCCTCTCTGGGTCCACATGACCACTGGGTCCATAAGGCTCTAGTACCCCCTCCCCTTGTCCACATGTCTAGGTCAGGCTTGGAACGATCCCCCAGAGGTCAACGCAAATTTTAAAAAAAAAGATTAAAAGCACATCATGGCCGCATACAAAAGGAAATAATACCACAAAATGCAAAAGATGATCGGGACAATCAAATTTAGCAAGTGGGAAAAGGCCAAACATGAGCTCTACCCCCTATCATTATGGCCATCACCCTAGTTCCTAAGGCGCCTATGAGTGCCATATGCATCATTAAAGGAACCCATGTATGTCCCAACCCCGGGTGGGCGATGAATTGCCCCACCTTAAGCGGGTAATCGATGTTATATCATACACATCATGCTCTCATCCCCTGCAACCTCGAGCAATAAAATAAAAGAAAAATCAATAAAAGGCAAAAGGCAAATGAAGACATCATTACATGCTCAAAGGCCCATAAAACTCAAATCAGTGACTCATTTTTTACCCTTTTTCTATGCATGGCCTAGTGATCACATTGGAGGTCTTCCTCTCACGCTTACTCGCAAGCCTTAGGTCTCACATAGGCTTCCTCTTTCCTCCCATGTTTCTCTAGTGAAGCAATAACCCTATTTTGAAGAAGAATCATCTTATAAAGCTCCTAGAGAAGCTTGGCCTCATCTTGGAAGTCTTGATCCTAGACATACTCATCATCATTAAATATTCATAACGCTAGGTCTAGGTCTTCTTTCTAAGTCTTTCTTGAACAGCCTTTCTAGCTTTTCTTAAAGCATTGAGCCCTAATTGAACCTATCGTTTGAATGGGCCTTGGGAATCACTCCATATCTTATCATTGATCCCATCATTATAAATGATTTCCTTCATACTGGGACTCCTCCCATCGCTAAAAATTTGTAAAGAGCAAGGGACACTGACTGAGGTGACAGTGGGTCTTTGTTCCATATTTGTCATTTGGTTTAGTAGTGACAACAAGGTGATAATGTGAGAATTCTTGGAAATGTTACATTCCAAGTTATTTTTTAAAGAAACCTAGAAGGAAGACAATGAGTCTACTAATGCAAAATTTTAGTGTGGAGGTAGCTCATCAAAGTAAATAATCTCAATCAAAAACAGTTGGTTTGCAGCCCTTAGATTTCTTAAAGATGTATTTTGTGATCTGGGAAAGCATCTAGAAAGTTATCTTACTTGTGGGTTCGCTAAAAGGTCTATATTGAAAAGATGATATTTGCTAAACACCTAAATAAGCCATGGCAGAAATTGTCATCATAAGTGAATCTGAGACCAAGTGATGGCTATGAGTTGAGAAAGAGATTTATTGTTTACTAAGTACATAACATAGAACTATTCTATTGAAGAAACTTAGTGCCTTCATGAGAATATGATTAGCAAGACAGGGAAGCTTTAGTCAAAGAATATGAGGTCATTGTTGAAGTTAATCAAAGATTGCAATTAGTTACTTGGACCAAGAGTTTCCTCCAATTTGCAATTGCAAAGCCATGAGTTGGATTTTCCTTGTCATCAATAAGAAGCATATACATCAAACTTCAATAGAGACATTTTATGGCATGATATGGGAAAAAAACTGGCATATGGAAGTCAAGTTTAGCATATATTCCATTATAATGTTTGTTCATCATCAATTGTAGCATGAAAGGTGGTCTATTTTAGAGGTTGAGAAAGGGTACCCTTTTAATATTTGCAGTAGAAATTACTTGAAGACAACATAACAACCAGATAAGACCATTCCATCTCAACTTGCTTAAAGAACTCCTTGTAGTGACACTTGTTTTAAGGAAACGGAACTTATGGACATGACCATGGTATGACTCTAGCATGCATTTTATGTGCAACTCCTTCACATAAAGGAGATCAATGGCATCTAGCCCTTGGAGATATGGGCTGTTGACCACTCTGTGTCCACGACCCCATAGCGGTTCATCACTTTTTCCGCAAAAGGGATCTATCATGTTCAAGTGTTCAAGCCCACAGTTTTGTTAAAGATGTAAACCCATTCTACATGGTTATAATGTAAATAATCTTAGTAAAGACTGTCATGTATGTAACAACCTAGGTAAACATGGTATTTTGATGACAATTTCTACCTTAGAAGGTTTTTTGTCTTACTGATTCATCTGTGTTTCTAGACACAAATGATCGACGGAGTTTTTCCCTCCAAACTCACCCCAAAGCTAGGGTGGATTTTGTCGTCAAGATATTGAATGAGTCCTAGTGTTTTTTATCGAGTCTTTGTAAAAGTAATTTGGGAATAATCCTAGGTAATTGGCTAGATTATTTTATTACAGATTACTTAGTCTACTAGATCATATTTTGTGTCGCAGAAATGGGTAAATGTTGATGGTCTGTAGCGAACAGTGTTCACCCTTCATGTACTAAATTGTAAAAACTTCATGTAATAAATATTTAATGAATGGTCCCTCATAATTAGACACCATAGCTAAATATTAGAAGATTGGAAAAATAATTAATCCCCTCATAAGTCAATTAATTCTGGCAAAATTAAATTAAAATCTTAAGCCTGAAATTTAATTAATTTTGTGTCTTCGGTAAAATTAAATTCTCCAGTGATGAAATTCGTGGGTTTTAAAGAAGTTAATTTTTGGAGGTCCCCAATATTGAGGAAATCAAGAAATTTTGGACCATTTGGCCTTGGTGGTTAAGTCAAAGTCAATATTTTAAGGAAATTAACTCAAAATAATTAATTGAGTTAATTAAAAAGCAATTAAATTATAAATTCGTTTTTTCCTCAAAAATTAAATAATTTCGACAATAATGATTAAAGACTAATTATATCTTTATGAACAGTTGAGAGTGATTTGACAGGGACCAAGCCAACTAGTCGTGGGAAATTTTACCTATAAATTAGAGGTCAGTGTCACTCTGTCTTTCCACCTGATCAATGAATCGTATACTAAACTCTCTTGTATACTTTTCTGAACTTAATTCAAAAGTCTTTGGGGTTTCAACGTGTGGTGGTTTTCCTCTTCATGAATTTATGGTAACATTGTTCTAATTTCTGCTTAATATTATGTGAAAACTATCAATCAATAGCTCTCTTAGAATAATCTGAAGTACACGTATCTTATTCAATTTGTTGGATCTAGGGCAACATTTTTAATTTTGATCAAAGTAGCAAGTATCTCTATTTCTTTAGAATTTCATTGTTGTTCTATTTCTCTACTTGGTTTGATGGTTGATCTATTGTTTGCAAGAGATCTCTTAGGTTTTTCTTGTTGAGCGTTTGGGGATAGTCCTCGGTTGGACTAGCTAACTCTCAGCATATATTTTTTTAAGAGACCTCATATAAGCTCCATGATTTATCTAATGATAAAATCTTTTTCTGCAGGGTGTTTTTGGGCAAGTACCTCTTTACAAATTTCAAAATCTTTTTTTAAAAATATGTGAAAATTTTGATAAGAGCTAGCTATTGAGAGACTTAGATTCTCAGATTTGGAAGCGGAGTTGGACTCATACTCCTCAAATCTGCTAGATCTAGAAATTTTGTGCGTAGATCTGTAAATCTGATATTGAAAATAAAATAAAAAAACACAATCTTCTAGGATTTTATTTATTTTGTATATCTGGGTTTTGGGTATTTTGTTTTCGTTTTTTACAGGTGCAAAACTGAAAGAGAGGTTTAATTTGAAGCCAAATCTAGACCCTGGAGGGCAAGATTTGGCCTCAATACCATTTTTGCAAAGACATTATTTAAAATTACTTTTCAGTCTAAGGGTTTCAAAACTTTAAAGCAGAAATAATGTTGACTTAAAATTTAAATATGGGCAAGAAAAAAAACTTTATAAATCTCTAGGCTTCTTGGGCTGCCATTTTTTGTTGCATTTTATCCTTCTCTAGAAAAATTCGAAATTTTTTTGTTCCCTGCATTTTTTACTTTTCTTTCCCCTTCTCTGTGTTTTCCTTTTTCTCCTTTTTCTTGTGTCCTTGCTCCCTACTCCCCCATCATTGCTCGACCTGCGTGTTCCTCTCCTCCTCATCCTCGTTGCCCAATCTCCTTCGTTCCCTCATCCTTCGAGCTCTTCTCCCTTGCTCGCAACTACTTCCTCGAGCTTCATCTCATCTGTAGCTCCCTGCTACAAATGGCTTCATCCTTCACGCATACCCCTCAAGCCAGCGTCTTTCTCTAACCCTCGTTCCTCCCTTTGCATCGATGCCATCTCCTATAGTGAGCCCCTCCTCCTTCGACTTGCATCTTCCCTCTTTCGTTGCCATCACATCCCTCCTCGTCGCCGCCATCAACCTGCATACATTCGATTTCTTTTCTTTTTTTACTTTGTTTTGTTTTGATTTCATTAGGGTTAGATTCTCATAACATTAAAAAATTTGATTTCTTTTTTATTAATTGCTTTTCAATTTTATTTTATTTTTTGACCACCATCAACCTGCATACATTCGATTTCTTTTCTTTTTTTTACTTTGTTTTGTTTTGATTTCATTAGGGTCAGATTCTCATAACATTAAAAATTTGATTTCTTTTTTATTAATTGCTTTTCACTTTTATTTTATTTTTTTAATCAAAAAATATAACTTAAAAAAAAAAAAAATGATTTTCATATTGGGTTTAAAAAGGAATTAAATTTAAAGGAAATTTTAAAAGGCTTCAACAATTTCAAATTTTTATGTGGCCTTTGGCCCATTAAAAAATTTTAATTAATGAACTTTATCACATTAAAATTGCCGAAGGAATAATTAAAATTTTAATCTAAAGTTCTTTTGGGGATTCTTGTGTTAAGGGTTTTGCACTTTAAAATTTTAAAGGGAAAACCTTGCAATGGTAAAAAAAAAAATTAAACTCTAACGTCAAAAATACATTTAAATTTTTTTTAATCATTTTTAAAGTTGACTATAGGTAAACATGATTTTTTTTGGATTGGGGTCATTTAAGAAAAATCATTTTAATTCTAGAATTGTTTGAATTGTGTAGCATTTGAATTTCATGGTTCTACAAGGTATTTAATTTCCGAAATTTAGTTGCTAGAGTATTTTGCATGCTAATGTTTTGAGCATTTTCTTATGCTTGACATCTATCAAGATTATTCATCGTTGAATTAATTCTAAAATTAATTCTAAGCGTGGTTTAATTACTTGAACTATTGGATATTTATTGCATATTTCTTGGTGAATTTTTCAAGTAATTATTAAGTACTCTTTCATAGAACTCGGATAAATTGCATATCTTTTGTTTCCTAAACTGAGTTTTTTGAGCATCTATTGGCATTGACATTAAATTGTGAAGAACCTTTTGTTTCTCTTTGGGCTATTATTGTATTAAAAAACATTTGAAGTAAGCTTGTGGTTTAATTGTGATACTGCTATGAAGTTCATCTTTCAATCTTTGTCTAGTGAAGTGAACATTTCATTTTGGTGATTAAGAGCTTTGATAGATTATGGCATAAGCGCTTTTCATCCTAGAATCTAACTTCATCTCATCTTCAAATCATATTGTGCATTTGCATATTAAGTTAGTTCTGCATAATTAAAATTTACTTCCAAGAATAAGCTTGGTCGGTAGAGAGATAGGTACTCATCCATCTTTGTTTGAGAAGCTTGCTTTTAATAGTACTTAAAATGATGACCTTGCAGTCATCAAAGCCACAGCCCTTTGCAACGCCAGAATCACTGGGTATGTTAGATTTTCAAGGGAGGTATCGTTAATCACACCTTAGTGTGCTTCACCTTATCTTCTCTCTGCCAATTACAACGAAATCAGGCCCAATATAGAAAGGATCAAAGAGTCAAAACTTAGATAGGCATTTAACTAAAATTGACCAAGATTCCTGCATCATTAAAATTTACTTCCAAGAATAAGCTTGGTCGGTAGAGAGATAGGTACTCATCCATCTTTGTTTGAGAAGCTTGCTTTTAATAGTACTTAAAATGATGACCTTACATTTGTCAGAGCCACAGCCCTTTGCAACGCCAGAATCACCAGGTATGTTAGATTTTCAAGGGAGGTATCGTTAATCACACCTTAGTGTGCTTCACCTTATCTTCTCTCTGCCAATTACAACGAAATCAGGCCCAATATAGAAAGGATCAAAGGGTCAAAACTTAGATAGGCATTTAACTAAAATTGACCAAGATTCCTGCATCTCGCATTAGTTTTAGGATCTGCGTTTCATATAAGATAGTTATTCATCCAAGCAGTTGTTGCTAATCAATTACTTGGTCCTAAATTTCCTAGCAAGATTGTTGACTCCATAAGGCACTAGTATCAATCGTCTAAATCTAATCACATGCTATAAGTCATGTTAAATCTAATCAAATGCTATAAGTACTTGGTTGCTTCACTATATCTCCCGAACTGGTTGGTTTCCAACTAGTTCTCCTTCATTCTATTTCCGTAGGGTCTACCTCCCTTACCTGTTGTAGGGAGACGACTTAAACAAAGAGATTGGGGATCAGGGTGATAGCCCCCGGTCTGAGCCATTGTCCCGGTGCCTAGACTTTCTGTGTGACAACATGGTCAAAAATCACAATTTGAGGGTACAAGTGGTCCGACCACCATGACCGCAAATTCTTTAAGGAAAGTGAATAGATTGCTCAAGAAGGGGACGATTCACATTACTTATGAATGACCACTACTTCCTGAGGATATCATACCTAAATTTATGCAAGTGATTTAATGGGTTATTGGCTAATTATTTGATGATGATTCCACCTTGACAACCTCACACATTGATTATTGGAGCAAACTTGGAAGGATTACCCCCATTGGAAGGGGTTTTTGATCTTAGTTTTGAGAATACTTTACATTGGAAGCCACACACCCCAACATAGAGGACATTTGAAAGTTGACACATATATTTTGTGGAACACACCCTTAGAAAGCCTTCGAAAGTTGGATGATGCACCTTGGAGCCTATGTACACCTTTTCTTGAGGAGGCATATCACTATTTGGAGGTTACCTCACTTGAATATTGTACATGTGACTTGAGCAACCCAGCTTTTTTGTATTTTAGTTTAGCTAATTAGAAAATGTGGTGTTTTACCCCTCCATAGGCTAGAATTTTGGGTAATTCATGAAACATTAATTTCTCGTTGTAAAGGAAGTTGGAGCATTTCTCTATAAACAGAGATACACTTCCCCATTTGTACTCATGGTTGGATTGGGCACAAAATTCCTTAGCATTCTAATTTTTTCGTTGGAGACTTTTATTTTCTTCTTTGTGCAATGGATGGCTAGCTAAAGCACTCTCTTCAAGGTGTGATTTTGTGGATACTTCTTAATGGATGGATGTTCAATGGCCAAATGGATTTCTATTGTTATTTGAAGAGTAAGTGGTATTTTCATGTCCTTATGGTATTTTATTCTTGAATGGTTGTAAAAGTGGTGTTCTTCTCTAATGGTAATGGTGCACCCTCTTCTAAATTCTTGAATAGATCCCTTCTCAAAGACATTGGAGGTACTTTAGTGGAGAATCATACCTTCATTTATTCTTGAATGGTTGTAAAAGTAGTGTTCTTCTCTAATGGTGATGGTGCACCCTCTTCTAAATTCTTGAATAGATCCCTTCTCAAAGACATTGGAGGTACTTTAGTGGAGAATCATACCTTCAACTTCTTCTTCTTTTTCGAAAGAAAAATCACAATTTTATTCTAAGAAAAAAATTACATTTTGCATATGCTCAAAGCATTGACTTATATCAGCCTGAAGGTTTATGCACAAAAAGAAAAACAACAATAAAAATAAACATACATAGATTGTCGGGGCTAAGTGTAATTATATAATCACCTAGTTTTCCCTTCCTTTTCTCCAAATTTCACTGCACACCATGATTGGGATCATTTGTTACTATAGCCATTTGATTGTCATCTACCTGCATGGGAATTCCCTTATCAAAATCCGAGCTCTCAACTAAATGGGATCTCTTTAGGCCTCCCATTCAAGTGTTGTGGCTATCTACATTTGTTGTTGCCTAACTATTATGATCTTTGTTGATTATGAGCCCTTCTAATTAGTTTCCGCAGTTCCTGACTGCTCCCCTCCTCCATTATTTTGGCTACCAAGATGAGTCTATGCTTTCTTTGTTTTGAGTCTGTTTCTCAAGTTCTTCTCCTTCCTCTTCAAAGTTATCAGAGAACAACCACCCTCTTGGCTTTGAAGCCTTTCTCATTTTCTTTTTTGGGGCCCTTTTGGCGTGTGGACATGTATTATGCAAGAGTCCTATTTGAAAACAATATCAACATCTAAATGTTATATTCTCATAATCAAATACATGTGGCCACTGAAAATTTTCATGTTTTAAGAGAAGACAACATGGAAGACCCTTGCTAAAATCGATCTCTATGCATCTCTTGGCAAAAGTAAAAATACATTTTGTTGTTCTGTCCAAATCCATCTTTTTGAATTTTCCCAAGGTATTCCGATGTACTCCATAACCTTGTGGTGCCAAAAGGGAAGAGGGATATTTGGCAACCTTACCTAAACTGCATCATTGTTACTACCATGTTGCTAGCATCAAACTCTATGAACCAAGGAATAACAAAGAGCCCAGCACTGCCCCAAAACAATGGCGCTTCATTGAGAACTTTGCCAACATCTTGTTGGGAGAAAAAATTGAACGACAAAGAATCCTATAGAGCATAAGTAGATATCAAAATTTGTAGTCCAAGAGGAGTGTACCAACTGATGGACAAATATTTCCTTCGTTTTGAGCTAGAAATCATTGAAACGATAGATATTTCCTTAGAAACAAGCCTCTCATTGTAAGGATGCAGGTACCCGATCTGAAACTAAGGTCAAAGTTGAGGCAAATGCCTTCATTTATGCCCATGATATAACTGCAAACTATCACAATCCACACCCCACGTGCACATATTGTAAAAGAAATAACACCCAATCTTTGAGATCCATAGAACCCCCGCGTCTTGATCCCCATAATTGGATGAGAAAGAAAATGGGTCTAGCCACCACAGATTCCCCACGTCTCCTAGCTCCACAATCTGACCTATACCCACACCTACAAAAAGACCCAAAACTAACTGGAGATCCAGGATTGCAGAGCCTTGATCTATCGTAAAAGAAGTAAATAAGCCACCCAAAAACCAGTTGTCCACACAAATGCCATATACTGCAAGAAAACCACAACAGAATCGCAGATTTGGGATCACAATGACGAGATCTAGTAAAGGTTTGCATATGCCAAGGCTCTACTGGCTACGCAGATCGTTGGTTCCAAATAGCTTGGATCCAGCCCCCTTAGAACTATTTCGAAAGATCCTCGACCCTCTTCCCTCATCCAACGAAATGTGAGGTCCTTTAATTGCAGATCTTCGCAAAAACCAAAGGCAAACAAGACCTTTGCGGTTGCACGGTCTGCATCACAAGAAACCCTAGTGCTCCTTTCAACGATTTCAACTTCTTAACTTACGAATTAACTAGAATGATCTATTAGGCTTGTAGTGGACTACCCTATTTATCATTTTGAGTTCATTTGTAAAATTCTAAAGAGGAGCCTTAGTTGACCTCATATGCCCAATCCTTAGTTGGCAATAGTCTTTGGTCCTTCAATCAGAATTTCATACTTTTAACTCTTTCAAACTGTTTTGTTAAATTTACGCTTCAGAGTAACCTTGAAGCTCATTGTCTTGAAATCCCAACAATCCTACCCTAGGTAAGCCCCACATGAATTGCAAGAGGGTTGGCGATGTGACAATGGCCTCCCTCTTAGTTGCAGTCAAACTGCACTTAAACTTTAGGACATTATGTCAAGAAGTGCATGTTCGTATGACAACAATGCCAATTATAAAGAAACAACCTAGTTATGATTGATTTTTTTAATACATACTAAGGAAAAAGCTACCAATCCATATGCATTTGTCTCGTGATTGTTAGCCCCTACATACACCAAATAACTCTTGTAACCATTTTGCCAATAATTGAACAAAATTCTATGAAAATAATTTTGCAAATTTTTCTAATGTCACATAAAATAAACATATTAATATCAATTACTAGAAAAACACAATTTCTTTTTGTTTTATGAAAAGAGAATTTTCTATTGCTCTATCTTACCAATTTGACTCTACTACCCTTGTCAGTAATTTCCACAATTAAAAAAAAAGGAACATCAACCATGTGGACGAAGTGCTAATGCAAACAATCATGTTACATATAATGGCAAGCCACTAGGATAGATGGTGCATGGGGATTGGGGTGACGAGTCTACCTTTATTACTCCTCCCACCAACTCGAATTAAATGATGTTACATAGTTGTCACGGCCAAATAGAGGGATAACCACAACCATCAATTGAATCCAATGACTGGCATTGCATGTAATGATGATTGAATGCAGGTTAAGGTCTAGCTTTGATCCTTGTACTCACTCTTCTGGCAACCAACAACTATGTAGATTTCATTATTCCAAAACCCGTGCATTCTTCATCATTCTAACTATCGCTCTCTAGAAATTGAAGGAATAAGTTTTAAAAGGTGGTTTCAAAGCACTGTTGCGAAAATCGCGGTTTTTTGAAAATGGTCATATTATCGCCCAATTATTACGTGAATTTTTTTCGCAAAAAGTTGCGAAATAATCGCGATAACTTGAAATTATCGTGACTATTACGAAAAAATCTTGAATTTTTATTTTTATTTTTATTTTTTTTGGTCGATTTTTTGATGAGGGGGAGGTGACACAACCTACCGAAGCTACCCCTGTCACTAGTAGAGGACGTGGTCTACCTCCTATAGCTCCTAGTTCTTCTGCTTCTAGAGCACAGCAGAGTCCACTGCCAACTCCATCGGCATCTACATCTAGAGGGAAAGCTATTGCATTTTCTCGCAAGAGGGGCAGAAGAAATCAATGGTATTAGTTATTTGGTTCATTTCATTGTATATGACATTATGACTCCTATGAGATACATTATTATATTTTTTGTTGATATATTGAGGCTGAGTTGGGACTCAGGAGTCAGCACTGACTATTCAGGACATGATTCACTGTTATGTGTGATGTAGCACTAAAAATGATATTACACATCTTATATATTAGTTCTTTTATCATATTTATGTGTCAATGTATTTATTTTATTTTGTAGATGCTTTAGATATTAAAAAAAAAATGAAAAAAAATGAATATTTTTGTATTTTACGATTTTTTACCCGATTATTTCCCGATTTTTCCGATTTTTTCCCTCGCCGATATTATCTCAATAACAATTACTGCAACATTGGTTTAAAGTTGCTTCTTCACACTCCACTTTCTACTGTGAATGGCTACCCTTCAACTAATTTTGAGATCATATACAAAGATAATTATCACCTTGTTTGATTTGGCACCTTTTTTAATGTGCCCGAGAAATTATTGTCCAAAGGACGAAGTAGCCTATCGGTCCCCATAAGGCTATAGTCCTCAGTAAAGGGATAAACCCCAAAATATCCTATGTTGAGCAAATTTTGGGGCAGCTGGGTAAAGAAACCTAAAATTGGGGTTTGGAGTAAAATTTCCTTAATCATTTGAGAAGAAGAGACCCCTCTAGGAAATCTATAAATAAAAGAGGGTTGAATACATTTGATGGCATTATTATGGATCATCTCATTTATTTTTTGAGCAATTGCTCTGAGGGTTTTAAGACCCCCTCTCTCCCTGTCAATTTCGGTGGTGAAATGTTCCACCCTAGTTTGCACCATTCTATCTTCTCTACTCCCAGTTTTACCATTCTGGGGGCAACAAGTCTCCTGTTGATATTGATCTTTGTTCTGTGCACAGGGATACCTTTTTGAAGACAGTGAAGTCTCTGTTTTATTGTTCTAGCACAAGAATACTCTTTGGAAGAACAGCGAATTCTGTTGGGTTTTTTATTCTTGATTTGGAACAGTGACATCATCTAGGAGGCCAGACAGTAGGCGCTTTTTTTTGTTGATTCTTACATTGCTTGGGCACTGGTCAACAAAGGGAGAATTAAAGTGAGATCTTTCCTGAGGGATTTGGGTCCCTTAGAGGCTCCTTAAGACCTAATGCAAATTCGATCCTTAGTTTTGAACTTGGGACTGCCCTAATTACTCAGCGAAATCATAATCTGACTTCTAGACATGAATAGGATCACGTTCTGGAGCAAGCAGAACCTTGAGCTTAACTTGAAACCTGTGGCTTGAAGTCGGAAGTCTGTGCAGCATGAACTCGAACTGATGAATGTCCTGAAGTTATCTGCACTTGGAAAGACACATTCATACAGACCAGCGAAGGTCCATACCTGTGATTCGGTGTTGTCTATACTAGATAGTTTGGGCCCCACAACAGAAGCCTCGAAGTTGACAGAAGAAGCAGTTAGATGAGTGAACCAGGTTGGCAACAGTACGAAGCTCAGATTTGTAGGAAACTCGAAACTGTTATAAAGCAAGAACTTATTAAAGTCTGCAAAACTATGTATTTGATCTTTGTGGGATTCAGCATCTAATACATATGGTTTATAAGTATGATATGTTGTGGAATGTACTGTCAAACTGTATTTATGCACTGATAACACCATATTTTTAGGTCACTGTATTGTGAATTGTATATGGTTTAATTGCAGTATTGTTTCCTTGCAAGTCGATCTGCTTATTTGTTGTATCACAAAAAAGGGAATTACAGATTGATGAGTATAATTAAAATTTAGCTGTTGCATTAGAGAAGTAAAATTTGTAGCTACAAGGAAACCCTAGGGCAAAATCACCCTAGTTTCACTACAGTGGTATCAGAGCAGAAATCCTGCCACCCCAGATGGTGTTTGAAGATGGAGCAAGCTAGACAAAATCTTTGGCAAGGAATATGCAGAGTCTTGGCAGAAGTTAGAAGAGCAGCAAGCAGAAACCATCAACCAATTGCAATATTGGAATAGAAGGGCTCTTGAGGAATTACAAAAATTTAACAAAATGGCTGCAGCGTCCAAGGAAAACGATGAGGATCAATCCCTTGAACCTGATGATAGGACCACAAAGACATCAGATAATGATATTGACATTTCCACTAAGAATATTACAGGGTCTTCCATGAAGCAGTCAAACTGTTGTTGGTATTGATAACAAGAATAAGACTGGAAATATGGAACTAGAGAATAATGTTGTTAACAAAAGTGAACTTCACTCAAAGAAGCAAGATGTAGGTGAATGCGACCATGGCAAATATAGTGGTAGTACAGTCGAACCTGAGAAAGACAATGAAGGGAAAGATGGTGGGAAGGTAGAAACTAATGAAGATGATGATACAATTTTTGACACAGGATTCGCTATCAAATTCTTCACGAAGCTCTAGCTTTGGATACAAGTGGACACCAGCGGAATCTGATGATGGACCTCTTGACGATAAAGATTTTTCTGAAGGTACCAGTGGGCTTGACACTGACATGGAACCATGTGGTTTTGGTTATCCCTATAGGAAAAGGAGAAAGAGCTGACCTGAACCACCGGAAAGGAAAAAAGGAGTCAGTCCTTGGTCAATGATTAAAGAAAACACTGGAAAGGATCTTACCCAAGTTTATCTTTGTGTCTACTTCAACGAACCATTTTCTTCCCTGCAAAAATGCTTTGAGGATTTAGAGTATTCTGATCTTATTGATCAAGCATATGAATGAGGAAAGAAAGGGAACAGGCTAACACGGATATTAAATGTGACAGCAATTGCACATAGTAATTTAGCTCAGGGGGTGGAAATCAGTCAAAGACAAAGCAAACGTTGTTCATTAATGAGTTTGGTTTTAGCAAAAACTCTAGAGAAGCAGAGCCAGGTCCAAAGCTGAGGAGATAAGAAGATGCCTCCCTTGGCAACACTTGAACCTCATGATGGGCAGCATGTTGGCTCAGTTGCATTTCTGACAGTATTTCATTGTCCTGATCACATAGTTCTTTTTAAGTTTTAACTATTGGTCCCCTCTGCAAGTTCAGATGGTTGGTTATCGTCATCAGATTTAGAAAATTGGCAGTGTATTCAAACACTTGAACCCAGAAGTTCATTAGAGCCAAGACATGAGATTGTTTTTTTCGTCAAGTTTTAGTTATACCTCGTACAAGCCTGGTTTTACTGACAAATGCCAAAAAATGTGCCATATATGGAGTACAAATAGAATGTGGTTCTAAACCTGCAGCCACATGCATGGGCTATCTAGCAGAGTTTTGCATAGCAATGGCTATTTTAAGGCTTACTGCTACAAGTGAGAATGTTGTTGATGGAGAAGGAACAGTACAGGTTTATTGTGTTCAAACCCAGACAATTCAACAGTATGCCCTAGACTTGTCTCAGTGTCTGCTACCAGTTGTAGAACCTATACCTTCAGAAAAGGATGGGTCTGCCTCTCGAATCTTTGAGATATCTGCCTCGTCAGCTTTCACACCTGTTGAACCATCTCAAGGCAACAATGTAGGTCAAGCGATAACTCGTGATTCTCGAGCCAAATCCCCTAAGCTTGTGAATGCTACTGAGAAGGCATCCACAAGCAGAAGCCCAGTCTTTGTGAGTTCTGTGGAATCTTCTGATATGCATAATCCATTGGCCATGTCTGGTGTGGGTTCCAAGTATGGTGTCTCTATATCTCCAGGTATTCTTACGGACAATCCCCCTTTATCTTCTCCAGCTCCTGTCATCCAAGTCCAAAATCGTCTGGAAGATGCTTACATCCAAACAGTCCATCTAGAAACTTTGAACAGACATTAGCTGTTGTTTCTTCTGCTAGAGACCCAGAATATTTGTTGGCGAGAAAAACTGACAGTCTCCTTGCAACTTTACCTGATATGACTTCTTTGGAGGCAATTGGTAATAGTCGCATGATAGACAATTGTTTAAAGAAAGATGATGAAAAGATAGGACAAAGCCACCTATGTGTTGCAATGAATCCAAGCATAGCAACAATTGAGTGCCAAGTAAGCTCCAGCCCAACATATCTTGTAACTCCATCACAGCTCATGTGTATCAGTGTCATCTGAAAATATGGTGTTTACAAACGAAACAAACAAAAGGGATAATACAGAAGTGAAGAACATGATACTTGACACTAAAGTAGAAACTATAACTAGCTTCAGTCAACTACAGGAATCATCTTCAAAGAAGGAAGTAGAAAATGCATTTGTTCTTACAGATACAGTGGACAAAACATTTAGTTCTCAAACTTCAGAACAAAGTAGTGAAAACGCAAGACAGAGTTGTTTTTTCTATAGAGTCTCTTAATGTAGAAGAAAATCAAATTGGAGAGAAAGTTATTGATGATAGAGAACAGCTTTTAAATGTGTGCAGAAAAGATGTTCAAGAAAATCAAAAGGATAGGACTAAGTCTGCATTGATACTTGCAACATCACAGTCTTCGTGAGGTGTGTAAGGGAAGGAAATCGAGAAAATAAGATCAAATCATGACCTTCATCTTCATCGGAAGCACCATTAAAGGCACATTTTGTATGTTTTGGGCAATTAGATATTTCAGGAACCAAAATTTACAATCATACAAGTTGTGCTCGGATGGGTTTTAAGTGTGCTTCTGATGCAGGAGTAGCTTATAAATATGCAACTCGAAATAACTTGTTAGGGCAAGCTAATGTGAAGTTTAAGTCTTTAAGACCAAGCAAGTCCATCAACCAAAAGAGGAAACTGTTGTATTGCAGAGCAGTTCAGAATCACTGAAGAAGGGAACTGTGGCCTTCCAAAGCAATGTGTAATCCCTGAAAAAGAAAAAACTTAGTGAAGAAGTGCTTTCCCCATTGCCAGATACATTGAAAACCAGTATTAAAGATGTACCACTTTCATTGCCAAATAATGAAATACGGGATTTGAGTCCTTTAGGGTCATCTAATGGGCCTAAGGTTGAAGAAGCACTATGAGATTCCACTCTCATATACGAGGATCAATCATCATCATTAGTCCAGTTGAACTCTTGCTTAAACAAGCCAGATGAATTGGGGAATAACAATCCTAAAGAATCTGCATGTGTAAAATCCGTACTAGAAGGCATTAATAATCAACAAAAAGTCGTCAAATTGCAGGGGTCAAAATACCAGTTATATGGAAGATGTCAGAAAATGCCTGTAGTACATCGAAGAAGGGAAACAAAATGGGCAGTAGCAGGATTTATCATTGCTTGAGGACAAGCAATGTTGAGAAGGGGGGACTGTAATGTCCCCGAGAAATTAATTGTCCAAGGGACAAAGTAGCCTGTCAGTCCCCGTAGGCTATAATCCTCAATAAAGGAGAAAACCCCAAAATATACTATGTTGGGAAATTTTTTGGGGCAGCTGGGCAAAGAAACCCAAAATTGGGGTTTGGAGTAAAATTTAATCAATTAAGAAGAGACCCCTCAAGGAAATTTATAAATACAAGAGGGTTGAATTCATTTGAGGGCATCATTGTGGATCATCTCATTTGTTTATTGAGCAATTGCTCTAAGCATTTCAAGACCCCTTTCTCCCTGTCAATTTTGGTAGTGAAAGAATCCACCCTTGTTGGCACCATTCTATCTTTTCTACTCTCTGTTTTGGCATAGGGATGCTATCTGTAGGCAACGAGTCTCCTGTTGATATTGATTTTGTTCTAAGCACAAGAATACCTTTCTTAAGACAGCGAAGACTCTGTTTTATTGTTCTTTGGAAGAACAGTGAATTCTGTTGGGTTTTTTATTCTTGATTTGGAACAGTAACATCATCTAGGAGGCCAGACATTAGGGTTTTTTTGTTGATTCTTACATTGCTTGGGCACTGGTTAATGAAGGGAAAATTGAAGCGAGATCTTTCCTGACGGAATCAGGTCCCTTGGAGGCCCCTTAAGTACTGATACAAAGTCGAACCCTAGGAAGCAGGGATTGCCCTGATTGCTCAGCGAAATCATAATCCGACTTCTGGACATAAATACCATCACGTTCTGGAGCAAGCCGAACCCTGGGCTTAACTCGGAACCTGTGGCTTGAAGTCAGAAGTCTAAGCAGCATGAACTCGAACTGGTGAAAGTCCTGAAGGTTTTTGCGCTTGGAAAGACACATTTATACAAACCAGCGAGGGTCCATACCTGCAACTCGGTATTCTCCATAGTTCAAGCCTCACAACAGAAGCCTCAAAGTTGACGGAAGAAGCGATTAGACGAGTGACTCGGGTTGGCAACAGTAACAAGCTCAGATTTGTAGGAAACCCGAAACTGTTACAAAGCAAGAACTTATTAAAGTCTGGAAAACTATGTATTTGATCTTTGTGGGATTCAGGATTTAATATGTATGGTTTATAAGTACAATTTGTTGTGGAATGTACTGTCAAACTGTATTTATGTGCTGATAACACTATATTTCTGGGTCAGTGTGTTGTGAATTTTATATGGTTTAATTGCTGTATTGTTTCCTTGCGAGTCGATCTGCTTATTTGTTGTATCACTAAAAAGCGAATTACGGATTGACAAATGTAATTATAATTAAAATTTAGTTGCTACACTAGAGAAGTAAAATTTATAGCTACAAGGAAACCCTGGGGTGAAATCACCCTAGTTCACTACACTTTTGATATATTGTAACTTATATTTTGGACTTGAAACCAAAAATTCAATTGTGACTTGGGCATGCATGGAAGTAAAGGGTTTGGGGTTTTTCATCTCTTTAATCCTCATTTTGAATTAAGAAGAAGAATTGTAAAATTCAAATTTAATTTTCCCTTCGCCTAGGGCTTACATAAATCAGATTCAAAATGTTTCAAAAACTTTCATGCCAAAACTTTGATAATATATGCATTTGAAAAGGATAGGTTACTCTTTATTCTAGGCTATATTTCATCGGTACCTAACCCACACAAACAAACAAACAAACAAAAACATAAAACATTGTGTTTCAACATTCTAAGGGCCTAAAAACACATTGGGAATATTTTAGATTCCAAGGGGACGTTATCAGGGTCCCAAGGATGACCAAGTTGTTCCCAATCCATACCTTGCTAAATTCATGGACTTTTCTCCACCATCCCTAGAAAAAATGGGGGACGATCGGCCATCCCTTGACCCCACCACAAACTAAGTTTAAAAAATTAAAATTAAAACCCTGGTGACAACTTAAATTCTAACACCCCGTGCCTTATTTTCCCCTAACCCTAACCCAATTGACCTCATTTTCCCTCGCCCACAATATTCTCCCCTCCACGGCTGTGTTTTCTCAGCAATTGCTCTAGCACACTGATGCACCAGATCTACATACCTCCTCACAATGACCCTATACTTGGGTTTGTTCACAAGACAAGAAATTGTGGCTCGTGGGTCTATGCTACTAGCCATTAGACAACCAACCATCTATTTAGACTCCATTACCAGCAGCTAACTAGTACTTACCAGTTACCATACCAACAACCTACAAGCTACCTTTGTTTGACGCATAAGCACTCTGCACCAACACATTATACCTCTATATTTACCAACACCAAAACATAGGTATATAGATTTATGATTTTACCATTTAGATTTCTTCTATAACTATGACTTTTAAACTTTTTAAAAAGAAATTTAATTTTAATTTTACAATTTTAATAAGTTTACTTTTGACTATTATTTTTGTGTAAATCAATGTTATCAGAACTAAACCAGTGATCGAACCTAAAAACCTTGTGGAACAGGAACTGGAAGAAAAACCGGTTTACCAAAAACACATAAAATATTCATATTTCAAATAAAAACATATATATTCATGTGCATCCATATGAATCCAAACCATTTATACACAAATATGCAGAAGTTCTCATTTACATAGCATGTAAGGGTGCACATAACCAAAATGGCCACAAATGCAATCCATCTCTGAACTGAAAATACATCAACAAATGGGCTCTAGATGGCCTATAGCATCCACAAAAATCATGCTACAACAAATGCCCGTCACCTACATATCATCAAAATCGTTGCCTATATCGGAGTCTTCATCATCAATATAACCATTTAGGCATCAAAATAAGATAGAAGAAACATAGCATGTCATGTCAAGATTTTTTTTGAGTGATCATTGATGGGTACATTTTTAGTAGAGTCATGATAGATGAATTTGACAACCAATGCCACTAACATCAAAGTACATAGAGGGTTTGGTTCTCTTTATTGAATACTAATTCCATAACCTCGTACATGACAAAATCAAATAGAAATGTTGCAATCCCCCAAATCCTGAAATCTTGAAAAATTGTTAAATCTGTTGGATTTTGAGTGAAATCTAAAATTCTACTTTCTCCATATAAAATCCAATGAGGTTGGAACCACTCTCAAACATCCTGAGTCATTTCATGGTAATGTTAAAAATTTAAGTAAAAATGAACTCCTTTACCTTTCATTTTCATCCTTTTACTTTAAAAATTTAACATTACCATGAATTGCACAGAAATACTAGGGCCATAGGCTTGATCATTAGGCTGAGGGCCATAAGCTTGAATATTAGGCTAGCCTATGGGAGAATAAGAAGTGGGCCAAACAACTGAGAAAATCAAAAAATAAATATTTAAAAAAAGGCATTTTTTATGCTAGCCTGCATGGGTACACGGAACCAGTCTTGAACCCAGCTGGTTTTGTACCAAACTGGCCTATTTTGGTTCGGACTGGTACCAACTTCCACTAAGACAAAGTACAAGAAAGGTGAAGTCAAAGCAAAGAAGATCATCAAGTATTCTATTAACAAACATTTGGTTCGATACATCTCTGATTTGAACACATCCAAGGAGATGTATGACAGGGTGGTTGGCATGTTCAAAGTTAGCAATGCAAACCAAGTTCTCTTCCTCAAAAACAAGTTGAAGGACATAAAGAAGGGAAGAGGTGAAGATCTCCATTGCTACTTCATGAAGATTACCAAGATCAAAAATGATCTTCTTTCAATTGGAGAAGTTATTGTTGATAGGGACCTCACTCTCATTGACTATGGAGCTCTCCCTCGTGAATGGCATGTGTTCAACACTATTATCATCAACAATGACAGGTTTCCAGATTTTGATAAACTGTTGACTAGATGCACTCAAGATGGAGCTTTAACGCTAACCACATTATTTCCTTGAAAAGATGGCAATTTGTCAAGACCATTATCTGGAAGATCATGCGGATAACCTTGAATGTTAGCAAAGTTACAAGGGGCAAACAAGTCCATGATGTCCTGTTCAACCGGGTCAAGAAAAAGCAAATGGATATCAGGGATAGCTTCCTGTCCAAGATTATCAAGGAGTCTACGAGAAAGAAGCTTGTGTAATCAAACTCTAAGAGCCCTTTCAGGTTCTGGAGTAGGATTATACAAAAGACTTGGATTCCTTCTAGTAGAGATCCTTGCAGAAAATGTAACAAGTGGAGCTGCCACTTGAACAAGAACCTAACTCTAAAAACCCAATATGCTAAGAACTGAAAGTTAGTGAATAAACCGAGTCAAAGTAAACTTATCCCCAGCAACGGCGCCAAAAAATGTTGTCGCCTAAGATGTACACCTAAGTGCGGGAAAAGTTTCTAACCCCGCAAGGTATAATCTTTAAGGCACAACCCTCAGAGTAGGGGCTGTCACCTATTCCCTACTCACTTCGTTTAAGCTCTCTCCTAGAAAAGCTAAGGGGGGTAGTCCCTAAGGATAGTTAGAAAGGGAAAACTTGTTGCAACAACAAGTCTAGGAGACTAAGGGCAAGGCAATTCTTTATCTAAGCAACTTGATTAAAATTATTTAGCAAGTTTGATTACTAAAAGAGCAAAGTAAATATTTAACAGGACAATCCCAATAAGATAAATAAGACAATGACTAGATACAATGATAAACCAGTGCCTTATAACAATGCTTAGAAGAGATTTAACACTTGCAAGATATTTCAAGTCACAAGATAAATAATGTTGCAAGACAAGTATTAGTATTGGAAATGACACAATATTAAAAGATGAGCAGAAAATCTACCTTGCAAGAATAAAAGAAACCTGTACTTCGCTTTTAAAGAGATGCTCAAATAAATGTAACAATATCAATGGACAATGAGCAAGCAAATTAAAGTAAAGATAGAGTGCTCACAAAATAACAATATGCCAAATTAGACAAAGCCAGATAGGTGGATGCAAACTAAGTTAAGTGGAATGCAAAATCTAACTTTAGAATGCAAATATTAATGCAAGATTTTCGATGGACTACAATGATAATGTGCTCAAATGAAGTCTAGTGGTTCTTGAAGATTTTCATTTGAGCACATTAGATGGTGAACCACTAGACTTACCTGTGAATGGCCAGATGCTCAAGTTGTTCTACAAAGATGACATCTGATGCCATAAGGGCATCTTCTGTATTGTATTTCTAACCTTACGCCTTGTTATTTTAGATTTTGTTTCAACATTTTTGTTTCTGTCCTTTAAAAAGATTTACTTTTCATGTTAGAAAAATATTTTTGAGCTTTTGTTTCATGTGTTCAATGTTATATGATGATTTTTTTATTATATTTGGATGGACACTACTTATATGAACTTGTGTGTTGTTTGGGTGTAGATTCTGGATTCTCACATTCCTTCAGTGAAGCAACGTGTCCCCAAGTAGAGCCAGATGTTGACCACTCTATGTCAACTACCCTGTAGCAGTGCACTTTTTTGCAAAGGAATTCCTTCATGTTTGAGCAGTGAAATATCCAGGATTCATCAGTCATCAGTGTATCAGAGTTATAAACCCATTCTGCAATGTTTATAATGTAAATGATTCTAGTAAGACCATATACGTATGTAACAACCTAGGTAAGCCTATTATTTTGGCGATAATTTTCATCCTAGGAGGTTTTTCGTCTCACTGATTCGTCCGTATTTAAAAAAAAACACGGATGATCGGAAGAGTTTTCCCCTCTAGCCTCACCCCAAAGCTAGGGTGGAATTTATCGTCAAGGTCTTAGGTGAGTCCTAGTGTTCTAGTAGAGTCTTTTGTAAAAGTGATTTGGGAATAATTTAAGCTAATTGGCTAAATTATTCTGTTACAAGTCACTTGGTCCACTAAATCATATTGGTCGCAGAATTGGTATTAAGGGTCTATGGCTAAAGGTGTTTCCCCCTTTCAAGGGTTGAGTTAACTCTAATATCTTGATGTAAAAATATTTTGGTGCATGGTCCCTCATATTTAGACACCATGGCTTAAATATCTAAGGGTGGAATAAATTATTAATACCCTTTAGTATCAATCAATTAATTTTTCTGGCCAAAATAAATTAAAATTCTAAGCTAGAAAATTAATTGATTTTTATTTTTGGTTTTCTGGCAAAAAAGTAGTTAAATAACCAGCCGGAATTTGGTCAGAAAATAAAACTAAAAGAAAAATATTAAAAAGTGAATGTGAACTTTTCAAGAAGGGAATCTCCACAAATCAAGCAAGAAAATATTTTTGGCCTAGAAAAAAGGATTAATTCCTAGGAAAATCGATTTCTTAATGAAAATCAAATTCATGGTCCAAGTTGGTTAAGAGAATGGGGGTTTTTCGAGGAGAAAAGGTAAACAAACAAACAAAAAAATTGAACCAAGAAAAGGGCAACATCAAGGAATTCGAATTTTATCTCAAGCAATCAACGGTGGAGATCATTTTGACATGGATCAAGCATTTAATGGTGCACCTTCATGGAACTAGCCGTTATTCACTTGGAAGCCTCTAGAGCTCTCATTTTTTCTATATAAGGAAGCATATGCTCCTCATTGTATCATCTCTCAATGTTGTGCTCTAGCTTTTGGTCTTGAAGCTTTTTCTATTTTGCAATAATAATACACAAGTCTTTGGGGTGAAAATTTGTGGCTTTTCTCTTATGGATATGGTAATGAATTATTGAGCTTAATTTCCTACTCGTAATTTTATTTGTTACTTCATTTGCTTATATAAAACTACTAGTGTATAGCTATCTTACACTAGTAATTAGATCTGGAAAATATTTTAGGATTGAAAATGGCTAGTGTGCTTTCGCTTAAGTTGCTAAGATTTTCTTCCATTATATTTTTCATGTCTCATTTGAGGCCAACAAAATATTTCTAAGGTATGTAGAGAATATTAAGTTGAAACTTATGGATATGGTAATGAATTAGAGCTTAATTCCTACTCGTAATTTTATTTGTTACTTCATTTGCTTATATAGAACTACTAGTGTATAGCTATCTTACACTGGTAATTAGATCTAGAAAATATTTTAGGATTAGAAGTGGCTAGTGTGCTTTCGCTTAAGTTGCTAGGATTTTCTTCCATTATATTTTTCATGTCTCATTTGAAGCTAACAAAATATTTTTAAGGTATGTAGAGAATATTAAGTTGAAACAGATCTCAAGTGTAAGGGGATGTTTTTGCTGAAGTTAACAAACTCTTGAGTGATTTAGTAGGAAAGCCCATTTTATTTCACTTGAAAGATTTATTTGATGAATTTGTTGTAGGGTTTCTAGACTTTTAGCTAGAGGAAAAATGTAATTATCTCTTTTAAAATTATTGTGCTCAATAGAATAAATCTGCTATTTAAAAAGCTAGTTACATTATAACTGTTTGTAAATGACATTTGAATTATTTTTGTTTTAATCTTTTTGTAAATATAATATTTGTAGATATTTTACTTTAGTATTTGTAAATATTTCAAACTTCATTAAAAATTAAAAATAAAAAATAAAGTAACAAAAATAAAAATAAAAATTGTTTGACCTTTATGCTTATGACTTTCTTTTATATATATTTGTGGTCTCCATAGGAACATCGTAGGTTTTGGCATTTCCTTTTTTTACAAGTGTATTTGTGGGCCCATCCTCACCCAACCTAAACGGTTAGGGTTTGAGGCCTCTATTTGAATTTTATTCTTTATTTTTATCCCAAAGCTAGGCAGTAAAGGACCAAGAATCTCTTTTCGCTTTAGAAAATTTGCATGGTTTCTTTAATTTTGTTTGGTTCTCCAATTCAGATTTCGATTTGGGTTTGATTTGCATTCTCATAGATAAGTTTTGTGGCTCATATTTAGGTTAGCGGTAGGGTTATAGAAACTTATAATTTTATTTCTAATCCTCATTTGTGTTGGCAAAAGCAAATTAAATTTATTGGAGGGTTTCTCAACGATTTGAAAGCCTCATTTGACCAGCGAAATTTTTAAGTGGATTCACTGGCCTCATTGTCAATTCTGGCTTAGCCGCAAGCCCTTTTTTGAGGCTCAATCCCCTTGGTTGTTGGATTATTAAAATCTCTTTTTTGTTGGATATGATTTAGAGATTTATTTTGGGTTTTTGCAGGGTTTGTTGCCATCTCATAATTCTTTTTCTGTTTTGCCTTTTGTTTTGTAAAATAATTTCTTTCATTTGTGGCATATTTCCCTTTAGTCGTGAGCTTTCAGAGCCTTTGTTCACAAGTACAAAGAGTCAGATTAAAAGAGGGTTTTTCACGATTTTTCAGATCTAAAGCTTCAAGAAATTCACCCATAAATTGAAATCAAATTTAAGTCTAAACTCTAATTAATTCTCTGAGCTAGGTTGTGAACATTTTCTGCCCTTTTCTTCAGACTGGTTGTGAGCATTATTGGGTAACTAGTGGATCAATTTTTTTTGAAGGCTGAGAGCTTTTTGAGTGTTTAAACTTGAAATCAGTTCTTGGTAGCATTTGTATCATTCTTGATTACTGGTCTGATTTGGTTTGGAGAGATAAACTGACCCTCACTTATTTTTTTGTAGATTTATCATCATTTTTATTTGAGGGTTTCTCATGCTATTCTAAATGATTCAATTTTATTGATTTGCAGAGATCTCAAACCATCTTCTAGCAGAGATTATTTATAGTTTTTTGAGCCTTGGGCCAAGTTGATTGTAAGCTTATCCCTGTAAGAAAAATTGGTTGAACATATTTGTAATTTCATTATCTTGCAGGGTTAACTACTAATACTTGTGTGCAGGACCTTCTATCACTGGTTTTCTAATCTTCTTTTATAGCAAAGACAGACCTGGTATACTTGTCACCTATTTCATTTGAAGGGAGCTGGAATTTTAGTCCTCCTATTTGGAAAAGGTCTCCTCCCAACTGTGCAAAAGTCTGACAAAAAGGAAGATTTACAGTGATTGTTTTGAGGGAGTTCTTAATAAATTCACCTTCAAACTTCAATAATTTCAAGACTAAAGCTTAATTAATTTCTGAGCAATTTTCTTGACAGACTGTGAGCATTTGAGCCTTTTTGTTCTCTGTTTTGGGCTGAAAGCATTTTCAGCACTGGTGCAAGGAGACTACATATAAGTTTCAAGCTTTGGGAGCATTGAAATTTTCTTTTGAAGATGCTAAAGGCTTGAATGACTTGGGAAATTCATCATATTTTTTTTATTTTACAGGTTGTAGGGTTTCAAAAGTTTGGGAGCAAGTCATTTGTTGTTAGAATCTATCTGAGGTTTGAGGAGTGATTGGTCATTGTAAAAGAACTGTCATTCGTAATTCTCCTCAAGACATCAAAAGGCCTTTGTCTCTATCAAAAGGCTTTTGCATCTTTGTAACTCACATTAATAAAAGTTTATCTTTCTCTTGGGGAGCTTGGGATCTTCATCCCTTGGCATCCTGTTTCTCCTTGTTTAAAAAGGAGATTTTGTGTTTGGTTTTGTAACTCACTAAGTTGCTCATGCATCTCATCTCTTTAGCATGCTAGATCTAACTTCAATATTTGCATCTAAGTGTTTGGTATATTTCTTGTCTCTATTTCAGATGCAATTGTAGATCTAAGTGGTAATTTCTTTAATTTCCTATTAGCAATCTCATCTGCCATAATTTGCTTTTGTTTACATCATATAAGCTAAGTGAAGAACATCTTTAACTAGCGCTTCTTAAAAGCATTCTGAGTTTTGCTCTAAGTCAACAGAGAATGCTTTCAGTGCTGAAAATGCTTTCAGCCCAAAACAAAGAACAAAAAGGCTCAAATGCTCACAGTCTATCAAGAAAATTGCTCAAAAATTAATTAAGCTTTAGTTTTGAAATTATTGAAGTTTGAAGCTAAATTTATTAAGAACACCCTCAAAACAATCACTGTAAATATTCGTTCTTGTCAGACTTTTGCACAGTTGGGAGGAGACCTTTTCCAAATAGGACTAAAATTCCAACGCCCTCCAAATGACATAGGTGACAAGTATACCAGGTCTGTCTTTGCTATAAAAGAAGATTAGAAAACCAATGATAGAAGGTCATGCACACAAGTATTAGTAGTTAACCCTGCAAGATAATGAAATTACAAATATGTTCAACGAATTTTTCTCACAGGGATAAGCTTACAATCAACTTGGCCCAAGACTCAGAAAACTATAAATAATCTCTGCTAGAAGATGGTTTGAAATTTCTGCAAATCAATAAAGTTGAATCATTTAAAATAGCATGAGAAACCCTCAAATAAAAATGATGATAAATCTACAAAAAAATAAGTGAGGGTCAATTTATCTCTCCAAACCAATTCAGACCAGTAATCAAGAATGATACAAATGCTACCAAGAACTAATTTCAAGTTTAAACACTCAAAGAGCTCTCAGCCTTCAAAAAAAATTGATCCACTAGTTACCCAATAATGCTCACAGCCAATCTAAAGAAAAGGGCAGAAAATGTTCACAACCTAGCTCAGAGAATTAATTAGAGTTTAGACTTAAATTTGATTTCAATTTCTGGGTGAATTTCTTGAAGCTTTAGATCTGAAAATTCGTTGAAAAACCCTCCTTCAATCTGACTCTTCGCACTTGTGGACAAAGGCTCCTCTAAAGCTCACGGCTAAAGGGAAATATGCCACAAATGAAAGAAATTATTTACAAAAAAAAAAAGGCAAAACAAAAAAAGAATTATGAGATGGCAACAAACCCTGCAAAAACCCAAAATAAATCTCTAAATCATATCAAACGAGAAAGAGATTTTAATAATCCAGCAGCCAAGGGGATTGAGCCTCAAAAAGGGGCCTGCGACTAAGCCAGAATTGACAATGAGGCCAGTGAATCCACTTAAAAATTTCGCTGGTCAAATGAGGCCTTCAAATCGTTGAGAAACCCTGCAAAAAATTTAATTTGCTTCTGCCAACACAAATGAGGATTAGAAATAAAATTATAAGTTTCTATAACCCTGCCGCTAGCCTAAATCTGAGCCACAAAACTTATCTATGAGACTGCAAATCAAACCCAAATCAAAATCTGAATTGGAGAACCAAACAAAAATTAAAGAAACCATGCAAATTTTCTGAAACGAAAAGAGGTTCTCAGTCCTTTACTGCCTAGCTTTGGGATAAAAATAAAAAATAAAATTCAAATAGAGGCCTCAAACCCTAACCGTTTAGGCTGGGTGAGGGATGGGCCCACAAATACACTTGTAAAAAAAGGAAATGCCAAAACCTACGATGTTCCTATGGAAACCACAAATATATATAAAAGAAAGTCATAAGCATAAAGGTCAAACCATTTTTTTTTGTTACTTTATTTTTTAATTTTTAATTTTTAATGAAGTTTGAAATATTTACAAATACTAAAGTAAAATATCTACAAATATTATATTTACAAAAAGATTAAAACAAAAGTAATTCAAATGTCATTTACAAATAGTTATAATGTAACTAGCTCTTTAAATAGCAGATTTATTCTATTGAGCACAATAATTTTAAAAGAGATAAATGAGATAATTAAATTTTTCCTCTAGCTAAAGTTTAGAAACCCTACAACAAATTCGTTAGATAAATCTTTCAAGTGAAATAAAATGGGCTCTCCTACTGAATCACTCAAGAGTTGGTTAACTTCAACAAAAGCATCCCAGATCACAGATATTCTTACGAAGCCCCTGGGGAGTTGTGGAGAGACCCTCTTATGAGGGTCCCGTTTGATTTGGATATTGAGCTCTAGGAGCTTCAAGGGGCTTGAGGTACTTCTTGGAGCGACGAGCGACCATAAGGTGAGTGGTTCACCTTCCCCTGTGATACCCCATGATGGTTGATATATGCATAAAATGAGTGGTTCACCTTCTCCTATGGCATATGAGCAAGATGAGTGGTTCACCTTCTCCTGTCGATACATCCTATCCATGCAGTCTGGAACTCATGGGAACTACCTCTCATCTGGCCAACAAGTAGGGAAATGAGGATAGGAACCATAGTACTACCAATGGATGCATCGTGTACTATCTCGTACTCCCTATGCTAGGATGTTTGATATTGATCTGGGATCAATAGAGACTGACTTCGGGTCAGTGGAGAATGGTATGACATTCTCAATCATTTCTTCTTCATTATTTCTTCATAGTTCAGCAAAGCAGAGTAGAGTATAACATGGATGTCAAAGATGGTACAGATTGACAGATGATTTGGCAGGTGGAGTTCTTCCTAGTTGAGAGGGAGTGTTAAATTTGGCAACTAGGGCCAAACTCCACCTTGGACAACTCATATGATGATTGGATTCCTCTTTCCAAGAGGTGTAGGATTGATTTAAAGATCATCTCATTCTGACATATACAAATGGAATTATGAATTTATTTCATTTATGGACAAATTGTCAAGGTCGGCCAATAATCTAATGTAGGCTCAGAAGCCCAAAAGTCACATCTCTTTACCCTCAATGTTGTGTATATATAGAGGAGTCATTTTCCTCATTTGGACAAACATCAATCACACATCTTTCTCTCTCCTCTCCTCATTGGTTTGTATAGCAAGCAGGAGTAGCCTTCTTCTCTATGCGTTGACCTATTTTGCCTAAAATTGTAGACCGAAATTTCAAATCTATTTTGGGCTATTACAGGGACATTGACTAGCGTTGACCGAGGGTCAAACTTCATCTTTTGGCTGCATTTTTCAGGCAGGAAATTCATTTTTCTTAGGCCACATCTCCTAGCACAAAAAATCAAGGTGTTTTCCATTGTTTGACCAGCGTTGACTGCAGAGTCATTGACAAGTTGACTGTGCATTGACCAAGTTTGACCAGATTTTTCTGGACTATTTTGGGCTGATTTGGTCTATCCTTGGACGCTGAATTGACTGGGTTTGAACAAACTGATTTGGAGGAAGATTTCTGCTAAGTTGACCAACGTTGACTTTTTGGTTAGGGCATCCTATTGACAGCAGTTTGACTAGACAAATTTCACTGTAATTGGCCAAGTGAGTTTTGTATATTGTACTCTCTCTGGTGAACTTTTTGAAGAATAATAAGACGACTTGATCAAAGAGTTTCCCCACATTGGGGTTTTTCCCTAGCATCCATCAAATATTGTGTTTGACCAGATTTTTCTGGAATGTTTTGGGCTGATTTGGTCTATCCTTGGAGGTTGAATTGACTGGGTTTGAAAAAACTAATTTGGAGGAAGATTTCTGCTAAGTTGACCAACGTTGACTCTTTGGTTAGGGCATCCTATTGACAGCAGTTTGACTAGACAAATTTCACTGTAATTGGCCAAGTGAGTTTTGTATATTGTACTCTCTCTGGTGAACTTTTTGAAGAATAATAAGACGACTTGATCAAAGAGTTTCCCCACATTGGGGTTTTTCCCTAGCATCCATCAAATATTGTGTCCTCTTGTCTTGGCTTGTCTTCTGCTTTTCATTTATGTTCTATCTGCATTTATGTTAAATTATGGTATGTTCTATGCTTAGAGCAGTTTACTTATTTTTCTTCTTATTAGTCACAGATTAGCAATCACATATACATTAAGTAAAGTGTAGATAGAACATTAAATGATCAACAAAAAACAAGCCAAGACAAGTAACACAAGATGTGGCGGCTAGACAGGGACAAACCCCAATGTGGGGAGACCCTTTGATCAAATCTTTTTTTATCTTCAATAGTTCAGCAGAGAGAAATAGTACAAAATCTAAATTCTGTAATTTTGTATCAACAGCAGCAAACCCTAGATCAGCAAAGTCATACTTGGTCAAACTAGTTGAAATTGGCCTCTAAAATGCTTGGTCAATTTCCGGTTAGTTTTTCCTCAAACATCTTGAAGAAACAGCCCTTGAACAACGCCAAAAGTACAATCAATTTCAAGATTTCTGAAGTCAACTTGTAGCCCTAAACTAGGGCAGTCAACACTGGTCAAACCAGAAGGTCAAATCACCTCAGTTTTCGTGCCAAAAATTGAGGCCTACATAGGAGAGACAACCACACCCAATCCGCACCTTTGGATGGTCAACGCTGGTCAAAGAGATGACCCGTTGCCCTAGCGTCCTTTCTGCGTCTTCCTTGCCCTAGGATGTCTTCCTTTCAACCACACGTGGGAGAGAGAGAGAGGCTCCTTTTATGCGTAGGAGAGAGAGAGGGATGATGAGTAAATGAAGTGTCCAAATGAAGAGGAGGCACCTTGTATTTATATGCAAACGTTGAGGATGAATAGACGTGATTGTTGGGCTTCTAAGCCTACATAAGTTTGTTGGCTGACCTTGACAATTTGTCAAGTAATTAGAAATAAATTCATATCTCCATAAATACCTATCAGGATCTGATGATCTTTATATCAATCCTACATCTCTCCACAAGAGAAATCTAGGAAAAATATCAGCAGCCATAAATAAGGTAACCCACATGGAGTTTGACCCTAGTTGCCAATTTAACACACCCTCTCAACTAGGGAGAACTCCATCTGCAATCCGTCTGACCATCATTGCTATCCATCCATCAAATGCACTATCCTGCACAGCTTGACCCCACTCTGCTCTGCTCTGCTCTACTCGAACTATGAAGAAGAAGAAATGATCAAGGATGTATCATAACATCCTCCACTGACCCGAAGTCAGTCTCAAAGTGTATACCACTCTCACTGATCCCAGATCAATGGAGGTCATCGTAGCATAGGAAGTACGGTAGATACAACGATGCGTCCACCAATAGTACTACTATGGTCCCTATCCTCATTTCCCTGCTCGTTGATCAGATGAGAGGTACTTCCCATGAGTCCCAGATTGCATGGGTAGCATGCCTCGACAGGAGAACTAATCATCCTGTCCACAGGAGAACGAATCATCCTATCCAGTGGATGCCACGGAGAACTAATCATCCTGGCCCACAGGAGAACTAATCATTCTGGCCCACAGGAGAACTAATCACCCTGTTCCACAGTCGCCACGGGGTGTCACAGGGGAAAGTTGAACCTTTTACCATGCACATAGTGTGATGGTGAGTCGCCCTATGGTCACATGTCGCTCCAAGAAGTACCTCGCGCCCCCCTGGAGCTCCTAGAGCTCAATACATCATACTCGGCCCTCATAAGAGAGTCTCTGAACGACACCAAGTCGTTCCCAGAAAGTCGGGAATTTGACCTTTCCTAGGGGCTTTGTCAAAATGTTAGCGACCTGTTCATCTGTACCAATATGTTGGAGCCTTATTGCTCCCTGCTGCACCATATCTCGAATACAGTGGTACCTGATATCGATATGCTTGGAGCGATCATGAAATACGAGATTCTCTGATAAACGGATCCCGCTCTGGTTGTCACACAAGATCATGGTGGTATCCAATGTAAATCCAAACAACTCACTGAAGAGCTTTTGCAACCAAACTGCCTCATAGGAGGCCGTGATAGCAGCAATTTACTTTGCCTCGGTGATGCTCAAAGCCACCGACTTCTGCTTCCTGCTCATCCAGGAAATCGAGGCAGATCCCAAAGAGAAACAACACCCGGAAGTGCTCTTTCAGTCCACCACACTACTTGCCCAATCAACATCGATATATCCAAGTAGTCTAACTTCTCCAGCAGTGTATCTCAACCCATGAGTGATCGTGCCACAAAGATATCTCAACAGATTCTTGGCACCAATCCAATGTGAGTGGTGAGGCTCAACCATATGTTGACTCAATGTGTTGACTGCAAAGCATATATCCGGACAGGAGTTCACCAAGAACATCAATGCTCCGATGAGTTGACGATACTCGGTAGCATTTCGTAAAACAGGTCCGGAAACACTACCACTTAACTTCTTGAAGTCAAGTTCCATTGGGGTAGTTACGGGCTTGCAGTTCACCATGTCGAATCTCTCCGTTATCTTCACCACATATTTTCCCTGAGATAGGAAAATTTCCCCTGGTTTCTGCCAGACTTCCAATCCTAGGAAGTAGTGCATAAGTCCTAGGTCTTTTATGTCGAACTTAGAAGCCAACTCCCTCTTACATTTGTGAATGAGAGGGTCTGCACCTATTAGAAAGAGGTTGTCAACATATAGCACCCGTATGAGAGGCTTGTCACCTATAACCTTAAAGTAAAGGTTAGGGTCAGCTTCATCAAGTAGCTATCGATCCTCTCATACCACGCTCGAGGTGCTTGCGCCCATAGAGGGCCTTCTTCAACCTACACACATGAGATTCTCAATCATAAATCTCAAATCCTTCAGCTTGCTCCACATAGACCTCCTCCTTGTTCGAACCATGTAAGAACGCAGTCTTGACGTTCATCTGATGTAGGTTCCATCCTTGCAAAGCAGCAAGGGCTATGATCAAGCAGATGGTGGTATATTGAGCAACAGGTGCAAATATCTCGTCATAGTCTATACCTTCTTTCTGGGAGAAGCCACGAGCGATAAAACGAGCCTTATATTTTTCCGCACTTCCATCAACTGCATGCTTTATCTTGTAAAGCCATTTTGAAGTGACAACTGCTTTGTCATGGGGTCTGGAAACCACATCCCAAACATCGTTTTTCATAGTGGACTCATATTCCTCGGTCATAGCATCCTTCCATACTTGATGCTTGATAGCATCTGTGAATGACGAAGGCACAATTTGGATGATCGTGCTCATGATGTTCAGGTATCCCTGATACCTGTTCAGCTTCTTACTTTCACAGAAGGTTCCTCTGGGTGCAATGTGTCCTTCGGCATCATCAAGTGTCCCCCTAAGCCATGAAGGCCTCTTCCTAGAAGAGGAAGGCTCTTGCGAAGGAGGATCAATAGGATCCATAGGTTCTCCACATCAGGCATCGTCTCATCTTCCCTTTCCTTCGATTCCCCGGTGTCAGCTTCTTTAAATCCCCTTAAAGTAGGAAGATTGTCTACTTTGCTAAGAGCCATATCTTCGTCAAAGGTGACATCATGACTAATCTCGACTTCCCTTTGACCAGCTACATAGAATCTATAGCCCTTAGTATTTTCGCTATAGCCCACGAAGATTCCTTTCTTTCCAGATGCACCCAATTTATTCCTTTTCTCCTTTGCTTACTGTTAACAGTGTTAGATTCATACCTAGAATTTCTTGCCTTCTTGAATGGTTATCCTCTTCCTTCATTTCCGGCACTTCTTTTACCTCTGCCATTTGACCTGCCATTCCTTAGATTGCCTTGAGAGGGATTTTGATCATCACCCCTGTGTGAATCCCTTTTATCAAGGCACTCCCTTGCATAGTGACCGTTTTATTGCAATACTAACATCGTCCTTTTCTTCCACCCTTTGGTTCAACCTTTCCTTTGAATTTAGCCCCAGAATTGTTTTTTCTTTTAGTATGAGAAGAAAAGGCAGAGGGATGACCTTTAAGTATGGACATTTCTTGCTCTTCCATCCTTGTTTCTTCTTGAATGCATTTGGCCATCAATTCCTCAAATCCATGAATTACATTATTGTTGAGAAGTGTAGTCCTAAATATATACCATTCAGATGGCAGTTCTCCAAGAGTTGTGAGTGTCATTTCCCTGTTAAGAATTAGTTCCCCAATATATAGGATATCGTTCTTGATCTCGGTGATCCTTAAGAAATATGCTTGCATACTCTCATCTTTGCCCTTCTTAATTTCCTTTAGCTTATTAGTTATTTCTAAGAAACAAGACTTGATTTTCATCATTAACTTTAAATAAACTCACCAATCTATTGTAGATTTCCTTGGATGTGGTCAGCTAGGAAAGATAGGCCACCAAGCGCTTGTCGATAGAGTCCCGGATGATCTTCCTTACTTTGACTTCTCCCTTGGTCCATTTGTTCCTAGCAGCAGTGGATGCATTTGATGGAGGCTCAACAATTCCGCCTCTCACATGGTCCAACACTTCCTGCTCTTCTAATGTTAGATCGAGAGACATCTTCCATTCGTGATAGTCAGACTTCTCACGGAGTTTGTCTTCAACAAGGAAGTGTGTTGAGGACCCCATGATTTTAAGATTACCTATCAATCCTTCTCTTTGATTATTGCTCTTGCTCTTGCTTGGGCTTTGTCTTCACCTCAACTCTGATACCATGTTAAATTATGGTATGTTCTATGCTTAGAGCAGTTCACTTATTTTTCTTCTTATTAGTCACAAATTAGCAATCACATATACATTAAGTAAAGTGCAAATAGAACATTAAATGATCAATAGAAAATAAGCCAAGACAAGAGACACAAGATGTGGCAGCTAGCCAGGGACAAACCCCAATGTGGGGAAACCCTTTGATCAAATTTTCTTTTATCTTCAATAGTTCAGCAGAGAGAAATAGTACAAAATTTGCATTTTGTAATTTCATATCAGCAGCAGCAAACCCTAGATCAACAAAGTCAAACTTGGTCAAACTAGTTAAATTGACCTCTAAAATGCTTGGTCAATTTCAGGTCAACTTGTCCTCGAACACCCTGAAGAAATTGCCCTTGAACAGCCCCAAAAGTACAATCAATTTGCAGATTTCTAAAGTCAACTTGCAGCCCTAAACTAGGGCCGTCAACACCGATCAAACCAGAGGTCAAATCATCTTGGTTTTCGTGCCAAAAATTGTGGTCTACCTAAGAGAAGCAGCCACACCCAATCTGCACCTCTGGATGGTCAACGCTTGGTCAACGTTGGTCAAAGAGATGACCTGCTACCCTAGCGTCCTTCTTTCTGCGTCTTCCTTGCCCTAGGACGTCTTCCTTTCAGCCACACATGTGAGAAAGAGAGAGGCTCCTTTTATGCGTAGGGGAGAGAGAGAGATGATGAGTGAATGAAGTGTCCAAATGAGGAGGCGGCACCTTGTATTTATATGCAAACGTTGAAGATGAATAGACGTGATTGTTGGGCTTTTGAGCCTACATAAGTTTGTTGGCCGACCTTGACAATTTGTCAAGTAATTAGAAATAAATTCAGATCTCCATAAATACTTATCGAAACTAGATGATCTTTAGATCAATCCTACACCTCTTGACGAGAGGAATCTAGGAAAAGTATCAGCAACCATAAATAAGGTGACCCACATGGAGTTTGGCCCTAGTTGCCAATTTTAACAATTTATTGTCATGTTAATGTGATTGCTAATCTGGAAATTGATATTGTGCTAATAAGGAAAATTGAATTAAATTTCTCTTAAGCATAAGCATAGAACATACCATTGTTATCTAAAATTAACAAAATATCTCACATACAGAGACCATCACCGAAACCCAAAACATTAAACCAACATAAGTGTTAGCACGCACTATCGTCATGTGAATACCACTGGGGGATCGTTGATCTTCCCCCTCTTAACAACATATTGTCATGATTGTCACTCAACTAGGCTTGAATTATCACCAACCATGGGGGAATTTTATTTTTGTTATTAATAGATATGTTATTTAAAATTAATTTTAAGTCTGGTTACCTGCATGTCAGCAAGAGTATATATACTTTTCAATGCAACATTCATCACCACTGTAAGCTTGAGGCTACAAGTGAAAAACCATGTAAAACCATGAGAGGCCTTATATTAGATATCTTAGACCTATGTCTTTGTCATTAGTCTAGATCCAATTGTTTGATCGAACCATGCCTTGTCCCTTGAAGTTCCACTTAAAGGTCACTTTCATCCCTAACCGGATTAAAGGGATTTGGGAACTTTCTCAAGGACTTATAGTTTTATGGGAGTCCGCATTTGTAGGGGTGATCACTGGTGTATGGGCCAGTCCTACACGTCAAGGTGCACCTATGTCATTCCACACAGTTAAGGTTTACAGGGTCTATATGTGACCTTGGCGTTGGTGCAAAGTGGTCTTGGTGGTGAAAAAGTAAACCCGTTCTTAGATTGTAGAGTTTGATGAGAGGATTCCATGGCATGTGGAATTTTACAAATCCAAGCATCCAGTGGCAAGTTACAACTTGGTCAACAAGTCAGAAAGTTTCCAGTGGGCAAAATAGACGAAAGCATTAGGTTGTTTATGACATGCATTACAATAAAAGTTTTCTACTCAATGAGATGAAAAAAACCATGTTTCAGAGACTTGGACATGATGATGTGGATAACAAGTGATGGTGTGGTAATGCTAGGCAAGATATGAAGATTTCAAGAGAAACATTATTCGGATTCAAGCCAATTTCAACGTACCCAAGTTCAAAAATTGTCAAAAAGTTAAGGGCATTGTGAATCTAACTTCCATGTGGCTAAGTTGAATTATTGAGGGGAAAAATCAAGTCAAAAATAGTCATTAGTGAGGTCAACTAGCCGTTATAGTGTCTAACTAGCCGTTGGAGACATGCATTACAATAAAAGTTTTCTACTCAATGAGATGAAAAAAACCATGTTTCAGGGGACTTTAAGGGCATCAGAGATCACTCACTTGGACATGATGATGTGGAAAACAAGTGATGGTGTGGCAATGCTAGGCAAGATATGAAGATTTCAAGAGAAACATTATTTGAATTCAAGCCAATTTCAATGTACCCAAGTTCAAAAATTGTCAAAAAGTTAAGGGCATTGTGAATATAACTTCCATGTGGCTAAGTTGAATTACTGAAGGGAAAAATCAAGTCAAAAATAGTCATTAGTGAGGTCAACTAGCTGTTACAGTGTCTAACTAGCCATTGCAGACACAGTGAACCCATCGGATGACTTTCTCCTCCAAAGGGCCAAGTTGAATTCTTCAAGGGTGACCAAGTGGAACCTTGAGTTGTTATTGTTCCTATTTTGACTATTGACCATCATGGACCATGAGGAAAGGGAATTTTGAGCTAAGATGTGCAGATTTGTCTAAATTGAACCCCTTGTGAGCAAATCAAATTATTTTTGCAGTATTTTTTGAATTAAAAATTACCAAGTCTCCAACTTGTGGATGACTAGTAATATTTTATTGGAGAGTCCTACTAGCCATTAGAATTTTTTATATAAAGGCTACACTCTACTCGTGTAAGGTTGTTGTTGTTAATTGAGACAAGTGCTATCATAATAAAGAGATCACATTTTGCAAAACCCGTGTAAATTTTATTTGTGCATTGTGTGAATTGATTTTTGCCTTCATTTATTTTGTTATATAAGTTTCGTGGCTAATAAAATCTAACATTTTCTTGGTGATAAATAAAATTATGTTGATTAACGATTTTTGTCATTAAGGGGCTACCTAGACACTTCGAGGGAGCCAATTAGGAGAGAAGCCCACTTGACTTTTCTTGGTTTTGCAAGTAGGTGGTTCCAAACATTTGTACCATCTCTAGTGGGAGTTTCAATTCAAGTTTCATATTCTACTACACATAAAGATCCAAAGTTGGAAACGCCGCTTTGAGGAGATTTAACTCCTAAGCGGATTTGAAAGTCATCAAGAGTGTTAAGCAAAAAGTGGGAGTGATTTCCACCTTGGACCAAACACTCGCCCTTGAAACAAGCAATCGATATCAACATAGAGGTGTATTTATTCACATTCCAACAAATAAGTGTGACAAAAAGAGCATCAATATAACAACAAGACCACTTATTTTCAAAATTATAAAACATATTCAATTTTCTGCATTTAGCTTGGGATATCAACTTGTTGGTTTTGACATATTTATTTTTTTAGCAAGTTCAGATCTTGGGGAAAAGTGAATTTATTGATAGATCTAACCAAGAAAATGCACAAGTATAATTTCTAAATATTCTTATCCTTGTCTCTAGCCATTTGTCGTTGCATATTGGCTAAATTTCATTGAATTTAATGTACAATTTCATCATTTTGAGCCATAAGTAAGTTTCTAAATTAAATCTAGAAATTTATATGTCATTAAACCAAGCGGGTTTCACCTAGATTTCTGAAAAGTAATTTCCAGCTTCCTAGAAATTCACTATTCAATCATATTTTTAGTTGGGGGGGCTCAAAAGCCTCTATATTCACCTTCGTATCTTCTCCACTCCTAAACTAATCATCTCGAAGTGCTAAGGCACCTGTAGGGTGGTTATTCAAGTAAAATCATATTAACGTCCCTAGTTTTTATGCAATTTTACAATGTAATACACAAGACAAAAAATTGTTTTGAGTTACAACAACTCAACTAATGACCCAAATTAAAAGATAATCACATTTCAGATTAAGATTTCCAATGTAGGCCCAAATTCATAGGTTGCATAACATATTTTTAGTGATTTTTGGCTATTCTTAATTGTTGTTTAGTTTCCATCTACTACAGTGATAGTTTTTACAGCTCGACAACACATATAAGCAAACATCTCCACTCTAGGATTGAATGCTTTGATCTCAGTGAGGAATCATTTGGGGTTAATTTAGGGCTCCCTGCCATGTGTGTGCCCATCTAGTAGGCTGTCAAGACTTTAGCAACATTGTTGATTTGATCCGTAACAAGTCCCTTTTTTTTTAAAGCATTTGAACCTTTTGTCTGTGCTTTAAATCTTCCAAAAAATTTAGATGAACACTCTTCTCCAACTCCTCAATCTAAAATGAGAAGACCTCCAGATATAATATTGATTCAACTAAAAACTCAATTTCCACTACAATCAATGTGCAAAAACCCTTGTTGCAATTTGCCAAGAAGATCACCATAAACAAGACGAAGAATAGTGGTGGTCTAGCGCAATGGTTATGCAACCTTTGAAAACATGTATTTAAGGACAACTTCACAGCAATTTACCATAATCTATTGGATATTTCAATGAATGGAGTAAAAGTATGCATCTACATATTAGAAAAAGCAATTGAAATGACTAAATTTCACATGGCTATCAAGGGTGGTACTATTCTTACATAGGCAAAGGAGGACAGTTCTACCATTTTTAAAAACCAAGAGTCATTGGCTCAATGGAGTCCTCTCAAGGAGCAACCAATTACAACAATAAAGCTAATACAATTTGTGGTTCTAGTAACACTATTTCAAGTGAGAAAGTTGTTGTCACGGAGATGTTCAATACGCAATGCAAAGAAGAGGCAAAGGATGTAATGGTTGAATTTTATGCCACCGGTTCTCCTCTCTACAAAGAAATGACGAGGAAATTCATCATTATTGGCCTATCATTTCAACCACATGGTTACAATAAAATAAGGACAGCCATGTTAGAGAGAGGAGTCTCAAAGATGTCAAGGTTGATGAAAGGGATGAGAAAATCATAGGTTGTTTATGGGTGTTCAACTACCATTGATGGTTAAACAAATATTCAACACACACCTTTATTGAATATCATTATCACCTCTCCAAGCAAGCCCTATTTCTTAAGGGCAATTAATTATTCTAGAAAGAAACGTGATGCAACATTCCAATTTGAAGAATTGAAGGATGCAACTAAAGAGATTGGTCCTACAAACATAGTTCATGTTATCACAAACGCTACAACAATTTGTAGGTCTACAAAGTTAATGATTCAAGGCAGGTATAAACATCTATTTTGGACACCTTGGTACAGACATGCTCTAAGTAATGCACTCAAAGACGTTGGTAAAATTTCTTGGATCACCCAACATTATTTTGCATGTGAGAGAAGCAAAAACGTTCATTTGCAACCACTATGGCTCTCTAGCTATTATTACAAGATTTATACAAAATAAAGCAGTTCTTGAAACTAGTAGATACAAGGTATGCCACCTATTATATTCTTCTTGATCGCTTGCTATAGGTGCAACAAAAAATAAAGGCCATTATTATTAGTTATGAGTGGTCTACATTGGGGGAAATCAAAAACAATTTAGGGAAAGAAGGTAAGACAAATGCTACAGAATGATGATTGATCGGTTGATGTCAAATACATTGCCTTTTTCACCTCTCTAATAATGGCGCTAATCAGGCATGCAAATTCAAATTCCCTAACCTTAGAGAATCATAAGAGTCAACTGATAGCATGGTCAAACAAACTAAATCCATCATGCATCAAAGGGACCACTCTTTGGCATTTTTTAATGAAATCCAAAGGTTGATAGAAAAGATATGGAACAATTTTTATTAAACTTCCATGAAACTCTGTGACTACTTGATGAATAACTGCAAACTAGGCAACTAAAACTGAAACCAAGTTTACTTTCACCAATATACAGAGTTTCTTAACAAATTAGAAGCAACGGAATAAAAACACCAAAGATAAAAACACATCACACAAATTGACATACTTGTTTACTCAAAAAACCTATGTTGCAGGAAACGTGGGGGGGGGGCCCGTTTCCGGCTGGAAACTGGGACGAAACGCGGAAACGCGTTTGGTACGGCCAGGAAACGCGTTTCCGGCCGTACTGCCACGTTTCCCGAAACAGAAACATGGCAGTACGGCCGAAACGCGTTTCCCAGCCGTACAGCGCGTGTTTCCCAATTGAATTGTGTTTTTTTTAATTATTTTTTTTTTCAAATTTGCTTTTTAATTTTCTAGATGTGTGTCTAAAGTTATAAAAATGAATTTTTTCCCTAGTGTTGATATGCAGTTCATGGTAATGTTAAACTCTTAAAGTAAAAGTGATAGTCTCCTTTATTTTTCATTTTCATCCTTTTACTTAAATGTTTAACATTACCATGAAATGACTCAGGATGTTTGAGAGTGGTTTCGCCCTCATTGGATTTCATATGGAGAAAGTAGAATTTTAGATCTCACTCAAAATCCAGCAGACTTATTTGTTTTTCAGGATTTCAGGATTGGATTATTGCAATGTTTCCATTGGATTTTATCATGTACTAGGGTATGGAACTTGTATTTAATCAAAAGAACCAAGCCCTCTATGCAGGGGAAACTCCCAATAATCAAGATCATGTAGGGTACTAGGGTATGAAACGTGTATTTAATCAAGAGCACTAAGGTCGTTCGACTATGTAGGAGGAGACTTCCAATACAACAGTGGTCCTTCTAAAGAATGGGATGTGGATGCAAAAAATCCTGATTTGGATCTCTCTCTTGCAGCCTTATAGTCTTTATTGTACTTGCAGCCTCATATATTAATATAAATAAAGGCTGATTTTGAGATTTGGATATCTAATAAAGGTTGCTTTTGGATATTCTGATATTTTTATTTTCATTATGTGATCATTCATGAGTAAATGTGATGTAAATTAAATCTTAATGTTTAAGTGTAATAAATTATAATGTATAATTTATGCTTTATGATTGCACACACACACACACACACACATATATATATATATATATATATTTAAATATTTTCTATATATATATATATATATATTTGCGTTTCCCCGTTTCCAAAATTTGGGGAGGTCGCGTTTCGTATCGCTTCCCGTTTCGGAAACTCGTACCCGTTTCCCCGTTTCGTGCAACTTAGCAAAAAACCCAACAAGGGAAACTTGCTTCCTTGGTTGTGGTATTTTATTGATTGTTCTTAAGCAATTAGATCTATTACAAAGCAATCTATCTCTGAGAAAGCATTCTGCTTCTTCTCATAAATCTCAGCTTGATACGATTGATCTCAGCTTACCTTGATCTCAGCCCTCTAGCTCACAATTGTTCTTATGCTGCCTCCTTGACTTGCCCTGCAAAACCTACTCTCTTCTCCTTGGTCCCTATTTCCTAGCGCACATGAGGCTCCTAAATCCTAGCACAATTCCTCCTATTCTCTTGCGGACTTGTGACTTCCTACTCCTTAGGACACAAGCTCTACACACAATCAATCTCACTAAATTCTAGCGCACTTGTGATCTCCTATTTCTTAGGACACAAGGTTTGCGCTCTCCACAATCAAGGACACTCACAAAGTCGTGAATTGTATTGTCTCACAAACCCTGTGCACCAAACCTATAATTTCTTGTGCCTTCATCCTCCTCTTATAAACCCAATTCGAACTTGCAAGGAGACCCAGTTCTATTTTAGAAGTCAAGTTTTGATTGAGAGCTAATTGAGAGTTCTTCTTGTCCTTTCTCCAATCAACATTGGAGTGCTTAACTCATTCTCTCTCCACTCAACACTATAGACTAACTCCCTATAAATGAACTTGTAATTGCCACCTCATTCTGTAGTCAAATTGATAAAGACTCCACTTAACTAAAGCTCCAACTCTACGCAAGCTAACTTAATTATTATTCTAGTAAACTAGAAATAACTCATCCTAACTATAGTCTAACTCATGAGCTCGCACTCATACTAGGAGAAGGACAATTCGAAGTCTTCACTAACCAAGGCATAAGCCAGAAGGCATTTACTCATTACATTTTCAACAAATTTAACACACCTCCTCATATGGCCGCTTATGAAAGGTTGTATAAAGAGAGTGAAAGTAGAGTTGCACCAATAGATGATCCTGAAGTGAAACAATGGTTTATTGATGCCATAGAAAATATGTATACACTACAGCAAGAAACCATAATTTGAGAACAATTTATTGACTTTGCAATGTTTAGTAGCCCCAATTTCTCTAAAGCTACAAAGCAATATTTGTTGGATATAGCACAAATAAGTCCTAATGAATGGTAAAAGATGTCTAGTGACAAAGCTCTAGAAGTTTGCACTCTAGTTATTCATTTACTATCTCAGGTTAGCATAAAAGTATTGGTCCACATACAATTTTATTCCCTTTATTAAAAGGAATAGGCTTGCTTATAAGAGAGTAGAGAAACTAGTTTATGCGCTTCTTCACCTTCTTACAGGGAATGCGGCTAAGTATTTACAGGGACTAGTAGCATGTTGGGATGTATATCCTAAAAATGCCACCCAAATCAATGATGAGGTGGGTGATCCATCTCTCTGGATAGGATTGGTAAATGTACCATTAGAAGACATGAGTCGCAGTTGCAGGGCATTGATGATGATGAGTGATAAGGAAGTGAGCCTCGTGTATTTTTGGATAGGCTTCAGCCTTCATGCTACTATGGGTATTGAGTCAAGGACTCCCTTTTTTGCTATTTTGAGGTTTGGCGCCCATAGTATGCATTGCTTTTAGCATTTTTCAATTTTGGACTATCACTCATGTTCTTCCTGACTATGGATATATAATCTATGAAACTATTAATCAACTTTTCTTGACTCTTGAATCTCATACTCTGAACCCCTTATTATTAAGATTCATATCATTATAATTTAGAATTTGTATGTGACTATTTAAAGTTTAAATAATAAATTGTGTTTGCTATATAAATTTTGATGTGACTTATGCATGCAACGTTCTAAGTTCATAATTTGTAAATATTTTGTTATTTTGAAATTCAAACTTTGAAGCTATCATTATTTTTCTTTGGAAGGTCTTGTAACTTCTACTCAAATTTTAAAACATTAAAATTACATTTTAATGAGTTTGAACATTTGTCATTTATGGATGGACAAAATGTTTAAGTCCAAGCTGCACAAAATGAAAATACCTTATTAAGGTACATCACACTACTTGAGAATGGGCAAGAACATTCCAAAAATTGGATGTGCAAAATTTGTGGCCTCCATTTTAGAGGAAATTACCAAAGAGCATATTATCATCTATTGGGCGATAAGTCAATTTGTCATTAAGTTGTGCATTTGTTCACATGAACAAAAAGATGACATTGCTCAAGCTTATGAAGCCCGCAACTTTAGAATCCAATTAGCGATTTTTACTTATATCAATTTAGAGTTTGAACATTAGACTAAGTTTAATTGTTTAAAGCTTTGGACCATTGGAATGTATGCCTAGTTTCAAATCTTCACAACGGATAAATGCCAAATTGTCAAATTACAATGATGATTACTGATTAAGACAATATTAACAACATTGTTATGCAAAATCCCTAAGGAATAGTTCAATTGGTTGAGTTCTTGTTGCTAATTATCTCGCCTACTTGGAGGTCACGAGGTCAAATCTCCTCAACGCCCTTGGGGTTAGGCCTTGCTAGTTTGACCGGTGGGTTGATCTACCTGGGTTTTCCCATGGATGTAGCAGCCACTCAATATTTGTGAACCACAATAAACAAAAACATTGTTATGCAAAAAAAAGGAAAAAGTTGTCAATTGATTTTAGCATGTGACATGTTGAGCTCATAACGAGTATTTCTTGCAATGGCTTCAAGCCTTGTTGTATGAGCAATCCCTCGATGATTGGAGCTTTTGGGCATCTCGTGGTTACAAGATTCAAGCATTTAACACGTCTCACAGTTAGGCCTTCAACCTTTGTATTTCAAACAAATGTTTTCAACTTCAATTAAAGAGATAACTTTTCAAAATCCGATTGCAAACTTCCATTATATTGCACTTAGTTCCAAAGCAATTAGACATTAACTTCTTCAAATATGCATGATAGATCAAGGCCACAAATTTCAACCCTTAATTAATACTTATCAACATAACTGATAAGTGCGTTAAATATTTAAAGGGAATAGAAAACCATATATACCTGTCATAGTTTTTAAAACCGTTTTTGAAAATCGGTTACCGGTCAAACCGGCCGGTTAGCAAGGCTGCCGGTCTGAACCGGCCAAAAAACCCGGTTTGACTGGGCCTTTCGCCATTTTTCAGCCCTAACCGGTGAAAACCGGCCGGTTTTAGGCATGCCCACCAAAACATGGAAAAAGGCGGATTTTTTACTGTGGTTTAGGGAAATTTGACTGTGGTTTAGGGGTTTTTTACTGTGGTTGAGGCTGATTTTGATATCGACACCACAGGTTTGGATTTGTCATAGCCTATAGGTTAAGATTTCTCATGTATACTCCTTGTCTTTGCCATATAAAACTCCTCCCAATCCTTAGATGCTTCATTATATTAGACTTTGATGCTTCCATGTCTACTTTAAACTTCAGGAAATTCAAATGCCAAAGATAGCTCAGATCTTGGACAAGTATTATTGTTTCTAGTTGTCATAAAAAACGCCTTAAATCTGTCAATAAGTTAGGTTACAGAATTCCACGTTTTTGTACTTTAGATGTCACTGTCCAAAGAAACTCGGATGTCAGAGTTCTGATTTTTCATAGAGGTGTTATTTTGGATGTTCGCGGGGTAATGTAATTCAAAGAGTTTCTGATGTCCACAGGAACTTTCACATTAACATGTACAGTCATCAGAACTCCAGTGTAACTTCTCCTTAATTTCTAGTGAGGAAGTTCGGCCTTTATATCTGATATAACATAAGCTTTTTGGTTCTCTTTCAAAGTCTCGGCTCACCTTACTATAGTACATAGAAATTTAGAATTTGCCCTGAAATACAGAGAGAGAAATTGCAAATGCCTTACAGGTCTTGAACAGACTATTTAAACCTTCTTATATTCTTATTCCTTTGGAGCACTCCTTGACCTCAGCACTTTTATGATCTTTGACTTCTCTGAAAATCAGACTTTTTGCTCTGAGTCGGCATCAGAACCAGGATTAGTAGCGACATCAAGGAAAGGCAAAGAAGCAATGGAAGGCACTAGTCGTGCAGGTCGACAAACTCGTGCTTCCATTAGGTCCACTTCTATTATCATTGGTGGCATTGATACTGAGGTTGCAGATCAGGCTGAGGCATCCTCAGACTCTGAACCAGATGATGTCTATGTAGCTCCTGATGATGATCCTATGTCTAGCAGTGGTGATGAACTTGATGATTGATCATGTGTACAGTGTAGACTTGTAGTAGGCCAATGGCCTCATAGCTTGCAGCATTGTTTTTGGACTTTATAGGCCATTTAGAGCCTCATTTCTTATGTATTTTGCTATTTTGTCGATGATATGTATTGTACTCGGTGCCATTTTGATATATTCACCTTTACATGGTATATAAAGGAGCAAACTTTGCATATTTTGTCTCTATTGGCTTGGAATCATGGTTTTACATCTTAAAATAGTTTTGTTTCATTAAAAATTAATTATTTAATGTATTTTTGTAAAACCGGTTCGTTTAGACCAAACCAGTCCCGGTTAGACCGGTTCCGGTTGGTAAACCGATTCATTAGGTGGACCGGTCCGGTCACCGGTTCCGGTTTTAAAAACATTGATACCTGTATACCTTAAAAACCATAGCTAAGGGAGTAGAAAACACTACGGAATTGCTCCCACTTACGATTCAACCTTGACGAAGGTTACAAAAATTCAAACTCAATCTGCATCCCTTAAACCATAGTTGAGAGAGTGGCCAACCTTCTGGAATTTCTCCTAGTTGTGATTCGAGCTCGACAAAGGTGGAAAAAAAAAAAAAATCAGACTTGATTTCTATCCTATTAACCATAGCTGAGGGAGAAGAAGCCTCTGTAGAACTCCTCCCAATAATGATTTGCCCTTGATGAAGGTGGAAAAAGTTTTAACTCGGTCCGTTGTAGCCTGAACCATAATTGAAAATAGAAATCTCCATGGAATTGCTCGAAGCTTGAACTAAAGCAAAGTAAAGCCATCACGGTCACAGTGTAGCCATCATGACCTAAATCATGAACTCGTTAGGGAAGAAAGAAGATTATTCAGTGATGCCCTTCTATTGCAAACTGAAATATTTTAAAATCAAGGAAAAAAGAAAATAAACGTGTAGCCAAAAAAGCCACAAGGATCATCCCTCCGCGTATTAAGGAGCTAATGGATAAATACGAATAGGAACCTCAAATCTTCCCCTCTATCCGCGAGGAATATCAGGCTATTATCTGTTTCTACAAAGTAAGATACCCGCACCTTTTCGTCTCCATCCATGCTAATTGGACATCAGAGAACACTGCAGCTATCCTACCACAGAATGCGGACAAATAGCGGTATCCAAAGTTTTAATTCAAGGCATCCTTCTAAACGTGGCTACAGTTGTCAAATGCCTTAGTTCCCGCGCACCGAAAACGGGTACGAAATTTGCAATAAAGAACTATTTAATTAAATTTAAAGCTAACTTAACGCCAATGATGTGCAATTTACCGAAATTTACAATAAAGAACTATTTAATTAAATTTAAAGCTAATTTAACGCCAATGATGTGAAATTTACCGTCAGGCCTCGGCATTCCGCAATTAATTGCGAAGAATGCTGATAAATTAATAAAACAAAAGTCGAAAAAAAAACAATCTGACCTGAGCACAAAACCCGCGGGTCTGAGAAATTGGCCGGCTAACCCCTGGTATTTGGACCCCGATCGGCCGCCAACGGGTTTCGATCTCTTCTTGCCGAAGTTCCTCGGCACAAATGAATGTCTGCGCGCGCAGTCCTTTGCAATGAGTCCATGGTGCCTGGGAATCCCGGTAGCGCTGCTCATAGAACCGCGGAAGCTCCTGCGAGCGGTGCCCAGCCTGGGCGAGTGTAGAGCCGCGTGCGGGTCCAGGACAGAGCAGGGATGGAACCAGGGGGTTATTGCTGCGGTCTTCATACCTCCCCTACGGTCATTTGGAATCTCCACCAGCGGAACATTGCGTAACGTCTATTTAGCTCCGGATAAGGGCTCGGGGACTTTGATTTATAGGCGAAGGCCGGGGATTGAAGGGTAAGAAAGAGAATAATGATCCGTCACGCGACCGAGTGGCCCGTTGCGTCGACGATCTCCAGGAGAGGCGGGATAGAGGAGGGAAATGAAGACGGGTGAAGGAATTTATAGGCGAGCAGTTCCTGTCCCTTGACTGCGGAATTTTCCCGTCTTATGACTGGGAAGCTCCATGAGAAAAGGACGTCAATTTCAATGAACGGACACCTTAATTTTGAAGGGGCAAACTTGGGTGTGGGATGTCGGTTCCTCACGCGTCTAAAATATCATCTTATGTAAAAGTGATGGCGTTGTCAACTTTTTGGCCACCTGCCATTGCATGGTTTGTTTTTATCCTCAAACCTATCTTCAATTATCATATCACATCACATGCCAAAGTTTAACAGATCATGATTAATAAATGGAATGGCTGGTATGTTGGAATTTTAAGGATAGCGTAGTCCAATAGTTTGAGTGCATCTTTTAAGTTCCTCTCTTTCAAATTTAAAAATAAAACTCTATAATGATATTGATGGTTGTTTAAATTTGATAATATTATTTACATTTTTTAAAGTAATATATTTAATTGTTATTTATTATAATTTAAATTTAGTCTTTTGAATTATATTATAAAATGAACTGGTAAAAGTTTTATTTTTTTAATAATATTTATTATTATTTAAATTTAGTGTTTTGATTTTTGAATTATATTATAAAATGAATTAGTAAAAGTTTTATTTTTTTAAATAAAATTATATAATTTTATTAATACAAATAATATTACAATACAAGAGATTGATTATATTTTAAATTTCAATATAGTAAAGTATATTTATATTTATAGTTAAAAACAGTGAACAAATTTCTCATTTTTTCAAAGATATATATATATATTTTTTTTTATTAATATTAGTTTTTCAATATCAGAATATATCAAAAATGTATATATATTGAGTTTTTTAAAAAGTATATATATTGAGTTTTTGTTTTTTTGTTTTTTTTTGTTTTTTTTGTTTTGTTTTTTTTTTTTTTTCGAAGGTGGCAAAACTTATCAAACTCAGGTGTTAAACCAACAGTGAGGACAACCATCTCTGGCTGCTATCCGCGAATGTCGATTTGACTCATCACCGTTATCAAGGAAAACCACGCCACCTGTAATAACCCGCTGGTGGTCCGTAAGGGAGCAGGCTTTCACTCCTGCCAGATGCCTCTGGGTCTTGGGCCGTTAACCTGTTTCCTTACGTCCGAGGAAGACGAGCTCTTAGCCAAGCAGAAGCAGTTTTACGGCATACTCCAGGCCGATATATTGAGTTTTTTTATCAATATTAGTTCTATTGTAATATAATAAATATAAATATATTAACGTAATTTATTTTAATTATAAAATTATTAAGCTTAATTTAATTTATATATATATATATATATAAGTTAAAAAAGATTTGTAAATGGAAAGATTTTATTTTTTAGATATTGGATAGATATGAAATTAAGATGGATTTATGTTAATTTTAACAATACTATTTATATTATATATAAATTTCACATTTTTATATGTAAAAAGTATTTTATTTTTTATTTTATTAAAATTCTGATAATAGATATAGTTACATGCATATGCAATCGAACCTTATTTATCAACATGAGGTGAAAAGGGAGTGTCGTCGTAAGTTTAGACCCGCGAGATAGAGTCCTCTTAGTTAGTTGGAAAGAGGTGATGGGTGGATTTTGGTTGCAACCAAACCGCTAGTAATAGGTGGAACTCTATAGTGGTGTGGTTGAGTTTCGAGCAAGTTAGACTATCAAGTGGTTGAGGCCTCGGGAATTCCTCAACTAGTTTTCCACTTTACCAAGGAGAAGCGGCTTGGAGTGGAAAATCCTTGGTGCATCCATCACAAATCATATCATGTAGCTCAGTTAACATAATTTGTTGGCACCATGCCTACATAAAGAGGTCGTGTGAAGAGGGGCAACATACTACGAGGAGCAAGCACGTAGAGAGAACATTCACTTACATAATTGTGTGGAAGGCTTTGCAACAAGTTACGGGAAGCATATTTTGATTCATGTACAGGAGGAGTTGGTTAAAACTGAAGGGGAAGCTTATGCCCATAGAACCTCCTTATCAAATTTGACAAGTTAGCTCCTTGACACAAGATATACGCAAGGAGGAGCTAATCAGTTTATGTGGACAGTAGATATATACTAGCAGATGAAGTTCATGTTGGGACACACTCTATTGGATAGCCAAGAGTCTAGGATAAAGCTGCTACAATCCCTAGACCACATGTATGGACACCTAAAGTATTATGACAACAAGCTATACGGGATCAATCGCAAATTCGCTAAGATCAAACACCATCTAAGCATCCCCTCGATGACATCTAAACCCCCGGCGAATCCAATGGCTCTTATTCGGGTGGCAGGCTCTGATTCTAATCCCCCCACTTAATGTTTAATGTATGGACTTTTGTTGTTAGTTTTGAGCAAGGTCGCATGGGCCATCATCCACATTTAGACTTAATAGTTGTTAGTTCTATTTGTATCAAATTGTCCCCACAGGCCCTGTGCAGTGTCCATTTTTTTTATGGTTTGGTCTCCCATCTAAGAGACGAGCAGATCTTATGATAATTTCTGATGTAATCTCCAATTTCTAAAGCTAATAGAATTTACCTTAAATATATATGTGTGTGTGTTTTCTAAAATGTGGTTATTACTTATATGAATCATAATTGTTTTAATTTTCATAGTAAGTATATATATGTATTTATGTATGTATATATATATATGGAAATAGTTCCAAAATATGATTATTACTAATATGAATCATCATTGTTTTAATTTTCATAAAAGTATATGTATGTATGTATGTATATGGAAATAGTTCTAAAATATGTTTATTACTAATATGAATCATCATTGTTTTAATTTTCATAGTAAGTATATATATGTATGTGTGTATGTATGTGGAAATATTTTTATTTCTACCTATATCTTTATATGAATTATTATTATTTAAAATTCTTTTAATGTGGTATGTATATTACTAAATTTTTGTTCAAAATTTCTTTATAATTTTATTAATAAAATAGCTCTCAGGGTTAGCTCAACTTGTCGAATCTGAGTTGTTAAAACACCTTTGTTATTGAGAGGTCAGATGTTCAATTCTCTCAACATCCTTGCGATCAAGTTCTGTGGTTGAGTTAGCAGGAAGTTATCCCTTTAGGTGGATCTAGTTGGAACAAATATTTCGTGGACGTAGCGATCACTAATCTCTGGGGTCCGTAAATTGCACAAAATATAAAACACACACACACACACACATATTTACATATATAGAAAGGAACGACTATGGTGTTTTATATTATAAGAGATTGCATCAATTTATTCATCTACATCTTCTACTATCCAAGATTTCCAAAGAAATCTTCTTATTTTCCCTCCCCTATAGCACATTATTCTATATAAACTATTATATGTATATACTCGCCAAAAAAATCCAAAAAATTCTATGTATTGGCAATACATAAATTAATCTTCGAATTTAGGCTTACGTGATCCATATTATGAATGTTGGGACATCTTTCGGTACTAATCACACCCAGAGCTTTTTGTCGACGTGTTTTGAACCATCTAGTGTGGTTCATCATCAAGACGAACCTATTTTTGGTTTTATTTAGTTGTGACTTTCGGTTTTTCTTGGTGAGACATTTTTCCCTTTCTTCCCAATTTGTATCCATCTAGTGTTTTCCATTGATTTTGGTTGAACATTCTGATTCTGGTTCTTGAGATCTTCTTTGTTTGCCCAAGAGACTGCCTCTCCAACTTTTCGTCTGTTTTCTTCTTGGGATAGTCCATTTTCCACACATTTTAGCTTCTCTTCCTCTTTTCCTAAGACTAGAGGATCCTCTTGCATTTCTCCTTGTTTTGATTCTGGCGCAACTTCTTTGTCTGCACCAACTTCAGATATGTTTTCTGATTATTTCCTCCCCTAATTAATCCCAATTGTGTTTTCTTTTATAGTGCCTTCTTCATATTTATTTTATGAGACTTTCAATTCTTGGTGCTCATCCTCTTTATATATTGTATAGTGATCACCCTTCGCTCATTGTCACCAATTTGACCTCGGGTATTTTCTCTAGTCTTTATTATCATGTCGCTTGGGGTAGTTTTTAAATATGTGTCATGTTTCATAACATGCTTTCCACCCGAAAACAACATTTTTGTAATCTAACATTAGAGCCCAAACATAATTAGGGCCCTTCAAATTTATTTTAGCAAGAAAGCCCTTACTAAAGTCTGTCTCGACACAAATGCAAGCATAAGTTGTTTTATAATAATACTCAGTATCTAGACATTGGCAACAAAATTTTCCAATAGTGTTCCCAATATATGTTAGCGTTTGAATGCTCCACAAACACAATGGGAGATTTGGGAGTCTTACCCAAACTGGATTCGTGGAGATTGGATTCATTACTAGATCGAAAGTGGGAGACCATGGCTGCATGAATAAACCAGCACTACCCCAAAACCACAGACTAGATTTGCAAATAACCTTCTTATCCTTGATGTTGTCAAAGACAACAACGAAAAACCTCAAGCCATGGGGTAAATATTCAAGTTATCTAATACATGGGGCTTCCAAGATTTAGATATCCATTTATGCAAATTTGTCAGTCGCAGCCAAAAACCATTAAACCTGCAAACTAATCCTTGCTTTGAGAAAACTTTTCGGTGTTGCATGCTTCCTTGTCTAGATCCATGTCAAGAGAATGAATTTCTTGAATTGTCGAGAGGGCATACCCTAACTTCAAAATGAAGCTATGAGAGGCAGAAGATGAACTAGCCATTCTAGTTCGCATGCCAACAATAGGGACCATCTTCATCATAGAGACACGAAGATTCATCATTATTCCAAAGCCGCAAAAACCCGCAATAATCACTCAATCTGGACATGATCGGTCGACTAAGGCAAAACCCTAGCCACCGTGAGGGTTTTCCAAGCTCTCCATGCTCTCATAAAATTTTAAATATAAAATATATAAATTTATTAATAAAAACAAAATTACAGTGTTTTTTTAATTATTGTTACTACTTTTATTTTATATTCATTTTTTAATATCGACATTATAGTTTATTATTATTATTATTATTATTAACTTTTTATTACAGCATTTCTTCCATATGTAGAGCAACTCTCAACCTAATAAAATTATATCCAAAAGTTATAGAAGCACCCAAACTTTATTGTGATTTTAATCAATTTATTTTATATTTTATTAATTTATCTATTTTTTTAATCTTTATTTTTATCATACAAAAAAACTATATATTATTTTATTATCATTTTAAAAAATTATAAAAATTATAATTATATTTATATTATATTTTTTTTGGTTAACATTGTAATATAAGAACTTAGCTTGAATGGTATTGCACAAGTTTTGTGTTTCTAGTAAGTTCAAGTCTTCAAAGACACTAATAAATTAACCCTTATAATATTTATAAAATTGTTATAACAATATCAATGATGTATGAAAAATTCCCTTAAATAAAATATACTTATTTTTATTTTTATTTTATATATATATATATATATTCACAAAGTTATATCCAATAATATTCATTACACCTATGCTATATTTCAATTTTAATAAACTTATTTAATGTTAATACATTTATATATGGTCTTTATCCTTATTTGTATAGATAGATATAAAAAAGATATTTTTATAAATATCCTAACAGATACTAAAACCATGTATATCTAGAATCTTTTAATGTTGATTTTCAATATGGTACAAGAAACATAAATATAAAAGACAAAGTTATATCCAATATTTACGATATCATCCGGCTCTATTCTAGTCCTAGTGAATTTAATTTTAATAAATCTATACATTACTTTTATCGTTATGAGTGTAGTTGGAAAAAATATATATATAGAGTTTTGTTATTGTCTCAAACATTGAATTTTTTTTGTCAACATTAGTTCTCACTATGCTAATACATAGAAATATCTACTAAGAAATGGAAATAAAAACTAACAAAATTATATCTAACATTTATGATATTATTCAATTCTATCTTTTATTTTAGTTTAATGAGTTTATCTTAAAGAGGAATATACACATCAAGTTTTTTATGTCACTTGCAAAAATTGAATTTGGATAAAGATCTCAGAGGAATATACACATCACGTTTTTTATGTCACTTGCAAAAATTGAATTTGGATAAGGATCTTAGATCTTTATTATATTGATTAAAAATTTTGGTAAATATTTTATTTTGATTAAAATTAATATAAATTTTGAATGGCTTTGTATATTTAGTAATTTGAAATTACTAATTATTTTTTTTTTAAGTGGTTCAAAAGAATGATTGTTTTCTCCCCCGTCAAGTTCAATTCTCAATTATAATAGTTGTGAGCCTTGTTGTTGAATGGCCTTATTTTACATCTTACCCTTAATCTCTTATGTTGTTTTGACTTCAGGAAACTTTTGTCACCTTCCTTGGGACAAAATTTTAGAAGAGGATGGAAGAGATAAAGGCTTCTTTTGAGTTGAGGGCTATTTGTGACAAGGTTGTATGAACATGTTAATGCCAAGTTTATGACCATTGAAGACTAGTAAAAAAAAAATAGTTGTAATATTCAAATCAAGCAAGGGTGTTCTGCGTTCCCTTCGTTTTTTTTTGCATATACATTGATAATTTAGAAGAGTGCTTGGAGGAAGCAGGTTGTGTTGGCATAACTTTCATTGGTGCAGTAATCACCCTTCTTCTTTATGTCGATAATATTCTTCTTTTGATAAGGAGTCCTTGTGATCTTGGCAAGCAACTAAGAATCCTCTAATATTTTTTTTTGTATCGCTATTGACAAACAAATTGAAAGTCATGTAATTAAATCCAAAAATATACAATAACAACGATTTGGAGGAAGTGCCTTCCTATAAATATTTCTACTTATATGTTTATGAATATGAATTATTTTAATTTAAAAAATTTAAATGTAGTATCTATATTAACAATTTTTTGTTAAAAAATTGTTTATAATTTTATCAATAAAATAGCTCAAGGATTAACTCAATTGGTTGGGTCCTTGTCTTATTAATAAAAACAAAATTGCAGTATATTTTATTATTTTTATTGACATTGACATTTTATTCCAACATTTCTTCCATATTGAAATGTAGAATGTCTCTTAACACCAACCTAGATCTATCTTAACTCCACTCTACCAAGCGCCAAGAGAGATCAAATTTATTTTCACTTTTATAGAGGTTTGCATCTCAGATTTGATCCCTATCAGTGTTGGAGTTAAGATGGGTCTAGGTTGGTTTAATTCCCCCACTTTAAATAGGCTATAATCCACATAATACCATGGGTCAATGTCATGGATTCTCATGTCGTAGGTCAATACTATGGATGAATACAATGAAGATATTTTTATTTTAACATTTTTTATTACTTTTATTTTATTTTGACCAAGTAAAAATGTTTTCACAATATTATTTTAATTTTAATTTTTGTTTTTATGTAATTTGACAAAGTTAAAATGATTACATGACATGACATTATTGGAGAGTGTCCGGCAATAATAAAATTATATCTAAAAGTTATAATATCATCCAAACTCTATTCTAATTTTTATTAACTTATTCTATTTATTTTTAGTAAATTTAGTCTTTTTTTATTAATTTATCCATTTTTAATCCCCCACACACATATATATTATCATTTAAAAAAATATTAAAAATATAATTATATTGAATTTTTTGTGTTAACATAGTAGGTTGAAGGAACTTAGCTTGAGCGGCATGGCACATGTTTTGTGTCCGGGTTCAAATCTCTATAGAGACATAATAAACTGCCCTTTAACATTTATGAAATTATCGTTCCACTTAGGAAAATAATAATGATGATATGTACAAAATTATAGATTCCACTAAATAATATATAGTGATTCCTATTTAAAAAATGAAATTAAAAAATATTCCTTAAATCACTCATAACTATACTATATTTTAGTTTTAAAACATTTAATTTACCTTTAATACTTTTATCTAAATTATATATATATATATAATAAAAATACTAAAACCATATATATCTTAAAAAATAAAAATAAAAATGTTGATTTTCAATATGGTACAAGAAATAAAATATAAACCAACAAAGTTATATCCAATATTTATGATATCATCCAACTCTATGAATTTAATTTTAATAAATCCATACATTACTTTTATCTTTATAAATGTACTTGGATAAAAAATATATATATAATTTTGTTATCATCTTAAATATTGAAAAAAATTTGTCAACATTAATTCTCATGTGGTATCATTACATATATCTATCCAAATGTAAATATAAATCAACAAAATTATATTTAATATTCGTGATATTATCTAATTCTACTTTCTATTTTAGTTTCAGTGAATTTATATAGAACAAACCCAATTGACTTTAGAAATTTCAATATTATTAGATAATAATTAAAAGTTTATCACATCAATTTAAAAGTTTGGTTAATGTTTTTTTTTTTTTTAAATTAATAGAAGTTTTGAATAGTTCGGTATATATAGTAATTTAAAGTTGCTAATTGATTTATTTTGGAAGGTTGAAAAGAATGATATTTCTTCCCTAGCCAAGTTCAATTCTCAAGTGATTCTTGTTGTTGAGTGGTCTTATTTTTCATCTCACCTTTAATCTCTTATGTTGTTTCGTTGACTTCAGAAAACTTTTGTCACCTTCTCTAGGACAAACTTGTAGAAGAGGATGGAAGAGATAAAGGCTCATTTTGAGTTGAGGGCTATTTGTGGCAAGATTCTATGAGCGTGTTAATGCCAAATTTAGGACCATAGTCGAAAAAAAATAACTGCAATATTCAAGTCAAGTAAGGGTGTTCCTTGTCCCCTACCCTTTTTAGCATATACGTTGATAATTTAGAAGTGCATTTGGAGGAAGCAGGTTGTGTTGCCTCAACTCTCACTAGTAGAGTCATCACCCTTCTTCTTTATGTCGATAATATTATTCTTTTGATAAGGAGTCCTTATGATCATAGCAAGCAACTAAGAATCCTCTAATATTTTTGTTCTAAGATGGGTGTCATTATTAACATGGACAAAATGAAAGTCATGTAATTAAATCCAAAAAGATCACGTGTGGTACATTTATATACGATAGCAACAACTCAGAGGAAGTGCCTTCCTACAAATATCTCAAAATTAAAGTACATCACAAGCTCGATTTGAATTATAGCATTGACAAAAGGATTAATGGAAGGTGAAAAGATTATTATGGCCTTGAAAACAATTGTAAATAATTAAAATCTTTGGATATGGGATTAAAAAAAAAAAAAAAAAAAAACATTTTTGATACTCTTATTACTCATGTTATTTTATATGGATGTGAGGTTTGAGGATGCAATATATCCAAAAAGTCCTAGTGAAAGATAAAATAAATCCAAAAACAATTATAACCTATAATCTCAAAATTAAAGGAAATACACCACGTCCTATCATCCTCATTAAAGCAGGGATTTCCTATATTGGGAGCATGGTTATGGCCATATAATAAGAGATTAATTAACAAAGAAGACAACATGCTTCCTAAAATTGCTTCAAACTGTAGTCAAAACTACCTTTGACTCAAGCAGGGATGGCACAAGGATGCCCGGTCTTAGCTAGACCATGAGGGGATAAAGGAATATATGATTATGTAGAACAAATGTATTATTATAAATTTTATTAATAAAAGTGTAAGGAGAAATTAGGGCATGATAAGGAGTTAGAAGGAAAAAGGAAATTAAGAAATAACAAGGAGGTGATTAACCCAAACCTCAAAAATCAAAAGTATCTCTTTGTACTAACTAGTGTAAAGAATAAATTAAACATTGCTAAAACAAGAACACTCATGAGCTCCATAATGAAATTGGATGTTGGTAAGATCCCAAAACCTTGGAATGAAAAAATTGTCACATTTGTGATACTAAAAGGCTTGAAGATGAAAACCATTTTTGCTTAAATTATCCACCATATACTTAGATTGGATCTAAATTTCAAAATATTTGTCACACTACTAGCCTTCTTAACCATTTACCTTAGCAAAACTATGTTGATCTCATAACACTTCTCTAAGTGATTTTTTAGCATAGTAATCAAATTTTAAAGGATTTCCATTAATATCTTACGTCCTTAAGGTCCGATAGACCATTTTTTATTTTAGTGGATGTTAATCATCATCATCATAACAACCCCGATTTCAAAAATATACAAATAATTACATCAATTATGCGATTTATAATCAACACATAATTAATCAACTATTTAACATAGAATTTCATAAATATGAGCAAAGGAAACTTACCTTTTTATTTCCAAAGAAAAAATCGAACTTCTTATTAAGGCAATACAAAGTTACAAAGTATATGCATTTAAGCATTCAATAAACTGTATGGCTTTTTGTAGGAATTTACAGGGTAAGTTCCTCAGACAGAACACCAAAGGACACCGCTCACAAACAGATCGCAGATCAATACACCAGTACTTTTGACGTGGTTAAAACCCTCAAAGAGGGAAACAGTCCACGGCCTGAGCCAACGCAGCCACTTCAGGCAATTTATTAATAAAAGAATGAAAATTTACATAAGCTTCTCTCATGAACGGTTAACCTACAAATGACCCTCCATGCTCTTTAAATAGAGATCATGGACCAATCGGGGGTTAAGCCACGGATCAAGTGTCGGTAATACCAAGGAGAGAATGAACCGTCGGATCACTACATATCGTGACCGTTGGATTGTAAGTTACAAAATGTACATAGTAAAGAAACACACTTTACCTAACTCTATACTAGACCAAGCTATACTTAACTATTTCCTATGTGTCGGAATATCCTAACATCCCCCCTTAAGAACAACTTGGGATAGGATTGAAAAATTTACAAATATGACACAATAGGAGAAGGAAGGAGGCACTAGAGCCTATCCCCCCTTAGTGACAACTTCCTGAACTCCAACCATAAATCGAAGTTTAGTGAACTTTGCCTCTGTGAGAGCCTTTGTAAAGATGTCTGCAACTTGATCATCTGTTGAACAATATTGCACTTCAAGAACATGGTCGTGGATGAGCTTTCTGATGAAGTGCATGTGCAGTTCAATGTGTTTGCTGTGCTGATGTTGGACTAGATCTTTGCATAGTTGAATGGCACTTTGATTATCACACCAAAGTGTAGTCGGATGTTGCTGCTGAAAGCCAAACTCTGACAGGATCTGACGAAGCCACAAGGCTTCCTTACTAGCTTCTACGGCACCACGATATTCTGCTTCTGCTGAAGAAAGAGAAATGGCACCTTGTTTCTCGCAAGCCCATGTAATAGGTCCTGAACCAAGAGTGAACACATAACCTGCAGTAGACTTCCGATCATCAGGGTCACCAGCCCAATCGGAATCAGTGAAACCAACCAATAGAGGAGATGCTTCGGCACTGTAATGAATCCCAAACTGAACTGTACCTCGAACATAACGAAGTATTCTTTTAGCTACTTTCCAATGACTTTCACATGGGTTTTGCATAAACCGAGCAACAAGGCCAACAGCAAAGGAAAGGTCAGGACGAGTATGGGTTAGATACAAAAGTTTTCCTACAAGTTGACGATATAAGGTAGCATCAACTTCAGGAGAAGTACAAGTGACTGAAAGTTTGACTCCAGACTAAAAGGGAGAAGGGGCTGGCTTACAGTCTTCCATGTGAAAATGGCGTAGAATATCACAGGCATACTTGGACAGGGAAAGGGAAATACCTTCCTTTGATTGCAAGACTTGAAGACCAAGAAAATAATGTAAGTGTCCTAAGTTTGTCATTTCAAACTTCTTTTTAAGGCGGGACTTCACATGGTTGATAAGGTTGGGATCACTACCAATGAGGATAAGATCATCAACATAAAGAACAAGAATGATAAGAGACTTGCCCACTTTCTTGGTGTAGACAGTATTGTCAGAATGACACCTAGAAAAGCCAGATTCTAAAAGAAAGTTATCCATTTTGGCATACCAAGCTCGAGGAGCTTGCTTGAGACCATAAAGGGATTTCTTAAGCCGACATACAAGGCTGGAGTTTGTTTGTATAAAGCCAATAGGTTGTTCCATATAGATTTCTTCATGCAAGTCCCCATGCAAGAAGGCAGATTTAACATCCATCTGATGGACTTCCCATTTGAAAGAGGCAGCAAGGGAAAGAACAAGGCGGATAGAGTTCATTTTGGCAACAGGGGATAAGGTTTCAGTGTAGTCAATGCCTTCAACTTGTGAAAAGCCCTTAGCAACAAGACGAGATTTATGTTTATCAACTTTTCCATTTGGTCCATACTTGGTTCTATAAACCCATTTGCATCTAACAAGTTTTCGTCCCTTTGGTAGAGGAACAAGATCCCATGTATCATTTGCCAATAATGAATGATATTCTTCATTCATAGCTGCTTCCCAATCTGGATGGCCTGAAGCTTCTGCAAAGGTGTCAGGATCATAATTCACTGAAGCTTGAGCCAGTAAAGAAGAGGCTCTCTCGAACTGAGAACGTGTACGTCGCTGATCTGTAGGATCATCGGCAAGATCACCTGCTGCATCCCGAGTAGCACGGACCCATTTTGGAAGCTGAGGAGCTGAAGGAGGATCCTGAGAAGGTGGGGGAGGATTGTCATCCTCGCTTTCATCATCTGAAGAAGAAATATTTTCAAAAGTAGAAGAGATAGGAAGAGGTGGCACATCCGCCGAACTAGGCTCGTAGGCCGATATATTTTCAGCAAACTTTACATCTCTTCTAATGATAACATTCTTGGACTTAAGTGGAATAAGTCTATATCCTTTGACATCTTCAGAATATCCAACAAAATACATTTTTCACTCTTAGGTTCTAAAGCTTTATGTTTCTCATCTGGAATATGGGCCCATGCTTCACTTCCAAAAACACGAAAGTGACTTACATCTGGTTTAATTGAGCTCCATGCTTCTTCTGGAGTGATATTCTTTAAAACCTTAGTAGGAGTGCGATTTATTATGTAATTTGCACAATTAATTGCTTCTGCCCAATAATTATGTTATGAAACCAGCTCAAGAAAAGATAGAAAAGATAGATCAACGCCTTAGAATTCAACCTCTTCGAGGGGGAAACCTCCTTTACATTACATAAATGAAAAATTCTTGGATTGATACAAATGAAAAGACCTCTTTTCTATATATAGGAGTCTAAGGGGTCATAACATAATCAGAGTCGACATAACAATAATAATGTAAGGGCACAATAATAACAATAGTGGGCTTCTGTGGGGCACAATAGTAACAATATGGGCACTACATGGGTACATCAATATAATAAGGGGGTTGTACTAATAACAATAAGGGGTTACACTAGTAGTATAGGGGCCTAACAAATTAAGACTAAGTCCTTTAAATTGAAGCATACAATTAGCCATTTCCTTTAAGGTGCGATTCTTCCTTTCAGCTACACCATTTTGTTGTGGAGTATATGGAACAGTATGTTGCATTTGAATTCCATGCTCAGTGCAAAAGTTGATGAAGTTGTTTTTAACATATTCTCCGTCATTATCAGTTCTTAGCTTAAGAATTTGATGTCCAGATTGTTTTTCAACAAAGGCCTTAAAGGCCAAGAACATGTTAAATACTTCACTCTTGAGTTTTAAGAAGTATACCCAAGTGCGTCTGGAGAAATCATCAATGAAAGTTAAGAAATACTTGTAGCCAGAGAATGAAACAACTGGAAGTGGACCACATAAATCACTATGCACAAGCTGTAAAGGGGCTGAGGCGTGCCAAGAGGCACGTTTTTCAAAACTGTCCCGATGATGTTTTCCGGGTACACATCCGGAACAAACACCATCTCTGTAAGATACCATTGGAAGACCTGTCACCATATTTTCTTTACATAGATTCTGAAGAGAGCGATAGTTTAAGTGACCAAATCGCTCTTGCCAAAGTTTGTTCACTTCATCATTATGAGCAACAAATACTGAGGGAAGATTTGATGACCCAAAGTTGTGAAACTTATACAACCTTGTAGAATCATCAACAATGCCAGTAGCTAAAATCTGTCTAGGATCTCTTAGGTCCTTAATTACAACATCGTGAGGTGAAAATTCAATGATTTTACCTTCACCTGAATGGGTTATCTGATATACAGATAGAAGGTTGCAGGATAAGGTTGGAACACATAATACATCATTAAACTGACCATTGTCTACATGAACAATTCCAGTCCCTACAACACTAAGAGATCTATCATCACCAACATATATATTTTTGGTGTTACAATCATTTAAAGAAGAAAACATGGCTTTGTTTCTGGCCATGTGATAAGAAGCTCCAGAATCAATGAGCCACTCATGAGAATGAGAAGAAGAAGATACATTTAGTGCATAGCCAGACCGAGATGCTTGACAACCACATGCAGAAAGTGCCATTCCTGAAGATGAAGTTGAAGTTGAAGAGTGCTCCAAATGGATGTTATGCTTCTTCATTGCTGCTTCCAAGGCTTCCATCTTCTTAAAGCATTTGGATTCTAAGTGGCCATCTCAATTACAAAAGTTGCAATGTCTATCAGTCTTCTTCCCTTTGTTTTTATTTGTTTTATCATTTTGTTGAAATGATTTTTCATTTTGAGGCTGAAATTGCTTAGGACCCTTGTTTGGTTTAGGACCATTCTTTTTAGGATACAACTTCTTAGGATTCTTTGGATTTGGTTGCTGCTGGGCGGCTAACGCTTTCTTAGAAGAGTTTCCAAGATTAAGAAGACCAAGGTGTAAGAGTTTTTCTTGTTCTCTTATTAAAGAATCACAAAAAGAATCAAAGGAAGGGGACTTGTAGTCTTGTCCTTGAGAAATGAAGGCTTCTCTTGTAGAATGGAAGGTGGAAACAAACACAGAGTAGGCTGGTCCCAACTTAGTAAGAATGAAATATATAAGGTTACTATCTTCTTTCTTAACCTTAACACCTTCCAAGAGAAGTCTAAGGGTCTTAAACTTGGACAAAAAATCTTCAATGCAAGAAAAATTATTGGGGTCCAATGTAAGCAACTCATTTTCAAGTTGATGGGCTTTAAGTTCATTTTTAATTCCAAAGACTTTAGTAATCTGTTTCATTGCTTCATCAGGAGCATCAAGTTCTGCAATATGGAATCTAAGATCTGGAGAAATAGACATCCCTATCAACCCACGTGCTTGATCTTGCCTATTTTCCCATTTAGCTGCCTTATCTTCATATTTCGGTTTGGTTTCTTGGCCTGTGGCTATCCTGTAGATACCTTTACTTCTAAGTAAATCGACAATGTAGGACCACCATTGGAAGTAGTTGGTGCTGTCAAGAATAACTTGGCATGGACTTTCCATTTTAACAGAAACTGAAGCTATAGATGCTGAAACTAAGTGTTCCAATGGAAAGATCTCGAAAAATTAGGCCGTTTAAAAAAAAACGGTTCTGAAAACGGCTTCCGGATGAAGAAGTTATGGCTTTTTGAAAAAAAATTGATGAAGATGCCGACGAAGTGCGGGAATGTGCGGAAATGAAAAAAAACGCCCCCTTTCCAACAAAAAGGAGACTTGAACTCAAGACCTCTACTCTCATAAATTAGCTTTGAACCAAGTGAGCTATACAAAAAGTTTGAGAGAGAGAGAGAAAGAGAGAGAGAGAGGGGGGTTGAAGCTTTGGGTTGCGTGCTTGCTTTGAGAAAGCTATTTTTCCCTACAAAACAAAAAACACAAAACCCAACACGAACATACAAAAAGAATGAACTTTACGGCTCGAAGTTAGCTTTAGCCGGAAACTAAATATTTTCCTCAATGTTTCTGATTTTCCGAGATCACACTAAGGCGCAGCGGAAAAGAGCATACGCATGAGAAAAATCCTTCCTTTCTGTTTCTGATTTGCCCAGATCGCACAGAGTCGCGGAGCAAAGAGCATACGCAAAAATGAAAGGTATAGATCCGGTAATAAAAAAAGCTAAATAAACCGAAACCGAAACAAACAGAGAGAAAATAATTGTAAACTGCAAATAAACACTGTATACCTCCAGATCTTAAAAATGACGCAGCTAGGGCTACCGGAAACCTTTTCGCGTGAAACGAAAGGGGTTCCTCACTGGAACAGATGCTCCCAACACAACAGAGCAGTCCTCTCAGCTCGAAAGCAGTCAGAAACAGTAGATCTAGGAAACAGTAGTCGGATGCAGTTCTACCGGCTTCAGATTTGGATCACCAACGGACGCGGCCCTCAAATAGCTCTGATACCATGTAGGAATTTACAGGGTAAGTTCCTCAGACAGAACACTAAAGGACACCGCTCACAAATAGATCGCAGATCAATACACCAGTACTTTTGACGTGGTTAAAACCCTCAAAGAGGGAAACAGTCCACGGCTTGAGCCAAAGCGGCCACTTCAGGCAATTTATTAATAAAAGAATGAAAATTTACATAAGCTTCTCTCATGAACGGTTAACCTACAAATGACCCTCCATGCTCTTTAAATAGAGATCATGTACCAATTGGGTGTTTAGCCACGGATCAAGTGTCGATAATACCGAGGAGAGAATGAACCGTCGGATCACTACATATCGTGACCGTCGGATTGTAAGTTACAAAATGTACATAGTAAAGAAACACACTTTACCTAACTCTATACTAGACCAAGTTATACTTAACTATTTCCTATGTGTCGGAATATCCTAACACTTTTGACAAAAGCATAGATTTGTTCTGAAATGGTAAGTTTGAGTGTCCTCTTACTCTACCATCTCATTTTGCAAAATAGAAGGACTAAAACCATTATCCCGGGCCTCCTCATTGAGGAAAATAACCCAAATAGGATAGTGATCAGCTTTAAGTATCTCAAAAAAACCAAAAAATCAACAAGAGTTGATGTATGAAAAAAGGTTGTATACCATAAGGAAGCTTTGAACCAATTCTCGGGCCTCCTCATAGAGGAAAACAACCCAAACAGGAATATGGTCAACTTTCAGTTAAACAAGTATATATTCGCCCAAAACATTATCTATTTCCAAAGACCATTTTTAGCATAAAATTAAGTTTGAGTTGTTGTAAATAAAAACTAAAACATAATAACAGTAAGGAAAAACATCATAGGCCGAAATCGTGAGACTGCTGCCAAGATTCTCAAAATGGTGGCTGATCCGACACATGGATCTCATCGAGTTCAGTTTCCTCTATCCTCCAACAGTCCAGATCCTATTGTAGACCCGCTTTAGAAAGTTGATCTGCTGCACTATTGTGTTCCCTATAAATATGACATATTGTGATATCATTAAAAAATTGTTTTAAATATTTAGCTTCTTCTAACAAAGGAGATAGAATATAATTCTGACATCTGCTCTCGCCATTGAACCATTTGATAATATTCATCGAATCCCCGAAGATCTGAACCAAATGAATGCCCAGGTGGGTAAGCCAACAAAGTAGTAGTTTTAATGCAAGAAGTTCTGCGTAATTGTTGGATCCATTCCCCAACCCTACAGAGGCTTTAAGACTTCTGTGATCATTTAGGTGTATCAACAAACTTGCCCCACATTTATTATTTTGGGCTGAGGCCCCATCAAAATACTCCAAGGAGTTCCTTATCTAATATGTTCCTCTCTTACTATCCTTGGGTTTATATCCCGGATTGGCTTAGGAATACTTGCATAAATAGCAGCGCATTCTACAACAATGTGGCTTGTTGAGGGAGTCTAGTCTTTGAAAATATTGTTGTTACGAGCCATCCAGATACCCCAGGCTATGATTAGAGGGATATTTCACAAATTTCCTTCTGGAGAGTCCTTCCACCATTGATTCCATACTTCTGATAGAGTTTCCCCTTCCTAGGTCATCCTGTTCTGTATCAACCTCCCTGATTCCATCCAAACCTCCTTTGTGAATGGGCATTTTAGGAAGAGATGGTGAATCGATTCTATATCATTTTTACATAAAGCACACCTGCCAGGGCCCGACTTGTATCTCCTCTGTAAAATGTCCCAGGTTGGCACTTTATTTCTTAGTATGCACCAGAAGAACATTCTTGCTTTTGCTGGAAATTTCAGCTTCCAAATGTGATTCACCCACCATTCCAGGTTCCCCCATCCCTTTCTTGACATGAGGAATTTGTAGCCATATTTTGGAGAATAGGTACCTGAGGGGGCATGTGCCCAGACTAGCTGGTCTGGCCTATCTCTAAGCCTAACATTTGACCTGGTCAGTTCCTTGGTGAAGTTTTGCCACTCCTCCCTCCATTGCTGGTTGAGATTTAGGTCTATCCCAGATAGCCATGCTTGGCCCCATATCTTGGAATGTCCATTTTTTTCGATCTGGCTTATATGATGGATGCCTCTTGAATCTAGCTGATTTATAAGGCCCAGAGATAGTGAGTATCCTTCGTTGCATCCCACCCAGGGATCCTTCCCTATCCTGACTTGTTCTCCATTTCCAATTTGCCAGGAAAGGCCTTGTTCTATGATAATAAAGGCATCTACAGTAGATTTCCATGCCATTGATGCATTCCCATTCTTCTTACTTTGCCTCCTGATCAATTCGTCCAAAGGAATGGGATTGATGTACTTTCATTCGACCACTATGGTCCACAGGTTTTCCATCTTTATTAGTCTCCATCCCAGTTTTACAGCTAGAAATGATCCAAAAGCTGATAGGTCTTTTATTCCCCATCCTCCCCATTCCTTAGGTCTTCCCAACTTATCATGCCACCCAGGGTAGCATCAAATCCTCCTTCGAGACAGCCCATAGGAATCGGCTGCATACTCATCTAATCCTTTCCAGAATTCCTTTCGGAACCCATGTAAGTGTCGCCTAGTAAATTGGGATGGCCATTAGTACTGATTTTATGAGTACCAGTCTTCCTGCTCTAGACAACCATTTGAAACTCCAATGATTAATCCTGGATTCTATTTTTGCCACTAGCTAGAACCAGTCCTGTTTCCTATATGAGTGTGGCTTTAAGAAGAATCCTAGGTATTTGAAACTATCCTCCATCTTCTGATATTTGAAAGGTAGATCTTCTATTATATTCCTGGATTCCACTCTATTAAACCCTTCTAGAATTAATGAGGATTTTTCCTTATTGATAAGCATGCCCGTCGCCTTGAGGAAGAGTTCCAATATATTTTTTATGTTCTTTGTTTCATTCCTTATCCCATTGCTGAAAAGAAGAATGTCATCCACAAACAGTAAGTGAGTTATATAAAGATTGACTGCCACTTCTATTCCCTGAATATCTCCTTTTCTTCTTGCTTCCAGTAACAACTAACTTAGACCTTCTGCTACTAGTAGAAAGAGGAGGGGGGATAAAGGGCAACCTTGTCTCATCCCTCTTTGACTTTGGAAAAAAGAGGATGTCGCCCCGTTGATTAAAACCACAAAACTAACATTGTTCAAGCACCCCATGACCTAGTTTATGAAGCCCACTTGAAACCCTAGATGAGTTAGGAGCATTTGGAGGTACATCCAACTGATTCTATCATACGCTTTTGAGAGGTCAATTTTCACGACTGCACCTTTGCTTCTTTTTTTTTATGCTGTGGATGGTTTCCTGAGCCATGCCTATCGCTTCATGAATCTGTCTTGCATCCAAGAATCCAAATTGTTCTTTTGAAATATGCCTTGAGAGAATAAAATTCAATCTAACAACTATCACATTTGTTATTATTTTGTAGATGTAGTTGCACAAAGATATCGGTCTAAAATCCTCAAAAGAGGAGGGGTCCTCCTTCTTGGGGATGAGGGCTATAAAGGTGGCATTAAAGGGTTCAAAAATCGCCCCTTTCCTCCTGGATTCTTCAACCACTTCAGTTAATTCACTGCCTATAGTCCCAAAGAAGTTTTGGAACAACTCCACTGTCCAATCGTCTGGACCTTGGCTCTTGTCCTTTGGCATTGATTTTATGATTCCTTCAACCTCCCCTCTTGAGACTTCCCCCATGAGCTCTTCAGAGTCCTCCTCATCTACATATCGAGGGAAAATCTGAGCTATCCAGATCACCTCAGCTAATGACACTTCCGAAGATGCTTTAAAAAGGTTTTTGAAGTGGCTTCTTCCCATTGAAGACAATTCCTCAAAAGAGTTGGCCTATCTTTCATCCTCTGTTTTGAGAGACCAAATGGTATTTGAGTTTTTCATTCCTTTATCATAATTTTGGAAGAATTTTTTGTTTTCATCCCTAGCCCTTAGCCAGATAGCCCTACTTTTCAATCACCATTGTTCTTCTCTTACTAAGAGGATTTTCCTCCTTTGGGTTTCCAACATCTTGATCCGATCTCTTTTTTCTATTGTCTCATATCCATAAGCTTCTAGACATTTGAGCTCATCGAGTTCCATCCCAATCTGTTTTAGGTTTTCTTCTTCTTTTAATTTATTGTCTCTAGCCCATTTAATCGTAGCCTTCTTAAGGCGTTTTAAGTTTTCCATAAAAAAGAATGTTTGTTCTCTATTCTCACTTGTATCCACAAGTCTCCAGGTTTTTTTAAAGAGGGTGTTATAAGAATCCTCCAATAGCCAAGATAGATTGAATTTGAAAGGTGTTGTTGGCTTCCTCTGTGGCCATTTCAATTCGAGCAAAATAGGTAAGTGATCAAAATCACCTCCCTCTCCTACCCACTATTGAAACGTTGGAATCTTTACCGCTACCTCCTCTCTCAGAAGAAACCTATCCAGTCTCTTGGCCACCTGGTCTTCCCCTGTTCTCCTATTCCTCCAGGTTGGTCTAGGTTTTAACAGATTAATATCTAAAAGCTTGTTCTCTGTAATGATATTAGAGAAGAAATCAAAGAGCGGGTTTGTATGGGCAGAAGGGCCCCAGGTTTCAAAAATTCTTAGAGAAAAATTCAGGTCACCCCCAATCACCAGATTCGGGTTATCCATAAGGGACTTGGAACAAAGGTTATTCAAAAAATGGACTCTATCTTGGCACGATCCATATATATTGAGAATCAACAGGTTTGTGCAAAGCTCTAAGGAATAGACTTCTATTCCAATCACTTGGTCCAGCCCCCAAGCGTTCAGAACTTTTAATCTCCCATCCTTTACACACAACGCCAGCCCCCGTGATTGGGCTTTGGCATCGAAAGCCTGGATTTGCCATGCAGGCATTAATTTTGACAGAGATTTTATTACCTCTGTTCCAACTCCCAAAATTTCTTGTAAGAGTAGAATGTCCGGATTGTAGTTGTGGATCACCTCCATCAAAGCCAGTTTTTTAGGACCACTCGTTAAACCCCTATAGTTCAAGGACATCATAATCATTGGAAAACCACGGGGGTAGGGGGTTTGCGTTGCTCTAAGCACCCCAGATATGGACACTTGCTTCCCATTCACAATGTCTAATTTAGCTCTCAATTGAGCCTTTGACAAATTTGATTTCCTCCCTCTAACCTTCCAGTCTCCTACTTGGATAGTTTGCATTCCGAGACCTCCCACGACCTCCCAAGGAGGGGGTTTTTTCTCACGGGACTTGAGATTGTAGTAGGGGTTTACTTCTTGGGTATCATCTTTGTTCTTGGCTTCCTCACCCTTCCCAGGCCTTCGATTTAGATGTAAATCAGGGATTGATGTAATAATACTATCTAGTTGTTCATTAGCGAAATTTGAGAGGGGTATAACATAGTTCTTAGGCCTGGAGGGACCAGGCTCTGATGTAGAAAAATCAAAGAATGAACAGGAGAAATATGAGGAAGGATAGGATCCAGAACCGTACCCTCTATTGGATGAGTAAGGCTCCTGACATCCACTACTGTTGATGCTGGTTTAGTCTCCTTTTCATGCTGAGGTTGCAGAACTATAGGATGGTCTTCCTCCCGCACTTCCATATTCTCCACATTATCCTCCTGAGGCTTGTCAACTTCCATCTGATCATCCCCCATTCTCGGATTCATATTTTCACCCTTGCTCTCCTCCTCTGCTGCTTTCCCTCCCCCTTCCTTCCTTTGCCTCCTTCTTCGCCTAAAACCCAACGGACATTCTTTTGCCAGGTGTCCACATTTATGACACCAGTGATATCTAAAAGGCAAATGTTCATAATCCAGTATTTGTGTATAAGTGAATTCCTTGTATTGCAAGTTTATTTCTTCCGCCAAACCTTCTCAGGGATTTAAGCTTACCAGTATACAGGCCATCCCTTGTTCTCTCGTTTGCAGAAACGACATATCAACTTCCATAAATTTGCCCAAGTGATTGCCAATAGCCCTAAACACTCTAGCAGGCCAACAACGCCTGCCCCTACATGTGGGTTATGCCGAGTGACATCCCTGCTTCCCCTATTTTGCGAGCTTCTACATGTGAGGGTGTTGTTTAGGCATGACCCTCTCCCATATTTTTCCAACCCTAAACCGTCCGCCAGGAAGGAGCGCAAGCCTTTCTGACCCTTAAATCTGCAACTTATAATATGTCCTCTAGTCCCCCTGAGTAAAATTGTTTTAGTGAAAGAGGAGGATCATTACTTACTTGTAAACCCTTGACTTCTATCGCTACATGCTCTGAAAAGGACTGCCTCCCTTGCAGCTGTTGCCCCTCCCATTTCTCCAGATACGATAACCCTAAGCTTTCCTCTAGGAGTCATAGGGATTTGCTCTGAGTCCAACCCGCTCCTGAGTCGCCTTTCTTCCTTCCTAGTTGTCCAGCTGGATGAATATACGTCTCTATATTTTGGTCTGTTACCTCTAAATCGAAAAAATGTCCCTAGGTTCAGGATTTAGATCAACAGCTTCGCTCTGTTTGACCATATTCTTCCCTCCTGTTTTCTGTTAACAACTTAGCGATAGAAACAAAACTCTGTGCTATTACCACAGGCATGTGCTGAGGAAAGGAAGCAGCAGCGCAACAAAGATTAAAACTGTAAAACGTTTTGTCGTTTTCCATTCTCTACTTAAACCAAAGGCTTGATGGCATGATTCCCAAGGAATTAGTGTTCCTGCATGTCTGCTTCCATCTGTCCTCCCATCCCTGACAACCACGAGCCTTCCTCTGCCAATTGTTTGTCACCTGTACCTCCTCCCTGTCGCTGTCTTGGCCCTACAGGCCGCCCGCCTGAAGTCAGGATCCACTGGTTCAAAACCCTAGCTCCATCTAGGTCTCCCGTCCGAATTCTAACTCCTCTTATGTTGTTATGCACTCAACAAGATCTCATAGAGACAACTTACCTGTGGTGATGATATTCCTTACTTGTGATTTCAGAGTTGAACGCTATTTGAATCTTGCTAACTGCAACAAAGTTTTGGGGACAACTCTCCACCCAACTGTAGGCTCAGTTGCACAAAATCTTTCTACAACTAGCGACCCCCAAGCCCTCAATCAACGTACTACTGTTAGGGAATCATTTGCCTCATAACACTTTTCTCCCAAGAGAATGGATGATGGAATAATCTCTCATCTTCCTCATCATTTATTAAATATACCAAACATTGGAAATGAAACCGCATGCACACATTCCATGTGTCAACATGCAACTTTTATTTTTATTTTTTTATTTTAAGTTTTACTTAAGTTAAATTTTCTCTTAATGTATTTATTTCTTATTTTATTCATTTTTATTTTTTGATAACTTTACTTATTTTTACTATTTTTATAGTTCTCTTAGTTAACTCTTTCTTATTTTATTTTACTTTTTGTTAACTTTACATATTGTTACTATTTTATAGTTTACTTTTATATATACTTATTTAAAACTCTAGTATTGTTATTTACTATTTTATTTATTTGTTATTATTATATTTCTTCATTATTTATTATCTATTTACTATTATTATCTTTTCTTAATTGTTTATTATTTATTTGCTTATATTTTAATATTATATTATTATTATTAGGGGACATTACAATCATCGTCATAAAAAATACAAAATAATACTTTTTCATCTTAATATTATATCAAGCCCCAAGGGATAACTCAATTGGTCGAGTTCTTGTTGCTAAGTACCTTTCGAATTGGGAGGTCACAGGGTCAAATTTCCTCGACGCCTTTAGGGTTAGGCCCGATTAGATAAGCCGACGGGTAGATCCCTTTGGGTGGATCTGCCCGGATTATTACCCATAGATGTAGCAACCACTCAGTGACCGTGAACCACAATTGAAAAAAAAAATCTTAATATTATATCTTATAAATGCCCAAAATTAACACTTATTTAATTAAATTGATTCTTATTTCACACTTAATTAGCTAAAGTGATTATTGTTAAAACTTTATATTTTCACATGATATCCAATATTCAAAAATGGATATATAATGATAAGATAAGATAAATATATTAATGTCCAACAAATGACCACAAAAGTAGGTCAATGGGACTATTGAGTACAATGATGTTGATGCGAGCTAGAGTATGAAAAGGTCTCCTATAAAAAGAACATAAACAACAAAGTAGAAAGATAATGCCTATATGTGAAAGCATGGAAAACTCTCAACTCCATGTGTAGGTGGCCATATAAAGGATCCAAGAATTAAGTCATGATTCATGAGATCCATATCTCCTAACACTTAAGGTGAAATGAAGAAAACTCAAAATAGAATGGTGCCCTGGGGGAGAGATGGGGGAAGATTTGGATTCTTTGTTACATTGCTGTCATGAGGAAGTAGCCATTTGTTGTTGTCTACTTGACCTCGGTTATTTGTTGGTAAAAGTTCTGGTTTGGCAATGAATCTAAGGTCTCTATGGAAGGGGAATGGTCCCTTGGGTCTACATTGATTGGGGTTCTGAAGCAATGATATTAATAGCCTATCTTTTGGTGCCCTTAGTTAACACGAGCACTAGAGAGAAGGATGTAATATGTTGAATTGTACCTAGTTTTGGAGGAACCTATTGAATATGGACATGAAGTTCGAGGGCCACTTGCATGTACATGGATAGACATCCTTGGTATTAGTGTCAAAAGAAATTGAAGAGGGCCTGCATGCAATGAATCTCCCATGGATCTCATAATAAATGGGGCAACAGAAGATGAAATTTGCTCAGTCTCAATCTCTCAAAGATGGCACAACTAGCAAATTTTATTTGATTGGTCAATTTAGTGGTCAATCTTAATCCACAATCTATGACAACCAACTTTTCATTGTCCTGAGCGATCCACAGGGTGTGTATCTAATGGCGGAGTTTGTAATGAGGCCAAACAATGAGTCCATCCCCCCTCACAATGAAGTGATTCACATAGAAAGCCATCTTCATATGTAATCCACACTAAGGAATTATTCAATTGACCTATAGATATTTCCTGTTGATATCCTCTTATGCTATTTTATTCATCTCCCATTTGGTTGGTAAGAGGTGGCTAGGTGCACATAGGGAATATATGAATGTAGGAACTAGTCCAACTTAATATCAACTAAACCAAGGAGATTTGATACTCTCGTGTACCAACACCGAGATCAAGTCGAAGGACTAGCTGTTACAATGGACTCTAATGAATAAGAGGCCAAGAATGGACACCAGTCACGCCCCTTCACCATGTCAAGAAAGATCTGAATACAATGTAGACGAGATATGAGACCAAACAACATCGCAAGTTGGAAGGGGTGATCTCTAAACTCTCTAAGAAAGTTGGGTTAAGGGATTATATGCTTGCACCAAATGTTGTAGCAAAGGAGGATGACCTATACTCTCTTTGTTGAAGACTAATTAGACTCTAGCAAACTCGTTCCCCAAAGCTCCTATCCATATAGAACTATGAGTTGGACAAGAGTGTCCATGAGTGACAACTTAGTCGATATGTAATACAAATGATGCTAGAAACATTGCTTCTAAAGAAGGGCCAAGGACCCATAGCCCTTTTTTATTTGAGGCTGAAGTGCATGCCATAAACTAAAGTGAGGTCATATGAATAGTACCCCTAGCTAATTATATGAGGTGGTGATCTTGATGTCCTCTGCTTTGAAAAATAAATGGTTATCACAGAGGATATTCTTCGATGCATTGAATATCATGACCTTTATTTTACCTAGGTTGATCGTCAACTAACGAAGATCATAGAAAAGGGCATCTTATTGTTTTTGCAATCCATATGTAGATGAGGCCAAAAGGACTACATCTTCCACACACGTCAATATAGAAATCATGACATGCTTATATGGAAACCATCACCATCCTGAATGTGCTCATGCAAGAAGCAGTCTAACTCGTCAATGCACATCCCGAATAGTGTGGGGGATAAGGACCAACCTTATTTTATCGCAGTAGCACTCTAGATAAAATATGATACCTCATGTGTTGCACAGATAAAATCCAATACTGACTCATATAAATGCATTATGGTGGATAAAAGAATGTTTAATATGTTAATGCCTCTAGGTCTCTTGAATAAATCCTCCCTGGGAATAAAGTAAAAAGCTTTCCAAAAGTATGCAAAACAACAATAAACTTTCAAAGAGTGAAGTTGAGCTTCCTCAATGATAATAATGATCTAATCCTAAGTAGACGAAGAAGAGAATGGTGATCATGATCTTGCTTTTAGAGGCTATGGTTCCCCCTTAGCTACTAATGTGCCTCCTCCCTTAGCATATGGCCTCCATTGTTGAGCCCAAATATGGTGTCCCTCCTCTCAATGGTAGTTATCTCTACCGTGAATTCGGCTCCATCAGCCTCTACAACCCCTATTGGGCCTGTGCATCCCTTTAATGTGTCTCCCCGTGTTATGTTGGCACTTTTTCATGTGTCTTACCACAATTTGATAGCATTAGATCTAGTATTGGGGACTCTTGAGTTGCCTAGTTTAAGAATGTTGTGATTCAACAAACTTCTGATTATTCTTCCTCTATTATATGTTGAACACCTAAGCCGCTAAGGGTTATGGTGTGGAATTTTAACAATCAAAGGGAGTATAAGAGACCTTGGAAGATGAATCCAAGAATTACACAAATGTATTATAAATGTATAACTTGTGAATAATAAATCATCTCATGATTATCTATCCTATCTGTTCTCCACATTCCATGTGTGTTTATCATGGTATCAGAGCGAGCGAATTCTAGCCCTACTCCAATCTGAGCCACTGCTTTTGATAGTTTTTCTCTATTGGCTCTATCCTACTTGACATAACTTGAGTTCTCTAATTGTATGCCTGACCTAATGCTCCAATGATTTGGCCTCTGTCAGAAACCCATTTTCTCATTTTTGGGCACTCTCTGAATCTATCAACGCTCTTTATTTGCAATGTCCACTGTCCATCTAGTCGTTTCATTAATTATAACCTTTGTCCCTATTTTTTGTGCATTCGATAGCGGGTCGCTCTTGATATGTACACTAGTTATATCTCAAATTATTCCTTCGATGCGTTGATTCCTAAAGACTGTTGACTAGTCCATTTGCACGCTACCCACCTGTAGTGTTCCTTCTCTACGTTGAATGGTGCAAGAAGTCCCTTCTCTATGTTGGTTAAAACATCGCTAGGAAAGTTGGTTTGTATGTCTTGGAATGCATGTACTTTGGTCAAATATTTGCAAGACATTACCGTGGTTTCAATGATGTGTGTTCTCCTGCAAGAGAATATGTATATATATAGTGCGTTGATGAATTACATGTGAATTATTGATAACTCTCTGTGTTTAAGACTCCTCGTAGCATATATATTATATTCGGTGTCAAAGATCATGAACTATGCACTTGGTTGAAACTTCTGTAATGAGAGGTAATTTATGGTATCTATGTTGTTTTTATTACGTCATATACCTTTGCGTTGAATGAAAAATTGTATGATGGTCACTATGACTTAATGTTGTGTTGAGTTCTTTACGCTGGTGTTGAAGAGTTTTATTGAAACCTAGTATGAACGTTGTGTTGAAAAGGTCGTAAATGGATTTCGATATCCATGAATTATGCATTGGTTTGTTTGCAAATTGGGGTATTCTTGTGTTGAGTGCAATGAAATGTTGACTAGTATGACTTTATATATGTGTTGACTAGTTTATTTGAAGGTTAATTACATAGAGTTGTTGGTATGGTATGCTTTGGATATATGTTACGCGTTGGAGACTAGGTAATGGTATGTATATATGGTATATCCATTGAACTTTATATACATTATGCGTTAACTTACTCTTGAAGGTCGATACATGCATTATGGTGGGCATACATGTGTTGAAGTCTTTTCAAAGGCCATATCATATATGATGGTATAGATTATGGTTGGTGTGTTGTTAGTGTTCCATGCTACATTCTTTTTATGCTCGATCCTGATGTGGTGGCATACAATTTGCTTCATCATGCTGACAATTGACACAATTATGAGAGCGACTAACAACAAAATAAATTGATCTCGAGATAGATTATAATGCAATCTAATGTTGATGTGGAGTGAATGTTATGTGTTGCATTTGTGAAAGGGACCGTTCACCTCATTTGAAGACCGATACAATTGCTTTTTTCTTCTCCATGGTTGATTATTCGAACTTGTGACATCTCCCCTCATCAAGCATCAGACATAGAAGTCTACATAACATCACTCTCTAATACAACTTTGGGTTTGCTTTACATTCTTTGTGATATTTATTGAATGATCGAGGTATTCAATTTGGGTTCCATTGAGGACATAGAATTTTTCTAGAAGAAGCCCTCGAGAACATCTACGAAGAGCACAAGTATCCCATGAAATTGATGAAAGCCAAGCTCTCCAGTGAGTTAAGATTATTAGAGAAGTAGGTCCAGCGTTGGTTTATGTCCATTTTAAATAATATTTTTATTCAGCCTCATATTATCACTACATTTGTTGTGAGCGCGTATAAATATGTAAAAGTTTGTCAACATTGGAAAATACTGCGTAGTAGAAGAGTGGAGTTGCAAGATTTTTTTTTTTAATGGCTCAAATTAATAATTTATTAAAGTTATTAAGCACTCTATTTATGTCCACCGCTAAAGACATAGTCAAAATTAGCAAAACCACTCTTGTTGACATTCAAACATGTCTACAAGATGCTCAAGGAAATATTGAGTTTCTACAACTCTAATCTTAATTCCAGCAGAAAGAGCTACAATAAAATAAACATCATTGTAAACCTATTTTGTCCATAACATTGAAATAGATTCCCATCAACAATAAGAAATTGTAGATGCAATACCCATCAAGAGCAGATGTGCAGAAAGATGCAGAACTCCAGTCTACACTTCCCAATTCCATCATCAGACCTTGGGAAGAGCTTGTCAACAACAAGTACAAAAACAGCCTTGGATATGACAAGGATGTGTCCTTTCATATTCCAAACTATTCCAAGTTAATCTGATTTAAAAGTGTTGGATTTCTTCACAACGATTCATCTTCACCTGTTCCTCCTCCTCTACAACAACAAATTGTGAAATGCTAACATTGTGACAAAGTTGGCCGTGTTGGCCATCGTGATGTTCCCTAACATCTTCTATAAAACCTTCTCGTAAAAGGATCCTTCCAATGTTCTTGGTAATATTAGTAGCTGTTACTCGAACCGTTCCTTTTTATATGGTGAGGACCGGCAGGATGCGTAAGCATGCTCGACTGTTAAGGCCGCCATCGGCTCGACTGTCAAGGATCTCATTGTTTTAATCTTCACACCTGCAAGCATTGTGGTCAACATACTCATTATTCAAACAAATACTTCAAAAACCAACCTCCTGCAAGAAAAAATATTCACCTTCGACGGATCGCTTCTTAGTAACGGGCTTCAAAATCCAAGAAGAAATTTCGCTCATATCACAAAATTTGTTCACGAGTACTGAAAAGTCTTGTAGTTGATTTTTCTCCATCTTCTTACCTTGTATCGAACAAGGGGGGAATTTATGTCCTTGAGCCTACAACCAGAGATACCCATACTCGAATTCAGAGTTGTAGCCAAACATAGAGAAGGCTCTAAGCATGCCTTTGGTTGGTGACCTTCTTTAAACCACCGTAGGTTGTAGACCTCCATTTTTCTAGGTTGAACGTCTTCCTCTTCAAAGAATTAAGGATCACTTCCTCTAGCAGAAGACTTCAGCTTCTTTCCAGATTTGGAAGAGTTTCGGGAATCACACTAACGTTCCAGGTTGAGATCCAAATGGTCTCTATTTCCAAGACAGTAGGGAGCACTTCCTCTAGTAGAAGACTTCATCCTCTTGCCAGATTTAAAAGAGTTCCAGGAAATGAATTAAGCATTTCAGTGTTGATGGTCATCCTTAAACCAACATCGGCTGAGACCTCAAGTTCTCCCATCTTATGCCATCTTTTCAAAGAGAACATTCAGTGATTGGTTGCCACATTTTGTATTACAACTCTCTTCTTGGACTCATACATATCCCATCGGATTAAGGGGGGAAATGTTGGACACCTAATCCACTAAGGGTTATGGTGTGGAAGTTGAACAATCAAAGGGAGTCCAAAAGACCTTGGAAGATGAATCCAAGAGTCACACCAATGTATTACAAATGTATATCTTGTAAATAATAAGGCATCTCATGATTATCTATCATATATGTTGTACACATTCCATGTGTGTTTAACATTATAGTGCATGAAGCTCCCTAGATTTCCATTCCCACTAGCTTGGAGGTTTATGAGGAAGCAAATTTCCTCAAATCTAATAAATTAGTTTTTCTTTTCTTTGGGGTTTGGCTACAGATTGTAGATCTATATTCATGGATTGCGAAATAGTATCTTCTTATGATAAAACAAGATGTTTTAATCCATCCTTGTGCAAAGGATTATTCTATTGATGTGTTTGATAATGTTGAAGACATTGATATGATATTTAACTTAGGATTCTAGTTTTGGGGTAATGTTTACCCATGTATGATGCCATTGTCTCCCTCTTTTGATCCATTGACAGAAGTTTTGACCTTTACTCATGTTTGGGTGTGACTTCCAAATATTTTGTTGCATATATAGGATTTCGTGAGGATTTCCAATCTCTCTGGGCCATTGGATCTGCTTTAGCAAAGTACCATTTTGCCTCTCTGGGCCATTGGATTTGCTACTTATGCCAGAATTTGTGTGGGAATGGATTTTAGTTAGGGGTTCCCAATTGAAATTAATTTGACTATGAAATAGTTTTCTTAGACTAAAAAGTTAGATTGTGAGAGTATATCCTTATGGTGTAGGGCTTGTTTTGATACAATTCATATAGCTACTCAATGTCCAAATGGGTTAAAGAATTGCATAAAGAAGCATGAAAATTCAAGTTGGTGGGTAGGTTCCTCTGAGGACATCTAGTTCTGTGAGGTAAATCTCCTCTAGCTCCTCCTCTACCTCAAGTGACGTTAGTATCTTAAAAACACAACAAGATTAGGTTTCTCAAAGTCCATCGAAAGTAGATCTGATACCATAAACTTCAACCACGAATCCAATGGAAAGTTAGGCCCTCAAACAATGGAAAGATGGGTAGATGAAGCCGACAAAGCCAAATCTAAAAAACAAGAAGAATCCTTAGCACAAGATATTCCCAGTAAAAATGAAACAACAAGCACTCCACCCACTTCAAAGGAAGTTTGGATACAAGTAGGTAAGAATAAGAAGATATCTCTGGTAGAATCCCGTCCATTTGTCACGAGAATTCATATCTGAAAACTAGATTAATCATGTACTTCTTTTGTCTATTATTATGTAATCAACTGGTGAGAATATATTAATGTCGTAAATGTTAGACTATAACTCTTTTAAGTAATCAATTGATGAGAATATATTCATATTAGAAATGTTGGACAATAAATTTTTTAAGTATTTTGGATATTAGGTCAACTACATTCTTCCTGGGTGTATTGATAGTATTTGAGTTAGACCATCCCTCCTAAAAAATTTAGCTAGATAGACTTTTTTGATGTAATCTGACTACATTTTGAAAATTTTGCTCAATACAATTCTATTTTTTTTGTAAGTTAAATTTTAATTGATAAATAGCAAGATTACGTAGACTACAGGTGGGTGTTCATCATTGATCTGCAACTAGGCAACCCGAGTCATTAGAAAATTAATAACCCATCAATAAAATGTAGTTTCAAAGCCAAAATTAAAAATATCAAACTATAGTGTTTACAAGTTATCAAGTTCATAGGAGGAATAGTTTTAAGCCAAAATTTATCATAGAAACCAATTCCATACCAAACAAATAAACTTAGAGAAAACATAAACATAGCAATTAAGAGAAGAGTGACGTTTCCACCTCAATTGGTTTGTTCATCGCCTTGATGTTGGTATTAAGAGTCAAACCAAGAGTAGGGCCTTCTTTAATGTAAACCAACCTTCCCTTTGTGTTGTCCAAATGCAACTAAATTTCTTCAAGTAGCACCATAGTTTTATCCTTTGTAGTGAGGCATTCTAGTAAGACCTTGCCAAGGAACATCTTAAGTTTATAGTACAAGTAAATTGTATGGAAATACTAATTTGATATATAGTACATGTGCCCAATATCCAACACCCTGGAAACAAACTCCTCCAACATTTCTACATTCAAATGGCATTGATGTTCACTCTAAATGTCCTCTTGTAGGTCTATAAACTCTTATTGCACTTATGATGGAGTTTGGTCATGATAGAGATGGGCTAAATATTTGACAATAAATTGAGCTTGCATGCTATAGGAGAGCCTTGTCCCCCACCACCCCAATGTCATCTTGCGCATTGTCATATCACGACAACTACAATAAGGAAGCAAAGTGAGGAATTGAGAGGCCAGGCTACCCTGGGCTAAGGAAATGTAGCTAGGAAAAGACTTTGAAACCATTTTCACCAACCAATGTGCTTGCCTTCTTGATACTAGGGGCAAGGTGCCATGCATTAAACAATGGAGAGAACAAAAAGAAGGAACATAAAACAATAACTGGGAGGGCCAGAAATAGAGATTGGTTACTAAGAAAATCCATAGCAAGAAGGGAAAAGCCATGAAAACTGCAAAGTGAGTGAGAATAGGAAATCCTTGAGAACAATGAGCAATTCAAAGCAGTTGACCCAAGTTAGAGCAATACCTACCCATACGGTGGAGTAATGGGAGGCGGTGGAGAAAATTAAGCTTGAAATCATGTGTTAGCATACCATTAATGTTTATTGTTAATTAGCTATCCATGTTTGCCACAAGCATTGATTTTGGAAATAACAATCTGGATCCTTGCCACCTTTGTCACTCGTCAATCACCTCCAAAGGGGAGGAGGTGTTGACATATAACATACCCAAACAAGCCTCTTTCAATTGAGAATTTGGGAGGGGCATCCATCAGCTATTGAGGAGTGTAGAAAGATTCGAGCACCCTTCATTTTCCAATCAGTCCATGAGTTGATTTCCCTCGCGCCTTGCATGTGAGGTCAATACCGTAGGAACTTATGAAAGTAGGACCATTATTTAGGATAAATGTATTTCTAATCTTGAACCATGTGAGATATTAGTTGGATCTATCGACGTGAGAGGTTTCTAATGAGTGATATTACAAGTTGGGAATCACCTTTTATGAAAATCTTAGTGATCTTGCCCTTGATTACCTGCATTAATTTGAATTTATAGTGAATAACTGCACACCCTTGTTCCTATTGATCCCCATAAAACTTGCATAGATGTGGGAGACGGTCCTACATTCATCCTTGAAAATGCCCCTAAACTCAGTCATGCCAAAGTTACCTTTAAACATACCAACAAAATTGAATTTTAAAAAACCCATTGAAGAATGGGACTAGTGCTCTATGAGAAAGGGGGAGAGGGGTGGAGGGTCCAAGGGAGGGTGATCATGTTCAGAGGTAGTTTTAGGTTCCAGAGAATGAGAGACTACTTTTGTGAATCTTGTTAATTCATATTTGACCAAGGATGTAAGAGGATGATTTCATGAAGGCAAAGTAAGAGATGATGCTAAAGAGTTTTCATTGAGGAGCTAGAATCATGGAATATATGGTTATTGTGTTCCTTCCAAATCATGTAGAGGAGGAAGCCTGGGAGAAAAAATCGAGCTCTGTTGAGAATGGGATTATGAAACAAGTTCATTCTCCAGTGGGTATTGAGTTCATGGTAATTGGCTTGATATCTATAAGATTGCTTGAAAAGCATTACTACTTGAAGCCACATAGTGACAGTGAATGGACACAGATTAAAAAGATGTTCCATATCTTCAGAGTTATTGTAATAGAGATAATAGAGGGATGGTCCCGCAAATCCTCTTTTGATAATTTTTTCCCATATTAATGTCCTTCAATATAAATTCTTCGATAAAAAAAATATAATAATAATCTTATCCATCTTAGTCAAGTCCCACTAGCAAAACTGGTTGAGGATGGGCCTCGTTAGCAAGGTGACCCAGGATCACACCTCACGGGGGGTGGTTGTTCTTTGTGCCAGGGGGAGGAGACATGCTAAAAAAATCTAGTCAGCTAAGGGTTGGTGTGGCCCAAGCCAGGTGTGATCCCCAGGTGACTTTGATGGCTTAGATTCCCCTTGGCCATGGCTCCTCAAGCCACAGGTCAAGCCTGGAGAATCACAGACAACTTGAAAAAAAAACAAGAATGTTATCGATCTTAATTTTATGTCTTAAAACACTAAAAAGTTTACATTTAATTATATAAGTTAATTACTATTATGTACTTGATTAACTTCGTTGGTTATATTTTTCTTTCATCAACTATATGTATATATACACTCCCTTCCTACGGCTAGGGTTTCCTAGCCTTTGCCAATTCTTTGTTTGCAGGTCAATTTTTGCAGACAATTTGTGCCTGCCTCGAGGGTCTCCATTTATGAATTTGTGAACATGGTCATCGTTGTCTTGAACTATAATGAATGTCATTGCCTTCGGTTAAGAATCAATGTCGTTGTTGATTGAGTCGAATCACACTTCCTCTCATTTGCAGACTGTGCGAGTATGCAAATCTGGTCTACGTTTGTTTTTTCCTAGTCGTCGTAGAATTTTTGGAATCCCATTTGCTCTTTGTTGGAGAGTTTGTGCCATGGAGGAAGAGGCTTCATTCAGAGCCCTGATGTAGGCCCAAAAACCTTGGGGGTCTTCTTCTCCCCCCAAAAAAATTGCGGAGAAACTAGTTGAGATCCCTGCAGTGGATCTCTCTCCTTAAAATCCATGTAAGAGAACCTTAGCCACCATAGAAAAAGCATTAGTCGACAAGTTTATTGGATTGCGGCCAAACCTAATTTATGTGGAATCCTGGATCGTGGAACAATGGGCCCCAAACCTTCAAGGTCAGGTAACTTTCTTTATAGTCAGAAGGGGCTTCTATGTCTTTTAATTTTTCAATAAAATTGATAGAGATTTGATTTTTAGATCAGGCCCGTATTTCATGGGGTCTAGATGCTTATTTATTACTCCATGGACTCTGGATTTTGACCCAGATCCTGAGATTACCGTTGTGCCCGTGTGGGTTTGGCTTCCACACCTCCCTCTTCATATTTGGGGGCTTGATGCACTAAAAGACATCGAAAACAAGCTAGGTTGTTATCTGGATAAATCATAACCAAAAGGAGATCCATTTTATTATGCTCATATATGTGTGGAAGTCACCTCAATGAAGGTTTACAGGAGGCCCTACAGATAAATCTAGGGGAATGAATATCCAAGAATTGGAGTATGAGCAGATTTTGTTCAAGTGCATTAATTGCCATTCTCATGGGCACTTTGCCAAAAACTTCCCCAATGGAAAAAAAAGATGAGGAGGCCCAAGGGCCCATTTCTAAAGAAGCTAGTTTACAACCAACAAAAAAATGAAGAAAGAATCATAAAAAAAAGGATACAATTCCAAAGAAATCTGCTGAAGCAGATCCAATCATAGAACCTTCCATCGACAAAAACTCTTTCAAGGCTCTTCAAGATCCAGAACAAGAAGAAGATAACCCTACGGATGAAAGCCCAAATGAGGATCAATGAAATAAAAAAATGTCGATGGACGATTTTTTGATTTTTGGGGAGATGGCTAAGGTTTCAGGAACAACGACCTGTGCTGTCGACGCACTGCAAACTAGAGCTCAACCAGAGCTATACCCTGGCTATCGCTCTGCCACCCACAAGTTTAAAGCCAAAGGTGAGGCTGTATGGCTGGATTGAGCTGTGCAAGAGTGGATATGGGCCGTGTGCTCTGCTGCATCCCCTTATTCACCTGGGCAGGTGAGGTTCTGTGACAATGAATGGAAGCTGAGAGCTACAGCGGACCCAGCCAAAGTGGCCATGATCCCGGAGGGCTGGACTTCCTTGCTGAAAGCAGGTATTCTTGACATAGCGGCTGGGTCTATGAAAGATGATCCCTACAAGCCAGATCTGGAGAAACCATGGCGTAGATAGAACACAAAACTCGATGGTGCATTTGGGTTTACAGAGAAAAAGCCTGATCCAACAGATCGGGGCCTCAATAAGGTCGTTTCACTCTATATGGACGAAGATCTGATACAAATCTTCATCAAATTGATAGGGGGCAGACATTACTGCATGTGACTCAGTAAGGGGATGAGTATACAAGAGTTAAAGAAGGAAATCCATATTCAACTTGGAACCCCAACAAAATACCAAAATCTGATATATACAGGACATAGTCTGCAGGATAACCACACACTTCAGCACTATGGTATAATCAAAGATTCAACTATCATTCTTAATCTGAGACTGCGCGGCGGATGCAATGGAGCCAACTCAAAAAATACAGGTTCCTTTCGTGATGCAGTCAAAGGAAAGGAAAAAATGCAAAACAAACCAACACCAACATCAGAACTACCAGGCCCCTATATTGTGGAACAAAAACCGGAATCTCCAATGCTTCAAGTATCTTTGCCGGAGGTAACTGCTCTACACACAGATCTATCCAAAAATGTTGTTATCTGTAGATTTAATGGTTTCTGGCCAAAATCTGATGCTCTGCATCAATGGATCTTCTCCACATGGTCATCTAACTATGAAATTTACCTATGCCCAAAAGGGTTTTTTATAGTTAGATTCAACACAGAACAGGAACGAGATAGTATTATCAATCAGGGGCCTTGGTTTTGGGGCAATGCTGGCCTCTTCACCACCCCCTGGTTTCCTGATTTTGATGCCAATACTATGAAAGTCTCAACAATGCCTGTTTGGGTTAGGCTACATAACCTCCCTCTACATTTTTGGCATCACAAAGTTTTAATAGCCATTGGGAATTCCTTGGGGAAATTCCTAAAAATGGATGAAGACAGAGCTATCAGGGGAATTTTCACATTTGCCAGAATATGTGTAGAAGTGGACCTAAGTCAGGGGCTACCTGATCACATCACATTGAACTTCAATAATTCTCTGTGGACACAACCGCTGGACTACGAGAATACAACATTTAGATGTCGCAGATGCATGCAAACAGGGCATCTCCAATATGCCTGCCCACTGGCCAGGAAGGACCCCAAAGGGAACAAGAAACAACAAAAAAATCCCAAAGGGTGGCAGCATACCGACCTGCTGGAAGAAGAGGACATGAAGACAGAACCTACAGGGAACCAATCAAAACCTAACACACAAATGGGACAGAAATATACACAGGAAGAGAATGCCCCAGATACTCAGTTGGGGCCATACAACACGAAACAACAACAAGAACCTCAACTGGAAGTAAGTGGCATCAAACGAACTCATGGTTTTGAAGGATCAGAATCTGACAAAGAACATCCAATGAACACAATGGAAAACCAGCTAGCCATAATTGCACCCACTCCCAACTCTGGAGGTTGGCGAAGAATGGAGAAGAAGAAGGGTAGAAAAGTATAGTCTAGCTGGAATTTATTTTTTCTCTTTATTTTTTCTTTTTTTTTGTAATCTTTTGTTTCCTTCCATTACATGAACAACCCATCTACATATGCTTCATGCATCTACAAAATGTAATTTTTTCATATTAATAAAATTACGACTTTTTCCATGGGAAAAAAATGTCGGTGGACAAAGATGAGAAATCTCCTTCAGGTCTATAGTCAAAATTTGAGAAAAGAGCATAGGAATTTATAGCCTCCGCTCTTGGGAAGACGAAGAAATGTTCTCCAAATATTTACCAGGAATTTATGGCAATTAGAGTAGCTCATGCAAAAGCACGCATTGGAGGTAGTGCCAAAAACTTCATCTCCTCAAAGGAATTGGAATCACCTCTCACAAGAGGAAGGAAATCCAATAAAGAAAAGTGTGAACACAAAATAGCCTTCCAAATAGCATAATGCATTATTTTTTCATTTTCTTATGCTCACAATATGTAAGAATTTATTATTGTAAACATGTAGAAGGAGTAATTAGTAGGATTTGTGGAAAATACTAGGAAATATCTTCCATGACTTTTGTCATTTCCATAGTGGAAGATCCCATTGAAAAATGACAATATAATGAATTCCCTAGGTATTTGTTGTGACTGGGTGTTGATTTAATAGAACCGCTTCTCATTTTTGTAAAAAATAAATAAAAACTTGGTTGGTTCTTATTTTGTAATTTAATTTAATTCACTATTGTCTAAATTTACATTTTAATAAGAAATTCACTTTTTTCTTAAAATGAATCTCTATGTACATTAAGTTATATATATATTTTAACTTATGGAATATATATTGAATTCTAGTCTAATATTTAAACATTTAAACAACACAATTAAATATATAATTTTATTTTATAATTTAATAAATTCAAAACGATAAATACAACACACACGCACACACACACACACAAGTATATAATTTCAATGTTTTGTATTAATCATAGAAACAAAGATACATGGATAAACTATTGAGAGCCGAAGGAATTCCAATAGAGGAACTCCACCTCTTCTGCAAAGACCCAAAAATAACTGTAAACATACTGACTTTTACACAATCACTGCCTAGTTGGGCTTACAAGTTATCTACCAGATCAACACACATAGACCAAAAGACATGGCATACCCACAACAATAAACGAGCGACCAAAACCAGCTCTCATAATTAACAAAGCAGGAGAGACATTTCATCTTAGAACCATAAACAAACACCAACTTGATGAGACCAAAACAACGATCATACCAAACATTCAACCCACGACACTATATGTTGTTGTAATACCACTGGAGAGATGCCCATCCTGGGGTAAAAAGAAACACATAACTCACCACTTGGAAAGATGACGTCCATTAACCAGCTGCAACATTTCAAACTTAGTACTCATCAAATGAGGAGACTGTTGTCGGATCCCGAAAACTAGAACTAGGTGGCTCAACATGGTCACGACCTTCCGACTTGTAGGGTACATGACTTTCGAAGTTCCATAACATTCTCTTAACATCCTCTAGTGATGCAAAGAGATTGTATTTCTCCACTTGTTTGTCTCTAAGAACTAAGCCCAACAATGTCTTCATTTTCTAATGAAGGGTGATTGGAAAAAAAATAAAAAAATAAAAAAAATAATAATATTATAATAATAATTATAATAAAATAAATAAATAAATATAATAAATAATAATAATAATAATAAATAAATAAATAAATAAAATAAAATCCCACCTCTTGTGTGGCTCGAGTCTGGAACCCATCCACCCAAATTTTCGAGAAGATCTGAGTTAGACATCAATTTCCTTTATTCACCCACCTTCACCTCCAATTCTCTTATTTCCATGCGCACATTTGGAGGGACAACATTGAAGTAGGAAACCACCAATTCATGGTAAAACAATCTCATGCCCATCTAGCGAGTCCGAGAAACACTTCCTCCACCCCTTCTACTTCTCTAACATTGCCTTGGAGGCATGTCAAATTCAGAGAGGGGTTGATTGAGATCTTTATAAGGATTTCCTTTACCTGCAAAAGGACAAATAGACCAAACTTTATCTTCTTATATCATATAAAGACACCAACACACAGAGTCGTCACAATAGCCCTAAATAAAATGATTATACTTAGAGAGCAGACTGCCAATAGAAATAGGAGATGATACAAAACCCACGTTAGTCTTACTTTCCTTCGCCATTTTACCCAAGAAACACCCCTTTCTATCCCTGGACCAACCACAGACCCAGACCCAATGGACAACAATACAACTCCTAGACTCAAACTCAATACCTCAGGAAGTTAGCACAATTGTCCACAAGAAACCACCCACGCCAACTACTTGTGATGTTGTGCAGAAAGAGTTGACCACATAAACACCCTCGACACAACACAAAAAGAGACGATAAACAAAACCCTGGGCCCTAGACCTTGCTAACAAAATACTTTCAATACTGGAGCTAAAAATAAATTGGGGCAGAGACTGACGTGCCCAACACAATAACAAGGCCAAAAGGAAACAACAAGCATTCAAAACCCAGAGACCTAGGGCCAGAACAAAGAAACAAAACTTACAATCCAAGAACGCTAGACCATCAGGAGGTGCTCGTCACTCCGTCGACTAGAAAAAAGCTCGTGTCCAGAACACCGCCTTCCTAAGACATGTGAGGGAAGGACTAAGAAACTACCCCCCCCACAGGAAAATCCCTCAGAGCCCTATTGAAAATTGTAACTAGGTTCGGTCTTCATAATGACATGTAATTGTGACTTTTGTAAATGATGTAATGAAGAAAATAAAATCATTTTTGTAAGCCTTGCTTCATGGGTTTCATAAGCAAGTGATTTTATTTTAATGGCCCTTATTAAGAGCCTTAGGATTGGTCATTAAAATTCAAATAGTCTATGTCATGTATGAAGAAACCTTCTTGGGGATATAACAATGTATTTGAGTCTATAATATGTCTAGAAAGCCCTCCAACGACAAGCACTAGTTTTGCTCTTGAAGTCGACCTCAAAACAGAAAAGAAACTCATTTCAACTCAACTTATATGGAGACACATCTATTCGTAATGTCATGTTAGCTTAATATATGGGACAAACCACTATAAGTAGGAGTGAAGGATTTTTGCATTAGCACACAGAATAGTTCGAGATATCTTTGTGTTTTTTGATAGACAAAGACATGGAGACGTTCAGATGATGACACAGTGAAGTTCAGACGGGTCCCTCTATGATTTCGGAAAAACAGAAGCAACAAGAAGTTCAAATTATCTTTAAGATTAGTGTGACTATTTCGATGCCATAAACACAGTCACATATTTTGAGTGAAGGCTACAGTTCAGTGAGTATTTAAGAAGTTTTGTTCACCTATGTAATTCGGATCATAGTGGTAATGACAAGTAAATGAATAGAAGTTCGGACTTTAGAAGGAGAATCTCAGTGCCACATTAGTAGATCACATGTTGGTCAAGAAACCGCAGTTCAGTGGTATATAAGGCCATAGTTTAGGTGCTCTGAAAGAGCTATTCCTTAGTAATGTATTATTATGTTTCAATGATGCTACAATGGTCATATCTTGGTGACTTTACATTGACATGTTCTGGTTCCATGCCTAATATATATTCAATTTGTTGAAGAGATGATCTTAGTTTGAAGAAGGTCGAAGAGGAAGAGGAGTCAAGAAGAAGAATAGAGAACTAGTTTCTTGGTATTTGAGTGGCTAATAGGTCAAGGGTCCTGGTCTTGGTATTCATCAATTGGAATCTGCATAAGAAGAATTTGTGCGATTTTTCCTCTCAAAGTGTGAGAGGTTTTGGCCCTAGCTCATAGCCTACATTCTGTGTCTCTTGTCTATTTATGTTCATGCATTGGTTACTGTTTGATGAAGAAGAACACTAATAAAATAAGAAGAAGAATATCCTAATCTAAAGAAGTAAAAAGCATTCACAAGCAGTCACTAATAGAAGATAAATCACCTAATGCTAATGCCCTAGATTTCTCAACATGGTATCAAAGCTAAGGTGCTAAAGTAAAAGGAAGGGCATTTAATCAAAGAGACACTCAAGGTTCGAATTTCAAGAAAGGCATCTAAGCAAGTCGAAGATCAAAATCTACATTGAAGAATAAAACCCTTGATCGAAAAAGTCTACAACAACAAAAATTTTGGATCCTCTAGTTATCATCAAAAGACCACAAAGACCCTCATCAAGTTATCTACAAAGCAAGGTAGCTCGAAAACTTTAAAGATGAAGATCACATCATCTTGAAGAAAGTTTAAACCCTCAAAGTAATTTTGATTTGCACTCATTCGCTACTGAAGAAGTCAAAGCTCGTCTGAGGAAGAAATAAATCATCCTCATTGAAAGGAGCCAAATCAAAAGGCATTGTCATCATAAAAGAAACAATCTTCTTTATTGAATAAAAGCTTTTCATTTGGAAGAATATCATCCAAAAGGAAGCACTAATACATCTTCTTCAACCATCATCAAAGTGATCAAGATGAACATTTCATCTTCACTTGTCAAGTAAGTATCTTTCATTCTTTAATAAAATTTTGGTTAAATGAGTATGTGTTTGCCAGGAGATCTATAAGCTGGTTGGGTCATCAAAATTCCTTGCATGAAAAAGGAGGATAGACATAGTCCTTGAAGAAAGTGAAGTCATTGAACACATCAATGGAAAAGGTCTCCTCTAAATTCATGGAAAGGTATTCTTATGAAAGGTCCACTCATATAGTAATATTGGAGACAATAAAGAGCTGTATATGATAAGCTCGTAAGACTATTATTTGAAGATGTGATAAAGAAGGTCACATAACTTAGACCTGATCTACACAAAGTTGAAGGTATCAAAGAATGAAGGGATATATTCATAAGATCTCAACTGCGAGATCTAGGAGAGATGATAAGAAGATAATCATCATTGTTCTGAATGCACTAACTGATGAACAAGGTAACATATATCCATGAGGATAAGAACGTTACCTCATTCGACAACTTGTGGTTTCTATGCAAGATAGAAGAAGACAAGTTGAGGGCAAAAATGTTGAAGGTTAAAGGACTCAAACATTTGTAGGAAGGAAAGGGAAGTTTGGAAAAATTGTTACTCAGAAAAATAAAGAAGAGCATTACTGCGATTCAATGCTATGGATATAAAATTATGGACAATACAGAAAGATTGTCTTAAAGAGACAATATCAAAAGAGGAAGAGAAGAAGCCCATATCACAAGTGGAGCTAAAGAGAAGAAGTCCAAGAAAAGGGGAAGTAAGAGATCTGCATTATGATGAGATAGTCTCCCTCACAAAAGGTCTTGTCATAGCTCCTGAATCTTTTATAGTATATGGCTATAATAAATAATAAGATGCATCATGGCATCATGGAAGCATTAGAAACAAGAGTTCTGTTAGAAAATTATATATTACAGAGCAACGAAACACATAAAATATTGTAGAAATATAAACATAGAAAAACACATAAAACAAAAGAGACTAAGATATACGCGGTTCAGTCAGTTTGGGCTACGTCCACAGAGAAACAACCAGTCCTTCCTTTTATATTATCCAACAAACTGAAGAGATACAACCTACAACAGATTCGCTGTAATTCCCTCTTCACTCTCAATCTTCTCTCGCTTCCTCACTCAGAATATAAATCTACATAGACGCAATACAATTCCCTCATATATAGCGAGGGGTTGTCTTCTAGGGCAAAAAACCCTAAATTAAACATAACTTCTATCGTCAGATCTCCTCCTAATGAACGACCCAGATTGACTACGAAATTACAACATTTTACAAGGACCCCCCCCCTCACAATGAATATTTTACGGGTGGCATTGCTGCCCCATTACGAATTGGGGTCCAATGCGGTGATACCTTTGAATACCAAAATCAGGCTCCACACCCAACAATCTCCCACTTGGAGACTGATTATAGCAACTCCACTGTTGCTTTATTTACTGGATAATGACTCCACTTTGGACCTGACTGTTTCTCATCTTCTTCATCATACTTGAAGACCAATTGGCACTGAGCAGATTCTCAGTTTCTCCCTGGTTACAACTTTTGTTTACATATTTGCAGGATTCTGGCTAGTGTGTATCTTTTCCAGCTTCAACTGTCCATCTTCCAACGCTGACCATATGAAATGGTACTTGAGTTGTATATGTTTAGTCTTGGAATGAAATGCAAAGTTCTTTGCAAGATGTATGGCACTATGGCTATCACTGTATAACTTTCCCAACTCTTGCTTCTTACCCAATTCATCCAAAAACCTTTGTAACCAAATCATTTCTTTACTAGCCTCTGTAGCAGCAACATACTCTGCTTCTGTTGTTGAGAGTGGAACAACACTTTGCAGTTTTGAGACCTAACTGACAGCTATTCCACCTACAGTAAACACATACCCTGTTGTGCTCCTCCTGTTATCTCTATCACCTGCCATATCTGCATCAACATATCCTTGTAGAGCAATGTTTGAACCACCAAAGCATAATGCTTGATTTGTGGCACCTCTCAAATACCTGAGAATCCACTTCACTGCCATCCAATGTTCTTTTCCTAGATTGTTCATGTACCTGCTTACAACTCCCACTACATGTGCAATATCAGGCATTGTGCAAACCATTGCATACATTAAGCTTCCAACTGCTGATGCATATGGAACTTTAGACATATGAGCCATTTCTTCCTGAGTCTTGGGACACTCCTCCTTACTTAATTTGAAATCAACACCTTTTCTATGTTCTCACTTTGAGACAATGTTAATTTGTGATTCTTCCTGCCTCTAGTTATTCTCATACCAAGGATTTGTTTTGCAGCACCGAAATCCTTCATTACAAATGAGTTCACCAATTTTCTTTTGAGCACATTTATTTCCTGCATGTTAGAACCCGCAACAAGCATGTCATCTACATACAATAACAATATAATATAGCTGCCATCAATTTGCCTTTTGAGATAAACACAATGATCAGAGCGACATCTAGTATAACCTTGTTCAGACATAAACCTGTCAAATTTTAGATACCACTGCCTTGGAGCTTGTTTTAAGCCATACAAGCTCTTTTTCAACCTGCATACTAGTTTCTCCTTCCCTTTTACCTCATATCCTTGTGGCTGCTGTATATATATCTCTTCCTCCAAATCCCCATTGAGAAAGGTTGTCTTTAGATCTAACTGCTCAAGATGCAAATCTTCAACTGCTACTAGACTTAAAATAATTCTGATTTAAGTCATTTTAACAACAAGAGAAAATATCTCATCAAAGTCTATACCCTTTTTTTGTGCAAACCCTTTCACCACAAGTCTAGCTTTATACCTTTTTCTACCTCCATCTTCTTCCTTCAACTTGTAAACCCATTTATTCTGCAATGTTGTTTTATCTGCAGGTAACTTGACTAAGTCCCAAGTCTAGTTATGTGCTAAGGAGTCCATCTCTTCTTTCATGGCTTGCTCCCACTTCTTCCTGGTTTCTACCTGCACTGGTTCTTCATAACATTCTGGTTCACTAGAATCAATCAATAATACATAATATAATGAAGGAGAGTATCTTTCAGGAGGTCTACTTATCCGAGTAGATCTTCTAACACCACTTTCAGGTGTTTGAGGTGCTTGTTGCTGTTGTGGTTGTTGTTCTGGCTGTTGATCATTATGATTTTCAGGCACCATCACTTTTTCTGTGATCTCATCAAGCACTGTGTATTCTATGTTTTCTTTTTCTTGTTTCTTTTCATGCAGTTGATCCTTATACAAAACCTTTTCATTGAATATGACATCTCTGCTCCTAATGATTTTGTGTTTTTCATAATCATAAAAGTGATAACCAAAATCATTAACACCATATCCAATAAAAGTACATTTCTTTGATTTTGCCTCAAGCTTTGTTCTATTTCTTTATTAATGTGGACAAAGGCTTCACAACCAAAAGTTTTTAAAAATGAGTAGTTTACCTTTTTACCTATCCATGCCTCCTCTGGAATACCACCATCCAAGGAACTTGAAGGCCCTCTGTTTATTAGATAAACAACCGTATCTACATCATCTACCCAAAATTGTAAAGGCAATCCTGCATGCAATCTCATGCACCTTGCACGCTCCATGATTGTCCTATTCATCCTTTCCAACACACCATTTTCTTGTGGTGTTCCTGGAATTGTCTTCTCTCTGCAAATTCCATTCTCTGAACAATACCTATCAAACTCTTTGTTGCAATATTCACCTCCATTGTCTAATTTGAGACACTTCAACCTTTTCCCTGTCTCATTTTCAACTAAAGCTTGCCATTTCTTGAAAGTATCAAATACATCAGATTTATTTTGAATACAATAAATCCAGGTTTTTCTGGTTGCATCATCAATAAAAGTAACATAAGAACGAGAGCCACCAAGAGATGATACCTGAGCAGGTCCCCATACATCTATATGCACAAGCTCTAATTTTTCGCTCTTCTTTTCTTTCCAAACTTTGAGGAATTTGACTCTCTTTTGTTTTCCATAAACACAATTCTCACCGAATTTTAAATCAACATGTTTCAAACCTGGCAACGAATTTCTTGAGTGAAAAATTTGCATCCCCTTCTCACTCATGTGTCCGAACCTATGATGCCACAATGTCGTATCTTCTCTTGTAGAGGTTAAAACATTAACAGAATTAGAAATACCATTGCATAAATACAATGTACCAACCTTTTCTCCTTTTTCTATTACCAGAGATCCTTTAGTGACCTTCCATGTTTTATTTGTGAAAGTAGTTACACAGCCTTCAACTCCCAGCTGCCCTGTTGAAATCAGATTTTTCTTCAGATCTGGAGCATGCCTTACCTCCTTCAATAGCCATTGATTTCCATTTTGTTGTTTTATGAAAATTGTACCCATTCCAATGATTTTACAGGGTTTATCATCACCGAATAGAACCTATCCAAAATCTCCTTGAACATAATCATGAAAATATTTCCTATCAGGTGTGGCATGGAATGAGGCCCCTTAATTTGTGACCCAGACATCAATAATATTTTCTAATGAAAGAATCAAAGCATCTTGCAACACATCACCTGTTACATTCGCTTCATGATTATTTTCTTGATGCTCGTCTCCTTCTTTTCCCTTCCGAGACTTGCAGTCTTTCTTTGGGTGTCCTTTCTTCTCGCATTTCCAGCACACTGTCCCCGATTTGGACTTGGATCTGCCTTTTCTTGACTTACTGTGATATCAAGGGCTCTTTCATCTTTCCATTTTTCTTCCCCTAGTCTCTGTAGTCAAAGCATTACCTGATGTCTCACTCGATCTTTTCCGTCGCATTTCCTCGCTAAGGATTGCACCGACAACATCATCAAAGTTTCAAGTACTAGATCTAGAGTCAGAGTTACTAACGGCCATAACTAAACCATTCCAACTTTCTGGCAATGAGCACAGAAATAACAGAGCCTTAACTTCATTATCAAAATTCACCCCTATAGAACTTAATTGACTAGTAGCTGTATTAAATTCATTTAAATGATCAGCAACAGATCCACCTTCTGACATCTTCATATTAAATAAATGCTTCATAAGAAATACCTTATTTGAGGACGAGGGTTTTTTCATATAGTTTGGCCAATGTCGACATTAAAGCCTCTGTTGTTGTTTCCTTTGAAATATTAAACGCTATCGACGCCGCTAGGCACAGCCGTATTGTTTCAAGTGCCTTTTGTCGAGAATATCCCATTCTGTGTCTGTCATACTCGTCGGCTTCTTTGCCTTTCTGCTCAATGGTTGGTACAGATCTCTCTGATGCAAATAATCTTCCATCTGCATCTTCCGTAGCTCGTAGTTTTGGCCGTTAATTTTTTCGACCCTAAACCTACCATCTTCTGCCATTGCTCCCACTCGAACCAGGAACCCTTCTCTCTTGCGAGTTTATCAACCAGATAGACCTTCGACTCTGATACCAGTTGTTAGAAAATTACATATTACAGAGCAATTGAACACATAAAATATTGCATAAATATAAAAAAAAAAATGCATAAAACAAGAGAGACACAGATATATGTGGTTCACCCAGTTTGGGCTACGTCCATGGAGAAACAACCAGTCCTTCCTTTTATATTATCCAACATGTTAGCACTCAGGTTGTTCCCAAAAGTTGTAAGAAAGGGAATACGGCTGAGGTAACCACAAACCAATCTTTTAGATACAGATTCTAGCTAATCTGCATCCAGAGAGGGTTCTCTCTTTATAATTTAGCTTTGTTTTTAGAAGATATTAGGCTAGTTATGAGGTTCAAGGGTTTTGTTTTGAGTTTGGGTGGTGGAATTCAATAGAACAGTGAGGTAAAACTGAAGAGTTCAGTCCATTGGGCATGATGGAGTCAAAGAAGGATGGTTTCCTGGATTCGGTTTCTAACAGAGGATGGCATCACAGAGCAAGGTACTCAAACATGGAACAATTCAAAGGCTGGAATAAGATGGAATGGACTCAAATGGATGAAGGGCAGTTAAGAATCCTTCATCATATTGAAAGAGGGAAAGTGGATGATTACTGTTAAGGAGCAATTAAGAATTCCTTAGCAAATACTCAACATGAGAGAATCAGGAAACATGAGCAATTAAGAATTCACTGTTTATACTAATTCTGAAGAAAACACAGAGAATAATAAAGACTGAAAACAGAGTGCAGTCAAGCAAGTTCTGAATTAATCTTTCCCTTTATCATTCAGATTTATGAAACACAGATGATATAACAGACAAGAAAACTGTAAAACACAAGTTATAAGGGAATTATTGATCTGAAGGTTGATTCAAGAATTCTATGACAGGTCCTCTGCTTCAATTCCTCATCTAGTAGGCCAGACAACAAATGGTTCCAACAACTTTTTTATTCCAAAGTTCAGTATTACAGAAAAGTTTAGAGAAATCTACACATACCCAACCTCTTCAAAACTCCGATGAAGAGGGTATTTATACAACAAAAATATGTACAACAGGATGTCTCATCAAAGCTCTGAGATAATATCTAAGTTTAACCTAAAGTAATTTACAAGTAAAGTGAAAACAACTAGCTTATGCTGTGCTGGAAGCTGGCTCTTTAGGGTTCGGTCTGCAGATGTCTGAAGTCGCTGTGTGCTGACTCTCTGTCTTAACTGATGCATTAATTATGATCTGCTTTCGTTAGTCAGCTCGGATACTCTTTAATGCTGATTTGATTTGTCTTTAATTCTGCACTGATACCCTTTATGGCTCCTCTGGTACTCTTTGACTTCAACTAATACTCTTTAACTTTAATCATCTTCTTTAATGCTGAACCGACCCTGCTCACCGCTGTTCTGGCAAAAATAAGACCGCAACGTGTCTCCACTGCCTTTACTTTGGCAAATTCATGTTTCTGCAGGTTTCTACTGGCTGGGCAGCAAGTAATCTCTGTTTCTTTCTTTTGCGGGCCGGGAACTCGTCAGCGCTGCCTCGAACTGTATTTAAAAAGGAAGAAGACTGTATAATGGCAACTTTGGTCGAGGCCGTGAGCTCATCGGTGCAGCCTTCCCTAGTCGGGAGGCGGTCGAAACATTGGAAACGTGACCACGAAAGATTACCTGCCCGGAGCACTATTTTTGCAGTGAAAACATAAAAGATGACATTTTTTACCCTTTATTGGATAAAAATGATTTTGGCGGGAAATTTTGGTGTGAAGGACGGATGACGTCAGCATGACGTCAGCGGGGGGTACGAAACAGGTGACGTGGCAGGTGACATGGCGGCTGACGTCAGCAAGGGGTGATGTGGTGGGATGACGTCAGCGAGGGTCAGCAGGAGGGTGGTTTATGGTTTTGCCCGCACCGCTTTTGGACTAGGGCGGTTTTAGGCAGAGGGGCAGCGAACAACACAGATGGGCGACACGTGTCTAGGGTACGGGGGAAATACCACCGTTTCCCCGGGTGGTAAAGTTCAATAGCGGAGGGGGTCGCGAAATGCATATCAGCCATCGGATGCGAGGGCGCCGATCGGACAGTGGGCGCTTTCTGGAGATGGCGGGGGTTTAACGTGCGGGAGACGAGGGAGCGCGAAAGGATATCCGCCGTCGAATGGTGGAGCAATTGATCGGACGGCAGGCGCGAATGAAACATGACGAGGAGTTAATACGCGGGCCTGGGCTTATAAACCACGTTTTTAATGGTTTCAGAGCAGATTTGATTGGTTATCGGGGTTGATTTGGGTTAAGTTATTAATTAACCAAATGTCAATTAATCCTTTGAATGGCGCGGTGAGGGTTCTTAATGGGTTTCGGACAAACCATTAATTCTCGATTTGCACAGTGCTATGGTTTATAATAAAACCGGGGCGGGATATTAACAATTGGGGATTTTTATTATATATACATATAATACGGGGAAGGGGACAATTATAAGGGATTTATATAATAATGTTAACAGTTAATATGAATTTATGAAATAAACAACGCTAAGTATAATGTTAGAAATTTAACACTTAACACTTAAGCTGAAGGGTGTTTATACAAGAAATGTGGCCATTAAAAATAAAAAATGGAGTTTTACTTAGGCATCTGATGAAAAATGGAATGAGTGATTTTAAGGATATTAAGCAGATCCCAATACCTTTGGGGGAGATTAGTAAGTGATTGGGGAGAAGGATGAAGGGGAGTTAGTCATGCCTCCCTTGAGCTGCTCCAAGAGTATCTTGTTTGCACTTGTGATGGGACTGAAAGTTAACATAATTACAATACATCACAAGTGACATTCTGCAACACCATTCTGCCTACCCAACCTACTTTGCCTAACATTTTTCTTCTTTCTTGGGTGCACTTAGACTAGAAAACCCTTTCAATATTCTTTTATTTTCATTGTAAGCCTACCTAAGTCTGCACTTATTTCTTCCAAGGGCTCAGATTAAACAGTTGAGCTCCTTTGCTTCTCTACCTATCTACTTATCTGCCAAGATTAAATAGTTTGGACAAATAATATTCTCTATCTCTAAAACAGGAAATTGACACATGCACTGGCCAAGATTAAGCTGTTTGGCCATTCACCAATTGTGGCAAAAGTTCAACCAGTTGTACATGATGCTTTATTTACAGAAAATGAAATAGTAGTGGCATTTGGACTTGCACACTTTCCTGGTCTTTTTAGTTGGGGTTCATTTCTTTTCATTTTTTCTTTTGACCATTTATTTTTTCACCCTTTGATTTTTCTTTTAGGGTATACCTTCTTTACATTTTTTTTTTTGATAATATGGAAACCTTTGCAGCAAGGAAAGGTATGAACATATTACAGAGCTCAACCAGTCAATCATGAAATATGATACCAATTACTATATGAGTATAACACTGGCTCCACTTGGGGATGGATTTCCTTGGTGGAAAGCCAAGAACAACAGGTCAGATGGTCTTATCAATACCTTTTACTGTGCTCTGAAATCTTCCTTTGTGAAAGTAGAAAACTGTACAAAAGGATGCTGTAAAATATATACATTATTCTAGAGCTGATTCAAACAACTGTACATTTGTTCCAGATAATCTGCCTGGACTATTTGATCTTATGTTTTTTGCTCCCAAGTCTTCTTATGCAATCTGAGATAAACTAAAATGAGGCAAAATAAAATGGTAAAGTTCTTTCATTGATTTCAAAATTTTCTGCACTTTCCTCCTCATTCTATTTCCTGAATATGAACAAACTGATCACTTACTTTCAAGTTGTTTGAACCTGAATTTTCTTATGTACATTTTAGAGTTAGAATATATCAAAAAACTGGATCAACATAATGTTTCAGCATTCGACCATTCACTGGTCCTTCTTCTGTTGCTGTACCATCCAGGCTCTTCAGAAAATAAGTATTGTTGCCTTGCAATGCATGGATGATGAATGGTCATTTCCATAGGAAGTCAAACTTCCCATGTTTTCCTTTGTCTTCTCTTATGGAATCCCACCTTAGAACTTTGTCTCCAATGTAGAAATCTTCTGCTTTGGTCCTTTTATCAAATATCTTCTTGAGTTTTTCTTGTAGCACTTGCGATCTTTGGTGTACTTATTCTCTGCTCTGCTGCAAATGGATGGTCTGATTTATTCTTCTTTGAATAGCATTGGGTTCCACTTGAGCTTCTTGCAGCAATTTCATCACAGGAATTCCTAAGGACGAAGGAAACATAGCCTCCATGCCATAAACTAGCTCATAAGGGCTGGTTCCAATTGCTCTCTTTGTAGTAAGTCTGTCTTCCCATAGTGCATTTGTAAGATTCTTGTGCCAATTTTTCTTGTTCTCCTCCAACAGTTTCTTAATGATATTGATCGGGCTTTTATTGGAAGATTCAGCTAGACCATTACCTTGAGGGTAATAGGTCGTGGAATGGCCTAAAGTGATGTGGTATTTGCTGCATAAATTTATCAGTTTCTTGGATTTGAAGGCAACATCATTGTCGGTTATGATCTTTTCAGGACAACCAAACCTAGACAATATGTTGGTCTCTAGAAATCCTATAATCACTGTATCATTGGCTTGTCTAGCAAGAATGGCTTCTATCCATTTAGTAAAATAGTCTATGGCAGTAAGGATCCATTTGTGTTGGCTAGATGAGGGGGGATGGATTTCTCCAATGAAGTCTAAGCCCCATTGTTGAAATGGTCTTTCAGTGGAAATTGGTCTCAAGGGCAAGGGTAACAGTTTTCTTTTGCCTTCAAAGATTTGGCATTTGTGACAAGCAGTGACAAACTTCTTTACATCAGCGAACAAGCTTGGCCAGTAAAATCCAGCCCTTAGGATTTTGTCTGCAGTTGATTTCCAGTACAAGTGTCCCCTGCATGAAATTCTTTGAGAATTTTATCAGCTTCTTCCTTTATTAAACAATTCAGCAAAATACACTCATGATTTTTCCAAAAAAGAGCACCATCTAAAACACAGAATTTTGAGGCTTTCATCTTTAAAAACCTTTTCTTTGTTCTGGATAACCCTGTAGGAGCCTGTAGGTTTAATAATACATGAATTATGTCAGCATACCAAGGTGATTCTAAGAAGGCCTGACTGATTTGTGAAGTCGCCATCTCATGTTCATTATCCAGTTCATTGATGTCTAGGGCTTGAAAGTTTGTTTCAGTCATGAGTTTAGACAATCCCTGTCCTTTTATCACCTTTGTAGGTTTTATCTCAATGTCATACTCCAATATTTTTGCAATGCATTTACCTCGTTTGCCTTCAATTCCATCATGAGTCAGGATATCTTTTACAATAGCATTTGGCACATAAGCTACTACATGTGAGTACAGTGTATAGACTCTAAAGTCTTGAATGGCTTTCACAAATGCATAAGCTTGTTTTTCCATGATTTTGTATTTCAGAGGTGCATCTCTAAGTGCTTTACTGAAAAAGGCTATGGGTTTTTCAGATCCTTGATCATCTTTCTGAAGTAAAACAGCTGCTATTATGTGTTCTGATGCAAATGAGAAGATTATGAAGTCTCTGTCAAATTTTGGACTTGTGAGGATTGCTGTTCTGGTTAAAGCCAATTTAATTTCTTCAAATGCTTGTTTGGCTTTTGTTGTCCATTTAACCTTTGAATCCTTTTTTAACATGTTGTTCAACAATCTGATTAATTCAGCCAAATTGGGTATGAATCTTCTCAAAAAGTTGATCTTCCCTAAGAAAGCTTGAAGTTATTTGACATTTCTGGGGTGGGATATTTGCAAAATAGCTTCTATTCTAGCAGGGTTAATTCTGATGCCATCTTTGGAAATAATGTGATCTAACAGTTTGCATTCTTCTAGACCAAACAAAGATTTTTTAGGATTCAGTGAAATACCATATTTTCTGCACTTTAAAAACACTTGTCTTAAATGATTTAAATGTTGATGATCTGTTTTGGAAAACACAGTAAGATCATCTAGATATACAACTAGAAAATCATGAATCTCTTTTCCAAAAGCTATGTCCATGGCACGTTGAAAAGTTGCCACTGCGTTCTTAAGTCCGAATGGCATTTTGACATACTTGAATGTACCCCATGGTGTTGTAAATGCAGTTTTTTCTTGGTCATTAGGATGAACTAGAATCTGATTGAAACCTGAAAACCCATCCAAAAGTGACATCCTAGAAGCGCCTACTACCCTTTGTAAAATATGATCCATCTTAGGTAAAGGGTAGTTATCCTTTAATGAAACCTTGTTTAAATTTCTTAAGTCAACACATAACCTGATTTCCCCTGTTTTCTTTCTGGTAAGGACTAAATTGGATACCCATTCTAAAAATCTGATTGGTGCAATTATCCCTGCATCATGCATTCGTCTAATTTTTTTTCAATTAAAGGAAGCAGTACAGGGTTGATTCTTTTGAGCTTTTGTTTGAATGGTTTTTGATTTTTCTTGAGGGGTATTGTATGTTGAATGACAGAGGTGTCATAAGATTTGAGGTCTTCATAGCTCTAGGCAAACACATCTTGGAATTCTTTGATTAGTTCAACATATTTGAGTTTTTGATTAGGGGGCAAAGTTTTGGACAATTTTATCATTTTTGGATTGTGTTCAGTTCCTATGTTGTAGTCTTCAATATCTGATTTTGGAGGTTCCATTTGAGGTTTCTTCAGAATATCGTTAAAATCAAAGAGATCTTCCAAAGGAGTCAATCCCTTGGGTAAATGATTGTCTTTTAAATTTATGACTTCAGTTTCTTCTTCAATAATTTCATCACTGTCTGTTTCTTTGAGTTCTTGTATTTCCTTTTTGGTGAATTTTGTTGGATGAAGCATTTGAGTCGCGTTTTCTGCTAAAATATCTGTTTCTATCTGATTTGCTGGATCAATTTCACTGTCTGTGTCTTCATCTGCGTTAGTGTTGGAAAATTCCTCTTCTAGGGTTAGAAAATTATTGATCTATTTATCATTGTCAAACACTTGCCAGTTATTCAAATTATCAGGTATGGCTGGCCTGTGTCTGATTGCCGCTGTGAATCGATGATTTGGTTCAAATGGCAATTTACAGGTGCTGGCAAACATTGCTAGGCTATGAGCTTGCAATTTCTGTTTTCTTGGGATTTTGGCAAGCTGAGTTTCTAAAAGTGTGTTGAGGATATCTATGGATGTTGCTTTGTACTCTTTCAATCTGGGATCATTTGTCAAGAACTTCCCTTTTATTTATTGAATGATTAAATCAGAATCTCCTAGGACTAACCCTCTAGCTGCTCCCAATTTCTTCAGCAGTTTAAGACCTAGCAAAAGAGCTTCATATTCAGCCATATTATTAGTGCATCTAAAATTTAACCTATAGGCATGGTCTTCAGCATGCTTTTTTTCAAGGTTGTGCACCCAGACTCCTGCCCCGACTCCTAACTTGTTGATAGAACCATCAAATTCTAAGTACCAAAGGACTTCGTGTTCATGTTTTGTACCTGAAGTTTCAAGGATGTGTTTAGCAAGGAGGTCTGGTTTTTCATTTTCTTTTGGTTTATATGATTTTTCATGATTTTTAGAGATCTCTTGGATTCGGGCCCTAGACCCGTCATTCGCAATTTTTTCTGTTTTATCTGCCAAAACTTTCAATTCATGTGAGGGGTTAATTTCAGCATTGTACAGGATGAAAGAATCCATATCCGAATGTACTGAGTAGATAGGGAAATTTTGAGGTTTCTCTTGACTACTTACTACATAATTCATTAGGGTTTTTCCGTATAGTCTCTTTGGTTGACCAAACACTGAAATAGTAGCATAAGACATGTCTAACTGCAGAGATCCTTGAAGCTTTGCACCCCAAGATCTAGAAAATAACATACCATACTGTGGAGGAATATCAACTACTACTATGTCTATTAAGATAGTTTTGGCAGGATATTGGACAAGTGACACACATAAATCTTTGATTAAACCCAAACATTTGACCTGACTTGAATCAAAAGAGAAAAGGTCCTTATATGGCCTGGTGATGTCAAGGTCAAGTTTTTCCATTACAGATTTAGGCATTAAGTTGTGGGAAGCACCAAAATCGAACATGGCGTTATGGAGTATCTTATTATGTATTTTTAAAGCCACATAGAAAGGAGGAAGTTTTCCCTTTGTTGTTTTTCTGTTTACTTCAGGGCCAAATATCAGTTCCGGCTGGTCATAAAAAATGTTTACTAAATCTTCATTTACAGAAATGTTGAGTGATCTACTGATTTGACTTCTGTAGACATCATGTTTAGCTAATTCTGATAATGGAACAACTATCTTTAGTTTGCCTACTTCTGTCTCAAAGTTGAAAGTTTTCTCAATTTGAGTTTTTGTATTTCGGACAGCTGAACTTTCTGCGTTTTTCTCTTCTTCAAATGTGGGATTATGTGCTGAAATGTTTTCCAAATCATGTTCTAGAAGCTTTTCTTCTTTTTCTTTAGCAGGAATAACAGTGGGAGGTTTTCTGTTAGGTGTTTGATCATCTGATATATCTTCAATAATCGGGTTATCAGGGTTTGAATCTGTTCTAGCAAGAATATGTATAGGGGGATTATTGGTCTTACCTTTGTTGGGCTGCTTGGTATCTTTCTGCTTGCTGATTTTAGGGACATCTATCCTTCTGCTCCTCAAATTGTATTGTTTGTGGACCTCATAAATGGCTGTGTCATATCCCTCCCTAAAGTCAAATGATTCACCTGACTGAGTTTGGAATTGTTTCACGATGTTAGCTTCTTGATCTTCATGGGTTAAAAAGACTTGTTGTTCATTGTTGAGTCCCATTAGATTAATTTGAGTGTCTTCTGTTGGTTCATCAGATGTTGAGGCTTCAACATAATTTTCTTGAAATGGGGGCCTGATATTTTGGTCAGGCCCTGTCTTTCCAGTGATAGGATTTTGATTCTTACTGAAATTTAGATTTCTTCCCGCATTGGTTGGTTGACCTTCCCAAGGGGATTTTCTCTCAATTGTTTCTACTCTATCTCCAAGTCTGTGCATTCCATTGATGATTGCATCTAGTTTTTGTTCAACGGCAGAAGGTTCTTCTTTGAAAGGTATCCTCCTTTCAACTTTGGCTCTGGACCGTTTGGATATCAGGTTGGCCTCAATGCTAACAACTATACTCTACATTTCTTCTAGGTTTCTAGGAGCTCTTTCCCTAAGTTGGTATGCCATATCAGTGTCAAATGCATCAGGGAATTTAATCAAGGCAAAATCTGGAGGAGGTCTGAGATTATGAGGAATAGCATTGTAGATACTATTGAATCTAGTACAGTAATCTTGGACAGTTTCTTGTGTGCCTCTTCTTAGGTTTTCATATTCTGATAAAATGTGGAGATTATCTTTTTTCTTTTCCCATCTGTTCAAGAAGGTCTGATAAAGAGCTTGTGGGTCATTGATACTATTTGCAGGAAGGTCTCTAAACCAGGTTCTAACATCTCTAGTTAAAATTTCACAAATACTTTCATTCTGACATCATCATCATCAATCTCATAGTTTTCAAAATAGGCGATCATTTTCTTGGTTTGTTGTTGAGCTGTGTAAGTGCCAGTACCGTCAAAATAAGTGATTTTGCTTTGATAATCTTGGGGCATAGCACTTGGATTTGCAGGTAAGTTTAGGATAGTATATCGGTTTGCCATGATTGCAGCAATAACTGTGACAGCTAGAAGAGCAAGGATAATAGTGGAGATGAGAGTTGCAGATGGAAGAGTGGAAAGGGTGGCTGGAGGTATTGATGGTGAACTTGGAGAAGCTGTAGCAATGACAGAAAGGTTTGGTGTTTTTTCAGAGGTAAGCTCAGATTGAATAGGGTTCTGAAAATGTTTGCCAAGGTGTGAACTAGCAGAATTTTCTTGGCTCTTTTGGCTTCTAAGGATCCTGAGAATCAGATTAGGATTTTCACACACAGGTGGAGGATTAGGATCAGGATTCGATCTGGTGTAATGAACCTTTTTTGAAGCCAGTTTCTAGGTCTATTTTTTGGTTTTTTTTCTTGAAGTAGTTTTGATAATACAACTTTAATAATATCTTCTAGGAGGTTTGAATGTGGGAGTTTTGAACTTTCCTAAAGATTTATTGAAAAGAAGGAACTGATCAAGAATTTGAAATCGCTGTTCAAAACATAAACTAGACTGGAGATAGATTGAAGCAGCATTTTTTACTTCTGCAATTGCAAAGCAAAAGCAGTTTCAAAGGCTACCTGGCTAACTTCAGGCTCCATCTGTAGCTTGTGAAATAAACAACAGTAACAAACAATTATTCAGGTCCCCAACGGAGTCGCCAATGATGTTAGCACTCAGGTTGTTCCCAAAAGTTGTAAGAAAGGGAATACGACCGAGGTAACCACAAACCAATCTTTTAGATACAGATTCTAGCCAATCTGCATCCAGAGAGGGCTCTCTCTTTATAACTTAGCTTTGTTTTTAGAAGATATTAGGTTAGTTATGAGGTTCAAGGGTTTTGTTTTGAGTTTGGGTGGTGGGATTCAATAAAACAGTGAGGTAAAACTGAAGAGTTCAGTCCATTGGGCATGATGGAGTCAAAGAAGGATGGTTTGTTGGATTCGATTTCTAATAGAGGATGGCATCACAGAGCAAGGTACTAAAACATGGAACAATTCAAAGGCTAGAATCAGATGGAATGGACTCAAATGGATGAAGGGCAGTTAAGAATACTTCATCATATTGAAAAAGGGAAAGTGGATGATTACTGTTAAGGAGCAATTAAGAATTCCTTAGAAAATACTCAACATGAGAGAATCAGGAAACATGAGCAATTAAGAATTTACTGTTTATACTAATTCTGAAAAAAACACAGAGAATAATAAAGACTGAAAATAGAGTGCAGTCAAGCAAGTTCTGAATTAATCTTTCGCTTTATCATTAAGACTTATGAAACACAGATGATATAACAGACAAGAAAACTGTAAAACACAAGTTATAAGGGACTTATTGATCCGGAGGTTGATTCAAGAATTCTGTGACAGGTCCTCTGCTTCAATTCCTCATCCAGTAGGCCAGACAACAAATGGTTCCAACAACTTTTTTATTCCAAAGTTCAGTATTACAACAAAGTTTAGAGAAATCTACACATACCCAACCTCTTCAAAACTCCAATGAAGAGGGTATTTATACAACAAAAATATGTACAACAGGATGTCTCATCAAAGCTCTGAGATAATATCTAAGTTTAACCTAAAGTAATTTACAAGCAAAGTGAAAACATCAAACTTATGTTGTGCTGGAAGCTGGCTCTTTAGGGTTCGGTCTGCATATGTCTGAAGTAGCTGTGCGCTGACTCTATGTCTTAACTGATGCATTAATTATGATCTGCTTTCCTTAGTCAGCTTGGATACTCTTTAATGCTGATTTGATTTGTCTTTAATTCTGCACTGATACCCTTTATGGCTCCTCTGATACTCTTTGACTTCGTCTGATACTCTTTAACTTTAATCATCTTCTTTAATGCTGAACCAACCCTACTCACCGCTGTTCTGGCAAAAATAAGACCGTAACGTGTCTCCACTACCTTTACTTTGGAAAATTCATGTTTCTGTAGGTTTCCGCTGGCTGGGGCAGCAAGTAATCTCTGTTTCTTTCTTCTGCGGGTCGGGAACCCATCAGCGCTGCCTCGAACTTTATTTAAAAAGGAAGAAGACTGTATAATGGCAACTTTGGTAGAGGTCGTGAGCTCGTCGGTGCAACCTTCCCTAGTCGGGAGGCGGTCGAAACATTGGAAATGAGACCACGAAAGATTACCTGCCCGAAGCGCTGTTTTTGCAGCGAAAACCTTAAAAATGGCCTTTTTTACCCTTTATTGGACAAAAATGATTTTGGCGGGAAATTTTGGTGCGAATGGACGGATGACGTCAACATGACGTCAGCGGGGGGTATGGAACAGGTAACGTGGCAGGTGACATGGCAGTACAGATGGTGACATGACGACTGACATCAGCGAGGGGTGATGTGGCAGGATGATGTCAGCGAGGGTCAGCGAGAGGGTAGTTTATGGTTTTGCCCGCACCGCTTTTGGACTAGGGCGGTTTCGGGCAGAGGGGCAGCGAACAACGCGGATGGGTGACGTGTGTCTAGGGTACGGGGGAAATACCACCGTTTCCCCGGGCGGTAAATTTCAGTAGCGGAGGGGGTCGCAAAATGCATATCAGCCGTCGGATGCGAGGGCGCCGATCAGACGATGGGCGTTCTGCGGAGATGGCGGGGGTTTAACGTGCGGGAGAGGGGGGAGCGCGAAAGGATATCCGTCGTCGGATGGCGGAGCGATTGATCGGACGACAGGTGCGAATGAAACATGACGAGGAGTTAATGCGCGGGCCTGGGCTTATAAACCACGTTTTTAATGGTTTCAGAGCAGATTTGATTGGTTATCAGGGTTGATTTGGGTTAAGTTATTTATTAACCAAATGTCAATTAATCCTTTGAATGGCGCGGGGAGGGTTCTTAATTGGTTTCAAACAAACCATTAATTCCCGATTTGCACAGTGCTATGGTTTATAATAAAATCGGGGCGAGATATTAACAATTGGGGATTTTTATTATATATACATATAATACGGGGAAGGGGACAATTATAAGGGATTTATATAATAATGTTAACAGTTAATATGAATTTATGAAATAAACAACGCTAAGTATAATGTTAGAAATTTAACACTTAACACTTAGGCTGAAGGGGGTTTATATAAGAAATGTGGCCATTGAAAATAAAAAATGAAGTTTTACTTAGGCATCTAATGAAAAATGGAATGAGTGATTTTAAGGATATTAAGTAGATCTCAATACCTTTGGGGGAGATTAGTAAGTGATTGGGGAGAAGGATGAAGGGGAGTTAGTCATGCCTCACTTGAGCTGCTCCAAGAGTATCTGCTTTGCACTTGTGATGGGACTGAAAGTTAACATAACTACAATACATCACAAGTGACATTTTGCAACACCATTTTCCCTACCCAACCTACTTTGCCTAACATTTTTTCTTCTTTCTTGGGTGCACTTAAACTGGCAAACCCTTTCAATCTTCTTTTCTTTTCATTGTAAGCCTACCTAAGTTTGCACTTATTTCTTCTAAGGGCTCAGATTAAACAGTTGATCTCCTTTGCTTCTCTAAGTATTTACTTATCTGCCAAGATTAAACAGTTTGGACAGATTTTATTCTCTATCTCTAAAACAGGAAATTGACACTTGAACTAGCCAAGATTAAGCTGTTTGGCCATTCACAAATTGTGGCAAAAGTTAAACCAGCTGCACATTATGCTTTATTTACAGAAAATGAAATAGTAGTGGCATTTGGACTTGCACACTTTCCTGGTCTTTTTAGTTGGGGTTCATTTCTTTTCATTTTTTCTTTTGACCATTTATTTTTTCACCCTTTGATTTTTCTTTTAGGGTATACCCTCTTTACATTTTTAATTTTTTTTTTTTTTTGATAATATGGAAACCTTTGCAGCAAGGAAAGGTATGAACATATTACAGAGCTCAACCAGTCAATCATGAAATATGACACCTATTACTATAGGAGTATAACACAACAAACTGAAGAGATACAACCTACAACAGATCCGTTGTAATTCCCTCTTCGCTCTCAATCTCCTCTTGCTTCCTCACTCAAAATACAGATCTACATAGACGCAATATAATTCCCTCATATATAGCGAGGGGTTTCCTTCTAGGAAAAAACCCTAAATTAAACATAACTTTTACCGTCAGATCTCCACCTAATGAACGACCTAGATTGACTACGAAATTACAACATTTTACAAGGCCCCCCTTGGATTCCCCTGCAACGAATATTTTATGAGCGGCGTTGCCACCCCATTACGAATTGGGGTCCAATGTGGCGATACCTTTGAATACAAAAGATAATCAGGCTCCATTCCCAACAAGCTCATGACATCACCATAGGGAATCATGAAGGATAAACAGAACAAAATCCACAGCAATCAAATATGAAGGATATAGGTCCTAGGAGCCTCATTGCAAACTTAAGGAAAGGAAGAAGTTATCCAGGACAAGGCTCATCATACATCAAATATAAAAGGAAACATCTGCCAGATAGGGACATACAATATCCTCATGATTCTATGATGGAATCCTCAACGGAGGGTTCACCGATATAGAGAGGAAGCAAGTGTTTCATCAAGAACTCCAACTTGTGAAGTTAATGGGATAATGGTATGATGACATAAAAGATGTAGCAGATAAAGGGGTTGAAGATCTTTTTAATCAAGGAAGTTGCTGAAAGAAGCCTAGATGACCTAAAGGTAACTGAGGTATGTATGCTTGTATTTAATACTGTAATGTCATGTTGTATGATTATAGGTACCATGGATCACTACTTCTATCTCGAGAAGCATGATTAAAGGAAAATGATCTCCTCCTTGGAAAAGATGCAGGAAGGCATAGGTCACACTAGATGAAATCAACATAATATGTCCTCACATTTAGTATGAGGTGGTTGACTACAATTAAGGAACTCTGAATGGAAGTTCCTGCAATGTGTGAAAGGAAGGAAGAGATTGTGAGATATGAAACCATGGTAAAGGCAATCAACATCCATAAAACCAAGAAAGATTTGACTAGGAAATCTCCCAGAAAGATATGAAGACTTTGATGGAAGTTTGAAAAAGATGGAGGTCCTTGACAATGGATATCTTTGGGAGATGTGTCAACATATATGCAAGGTGCTGATACCTACATGAAGATGTCATGATGAAAGACCATCACAAAGATAATTTTGATTTAAGTGTTCATTTCATATTCTTGAACAAATATCTGGATGGGTTTATGTAGGTGTTCAAAGGGAAGAACTGTGGATGTCTTCAAAGAGGACCATATAGAAGGATGTAAGATCCTTCTGAAAATGTGGCATGAAGAAGGCAACATAACATGAAGCAAGGCCAGATTAAGGCTAATGGATCACTTTATGATGAAAGTAATAATGACATGACTGACTCATGGATGAAAGTGATGGATGGTATGTGCCCTATGAAGAAGCCCCAAGAGATGAAGACTCCTTGACAAATAAATTCATGACATCGAAAGAAGGAGCTCTTCAAGAAGTTGGTTGTGGAGCTGCTGCAGGTCCCTAATTAAGAGGGAGACTGAAAACAAGTTTCTTACTTAGAAGAAACTTGGATATTCCTAAGCCAAGAGGGAGATTAGGTACATTGATTCTATAAGAATGAGTACATTCCATTGTTGGAACTGATATGTACTCCCTAATTGAGAGGGAGAGATAGACACATCATTTTGGTCTTCACCTAGGAAGACAGAATAGAGGATTAGGTAATCATCTGGCATATGATTCTCTTTGAGGATGAGATAGGGCATCCAAGATAAGAGTAGTCATAGTGGATCGATATTCTTTGAGGACTAGCCACCCAAGATAAGAATAGTCCAAAGAAGGTCATACTCTATGAACACCCAGGTGGAGCATGTATCTTGAGAGACGATGATTATGGTGTCTATGAATTATTGGTCTCACTAGCATTGTGCTTTGATCATGTGGATAGAGTTGTTAGTCAAGGCCTTGTTATGAGACAATGCTAGTTGATATGATGCTAGACAAATGGGTTACCGATCCGATTCTTCTTATGAGAAATTGTTCAGTTTGAGAATGACCAAGTACTAGTATGAATACCTCCCTAGTTAAGAGGGAGTGTGGAAAAGTGTAACTAGGTTCAGTCTTCATGCTCACATGTAATTGTGACTTTTGTAAATGATGTAATGAAGAAAATAAAATTATTTTTGTAAGCCTTGCTTCATGGATTTCATGAGCAAGTGATTTTATTTTAGATGGCTCCCTTTGAGAGCCTTAGGATTGGTCATTAAAAGTCAAAGAGTCTATGTCATGTATGAATAACCCTTCTTGGGGATATAACAATGTATTTGAGTCTATAATATGTCTAGAAATCCCTCCAACGACAAGCACTAGTTCTTCTCTTGAAGTCGCCATAAAAATAGATAAGAAACTCATGTCGGCTCATCTTATATGGAGACACCTCTATTCGTATTGTCATGTTGGCTTAATATATGGGACAAAACCACTAGAAATAGGAGTGACGGATTTTCGCATTAGCACATAGAACATTTCAATATATCTTTGAGTTTTTTTGTAGACAAAGACAGAGAGAAGTTCAGATGATGACACAGTGAAGTTCGGATGGGTCCCTCTATGATTTTGGAAGAACAGAAGTAGCAAGAAGTTCAGAATATCTTTAAGATCAGTGTGACTGTTTTAGTGCCCTAAACACGATCACATAGTTTGAGTGAAGGCTATAGTTCGGTGAGTATTCAAGAGGTTATGTTTACCTATGTAATTCATATCATAGTGGTAATGACAAGTAAAGGAACAACAATACAAACTTTAGAAGGAGAATCTCGGTGCCACAGTAGTAGATCACAGGTTGGTCAAGAAACCACAGTTCGGTGGTTTATAGAGGCCACAATTCAGGTGCTTTGAAGGAGCTATTCCTCAATACTGTATTACTGTGTTTCATTGCTGCTACAATGGTCATATCTTGGTGACTTTACATTGACTTGTTTCAGTGCCATGCCTGATATATATTCAGTACGTTGAAGAGATTATCTCAGTTTGAAGAAGGTCAAAGAAGAAGAGGAGTCAAGAAGAAGAATAGAGAACTAGTGTCTTAGTCTTGGAGTGGCTAATAGGTCAAGGGTCTTCGTCTTGCTATTCGTCAATTGGAATCTCTATAAGAAGAATTTGTGTGGGTTTTCCTCTCAAAGAGTGAGAGGTTTTGTCCTTGGCTCATAGCCTACATTTTGTGTCTCTTGTCTATTTATGTTCATGCATTGGTCATTGCTTGATCAAGAATAACACTAATAAACTAAGAAAAAGAAGATCATAATCTAAAGAAGTAAAAAGCATTCATAATTAGTCACTAATATAAAAGAAATCACTTAATGCTAATGACCTAAATTTCTCAACAAGCCCCCCAAACCAAAGATCCAACGATATGCAAGACAAGGTTGAGGAATAAACCTCAATGCTCACTTATTCCCTCACACTACATGCCATCAAACAAAGCCACCTCCAACAAATAAACAACATGTTCATGCTTGCAAGAAGGATGCCACATACTCCTGCAATAAATGAGTGCGTGATTTCCCTAGGGTGGTGGACACATAAACCCACATCCCGTCCAATATGCATTAACAACCCCGTCAGGGGAAAATATTTTATATATTTTCAATAAAACAATAATAATTATCTAACATAAAGTTATTTTATTCTAATTTTTTTAAAACTTATTCTTATATTTTTAATATTTCCAAGGGGAGGAAGAATGGGGCGAGGTAGTTTTTCACTTTGAATAAATTATTGAAGGACAATATGCATGGAAAGTAGGAGTTATCTCTAATAATCTAGTAGAGACATATACTATTTTGCAATACATTATCCTGACACATTCATTCATTCAAAGCGTCTTATTGTCTTAAGATATTCATCATCCTGAGAAACATGCAATTTGGATCAAAGACCAAAGGCTTCAGGTTGAAGTCATTCCTAGTAGAATTAGAGTTTTGGTTAAAAAATAGTAAGGTTGCTTGGTTTCATGTGCAAAGACATAACAATAAATTGATTGATTCCCAAGCCAATTTGGCCACTCAATTAGGGAAAAAAATGTTGTTTTTAATTAATGGGCTACTTGTCAACCATTCAATTCCTTAGGTTCCATTATCTATCAAGTGTCACATCACTGTGAATTAGTGAGGGTACCCCAACAATTATATATCCACACAAAGAAGGAAGCTATTGTATCTCGTATCCACTCCTCATCATTATGTTCAACCACTTGAGGAAATAATCTCCTTGTTCTCTTCACATAAAACGACAGTGGGATATCCTTGGATGGGTGACTTTGGAGGAAGGAAGGGGGCGGGTCGCCACCGCTCCACCTAGAAAGCAGGCCATGGGACGTGGCATCATGACCTCAATAAGTGTAACAAAGGAAAAAAAATTATTATATCGACAACGTTCTTGGGAAGATGAAAGGACAAGGGACAATAAAGGTTGGCACCATGCATCGTGCGAGTAAGGTGGCCATAGTGGCCTGCCTTGATTTGCTAAACCATTGTTACATCATCTCAATTGCAAGCGAGGAGAAGGCATTGCGGTTTTCAGGGAGACAAGTCTCTACAAGTGAAGGGTAGGGGACAACAAGAAGCTTAGTGGTAAGCAACCAGGAATTCTATTCCTGCCTTATGGGTTACGCCTCCCTATGATATCTTCAACATAGAGTGACAAAGTTAATTTCTTATTCTCGATATATATATATATATATATATATATATATATATATATATATATATATATATATATATATGAATAAACTCTATCTGGAAGGGAGCATAACCAAATTAGTGATTCCCTTACTTGTAGTTGTTGGCGAGGGATTGTTGTTGCTTTTTCCTCCTATGCTTCAATACACTGGGTGGATAACATGTTTTTTACCAAGTGATATTTATCTTAAACTCTGGCTCTTTTATTCTTAGTATATCAATTGGATTTTTATTCATGCAATTCCATTTTTCATTTCTCTTTCCTGGTCGAAGAACTATGAAGTGTGTTGGTTTTATATATTTTGTTCAATTTCAAACTTTGGGTCACTAGCAAGGCCAATGGAGCCTGGGAGGGCCTTGGGATTGTTTTGGTGTAGATTGGAAGGACTTCTTGGAGAATGTGCACTCCCGGGTGTATTTAATTGGAAACCCTGCAAGCCTTGGAAGTTGCTCTTAGGTGGTATGTCTCCTTAGAGGATGGCGGTGCAAACACCTTTGGGGGTCACAGGGGCTCCATTAGTTCTTTGTTTGTCTATGCCACTCTCAGGTGGGGCAATGAGGGCTCTTTCAGTTCATAGTTAAAGCTTTGGGATGCGGCCAAAATTGGTGCTGGCCGAGCAGTTTTCTTATTGACAAGTACAAGGGAGTTGATTTCATCTAGGTTATAATGGACATCTTGGGCACAATGAGCCTTGTTGATGAGGTTTCCACGCAGATAACACCTCATCCTAGGCCCCCTGTTGACTCCAGCTACTATGGGAAGCTATTATTGCTTATAATAAAATGTGGCCTTCTTGTGTGTCTACAAGTGTCATGCCAATCATGCCTTGTTAGAGAGGTAGAGTTAGAAGAGGGGCCACCTATTATGAAGAGCAAGCACGAAGAGGGAATTCTAGGTTACACTATCAAATTGAGAGCCGTTCTGCAAGGTATCAGGAGCATACTCCGACCCATATTCAAGCATAATTGTTTTAGTTTGATGAGGAAGCTTCTTCTCATTATACTTCCCTCTTAGACTCTCGAGTGATGGTTGAATGGGTAAACTAGATTCCTGATATGGGACACATAAGAGGGAGATTAAATTAGTATATGTAGACAATGAACTTGTATTGTCAAATGGAATTTCTCTTGGGGCTAACACTCTTGGATTGCCATGAATCCCAAATGGACCTACTCCAATTCTTGGAACATATGCATGGGCACCTGAGAAATTATGATAGCAGGTTGGACAGGATCGACTGCAGGTTGGCAAGGATCGAATGCCATCTGGGCATTCCCCTAGTAGTTGGTCGCCCTCTAGTAGATCCAACTGACCCAATCCCAATGACAGGTTAAGACTTTGATCCTCCTAGTGGAATTTTTTATGACCATAGTTTCTTATTTAACCCTGCAACATGTTTTGCTGAAGGCCAGATAAGCCAGTATCCATGTATTAGTTTGTTATTTGTTTATGCTAGTCCCATTGGTGTTCAAATGTCTCTTCAAAGAGTCTATTTTTGGCTATGTTTGGGTCTCCCCTATGGGATATCGATAAGAATGAATGTAGATCGTGATGTAGCCCTCTGATTTTTTTTTATAGTTAATGAAATTCACCACCCCTTGCACCCCAAAAAAAACCATTGTGGGATATATCAACCCCCGTTCATGGCCCATACCGTGATGGTGCCTTTGGCTTTGCTTTCATCAGTTGATTGTTTGGATTTGTATGGCGATAAGGATTTGGTTGAGCTAGTTGCAATCATGTTCGATAGCTGTGCGAATGTAGATACCATGGATTACTGGGAAACATGAGCATCTCACAAATCGCTACACCAACATCACATGACAATCAAAGCATTTTGGGATGATATGGATGTTGTAGAACAATGCTTGACTATGGCTAAAAGCACCTCGAGCTTTGGAGGGGTGGCTTTAATGAGCATGTTTTCGCACTTGAAGCGAGGTGTAGACATAATTGAGAAAATGGTTCTCAAGCTAATTAACTTAGGCTATCTCCTTTGTGCATGAGTTTTGTGTTTCCGAGCCATGGAGTGGAACAATCAACCTCCAACTAATAAAGAAATCTCGTGTTAATTGATCTTCCTCTAACAAGTAGTTTAATGGGTATTTTTAGGACTCAAAGGATCTAAATCTTTTTGTATTTGATAATCTTTGTAAAAATATATAAAATTTTGGGTCTTTGAGAAATATAAACCATAAATTAACAGCTAATACAACACCTTGATTCTACAGAGAAAATCTTACTATGCATACATTTTCCACTACCATTTATATAAATAAAATTTACTAGAAATTTAAAAATTAAAATTAAAATATTTTTATTTTTTACATTAATAATTAATCTTTATTATCATTTAAATCAAAATGATTGGATTTTAATATATCACATCGACTATGTAGGAAAATGTATTTATCATCCTACTTATAATACTTTAATATAATGTATTAGAAAACCATTATGATAATAAGGTATATATACCTCATATAAGTCAAAATTATAAACCATGAACTCTATCAAACATCTCTTTCTCCGCCTATTGATACCTTCCTTGATTGCACACATACCTAAAATAAGTGTATGATGAAGTAGAGCCGTCTTTAACTATATTATTGAAAATAGTAATCAAATTTGATGGACAAATTGCTTCTACTTATTAATACCTAAATGTATGATAATGTGGTGCCAGTCTTTAACTATATTATTGAAAATAGAAATCAAATTCACAAATTACCTCTGCCCATTAATACCTTACTTGATTATACCTTCTTTGATGGTACACACATCTAAACTAAACGCATTAAAATGTAGTGTTGTATTTAACTATGTTATATTAAAAATAAAAATGAAGTTCGATGTAAAAGTTACAATGAGATGATGGTTTTCTTCAAATACAATTAAAAATCTTCAACCATCTTTATTGCGATGAAAGTGTTTTATAGTTTAATGATATTAGAGAGATGGGTAGGCATTATGATGTTAGACCTAACCTAAATATATATATTTTTTTTTGAGAAAACAATTATTTTAAAGGTGGTAATGTGAAGTTAGGTTGACTTAATATCTATAGTGTTGAGAAATGTTTTATAGTTTAATATAATAAAAATGTGTAGGCATTATGATATTAGACATAACGTAAATATATCAACATTTTTTTGAGAAAACAACTATTTTTAAGATAGTAATGTGAAGTTATGTTGACTTAATATCTATTGCAATGAGAAGTGTTATAGTTTAATATAAGAAAGATACGTAGGCATTATGATGTTAGATATAATGTAGATATATCAACATTTTTTTGAGAAAACATTTATCTCTAAAATAGTAATGTGAAGTTATGTGCATTTAATAAAATTATGATATTTGTAGTTTAATATTCTTAATATAATATTTTATAATTTAGAATTATTTTATGGTTAATTTAATTTAATATACATAAAATTTATTATAATATATAATTTATATCCATAAATTAGGGTTAAAGCATTATAAATTCGTGTATAATAACATATTTTTAATATATTATTTTATAATTTACCTAATATTTTTTAAATATAATTTATATATGTTCGTTAATTAAAACATCATAAATTAGATTTAAAAAATCAAAATAATATATATTTTTAATAAAAATATATATTTTATAATTTACAATTATCTTACTATTAATCTCACTTAATATCTTACCATTAATCTCACTTAATTGACAATTATCTTACCATTAATCTCACTTAATATTTACAAGTGTTTGCTTCAATGTTTCGTCCACTATATGGAAACGAGTGCATGGCTTGTTGGTTGGGGCAGTCGGATGCCTCGCACCCCACCAACGTTCGATCCCGATATATTCCAGCTGCGCTGCAGCATATATTTGCCTATATGTGGCTATAATGTGAAAGTCCTGATGTGATGGCTGTCAGCTTGTTCTGACACATATAATGTAAAAAAAAAGGGCCCATAAATGCTTCTTAGGGAACTAGCCCCTCCCATCTAAAATTTTTTTCTAGACATAACCATTAATTTTGAATATGGCGTGTAAAGCTTTGTTAAGACGCACAATAATCCAAGGATCAATAATATGGTCTGGAAATGTACAACTTTTCATATCCCACCATTAATTTATGAAGTGGGTTCATGGTTGATGACCTTCTTATAATAACTTAATTTTCTTTTAGCCGCTCAATCTTTCTCACACCACATTTTTTCTTTGAACTTAAAGTAACAATATCTTTAATGTTATTTATGTTTTGCAATGCATCATTCTCATTGATCTCCCAATAGTTTAACCAAGCCCTTGTGTCTTTATACCACCCCCGATTGAGCCTTAGGTGGTTTTGGCTGGAATTTAAAGCTAGCTTAGGAAGTCTATGATCGTCTATGTTATTGAGCTTGTGCTTGTATAGCAGAAACCTAATCATAACTAGGCTCTCAATAGGGTAAAAACCCGCTTCTAATATTTATTCTATTAGAAATAAAAGTATTCTATTAGAAATAAGAGTTTCTATATTGAGTGATTTCCTTTTTCAAGATGATCTTCCCAAATCTTCTATTCCTTCCATGTATTTTGCACCTTTAGGGGCAATTGCCAGTATATAATTACTATGAAATAAAAGTTAAAATCCTATTTATAGCAAGAGAAAATCTATATCATTCAAATCCATGGTGTAATTAGAAAGTATTAGAACTAATATGAATCAATAGCTAAAAGTGTAATCGTTTAGCGCACACACATACATATATATGAAAAGCGAGTTGTCTTTAGTGAAACTTTTTGGAAGCTTTTCGGGTCTGATTTCTCTAAAATCCCGCACGAATATATTAAAATCACAAGCTTGATGGGTAAACCTTGCACAATGGAAATTTTCCAAACTTGATGGGTAACCCTTGCACAATCAGGGCGCTTAATCCATATATACAGTAAAAAAACCAGTTTAAATAACATAAATCAAGATTTCAACCAAAAAGTTGCACTAAAAACAACTCTTTTGAAAAGCATCAAGACTAAAAAGAGTTATATATATATATATATATATCCATTAAAATTTAAAATATAAATTCTTTACCACATTATTTTACTTTTACTACATTACTCTAGTATGTTAACTTTACAAACTTTGTTATATTTATTTATTAAAAAATAAATATTATGTAAATTTATAATACATTTTAATAAAATAAAAGAAATAAATAAGAATAAAATATTCACAGTTTAAAAGATAAAATAAAATAAAAATTTGATAAATTGAAAAGACAAATTAAAGGGACTTAATATCAGTGGACTTTTTCTTTATTTTTATAGTCTTGAAGGAGATAAATAAAAATGTGTTGCACCATGATGGTGATATTGAAATATCAATTTCATTTGTATTATAATTAATATGAAATGTAAGCTAAAATATGATTATGATCACATGCACATATATATGAGTATTATAAGTTGTATAAATTAATAGTTAAAATTGTAATCACAAAGTGCATGCACATATAAATATACCATTCTAAATCAAAAGTAGTGAGGTTAGAAAAAAAAGTTTTATAGATATTAATAGTGTTATTAAAATTTAAAATCTAAACTCTTTATCATATTATTTTACTTTTTTCTACTTTATTAAGTTTATAAATTTAGATATGTTAATTTATAAAAAAACAAGAGCCATGTTGTGGCATGCGAGCGATTGTGTGTATATAATTTTTAGTTATAACATATAAATACATAAATAATAAATAATAAATATATTATTATGATAAGGCTTAAAGACATGACACAAATTACTTAACAATATTTTAATTGAAAAAAATTCCTTTATTTTTATTATTAATATTTATTCGGCATATTATGTTGAAAGCTTCATTAATAATTAAGATTATTATAAATCAAAACTTAAAAACAATTAATAACAAAAAAATTACACAATATTCAAAGTCTTCATATTAATTAAAACTTCATGAAATTTATATTTTTATATACTATTTTTCATATTCATATATATATATATATATATATATAATCTAAAGATATTAAAAGTGTGTTAGAAGAAATATTTAATATTTTTTTCCCTATTTTTTAACATATTAAATGCCGTGGAAATCATCTAGTAGGTTGTGGCATTGAAATTTGAACTAAAATTAAATTTTAAGTTATCTAAAACTCATTTTTCATTTGAGGTAAGGAAACATGTTATAGCTTAATATCCAAAGGCATTATGCATAAATAGAAACATGCCCCTTAAAAAATATTCAAGAATATGTTTTAACAACCAATCATTGTTTTTTTGTTTGTTTGTTTGTTTTTTTTTTCCTGAATAAGGCTACTTCTATATTAATACATAAATATTTTACACCGAGGCCATGACCTCGTAGAGCTAGCCCAAAATTGCGGCATGATTACAAGCAAAGCGAATCCGTGTGCCAAAATCCAGTAGAGTATTGCTCTCTAGAACTGTAGAGACCCTGTTCCTGAGTAAAGCAAAAATACAGAAAGCCCCATAGTTGTACTTGGAATTGAGAGTTGAACCTGAGCTGTACGACAAACAAAACTTGGAATTGGGAATTAAACCGGATCTATACGACAACCCAGAGAATAAAACTAGACTTGGTAGCTATGACCAGCTACACAACAACCCATAGCTGAAAACAGAGGTAACTGTGACTGCGACCAAAATTGGAAACTGAAGGTTGGCAGAATACCTTTTGCGAATGAAAAATTGGCGGTATGAGCTTATGCATTTGTAATCATAATTAGGACAGTGATAAGTGAACCTCCTCAAGCTAGTAGAAATCCAACAGAACCAAAAAGAACCAACCTGCTTAAGCATCAGGAGAGGGATCAGGCGGCTCCTCGGTGATGCGGCAACCATATTTGTAATCATTGTCGTCATCAGAGGAGCCCGCTGGATTCTTCATGCTCTGTGAAGCCTTGCCTTTACTAGAGCCTTAAGCTTTGCTTTGATTGAGGTTTGCCTGGATGGGGCCTGGATTGTCTGCCACCGGCCTGTCCGAAGTCTCTCTGAGGGAGCCAACTCCATGACTCGAATTGAGCTCACTAAGCTCAATGGTGACCGTGGCCATGAAGGTGGAAGAGCCATGAGTGTAGGGGAAGCGTAACCAAGCGACATTGGTCATTGAATGGAAGGAGCTTGGTGCTGGTATCTGTAAACCTCTACCCCTACCCCGTCCGCTCCGAGTGGCAGTGTATCTATCCGAGCGTAGGTCCAGGTCGGAGGTTGAAGAGTCTGTCATGGAGGAGGTGGCTTGGCGCCCAGTTTGCCCGCGAGAGCTGCCTCTTCTGCAGCTCATCCGCTTTCGCAATTTCGGCATAGCTGGAGGGGTGGGATGATCCCAGCTTCTTGGAGGACGAAGGAAGCAGTGAAGGGAGAAAGCTAACTTGGCTTCAGAGCTCAGGGCATCAAGCGAGTGGTGAGCATAAGAGCAGGGGGAACAGAGGATGGCTTGAAGGCAAAGCCAGAAGCTCCTCCAGCGAGCCAAAGCCTGGTTTGCTCCTGAGAGAGGTCGAAGACAAGCTGCTGCAATTACAATGGAGGAGGAGCCAGAGTGGAGAGGATAAACGTGGTTATGGCGGGTTGATAGCGCCATGATCAAGAAATTAGCCGGAGTAAATGGCTGTCCTGGAGTCATTAAAGACGCATTAAGCTGGAGGAGATGAGGAGTTATGACCAGAGCCTCAAGAGGATGTGTGGCTATACAGAGCAAGCACACGCCATCCAAACCACTGGCCACGTGCCTATGTTGGCGTTAGACACCCGGATCCGGGAACAACCAATCATTGTTGTCGTCATAGCCAATTTCAGAATTAAATTATAATTATGCATAAATAGAAACATGCCCCTTAAAAAATATTCAAGAATATGTTTTAACAACCAATCATTGTTGTCGTCATAGCCAATTTCAGAATTAAATTATAATTATGCATAAATAGAAACATGCCCCTTAAAAAATGTTCAAGAATATGTTTTAACAACCAATCATTGTTGTCGTCATAGCCAATTTCAGAATTAAATTATAATAAGTTTTTAAGAAAATTATCTTTTTTTTTTTAAACCATATAATTAATTTTTCCATTTTTTTATCTGATCCTTAAACATTTGAGTAATGTGTAAACTATTTTTCCTGACAACTAAGTGAAAAAACAAATAAAAACAACTAAGTATTCAATTTCATTTTAATTTGTGAAAATTATATATATATATATATATTTTGCAATTATAATTTTATATAAAAAAATGAAAAATCAATATTTATTTAAATAATAATAATATTTAAAAAAAAAATTATAAAATGATTTAGAGATTTAGTAAATCCAAATAATAATTTTAACAATATAAATCTTCATGTGGGATTCCCTACATTGGAGAAACTCAATGCTCCATTAACTAGAGAATCCAAGAGCATGCAGCGACATTAGGCACAATTGTTCTAGCTCATCAGCTCTAGTTGAACATGCAGAGCTCTAGTTGAACACAACATACTGCAGCTGAACATGCAGAGAAATATAAGCACCATATTGTAGTTGAACATGCAGAGAAATATACACACCATGTATGCATTGAGGATGCGAGGGTCATTGCTAGGGTTGATCACTTCCACCCGTAGGAAGCTAAGAGAGGCTATTGAGATTGAGAAGCATGCAATCAATATCAATAGGGATGATGGTTGGAAATTAAGTAGGAGTTGGATTCTGGCCCTCTCTTCTTGATTTTGACCCCCTGTTATTTCCAATTACATAAATTCTTAAATTATTTTATTTTAGTTTAATTTAATTTTAATGTCATCCTTATTTTATTGATTTTTCTTATTGTAAATTCTTAATTTCGACACTCCCAAGCTCATCTTAACATTTGGTGAACCTGCTCAAGTATTGTGGTATTGTGACTTCCTTCTCCATCTTGATCTTTCGAAGCTTTTCCTTCAGTGCCAACTTCTTGTGGTCATTGTTGTTATGAAACAAGTCGACCAAGGTTTGCCACATTGCATATGGTGTATCCTCCCCGTTGGATGTTCAAGACAATATGATCTCGAACTCCTTCTAGTATGATCATTCTCACCTTTGCAACACATTTCCTCGTCTTTGCCATATCTTGAGCATCATTGCTGGAGGCTTGGAATATCTTTGTCTATGAATTCCTTCAGCCCGTTGTCTTCCAACACTGCCTCCATCATGTCCTTCCAAGCAATATAGTTTGAACTACCCTCAAGGGCATATTCGAGTCTCAACCCATAGAACAACATCTTGCTGGCTCTGAAGAATGATACTACAAATTCGATTTCACCTACAAAAGACAAACTCGTATTCTCCTCTTCTAGAGTGATTTTTGCTCTGATACCATGTAGAAGTTCCTTGTAGGTTCAAACTGTTAATTGTAATTTACTAGAACAATAGACTTGAATCTACTCTACTCATCATCAAAAACAATTAAACAATCATGAAATCACGAAGCATACAAGAGAAAGAATTCAATCAACACATTACACAATGGTTTCATGGGGAAAACCACAGCTAAAAACCCCTGCTATTTGTATATTGCATTAGTTAGAAAATATGAGAAGATTACAATGCTTTACTCAAGCCCGAGCAACCTCTGCATTATCTCCATTTGTGTTACAGCTTCCTAGACAAGCCTAGGCCAATACTTAACCAATTTTATGCTTGTCCAAGTTCCTATTTCCTTTCATTGTTCAATGAGGAATTAAGCCCTTATTTAATAGGAATTTTCCTCCATTGGATTGCACAGTTCTTTTAGGCTCTTCCTCTGATTCCATGCACCATCTGTACAATTCAGATAATTATACAACTGATAGTACACTGCCCTCGAACTCCAATCTCAACTGGGTAACTCTTGGATTTGACATGCATGAGTTATTTATGAGTGAATCATCATTTAACTAGTTGAACACATGAAGAAACACCCCACTGCCTGACCTCCTACTAGTTCCTCCATTAGTTGGAACTAGTTTAACTGACTTTAACTCAGTTAAACTCAATTAATTAATTACAACTCAAAATAAACTCAACTAGGGTTCCTATAATGTAGGAGACACTCTGCATGACTCAAGATAGACCCTCAACTCGAATCTACCAATCCAACTAAGTCAAATTAACTCATTTAACTTGCACAAGTTATCTTGTGATGTAGAATCACAATTTTATTCCTAATTTAATTCAAGGACAAAATTAAATCAGGATTTTCTTGTTGCTTTTGAACATGCACGTTCTCATTAATTTCCCCTTCCTTGATGTCTTCATAGCCAGACTCCTTCTCTTGATATTCCTCATTCCTTTTGCTAAAATGGTCCTTTGTATTACCCTGCTCTTGATTTTGAAGGGCATTGAACGAATTTGCAAAAGTGGATGCCAAGTTGTTTCCCTTAGGGGCCTGGGGTTTTTGAGGTGTCCCTTCCATTTCTTCCCACCTTTCCTTTGGGTTTGCTACTACTCCTCATGAGGATGGTTTTGCTCTGGGCCCTTGCTACTAGAATCTTTTGAGAAATCACAAGCAAAATGCCCGTATTCGTCACAAAACTGACACTTAAATGGGATCTGCTCATAGTCCAAGATTTGACGATGCTTCCACTCACCTAGGGTTAGGTTGATCTCCAATGGAAGACCCTTTTCTAAATCAACATACACACATATCTTTGCAGAGGCAAACTAAGAACCTTTGGGTTCTGCTTTGTCCAAATATTTTCCTACCCCGTTGCCAATAGCTCTCAAGCATTCATCGCTCTAGGGGGACAGAGGGAGACAAGGAAGTTTGACCTAGACCATAATTGTCATGGGAATGTCCTCATCAGGGTTGAAGTCGAGGGTCCATTTATTTAAGTACATCCACAAGATCCAAATAAATATGGTCCTTTTCGAAATATTATATCTCGATCTTCCTTAAATTCAAACAGAAAGGCAAAAAATCCACTACCTACTGCATACAGATCTATGTTACCTCTCATATTTGGTTTCCAGGTTTTGTCGAACTAAGCCTCCATTGACCGAGGAGATGGCTACATTCTGGTGAATTTTCCTATTAGGGCTCTTTCAAAGTAGGCCAAAGAAGTTCTTCGAGCACATGATGGCAAAGTAATGTCGTGGACCTCATTGTTTCTAAATTTTGACTGTGAATTAGACGTCCTCACATGTTTTGGAATGGCAACAACTAATGCTTGAAAGGCCACTGCTTCAATGTTAGGTAAAGAGGGAGGAGGAGTGAGGTGGTAAGGGGGAGTGACCCCTTCTGTGGGAGCCATGGAGGGCTAGGGTTTCAATGAGCTTTAGGGAGAGTGTGTAGGTGGCGAGCGGGCTACTAAAATCATTTATATTATATATTAAAGCTTTATGATTTATCTTATTTTTAAACATAATATTATAATTTAATATTCATATATATATATATATATATATATATATATATATATATAATCTTATTTTTAAACATAATATTATAATTTAATATTCAATTATTTATATATATATATATTATTATTTCTTTTTTTATTTTTATTTTTATTTTTATTATTTTTTATTATTTTTTTTTCTTCAGTTTGGTCCTGAGATCACTGCATGCTTAACCTTTGGCTTGATAAACCAGCCACAACAACCCTTAACATGTTTGGATTTTTGTCCACATAATTTTGTACCAGTAAATTTCACATCACAAAATGCCTTAATAATACACCCCATCACTATCTATTTTATGACCAATAAACTTAAATTTATCTTTAATCTTTAAAAAAATATATACTTTTATTATTGATTAATAAATGATTCCATGGACTATTTAGTCAAATAACTTCTAAATTTTATAACGTTTTAACTCTATCTTTAAACTTAAAAAATATACTTTTATTATTTTTATTCAAAGAGTGATTCCACTAAAAAAATTTACAACGTGATATAACTGCTTTAAATTTTGTCTCGGCAAATACATGTGTTTTCAACTAAATATATTGTAAGTAATGTTTCAATGTTTTGTACGTACATTTAATAATTTTTAATATATTTTGTATTTTAGGTAAAACATATACTTCATGTGTTAGTATATTCGCTATGTACTATAGTTTTAAGAAACATACTTCATGTGTTGGAATATTATAGTTTTAAGAAACACACTTCATAAACAACTCTTCGGGATTAATCTCGACCATTGCCATTTTTTCCATTCACAATGACGAATGCAAATGAATCTCACTTTTAAGCATAATGTAAACATTAGACACGTGGCACCTTTCCCTACTAATAAACTTCACCTTTTTAATGGAAAATATTAAATGTCTTATCAATCTTTAAGAAAGAATGGAATAACATTTCCTATAATATATGTTATTTTTAATGATATAAAAATTTGTATCTTTTATAAATTTTATTTTTATTTTATAAATTTATTTATTTATTTTTTAGTGGAAACCGTATTTGTGTTGTATAATTATGTATTTGGTTCGCAATGAATACATAAGGTATTTCAAAATTAATTTATCAAAATTTTCTAATTTTTTTTTCTTTTCTAGTAAAAATATTGACATAAGGTATTTGTGTTGTATAATTATGTATTTGGTTCGCAATGAATACACAAGGTATTTCAAAGTTAATTTATCAAAATTTTCCAATTATTTTTTCTTTTCTAGTAAAAATATTTGATTTCCTCTACGAGAATATATCTAAGCAACAAAATGATGGTTTTGTAAGTAAATACATTACAAAACTACCCAATAAAACACAAAATTTACAACGCATAACACTACTAATTGATTATGAAATCTTTCATGATAACTTGTCTACATGCATGTGTTTCCTTGGGGTTTCCATGAAGTAACTTGCACCCCCAAATTTTCCATTTGTATACTTTGTTTTACCAACCAATTTAACTAATTTTTTTTAATCGACTTCATCTGCCATTAGGGAATTACAACAGGCTTCACTTGACCATTAATCATTAATTCACCTATCGTCAATTTACACCACTCATTAGCATACTTGTTAGCTTCTCTGTTGAAGTCTCTTAGGATATGGAAATATGCTTTGGATGGGATATCTTCCGCAATTTCTCTGGTTCTTTTCATGATGTTTTCCATATATTTCTCCTTTGGGAAAGAGCCTTTGACTAGATGATGCAGGATTATGAGAGATTCTCCCATAATCATAAGTGTGTCCACTTGAAGTTCTTTGGCTTACAAAAGTCCCTTGCAGAGACCATATATCTTTGTTTGATTATTTGTCATATAACCAAGACCCCATGAGTACCTAAACACTTTGTCCTCCTTGGGGCCAAAGAGTACCCTTCCCCCTCCTATTGCCCCTAAATTCAATTATAATTATAATGATGGAAATCAAATCATATTAACTTAAAAATTACTTTGTAGTTAAGTGATGTAAATATGCTACTATGCATTCCTAGTGTGGAGTTCAAAGTCAAGGCCTAATTAGTGAAGAGATAAGCATGTAAATGGTGTAAATGTACTCCTATAAATTATAATGATCTTGCCACAATGAACTCAATTTATGTAATAACAATGTTGGAGTATAATATATAATGGTCCAAGATGCTTGTGAAGAGCATGAAAGGGGCTATGATATGGAAAAAGAAAAGGGGGGCAATGGGGATGGAAATCCTCTATTGTCAAGTGTGAACCCATGAACTTGTCTCTTTTCCACTATGTGCCTTAAATAAACTTGTCCCCCTCCATTTTCTTATAATATCAACCATTGAATGGATGTATAAGTTGGTTGATTTGTAGATGGTCGTGGATATTGCACTAGAATGAATTTCTCACAACATATTTTATTATAACTTGAACTCTTATATTAATGCAAGTTATTTCACTAGATCTTAGATTAATTATTATTGGCTTGAGGCTCAAATTTATGAAAATAATTGAAATACAAAAATGAAAGAACAAGCAAATGAATACACAATTCACACAATGAACATTGATGTATCCTAGGAAACCTGAAATAAGGGAAATCCCAACTAGAAGGTGAGGCCTATGCTTTGCTCTCTTTTCCTCAATTACGAAATGCAAGTACGAATAAAAAAGGTATTCACTATGGACTTACCTTGACATTGTGGCCTAAATGGCTACTGCAAAATCTTCCTCCTCATATATTGTGCTCTCAAACCTGACTCCTATATGCTCTGCTCAACCATGGAACAAGTACAATATCAAAGAATGGAACCCTTCTCTCTTCCTAACAACCTAATATTTAGCATATCTTGATAGTCATCTAGGGTTAGGGTTTTTCACCCTTAACCCTCAATTAATGATAAGGTTTTATAACTTCTAGAATCTTCTTGAAAAGTCACATGTGGCTAGTTGAACATGTGTTAGTAATGGGGGTTGACATGGCATCCTCTCATTATTGTGGTGGTCAACAAGCTTTGTCAACTTGCAAGAGACATAACTTCTGCATATAAGTTCCAATTGAGGTGGTTTCTACACAGTTAAATGTCTCAATATGTAGAATAACATCGAAGGGCTAGGAGCTACACACCTAAGTTTTTACTCCAAAATGTGACATTTGATGACTCAAAATGGATCTGGAAGGTTCCAAACCCTAAATCTCCAAAAAGGGAACCACAAACCAATTCCTCCAATTTTTCCCACCTACCGAGATATATGACAAATTGTATAATGATCCATTCGAGATCATGTCTCCCCATTCAGGGAAGTTCTTAGGGTCCTAACCACCCTAACACCTAATACATGAATTAATATATTATTACCAAGAAAGGACATTATTGGTGAATAAGGACAGTAATAATGCTGACACAACTTTCTTAAGAGGAATTAGAAGAAGGTTTTGCCTACTAGAAATTTCCTCCTCTAGAATGTTCTAGAAGAATAGAAAGTAGTATATATGAAGGTATTCGCATTGCAAAAGACGTCTTGGAGAATTATCGTCCTGAAGCTATTCTCTATCAGAGGCTCACCCCTTGAAGAGGCAAGTGAACATCACACCCTTGGTATAAAAGTATCATCTTTTTTTCCCTTTATTTTTATGCTCTACGTTTAATTATTATTATTATTAATTAAATATTTGGATGCTATTTTTACTTCTATTTTGAATATTTTTGTCAAGTACACAACAAGTGGTATGACAGGAACTTTCCCGAGACTTATTTTTAAGCAAGAGACGTGTTCTAGTGTCTATAAAAAACCACAATTACCTATCATTATGTAGTTAAAACTATGGTTGGGAAATAAAACACATAAGAACTACATATGGTTTCACCTAGATGGAAATCCATGTAAGCTTTATAGGTACTGATTCGAGTAGTACTACATCAACAATAATTGTACACAAAATATCATTTCTATGTACCATCAAGTATATTGGAAGTCTTGTAGGCCTCCTAAAACTAGCTCTAAATTAGTCACTCGACCCCTTGTTTGCTATGGTGGTACCAGAAACAAGACTTGGTAAGATTATTGTCATGTACCTAGGTAATCGAGTATTATAACTAAGGGTATGATCCACCCTCCCTAGTTAAATCCCTGAGATATTGAGTTGAATACTATTCTTGAAGCCTGAAAGCATATTAGAGAGATATAACATAGGGTAATACCTTGTCCTTAGGACCCTTCAAACCCTAATGCTTGCTACTTTAGTTCCTAGAAAACGAGTCTACTACAACATGTTGATCTTCCTACATGTTTCCCTTCAAGCAACCCCCCCAAAAAAACACTTGTTGTGATTTACCAATGCTTGGACGAGATTCTCTTATCAGGCTAGACCTTCTATTCTCCATTCATTAGTTACATTCCTATGCTCATTAGTCATTCACAGTGGTACATCACTCACCATGCCCTTGATCTCAGTTGTGCTAGGTGATATCTTATGTTGCTTCAATTATTGATTGGTATGATTACATTGCTAACTTCCTCATAAAAAATGATGCTAAGGTTTTTTTCTTTTGTGTAGATGTTAGCATTAGATGGATGTTTTATTACTTCTAACTTAGTAAAGATGTTACCGTGTTACTATTTCTAACCATCCCGGACATAAATACTTTTGGATAAGTGTGCCATTAAGCTAGACCACTAGGTATTATTGGGAAATCAAATTGGGTAGCATGGACACATCCCTTCAATACCTAACATTTTCTATTAAACACTTTTCACTTTCCATCCCATCCACAAGAGACAAAATCCCCTAACCTATGGTTAAATTAACATATATCATCCAAAATATGGTCATCAAAAAAGATAAAAAAGAAAATGCAATCCCCAAAAAGTCAATTCAAGCCAAATAAAAGGCTAAATAGGTGAAGAGAAAGATAAAATAAAGAAAAGAAACTACTTCATCCTGCCGAGGGATTGTTGTTGCTTTTTCCTCCTATCCTTCAATACACTGGGTGGATAACATGTTTTTTACCAAGTGATATTTATCTTAAACTCTGGCTCTTTTATTCTTGGTATATCAGTTGGCTTTTTATTCATGCAATTCCATTTTTCATTTCTCTTTGTTGGTCGAAGAACTATGAAGTGTGTTGGGTTTATATATTTTGTTCAATTTCAAACTTTGGGTCACTATCAAGGCCAATGGAGCCTGGGAGGGCCTTGGGATTGTTTTGGTGTAGATTGGAAGGACTTCTTGGAGAATGTGCACTCCCGGGTGTATTTAATTAGAAACCCTGCAAGCCTTGGAAGTTGCTCTTAGGTGGTATGTCTCCTTAGAGGATGGCGGTGTAAACACCTTTGGGGGTCACAGGGGCTCCATTGGTTCTTTGGTTGTCTGTGTCATTCTCAGGTGGGGCAATGAGGGTTCTTTCAGTTCATAGTTAAAGCTTTGGGACGTGACCAAAATTGGTGCTGACTAAGCAATTTTCTTATTGACAAGTACAAGGGAGTTGATTTCATCTGGGTTATAATGGACATCTTGGTCACAATGAGCCTTGTTGATGAGGTTTCCACGCAGATACACCTCATCCTAGGCCCCCTGTTGACTCCAGTTACTGTGGGAAGCTAATATTGCTTATAATAAAATGTGGCCTTCTTGTGTGTCTGCAAGTGTCATGCCAATCATGTCTTGTTAGAGAGGTAGAGTCAGAAGAGGGGCCACCTATTATGAAGAGCAAGCACGAAGAGGGAATTCTAGGTTACACTTTCGAATTGAGAGATTTTCTGCAAGGTATCAGGAACATACTCCGACCCATATTCAAGCATAATTGTTTTAGTTTGAGGAGAAAGCTTCTTCTCATTATACTTCCCTCTTAGACTCTCGAGTGATGGTTGAATGGGTAAACTGGATTCCTGATATGGGACACATAAGAGGGAGATTAAATTAGTATATGTAGACAATGAACTTGTATTGTCAAATGGAATTTCTCTTGGGGCTACCACTCTTGGATTGCCATGAATCCCAAATGGACCTACTCCAATTCTTGGATCATATGCATGGGCACCTGAGAAATTATGATAGCAGGTTGGACAGGATCGACTGCAGGTTGGCAAGGATCGAATGCCATCTGGGCATTCCCCTAGTAGTTGGTCGCCCTCTAGTAGATCCAGCTGACCCAATCCCAATGACAGGTTAAGACTTTGATCCTCCTAGTGGAATTTTTTATGACCCTAGTTTCTTATTTAACCCTGCAACATGTTTTGCTGAAGGCCAGATAAGCCAGTATCCATGTATTAGTTTGTTATTTATTTATGTTAGTCCCTTTGGTGTTCAAATGTCTCTTTGAAGAGTCTATTTTTGGCTATGTTTGGGTTTCCCCTATGGGATATCGATAAGAATGAATGTAGATCGTGATGTAGCCCTCTGATTTTTTTATAGTTAATGAAATTCACCACCCCTTGCACCCCAAAAAAAAACCATTGTGGGATATATCAACCCCCGTTCATGGCCCATACTGTGATGGTGCCTTTGGCTTTGCTTTCATCAGTTGATTGTTTGGATTTGTATGGCGATAAGGATTTGGTTGAGCTAGTTGCAATCATGTTCGATAGCTGTGTGAATGTAGATACCATGGATTACTGGGAAACATGAGCATCTCACAAATCGCTACACCAACATCACATGACAATCAAAGCATTTTGGGATGATATGGACGTTGTAGAACAATGCTTGACTATGGCTAAAAGCACCTCGAGCTTTGGAGGGGTGGATTTAATGAGCATGTTTTCGCACTTGAAGCGAGGTGTAGACATAATTGAGCAAACGGTTCTCAAGCTAATTAACTTAGGCTATCTCCTTTGTGCATGAGTTTTGTGTTTCCGAGCCATGGAGTGGAACAATCAACCTCCAACTAATAAAGAAATCTCTTGTGTTAATTTATCTTCCTCTAACAAGTAGTTTAATGGGTATTTTTAGGACTCAAAGGGTCTAAATCTTTTTGTATCTGATAATCTTTGTAAAAATAGATAAAATTTTGGGTCTTTGAGAAATACAAACCTTAAATTAACAGCTAATACAACACCTTGATTCTACAGAGATAATCTTACTATGCATACATTTGCCACTACCATTTATATAAATAAAATTTACTAAAAATTAAAAAATTAAAATTAAAATATTTTTAATTATTTTTATTTTTTACATTAATAATTAATCTTTATTATCATTTAAATCAAAATTATTGGATTTTAATATATCACATCGACTATGTAGGCAAATGTATTTATCATCCTACTTATAATACTTTAATATAATGCATTAAAAAACCATTATGATAATAAGGTATATATACCTCATATAGGTCAAAATTATAAACCATGAACTCTATCAAACATCTCTTTCTCTGCCTATTGATACCTTCCTTGATTGCACACATACCTAAAATAAGTGTATGATGAAGTAGAGCCGTCTTTAACTATATTATTGAAAATAGTAATCAAATTTGATGGACAAATTGCTTCTACTTATTAATACCTAAATGTATGATAATGTGGTGCGAGTCTTTAACTATATTATTGAAAATAGAAATCAAATTCACAAATTACTTCTGCCTATTAATACCTTACTTGATTATACCTTCTTTGATGGTACACACACCTAAACTAAACGCATTAAAATGTAGTGTCGTATTTAAGTATGTTATATTAAAAATAAAAATGAAGTTCTATGTAAAGGTTACAATGAGATGATGGTTTTTGTCAAATACAATTAAAAATCTTCAACCATCTCTATTGCGTTGAGAAGTGTTTTATAGTTTAATGATATTAGAGAGATGGGTAGGCATTATGATGTTAGACCTAACCTAAATATATTAATTTTTTTTTTTTTTGAGAAAACAATTATTTTAAAGGTGGTAATGTGAAGTTAGGTTGACTTAATATCTATAGTGCTGAGAAATGTTTTATAGTTTAATGTAATAAAAATGTGTAGGCATTATGATATTAGACATAACATAACTATATCAACATTTTTTTTTTGAGAAAACAACTATTTTTAAGATAGTAATGTGAAGTTATGTTGACTTAATATCTATTGCAATGAGAAGTGTTATAGTTTAATATATGAAAGATACGTAGCCATTATGATGTTAGACATAATGTAGATATATCAACATTTTTTTGAGAAAACATCTATCTCTAAAATGGTAATGTGAAGTTATGTGCATTTAATAAAATTATGATATTAGTAGTTTAATATTCTTAATATAATATTTGATAATTTACAATTATTTTATGGTTAATTTAATTTAATATAAATAAGATTTATTATAATATATAATTTATATCAAAAAATTAAAGTTAAAGCATTATAAATTTGTGTATAATAACATATTTTTAGTATATTATTTTATAATTTACATAATATTTTTTAAATATAATTTATATATGTTGATTTAAATTTAAAAAATCAAAATAATATATATTTTTAATAAAAATATATATTTTATAATTTACAATTATCTTACCATTAATCTCACTTAATATATATAAAATATTATAATATATAATTTATACCTATAAGTTAATATAAAAGCATGGTCTATCCAAAGAGAGACTACACATGGAAAATGATCTAACAAAACAGGTCAATGACCAATCTTATGAGTTTTTCCATTGTTCGTTCAGGGACATAAATCGCGGAACAACCACAAATTAAGCTTCTTCCTAGAATCTTCAATTTCCCATATTTCCCGATTTTATTTTTGGCTACGTACATAGTAAATTTTTTCCCCTGTATCTAGATGGTTCTCATCATGGACCGATTGGTTGCTATATACTTTATAGTTTAATTTAATTAGATTTTATTGTTTGTTTGAATCAATGGTATTTTTTTTAATGTTGATATGGACAATATGTACAAATATTATTGTCTTAGTATGAAATGAGATTTTTGTGATTTATATTGTAGAATGAAAGTCTTTCAGATTAATCATATCATTAAAATATTAAGATTTGGTGGACGTTTGGAACCAACCAATGTAGTTTATCTTTAGGACAATATCAATCATTTTATATGAATGAAATTACAAGTCTTTTTTTTATGGGAAAAAAATTTAAGGCTAAAGCACTATAAATAATGTGGTTTATCTTTAGGTCAATCATTTTATATGAATGAAATTACAAGTCTTTTTTCTATGAGAAAAAATTAACGCTAAAACACTATAAATTAGGTTTAAAGCATCAAAGCACGCTAAAGGAGGAAGCAAGGGCAGTGAAGCTCGCGGGCCAGAGGAGGAAGCAATAAGTGTAGTCAAGCTCGAACGGTTTGCAAGTCGTTTGTAGCAATCAACAAATTTTTATTGACCATGCTTTCTTTCTTTTTAAACTTCTTCTTCGAGGTCTTTGGGCATCTTTATTAGGGTTTAGAGTAAAATAACTTGGACTCATGCTGAATATTACAGGTTCTAGTTATTGCAACTATGTTGATACTACAAAAATCTTATCACCCTAAATTCGAAGAGCAGTAGTTTCTTTAAATGAAAAAATTGCAACTGGAAAATTTATAGGTTTATTTCAGTGTCGTAGTACTATTAAAAGAATAAGCTAAGTATAAAATTTAGAGTGGAATTCAGTGGCATAGTACTGATAATTTTTACCTAGTTTTGTAATATTCTCCGATAGTCATACATTTTTCAACGAGATTTGTTGAACTAAACTTGAGTAGGAAACCAAATTGTGACTATAATTTTATAGGATTAATGAACAACAATATGTGAAGTTAATTTATAATGTAAGTAAATCATGTGAGGGTACAAGTTCAATTTTCATTTAATAATTATAATAGACCATGTCTGAGATGAAATGTCTTAGGCTAAAAAATTAAAATGGTAAATAGACAGATTAAATTTAAGTAATAATATTGAAAAATTAAAATAATAAAGCATAATATATGGTTAAAAATGTATAAAACATATGGTAAAGACAAATAAACTAAATAAATTTTTGAGATATATTTAAGTAAATAATATTAAGAAATATAAAATAATAAAGTTAATTATGTGGTCATTTAGTTATTTATGCGTAATTTTGTATAGACTATTTTATTTTTGGCATAACCAAATGTTACAAATGGAAAATTTCCATTAGCAAATAAGCAACCACTAAAATAGAAAGTTGCTCTTCAGAATATAGTTTTTTCAATTACGTTTTCAATAATCTTTATAATGATGATGATGATGGTGGTTAACATCGGCTAAGACCAAACATTGGTCTATAGGTCCTAAAGAAACAAATTAATTATTTTGATCTAAGATTTTATTCTTATGCTCAAAAAGCTTGGAGAGAAGCCTCCCAAGCTCACTATAATTTTGACATTGTAAAAGGCTAGGAAGGTCAGTATTGTAACAAAGATTGTGAAACTGAGATCTAATGTGGTTGAATGCAGGGCACTCTAAGAGGAAGTGGTTTTCATCCTCGATGTTCCTATTCTCACATATATGACAGATCCTTTTCATCCATGGCATTTTAGGAACTGCCCAATGGCCTGTTTCACTATGGAGCTCATGAGAATTCGTTCTAATCCTTGCTATATTAATTTTCTTCTTTGAGCTAGTTAAAATAGAGAGATACTCTTGATCTTCTAGGGTGGGTTGATGACCTTCTTATAATAACTTAATTTTCTTTTAGCTGCTCAATCTTTCTCACACCACATTTTTTCTTTGAACTTAGAACTAACAATATCTTTAATGTTATTTATGTTTTGCAATGCATCATTCTCATTGATCTCCCATTAGTTTAACCAGGCCCTTGTGTCTTTATGCCACCCCCGATTGAGCCTTAGGTGGTTTTGGCTGGAATTTAAAGCTAGCTTTGGAAGTCTATGATCGTCTATGTTATTAAGCTTGTGCTTGTATAGCAGAAACCTAATCATAGCTAGGCTCGCAATAGGGGAAAAACCTGCTTCTAATATTTATTCTATTAGAAATAAAAGTATTCTATTAGAAATAAGAGTTTCTATATTGAGTGATTTCCTTTTTCAAGATGATCTTCCCAAATCTTCTATTCCTTCCATGTATTTTGCACCTTTAAGGGCAATTGCTAGTATATAATTACTATGAAATAAAAGTTAAAATCCTATTTATAGCAAGAGCAAATCTATATCATTCAAATCCATGGTGTAATTAGAAAGTATTAGAACTAATATGAATCAATACCTAAAAGTGTAATCGTTTAGCACACACACATACATATATATGAAAAGGGAGTTGTCTTTAGTGAAACTTTTTGGAAGCTTTTCGGGTCTGATTTCTCTAAAATCCGGCACGAATATATTAAAATCACAAGCTTGATGGGTAACCCCTGCACAATGGAAATTTCCCTTTTCCCAAGCTTGATGGGTAACCCTTGCACAATCAGGGCGCTTAATCCATATATACAGTAAAAAAAACCAGTTTAAATAACACAAATCAAGATTTCAACCAAAAAGTTGCACTAAAAACAACTCTTTTGAAAAGCATCAAGACTAAAAAAGAGTTATATATATTTTTTTTTCCACTGGAAAAATCAGTAATTTCCATTAAAAGTTTAGAAAATTACATAAGTAGATGCCTTGGCATTGCTGTGATGTTCATTCTAATTCACCTCGCAGGGTGTTGATCAGATCATGTTGCAAAAATAAGGAAATTACATCTATGTGTCTGGCTGTTTTAGCCTGTTCGAGATCGCATAGGATCCATTTGCATACAAAATATCATCCATTTTTATGTACAGTTCATCATGACAAAAAAGCTTTTCTACTGTCGTCTATCGGGACTATTGTCCCGCTGGTCTCTGTGATCGATATATGGTCTATGATAAAACCTGTGTTCTTCAGTCCCCTGCTGCTCCACAATTAGCCATTCGCCTCTGGGAAGTACCGAGGCCTCTTTGGATAGTTTGTCAGCCTCGCAGTTATGCTCTCTGTAAATGTGTAAACAGGAGAAATAATTAAAAGCAGCTTTGAGAGTATGAGCATCAAATAATAAATTGCTGAGTGTGTGAGCATGGCATGTGGAGTCATTATTGATCCAGTTCACAACCACCATAGAATCCCCAAATACATTCAGATTTGTGCACTGGTGAGATAATGCGAAATGCATTAAATTTCGAATGGCAGATAGTTCAGCGAAATTATTCGATCCAGTGCCGAATCCCATTTTTACAAGGAATCTGTGCTGTTCGTTTATATGTAGAATAAAACCTCCTCCACACCCCGTTTGATTTGCTGCCCCATCGAAGAACGCCCATGGGGTCGATCTATCAATGGCAGGCATCGCCCGAATCGTCCTGGTTCGTGTGGGGGGAGGGTCGGGTAGTTCATGGTATGCGGCGAGGATTTTTGTTTCTGTCTGAGGCCAATTCACAGCCTGTTCCTCGAATATCACACGGTTCCGTGCGAGCCAAATGTACCATGATGCCACGAGGGGGAGGTTTAATAACTTGGAGCCCGGATGGCTTTGGGTCCAGGTGGACCATGCACCGGTGAGATCATCTCCAGTCCAGGTCCTCGCAATGCCCAGGTGGGTGCAAATATTGTTCCATAGCGCGAGTACAGCCGGACAATGGAGGAGTATGTGTTCTGTAGTTTCGGATGCCGCCTTACAGAAGATGCACCATGTGGGACCGAAGACGGCTCTGTGCGAGAGATATTCGCCTGTGGGGACGATGCCTTTGAGGGCACACCAGAAAAATAATCTGGATCGGGGAGGGGCGATTAATTTCCAAATGTTATGCCACCACGAGGGCAGGTTATCAGGTATCCTGTGAGAAATGAGTTCTCTGTATCCATATTTGGGAGCGTATATACCATGATCCGCCTTGCACCATATGAGTTCGTCAGGTCCCTGTTTGATGCGGATATGGGATTCGGTCAAGGCGCGTATGAATTCATTCCATTCCTGGTGCCACTGCAGAGGGAGATCGAGCTGCTGTGCAGATTTCCAAGCTTGTGAGAAAATGTCTGAGCGCTGTTGATCTGGAATATGGACAAAATTTCGAATATTCCGATTATGGAGATGAGTAATGAGGTCGCGTGTGAGGGTGTGCCTGCCCCCACAATTGATCCATGGGTCCATGCCAATCCTGCCCAACGACCCATCATTGATTCTCCATACAAGGTTATCTCGGATGAGTGGAAGGGAGTGTATCAGAGCCTTCCAGATTGATGAGCATCCCTTCGATGACCAAGATGGCAATCTAGCCCAGTCCATAATATCCTGGGGCCAGATGTATTTGTGATAGGACACATGCGCCCAAAGATTTTGACTAGTTAATAGGGTCCATCCCATCTTGGCTGCAAGTGCCCTAGCGAAGTCAGGGAGGTCTTTGAGACCCCAACCGCCCCATTTTTTGGGCAAAGAGATCTTCTTCCAGCTTATCCAAGCATACAATCTTTTGTCCTGATTTCCATTCCAGAGATAACGGTTGCAGAGCTGCTGTAGCCGACCGAGGATATTCCTTGGTATCCATGCTAGTGCCATCCAGAAAACCGGTGTAGCCTCTAATACTGATTTGATGAGCACCAATCTGCCTGCCCTAGAGAGAAATCTGAAGCTCCAGCCCGAGAGTCTTTTTTCCAATTTGGCCACCAACCAGACCCAATCCACAATTCGATGACAGGTAGGCTTCAGATTGAAGCCCAAGTATTTGAGGCCTCTGTCCAGAGGGTGTGCATTGTAGGGGAAAGCCTGAAGGGCTAGCTGAGATTCTTGTACCGAAGTATGGGTACAGGTGATGGTTGATTTCAACTGATTTGGTAACATACCTGTTGCAGCAGAGAAGAGTTGCAGGATCTTTGAAAAGGTTCGAGAGTCCCGGATACTGCCATCAAGTATGATGAGAACATCGTCCACGAAGAGCAGGTGAGTGAGAAAGCAATGATCTGATATACGAAGGCCCCAAATATCTCCAGTTCTCTTGGCAGAGTCCATGAGTCGGCTAAGTCCTTCCATGACCAATAGGAAGAGCAGAGGAGATAGGGGGCATCCCTGTCTCAGGCCTCTCTCAGAGTGAAAAAAGGGGGAGGCCGATCCATTAATGAGAATGCTGAAAGTGGGAGATGATATACAGGCCATGATCCATGTTATGAGGGTCTGGGGAAAACCCAGGTGGATGAGGATCATTTTGATGTAGAGCCAGCTGACCCGGTCAAAGGCTTTGGAGAGGTCAATTTTGAGGAGGATGGCCTTTAGGTGTCTGGACCATATAGAGTGTATGGCTTCTTGTGCCAGGCCAATGGCCTCATGAATCTGCCTAGATTCGAGGAAGGCAAATTGTTGCGGGGCAATGGATCTGGAGAGGATAGGTCTAAGACGGTTCGCGATAGTCTTTGAGATGATTTTGTAGAGGCAATTGCAAAGGGAGATCGGTCGGTAGTCGTTGAAGGATTCAGGCGAATCAGATTTTGGTATGAGTGCAATGAAAGTAGAGTTGATGGCATGATAAATGGATCCTGAGGTTCTGCTCTCCTCGACTACGTCCAGAAGATCCTGTCCCAGAACATCATAGAAGGCTAAATAGAATTCAATGGTCCATCCATCCGGGCCGGGACTCTTATCTTTTTTGAACCATTTCAGTACGCCTTCCAGCTCCTCCGCCGTAACTGGATCATTGAGAGCCTCCTCATCATCCTCTTCCACAAATCTCGGGAAGTGATTTGCCACATTGATGATATCTGGCAAATTTACTTCGCGGGGACTCTTGTATAGATCCCTGAAATGTGAGATGCCCAAGTGTGCGAGCTTGTTGAAAGTGTCTGCAGTTCCCCCATCAGGGGTAGGGAGCTTCCAGATAGTGTTGGATGCTTTCCTGCCTTTGGTGAAGCTGTGGAAGAACTTTGAGTTTTCATCCCCTGCTTGAATCCATAATGCCCTACTCCTCAGTCGGATGGATTCCTCTCTCTCATTGAGGATCTTTGCTTTTTGATTCTCCAGAGCAATTAACTGACATTTGTCTGCAGCTGATATGAACCCCAAGCCCCTCTCATCGGTGAGTTTGGATAACTCATCCTCAATATGGGTAAGCTGTGCAATATCACGAGCTTGTTTCTCCTTTGCCCAAACAATAGATATATGTTTAATCTCCGAGAGGTTCTTGCAGAATCCTTTAGCAAGTGATTCTGTGCCTCTGATGGGGTGTGCGGACCAGTATTCAGTAATCATCTTGACATAGGATGGGTCCTTCAGCCAGGTATGATTAAATTTGAAGGGAGCCTTGGGTTTTTTGAAGGGGCCCTGGATCTCCAGGTATATAGGGGAGTGATCCGACAATCCCCCCGAGCCAACCCATTGTTTGTATAGCTGCAGTCGCTGAAGGAGTGTCTCCTTTATGAGGAATCTGTCTAGTCTGCGGGCTAGAGCAGCTTCCCCAACTCTTTTGTTCCTCCAGGTTGGTAAGATTTTCTACATGGGGATATCAATAAGATTTGTATGCTCCAGGAGGTTTGTCATGAAGTCTGAGATTGGGTCAATTTGTGCAGCCGAACCCCAAGATTCCCTGAAGCCCAGAGAAAAATTAAGGTCTCCCCCAATAATGACCCGGTCTTCACTTGTTATGGAGAGGTGAAGAAAATGTTGCCAGAACGATTCTCTCTGGGTGCATGGGGCATATACATTGATAATACGGAGATTCATACCCAGATCAGAGGAGAATATGTCAAGTCCCAGGAAACCCGTACCCCCCCAAGTCGAGTCCACCTTGATAGAGCGAGGGTTAGTACCAATGGCCAGGCCTCCAGATCGACCAGCGGCATCAATAGCAACGTAATTCCAGCCAGGGGTCAATGCTTGCATAGCACGAGTAATCTGATCTGCGGGGCAGAGGGTCTCCTGTAGCATAATGATATCAATAGGCTCAGTTTCAATGAGTCTCTTCATGGCTAGTTTCTTGGAGGAACTAGCCAGTCCTCTGCAGTTATATGATAGGCACTTCATGGGGGAACACCTCTCGGGGTGTGTCCTGCTCTAAGGACCCCGTCTATGGTGGATTGCTTGCCGGATACAACCTCTGCTCCGGCTAGTTTGATAGCCTTAGATAGGTGGGATTTGCGCCCTCTGATATTCGTGGATCCCCCCTCTGGTACCGCAATGCCCAGACCCGAGTGCTTTGCAGGGGGCGCTTTGGCTAGAGATCTAGACCGAAGGAAATAGGAATGTGGAGGGGAGGATTCCAAAGGAGAGGGGGAGGCGTTTGCCAAGGGAAAGGTGGTGGCTATGATGGGATCAGTGCAAATCAGGGAGGGGGACGATAGTGCACAGTGAGCCATGGAGGTCTGTGAAGAGGATCCACAATCAATCATAACATCAATAGAAGATTGAAAAGGAGGGGATAGAGAGCCGGAGACCATTCCCGCTTCTGCCGCCGAGCGAGCCCTGGTTCTTGGCGGAGAGGGTTGTTGAAGTCCCGGATTGACCACAGGAGAGATAGTCGCCGAGGGCGGACCCGAAGAGGTAGGTCGAGCAGTGACAGGAGCTGTCGTTCTGGTTGGAGCCGGGGTTGCCCTCGGTGATTCATCTGCTTTCTTGTTGAGAGGACAGTCCTTCGCCAGATGTCCCACTTTGTGACATCTTCTGCAGCGGAAGGGAACTCCTTCGTAGTCAAGTAACTGTACTCTGATGCACCTTCCCCACTGTAGCGTGATCTGCTCCTCGAGACCATCACGAGTGTCTAGATGGACCAAAATTCTTGCAAGGGTTCGGTTTCCAGATTCAACATATGTGCGGTCGTAATCCAGATATGTCCCCAGGGCATTTCCAATTCTAATGAATACTTCTTCTGCCCAGAAAGGCAGTGGGAGACCTGGCAAGCGCACCCAAATTGGGCCGGCTCCGAGCTGTTCGCGCTCTGGGTCAAAGAGGGGGTTCCATCTCTTGAGGAGAACCAGAGCCATTTCTATATGCCAGTATCTGCCCAATACCAGATTGGTGTGGCTTTCCTTGGAGAATTGAAGGGAAAACCATCCTCTAGGGAGAACATGTACCGTGGGAAGGTTGGATAATACCCCACCCCAGATCTCCTTTACCCACAGATTGAGCCGCTTCGCCGAGTATGTCCTTCCCCTGACATGCCCTACCAAAACCGTGTTAGCCATGTCGATGAGCCCGCCGAGAGGCTTTGATTCGTCAAACTTGATGGTGATGTCCTTTGATGTGGACTTGATGCACTTGATCCTCTTAGTGCCGGTGCGAGGAGCCGACGGGTGATCGACCAGGGGGTTGATAATACCTTCCAGCGATGGGGATTTAGCAGGCTTAATTTTGACAGCCGGGGTTTCGAAACAGCCGGAGGGTCGAGCTCCCGGATGAGGGGGGTGAGATGCAGGGGGATCCGGATGAGGGGGAGAGGGGACCGAGAGGAGAGGGGGGGAGATCGGATCAAATGAGGGCGACGGGGGAGTGTGAGATACCAAGAATTGTAGAGAGCCCGGAGAGAGAGGGGGGACCTCGAATGGCGGCGATTCGATAGGGGAGGTACCGGCATAAGCCTGAGAGGCGCGGAGGACGGCCAGCGAGACGGAGGGCGGGTACTGCGGAATGTCCGGGAGATCTGGTGCAGACGAAGAGGATGCAGCAAACTGAGAACGATTCGTGAAACTAGGGTTTCCAAAAATGACCTTATCCGGCGAGGGGTCCTCCGAGAAATCCACCGCCTCTAGCTCCCTAGAGTCGTCCATAGCTGTCTCCAGATCAGCAACCGAAAGTGATGACGGAGAATCCAATGGAGGAGCAGTAACTGTGATGGTCCTGATCCGTGTCCGCGACGGTGAAGCGAGACCTGTGGTAAGACCGCGTAAAAAAAATAAAAACCTCCTAGTAAAAACCCTTGTCTGCGACGTGCCTGCGGTCGACATGTTGATCTTCAGCCGAGTCCTTTTCGCGAGTGCGCCATCAGAGCCGCTATCTTGAGAGTTATATATATATATCCATTAAAATTTAAAATATAAATTCTTTACCACATTATTTTACTTTTACTACATTACTCTAGTATGTTAACTTTACAAACTTTGTTAAGACTAAAAAAGAGTTATATATATATATCCATTAAAATTTAAAATATAAATTCTTTACCACATTATTTTACTTTTACTACATTACTCTAGTATGTTAACTTTACAAACTTTGTTATATTTATTTATTAAAAAAATAAATATTATGTAAATTTATAATACATTTTAATAAAATAAAAGAAATAAATAAGAATAAAATATTCACATATGTAATCATTGTAGTTTAAAAGATAAAATAAAATAAAAATTTGATAAATTGAAAAGACAAATTAAAGGGACTTAATATCAGTGGACTTTTTCTTTATTTTTATAGTCTTGAAGGAGATAAATAAAAATGTGTTGCACCATGATGGTGATATTGAAATATCAATTTCATTTGTATTATAATTAATATGAAATGTAAGCTAAAATATGATTATGATCACATGCACATATATCTGAGTATCATAAGTTGTATAAATTAATAGTTAAAATCGTAATCACAAAGTGCATGCACATATAAATATGCCATTCTAAATCATAAGTAGTGAGGTTAGAAAAAAAGTTTTATAGATATTAATAGTGTTATTAAAATTTAAAATCTAAACTCTTTACCATATTATTTTACTTTATTCTACTTTATTAAATTTATAAATTTGGATATGTTAATTTATAAAAAAACAAGAGCCATGTTGTGGCATGCCATTGATTGTGTGCATATAGTTTTTAGTTTTAACATATAAATATATAAATAATAAATATATTTAAAAATATATTATTATGATAAGGCTTAAAGACATGACATAAATTACTTAACAATATTTTAATTGAAAAAAATTCCTTTATTTTATTATTAATATTTATTCCGCATATTATGTTGAAAGCTTCATTAATAATTAAGATGATTATAAATCAAAACTTAAAAACAATTAATAATAAAAAATTACACAATATTCAAAGTCTTCATATTAATTAAAACTTCATGAAATTTATATTTATTCATATATATATGTATATAAAATCTAAAGATATTAAAAGTGTGTTAGAAGAATTATTTAATATTTTTTCCCTTTTTTTTAACATATTAAATGCCGTGGAAATCATCTAGTAGGTTGTGGCATTGAAATTTGAACTAAAATTAAATTTTAAGTTATCTAAAACTCATTTTTCATTTGAGGTAAGGAAACATGTTATAGCTTAATATCCAAAGGAATTATGCATAAATAGAAACATGCCCCTTAAAAAATATTCAAGAATATGTTTTAACAACCAATCATTGTTGTCGTCAAAGCCAATTTCAGAATTAAATTATAATTATGCATAAATAGAAACATGCCCCTTAAAAAATGTTCAAGAATATGTTTTAACAACCAATCATTGTTGTCGTCATAGCCAATTTCAGAATTAAATTATAATAAGTTTTTAAGAAAATTATCTTTTTTTTAAACCATATAATTAATTTTTCCAGTTTTTTTGTCTAATCCTTAAACATTTGAGTAATGTGTAAACTATTTTTCGTGACAACTAAGTGAAAAAACAAATAAAAACAACTAAGTATTCAATTTCATTTTAATTTGTGAAAAGTATATATATATATATATTTTGCAATTATAATTTTATATAAAAAAATGAAATATCAATATTTATTTTATTTAAATAATAATAATATTTAAAAAAAAATTATAAAATGATTTAGAGATTTAGTAAATCCAAATAATAATTTTAACAATATAAATCTTCATGTGGGATTTCCTACATTGGAGAAACTGAATGCTCCATTAACTAGAGAATCCAAGAGCATGCAACGACATTAGGCACAATCGTTCCAGCTCATCAGCTCTAGTTGAACATGCAGAGCTCTAGTTGAACACAACATACTGCAGCCGAACATGCAGAGAAATATAAGCACCATATTGTAGTTGAACATGCAGAGAAATATACACACCATGTATGCATTGAGGATGCGAGGGTCATTGCTAGGGTTGATCACTTCCACCCGTAGGAAGCTAAGAGAGGCTATTGAGATTGAGAAGCATGCAATCAATATCAATAGGGATGATGGTTGGAAATTAAGTAGGAGTTGGATTCTGGCCCTCTCTTCTTGATTTTGCCCCCCTGTTATTTCCAATTACATAAATTCTTATTTTATTTTAGTTTAATTTAATTTTAATGTCATCCCTATTTTATTGATTTTTCTTATTGTAAATTCTTAATTTCGACACTCCCAAGCTCATCTTAACATTTGGTGAACCTGCTCAAGTATTGTGGTATTGTGTCTTCCTTCTCCATCTTGATCTTTCGAAGCTTTTCCTTCAGGGCCAACTTCCTGTGGTCACTGTTGTTCTGAAACAAGTCGACCAAGGTTTGCCACATTGCATATGGTGTATCCTTCCCATTGGATGTTCAAGACAATATGATCTCGAACTCCTTCTAGTATGATCATTCTCACCTTTGCAACACATTTCCTCGTCTTTGCCATATCTTGAGCATCAATTGTTGGAGGCTTGGAATATCTTTGTCTATGAATTCCTTCAGCCCGTTGTCTTCCAACACTGCCTCCATCATGTCCTTCCAAGCAATATAGTTTGAACTACCCTCAAGGGCATATTCGAGTCTCAACCCGTAGAACAACATCTTGCTGGCTCTGAAGAATGATACTACAAATTTGATTTCACCTGCAAAAGACAAACTCGTATCCTCCTCTTCTAGAGTGATTTTTGCTCTGATACCACGTAGAAATTCCTTGTAGATTCAAACTGTTAATTGTAATTTACTAGAACAATAGACTTGAATCTACTCTACTCATCATAAAAAACAATTAAACAATCATGAAATCACGAAGCATACAAGAGAAAGAATTCAATCAACACATTACACAATGGTTTCATGGGGAAAACCACAGCTAAAAACCCCTGCTATTTGTATATTGCATTAGTTAGAAAATATGATAAGATTACAATGCTTTACCCAAGCCCGAGCAACGTCAGCATTATCTCCATTTGTGTCACAGCTTCCTAGACAAGCCTAGGCCAATACTTAACCAATTTTATGCTTGTCCAAGGTCCTATTTCCTTTCATTGCTCAATGAGGAATTAAGCCCTTATTCAATAGGAATTTTCCTCCATTGGATTGCACAGTTCTTTTAGGCTCTTCCTCTGATTCCATGCACCATCTGTACAATTCAGATAATTATACAACTGATAGTACACTGCCCTCGAACTCCAATCTCAACTGGGTAACTCTTGGATTTGACATGCATGAGTTATTTATGAGTGAATCATCAGTTAACTAGTTGAACACATGAAGAAACACCCCACTGCCTGACCTCCTACTTGTTCCTCCATTAGTTGGAACTAGTTTAACTGACTTTAACTCAGTTAAACTCAATTAATTAATTACAACTCAAAATAAACTCATCCAGGGCTCCTATAATGTAGGAGACACTCTACATGACTCAAGTTAGACCCTCAACTCAAATTTACCAATCCAACTAAGTCAAATTAACTCAGTTAACTTGCACAAGTTATCTTGTGATGTAGAATTACAATTTTATTTCTAATTTAATTCAAGGACAAAATTAAATCAGGATTTTCTTGTTGCTTTTGAACATGGACGTTCTCATTAATTTCTCCTTCCTTGATGTCTTCATAGCCAGACTCCTTCTCTTGATATTCCTCATTCCTTTTGCTAAAATGGTCCTTTGTATTACCCTGCTCTTGATTTTGAAGGGCATTGAACGAATTTGCAAAAGTGGATGCCAAGTTGTTTCCCTTGGGGGCCTGGGGTTTTTGAGGCGTCCCTTCCATTTCTTCCCACCTTTCCTTTGGGTTTGCTACTGCTCTTCATGAGGATGGTTTTGCTCTGGGCCCTTGCTACTAGAATCTTTTGAGCAATCACAAGCAAAAAGCCCGTATTCGTCACAAAACTGACACTTAAATGAGATTTGCTCATAGTCCAAGATTTGACGATGCTTCCACTCACCTAGGGTTAGGTTGATCTCCACTGGAAGACCATTTTCTAAATCAACATACACACATATCTTTGCAGAGGCAAACTAAGAACCTTTGGGTTCTGCTTTGTCCAAATATTTTCCTACCCCGTTCCCAATAGCTCTCAAGCAGTCATCGCTCCAAGGGGACAGAGGGAGACAAGGAAGTTTGACCCAGACCAGAATTGTCGTGGGAATGTCCTCATCAGGGTTGAAGTCGAGGGTCCATTTATTTAAGTACATCCACGAGATCCAAATAAATATGGTCCATTTCGAAATATTATATCTCGATCTTCCTTAAATTTAAACATAAAGGCAAAAAATCCACTACCTACTGCATACAGATCTATGTTACCTCTCATATTTGGTTTCCAGGTTTTGTTGAACTAAGCCTCCATTGACCGAGGAGATGGCTACATTCTGGCGAATTTCCCTATTAGGGCTCTTTCAAAGTAGGCCAAAGAAGTTCTTCGAGCACATGATGGCAAAGTAATGTCGTGGATCTCATTGTTTCTCCTCACAAATTTTGACTGTGAATTAGACGTTCTCACATGTTTTGGAATGGCAACAACTAATGCTTGAAAGGCCACTGCTTCAATGTTAGGTAAAGAGGGAGGAGGAGGAGTGAGGTGGGGAGGGGGAGTGACCCCTTCTGTGGGAGCCATGGAGGGCTAGGGTTTCAATGAGCTTTAGGGAGAGTGCAAAGGCGGCGAGCAGGCTACTAAAATCATTTATATTATATATTAAAGCTTTATGATTTATCTTATTTTTAAACATAATATTATAATTTAATATTCAATTATATATATATATATTTATTATATTATCTTATTTTTAAACCTAATATTATAATTTAATACTCAATTATATATATATATATATATTTTTATTATTTTTAATTTATTATTATATATATATATATATATATATATATTTTTTTTTTTTTTCTTCTTCAGTTTGGTCCTGAGATCACTGCATGCTTAACTTTTGGCTCGATAAACCACAACTCAGGGACATTTAAGCTGTCAAATTCGCTCATGGATTAGGCCACAACAACCCTTAACATATTTGGATTTTTATCCACATAATTTTGTACCAATAAACTTCACATCACAAAATGCTTTAATAATACACCCCATCACTATTTATTTTATGACCCATAAACTTAAATTTATCTTTAAACTTTAAAAAATATATACTTTTATTATTTTCACTCTAAGTGATTAATAAATGATTCCCTGGACTATTTAGTGAAATAACTTCTAAATTTTATAACGTCTTAACTTTATCTTTAAACTTAAAAAATGTACTTTTATTATTTTTATTCAAAGAGTGATTCCACTAAAAAATTTACAACGTGATATAACTGGTTTAAATTTTGTCTCGGCAAATACATGTGTTTTCAACTAAATATATTGTAAGTAATGTTTCAATGTTTTGTACGTACATTTAATAATTTTTAATATATTTTGTATTTTAGGTAAAACATATACTTCATGTGTTAGTATATTCGCTATTGTACCATAGTTTTAAGAAACATACTTCATGTGTTGGAATATTATAGTTTTAAGAAACACACTTCATAAACAACTCTTCGGGATTAATCTCGACCATTGCCATTTTTTCCATTCACAATGACAAATGGAAATGAATCCCACTTTTAAGCATAATGTAAACATTAGACACGTGGCACCTTTCCCTACTAATAAACTTCACCTTTTTAATGGAAAATATTAAATGTCTTATCAATCACATTTCCTTATTTTTTTTTTTTTCCCGAAGGTGGCAAAACCTATCAAACTCAGGTGTCAAACCAACAGTGAGGACAACCATCTCTGGCTGCTATCCGCGAATGTCGGTTTGACTCATCACTGTTATCAAGGAAAACCACGCCACCTGTAATAACCCGCTGGTGGTCCGTAAGGGAGCAGGCTTTCACTCCTGCCAGATGCCTCTGGGTCTTGGGCCGTTAAGCTGTTTCCTTACGTCCGAGGAAGACGAGCTCTTAGCCAAGCAGAAACAGTTTTACGGCATAAATTTATTTTATTTTATAAAATTTTATTATATTTATTTTTATTTATTTTTTAGTGGAAAGAGTGTTTATGTTGTATAATTATGTATTTGATTCGCAATGAATAAATAAGGTATTTCAAAATTAATTTATCAAAATTTTCCAATTATTTTTTCTTTTCTAGTAAAAATATTTGATTTCGTCTACGAGAATATATCTAAGTAACAAAATTATGGTTTTGTAAGTAAATACATTACTATACTACCTAATAAAACACAAAATTTACAACGCATAACGCTACTAGTTGATTATGAAATCTTTCATGATAACTTGTCTACATGCATGTGTTTCCTTGGGGTTTCCATGAAGTAACTTGCACCCCTAAATTTTCCATTTGTATACTTTGCTTTACCTACCAATTTAACTAATTTTTTTTAATCGACTTCATCTGCCATTAGGGAATTACAACAGGCTTCACTTGACCATTAATCATTAATTCACCTATCGTCAATTTACACCACTCATTAGCATACTTGTTAGCTTCTCTGTTGAAGTCTCTTAGGACATGGAAATATGCTTTGGATGGGATATCTTCCGCAATTTCTCTGGTTCTTTTCATGATGTTTTCCATATATTTCTCCTTTGGGAAAGAGCCTTTGACTAGATGATGCAGGATTATGAGAGATTCTCCCATAATCATAAGTGTGTCCACTTGAAGTTCTTTGGCTTACAAAAGTCCCTTGTAGAGACCATATTTCTTTGTTTGATTATTTGTCATATAACCAAGACCCCATGAGTACCTAAACACTTTGTCCTCCTTGGGGCCAAAGAGTACCCTTCCCCCTCCTATTGCCCCTAATTTCAATTATAATTATAATGATGGAAATCAAATCATATTAACTTAAAAATTACTTTGTAGTTAAGTGATGTAAATATGCTACTATGCATTCCTAGTGTGGAGTTCAAAGTCAAGGCCTAATTAGTGAAGAGATAAGCATGTAAATGGTTTAAATGTACTCCTATAAATTATAACGATCTTGCCACAATGAACTCAATTTATGTAATAACAATGTTGGAGTATAATATATAATGGTCCAAGACGCTTGTGAAGAGCATGAAAGGGGCTATGATATGGAAAAAGAAAAGGGGGGCAATGGGGATGGAAATCCTCTATTGTTAAGTGTGAACCCATGAACTTGTCTCTTTTCCACTACATGCCTTAAATAAACCTGTCCCCCTCCATTTTCTTATAATATCAACCATTGAATGGATGTAGAAGTTGGTTGATTTGTAGATGGTCGTGGATATTGCACTAGAATGAATTTCTCACAACATATTTTATTACAACTTGAACTCTTATATTAATGCAAGTTATTTCACTAGATCTTAGATTAATTATTATTGGCTTGAGGCTCAAATTTATGAAAATAATTGAAATACAAAAATGAAAGCACAAGCAAATGAATACACAATTCACACAATGAACATCGATGTATCCTAGGAAACCTGAAATAAGGGAAATCCCAACTAGAAGGTGAGGCGTATGCTTTGCTCTCTTTTCCTCAATTACGAAATGCAAGTACGAATAAAAAAGTTATTCACTATGGACTTACCCTGACATTGTGGCCTAAATGGCTACTGCAAAATCTTCCTCCTCCTATATTGTGCTCTCAAACCTGACTCCTATATGCTCTGCTCAACCATGGAACAAGTACAATATCAAAGAATGGAACCCTTCTCTCTTCCTAACAACCTAATATTTAGCATATCTTGATAGTCATCTAGGGTTAGGGTTTTTCACCCTTAACCCTCAATTAATGATAAGGCTTTATAACTTCTAGAATCTTCTTGAAAAGTCACATGTGGCTAGTTGAACATGTGTTAGTAATGGGGGTTGACATGGCATCCTCTCATTATTGTGGTTGTCAACAAGCTCTGTCAACTTGCAAGAGACATAACTTTTGCATATAAGTTCCAATTGAGGTGGTTTTTACACAGTTAAATGTCTCAATATGTAGAATAACATCGAAGGGCTAAGAGCTACACAACTAAGTTTTTACTCCAAAATGTGACATTTGATGACTCAAAATGGATCTGGAAGGTTCCAAACCCTAAATCTCCAAAAAGGGAACCACAAACCAATTCCTCCAATTTTTCCCACCTACCGAGATATATGACAAATTGTATAATGATCCATTCGAGATCATGTCTCCCCATTCAGGGAAGTTCTTAGGGTCCTAACCACCCTAACACCTAATACATGAATTAATATATTATTACCAAGAAAGGACATTATTGGTGAATAAGGACAGTAATAATGCTGACACAACTTTTTTAAGAGGAATTAGAAGAAGGTTTTGCCTACTAGAAATTTCCTCCTCTAGAATGTTCTAGAAGAATAGAAAGTAGTATATATGAAGGTATTCGCATTGCAAAAGACGTCTTGGAGAATTATCGTACTTGAGCTATTCTATATTAGAGGCTCACCCCTTGAAGAGGCAAGTGAACATCACACCCTTGGTATAAAAGTATCATCTTTTTTTCCCTTTATTTTTATGTTCTACGTTTTTATTATTATTAATTAAATATTTGGATGTTATTTTTACTTCTATTTTGAATATTTTTGTCAGGTACACAACAAGTGGTATGAGAGGAACTTTCCCGAGACTTATTTTTAAGCAAGAGACGTGTTCTAGTGTCTATAAAAAACCACAATTACCTATCATTATGTAGTTAAAACTATGGTTGGGAAATAAAACACATAAGAACTACATATGGTTTCACCTAGATGGAAATCCATGTAAGCTCTATAGGTACTGATTCGAGTAGTACTACATCAACAATAATTGTACACAAAATATCATTTCTATGTACCATCAAGTATATTGGAAGTCTTGTAGGCCTGTTAAAACTAGTTCTAAATTAGTCACTCGACCCCTTGTTTGCTATAGTGGTACCAAAGACAAGACTTGGTAAGATTATTGTCATGTACCTAGGTAATCGAGTATTACAACTAAGGGTATGATCCACCCTCCCTAGTTAAATCCCTAAGATATTGAGTTGAATACTATTGTTGAAGCCTGAAAGCATGTTAGAGAGATATAACATAGGGTAATACCTTGTCCTTAGGACCCTTTAAACCCTAATGCTTGCTACTTTAGTTCCTAGAAAACGAGTTTACTACAACATATTGATCTTCCTACATGTTTCCCTTCAAGCAACCCCCCCAAAGAAACACTTGTTGTGATTTATCAATGCTTGGACGAGATTCTCTTATCAGGCTAGACCTTCTATTCTCCATTCATTAGTTACATTCCTATGCTCATTAGTCATTCACAGTGGTACATCACTCACCATGCCCTTGATCTCAGTTGTGCTAGGTGATATCTTATGTTGCTTCAATTATTGATTGGTATGGTTACATTGCTAACTTCCTCATAAAAAATGATGCTAAGGTTTTTTCTTGTTGTGTAGATGTTAGCATTAGATGGATGTTTTATTACTTCTAACTTAGTAAAGATGTTACCGTGTTACTATTTCTAACCATCCAGAACATAAATACTTTTGGATAAGTGTGCCATTAAGCTAGACCACTAGGTATTATTGGGAAATCAAATTGGGTAGCATGGACACATCCCTTCAATACCTAACATTTTCTATTAAACAATTTTCACTTTCCATCCCATCCACAAGAGACAAAATCCCCTAACGTATGGTTAAATTAACATATATCATCCAAAAGATGGTCGTCAAAAAAGATAAAAAAGAAAATGCAATCCCCAAAATGTCAATTCAAGCCAAATAAAAGGCTAAATAGGTGAAGAGAAAGATAAAATAAGGAAAAGAAACTACATCATGCCCCCTCTTTAAAATTCCTAAGAGTAGAACACCTATATAAAGGAAGGGGACTTAGAAAAATCCAAATTAAAGAAAAATTAAAGGAAGGGGAAGTGTGTGCAGGTTGAAGTACTAAAATCTCCCCCTCACAAGGATTTGCAAATAAAGAAGACTACTAGCCACAAATACACAAAAAATCGGCTAGTTGGACCATAAACACACCCTCAAAAATATCTATGACTTTGGAAATTAATCTATATGTTACCCTTACATCCCCTTTCATGAAAAATAATAATATCATCCACATACTTTAAATTAGGGGACTCGGGAAATACTTTGTGTTTTAGCCCAAATACATGTGTAACGGAGGTAAGATTGTCCCCTTGGTTAGTCCTTCAAGTAAATTGGTAACATTTTTTTTTGGAATAAAAATTGTTTTACCTCTTGAACAAGAGATTACATGAAAAAAGTTTAGATTGGTCAGTCATTAGGGAGACCCGACCATATCCAAAAAAGAGAAGACAAGGTAACCAAAGATTTAAAATACAAAATAAAAATATTGTATTAGGGTCTTTGAGGTTAGAAATGATCATTGGGTTTTTTGAAGGCCTTTTCTTTCTTTTTTCTTGTGAATGTTAATCCATCTTAAGAAGTTGTCAAGAGAAGATGACATGGAGACTGTAACAACCCTGGTTAAAAATCCATGTAATAAAGTTAATAAAGGAAAAATAATAAGCAAGGTCAAGGGACACGTATTCCAAGTTGAATGTTGGGAAAAACATAATGATGGGGATCACTTGTGATTAATCAATGGCTATGGAAATTGGCAAAGGAAACGATAAAGGCAAAGTGGCATTAATTGGCATTTTATTTATGAAAATAATGGAAATTAGGAGAAAAGGAAGGTGAATGGTCACAGGTTGCATGCGAGGAGGAAATTGAAGGAAAAATAGAGAAAAATGAAGAAAATAGAGGCCTTAATGATAAAAAGGCCTTTGAGGATCAATTCACAAACTTTTGTCAGTTTTTAGCTTGGACCTCTCTCTCTATTCTCTCTCTCTCATACTCTTGCACACTTCGATTTTTCTTGGAGCATTGTGACATACTTTGGATTTGGAGAAAGAAGACAAAGGAATAGCAGGAAAGCGCAAGGGGACAACAAGATCAAAACCTACAACGAGTTTTCTTTGTAGGTATCGAGTTGCATGTATGATTTCCTTGGTAGTTTTGGCATGCACGATATATGCATGTGGTTATTTGGTTATGATTTGTCATTGTCATGGAGGATTTCCTAGATTGACAATGGTTTTACCTAGCCTTGCCATTTTCTAGATAACCAGAGTTTTGTGGGTTTTCCCTTTTGTTTCCTGGTTGGTGCTCATGTCCCTTATGGGTGTGGGTTGAGTTATTAGTTCTTGGAGCCTTGGTTGGAAAAATGATCTGGAAGCCCTGAAACAACTTGGGTTGAGTTACTAGTCCTAGAATCCTTGGATAGAAAAACGCTCTAAAGCCCTTGGTGGGTTGAGTTACTAGTCCTAGAGCCTTGGTTGGGCAAACGCTCTGGAGCCTTGTGGCAACTATGGGTTGAGTTACTAGTCCTGGAGCTAGGTTGGAACAAACGCTCTAGAGCCCTGGACATCTTTGGTAGAGACCGATCTGGTGATGGTTAGTGATGTCTGACCGTGAGGTGGAATCACTAGTTAAGGGTTGATGTGGTTTGGACTATGGAAGCCCTGGTTTGGTGTTGGTAGGTTTATTACATGAGATGACACATTCACGCTTGGAATATGGAGCAAGGGTGATTGACTGAAAGAGAGATTTGGTTCAGCCCAATCTATGGTTGGGTGGTACGTGGAAGTCCTTGACTTGGTTGGATTTTTTATATGTTAATAAGAGCTCTTTTCCTTGTAGAAATTTTGAATAATATGATACTTATTCACAAAGATTATCCCGATTATACACTATTGCGGAATACATGCATAATACATAACCTCCTCTACATTGATCATCAATTTAGCAGCATTAAAAACAATGAAACATCAATCGCATGCGCACATTAACACAGTATGTAACCCGGGAAAAGCATACAGCTAAAAACCCCACACTATCTGTATATTAATGATTGAGAACATGTAACATTACATAGTACAATACTCCTCACGAGTATCCAGCACTATCTCCACCTGTTACACACAATACAGCTCAGATCTGATCTCCAAATCTCCCCCGCTGCTTTGCCTGCCTCCACTGCACAATCCTGCAAGAGAATGAATGAATCCAAACTCGTTCCAAGTTCTATTTACCTTGGAGAAACTCACACTGGAAATCACGTGAGCACAGGCTATATCACTGGGCATATGCAATTCTCATGGGCATACTCAAACCTTTGATTGTGCAAAGTCTCATGCACAACTATAGTCACAACTGATAGCAATCTCAACCTCTAACACCTGTCTCCACTGAACTGTACATGCATTGAGTTAACTAATGTATTCTTCAGTTGCATTATGAGTTAATAATTAGTGAATTAATTAATAACTAATTCACACAACTCATCACTTAGTCTATTGGCCAGTTAGACTAAATACAACTAGTTCAACTAAGTCAAACTGAACACAACTCCATCAACTGCTCATCCAACTCCACAGAACTCAACCACATGAGTTCTAACTAATGTCCTGCATGCAATAGCTCAACTGACCCACAAAGAAAGCGTATTTCCTTCTGACAGCTGCATGTGCCACATCTGTAGCTCAAAATGAAGTGCTCCAAGAGGATAAGATAAAGTTTATAGTCTAAATATTATTATGAGACAATAATATTTGACTTTTCTATTTTTGACTAGCAGTCTAAAAATAGACTCTGATCACTCCTGCTATGATCCAAAAATAGAAGTCCATCTATTTTTCCCAACATGACCAATCATCCATAAACATCAAACTTCAACTCATAGACCATGATCCATATGTCTAAAAATAGACTTTGCGCCAAAACTTGCCTGCGGGACCACTTAGTGAAGGTGACTCCTTTCCACTAAGCTCCATCATCTTGTTGCATTCTCAACAAGCATTTCTTGTTTCACACTTTTTAACACTCCCTCTCAACAAGAAAGGCTTCCTCTCAAACCCGATCCTGTAACTCTGGAATGTTCTGCATGTAACACATCTGCCCGGTCCACTTTGCTCCAACAACACTTGGAACAAAAACACTCCCAACTGACCACTCTGTTGGGCTAGGAACATACTCTGATGTTGAAGCTCTACCTGCTGCTGACAAGTGCTCCCTCTCTGACATCTGCACTACTGAAACATCTCCATGCATCTCACACCATTGCACACCTCTCCGTGCCACCTAGCACTATGCAAAACACTTGTGCCTCTCGCATTGCTGCAGCCTACATGCTATGCGCTATCCTGGGATTCCCTGCACTGTCGCTTTCTCTGTTCGCTCCATCCGCATCTGTCTCTACCCAATCAATCAGTTTCTGCTACTCCACATCGAGGCGTTCGTAGCAAGGTCTCATCCAAGAGGTTGGGTACCTCAAGGATCCTGCCCCTCCTCCTTGGGATGATCAATCCACATCACGCCACCTCCTACCTGGAGGTATGGCTGCATGTGATCCCTTAACCCACCTGGCTCGAAGTTTCCCCCTACTGGAGGTCTTTGCATGAGTATATGTCTCTACTCGATCTCCTCTCAGCTTCCCTTGTTGTGGCTGCTCCACAACCTCCTGAAGCTGTTGCACCAATCGTGGCTCCTCCACAATTGTCTGAGACTTCTTCTGGCTCTGCATGTTGAGAGGTAATATACGCTCCCTCTCAACCACCAAGTCTCCATCAGTTGCCTTGCTACTCAAGGCTTTGCATGCATCTTGAACCTCAAGAGCATACATGTTCTTGACCCATGAACCAATCTGCTTCACCTGTCTAGTGATGATGTGTCTAAGGAAAACCTTTCCCTTACTGAAGACTACATCATAGCCTCTGTCTTCCAGCATCGCGATCGACACCAAGTTTCTCTTCAGTCCTGGTACATACTTGACATCAGTCAAGGTAAGGCGAGCTCCATGCTCCCTCTAAAAAATAACCGTGCCTACACCTGAGACACTATACTTCTCATCATTACCCATCGCTATGAGTATCTGGAGATCTTTCTCCTCCAAAGTACTGAACAAAATTTTGTCACCGGTCATGTGGAAAGAAGCTCCACTACCAAGAAACCAATCACTTCCCACCATGGATGAAACCATGCATGCGAAGAGTGTGAAGTCCAACTCAAACTGTGAAACAAGTGAGGCTGCCTCACCTTTAGATCCTTCCCTGGATCCCTTCTTGGACTTCTTCTTTGGGCAATTAGTAGCATAATGGCCCAACTCATGACAACGAAAGCATCTCACCTTCGACTTGTCAACCTTCTTCCCATCATTGGAAGAACTGGATTCGAAAAGAGAAACCTTCCCCTTCCCCTTCTTCGCCTTACTCGCTAAGGCACAGTTCTCCTCATCATGCATAGATGAAGAACTGTCTCTAGTGCGCCGTCTAATCTCCTCTTGCACAATCCGACCAAAGTCTCTCCCATCCTGGCAATTTATCCCTTCGATTCACCGAGTCCTGGTAGCTATGCCAACTATTAGGAAGGCCAAGGAGTGCTAGACTCACCATATCCTCATCTTCAACAGTTACCCCCACACTTCCCAGCTCATACCGACATTGGGTGAACTTCGTGAGATACTGGGGCATACTGTCTCCATTCTCACACCTAATGTTTCTGAGTTTATCCTTGAGCGCCAACTTCCTCTGGTCACTCTTGCTTTGGAATAATTCTGTCAACATTTTCCACATCAAATATGGAGAAGCCTTTCCATGGAGGCTGGACACAATGTGATCCCTCACGCCCTCCAACAGAATCCTTCAACACTTTGCTGTCTTCTTTTTCCAATCCACAGCTTCAGCAGCATCAGTAGGTTTTGGGACCTCAACCTCTATGAAATCCTTCAACCCATTATCATCTAACACCGCCTCCATCATGTCTTTCCATGCAATATAGTTCGAGCTGCCCTCAAGAGCATACTCCAATCACAATCCGTTGAAAGACATTGCAACGTTGACACCAAGAAAACACTGCTGCAAATTCGAATTCCACCAGCTCAACAACTCAACCGCTTCTGATCTAAAATTCGTGAGAACAAAGTATTTCTCGTACAGAGATCGAATGTATGGGAATTCACCGGATATCTCACCTTCCACAAGAAGGATGAATCCAGAGGCTACCTGGCCCGATCACAGACTCTGCTTGAAGAAATAAAATGTAAACACTTTCTGAATAATAGATCTGATGATCAACTCTGATACTTGTAGAACTTTTTCTACAAATAAACTAGCTCTGATACCATGTAGAAATTTTGAATAATATGACACTTATTCACAGAGATTATCCCAATTATACACTATTGCATAATACATGCATAATACATAACCTCCTCTACGTTGCTCATCAATTTGGCAGCATTAAAAACAATGAAACATCAATCACATGCGCACATTAACACAGTATGTAGCCCGGGAAAAGCATACAGCTGAAAACCCCACACTATCTGTATATTAATGACTAAGAACATGTAACATTACATAGTACAATACTCCTCACAAGTATTCAACATTATCTCCACCTGTTACACACAATACAGCTCAGATCTGATCTCCAAATCTCCCCCACTGCTTTCCCTGCCTCCACTGCACAATCCTGCAAGAGAATGAATGAATCCAAACTCGTTCCAAGTTCTATTTACCTTGGAGAATCACTCACACTGGAAATCACGTGAGCACAGACTATATCACTGAGCATATGCAATTCTCATGGGCATACTCAATCCTTTGATTGTGCAAAGTCTCATGCACAACTTAGTCACAACTGATAGCAATCTCAACCTCTAACACCTGTCTCCACTGAACTGTACATGCACTGAGTTAACTGATGTATTCTTCAGTTGCATTATGAGTTAATAATTAGTGAATTAATTAATAACTAATTCACACAACTCATCACTTAGTCTATTGGCCAGTTAGACTAAATACAACTAGTTCAACTAAGTCAAATTGAACACAACTCCATCAACTGCTCATCCAACTCCACAGAACTCAACCACATGAGTTCTAACTGATGTCCTGCATGCAATAGCTCAACTGACCCACAAAGAAAGCGTATTTCCTTCTGACAGCTGCATGTGACACATCTGTAGCTCAAACTGAAGTGCTCCAAGAGGATAAGATAAAGTTTATAGTCTAAATATTATTATGAGACAATAATATTTGACTTTTCTATTTTTGACTAGCAGTTTAAAAATAGACTCTGATCACTCCTGCTGTGATCCAAAAATAGAAGTCCATCTATTTTTCCCAACATGACCAATCATCCATAAAAAACAAACTGCAACTCATAGACCATGATCCATATGTCTAAAAATAGACTTTGCACCAAAACTTGCCTGCGGGACCACTTAGTGAAGGTGACTCCTTTCCACTAAGCTCCATCATCTTGTTGCACACTTTTCAACATTCCTCTTGTATTTTCACGAGTATTTATACTTGTTTTTTTTTTTTTTTTTTTTTAAGCTGTGGTTCACGGACACCCTAGTTAACGGGTGGCGCTACGTCCATGAAAATATCTGGGCTGATCGACCCCGAAGGGAATCTAGCCCCGTAGCCCACTAGCAAGGCTTGACCCCAAGGGCTTCGAGGAGATTGGACCCTGTGACCTCCCGATGGCGAGGCACTGATTTTGACCAACTGAGCTAACCCTTGGGGCTGAGTATTTATACTTGTTATTATGGGGTTTTGATGGTTGTTCCATTACTGTTATTATTTTGGTTATATGTTGGTTACAAACATTGTTTATGACATACTTGAGTTATGACTGTCATCATGTTTTGGTTATTAAATGAATTGTTAGTGAATGCATGACCTAATAGATGATAATGCACTATTGTGAGTTAGTGAATGCATGACCTAATAGATGATAATGCACTATTGTGAGAGGGCATCAGATAAGTATGAGACCCATATGTTCAGATGTGTAAATATGACCTGTACATTACTTGTTTATGATGTGTTTGAGGAAATGTCTGTCATTGTTGGGATGGGCCAGGTTAAATACTTGTTCAAGTTTTGCATTAGAGGCAATGTCTCTTTGTTATTTATCCTTTTTGAGAGTTTCATTAAGTTTTGGGTGGAGGTCTGGGTCCTAGCCCTGAAAAAGTGGCTCAGATCTTGAGGTCACTAGCACAACACTAAGTAAATTAGTCTATAGTCGCTGGGAGGTAGGCTTATGGGAGCGACTAGAGGGTTACATTCACTGGCTTTCCTTTTCATGGGAGTGACTGAGAGCCCAGGTCAGTGGAAAAGCAAGTTAACTCAAGGTTTGGGCACCTAGAGTGGTTGATTAGCTTCTAGGGGTCTTGTATCTCCTGAGGAAAGTCGGTTTGGTTTAGGTTCGTTGATTCCACCCCGTCAACTGTACCTAGGAGGTTGAATCATATCATAGTAACTCTTCATCACATATTTACCCCAGTGGAACGATAAGCTTGGGTAAGTGTGGGAGGAGGGTGTTACAGAGTGGTATCGGAGCTCCCAGGTTCAACACTTGGATTGGATGGGTATAATATGCTTGTCATACATGCATGAAGGTTGTATATGTGCTTGATGTGTATGCATGGCGGTGGTCATTATTGCAATTGTGTTGTCATGTAGAAGTTGATGATTTTTTTGTTGGGATGTGCTTATCATGAATGCATTTCAGTTCCATATGCGTTCATTATGCTTGTGGTCTATGTGTGTTTATTAGGTATGCATGGTGATGGTCATTATTACAGTTGTGCCGTCATGCATAGGTTGATGTTGAGATGATGAATATGATGATTTCATTGTGTATATATATGTTATGCTAATCTGGATTGATCTTACAGACGAGATAGCCTCCCTTTAACTTCACTGGGGTATGTTTAATTATGTTTATGTTTAGTTATCTAACATGGTATATATGTAGGAAGAAGATCAAAGATGACAAGAAAATGGTGGATTACAATTCACGTGATTCTCCCTACAGATCAGATGAGCAACATGGTGATGAGTACTCCCTTCACATAGCATACACTTTGAGAAGTTTGAAGGTAGAGATAAGAAGTTGCAAAGAAGATAATGACAAAAAAATTCAGTCACAAAAGATACTTGCCAAGGCAGAGGAGAAACAAACATAGGTAAATGTAGTGATTCTTCAAATTGTCAGACTTACAGAGACATGGATTGCTTAGGATCAGTCATGTACAAGAGGACAAGACTAATGTAGCACATGGCAGTAGGTCTCATGGTGAGCATAGGTCAGATAGAGAGGATACCATTATAGATGGAAAGTTCTTGGATACACCTGATAGACGAGGCAATGGACATGGGCTTTATTTGATTTCTGGTTGAGATATGTATCATGGTCATCATCACTATCATCCTTATAGGAGGTGTGACAGGGGATATTTTCCAGATGAGTTCAAGAAAGCCAAGCCACCTACATTTGATGGAGAAATGAAGAAGTGACAGGATGTGAAGCATGGTTTCTTGGGATGAATAAGTTGTTCTGTTTGCATGATTACTCAGAGAACATGAAGGGAAAAATAACTACATTTAGTCTTAAAGGTAAAACAAACATTTGGTGGGAATATGTAAATAATGTCATAGGAATTCGAGAAGAGGAATTTATTTAGAGTGAGTTCGAGAGGCCATTTAGGAAAAAGTATCTATCTGAGAGATATATGATGATAGGGAAAAGGAGATCTATGAGTTGAAAATGGGACCTATGACCGATGAGGAGTATACTAGTTGATTCTTGGATTTGTTGAGGAACATGCCTTACCTTAAGGAGGATAAAGCGAAGATTCAAAGATTTATCAGTGGGTTGCCAATAGCGTTAAAGGACATGATTGAGTTTGATGAGCCTAGATCGTAGGAGGAAGCCATGAGAAAGCTAAGGCATTTTTATGAGCAATTGAAGCGCAGATCTGAGACTAAGTAAGATTGGAAATGTAATGAGAAGAATAAAGGAAAATGGGATAAGAAGTGAACAAGACCTTAGGATATAGGTAACAAAGAAGATGCAACATCGCCTAAGAAGTTCAATGCATATGACAGAGGAAAGGGGTTTCAGTCTGAGGAGCATAACAAAGGTGATGGAAGGAAACCTTTACAACGTTGGACTTGTGGTGGACAGCATCGTAGGAGATATTATCCACAACATTATGGTGGCAGACCGAAAATCTACAGTGCTCAGGAGGCACAAACAGTGGGGCATGTTGGACAAAGTATTCCTTGGATTTATGCAGCGTTGGATAATAGATAAGAGGATCACCAGGCATATATTATTGAGATGGATGGTAAGGTTTCTGATCAAGTTGTTCCTATTTGATTGACCCTAGATCTAATTATAGTTATGTTAAACCTGACCTAGTGGATAAGTGTGATTTGAATAAAGAAGTGCATGCAAAGTCTTGGTTAGTGTAGTTGGCTACAAGTACTAAGAAAATAGTTCATCATTGGGTAAGATCTTGTGCATTTGAGTTGAATGGTATGTCTACATCACCGCATGTAAATGTACTTCCATTGGCATCATACAATATGCTTCTGGGTATGGATTGGTCTTATCTTCACAGGACTAAGGTGGATTGTTATGAAAAGTCAATTGAGTACTTGGATGACAAAGAATATTACAGGGTAAGAAGAAGGAAACATCAATTAGAATGGTTACAACTATGCAGGTAAAGCACAACCACAGGAAAGGGTGTGTATTATTTGTAGTGCATATTTATAGCAATAAAGGTAAGGATGTTGAGGATGAAGAAGTCTTCAATAACTATCTGGACTTACAGTAGTTTTAGGATGTATTTCCAACATAGATCTTAGAGTTACCACCTCACAAGGAAGTGGAATTTTCTATTGAGTTGGTACCAGGGACAACACCAACATCAAAGGAACCATACAAGATGAGCACACCAGAGTTAGTATAATTGAAGTTGTAGTTGAAGGGAATGCTTGACAAGGGGTACATTAGGCCAAGTGTGTTACCTTGGGGTGCACCAGTGTTGTTTATGAAGAAGAAGGATGGCACTCTCAGGTTTTGTATTGATTACAAATAGTTGAACAAGGGGATGATCAAGAATATGTATTGGTTGCCGAGGATCGATGACTTGTTTGATCAGTTGAAGGGAGAAACAATGTTTTCGAAGATTGATATAAGATCATGATATCATCAGGTACAGATCAAAGAGGAGGATATTTACAAGATCACTTTCCGGAACAAGTATGGGGATTATGAGTTTGTTGTAGTTCCTTTTGGTTTGACTAATGCTCCAACTACTTTTATGTGCTTGATGAATAGTGTATTACATCCTTAGTTGGACAATTTTGTGATTGTATTCATTAATGATATATTGATACATTATAAGAATGAGGAAGAGCATGCTGAACACTTAGCAACAATGTTGATATTGCTAAGAGAGCATCAATTGTATGCCAAGCTTAGTAAATGTAGTTTCTTTTAGACATAGGTACATTACTTGGGACATGTTGTCTCCAAGGGAGGCCTAACAATGGATCTAGAAAAGATAAGAGTTTTTTGAGAAGATTTTTCGGCGTAAATCACATTATAATACATTTGTCAACACGTTTCGAACCAACGAGTGTGGTTCATCGTCATGACAAGTTGAAGAACCACTAAATTGGACTCGGCAACTTGACTGGATAATGACTATATTTGACTGGGAAACGACGAACTAGACTGGACCAAGGGATAGGGACAAGAAAAATATAATTAGTTAATTAGCTATTAAGTTAGTTTTATATCTATTATTATATTTAAATAAGGCGTTTATCTTTAATTAATAGGAATCAATTCGTTGTCGAAAGGCTTATATTAAAGTTATATAATTAAATATTTAGTTAATTAATTGTAAGTTAGTTTAATATCTATTATCATATATAAACATGAATCAAAGATAGTTAATTGTAAGTTAGTTTTGTTATAGTTATTACCATATCAAGTAATTGTTTGAATAACCTATTAATAGATCTTTTAATAAAACTATTAAAATAAATATAAACTTAAATCATTAAGCTATCTAATATAAACTTAAAACTATCTAATTAAAAATAAAATTTATATTATTAATAATATATAATAAAAAATCTATTAAAAGGATAACTAATTAAGTTAGTTAAATAATGGACCTTCTAATAAATTTAAGGAAAAGAATATGTGGCAAATTTCCTAAAATAACTAAAACCAATGAGGAACTAATGAGAAAGAAAGTAGTTTGATTTAATTTGCTAGTTAATTAAAAACAATTCTCATCTTAAAAATCCATCGTCAATATTTAGGTATAGAAGATTTATAAAAGGATTTTTATTCCTTGTACAAACAATTTGTTCTTATTATTAATTGAGAAGGGGTGAAAGGGTCTAGGCGACCAAAAACATAAAAATCAAAGAGACGATAAAAAGGAAACACCAACAATCCAGAAGACGAGGGGAAAAAAGAAAGACTCTACAGAGAAGAACGACACAAGGAGCGGGGGTGGTGGGGAAAAAACAACTAGGAAGAGACTGGTCGTTCTATTAATCAGAGGATTAATGAGCACTCAACCGACTTAAAACACGGGAGGACCCGGTCTTCCACCCTAGCAGAGCATGCTGAGAAGACTAAACATCATGTATGTATTGAGGAGGCCCGTGTTATTGCTAAGGTTCCGCAGTTTCATCACCAGAAATTTAGGGAAGCCATTGAGATTGAAAAAAGGCCGAGCAATCTCAATAGAGATGACGACTGGAAAATTAGTAGTTGTTGGATCCCTGCCCTCTCTTCCTAACCATTTTTTCCCCACCGCCCCCTCTCCTTGTGTCGTTCTTCTCTGTAGAGTCATTTTTTTGCCCCTCGTCTTCTGGATCGTTGGTGTTTCTTTTTATCGTCTATTTGATTTTTATGTTTTTGATCGCCTGGTCTCTTTCACCCCTTCTCGATTAATAATAAGAACAAATTGTTTGTACAAGGAATAAAAATCCTTTTGTAAATATTCTATACCTAAATATTGACGATGTATTTTTAAGATGAGAACTATTTTTAATTAACTAGCAAATTAAATCAAACCATTTTCTTTCTCATTAGTTCCTCATTGGTTTTAGTTATTTTAGGAAATTTGCCACATATTCTTTTCCGTAAATTTATTAGAAGGTCCATTATTTAACGAACTTAATTAGTTATCCTTTTAATAGATTTTTTATTATACATTATTAATAATTTAAATTTTATATTTAGTTAGATAGTTTTAAGTTTATATTAGATAGCTTAATGATTTAAGTTTATATTTATTTTAATAGTTTTATTAATAAGATCTATTAATAGGTTATTCAAACAATTACTTGTTATGGTAATAACTATAACAAAACTAACTTACAATTAACTATCTTTGATTCATATTTATATATGATAATAGATATTAAACTAACTTACAAGTTATTAACTAAATATTTAATTATATAACTTTAATATAAGCCTTTCGACAACGAATTGATTCATATTAATTAAAGATATACATTACCTTATTTAAATATAATAATAGATATAAAACTAACTTACAAACTAATTAAATAATTATATTTTTCTTGTCCCTATCCCTTGGTCTAGTCCAGTTAGCCGTTTCTTAGTCAAATATAGTCGTTATCCAGTTGAGCTGGCCAGTCCAATTTAGCCGTTTCCTAGTAAAATATAGTCGTTGGATGATCTGCCCTTTCTATTTAACATGCAGCCAGGTATGGTTCTTCAACTTGTCCTGATGATGAACCACACTCATTGGTTCGAAACGCGTCCACAAATGTATTGTAATGTGATTTACGCCGAAAAATCTTCTCAAAAAACTTGATATGGATCACAAAAGCCTAAATTCAACAAGATAAGAGTTATCATGGAATGAACAACCCCTAGGAATGTGGATGAGGTTAGGTCATTCATGGGATTAGCATGCTATTACAAGAGGTTCATCATGAAATTCTCACAGATTACCTATCCTATTACATCATTGTAGTGAAAGGGAAAGAAATTTGAATGGACAGAGGAATGTGCAACTAGTTTTGACAAGTTGAAGTAGCTGTTGACAAATGCTCTAGTTCTAAAGATTGCAGATACAAACAAAGAGTTTGTGGTGTGTACAAATGCTTGCAAGAAAGGACTTGGTGGGGTTCTGATGCAGGAAGGACAGGTAGTATTTTATGAATTAAAGAAATTGAATGAGCACAAGAAAAATTATGTGACGCATGATCTTGAGTTGGTAACGAGTGCCCATGCATTGAAGATGTGGAGACTCTATCTTCTTGGTAGGTTTGTATTGATGAGCACTCCCAATGGGCTGAGGTACTTATTTGACCAACCTAGTGTAAATGCCAGGCAAGCTGGGTGGTTAGCTACGATCAATGAGTTTCAGGTACATTAAGGGAAAAGAGAGCAGGGTTGCAAATGTTATTAGCAGGAGAGTAGGTAAATCACATAGCGACTATGAGTTCATATGTGTTGAGAATTCAATAAGGTAGTGAATATGTTAATTGTCTTTAACTTGATAACTTTTTGTGTTACCTTTTACCTTATTAGATTTGTTCCTTATTATTATATTGTGAGATAAATCAAACAACTACCAAAACAATAAGAATAATGACACAATATATAAGCTGCAAGCTAGGGCCAAACCCCTCCTCTTGAGGGGAAAACCCCTAAATCTCTCCTCTTCTTATAGATCCTTCAATTGAAGAATACCATGACCTAGAGACTAAGATAAATACCCTCCAAGATCAAGATCAACTCGATGTCCTTATGCAAGATCTTCGACCTCCTATTTATGATCCGAAATTATGTCTCTCTATAACTACTGTTGCTCCTCAAGAAGACTTTGATCTTCTTCGTATGGCCTACTTACCTCTTCGCTTACCTTTCCATGAATCTTAAGGCTAGTGAGACACCCTAAGACACATTCGCTTTACTTATTTTCTCTTCGGTCCCAAGATCAAACCAAAGATGTCCCCAATGCAGAAACCCTAGCTTCGACTTTAACGTGGGAGAGAGAGAGACTTAACCCAAGCACTTTGACTTCCTTTTCTTCCTCTTCGTCCTTCTTCTTCGACCTCTTTTAGCCTTCTTCTTTGCATAGAAAGAGATATTTGTGAGTGTGTCTAATGGAGGATGAGTTCCTCTCTCTATATAGGATTCTTTAAGGGTAGACGTGGCTCTTCATGTAGGCCGACTTGATAGCTTCTAGGACGACTTGATCTTGGAGGAAATTTTGACACTTTAAAGACAAAAACAAATTTTTATTTACATGATACAATGTGCCCATATGGTCTTCAATATATGACAATGACTCTTAAACCCTAGAAGCATTTTATGGGTGCTTGACCTATAAAATAAAAGGAATTGAGCATGAAACCCATGCTTCAATAATAATTTCTTTTCATTTTATATTTTTCAAGAATACATTTCATACTTATGAAGACTGAACCTAGTTACACATTTTTGAACACTCCCTCTTAACTAGGGAGTTATTCATACGAGGTACATGGTCATTCTCAATCTACAGAGATCTCATGAAAAGAGTCGGATTGGTAACCCATCTGTCTAGCATCATATTTAACCAACATTGTAACATAGCAAGGCCTTGACTAACAACTCTATCTCTCCACAAGATCAGAGCATGATGATGGCAAGACCAGTGACTTATAAACACGATAATATTTGTCTCTCAAGGTACATACTCCACTCGGGTGTTCAACGAATACGACCTTCATTGGAATATTCTTATCTTGCGTAGCTAATACTCAAAGAAAATTGGTCCATGAATACTCTTATCTTGAATTCTCTACCTCATTCTCAAAGAGTATTGAATGTCAGATGGTTACCCAATCCTCCATTCTTTCTTTCCAAGTGAAGGCAAGAACGTAGTGCCTATCTCTCTCTCTCAATTAGGGATGATACATCAACCAAATTGAGCTTGTCTCTCAAGTACACAAGCTTCTTATTTGGAAGTGAATTTGTCAATATGTCAGCTACCTGCTCATTAGTGGAGATATACTATAGCTGCAACACACCATTTTGCACTAGCTCTCGAATGTAGTGATACTTGTTGTTTATATGCTTTGTCTTTCCTTGAAACACTAGATCCTCAGACAAACATATACAACTGGTGATATCAAAAAGTATCACTATAGGGTTCATCAGTCCTTCAAACAGGTCAGTTAACAACTTCCTTAACCATATTGGTTCTCTACTTACTTCATAAGCTGCAACGTATTCAACCTCAACACTACTTAAAGAAACAATGTCTTGCTTTCTTCTCATCCATGAGATCACGAAGGATCCCAAATTGAACACCCCCCCGTAGTGCTCCTTCCATCTTTCTCACTGCCTCCCCAGTCAGAGTCTGTATATCCAATCAGTTGGACATCATTCCTTCTATCATACTTTAGACAGTAGTGGATGCTTCCTCGTAGATATGTCATAATATGTTTCGCTGCTACCCAATGATCATGCTTCGACTCATCTTGGAATTTACTTAGAACATTTACTACAAAACATATATCTGGTCGAGTATTCACCAAGTACATCAATGATCCAATAGTTGCCTATACATGGAAGGATCCACAGGGATAGACTCAGAACTTCTTAGTCTCTTCAAATTTGTTATCATCGAAGTAGTCATAGGCTTGCAATCCATCATGTCAAACTTTTTCAGTAGCTTGATCACATATTTTCCTTGACCCAAATAAACTTCATTAGGCCCTTGCCAGACTTCTAGTCCCAAATAGTAATGCATCAATCCAAGATACTTCATGTCAAATTCTGCTGCTAGTTGCTTCTCGCATTCTTCAATTCGACCTTCTACACCTGTTAAGATAAGATCATCTACATACAAAATAATGATTACATGTTCTCTCTCTACCACCTTAATATAAAGGTCCAGATTTGCATAAATTTTTGTGAAGCCTATTCTTTGAATAAATGCATCCATTCTAGCATATCATGCCCTTGGTGCTTGCTTGAGGCCATATAATGCTTTCTTTAATATGCAAACATATGCCTTTCTATCTTTAACTTCGAACCCCAAGGGTTGTTCCATATAGACTTCTTCATCTATTGTGCCATTCAAAAATGTAGTCTTGACGTCTATTTGGTGGATGTTCCATCCCATTGATGCTACTAGAGAGACTGATGATCGAATTGTTGTATATCTTGATGTTGGAGCAAATTCCTCTTCATAGTTGATACCTTCAAGTTGAGAGAAGATCCTAGCCACAAATCTTACTTTATACTTATCTATACTTCCATTAGCTGCATGTTTGATCTTATAGATCCATTTGGAAGTAACCATAGCTTTATCTTCGGGCCTAGGTATGATCTCCCAAACTCCATTCTTCATTATAGATTGATATTATTCATTCACGGCATCCTTCCATTCTTGATTATTTACAACCTCTTCAAAAGTGGATGGTTTTGGTTCTATTAGTTTTGTCATGTATGCAGCATACCCAGAATATATTTTGGGTTTCTTGCTTTCTCTAAATAATCCTTTCGCTGCCTCATGACCTTCTGCATCAAGTAGAGTAGATTTTAACCAATTAGGTCTTTTTCTTGTCTAAGGAATAACCACAGGCTGAATAGGCTCACTAGGACCTTCTTCTTCATGATGCGATTCTTATTCTCCCCTATCCACTTCCTCCTCAAATATAGGTAGTTCTTCATCATCCGAGTCCATGGAAAGTTCCTTTGATTTCTTGAAAGTAATGCTTTCATCAAATATGACATCACAACTGAATTCTATTTGATGTCCATCTTTCATGTAGATCCTATAAGCTTTTGATGAGTTGTTGTACCCAACAAATGTTCCCTTCATTCCTGAAGGATCCAACTTTTTTCTTTTGTCCTTGGGTATGTGGATATATACAGGACACCCAATGATCCAATGATGATCTACATATGGATTCTTTCTAGTGAACACTTCTTTCGAAGTTTTGTTGCCTAGAGATCTATGGGGAATTCAATTCTGAATGTAGACAACGGTCTTCATGGCTTCTTCCCAATAGGAATTTAGGAATATCCTGATCATGTAACATAGCTTTTACACTTTCTTCAGTGGATCTATTCTTCCATTCTGCAACTCAATTTTTCTTGGGATTGTATGGGACTATTAACTCCCTCTTAATCCCAAAATCCTTACAGAATTCTATAATCTCTTTGGATGTATATTCTCCTCCATTATCAAATATTAATATCTTGATTATTTTTCCTGTAAGGTTCTCCACTTTAGCTTTGAATTCTTTAAATTTTGAAAATACTTCGTCCTTGGTTTTCATTAAGTAAACCCAGGTTTTTCTTGAATGATCATCAATGAATGTGACATAATATAGATGACCTCCAAGAGATTTAGGAGTCATAGGGCCACATACACTAGAATAAATGAGATCCAATATTTCTTTTGACCGTGAAGCACTGCTTCCAAATGGTCTCTTGGTATTCTTGCCCAATGCACATCCCTTACAAAATCCTTCACGATCTTCCTTTAGATTTAGAATTCCGTTTACCATCCAAGATAAGAGTAGTCATAGTGGATTAATATTCTTTGAGGACTAGCTACCCAAGATAAGAATAGTCCAAAGAAGGTCATACTCTATGAACACCCGGGTGGAGTATGTATCTTGAGAGACGATGATTATGGTGTCTATGAATTATTGGTCTCGCTAGCATTGTGCTCTGATCATGTGGATAGAGTTGTTAGTCAAGGCCTTGTTATGAGACAATGCTAGTTGATATGATGCTAGACAAATGGGTTACCTATCCAATTCTTCTTGTGAGAAGTTCTTCAGATTGAGAATGACCAAGTACCAGTATGAATACCTCCCTAGTTAAGAGGGAGTGTTGACAAGTGTAACTAGGTTCGGTCTTCATACTGACATGTAATTGTGACTTTTGTAAATGGTGTAATGGAGAAAATAAAATTATATGTGTAAGCCTTGCTTCATGGATTTCATGAGCAAGTGATTTTATTTTAGATGGCTCCCTTTGAGAGCCTTAGGATTGGTCATTAAAAGTCAAAGAGTCTATGTCATGTATGAATAACCCTTCTTGGGGATATAACAATGTATTTGAGTCTATAATATGTCTAAAAAGCCCTCCAACGACAAGCACTAGTTCTTCTCTTGAAGTCGCCGTCAAAATAGATAAGAAATTCGTGTCAGCTTAATATATGGGACAAAACCACTAGAAATAGGAGTGAAGGATTTTTGCATTAGCACACAGAACATTTCAATATATCTATGAGTTTTTTGGTAGACAAAGACAGAGAGAAGTTCAGATGATGACACAGTGAAGTTCGGATGGGTCCCTATATGATTTTGGAAGAATAGAAGTAGCAATAAGTTCAGATTATCTTTAAGATTAGTGTGACTATTTTAGTGCCCTAAACACGATCACATAGTTTGAGTGAAGGCTACAGTTCGGTGAGTATTCAAGAGGTTTTGTTCACCTATATAATTCATATCATATTGGTAATGACAAGCAAAGGAACAACAATACAGACTTCAGAAGGAGAATCTCGGTGCCACAGTAGTAGATCACAGGTTGGTCAAGAAACCACAGTTTGATGGTTTATAGAGGCCATAGTTCAGGTGCTTTGAAGGAGCTATTCCTCAGTAATGTATTACTGTGTTTCATTGCTGCTACAATGGTCATATCTTGGTGACTTTACATTGACATGTTTCAGTGCCATGCCTAATATATATTCAGTTCGTTGAAGAGATGATATCAGTTTGAAGAAGGTCAAAGAGGAAGAGGAGTCAAGAAGAAGAATAGAGAACTAGTGTCTTGGTCTTGGAGTGGCTAATAGGTCAAGGGTCTTCGTCTTGCTATTCGTCAGTTGGAATCTCTATAAGAAGAATTTGTGTGGGTTTTCCTCTCAAAGAGTGAGAAGTTTTGGCCCTGGCTTATAGCCTACATTCTGTGTCTCTTGTCTATTTATGTTCATGCATTGGTTACTGCTTGATCAAGAATAGCACTAATAAACTAAGAAATAGAAGATCCTAATCTAAAGAAGTAAAAAGCATTCACAAGTAGTCACTAATAGAAGAGAAATCACTTAATGCTAATGACCTAGATTTCTCAAAAAGCCCCCCAAACCAAAGATCCAACGATATGCAAGATGAGGTTGAGGAGTAAACCTCAACGCTCACTTATTCCCTCACACTACATGCCATCAAACAAAGACACCTCCAACAAATAAACAACATGTTCATGCTTGCGAGAAGGATGCCACATACTCCTGAAATAAATGAGTACGTGATTTCCCTAGGGTGGTGGACACATAAACCCACGTCTCGTCCAATAGGCATTAACAACCCCATCAGGGGAAAATATTATATATATTTTCAATAAAACAATATTAATTATCTAACACAAAGTTATTTTATTCTAATTTTTTTAAAACTTATTTTTATATTTTTAATATTTCCAAGGGGAGGCAGAATGGGGCGAGGTAGTTTTTCACTTTGAATAAATTATTGAAAGACAATATGCATAGAAAGTAGGAGTTATCTCTAATAATCTAGTAGAGACACATACTATTTTGCAATACATTATCCTGACACATTCATTCATTCAAAGCGTCTCATTATCTTAGGATATTCATCATCCTGAGAAACATGCAATTTGGATCAAAAACCAAAGGCTTCAGGTTGAAGTCATTCTTAGTAGAATTAGAGTTTTGGTTAAAAAATAGTAAGGTTGGGTGGTTTCATGTGCAAAGACATAACAATAAATTGATTGATTCCCAAGCCAATTTGGCCACTCAATTAGGGAAAAAATGTTGTTTTTAATTAATGGGCTACTTGTCAACCATTCAATTCCTTAGGTTCCATTATCCATCAAGTGTCACATCACTGTGAATTAGTGAGGGTACCTCGACAATTATATATCCACACAAATAAGGAAGCTATGATATCCTGTATCCACTCCTCATCATTATGTTTAACCACCTGAGGAAATAATCCCCTCGTCCTCTTCACATAAAATGATAGTGGGATATCCTTGGATGGGTGACTTTGGAGGAAGGAGGGGGGCGGGTCGCCACCGATCCACCTAGAAAGCAGGCCATGGGACGTGGCATCACGACCTCAATAAGTGTAACAAAGGAAAAAAAATTATTATATCGACAACGTTCTTGGGAAGATGAAAGGACAAGGGATAATAAAGGTTGGCACCATGCATCATGCGAGCAAGGTGGCCATAATGGCCTGCCTTGATTTGCTAAACCATTGTTACATCATCTCAATTGCAAGCGAGGAGAAGGAAATGTGGTTTTTAGGGAGACAAGTCTCTGTATGTGAAGGACAGGGGACAACAAGAAGCTTAGGGGTGAATAACCAGGAATTCTATTCTTGCCCTATGGGTTACGCCTCCCTACGATATCTTCAACATAGAGTGACAAAGTTAATTTCTTATTCTTGATAAAAAAAAAAATTTGAATAAACTCTATCTGGAAGGGAGCATAACCAAATTAGTGATTACCTTACTCATAGTTGTTGCCGAGGGATTGTTGTTGCTTTTTCCTCCTATCCTTCAATACATTGGGTGGATGACATGTTTTTTACCAAGTGATATTTATCTTAAACTCTGGCTCTTTTATTCTTGGTATATCAGTTGGCTTTTTATTCATGCAATTCCATTTTTCATTTCTCTTTCCTGGTCGAAGAACTATGAAGTGTGTTGGTTTTATATATTTTGTTCAATTTCAAACTTTGGTTCACTAGCGAGGCCAATGGAGCCTGGGAGGGCCTTGGGATTGTTTTGGTGTAGATTGGAAGGACTTCTTGGAGAATGTGCACTCCCAGGTGTATTTAATTGGAAACCCTACAAGCCTTGGAAGTTGCTCTTGGGTGGTATGTCTCCTTAGAGGATGGCAGTATAAACACCTTTGGGGGTCACAAGGGCTCCATTGGTTCTTTGGTTGTTTGTGTCACTCTTGGGTGGGGCAATAAGGGATCTTTCAGTTCATAGCTAAAGCTTTGGGATGCGGCCAAAATTGGTGCTGGCATAGAAATTTTCTTATTGACAAGTACAAGGGAGTTGATTTCATCTGGGCTATACTGGACATCTTGGGCACAATGAGCCTTGTTGATGAGGTTTCCATGCAGATAACACCTCATCCTAGGCCCCCTGTTGACTCCAACTACTGTGGGGAGCTAATATTGCTTATAATAAAATGTGGCCTTCTTGTGTGTCTACAAATGTCATGCCAATCATGCCTTGTTAGACAGGCAGAGTCAGAAGAGGGGCCACCTATTATGAAGAGCAAGCATGAAGAGGGAATTCTAGGTTACACTATCGAATTGAGAGCTTTTCTACAAGGTATCAGGAGCATACTCCGACCCATGTTCAAGCATAATTGTTTTAGTTTGAGGAGGAAGCTTCTTCTCATTATACTTCCCTCTTAGACTCTCGAGTCATGGTTGAATGGGTGAATTGGATTCCTGATATGGGACACATAAGAGGGAGATTAAATTAGTATATGTAGACAATGAACTTGTATTGTCAAATGAAATTTCTCTTGGGGCTAACACTCTTGGATTGCCATGAATCCCAAATGGACCTACTCCAATTCTTGGATCATATGCATGGGCACCTGAGAAATTATGATAGCAGGTTGGACAAGATAGACTACAGGTTGGCAAGGATCGAATGCCATCTGGGCATTCCCCTAGTAGCTGATCGCCCTCCAGTAGATCCAGCTGACCCAATCCTAATGACAGGTTAAGAGTCTGATCCTCCTAGTGGAATTTTTTATGAACCTAGTTTCTTATTATAACCCTGCAACATGTTTTACTCGAGGCCATATAAGCCAGTATCCATGTATTAGTTTGTTACTTGTTTATGTTAGTCCCGTTGGTGTTCAATTGTCTCTTCGAAGAGTCTATTTTTGGCTATGGCTGGGTCTCCCCCATGAGAGATCGATAAGAATGAATGTAGATCATGATGTAGCCCTCTGATTTTTTATAGTTAATGAAATTCACCACCCCCTGCACCCCCAAAAAAAACCATTGTGGGATATATCAACCCCTGTTCATGGCCCATACTGCGGTGGTGCCTTTGGCTTTGCTTCCATCAGTTGATTGTTTGGATTTCTATGGCGATAAGGATTTGGTTGAGCTAGTTGCAATCATGTTCGATAGTTGCGCGGATGTAGATACCATGGATTATTGGGAAACATGAGCATCTCACAAATCGCTACACCAACATCACATGACAATCAAAGCATTTTGGGATGATATGGACGTTGTAGAACAATGCTTGATTATGGCTAAAATCACCTCGAGCTTTGGAGGGGTGGCTTTAATGAGCATGTTTTCGCACTTGAAGCGAGGTGTAGACATAATTGAGCAAACGATTCTCAAGCTAATTAACTTAGGCTATCTCCTTTGTGCATGAGTTTTGTGTTTCCGAGCCATGGAGTGGAACAATCAACCTCCAACTAATAAAGAAATCTCGTGTTAATCTATCTTCCTCTAACAAGTAGTTTAATGGGTATTTTTAGAACTCAAAGGATCTAAATCTTTTTGTATTTGATAATCCTTTGTAAGAGTAGATAAAATTTTGAGTCTTTGAAAAATGTAAACCATAAATTACCAACTAATACAAGACCTTGATTCTACAAAAATAATCTTACAATGCATACATTTACCTCTAACATTTATATAAATAAAATTTACTAAAAATTTCAAAATTAAAATTAAAATAATTTTAATTATTTTTAAATTTTACCTTAATAATTAATCTTTATTATCATTTAAATCAAAATTATTGGATTTTAATATATCATATCAACTAGGTAGGCAAATGTATTTATCATCTTACCTATAATACTTTAATATAATGTATTAAAAAACCATTATGATAATTAGGTATATATACCTCGTATATGTCAAAATTATAAACCATGAGCTCTATCAAACATCTCTGTCAAAATTATAAACCATGAGCTCTATCAAACATCTCTTTCTCCGCTTATTAATACCTTCCTTGATTGCACACATACCTAAAATAAGTGTATGATTATGTAAAGCCGTCTTTAACTATATTATTGAAAATAATAATCAAATTTGATGGACAAATTGCTTCTGCTTATTAATACCTAAATGTATGATAATGTGGTGTCGTCTTTAACTATATTACTGAAAATAGAAATCAAATTTACAAATTACTTCTGCGTATTAATACCTTTACTTGATTATACCTTCTTTGATGGTACGCACACCTAAACTAAACGTATTATAATGTAGTGTCGTCTTTAACTATGTTACATTAAAAATAAAAATGAAGTTTGATGTAAAAGTTAAAATGAGATGATGGTTTTTGTCAAATACAATTAAAAATCTTCATCCATCTCTATTGCATTGAGAAGTGTTTTATAGTTTAATAATATAAGAGAGATAGGTAGGCATTATGATGTTTGTTTGTTTGTTTTTTTTTTCCGAAGGTGGCAAAACCTATCAAACTCAGGTGTCAAACCAACAGTGAGGACAACCATCTCTGGCTGCTATCCGCAAATGTCGATTTGACTCATCACCGTTATCAAGGAAAACCACGCCACCTGTAATAACCCGCTGGTGTTCCGTAAGGGAGCAGGCTTTCACTCCTGCCAGATGCCTCTGGGTCTTGGGCCGTTAACCTGTTTCCTTACGTCCGAGGAAGACGAGCTCTTAGCCAAGCAGAAGCAGTTTTACGGCATACTTTTTTGAGAAAACAATTAACTTTTTTTGAGAAAACAATTATTTTAAAGATGGTAATGTGAAGTTATGTGCACTCAATAAAATTATGATATTCGTAATTTAATATTTTTAATATAATATTTTATAATTTATAACTATTATTAATTTAATTTAATATACATAAAATTAATTATAATATATAATTTATATCCATAAATTAGAATTAAAATATTATAAATTCGTATATAATAACATATTTTTTAATATATTATTTTATAATTTACATAATATTTTTTAAATATAATCTATATATTTTGGTTAAGATTAAAACATCGTAAATTAAATTTAAAATATCAAAATAATATATATTTTTAATAAAAATATATATTTTATAATTTACAATTATTTTACCATTAATCTCAATTAATATATATAAAATATATGCCCTGGAGTATGCCGTAAAACTGCTTCTGCTTGGCTAAGAGCTCGTCTTCCTCGGACGTAAGGAAACAGGGTAACGGCCCAAGACCCAGAGGCATCTGGCAGGAGTGAAAGCCTGCTCCCTTAGTGATGAGTCAAACCGACATTCGCGGATAGCAGCCAGAGATGGCTGTCCTCACTGTTGGTTTGACACCTGAGTTGGATAGGTTTTGCCACCTTCGGAAAAAAAAAATATATATAAAATATTGTAATCTATACCTATAAGTTAAGATAAAAGCATTGTCTATTCACAGAAACATGGAAAATGATCCAACGAAACAGGTCAACGACCAATGTCATAGAGTTTTTCCATGGTTCGTTCAGGGACATAAATCGCGCAACAACAACAAATTAAGCTTCTTCATAGAATCTTCAATTTCCTATATTTCCCGATCTTATTTCTGGCTACGTACATAGTAATATTTTTCCCCTTTATCTAGATGGTCCTTATCATGGACAGATTGGTTGCTATATACTTTATAGTTTAATACAATTAGATTTCATTGTTTGTTTGAATTAGTAGTATTTTTTTAATGTTAGATATAGATAATATATACAAATATTATTTGTTTTTATTTGAAATGAGACTTTTGCGATCTATATTGTAGCATGAAAGTCTTTTGAATTAATCATATCATTATGATTTGTTTGACGTTTGAAACCAATTAATATGGTTTATCCTCGGGACAATATCAATCATTTTATATGAATGAAATTACAAGTCTTTTTTCTATGAGAAAAAATTTAAGGTTAAAGCATTATGAATTAAGTTTAAAGCATCAACACCAGCTAGAGGAGGAAGCAATAAGCGCAGTCAAGTTTGCGTGCCAGAGGAGGAAGCAATAAGTGCAGTCAAGCTCACGCATACAATGTGCAGGTCGTCGGTAGCAATCAACAATTTTTTTATTGACCATGCCTTTACTGTCCTTTTAAACTTCTTCTCCCAAGCTTTTGGGCATCTTTGGATTAGGGTTTAGAGTTTAGTTTTGGGCATTTTTGGATTAGGGTTTAGAGTTTAGTTTTGGGCATATTTGTGGAATGGTTTTTTGGATTTAGTTTGTGTGTATATTGTTTCACTTTTTAAAAAATAAAATAGATCTACTTTAACAATACATCATAAGTAATGGTTTTTTTTTGAACCACTCATCTCGACTTGTAATGAGGGTTTGAATCAATGATTATTATGTTTGCATTCAAAGTGATAACAATTAATTCCACAGTGTAACTGATATATGAAAAATGTATCCAACATTTCAAGAAAAATTAAAATTAAACATTTTTATATAGTTTTATAAACTGGACAGATTTTTGCATGTTAGAGTGTAACCAATAGAACTATTTTATCTATATTTAGATCGAAAGTTCCTTTTCGTCTTCATTTTCGTCTTCCTCTGTTGAGTAAAAATATGACACATGGAATCTGTCCTCGCCTACGTCCTCAGTCCCAGGCATTTTCTCAAGGTTCTAGTTATTTCAACTATGTTGATACTACAAAATTCTTATCACTCTAAATTCGAAGAGGAGTAGTTTAGGTAAATGAAAAAAATTGCAACTGGAAAGTTTATAGGTTTATTTCAGTGTCGTAGTACTATTAAAAGAATAAGCTAAGTATAAAATTTAAAGTGGAATTCAGTGGCATAGTACTGATAATTTTTACATAGTTTTGTAATATTCTCCGATAGTCATACATTTTTCCACGAGATTTGTTGAACTATACTTGAGTAGGAAACCAAATTGTGACTATAATTTTATAGGATTAATGAACTACAATATATGAAGTTAATTTCTAATGTAAGGAAATCATGTGAGGGTACAAGTTCAATTCCAGTTTTAATAGTTATAATAGACCATGTCGGAGATGAAATGTCTTAGGCTAAAAAATTAAAATTCTAAATATATAGAGTAAGTAATAATATTAAAAAATTAAAATAATAAAACATAATATAGGATTAAAAATAAAGTATAAAACTTATGGTAAATTTAAATAAAATGAATGTTGGATAATTTTTTAGATATATTTAAGTAAATAATATTAAGAAATATAAGATAATAAGGTTAATTGTGTGGTCATTTAGTTATTTATGCATAATTTTGCATAGATCATTTTACTCTTGGAATAACCAAATGTTATAAATGGAAAATTTTCATTAGCAAGTAAGCAACCACTAAAATAGAAAGTTGCTATTCATAATAGAGTTTTCTCAATTACTTTTTCAATAATCTTTAGAAATAAAAGTATTTTATTAGAAATAAGAGTTTCTATATTGAGTGATTTCTTTTTTCAAGATGATCTTCCCAAATCTTCTATTCCTTCAATGTATTTTGCACCTTTAGGGGCAATTGCTAGTATATAAAGACTATGAAATAAAGGTTAAAATCCTATTTATAGCAAGAACAAATCTATATCATTCAAATCCATGGTGTAATTAGAAAGTATTAGAACTAATATGAATCAATAGCTAAAAGTGTAATCTTTTAGCGCACACACATACATATATATGAAAAGCGAGTTGTCTTTAGTGAAACTTTTTGGAAGCTTTTCCGGTTTGATTTCTCTTAAATCCGGCACGAATATATTATATTGAAATCACAAGCTTGATGGGTTAACCCCTGCATAATGGAAATTTCCCAAGCTTGATGGGTAACCCCTACACAATGGAAATTTCCCAAGCTTGATGGGTAACCCCTGCACAATATATGCAGTCAAAAAACAAGTTTAAATAACACAAATCAAGATTTCACCCAAAAAATCGCACTAAAAACAACTCATGAAAAGCATCAAGACTAAAAAGAATTATATATATATATATATATATATATATATATATCCATTAAAATTTAAAATTTAAAATGTAAATTCTTTACCACATTATTTTACTTTTGCTACATTACTCTAGTACGTTAAGTTTACAAACTTTGTTATATTTATTTATTAAAAAATAAATATTATATAAATTTATAATACATTTTAATAAAACAAAAGAAATAAATAAGAATAAAATATTCACATATGTAATCATTGTAATTTCATAAATAAAATAAAATAAAATTTTGATAACTTGAAAAGACAAATTAAAAGGACTTAATATCAGTGGACTTTTTCTTTATTTTTATAGTCTTGAAGGAGATAAATATAAATATGTTGCACCATGATGGTGATATTGAAATATCAATTTCATTTGTATTATAATTAATATGAAATGTAAGTTAAAATATGATTATAATCACATGCACATATATATGAGTATAATAAGTTGTATAAATTAATAGTTAAAATGTAATCACAAAGTGCATGCACATATAAATATACCATTCTAAATCAAATGTAGTGAGGTTAAAAAAAAACTTTATAGATATTAATAGTGTCATTAACATTTAAAATCTAAACTCTTTACCATATTATTTTACTTTTACTACATTACTCTACTTTATTAAGTTTACAAATTTGGATATGTTAATTTATAAAAAACAAGAACCATGTTGTGGCATGCCACTGTGTATTTGTACAGAGCAATTGTGTGCATATAGTTTTTAGTTATAACATATAAATATATAAATAATAAATATATTTAAAAATATATTATTATGATAAGGCTTAAAGACATGACACAAATTACTTAACAATATTTTAATTAAAAAAAATTCTTTATTCTTTATTATTAATATTTATTCCGCATATTATGTTGAAAGCTTCATTAATAATTAAGATGATTATAAATCAAAACTTAAAAACAACTCATAATAAACAAATTACACAATATTCAAAGTCTTCATATTAATTAAAACTTCATGAAATATATATATATATATATATATATATATATATATATATATATAATCTAAAGATATTAAAAGTGTGTTAGAAGAATTATTTAATATTTTTTTTCCTATTTTTTAATATATTAGATACCGTGGAAATCATCTAATAGGTTGTGGCATTGAAATTTGAACTAAAATTAAATTTTAAGTTATCTAAAACTCTTTTTTCATTTGAAGTAAGGAAACATGTTACATCCTAATATCCAAAAGCATTATGAAAAATAGAAACATGCCCCTTGAAAAATGTTCAAGAATATATTTTAACAACCAATCATTGTTGTCGTCATAGCCAATTTCAGAATTAAATTATGATAAGTTTTTAAGAAAATTATCTATTTTTTTAAACTAAATTATGATAAGTTTTTAAGAAAATTATCTATTTTTTTAAACCATATAATTAATTTAATTTTCCTTTTTTTATCTGATTCTTAAACATTTGCGTAATATGTAAACTATTTTTCCTGACAAGTGAGTGAAAAAACAAATAAAAACAACTAAGTATTTAATTTTCCTTTTTTAATCTGATCCTTAAACATTTGCGTAATATGTAAACTATTTTTCCTGACAAGTGAGTGAAAAAACAAATAAAAACAACTAAGTATTCAATTTCATTTTAATTTGTGAAAATTATATATATATATATAATTTTATAATAAAAAAATAAAAACCAATATTTATTTTATTTAAATAATAATAATATTTTTAAAAAAATTATAAAATGATTTAGAGATTTAGTAAATCTAAATAATAATTTTAACAATATAAATCTTCATGTGGGATTCTCTACATTGGAGAAACTCACTGCTCCATTAATTAGAGAATCCAAGAGCATGTAGTGACATTAGGCACAATTGTTCCCGCTCATCAGCTCTAGTTGAACACACCATACTGCAGCTGAACATGCAAAGAAATATACACACCATATTGTAGCTGAACATGCAGAGAAATATACACAACATGTATGCATCGAGGATGCGAGGGTCATTGCTAGGGTTGATCACTTGCACCTGTAGGAAGGTAAGAGATGCTATTGAGATTGAGAAGCATGCAATCAATGTCAACAGAGATGATGGTTGGAAATTAAGAAATTAAGTAGGAGCCCTCTCTTCTTGATTTTGCCCCCCTATTATTTCCAGTTACATAAATTCTTAAATTATTTTATTTTAGTTTAATTTAATTTTAATGTCATCCTTATTTTATTGATTTTTCTTATTGTAAATTCTTAATTTCGACACTCCCAAGCTCATCTTAGAATTTGGTGAACCTGCTCAAGTATTGTGGTATTGTGTCTCCCTTCTCCATCTTGATCTTTCAAAGCTTTTTCTTCAGTGCCAACTTCCTGTGGTCACTGTTGTTCTCAAACAAGTCGACCAAGGTTTGCCACATTGCATATGGTGTATCCTTCCCATTGGATGTTCGAGACAATATGATCTCGAACTCCTTCTAGTATGATCATTCTCACCTTTGCAACACATTTCCTCCTCTTTGCCATATCTTGAGCATCAATTATTGGAGGCTTGGAATATCTTTGTCTATGAATTCCTTCAGCCCATTGTCTTCCAACATTGCCTCCATCCTGTCCTTCCAAGCAATATAGTTTGAACTACCCTCAAGGGAATATTCGAGTCTCAATCCGTAGAACAACATCTTGCCGGCTCTGAAGAATGATACTACAAATTCGATTTCACCTGCAAAAGACAAACTCGTATTCTCCTCTTCTAGAGTGATTTTTGCTCTGATACCATGTAGAAATTCCTTGTAGATTCAAACTGTTAATTATAATTTACTAGAACAATAGAATTGAATCTACTCTACTCATCATAAAAAACAATTAAACAATCGCGAAATCGCGAAGCATACAAGAGAAAGAATTCAATCAACACATTACACAATGGTTTTATGGGGAAAACCACAGCTAAAAACCCCTGCTATTTGTATATTGCATTAGTTAGAAAATATTAGAAGATTACAATGCTTTGCTCAAGCCCGAGCAACCTCCGCATCATCTCTATCTATGTCACAGCTTCCCAGACAAGCCTAGGATACTTAACCAATTTTATGCTTGCCCAAGTCCTTATTTCCTTTCATTGTTCAATGAGGAATTAAGCCCTTATTTAATAGGAATTTTCCTCCATTGGATTGCACAGTTCTTTTAGGCTCTTCCTTTGACTCTATGCACCATCTGTACAATTCAGATAATTATACAATTGATAATACACTGCCCTCGAACTCTAATCTCAACTGGGTAACTCTCAGATTTGACATGCATGAGTTATTTATGAGTGAATCATCAATTAACTAGTTGAACACATGAAGAAACACCCCATTGCTTGACCTCCTACTAGTTCCTCCATTAGTTGGAACTAGTTTAACTGACTTTAACTTAGTTAAACTCAATTAATTGATTACAACTCAAAATAAACTCAACCAAGGCTCCTATAATGTACGAGACACTCTACACGACTCAAGTTAGACCCTCAACTCGAATTAACCAATCCAACTAAGTCAAATTAACTCAGTTAACTCGCATAAGTTATCTTGTGATGTAGAATTACAATTTTATTCCTAATTTAATTCAAGGACAAAATTAAATCAGGATTTTCTTGTTGCTTTTGAACATGCATGTTCTCATTAATTTCTCCTCCCTCGATGTCTTCATAGCCAAACTCCTTCTCTTGATATTCCTCATTCCTTTTTCCAGAATGGTCCTTTGTATTACCTTGCTCTTGATTTTGAAAGGCATTGAACGAATTTGCAAAAGTGGATGCCAAGTTGTTTCCCTTGGGGGCCTGGGGTTTTTGAGGTGCCCCCTTCCATTTCTTCCCACCTTTCCTTTGGGTTTGCCACTGCTCCTCACGAGGATGGTTTTGCTCTGGGCCCTTGTTACTAGAATCTTTTGAGCAATCACGAGCAAAATGCCCGTATTCGTGACAAAACCGACACTTTAATGGGATCTGCTCATATTCCAAGATTTGATGATGCTTCCACTCACCTAGGGTTAGGTTGATCTTCGCTGGAAGACCCTTTTCTAAATCAACCTACACACAGATATTTTTAGAGGCAAACTAGGAACCTTTGGGTTCTGCTTTGTCCAAATATTTTCCTACCCCGTTCCCAATAGCTCTCAAGCAGTCATCGCTTTAGGGGAACAGAGGGAGACGCGGAAGTTTGAACCAGACCATAATTGTCGTGGGAATGCCCTCATTAGGGTTGAAGTCGAGGGTCCATTTATTTAAGGACATCCACAAGATCCAAATAAATATGGTCCATTTCGAAATATTATATCTCGATCTTCCTTAAACTCAAACAGAAAGGCAAAAAATCCACTACCTACTGCATACAGATCTATGTTACCTCTCATATTTGGTTTCTAGGTTTTGTCGATCCAAGCCTCCATTGACTGAGGAGATGGCTACATTCTGGTGAATTTCCCTATTAGGGCTCTTTCAAAATAGGCCAAAGAAGTTCTTCGAGCACTTGATGGCAAAGTAATGTCATGGATCTCATTGTTTCTCCTCACAAATTTTGACTGTGAATTAGACGTTCTCACATGTTTTGGAATGGCAACAACCAATGCTTGAAAGGCCATTGCTTCAACGTCAGGTAAAGAGGGACGAGGAGGAGCAAGGTGGGGTGGGGGAGCGACCCCTTTTGTGGGAGCCATGGAGGGCTAGGGTTTTAATGAGCTTTAGGGGGAGCGCGAAGGCGGCGAGCGAGCTACTAAAATCATTTATATTATATATTAAATATTTATGATTAATCTTATTTTTAAACATAATATTATAATTTAATATTCAATTATATATATATATATATATTTTAATTTATTTATTATTTATTATTATTATTATTATTATTATTTATTTATTATTATTATTATTTTTTTAATTTTCCGGTTTGGTCCCAAGATGACTACATGTTTAACCTTTGGCTTGATAAACCACAACTCAGGGACATTTAAGCTGTCAAAATCGCACATGCATTGCGCTCGGCCTAAGCCACAACAACCTTTAACATGTTTAGATTTTTATCCACATAATTTCATACCAGTAAACTTCACATTACGAATGCCTTAATAATACACCCATCACTATCTATTCTATAACCCATAAACTTAAATTTATCTATAAAATTTAAAAAAATATATACTTTTATTATTTTCACTCTAAATGATTCCACTGAGTATTTAGTCAAATAACTTCCAAAATTTATAACGTCTTAACTCTATCTTTAAACTTAAAAAATGTACTTTTATTATTTTTATTCAAAGAGTGATTCCACTCAATGATTTAGTTAAATTTATAACGTGATATAACTGGTTTCAATTTTGTAAGTAATGATTCAATGTTTTGTACGTACACTTAAAAATTTTAATATATTTTGTATTTTAGGTAAAACGTACACTTCATGTGTTAGTATATTCACTATTGTACTATAGTTTTAAGAAACATACTTCATGTGTTGGAATATTTTAAATGTAAAAGTACATTTCATTTTCATAACTAACCTGTAAACAACTCTTCGGGATTAATCTCGACCATTGCCATTTTTTCCTTTCACAATGACAAATGGAAATGAATCCCACTTTTAAGCATAATGTAAACATTAGACACGTGGCACCTTTTCCTATTAATAAACTTCACCTTTTTAATGGAAAATATTAAATGTCTTATCAATCTTTAAGAAAGAATGGAATAACATTTCCTATGATATATGTTATTTTTAATGATATAAAAATTTGTATGTTTATAAATTTTATTTTTATTTTATAAATTTTCATGTGATTTTTTTTTTTAATTATAATTATTTTTACTTGAGGGGAAATAGTATTTGTGTTGTATAATTATGTATTTGGTTCGAAATGAATACATAAGGTATTTCAAAGTTAATTTATCAAAATTTTTTAATTATTTTTTCTTTTTCAATAAAAATATTTGATTTTCTTTACGAGAATATATCTAAGCAACAAAATGATGGTTTTGTAAGTAAATACATTACAAAACTACCCAATAAAACACAAAATTTACAACGCATAATGCTACTAATTGATTATGAAATCTTTCATGATAACTTGTCTACATGCATGTGTTTCCTTGGGGTTTCCATGAAGTCACTTGCACCCCCAAATTTTCCATTTGTATACTTTGTTTTACCAACCAATTTAACTAATTTTTTTTAATCGACTTCAACTGCCATTAGGGAATTACAATAGGCTTCACTTGACCATTAATCATTAATTCACCTATCATCAATTTACACCACTAATTAGCATACTTGTTAGCTTCTTTGTTGAAGTCTCTTAGGACATGGAAATATGCTTTGGATGGGATATCTTCCGCAATTTCTCTAATTCTTTTCATGATGTTTTCCATATATTTCTCCTTTGGGAAAGAGCCTTTGACTAGATGATGCAGGATTATGAGAGATTCTCCCATAATCATAAGTGTGTCGACTTGAAGTTCTTTGGCTTACAAAAGTCCCTTGTAGAGACCATATATCTTTGTTTGATTATTTGTCATATAACCAAGACCCCATGAGTACCTAAACACTTTGTCCTCCTCGGGGCCAAAGAGTACCCTTCCCCCTCCTATTACCTCTAATTTCAATTATAATTATAATGATGGAAATCAAATCATATTAACTTAAAAATTACATTGTAGTTAAGTGATGTAAATATGCTACTGTGCATTCCTAGTGTGGAGTTCAAAGTCAAGGCCTAATTAGTGAAGAGATAAGCATGTAAATGGTGTAAATGTACTCCTATAAATTATAAAAATCTTGCCACAATGAACTCAATTTTGTATTTGGTTTGCAATGAATACATAAGGTATTTCAAAGTTAATTTATCAAAATTTTTTAATTATTTTTTCCTTTTCAATAAAAATACTTGATTTTCTCTACGAGAATATATCTGAGGAACAAAATGATGGTTTTGTAAGTAAATACATTACAAAACCACCCCAATAAAACACAAAATTTACAACACATAACTCTACTAATTAATTATGAAATCTTTCATGATAACTTGTCTACATGCATGTGTTTCCTTGGGGTTTCCATGAAGTCACTTGCGCCCCCAAATTTTCCATTTGTATACTTTGTTTTACCAACCAATTTAACTAATTTTTTTTAATCGACTTCATCTGCCATTAGGGAATTACAACAGGCTTGACTTGACCATTAATCATTAATTCACCTATCGTCAATTTACACCACTCGTTAGCATACTTGTTAGCTTCTCTGTTGAAGTCTCTTAGGACATGGAAATATGCTTTGGATGGGATATCTTCTGCAATTTCTCTGGTTCTTTTCATGATGTTTTCCATATGTTTCTCCTTTGGGAAAGAGCCTTTGACTAGATGATGCATGATTATGAGAGATTCTCCCATAATCATAAGTGTGTCCACTTGAAGTTCTTTGGCTTACAAAAGTCCCTTGTAGAGACCATATATCTTTGTTTGATTATTTGTCATATAACTAAGACCCCATGAGTACCTAAACACTTTGTCCTCCTTGGGGCCAAAGAGTACCCCTCCCCCTCCTATTGCCCCTAATTTCAATTATAATTATAATGATGGAAATCAAATCATATTAACTTAAAAATTACTTTATAGTTAAGTGATGTAAATATTCTAGTATGCATTCCTAGTGTGGAGTTCAAAGTCAAGGACTAATTAGTGAAGAGATAAGCATGTAAATGGTGTAAATGTACTCCTATAAATTATAACAATCTTGCCACAATGAACTCAATTCATGTAATAACAATGTTAGAATATAATATATAATGGTCCAAGACACTTGTGAAGAGCATGAAAGGGGCTATGATATGGAAAAAGGAAAGGGGGGCAATGGGGATGGAAATCCTCTATTGTCAAGTGTGAACCCATGAACTTGTCTCTTTTCCACTACGTGCCTTAAATAAACCTATCCCCCTCCATTTTCTTATAATATCAACCATTGAATGGATGTAGAAGTTGGTTGATTTGTAGATGGTAGTGGATATTGCACTAGAATGAATTTCTCACACCATATTTTATAATAACTTGAAACTTATATTAATGCAATTTATTTCACTAGATCTTAGATTAATTATTATTGGCTTGATGCTCAAATCTATGAAAATAATTGAAATACAAAAATGAAAGAACAAGCAAATGAATACACAATTCACACAATGAACATCGATGTATCCTAGGAAACCTGAAATAAGGGAAATCCCAACTAGAAGGTGAGGCCAATGCTTTGCTCTTTTTTCCTTAATTACGAAATGCAAGTATGAATAAAAAGGGTATTCACTATGGACTTACCCTGACATTATGGCCTAAATGGCTACTGCAAAATCTTCCTCCTCCTATATTGTGCTCTCAAACCTAACTCCTATATGCTCTGCTCAACTATGGAACAAGTACAATATCAAAGAATGGAACCCTTCTCTCTTCCTAACAACCTAATATTTAGCATATCTTGATAGTCATCTAGGGTTAGGGTTTTTCACCCTTAACCCTCAATTAATGATAAAGTTTTATAACTTCTAGAATATTCTTGAAAAGCCACTTGTGGCTAGTTGAACATGTGTTAGTAATGGGGGTTGACATGGCATCCTCTCATTATTGTGGTGGTCAACAAGCTCTGTCAACTTGTAAGAGACATAACTTCTGCATATAAGTTCCAATTGAGGTGGTTTTTACACAGTTAAATGTCTCAATATGTAGAATAACATCGAAGGACTAGGAGCTACACACCTAAGTTTTTGCTCCAAAATGTGACATTTGATGACTCAAAATGGATCTGGAAGGTTCCAAACCCTAAATATCCAAATAGGGAACCACAAACCAATTCCTCCAATTTTTCCCACCTACCGAGATATATGACAAATTGTATAATGATTCATTCCAGATCATGTCTCCCCATTTAGGGAAGTTCTTAGGGTCCTAACCACCCTAACACCTAATACATGAATTAATATATTATTACCCAGAAATGACATTATTGGTGAACAAGGACAGTAATAATGCTGACACAACTTTTTTAAGAGGAATTCGAAGAAGGTTTTGCCTACTAGAAATTTCCTCCTCTAGAATGTTCTAGAAGAATAGAAAGTAGTATATATGAAGGTATTTGCATTGCAAAAGACGTCTTGAAGAATTATCGTACTTGAGCTATTCTCTATTAGAGGCTCACCCCTTGAAGAGGCAAGTGAACATCACACCCTTGGTATCAAAGTATCATCTTTTTTTCCCTTTATTTTTATGCTCTACGTTATTGTTATTATTAACTAAATATTTGGATGTTATTTTTACTTCTATTTTGAATATTTTTGTCAAGTACACAACAAGTGGTATGAGAGGAACTTTCCTGAGACTTATTTTTAAGCAAGAGACGTGTTCTAGTGTTTATAAAAAACCACAATTACCTATCATTATGTAGCTAAAACTATGGTTGGGAAATAAAACACATAAGAACTACATATGGTTTCACCTAGATGGAAATCCATGTAAGCTCTATAGGTACTGATTCGAGTAGTACTGCATCAACAATAATCGTACACAAAATATCACTTCTATGTACCATCAAGTATATTGGAAGTCCTGTAGGCCTCCTAAAACTAGCTCTAAATTAGTCACTCGAGAAAAGATAGAAAAGATAGATGAACGCCTTAGAATTCAGCCTCTTCTAGGGGGCAACCTCCTTTACATTACATAAATGAACAATTCTTGGATGATACAAATGAAAAGACCTCCTTTCTATATATAGGAGTCTAAGGGGTCATAACATAACCAGAGCCGACATAACAATAATAATGTAAGGGCACAATAATAACAATAGTGGGCTTCTATGGGGCACATTTGTAACAATATGGGCACTACATGGGTACATCAATATAATAAGTGGGTTGTACTAATAACAATAAGGGGTTACACTAGTAGTATAGGGGCCTAACATGCCCCTCTCCTTCAAAACGCGTTGTCCTCAACGCTTGAGTATTTCTTGATGCTTCTGTATAAAATTCTTGTCCTCCCATGTGGAATATTCAGTGGGTAAGTTCTTCCACTTGATGAGATACTCTGAAATTGATCGATTTTGTAGTTGTCGGGTTCTTGTTTCTATGACTGCTCCAGGTTCTAATATGATTTTTCCTTCCTTTTCAATATCTGGCAATATTGTTTGAATTGGGATCTTTTGCAAGTTTTGAATAAGTGGCCATACTTCTTTGTCCTTCTTCCATTCATACCTTGCTTCACTTATCCAATCTGGTTGGATAATAGAAATAGCACACAACAATGCTTCCACATCCTCATCCTTGAAGAGTCTTCCCATTCGGTAAGGACGCCATTTTTTAAGTGCATGTAGTATTGCCAACGTTTCCTTCTCATAAATAGCTTGCTTTAGATGTAGCAATAAAAATACCCAATCGCCTACATCAAAACATTTTTCACTATGATGTTGATCTACCTGTTGTTTCATTTGATTTTGCACCGAAGTGGCGCTATCCTTTAAAAGTTGGAGAACTTGTTGTTGATGCTCAATGTGATCTTTCACTGCTTGAACCTTTTTCTTCTTGATATGTCCTTCTATCTTTAGATTTTGAGGAGTGGTAATTTCTTCCAATCCTTTACAAGATATGGTCGGATTCATTTCTTGACGCTCGATGTGATCTTTCACTTCTTGAACATTTTTCTTCTTGATATGTCCTTCCGTCTCGCTATTTTGAGGAGTGGTAATTCTGACCAGTGAATTACAAGATATGGTTGGATTCATTTCTTCTTTATTGATGTGATCCTTCACTTCTTGCATCTTTTTCTTCTTGATATTTCCTTCTATCTTGAGAGTTTGAGGAGTGGTCATTCTTGCCAATAGTTTACAAGATATGTTCTGATTCATTTCTTCTTTCTCTGGGGTTGGGTCCTGGCATATATCCTCTTCTTTTGATGTTTCTTGATCATTTTCTTCCTCCTCTTCATACTCTATGTAAAATAATTTCTTCTCAGCACACTTATGACCTTTAGTGCATTTGTTATCACAATTGTAACAAAGCCCTTTTTCTCTTTTTTCTTCCAATTGTTGTGGTGTAACCCTTGTAGGTTGTGGAAGGCTAGGAGGAACAACACGTCCATCTTTATAGTTGTGAGGGGTAGACTTCCTTGTTGCCATAATTTTACTTTTAAATATGTCACAAAGCCCTTTTACTCTTTCCAATTGTTGTGGTGTTGCTCTAAAGAAGGTGTTGCTCTTTGTATCCTCATAATGTGCTATCATTTCCTCCGTGAGAATTGACCACGTAACAAGTTTTTTACGAGAACAAAGCCCTTTATACCATAAAAATTGATCCGGTTCTAAATATGAAGATGCAATACATACCTTTTGTAACAGTGGTACACCATGTAGATCAAAATATTGCTCCATCTGAAGTATCCAATTTACCAGATCCTTGCCATCAAACTTCCTCATCTTGCTTTTTCTTGATTTTAGGACCTCGAACTTGAAACGGCTGTAACTCTGTACTTGTGGATATTTAAGTTCTGAAATTGCTACCTATAGTAGCCCTTTGTGTCCTCTTTCCAATGCCACCAGTCTAATCCAAATTGGATTCCCCAAAAAAAAGTTATGCACAATCTCCCAAGATGACCTGATTATAGACCTTTCCAAAAGAGCGAACTTGTATGAAGTGCCACGTGTCAATTTTACGACCTATGGATTTGAAAAATGCATACAAGAAACTACAGTCTGTTCTCTTTCTGTACCTTCTTATGAAATTTCAATCCAATGCTCAGAGAGAAAGTTATGACAATTTTCCCCTAGTCACCTGTTTTGAATGAAATTCAGGAGTTTGCAAAAAGACCAACTTCCTCAGATCATATCTCCGCAAATATCGCGCGAAAAGCTCTGAAATTCGGCCCCAAGGTTCAGCGCAAATTCTTCTCAAATGGTTTTTTTTTGTGACTTCTGAAACATCATAGAAAAAAAGTTATAGCGAAAATGCCACGATGACCTGTTTGGAGCAGTGAAACCCTAGAATCCAAAGCTCTGATACCAAATGTTATGAAACCAGCTCAAGAAAAGATAGAAAAGATAGATCAACGCCTTAGAATTCAGCCTCTTCGAGGGGGCAACCTCCTTTACATTACATAAATGAACAATTCTTGGATGATACAAATGAAAATACCTCCTTTCTATATATAGGAGTCTAAGGGGTCATAACATAACCAGAGCCGACATAACAATAATAATGTAAGGGCACAATAATAACAATAGTGGGCTTCTATGGGGCACATTAGTAACAATATGGGCACTACATGGGTACATCAATATAATAAGTGGGTTGTACTAATAACAATAAGGGGTTACACTAGTAGTATAGGGGCCTAACAAAACTACATATGGTTTCACCTAGATGGAAATCCATGTAAGCTCTATAGGTACTGATTCAAGTAGTACTGCATCAACAATAATCGTACACAAAATATCACTTCTATGTACCATCAAGTATATTGGAAGTCTTGTAGGCCTCCTAAAACTAGCTCTAAATTAGTCACTCGACCCCTTGTCTGCGATAGTGATACCAAGAACAAGACTTGGTAAGAATATTGTCATGTACCTAGGTAATTGAGTATTACAACTAAGGGTATGATCCACCCTCCCTAGTTAAATCCCTGAGATATTGAGTTGAATACTATTGTTGAAGCCTGAAAGCATATTAGAGAGATATAACATAGGGTAATACCTTGTCCTTAGGACCCTTCAAACCCTAATGCTTGTTGCTTTAGTTCCTAGAAAACGAGTTTACTACAACATGCTGATCTTGCTACATGTTTCCCTTCAAGCAACCCTCCCAAAGAAACACTTGTTGTGATTTATCAATGCTTGGACGAGATTCTCTTATCAGGCTAAACCTTCTATTCTCCATTCATTAGTTACATTCCTATACTCATTAGTCATTCACAGTGATACATCACTCACCATGCCCTTGATCTCAGTTGTGCTAGGTGATCTCTCATGTTTCTTCAATTATTGATTGGTATGGTTACATTGCTAACTTCCTCATTAAAAATGATGCTAAGGTTTTTTCTTGTTGTGTAGATGTTAGCATTAGATGGATGTTTTATTACTTCTAACTTAGTAAAGATGTTACCGTGTTACTATTTCTAACCACCCAGGACATAAATACTTTTGGATAAGTGTGCCATTAAGCTAGACCACTAGGTACTATTGGGAAATCAAATTGGGTAGCATGGACACATCCCTTCAATACCTAATATTTTTTATTAAACACTTTTCACTTTCCATCCCATCCACAAGAGACAAAATCCCCTAACCTATGGTTAAATTAACATAGATCATCCAAAAGATGGTTGTCAAAAAAGATAAAAAAGAAAATGCAATCCCCAAAAAGTCAATTCAAGCCAAATAAAAGGCTAAATAGGTGAAGAGAAAGATAAAATTAAGAAAAGAAACTACTTCATCATGCCCCCTCTTTAAAATTCCTAAGAGTAGAACACCTATATAAAGGAAGGGGACTTAGAAAAATCCAAATTAAAGAAAAATTAAAGGAAGGGGAAGTGTGTGCAGGTTGAAGTACTAAAATCTCCCCCTCACAAGGATTTGCAAATAAATAATACTACTAGCCACAAATACACAAAAAATCGGCTAGTTGGACCATAAACACACCCTCAAAACTATCTATGACTTTGGAAGTTAATCTATATGTTACCCTTACATCCCCTTTCATGAAAAATAGTAATATCATCCACATACTTTAAATTAGAGGACTCGGGAAATACTTTGTGTTTTAGCCCAAAGACATGTGTAACGGAGGTAAGGTTGTCCCCTTGGTTAGTCCTTCGAGTAAATTGGTAACATTTTTTTTTTGAATAAAAATTGTTTTACCTCTTGAACAAGAGATTACATGAAAAGATGAGTAGTTTAGATTGGTCAGTCACTAGGGAAACCCGACCATATCCAAAAAAGAGAAGACAAGGCAACCAAAGATTTAAAATACAAAATAAAAATATTGTATTAGGTTCTTTGAGGTTAGAAATGATCATTGGGTTTTTTGAAGGGCTTTCCTTCCTTTTTTCTTGTGAATGTTAATCCATCTTAAGAAGTTGTCAAGAGTAGATGACATGGAGACTATAATAACCTTGGTTAAAAATCCATGTAATAAAGTTAATAAAGGAAAAATAATAACCAAGGTCAAGGGACACGTATTCCAAGTTGAATGTTGGGAAAAACATAATGATGGGGATCACTTGTGATTAATCAATGGCTATGGAAATTGGCAAAGGAAATGATAAAGGCAAAGTGGCATTAATTGGCATTTTATTTATAAAAATAATGGAAATTAGGAGAAAAGGAAGGTGAAAGGTCACAGGTTGCACGCGAGGAGGAAATTGAAGGAAAAATAGAGAAAAATGAAGAAAATAGAGGCCTTAATGATAAAAGGGCCCTTGAGGATCAATTCACAACCTTTTGTTAGTTTTTAGCTTGGAGCTCTCTCTCTATTCTCTCTCTCTCATACTCTTGCACACTTAGATTTTTCTTGGAGCATTGTGGCATACCTTGGATTTGGAGTAAGAAGACAAAGGAAGAGCATGAAAGTGCAAGGGGACAACAAGATCAAAACCTACAATGAGTTTTCTTTGCATGTACCGAGTTGCATGTATGATTTCCTTGGTAGTTTTGGCATGCATGGTATATGCATGTGGTTATTTGGTTATGATCTGTCATTGGCATGGAGGATTTCCTAGATTGACAGTGGTTTTACCTAGCCTTACCATTTCCTAGATAAACATAGTTTTATGGGTTTTCCCTTTTGTTTCCTGATTGGTGCTCATGTTCCTTATGGGTGTGGGTTGAGTTATTAGTTCATGGAGCCTTGGTTGGAAAAATGATCTTGAAGCCCTGAAACAACTTGGGTTGAGTTATTAGTCTTAGAATCCTTGGATAGAAAAACGCTCTAGAGCCCTTGGTGGGTTGAGTTACTAGTCCTGGAGCCTTGGTTGGACAAATGATTTGGAGCCTTGTGGCAACTATGGGTTGAGTAACTACTCCTGGAGCTAGGTTGGAGCAAACGCTCTAGAGCCCTAGACATCTTTGGTAGAGACCGATCTGATGATGGTTAGTGATGTCCGACTGTGAGGTCGAATCACTAGTTGAGGGTTGATGTGGTTTGGACTCTGGAAGCCCTAGTTTGGTGTTGGTAGGTTTATTACATGAGATGACACATTCACGCTTGGAATATGGCACAAGGGTGAGTGAATGAAAGAGAGATTTGGTTCAGCCCAATCTATGGTCAGGTGGTACATGGAAGTCCTTGACTTGGTTGGATTTTTCATATGTTAATAAGAGCTCTTTTCCTCTTGTATTTTCACGAGTATTTATACTTGTTATTATGGGGTTTTGATGGTTGTTCCATTATTGTTATTATTTTGGTTATATGTTGGTTACAAACATGGTTTTATGTAATACTTGAGTTATGGCTCTCATCATGTTTTGGTTATTAAATGAATTGTTAGTGAATCCATGACCTAATAGATGATAATCAACTATTGTGAGAGGGCATCAAACCTTCTTGACAGTTCTTAGATAAGTATGAGACCCCTATGTTCAGATGTGTAAATATGACCTATACATTACTTGTTTATTATGTGTTTGAGGAAATGTCTATCATGGTTGGGATGGGCCAGGTTAAATACTTGTTCAAGTTTTGCATTAGAGGCATTGTCTCTTTGTTATTTATCCTTTTTGAGAGTTTCATTAAGTTTTGCGTAGAGGTCCGGGTCCTAGCCCTGAAAAAAGTGGCTCATATCTTGAGGTCACTAGCACAACACTAAGTAAATTATTCTATAGTCGCTCGGAGGTAGGCTTATGGGAGCGACTGGAGGGTTACATTCACTAGCTTTCCTTTTCATGGGAGCGACTGAGAGCCCAGGTCAGTGGAAAAGCGAGTTAACTCAAGGTTTGGGCACCTGGAGTGGTTGATTAGCTTCTAGGGGTCTTGTATCTCCTGAGGAAGGTCAGTTTGGTTTAGGTTTGTCAATTCCACGCCCTCAACTGTACCTAGGAGGTTGAATCATATCGTGGTAACTCTTCATCACATATTTACCCCAGTGGACCGATAAGCTTGGGTAAGTGTGGGAGGAGGGTGTTACAGAGTGGTATTGGAGCTCCCTGGTTCAACACTTGGGTTGGGTGGGTATAATCTGATTTTCATACATGCATGAAGGTTGTTTATGTGCTTGATGTGTATGCATGGCGGTGGTCATTATTGCAATTGTGTTGTCATGTAGAAGTTGATGATGTTGTTGTTGGGATGTGCTTATCATGAATGCATTTTAGTTCCATATGCGTTCAATATGCTTATGGTCTATGTGTGTTTATTAGGTATGCATGGTGATGGTCATTATTACAGTTGTGTCGTCATGCATAGGTTGATGTTGAGATGATGAATATGATGATTTCATTGTGTATATATGTTATGCTAATCTGGATTGATCTTACAGACAAGATAGCCTCCCTTTAACTTCCTTGGGGTATGTTTAATTATGTTTATGTTTAGTTATCTAACATGGTATATATGTAGGAAGAAGATCAAAGATGACAAGCAAAATGGCGGATTACAATTCATGTGATTCTCCCTACAGATCAAATGAGCAACATGGTGATGAGTACTCCCTTCACATAGCATACACTTTGAGAAGTTTGAAGGTAGAGATAAGAAGTTGCAAAGAAGATAATGACAAAATAATTCAGTCACAAGAGACACTTGCCAGGGCAGAGGAGAAACAAGCATAGGTAAATGTAGTGATTCTTCAAAGTTTGTTAGACTTACAGAGACAGGGACTGCTTAGGATCAGTCATGTACGGGAGGACAAGACTAATGTAGCACATGGCAGTAGGTCTCATGGTGGGAATAGGTCAGATAGAGAGGATACCATTATAGATGGAAAGTTCTTGGATACAGTTGATAGACGAGGCAATGGACATGGGCTTTATTCCATTTCTGGTTCAGACATGTATCATGGTCATCATCACTATCATCCTTACAGGAGGAGTGACAGGGGATATTTTCTGGATGAGTTCAAGAAAGCCAAGCCACCTACATTTGATGGAGAAATGAAGAAGTGATAGGATGCGAAGCATGGTTTCTTGGGATGAATAAGTTGTTCTGGTTGCATGATTACTCAGAGAACATGAAGGCCAAAATAACTACATTTAGTCTTAAAGGTAAAACAAACATTTGGTGGGAATATGTAAAGAATGTCACATGAATTCGGGAAGATGAATTGATTTGGAGTGAGTTCGAGAGACCATTCAGGAAAAAGTATCTATCTGAGAGATATATGATGATAGGGAAAAGGAGTTCTATGAGTTGAAAATCAGACCTATGACTGATGAGGAATGTACTAGCAGATTCTTGGATTTGTTGAGGAACATGCCTTACCTTAGGGAGGATAAAGCGAAGATTCAAAGATTCATCAGTGGGTTTCCAATAGCGTTAAAGGCCATGATTGAGTTTGATGAGCCTAGATCGTAGAAGGAAGCCATGAGAAAGCTAAGGCATTTTTATGAGCAATTGAAGCGCAGATCTGAGACTAAGCAAGATTGGAAAGGTAATGAGAAGAATAAAGGAAAATGGGATAAGAAGCGAAAAAGACCTTAGGATACAGGTAACAAAGAGAATGCAACACCGCCTAAGAAGTTCAATGCATATGACAGAGGAAAGGGGTTTCAGTCTGAGGAGCATAACAAGGGTGATGGAAGGAAACCTTTACAGTGTTGGACTTGTGGTGGAGAGCATCGTAGGAGATATTGTCCACAACATTAGGGTGGTAGACTGAAAATCTACAGTGCTCAGGAGGCATAGACAGTGGGGGATGTTGGACAAAGTATTCCTTGGATTTATATAGCGTTGGATAATAGATAGGTGGATCACCAGGCATATATTATTGAGATGGATGGTAAGCTTTCTGATCAAGTTGTTCCTATTTGATTGACCTTGGATCTAATTATAGTTATGTTAAACCTGACCTGATGGGTAAGTGTGATTTGAATAAAGAAGTGCATGCAAAGTCTTGGTTAGTGTAGTTGGCTACAAGTACTAAGAAAATAGTTCATCATTGGGTAAGATCTTGTGCATTTGAGTTGAATGGTATGTCTACATCAGCGCATCTAAATGTACTTCCATTGGGATCATACAATATTCTTCTGGGTATGGATTGGTCTTATCTTCACAGGACTAAGGTGGATTGTTATGAAAAGTCAATTGAGTACTTGGATGACAAAGAATATTATAGGGTAAGAAGAAGGAAACATTAGTTAGAATGGTTACAATTATGCAGGTAAAGCGCAACCACAGGAAAGGGTGTGTATTATTTGTAGTGCATATTTATAGTGATAAAGGTAAGGATGTTGAGGATGAAGAATTCTTCAATAATTATCTGGACTTATAGTAGTTTTAGGATGTATTTCCAACATAGATCTCAGAGTTACCACCTCACAAGGAAGTGGAATTTTCTATTGAGTTGGTACTAGGGGCAGCACCAACATCAAAGGAACCATACAAGATGAGCACACCAGAGTTAGTAGAATTGAAATTGTAGTTGAAGGGAATTCTTGACAAGGGGTACATTAGGCCAAATGTGTTACCTTGGGGTGCACTAGTGTTGTTTATGAAGAAGAAGGATGGCACTCTCAGGTTTTGTATTGATTACAAATAGTTGAACAAGGTGATGATCAAGAATATGTATTGGTTGTCGAGGATCGATGACTTGTTTGATCAGTTGAAGGGAGAAACGATGTTCTCAAAGATTGATATAAGATCATGATATCATCAGGTACATATTAAAGGGGAGGATATTTACAAGATCACTTTCCGGAACAGGTATGGGGATTATGATTTTGTTGTAGTTCCTTTTGGTTTGACTAATGCTCCAACTACTTTTATGTGCTTGATGAATAGTGTATTACATCCTTAGTTGGACAATTTTGTGATTGTATTCATTAATGATATATTGATATATTATAAGAATGAGGAAGAGCATGCCGAACACTTAGCAACAATGTTGATATTGCTAAGAGAGCATCGATTTTATGCTAAGCTTAGTAAATGTAGTTTCTTTTAGACATAGGTACATTACTTGGGACATGTTGTCTCCAAGGGAGGCATAAAAATGGATCTAGAAAAGATAAGAGTTTTTTGATAAGATTTTTCAGCGTAAATCACATTAGAATACATTTGTCGACACGTTTCGAACCAACAAGTGTGGTTCATCGTTAAGACAAGTTGAAGAACCATACTTGGCATCGCGTTAAATAGAAAGAGCAGATCATCCAACAACTATATTTGACTAGGAAACAACTAAATTGGACTGGGCAACTTGACTGGATAACGACTATATTTGACTGGGAAACGACGAACTGGAATGGACCAAGGGATAGGGACAAGAAAAACATAATTAGTTAATTAGTTATTAAGTTAGTTTTATATCTACCATTATATTTAAATAAGGTAATGTATATCTTTAATTAATATGAATCAATTCGTTGTCGAAAGGCTTATATTAAAGTTATATAATTAAATATTTAGTTAATTAATTGTAAGTTAGTTTAATATCTATTATCATATATAAACATGAATCAAAGATAGTTAATTGTAAGTTAGTTTTGTTATAGTTATTACCATAACAAGTAATTGTTTGAATAACCTATTAATAGATCTTTTAATAAAACTATTAAAATAAATATAAACTTAAATCATTAAGCTATCTAATATAAACTTAAAACTATCTAATTAAAAATAAAATTTATATTATTAATAATATATAATAAAAAATATATTAAAAGGATAACTAATTAAGTTAGTTAAATAATGGACCTTCTAATAAATTTAAGGAAAAGAATATGTGACAAATTTCCTAAAATAACTAATACCAATGAGGAACTAATGAGAAAGAAAATAGTTTGATTTAATTTGCTAGTTAATTGTCATCTTAAAAATCCATCGTCAATATTTAGGTATAGAAGATTTATAAAAGGATTTTTATTCCTTGTACAAAGAATTTGTTCTTATTATTAATTGAGAAGGGGTGAAAGAGTCTAGGCGACCAAAAAAATAAAAATCAAAGAGACGATAAAAAGGAAACACCAACAATCCAGAAGACGAGGGGAAAAAAAGAAAGACTCTACAGTGAAGAACGGCACAAGGAGCGGTGGTGGTGGGGAAAAACGACTAAGAAGAGACTGGTCGTTTTATTAATCAGAGGATTAATGAGCACTCAATTGACTTAAAACACGGGAGGATCCGGTCTTCCGCCCTAGCAGAGCATGTTGAGAAGACTAAACATCATGTATGTATTGAGAAGGCCCGTGTTATTGCGAAGGTTCCGCAGTTTCATCACCGGAAATTTAGGGAAGCCATTGAGATTGAAAAAAGGCCGAGCAATCTCAATAGAGATGACGGTTGGAAAATTAGCAGTTGTTGGATCCCTACCCTCTCTTCGTAGCTGTTTTTTCCGAACCGCCCCCGCTCCTTGTGTCGTTCTTCTCTGTAGAGTCTTTTTTTTTGCCCCTTGTCTTCTAGATCGTTGGTGTTTCCTTTTTATCGTCTCTTTGATTTTTATGTTTTTGATCGCCTGGTCTCTTTCACCCCTTCTCGATTAATAATAAGAACAAATTGTTTGTACAAGGAATAAAAATCCTTTTATAAATCTTTTATAGCTAAATATTGACGATGTATTTTTAAGATGAGAACTGCTTTTAATTAACTAGCAAATTAAATCAAACAATTTTCTTTCTCATTAGTTCCTCATTGGTTTTAGTTATTTTAGGAAATTTTCCACGTATTCTTTTCCTTAAATTTATTAGAAGGTCCATTATTTAACAAACTTAATTAGTTATCCTTTTAATAGATTTTTGATTATATATTATTAATAATTTAAATTTTATATTTAATTAGATAGTTTTAAGTTTATATTAGATAGCTTAATGATTTAAGTTTATATTTATTTTAATAGTTTTATTAATAAGATCTATTAATAGGTTATTCAAACAATTACTTGTTATGGTAATAACTATAACAAAACTAACTTACAATTAACTATCTTTGATTCATATTTATATATGATAATAGATATTAAACTAACTTACAATTAATTAACTAGATATTTAATTATATAACTTTAATATAAGCCTTTCGACAACGAATTGATTCATATTAATTAAAGATATACATTACCTTATTTAAATATAGTAATAGATATAAAACTAACTTACTAACTAATTAACTAATTATATTTTTCTTGTCCCTATCCCTTGGTCCAGTCCAGTTAGCCGTTTCCCAGTGAAAATATAGTCGTTATCCAGTCAAGCTGCCCAATCCAATTTATCCATTTCCTAGTCAAATATAGTTGTTGGATGATCTGCTCTTTCTATTTAAAATGGAGCCAGGTATGGTTCTTCAACTTGTCCTGACGATGAACCACACTCGTTGGTTCGAAACACGTCGACAAATGTATTCTAATGTGATTTACGCTGAAAAATCTTCTCAAAACACTTGATATGGATCACAGAAGCCTTAATTCAACAAGATAAGAGTTATCATGGAATGAATAACTCCTAGGAATGTGGATGAGGTTAGATCATCCATGGGATTAGTATGCTATTACAAGAGGTTCATCAAGAAATTCTCATAGATTGCCTATCCTATTACATCATTGTAGTGAAAGGGAAAGAAATTTGAATGGACAGAGGAATGTGCAACCAGTTTTGACAAGTTGAAGTAGCTATTGACAAATTCTCTAGTTCTAAAGATTGCAGATACAAATAAAGAGTTTGTGGTGTGTATAAATGCTTGCAAGAAAGGACTTGGTGGGGTTCCGATGCAGGAAGGATAGGTAGAATTTTATGAATTAGAGAAATTGAATGAGCAAAAGAAAAATTATGTGATGCATGATCTTGAGTTGGTAGCAATTGCCCATGCATTGAAGATGTGGAGACTCTATCTTCTTGGTAGGTTTGTATTGATGAGCGCTTACAATGGGCTGAGGTACTTATTTGACCAACCTAATGTAAATTCCAGGTAAGTAGGGTGGTTAGCTACGATCAATGAGTTTGAATTCGAGGTCAGGTACATTAAGGGAAAAGAGAGCAGGGTTGCAAATGTTATTAGCAGTAGAGTAGGTAAATCACATAGCGACTATGAGTTCATATGTGTTGAGAATTCAAAAAGGTAATGAATATGTTAATTGTCTTTAACTTGATAACTATTTGTGTTACCTTTTACCTTATTAGATTTGTTCCTTATTATTATATTGTGAGATACATCAAACAACTACCAAAACAATAAGAATAGTGACACAATATATAAGCTGCAAGCTAGGGCCAAAACCCCTCCTCTTGAGGGGAAAACCCTTAAATCTCTTCTCTTCTAATAGATCCTTAAATTGAAGAATACCATGACCTAGAGACTCAGATAAATACCCTCCAAGATCAAGATCAACTCGATGTCCTTATGCAAGATCTTCGACCTCCTATTTATGATCCGAAATTTTGTCTCTCTATAACTGCTGCTGCTCCTCAAGAAGATTTTGATCTTCTTCGTATGGCCTACTTACCTCTTCGCGTGCCTTTCCATGAATCTTAAGGCTAGTGAGACACACTAAGACACATTCACTATACTTATTTTCTCTCCGGTCCCTAGATCAAACCAAAGATGTCCCCAATGCAGAAACCCTAGCTTCGACTTTAACGTGGGAGAGAGAGAGACTTAACCCAAGAACTTTGACTTCATTTTCTTCCTCTTCGTCCTTCTTCTTCGACGTCTTTTAGCCTTCTTCTTTGCATAGAAAGAGATATTTGTGAGTGTGTCTAATGGAGGATGAGTTCCTCTCTCTATATATGATTCTTCAAGGGTAAACGTGGCTCTTCATGTAGGCCGACTTGATAGCTTCTAGGCCGACTTGATCTTGGAGGAAATTTCGACACTTTAAAGACAAAAACAAATTTTTATTTACATGATACAATGTGCCCATAGGGTCTTCAATATATGACAATGACTCTTAAACCCTAGAAGCACTATATGGGTGCTTGACCTATAAAATAAAAGGTATTGAGCATGAAACCCATGCTTCAATAATAATTTCTTTTCATTTTATATTTTAAAAGAATACATTTCATACTTATGAAGACTGAACCTAGTTACACATTTTTGAACACTCCCTCTTAACTAGGGAGTTATTCATACGAGATACATGGTCATTCTCAATCTACAGAGATCTCATGAAAAGAGTCGAATTGGTAACCCATCGGTCTAACATCATATTTAACCAACATTGTAACATAGCAAGGCCTTGACTAACGACTCTATCTCTCCACAAGATCAGAGCATGACGATGGCAAGACCAATGAATTATAAACACCATAATATTTGTCTCTCAAGGTACATACTCCACCTAGGTGTTCAACGAATACGACCTTCGTTGGAATATTCTTATCTTGGGTAGCTAATACTCAAAGAAAATTGGTCCATGACTACTCTTATCTTGAATTCCCTACCTCATTCTCAAAGAGTATCGAATGTCAGATGGTTACCCAATCCTCCATTCTTTCTTCCAAAGTGAAGACAAGAATGTAGTGCCTATCTCTCCCTCTCAATTAGGGACGATACATCAACCAAATCGAGCTTGTCTCTCAAGTACACAAACTTCTTGTTTGGAAGTGAATTTGTCAATATGTTAGCTACCTGCTCATTAGTGGAGATATACTATAGCTGCAACACACAATTTTGCACTAGCTCTCGAATGTAGTGATACTTGTTTTTTAAATGCTTTGTCTTTCCTTGAAACACTAGATCCTCAGACAAACATATACAATTGGTGATATCACAAAGTATCACTGTAGGGTTCATCGGTCCTTCAAACAGGTCAGATAACAACTTCATTAACCATATTGGTTCTCTGCTTACTTCACAAGCTGCAACGTATTCAACCTCAACACTACTTAAAGAAGCTGTGTCTTGCTTTCTTCTCATCCATGAGATCACGAAGGATCCCAAATTGAACATCCCCCCGTAGTGATGTTTCCATCTTGCTCACTATCTCCCCAGTCAGAGTCTGTGTAGCCAATCAGTTGGACATCATTCCTTCTATCATACTTTATATAGTAGTGGATGCTTCCTCATAGATATCTTAGAACATGTTTCACTGCTACCCAATGATCATGCTTCGACTCATCTTGGAATTTCCTGAGAACATTTATTGCAAACATATATCTAGTCGAGTATTCACCAAGTATATCAATGATCCAATAAGTTGTCTATACCTGGAAGGATCCACAGGACTAGACTCAGAACTTATTAGTCTCTTCAAATTTGTGATCATCGGAGTAGTCATAGGCTTGCAATCCATCATGTCAAACTTTTTCAGTAGCTTGATCACATATTTTCCTTGACCCAAATAAACTTCATCAGGCCCTTGCTAGACTTCTTGTCCCAAATAGTAATGAATCAATCCAAGATACTTCATGTCAAATTCTACTGCTAGTTGCTTCTCGCATTCTTCAATTTGACCTTCTACACTTGTTAAGATAAGATCATCTACATACGAAATAATGATTACAGGTTCTATTTCTATCACCTTAATATAAAGGTCCAGACCCGCATAATTTTTTGTGAATCCTATTCTTTGAATATATGCATCCATTCTAGCATACCATGCCGTTGGTGCTTTCTTGAGGCCATATAACGCTTTCTTTAATTTGCAAACATATGCCTTTCTATCTTTAACTTCGAACCCCAAGGGTTGTTCCATATAGACTTCTCCATCTATTGTGCCATTCAAAAATGCAGTCTTGATGTCCATTTGGTGGATGTTCCATCCCATTGATGCTGCTAGAGAGACTAATGATCGAATTGTTGTATATCTTGATGTTGGAGAAAATGGCTCTTCATAGTTGATGCCTTTAAGTTGAGAGAAGATCTTAGCCACAAATCTTACTTTATACTTATCTATACTTCCATTAGCCACATGTTTGATCTTATAGATCCATTTGGAAGTAACCACAACTTTATCTTCGGGCCTAGGTATGATCTCCCAAAATCCATTCTTCGTTATAGATTGATATTCTTCATTCATGGCATCCTTCCATTATTGATTATTTACAACCTCTTCAAAAGTGGATGGTTTTGGTTCTATTAGTTTTGTCATGTATGCAACATACCCAGAATATATTTTGGGTTTCTTGCTTTCTCTAAATAATCCTTTCATTGCCTCATGACCTTCTGCATCAAGTAGAGTAGATTTTAACCAATTAGGTCTTTTTCTTGTCTAAGGAATAACCACAGGTTGAATAGGCTCAATAGGACCTTCTTCTTCATGATGCGATTCTTATTCTCCCTTATCCACTTCGTCCTCAAATACAGGTAGTTCTTCATCATCCGATTCTATGGAAAGTTCCTTTGATTTCTTGAAAGTTATGCTTTCGTCAAATATGACATCACGACTGAATTCTATTTGATGTCCATCTTTCATGTAGATCCTATAAGCTTTTGATGAGTTGTTGTACCCAACAAATGTTCCCTTCATTCCTAAAGGATCCAACTTCTTTCTTTTGTCCTTGGGTATGTGGATATATACAAGACACCCAAAGATCCAATGATGATCTACATATGGCTTCTTTCCAGTGAACACTTCTTCCGAAGTTTTGTTGCCTAGAGATCTGTGGCGAATTCGATTTTGAATGTAGACAACAGTCTTCATGGCTTCTTCCCAATAGGAATATCCTGAACGTGTAACATTGCTTTTACACTTTCTTCAATGGATCTATTCTTCTGTTCCGCAACTCAATTTTTCTAGGGATTGTATGGGACTATCAACTCCCTCTTAATCCCAAAATCCTTACAGAATTCTATAATCTCTTTGGATGTATATTCTCCTCCATTATTAGATATTAATATCTTGATTATTTTTCCTATAAGGTTCTCCAGTTTAGCTTCGAATTCTTTAAATTTTGAAAATACTTCGTCCTTGGTTTTCATTAAGTAAACCCAGGTTTTTCTTGAATGATCATCAACACAAGGAATTTAAGGAGTTTTAGGTTGGGGAACAAGCGTACTTGCAAATCAAGCCCAAGAAGAGCTTGTTGAGGATTGGGTCATGTGCCAAGTTGGCACCTCAATATTGTGGGCCTTTCAATTTCTTAAGAGGATTGGACCAGTATCCTACCAACTTGCATTGCCTCCGACAGTGAAATTCCATGATGTTTTCCACGTGTCATTGCTTAAGAAGTATGTGAAAAATGTTGATCATGTGATTGAATTGTCTATATTGCAGGTGGACCCAAAAGGAGAATTCCAATTGGAACCTCAGTGCATTTTGCAGCGAAAGATGCTCATGCTCCGAAATTGAGCAAGTTAAAGTGCAGTGGAAGCACTTTGGGCCCGATGCAGCTACATGGGAGATGACTGATCAGATGCGAGCTATGTATCCTTCTCTATTCATCAGTTGAGTGGATATCTTTTGGTATATGTTTTGATGTTATGTTTTGGTTATGTCTATATATGCATAGGTTGTAAATATCATATTGAGTTATTTTAGAAAGATCCAATAAGCAGTATGGTATTCATGATATGTTGGTTATGTTTTAGTAGATGGATATGATGTAAATACTTTATTGAGTTATGTTATAAAGCTCCATGGGGAACATGTATTTTGTTGGTTTATAAGTGTCATTGAACACCGAGGATTTTGTTCCCACAAGGGGGAGGGTTCTGTAACAACCTTGGTTAAAAATCCATGTAATAAAGTTAATTAAGGAAAAATAATAACCAAGGTAATGGGACACATATTCCAAAGTAAATGTTGGACAAAACATAGTGATGGGGATCACTTGTGATTAATTAATGACTATGGAAATTAGCAAAGGGAAAAGTGGCATTAATTGACATTTTATTTATGAAAATAATGGAAATTAGGAGAAAAGGAAGGTGAAAGGTCGCAGGTTACATGCGAGGAGGAAATTAAAGGAAAAATATAGAAAAATGAAGAAAATAAAGGCCTCAATGATAAAAAGGCCTTTGAGGATCAATTCACAACCTTTAATCAGTTTTTAGTTTGGATCTCTCTCTCTATTCTCTCTCTCTCATACTCTTGCACACTTAGATTTTTCTTGGAGCACTCTTGGAGCATTGTGGCATACCTTGGATTTGGGGAAAGAAGGCAAATGAAGAGAAGGAAAGTAGAATGGGACAATGAGATCAACAACTACAACATGTTTTCTTTGCAGGCGCTGAGTTGCATATATGATTTCCTTGCTAGTTTTGGCATGCATGGTACATGCATGTGGTTATTTGGTTATGATTTGTCATTGGCATGGAGGATTGTGTGGATTGACAGTGGTTTTGCCTAGCCTTTCCATTTCCTAGATAACCATGGTGTTGTGGATTTTCCCTTTTGTTTCCTTATTTTTGCTCATGTTCCTTATGCTTTTGGGTTGAGTTATTAGTTCCTGGAGCCTTGGTTGGAAAAACACTCTAGAAGCCTTGTAACATTTTGGGTTGAGTTATTAGTCTTGGAAGCCTTTGTTGGACAAACGCTCTAGATCCCTTGGTGGGTTGAGTTACTAGTTCTAGAGCCTTGGTTGGAAAAACACTTTGGGGCCTTGCAACAACTATGGGTTGAGTTACTAGTCCTGGAGCCAGGTTGGAACAAACACTCTTACGCCTTGGACAACTTGGGTAGAGACCGATCTAGTGATGGTTAGTGATGTTCGACCGTGCGGTGGAATCACTGGTTGAGGGTTGAGGTGGTTTGGCCTTTGAAAGCCTTGGTTTGTTGTATTCCACGAGATCCCACATTAATGCTTGGAATATGGTTCGAGGGTGATTAGCTGAAAGAGAGATTTTGTTGAACCCAATCTATGGTCGAGTGGTACATGGAAGTCCCTAAATTGATTGGATTTTTCATATGTTAATAAGAGCTATTTTCCTCTTGTATTTTAATGAGTATTTATACTTGTTATTATTTGGTTTTGATGGATACTCCATTATTATTATTATTATTATGGTTATATGTTGGTTACAAGCATGGCTTTATGACAGACATGAGTTATGGCTCTCATAATGATTTGGTTTTTGAATGAATTTTTAGTGAATGCATGACCTAATAGATAACATTGCAGCTATTATTAGAGGGAATCATACCTTCTTGATGATTCTTAGATAAGTATGAGACCCCTATGTTCAGATGTGTAAACATGACTTGTACATTACTTGTTCATGATGTGTTTGATGAAATGTCTGTCATGGTTGGGAAATTTTAGAGTAAGTCCTTGTTCAAGTTTTGAATTAGAGGCTTTGTCTCTTTGTTATTTATCATTTATGAGAGTTTCATTAAGTTTTGGGCAGAGGTCTGGGTCCTAGCCCTGAAAAAGTGGCTCAAATATTAGGGTCGATGACATGACACTGAGTAAATTAGTCTACGGTCGCTAGGAGGAAAGCTTATGGGAGCATCTGGAGGGTTACAATTGCTAGATTACCCTTTCATGTGAGTGAATGAGAGCCCAGGTCAGTGGAAAAGAAAGTTAACTTAGGGGTTGGGCACTTGGAGTGGTTGGTTAGCTCCTGGGGGTCCAGTAGCTCCTGAGGAAGGTTAGTTTGGTTTAGGTTAATCGATTCCACTTCCTTAACTATGCCTAGGAGGTTGAGTCATATCATAGTAACTCTTCATCACATATTTACCCTGGTGGATTGGTAAACTTGGGTAAATGTGGGAGGAGGGCGTTAAAGAGACAATGACTACATTTCCATTTCTAGAGGGTCTGCCACAATGGCTACTTCCTTATCATTATATGGGTGATTTGACTGAGGGATACATTTGTGCTCGCTTGTGAATGAAGCTAAGATCATGATTGTATACCTTTCTTCTCCATTTGAGGGATCCAAACAAGAGTGGGGAGATGGATTAGGTGGAGGAGGGGCCCGAGAGTTAGTGGGATGAAATGTCACTGCATGGGGTTGAGTCGACGTTGAAGGAATAGATTTGGATGCAGATACTTTTTGTTGTTGGATTTTGTCTTATTTTTGAGCCGAGGAATTATTAGATCCTTCTAGGTATTTTGGGTCTTGCCAACCTTGATTCTTTTTCTTGGCATCAGGGGGTGAGAATTCCCTTGAGAAGAAGGGAAAGCATTCTAGAGATGACCTTATTGTTGACAAGACCTACAACAAAAACCTTTGTTTTGTAGTCCAATTGATGCGAAAATGTTATGCCATTCCAATTGATTAGGATCCTATCAAGCAACCCTTTGTTGATATCTATTTAGACAAAGATGTGTGAAAAGTTTACAACACCCCTCCCAAGCCTGTTTGTATCTATCTTGATAAAATGGCCTAGAAAGTTTCCTACATAAGCTAAGATATCCAAAGTTAACAAATGAATGGGCATATTAGGAAGTATTACCCAAAATGGAGTGGCCATAATTGTAAGGGATAAAGGGTTGAATTCAGGAAACCATGGTTGAAAGGAGATCCTAAAGCAACTCCAAAACTTGGGTCCTTGTTAATAAACTCTTTGACGATCCTCTCAATTTTTTAAATAAACCACAAAGAAGCCCTTCATACAAAAATACATATCCCTATTCAGGGACTAGGTTTGACGCACCCATTCCTAAAGTGCGGATGTTGATGGGAAGAGCCCATTAAAACAACAAATTATGGCATTCCACTCATAGGATAAACAAAAAAGACTGCATTGGGAGTCTTCCACCTCTAGACATGGAATATCTTTTACTTTTTCTACAATGAAGACTAGCCCTGAGAGATATTTTGGAGTTGATTATAAGATCCTTGACTTTAGAGCATCCTTAAAGGATCGTAACTGAGAGGAAGAGGGAGCACCCCAACCTCTAGCTCCTCCATTCAATCTTGATACTAGGAGGATTAAGGCATCCTTGGCTATACCATAATATTTAAACAAAATCCCTTCTTGAAGGTTCCTATCCCCATGTAGGATCTACATTAAGATGGAAGGGGTTCTTGTTTTATCTTGAATTTTGGTTGTGAGTGTAGAGATAAAGTCGACAACTTTCACCTGCAAATAGAGTGTACCCCTTGAAAGCAGTCTCACGAAGACCAAAAATATTAGGTGATCTGAAGCAATGACATCACCTCAGAGGAGGGAAGAACCATACTACAAAATAATTTCCCCATGGTTTAATATATATGTAGCAATGGTACTGGTGATCCCTGGTATTGGACCAAGAATGTTACAACTCCCAAGGGCTCCTCAACTCAAATTATCAACCCGAGGTTCATATAAACTTTGAGGTGATAGTGCTATATGTGCAATAGATAGGATTCCACTCATGCCACCCTAAGTTATGAAATTAGATCAAAAGTGCTCAAAGACCCTTCCTTCTACTGAATTAGAATGAAAGCTTGATAAAAGGACAAATTGGAAATTGCTTCTAGTTATGAAAATAGAAATTCCATTGACTCAACTTGTAAAACCCTAAATTATCAATTCATGAAAAGACAAAGGATAACCTACTTGCAGAAATGAAGCTATGTTATCTTGCAAAATTCATCAAATTAACTCATCTACTTGTAGAAAATAAGTTAATTTATCTTGCACAATTCATCAAACTACTAATTAGAATTGCAGTTACCGTCTACCTAGTCCATATTTTCTCATAAATGAATAACCTACTTGCATGATAAAGAAACTAAATCTACTATGTTTTTGCAGTGAAGAGAAGGAATGTTTGGAGTGACCTAGGAGCTTTTCCTCATCATATTATCATAGTTGGGGGTCATTATGCATCTATGTTGAGTCAAAGTTGCAGTGTGGGTCGAAACTGATGAAGAAAAAGGCTGTTAGAGGTTTGCTACAGGAGGCCTGTAATGCTATAGGTAGGACTGTAATGCTACATGAAGGCATCCGAGTGGTGTTTGAAGGTGAAAACGTTGGCTTGAGGACATGGAGAGGTGGATAGTAGTTGAAGAAAATGAGAGGAGGTTTGTTTGAGCCCCTAGCCAAACTCATGAGCTCTTGAAGGCTTGCCTTGCAATCAATCACATGCATGCATCCATTTATCATTTAAAAAATGAAATAACTTATGATGGAAAAGATGACTAGGATTTAAATGACATCTAATTCATGAAAACCATTGATCTAACCACCGAACCAACTTCTAAACTACAAAAATAAGATGTAAAACATGACAACTAACACTGATCTATTTCCAAGAAACCATAAATAAAATATTTTTGGGTTGTGGTTGTGAATTCTTCCACTCATTCTCCCACAAGAGAGGTGATGTAGAGGCTGCAACCACATGATTTTATAGGTTAACTTCTACTAAAATGCAAGAAACTATGAACTGCTTGGAATCAAGAAGAAACATAAGTACAAGAAGAGGGACCAAAGCCTTTGGGTTGGGCCCAAACCTAAGGGTCTCAACCCTCTGAAACTAACTCAGATGCAGCTTAAAATCCAACTTCTCATTATCAAAAAGTGCAGGTCTAATACATCACATAAAAGTTGAAAATAACAATGTTAAGATTGGAGCTCAATAGCTACGCCTAATAGGGAAAAAAAAAAAAAAAAAAAAAAAAAAAAAAAAAAAAAAAAAAAAAAAACAACTTCGAATCCTAATGAGCTCTTCTTCTGGTTTATTTATTCAAAAAGGGTAGCCGAAACAACCCCCTTGAAAGTAGGAATGGTTCCCTCCTTGATCTTGAAAATGGTGGATCTTGTCCTTCTTGATCTTCACTTGGACTAGGAGTCACTCGACTTCCAATGAACTCGAACTGGTGAGAGAGGATATGGTGACCCCAAGATGAGTTTAAGGAGTTAAGGAGGTTGACAAACCCCCTAGATTCTCTCCTAGTTGTCTCCATTAAGCCCGTTCTTGGTAATAGCCTAAAAAATGCTTCATTTTCCTGCAATTAATCTACATTAGGCCACACACTATGACAAACCCCTTTTACTCCTTCTACTAAGCATAATATAACAAAAAATGTGAATTAATGCAAGAGAAGGATAGTTTAAAGTTTGGAGGATGGCATATTAATCTTCAAAATGTACCTATTGATGGGAATCATCATCACCCCCCTACTAAAGGTGTTGCTCATCCTATGAAGAACAGTCATCCATGTGCAACTTTTTCATGGCCCTGGTGGCTTCCTTGACATCCCAAGGCTCTTCAGATGGTTTTCCCTCTTGGGGGTAAAAACCTGTATTCTTCTCTATTTTTGTCCATTCCTTCTGCTCTACTGCTTCATCTCTTCCTTCTTGTAAGCCTAGCAGCAAGGGTGGATTGAGATTGAGCCCTATCCACCCGACTTTCATCCTCTGCATGATCCTCTTTTATAATGGTGTTCTCTTCAAGTCGTTCCTTAGCCTTTCAGGAGAGTGATATTCTCTGATCTGTAGACTGTGGGGTAAGGCATGCCATCTCCTCTGGAAAGCTTGTAGACTTTCTGTTCCGAACAACTTGAATGTGTCTTCAAAGTGTAGAATGACTTGCTCCTAGGTAGCAAGGTATTTAGGTGCTAACGCAACATCATTGGAGATGAGGCCATGATTGCTAATGACATCCTTTGGGCTTACTAGCTTTGCCCTGATATACAATGGTTCCTTTTATTCTTTTGTCATTATCCTTTTCACTTCCTCATCTCTTGTCTCCTCATGAGTCATCCAAGATGCTAACTCCATTAGCTGTATATCTCCAATTCTTTCATTGGGATCCAAAAAATTCATATTTGTTAAAGTGAGGTTGTGAATATAAAATTCAACCAATTTTGCTTTGTCTTCCATGTTAGCCTGGCTGCAGAATTCAATGAACTGTTTGTAATCCTGAAAGGGCATAGATCCATGTTGTTCTAGGGTTTTGATTTGGAACTACAACCACTGTTCTTTGAGAAAGAGGGCATAAGACTTTGATGGCTATCTGCATTTCAATGCTTCCATGGAGATAATTTCCAAGGTTGCAAGTTGTGTTTCTCCTAGCCTCTCTCTCAACCTCATGTTTTCTGCCTGTAGCTTCTCCTTAATTATAAACTCTCTCATTCTCATTTCACATATTTCTTTGCTCATTTCAATGACCTTTTCTTCCATGAGGCCTACATCCTCTATCTTCTTAGATTTAGCAATTTTCATCCACCTGTGGGTTCTAACTCTTTCTATCTTTAGCTCATAAGGAATGGAACTGAAAATTTCTCACGGATAATCCTCCCTCCTTCAATGAATGTGTAGTAGGATCTCAAGCTGGGTTGTGGGCTAGGTTCATGGAGCTCTTGTAGTTCTTTTCCAATAGTTTTTGAAGTGGTGGATACCTCTTGTGAATTTTTCTTGGGCTCTTGTAGTTTCCCCTTTTTCTCCAGTAGCACATTCTTCCCCTTTTGTAGCAAACCTTGTCTCTCCTGTAGCTTCTCTTTTTCCTCTTCCTCAAAGTCAGGTTATGTCCTTGGCTTCTTGAAGGTGACAAACCTAGTGGTAGGCCTACTCACATGTGTTATGGGTGATAGGTTTTTTGTTCTAGGAGGAGTGACCTCCTCAATTTTCCCCTCACTCGGTCCTATTTATTCCTTTTTTCTTGGCGAATCATCAATAATTATAGGAACCCTTGTAGGAGTTTGTGGCTTTCCTTGTCTAATTCTAGTGCTTTTCCTGGTTATGAGATACATTTGAATTGGTCTTGATTGCTTCATGTTGGGCTTGACAGGAGTGCCCAATGTAGCTAAGGTTGTAGCTACTCCTTGTTCAGTGTCTTCTCTTCCTTGGGGTGGAGAAGTCTTCTCAGGGCTTATTCTTACTTCTTCTTTATTCACCTCCTCTTCTCCTTCTATCTCTGCTTCTCCTTCCTCTATCTCTGCTGCCTCTTTCTCTTCTGCCTTTGTTTCTTCTTCTTCTGTTCTTGCTGCCCATTCCTCTTCTATCTTTCTTTATTCTTCTTCTAATCTTGCTGCCTCTTCCTCTTTTTTCTTTTCTCCTTCTTCTTCCTATGTTTTCCCCTCTCTTCCTCCAACACTGGAGGCTGGTGTTTCTCCTCATGTGAGGGCTTCTATTTCTATTATAGTCTCCCTATACATGTCTACAAATTTGTTCCATAAGACAAGGATTCTCAAATGGTTCAAAGCATCTACCACTATCAATTTGATGAGGCCATGGTGAGATAAATGCTGATGTTTTCCTTCCCTTACCTTTTGCCTCATCTCCATGATTGACTGCATAAGGAAATGAGGGACACTAAGTCTTTGAGAAAGGGGTAAGTCTGCCTTGAATCTCAGCTCTTGGAGCAATCTGAAGTGGTAGGCATAAAATACACTTAATATCCCTTCATAAGATATGTATTTAAGGATATGGTAGGCTACCTCATCCTAAGGGTAAGATAATCTTTCTCTCCTTACTCCATTCTTATCATCTACAAACTTCTCTTTTGAAAGGAATAAGTTTTTCCTAGCTGTGACACTTGCTTGTCTTCTTTGCTCCATCTCATTCCTAGAGGCAAGGTGGTCACTCAGTTGATAGTTTCTGGACTGAGTGTTATGCTCTTAACCTGCAAAATGATACCCAAATACAGAATATGCGAAGAAAAGATACCCAGAACACAGAACAACAATGATTTTATTATTCAGAGAGTAATGTTCACTTGCCTCTTCGAGGGGGCAACCTCCAATAGATCAGAGCTCGCTTACAAAATACGACATGATGCTCCTCGCAGGGAGTCTCTATCCTTTATATATGACTCATACATGCAATACCACAGATCAATACCGTGGGTTTTATTAATACCATCTATCTAATACTACGGACCATTTGCAACTAACTGTGGTCCCGTCATTAATTGCGGGTTAACCACTTACAAATATTAATATGGTCTTTATTGACTCTTGACTATGACGTGATCCCATTACATAAATAAGGGGGTTAGGGTGGGACCCTAACATGACCTCCCCCTTAAGACTAGCCTTGTCCTCAAGGCTGAAGCTGCGGAAACTGCTGAAAAATAGTGGCTGGTTCCCAAGTTGCATCTTCCGGAGAGGTGTCTTTCCATTTGACGAGGACTTCCTTAATCATGCGGCTGCGCATGTGCTTGTCTCGTGTGTCTAGGACTTGTTCGGGTTGAAGCCAGATTGACCCTTCTTCGTCCAATTCAGGTAGACTGGTTTGAATTCTGCAATTGTTCCCAATCACTTTCTTGAGGCATGAGACATGGAAAACTGGATGGATTTTTGCAGTAAGCGGCAAGGCCAACTTGTAAGCCACTTCTCCAATGCGCTGAAGTACTTGATATGGTCCGTAGAATTTGGGAGATAGTTTCTGACAACCCTTGTCTTTGAGTGATGTTTTCTTATATGGTTGCAGCCGTAAAAAGACCTGATCCCCTTCTTGAAATTGGCGCTCTGAGCGATGCTGGTCTACTTGTTGCTTCATGCGGTTTTGAGCTTGATGAAGATTCTCCCGAAGATGGGCGAACATGGTGGCGCGGTGTTGTAGGAGTTGATCCAATGCTTGTACCTTCGAGCATCCCTTAATATAAGAAGTAGGGGAAGGAGGGAGTTGACCATAGACTGCTTCATAGGGAGTCATTTTGGTGGTGGCATGATAGTTGGTGTTATACCACCATTCAGCCAGAGGTAACCATTGTACCCAAAGATGTTGCTTTTCTGAAGTGAAACACCTAAGGTAGGTTTCCAGACATTTGTTGACGGCGTCAGTTTGACCATCCTTTTATGGATGATAGGAAGTACTGAGTTTCAGTTGAGTGCCTTGTAGCTTGAAGAGTTCCTGCCAAAAATTACTTGTGAAGATTGGGTCACGATTAGACACAATAGAAGTGGGCATGCCATGCAATTTGAAGATCTGATCCATGAAAGATTGAGCGACCAAAGTTGGCGTAAACGGGTGGGGTAGGGTGCAAAAATGAGCATACTTCGAAAGTCTGTCCACAACCACCATGATGACTGACTTGTTTCCTGAATTTGGAAGACCTGTAATGAAATCCATAGAAACCTCTGTCCATATTGATGTCGGGATGGGCAACGGTTGTAATGTGCCTGGTGTATTGATTGTCTCCCCTTTGTGTCGTTGACAGACCTCGCATTCGGCTATGAAAGTAAGGATGTCCTTTTTCATACCTGTCCAAAAAAATGATCTTTTGGTGTGAGCATATGTGTTTTGAAAGCCTGAATGTCCTGGAATGGGGGATGAGTGCAATTCTGCCAAAATGCGACTTTTGAGGGTGGAGGTTGGTGATATGACGACTCTGTCCTTATAGCGAAGAATCTCATCCTGCCACGAGTAGCCCTTGTTGGAATTTGGATCCGTCTGCAATTGAGAAATGAGTTGGGAGAGCCTGGGATGTGAAAACCATTCCCGGCGAGCTTCTTCAATCCATTCTGGAATGGGAAGGGAAATTGCTAGCAGGGTACTTTCCTCCTCAAATTGGCGAGATAATGCATCTGCTACCCTATTGTCTTGCCCTTTCTTGTAAATGATCTCATAATCATATCCCAGCATTTTGGCTAGCCATTTATTTTGTTGTGGGGAGGATAGGCGTTGCTCCAAAAAATATTTAAGACTGTGATGGTCTGTGCGGATTTGGAAACGTCGCCCCAATAAGTAAGGTCGCCAGGTCTCTACTGCATGTAAGATGGCCATCATTTCCTTCTCATAGGTAGATTGGCCCAGATTCTTCCCACTGAGTTGTTGGCTGGTGAAGGCCAAAGGTCGTCCTTCCTGCATTAAGACTGCCCCAATACCCGTACCCGAAGCATCACATTCAATGACAAAAGATTTGGTGAAATCAGGTAGTGCTAAGACTGGAGTGGAACACATGGAATTTTTGAGAGTTGTAAAGGCCTGTTGTGCTTCCTCATTCCAGAAGAATGAATTTTTCTTCAGGAGTTGAGTGAGGGGCTTTGCTATGCGACCATAATTGCGGACAAATTTGCGATAATAGCCTGTGAGACCCAAGAATCCTCTCAGGCTTTTCAAGGTCCGAGGTTGAGGCCACTCCTGCATTGCCTGGATCTTTTTGGGGTCCACCTTGACACCTTCACGCCCCACAATGTGGCCCAAATACTCAACTTCTTCCATGCCAAACGCACACTTGGACATTTTAACAAATAATTTATGCTTGCGGAGCAGTTGCAGGAGTATATCTACATGTTGAAGATGTGCGGCCCAAGTGCAACTATAGATGAGGATGTCATTGAAGAAGACAAGGACAAATTTCCTAAGATATGGTTTGAGATGGTGGTTCATAAGGCTCTGAAAAGTAGATGGGGCATTACAAAGACCAAATGACATGACTAGGAACTCATAATGGCCTTCATGAGTGCGGAAAGCAGTCTTTGGAATGTCGACTTCCTTCATGCGAATTTGGTGGTAGCCTGAGCGCAAATCCAGCTTAGTGAAGAATTGAGCCCCATTGAGTTCATCCAGCAAATCATCAACCACTGGGATGGGAAATTTATCTTTGACTGTCAACTTATTGAGAGCCCTAAAGTCTGGACGCATCCACTACTCCCCATCTTTCTTGAGCACCATGACCACTGGTGATGAATAAGTACTAATGCTGGGACGAATGACACCTGCTTCCAAAAGTTCCTTGATTATTTTTTCTATTTCATTCTTTTGGGTGAACGGATATCTATATGGGCGCACATTTGGGGGTTGGGCCCCTGGAACCAAGGTGATGCTATGATCATGTTCCCCTCTTGAGGGTGGAAGCTCATGAGGCTTGTCAAACACTGGTAGATGGTTATTTAAAATCTGTTGCATCTCCAAATGAATTGACAGAGACTTGGTTGCGACTGCTTGGATGGAATTAAATTGATCTATAACTCCATGATGGCCCTTTTTTAGCAATTTTTCCATCCTATGTGAGCTGATGATAGAGGGAGCTCCCGCTTGGAGTCCCCCGAGGGTATGTGTGGAGTTGTTCTGCTTAAAACTCATATATAACTCCTGGAAATCCATTGTGATAGGCCCCAGAGTGCGGAGCCAGTCAGCGCCGAGGACAATGTCGCATCCTCCCATGTATATGGCAAACATGTGGGTCTTCAACTGATAATCCCCCATTTGAAGTTTGACATTTTCACAGCGGCCTTCACATTTCATTGTGCCCCAATCCGCGATTTGAACTTGGAAGTTAGAAACTGCTCGCACAAAACAATGCACAGCTTCCGCGACTTTTTGATGGATGAAATTATTTGTACTTCCTCTATCAATCAAGACTACTACTGGGCGATGTTTAATAAAACCTCTGATTTTGAAAGTTTGAGGTGAAGAAATCCCTGCCAAAGCATGCAGCGAAATAACTGGTTCATCAGGTACATTGTCCTGTTGGTTGTCCTCTTCTACCTCCTCATGTTTCTCCAATGGTGGATCTTCCTCCGATGAGCTATAGTCAGTGGCATCAATTTGAAAAAATTTGGGCTCCTTGCATTTATGACCTGGGGAGTATTTTTCATCACAGTAGTAACATAATCCTTGCTTTCTTCTTTCGGCCATTTCTGCAGGTGACACCTTTTGGACCTTAAGTGTTTGAGTGGTGTTGTGAGCCTGTGGGGAGTGACCCTTAGCGGCGAAATTTGGGCGACTGTACTGGGCTGCTAACGCACGTTCCACGTTACGAGCTACCTTGCAAGCCTCTATCCACGTGGGAGGGTGGTGCAGTTGGACTTGGGCTTTTATGGCTTCTTTAAGACTGCTGATAAAACATTCCGTGTAGAATGCATTTGAGAGATCCCAGGTGCGGAAGGCTAAGGCTTCGAAGGCTGTAATATATTCGTCCACTGTGCCAGTTTGTCGGAGCTTAGTAAGATGACCCAAAAAAAGAAGATTCTTGGTCAAAGCGGTCTTGAAGAGCTTTTTTGAAGGTGGTCCAAGCCCGAAAAGGTCCACTGCAATGTTGATGCCATTCCCACCATTGCCACCTTTCATTGTCCAAGTACATGCTCGCCACCATAAGCTGAGTATCATCATCTAAGATGTTATTCAAATTGAAATACTGCTCCATTTGTGCTATCCATGTTGTCGACTGAGACCCATCAAATTTATGCATATCCAACTTGGGACGTCGCTGACGAGATTGTTGGTGGGTGCCCCAGACGTGAGGAGAGTGGCTAGACTCACCCTCACTGTGTCCCTTGCCATTATACGCCTCCTCGTGGGCTTCCTCCTTGCCCTTCAAGATTAGTTTCGATAGGCTTTCAATTTGAGTTTGGATGGATTGCAAGGTTGTTTCAAGGTTGTCCATCCTCTCATTGGCCATAGCTTGAGCTCTAGTTTCTACCATGCACCAATCAGATGTTCTTGAGATTTGGGACCGCCAAAAAAAAATTCAGTAAGAATTGAATGGTACCACCTTGCTCAGCTTACTCCTGGCTTATGAATACTGCAATCGCCAAATCTTCAAAATGTCAATGCTGCAAAAAGTCCTGCGAAAATTATGCCCCGGTATAGGAACCCCACACATTACTCAGATCTGGTGGATCTGAGAGATCTGAATGGCGGATCTGATGGCTCTGCGGCTCTGATGGATCTAATAGATCTGAATGACTGATCTGCGAACTCGAGACTGCGGGACTGATGTTTGCTGCTGCTGCACCCCTTTGCACAAGCGGATATGTAAGAGATGATGCTTGATCCCCCGACAGAAAAGGGAACTATGGTCTTGAGGAGTGTCAGGTGCTACAGATCGCAATATACATAAGGGTCTGGCAGTAGTACTCGGCCCAATGTTTCAGGGCTCTAACTAAGGAGGATCGACCGTACCCTTAGCCATACAACCCGACTACCCTATTGTACGGGCGAGTAATCTCTCCGAGTGCTGTTCTCGGTGTACTGTAGCCACAAGACGGCCGACGGTTTATCTATGGCGAGGTTTCAAGGGAGCCTAGGGGGCTTCTGATATACCCAGAGGGTACGTGGAAGACAATCCGTGCGCAGTTCTGTTTAATGCGCTACTACTCGAAGGGGTACCCACAGGGGTTACAAGGGAGTCCAATAGACGTGACCACCTCTTGTATTTCCTGCGTGCATGCCTCCCCAAATCCGCAGGTTTATGCGCTCAACAACAGATCCTGTGGTTTAAAGGAACACGTCTCTAGCCAAAAAACTTTTTGCTAAGAAATGGAGATCCCACCGGCCCTGGAAAGTGCTCTGATACCACTTGTTATGCTCTTAACCTGCAAAATGATACCCAAATACAGAATATGCGAAGAAAAGATACCCAAACACAGAACAACAATGATTTTATTATTCAGAGAGTAATGTTCACTTGCCTCTTCGAGGGGGCAACCTCCAATAGAGCAGAGCTCGCTTACAAAATAAGACACGATGCTCCTCGCAGGGAGTCTCTATCCTTTATATATGACTCATACATGCAATACCACAGATCAATACCGTGGGTTTTATTAATACCATCTATCTAATACTATGGCCCATTTGCAACTAACTGTGGTCTCGTCATTAATTGCAGGTTAACCACTTACAAATATTAATATGGGCTTTATTGACTCTTGACTATGACGTGATCCCATTACATAAATAAGGGGGTTAGGGTGGGACCCTAACACTGAGAGAAATGGCCAACCCTTTGAAAACAGTTTTAGCACTGTCTTCCCCTTGAGAGTGTAATGTTGTGGAAAATTCATAGGCAATATCATCATCATACCGCTTTAGTAGCTCCAAGAACCCCAACCATTGGTGGTTTATGAAGATGTCAACTACAGGTAAGTGTTGGTGAATTCTCCTAGTTTTTGGGGGTTCCCTTTTGTAAATCCTCCCCCCATATCTTCTCTATTACTCCTTGATGGTATGTAGGTGTGGAATTTCAAAAATTGAAGCAGTCTCAGTGGTGAAACAATGGCATAAAAAAATGGTGAAAGAGTGGCACTACGCTTAGTGATAGTGAGGAATAAGGGTGCTCAAAGTTATATTCACTAAGTTATTTTTTTTTTATCTAAACCACAACAACTTCCAAAAGGATCCCCTACTAATCAATTCACTACTATATGCTCTTAATTTCAAATATTCTGTCCATGAAATTGGGTGTAGAAATAAAGAAGGAGAGTATCACTCCTTATCAAAGCAATTTTAGGTGTGCATGAAGGTTTTGAGATAGTATCGAGCCACTTTGACTCCTTTTTTTTCCTCTCAATTCCTCCTGTAGCTCCTCTCGGCCCTCCTATAGCAATTGAAGGCCCGCCTGTAGCTTCCTCCTGCAGCACTGTGAAGGTAGGGTTCAAAACTCCTTGGTGGCAATCTAGTTGCTTGATGCACTAGCTCATCCTTCCTCCATTGGTTTTGGAATAAGTGATGCTGTAAATGGAGTCGAGCCAACGTAATATCATTTTTTGGTTAAAATATTAGAGCACTATAGTGACTTAGCATTAACACAAGTTTCTTCTTTTGGACCGTTGTTGCCACTAACTATAATCATCTCTCCATCCTTGTGATTATCACCCCACTCTTCAAGGACACTAGTTTGTTTTGAGTTGATATTTCCACGTTGCATGGGTGACTTAATTCACACTTGAGTTGACTGGTCGAGGGTGGCCAAGCTCACTGGCCACCTCCAGCCTATTAAAACACTTTTCTCGCTTAAAACACATTTTTGTCATTTTTATGCAGAGGGAGGAGGTTAGGGTTGCCATACCTGAGCCTACTTGTGGATCGATCTACTGCAGAGGCTTGCATGATGAAGCTATACCATACATCATTATGATCAAGGTAGTTGACCTTTTTGACTTATTTCTAGTGCATGTCTTCATTTTTTATGCTGCCTTGACTGTTGCTATTGTTGTGTGTTTGCAGGTGCCTCTTCTAATATCCAAGATGTTACTGTTGGTGGAAAGCCTCCTTGAGAACGAGGTGTCTCTTCATGGCTACAAATCGAGCTTCATCATCCCTTCTGGTGGTGGAAAAAAACATAATATCAGTGTTTACTGTGTGGTTGTACAGGCTGCTATAGGAGGAGTTTCTTCCTGTAGCAGTATTTTGTTCTCCCATTTAAGTCTTCAGTTGGCATGAGGGAGATGAGGGAGATGATGATGAGTGATGAGGATATGGTTAGAATCATGGAGGAGTAGTGTAGGCACTGTAGAGATAGAAAATGATAGCTTTTGTGATTTTTTAAGGTAGGATAGAGTGGAGAAGTTTGAGAAAAGTTTTGGTGAAATGAGTGGATGGATGATGGATGGGGGACGAAAATGTCACAAGAGGACCCTCTTTACCATTTCTCAGAGTCGGAATGGTATTTTGGATTTTTTTCCTCCTCTGATCTCCCTCCTGTAGCTCCACAGATTCCTCCTATAGCGTTATAGGGCCTCCCTGTAGCAACACAGGTCCTTCCTGTAGCATCATAGAGAGGAGGATAATTTCAAATTTCTTGATGATGAGATGGTGGAGAGAGATAGTAATGCATATGGATAGGATGGATATGGGGTGTATGGATAAAGGAATGGATGACATCCTATGGGTCTTGGCCTATAACCATGAAATCTGCCGCTGTATACAACTCTGCAAAACAAAAGAAAGTTTAGCAAATAGGGTATAAGTTTTTGTTTTTTTTTTTTGAAAAACATAGTTACCGATCAAACGGGAACTATTACCTCAAAATGGGTACTCAAGCCCAAAAATCCCTAAAAAACATGAAAAAACAACCCAAAAATAAAAAGTGTTGATTCTGGATCATTTATTTATTTAATTTTTAATTAATTAAATTTATTTTATTATTTATTTATTTATTATTATTATTATTTTTTTTTTGCAGAGTAAATTTTCAATATTTTTAAAAAATAACAGTAAAAAACAATAAAAGCCATTTTGTTTGGTGCAAAAAACACCTTGAAATCAAAAAGTGTTTATGCCGGAATAAAGTCTTTTTTCTCCAGGGTATATTTTCAACATTTTTTAATAATGACCTTAAAAATAAAATATCGTGACTCTGAAAAGCTTTAAATTTCCAATGATTTTCATGCATGACATTAACGATAAAATATCATGTCTTTGAAAAGCCTTAAAATTCCAACGATTTTTAAGCATGACATTAAATTTAAAATATCACTTCTTTGAAAAGCCTTAAAATTCCAACAATTTTCAAGCATGGTGCTAAGAAAAAATATTTATAACTGTTTTCAACCATACCGTTAAAGATAAAATATTACGACTTAGAAAAACATTAAAATCTTGACAAATTTTCAACCATGGAATTAAAACTAAAGATTATAACTACAAAACAATCTTAAATTTTCAAAATATTTTAAACATGACATTATGGAAAAATTATATGACTAAAAAAACTTTAAAAACGAACACCTAAATGAAAGAGCTATTATAGCAAGAGTAATTTAAAAAAAATGCTAAATGTATCGCGATTTTGAAATCTTAGCTTAAGACAACTTGATACATTGTAAAAAAAATTAAAAATCAATTATCGAATTGACACACAGTGTAGGTGAGCTCAACCAATTGTAATGAAAACTTAAAGACCAACTATGAAATTAACACATTGTGGGGCACATTCGATTCATTATAACAAAAAATTAAAAATCAACTATCAAATTGCATGTAATGGGACCGAGTTGCTAGACAAGCATTGACACAGACCCTACAAAATATATATATATATATCTATATATATATATATATATATATATATAAGAAAGATACATAAGAAAACAAAAATTCGAATATTGAACAAAAAAAAAAAAAAAAAAAGAAAAAAAAGAAAAAAAATTCAAATATTGAAAAAAATAATAGTATAAAACATAAAAACCATGACAAAAAAATCAAATATAAAAAATATATAGAAATGCAAAAATTCAAATATTGAAAAAAAACAATAAAAAAAGCACAAAAATACAAAATAAAACAAAAATTCGCATATTGAAAAAAAAATAAAAAAAATAATAACAAGTAATAAAAGATAAAAAAACATGACAAAAAAAATCAAATATAAAAATTATATAGTAATGACATAGAAAAAATTATAAAATGTAAAAAAAATTAACCATACCATGTAAAATTTAAAAAAAGAAAAAGAAAAAAGAGTAAAATAAAATAAAAACCAAAAAAAATTACAAAAATAAAATACAACATTAAAAAAAATAAAATAAAATTTCCCCGACCACCCCGAGGCCCAACTAGCCAGGGGTGGCAAGAGGACCATTCATGACAAAAACTAAATTAAATTTCATAAAATATATAAAAAAATTAAAAAAACAAAAAAAAACCATAAAAATGTAAAAAAAAAACTCTGAATTAACTTGTAAAAATAAAAATATAAAAATATAAAAACAAAAAATTAAAAAAATATATATAATTTAGCTAAAATAAATAAAAATAAATAAATAAAAACTATTTTTTAGATTAAAAATTAAAAATAAAAACATCATTTAAAAAAAGTTAAATAATTACCAAAAACCAAAATAAAATAAAAAATAAAATAAAAATAAAAAAAAATAAATTCAAAACCATTAAAAAATAAAATTTAAAACTAAAAGTAAAAAAAATTAAATTTAAAAAAAAAAATAAAAAAATTATATTATAAAATTCAAATTAAAAAAAATAAAAAAACATATTTAAATTTGAAAAAATAATAAATTTAAAAATTAAAAAAAAAATTAAATTTAAAAATTAAAAAAAAACATAAGTTGGAGTTGTTTTTCCATCATCTTAACAATTAGTCGGATTCCATAAAGTTCACCATGGAAATTGAGGTTGATGGTAGCCTTCCTTTCCTTGATGTTCTCATTTCAGAAAAGGATGATGGTTCTTTCTCTCATCAGATTTTTCGGAAGAAAACTCACACAGAGCAATATCTTCATGCAAATTCCCATAATTTCCCGACTCAGAAACTAGGTCTTCTCAACACCTTAGCCACTCGGGCGTCGCGAGTTTCTGATGAAAATCACAATGATGATGAAAAGACCCACCTCCTTAGGGTCTTTAATAAGAATGGTTATAGCAAGTCCTAGGGTCTGAGAGCTTTCCTTAATGCGGAAAGAGGTCCTAAGAAGAGAATCGATCCAAAGGATCGAGCTTATGGGGTTCATCTTCCTTTTATTCACGGGACCACGGACAAAATCGTGAGGATCATGAAAAAACATAATATTCCTTCTTCCTTTAGACCCCTTCACAGTATTCGAAGTTCTCTTCATAGCCAACCAATCATTGTTGTCATCATAGCCAATTTCAGAATTAAATTATGATAAGTTTTTAAGAAAATTATCTATTTTTTTAAAACCATATAATTAATTTTCCCTTTTTTAATCTGATCCTTAAACATTTGAGTAATGTGTAAACTATTTTTCCTAACAACTGAGTGAAAAAACAAATAAAAACAACTAAGTATTCAATTTCATTTTAATTTGTGAAAATATTATATACATATATATATAATAATAATAATAATAATAATTTTATAAAAAAAATGAAAAATCAATATTTATTTTATTTAAATAATAATAATAATAATTTTACAAAAAATTATAAAATGATTTAGAGATTTAGTAAATCCAAATAATAATTTTAACAATATAAATTTTCATGTGGGATTCCTTATATTGGAGAAACTGACTGCTCCATTAATTAGAGAATCCAAGAGCATGCAGTGACATTAGGCACAATCGTTCCCGCTCATCAACTCTAGTTGAACATGCAAAGCTCTAGTTGAACACACCATATTGCAGCTGGACATGCAGAGAAATATACGCACCATATTGTAGCTGAACATGCAGAGAAATATACACAGCATGTATGCATTGAGGATGCAAGGGTCATTGCTAGGGTTGATCACTTCCACTTGTAGGAAGCTAAGAGATGCTATTGAGATTGAGAAGCATGCAATCAATATCAACAGGAATGATGGTTGGAAATTAAGTAGGAGCCCTCTCTTCTTGATTTTGCCCCCCTGTTATTTCCAGTTACATAAATTCTTAAATTATTTTATTTTAGTTTAATTTAATTTTAATGTCATCCTTATTTTATTGATTTTTCTTATTGTAAATTCTTAATTTCGACACTCCCAAGCTCATCTTAACATTTGGTGAACTTGCTCAAGTATTGTGGTATTGTGTCTCCCTTCTCCATCTTGATCTTTCGAAGCTTTTTCTTCAGTGCCAACTTCCTGTGGTCGCTGTTGTTCTGAAACAAGTCGACCAAGGTTTGCCACATTGCATATGGTGTATCCTTCCTGTTGGATGTTTGAGACAATATGATCTCGAACTCCTTCTAGTATGATCATTCTCACCTTTGCAACACATTTCCTCCTCTTTGCCATATCTTGAGCATCAATTGCTGGAGGCTTGGAATATCTTTGTCTATGAATTCCTTCAGCCCATTGTCTTCAAACAATGCCTCCATCCTATCCTTCCAAGCAATATAGTTTGAACTACCCTCAAGGGAATATTCGAGTCTCAATCCGCAGAACAACATCTTGCTGGCTTTGAAGAATGATACTACAAATTCGATTTCACCTGCAAAAGACAAACTCGTATTCTCCTCTTCTAGAGTGATTTTTGCTCTGATACCATGTAGAAATTCCTTGTAGATTCAAACTGTTAAATGTAATTTACTAGAACAATAGACTTGAATCTACTCTACTCATCATAAAAAACAATTAAACAATCGCGAAATCACGAAGCATACAAGAGAAAGAATTCAATCAACACATTACACAATGGTTTCATGGGGAAAACCACAGCTAAAAACCCCTGCTATTTGTATATTGCATTAGTTGGAAAATATTAGAAGATTACAATGCTTTGCTCAAGCCCGAGCAACCTCTGCATTATCTCTATCTGTGTCACAGCTTCCCAGACAAGCCTAGGCCAATACTTAACCAATTTTATGCTTGCCCAAGTCCCTATTTCCTTTCATTGTTCAATGAGGAATTAAGCCCTTATTTAATAGGAATTTTCCTCCATTGGATTGCACAGTTCTTTTAGGCTCTTCTGCTGACTCTATGCACCATCTGTACAATTTAGATAATTATACAACTAATAATCCATTGCCCTCGAACTCTAATCTCAACTGGGTAACTCTCGGATTTGACATGCATGAGTTATTTATGAGTGAATGATTAGTTAACTAGTTGAACACATGAAGAAACACCCCACTGCTTGACCTCCTACTAGTTCCTCAATTAGTTGGAACTAGTTTAACTGACTTTAACTCAGTTAAACTCAATTAATTAATTACAACTCAAAATAAACTCAACCAGGGCTCCTATAATGTAGGAGACACTCTACACAACTCAAGTTAGACCTCAACTCGAATTAACCAATCCAACTAAGTCAAATTAACTTAGTTAACTTGCACAAGTTATCTTGTGATGTAGAATTACAATTTTATTCCTGATTTAATTCAAGGACAAAATTAAATCAGGATTTTCTTGTTTCTTTTGAACATGCACGTTCTCATTAATTTCTCCTTCCTCGATGTCTTCATAGCAAGATTCCTTCTCTTGATATTCCTCATTCCTTTTTCTAGAATGGTCCTTTGTATTACCCTGCTCTTGATTTTGAAGGGCATTGAACGAATTTGCAAAAGTGGATGCCAAGTTGTTTCCCTTGGGGGCCTGGGGTTTTTGAGGTGCCCCCTTCCATTTCTTCCCACCTTTCCTTTGGGTTTGCCACTGCTCTTCACAAGGATGGTTTTGCTATGGGCCCTTGTTACTAGAATCTTTTGAGCAATCACGAGCAAAATGCCCGTATTCGTGACAAAACTGACACTTTAATGGGATCTGCTCATAGTCTAAGATTTGATGATGCTTCCACTCACCTAGGGTTAGGTTGATCTCCGTTGGAAGACCCTTTTCTAAATCAACCTACACATAGATCTTTGTAGAGGCAAACTAAGAACCTTTGGGTTCTGCTTTGTCCAAATATTTTCCTACCCTGTTCCCAATAGCTCTCAAGCAGTCATCGCTCCAGGGGGATAGAGGGAGACGTGGAAGTTTGAACTAGACCAGAATTGTTGTGGGAATGCCCTCATCAGGGTTGAAGTTGAGGGTCCATTTATTTAAGGACATCCATGAGATCCAAATAAATATGGTCCATTTCGAAATATTATATCTCGATCTTCCTTAAATTCAAACGGAAAGGCAAAAAATCCACTACCTACTGCATACAAATCTATGTTACCTCTCATATTTGGTTTCTAGGTTTTGTCGATCCAAGCCTCCATTGACCGAGGAGATGGCTACATTTTGGTGAATTTCCCTATTAGGGCTCTTTCAAAGTAGGCCAAAGAAGTTCTTCGAGCACTTGATGGCAAAGTAATGTCGTGGATCTCATTGTTTCTCCTCACAAATTTTGACTGTGAATTAGACGTTCTCACATGTTTTGGAATGGTAACAACCAATGCTTGAAAGGCCACTGCTTCAATGTCAGGTAAAGAGGGAGGATGAGGAGCAAGGTGGGGAGGGGGAGCGACCCCTTCTGTGGGAGCCATGGAGGGCTAGGGTTTCAATGAGCTTTAGGGGGAGCGCGAAGGCGGCGCGCGGGCTACTAAAATCATTTATATTATATATTAAAGCTTTATGATTTATCTTATTTTTAAACATAATATTATAATTTAATATTCAATTATATATATATATATATATATATATATATATATATATATATATATATATATATATATATATATATATATATATATATATATATATTATATTATTTTATTTTATTTATTATTATTATTTATTTATTTATTTATTTTTCTCGGTTTGGTCCTAAGATGACTGCATGCTTAACCTTTGGCTTGATAAACCACAACTCAGGGACATTTAAGCTGTCAAAATTGCACATGGATTGCGCTCGGCCTAGGCCACAACAATCTTTAACATGTTTGGATTTTGTCCACATAATTTCATACCAGTAAACTTCACATTACAAATGCCTTAATAATACACCCCATCATTGTCTATTCTATGACCCATAAACTTAAATTTATATTTAAACGTAAAAAAATATATATACTTTTATTATTTTCACTCTAAATGATTCCACTGAGTATTTAGTCAAATAACTTCTAAATTTATAACATCTTAACTCTATCTTTAAACATAAAAAATGTACTTTTATTATTTTTATTCAAAGAGTGATTCCACTCAGTGATTTAGTTAAATTTATAACGTGATATAACTGGTTTAAATTTTGTAAGTAATGATTCAATGTTTTGTACGTACACTTAATAATTTTTAATATATTTTGTATTTTAGGTAAAACGTACACTTCATGTGTTAGTATATTCAATGTGTACCATAGTTTTAAGAAACATACTTCATGTGTTGGAATATTTTATGGTTCTTATAGTACATTTCATTTGAAATGCGGTTATATAATTACGCCGTAAGGCGTTCCCTCTGAGATCAATTCCCCTCTCTGCCTACCTGTCATCGTCTTACACCATAGGATCTCATGTTAGATGATTGCAAAAGTTTCAACCACTCGATCTAGTTTGGGAAACCGTTTGCGCATCTGCTTCCATCTTTGGCCTTCCATCTGCTTTGAATTCTCATCGCAATTGTGGATACTTCGGCCTTCCATCTGCTTTGAATTCTCATCGCCATTGAAGATAGAGAAATCGTGTATTTCAATTCCTTCATCTGCAAGAAAGTAATTTGTGGTTTTTCCTTGATTTAGCTGCATGTTCTCTAAAACTGCGGGCTGATTTCAGACTCCATAGCACCGTAAGGTTTCCGTCTGGCGAGTACCATAAGGTCTGCAGGGAGATTGAGGTAAGAAGCTTGCAATGCTAGCGACTGAAATTTGTTTTAAATTTTTCTTGGTGCATATAATTTCGAAATGAATCTGAAAGAGACTGTAATTATGATTAATTCAAGAGAGAATTATAAGATATAACTTGCGCCATTTTGATTATTTTTCTTAAAAATATTCATATGCCTTCTTTTCCCAAACTTCTCGAAGAATGTTTAGAGATTTCAAAGTAAATATTCGATAAAAATTCTGCGCTACAGAATTTCTTTGCTTTTAAGAACTGCTACTTTCTTTTCTACCTCTGAAGTCTTCGATTGATATTATCTAGATGCGTACTATAGGAAGTTGGTGTTCGTGGCACAGGGGCTTCACAGGTAAGGTCTGGCTCTAATTCCCTTTGTATATTCTATTGTCAAAATTCCGCTCTACACGCAAACGGAGTTTGAATTTTCTTTTCGCTCTTTGATACCCTGGTATAGGGTAAATTTCCAAAATGTCTATGTGTCATCTTCTCTCGGCTCGATTTCCATGGGGCTAAGCCTCTTAAGTTTTAATTTTTTGCATCCCCTGTCAAGTATTGCCCTTGAATCGTTCTCATACTCTCCGCTTCCATTGTATTTCCCTATTATCTTCCAAACCAATGCATTCTAGTGTTGATATATATCTGGTGTTTCCCTTCCAGCCGCAAAGGGGATTCTCAAGATTTCTTTTGTACGGGTAAATAATTTTTTCTTCGCTGAGTTTATAGCTTGTGAATAAGTTTTCGAATTTACTCTCCTTACAATTCGAATGGGTTTCTATGCAATGTGATAGATACAGGTTTGGAGACCAGTGTCATCTACTGGTTCGTCTACCTCAGCTGTCACTAATAAATCTACTTAACTAATACCCCTCATTTGGATTCCATAATTCATTCTCTCCATCCTAGTGATGGGTTTTATGATGCCCTCTAACTGAAAATATGGCGGGTTGTGTTCGAATATGTATAGTTGGTTATCATAATTACAGTGCATCTGTAACTTTTCCAAGGTTGGAATACCCCTTTACATAAACTTAACCTAATTTCTCATTCGAGTAATCTTACTCTAAAATTTCCTAGTGGTTGTATTCCTTCTGTGACTGTTTTATGGATTCATCAAACCCCAATTTGTAAATCTATATCTTTTTTAGAGTGTATTATCTGATTGGTTTTCTTTTGAAAAGTAAATACATTCGATTTACAAATACCCCTGAAGTTCATCAGTGTGAAAACGCTTGGTAAATTTATAAAGTTTGTGTTTTATTGCTCCATATTATACTTGGTGTAATTGTTAAACAGTAATGTTACTTCTCTGATTTACCTTTCGTTAACGCTTATATCAATTTAGTGTTGAAGAATTTGTGGTTTATTATCACTCAGGAATGTATTCATCCATTGCTTTGCTAAGCTCTGGTTGTTCATGGTTTTTCGAAACATATTAGTCTTGTAGGGTGTATTTATATGTATTTCACAACATCAGGATGATTTTACACGCGCCAAATTCATCACCCTTGTGCGTAAGGTTTGCATCCTACGCCCCTTTAGTATTTGATGTGGATTTCATATGTTTCATATTTAATTAGAAAGTCATTTTCGTATATTACCCAAACGGCAACCATGACTTTTACTCTATATCTACCTGAACATGGTTTTTGTTTATGGTAGCCTGTAGCTAATGGAATGACTGGAATGCACTTGGGTTATTTAATTCACCCTCTGATTATCAATCAGAGTAGAAATTAATTGTGAGCTATTTGTGTCTGAGGCATATTTTCTTTATTGGTTAATTAGTAATTTTCACTTTTTCTTTAATAGACTGTTTTTAATTCCAAAGAGTTGAATCCATCTCTCGACGCGTTCTCTTCCGTGTTAATTCTCAGTTGTACCAACACGTCCTTTTTAATAACATATTTTTTTCTGTACCATCAGACTCCTAAACGGAAATTGTATAATTTTCTAACTATGTTTCTCAATGATTGTTTACCTTAAGTGATGACCCCTGTATAAACTGGTGATCTACGCTTACATATTTATGATTGAAGCTTTAAATATTTTTCTTTTTCTTTCTTGTATTTATGATTGAAGCTTTAAATATTTTTCTTTTTCTTTCTTGTGCATGAAACGAGAGAATAGTATTTTTTTGGTTGATCAATTGGTCGACAACTACATTAACAGTATGTACAAGTATATGCGTATATGAAAGAGAATAATAAATCTTGTTATTAATTACTCATTCTACTAATAGATACCAACTAAGTCCATTTTAGAAAGTCAAATCCATTCTCATTCAATCCTCCACTGAGACACACAAAATATATCAGAATATTATCCGTATCCTATATAATTCTATATTTCAGAACTGTTATCAGTAGTTAAAAATAAAACAACAACTTGTGGAGTTCACTTTACACCTTAGTATTCATAAGAAGTTGAGTAAGTCTAGTTACATCTTGTTTAAGTTGCTTCTATTTGTGATATAACTACTTTTACAGTACAATATACAACAATATTATTCAACTATGCCCATGCAAACAACATGCAAGAAAATAACTTAGAACAACATAATTAAATCATACAATAGAATATTCCACCTTCAACAAATAAAACATCTTTCATATCAACTAATGTGTAGGATAAACAATATTTTAAATAAACAAGACCCAGAAAATCTAACCATAACCACTGGATCTACTTGATATAAACAATTTTTCACCCAATCACGAACCTTTCACCACCAATTCTCCCCCAAGCTGAGATCTTCTTTTCCCCCCATAATCAACAACCTCTTGTGATTTTAGGCAATACATTTTTATGCCTTACCTCCCTAACAGCCTTTCTTTAGTGGTGTCTAGCTTTCCAGGCTCTGCCAACCCCAATAGCCTAGGATTTTTCTTATTTTCCAAAAAGAATCTCCCCTTTTTCGTTAAAGCCTGCCTTTGTCTCTAGTTGTGTTTTATTCCCCCTTGCTCGGTTTTTTTCCGCACTGAGTGATTTAAATATTTTTTCCTCCCAGTCATATTAAATCACTTTTAGCCACCCGTAGGGATTTTTTGGGAGTAACTAAGGGAAGTTTATCTTGTTTTTATCCATCCACCTTAGTGATTTTGGGTAAGGATCCCATTAACTAAAAATGTTTCCCAAGTAATTATCGAGGTTATCTTTAATATTCAATTTTTTAATGCATCACCATGTTGTATTTCAATAATGGTTCATTCTAAATAAAGAATATTTACATGAACACAGTTGGGTATTACACTTGGCTTGGTTGATGCAAATAGGATGAAATGCATCTTGAGAAGGATTAGTAGCAATGAGATAGAAACAATAGTAAAAATATTCACTTAAACTTCTATTTGATCTCAAAAAGGATAGTATTAGGTGTAAGACCAAATAAAATTAACTTCAAATATATAATATTTACACTTATTCATACTTATGGAATGTGAGTGAATGTATGTATGTATTCATTGATTAAGTAAAGCCCTACTCTTTCCCAAGGTATTTCCCATTACTCCACCTAAATTTGGTGTATTGTCCTAAATTTTTCTTTGACTCCTTTTATTTTTAAGTTTAATTTTGTCTTATATTGTCTTAATATTAAAAATTGGTCCATGAATTTATTTATGAAGAATTCAAAAATATGCCTTTATATTAATTCTTTTATGTTTTGATTTTTTAAAGTATATTCTAACCATTTTTTTCATAAATACTAAATATAATTATGCATTTAAAAATGTAATTTAACCAATAAAAATATTACAAATTTGCAAAAATTGGATCATCAAATTTCTACTAAATATACTAAAATATATAATAATTAAAAAATATTATTTTTTTAATAATTATATATCTATATCTCTCTCTCTCTCTATATATATATATATATATAGCAGGGAGAAAATTTTATGAAAATATTGACTATATATTATTGAAAATTATCTTATATATAAATTAATTTATTTATGATTTGACATATTAATTCAAGAATATTTTAAATGTTTATTTTATAGTGTGTAAATTTCGTTAAAGAGAATAGTAAATTATAGATAACAGTGTTTTTGATTAATCACATTGTAAGGATTCGTTCCACGTTTCGAATCAACTAATGTGGTTCATCCTTAGGACAAGGTGAGAAATCAATGATCTCAAAAAATAAATAGCATGGATGCATCATTGTTCAGTGTTAGCCTTTCAAAATTAGCTGTTGGTGAAATAAAATTATTTAACTCATATTTAGTTAGAAACTAGCTGTTATGTAATAATTAATTATTTAATATCAAAATTGTCAATAATTTATCAATTTAAATAATAATATAATCTAAGAAAAACTTATTTATATAATATTATAAGTTAGAGTTGACCTACTCAATATGAATTAGGTAGAAAACTAGTCGTTATCATGATATAATAAATTAGTTACTAATAATATTAAAATAATACTAATTTATTTATATAATATTATTAGTTAAGGTTTACCTATATTATAACTATAATAGTATATATTAAAAAAAACATGCTCTTGAATTTTTATTTACTTATATTTGTTTTGTAAATTGCATGTATCTAAAGTTTTTAAAGATTTTTTTAATATTAATATTAAATATTCTAATTATATTGTTATTTAAAAAATAAATAAATAAATAAAATTACTTTTAAAATCTCACTAAAAAATTTCTCAAATATACCGTTAATAAAAAAATCAATATTTCATCAAAATAATATATTATATTTTTTAATATTGTAAAAGTTTTCAATATTTTTATTTTATTTTTTAATGTTGTCAGTGTGAAAAAGTTCACCGAGGTTAATTTTCAAAAACACTTAATACTACGGTATGTTCTAATCTACAATAAAGATAACAATGACCTAATTCTAAAGATAAGAATGACCTACTGCTAGTACTCAGAAAAATAGTGTTTTTCCTTTCAAATTTCCTTCCTTCCTGTAATACTGGCTTACTGTAAAGAGGTAAAAAAATTATAAATTGAAAAATATTGTGAGTCCTTGAATGCGCACTTTCTTCTCAAGGCAATTATGATACTGCTATTTGGATAACGGATTTTGTTGTTAAGAACATTTCACAACCGCTAAAAGGAAATAGGAAATAGTGCCAATGACCAAGACCCCCAAGTTACTACAGTGATCACCAAACTTCTGAGAAATAAACATGGAAAGGCTACAAGAGCCCCCAAGTTACTACAGTGATCACCAAACTTCTGAGAAATAAACATGGAAAGGCTACAAGAGCCCCCACCCACTAGGGAAGTTCTGGATAAAACACACTTCCCAAAGCCAACATACGACCATAGACACCTCCGACTGCACAAAATCCACACACCACGAAAGAGGGAAAAAACGTGCCAAACCGGATGAATGGATAGAGCCCACCTGGCCCCACAAAAACAACACATTTGATCCCAACCGTTGATCTTGGCTGCTAGATCCAACGGCCATAAATCATATCGCACAACCTAACACGACTAAGAGATGGTGTGCGATCGAAGGCGGTTTCAAAGTCAACCAACCTGCCACGTGTTACAATCTCTATGGGATCGCTCCTGAAACTGCAAAACCATAAACCACTCATGAATCGCGCGATCTCCAGAAAATCGACCATGCTGTGGTTTTCAAGCCCGAAAGCAAAAAGAGGGAAAATTCCAGTTGCTGGAAAAACTAACCACGCATTCTATTTATTCTTGCTATAGAATCAAAATCCGATACTATGCTTGTTTGGGAAAAAACCCGGCAACTTGTCTGCCGATGAACTGAGAACCTCGTTCAACTGATTCCGGGATAAAATGAGACATACTTTAGCTTGCCTTTCTACCAAGTACATACTGATAGGTTGTATAAGTTCTTGCTGGAAAAATCAATTCATGCTTGTCAACCTGGCCCGATATCTAAACACTTCTCTGTCCTCTGTGGCTTGTTCTTCGTAGAGAACCTTTAAACGGTTTTGAGGTATCTCCTGCCACTTTTTCACCATTTTGACATCAGCATTTTTCACCCCTTGGTTGGCCAGAAGGTTCGCTAGTTTATTGGCAAATCGTCGGACATGGTTGAAGCTAACCATTCGAAGCTGCTGGAGGTGAACGTGGATTCTTTGGTAGACCTGGATTAGTTTCCAATGAGTAGGGACTTTCTCTCGTTGAGTACCTTAGTTGATTCTTTTCACAGAGTTAATGGTAATCTCTGAGTCTGCTTCTACAATCACATTTGAGCCATGGTTCTGGATTAGAAATTCTAGCCATTGTTCCAAAGCCATTAATTCTTCCATATTATTTGTGGCTCTTCCCAAATGGAAGTGGAAGATAAAGATAATACTGCCCTTTTCATCTCTTAAAACTCCTCCAAAACCAGTTGTTCTCGGGTTGCCTTTTGAAGCCCCATCAATGTTGTATTTCAGATAGCCTTTCGGTGGTGGTTCTCAAAAATCCTTCTTTGTATCCATAGTTATGTCCTTCCTAATCAATCCTTAGGGAATAATCCCTTTCATTCCCAGTTGTCTGAGAATTCTCAGCGCAGTCTTAGAGGGGGGATTTTTTGGGAGATTGCATACTGTGATACAAGCTGTCTCCCTGAGCTGTTTTAGGATCTGATCAAATAGTCTATGAGGAATAACCTTTTCATTCTTAAAAATTCTTTTATTTCTTTCTTTCCAAACATTCCAGATAATGAAGCTTGGCGTGAAGGCCCAAGCCAAATTAAGCAACTCATTCTCCGAATAGTTTCCTCTCCACTTGTTTAGGGTATTTGTGATACTACTTCTGTCCCTATCTGTCTGTTGGAAAATGGTAGAGAAAGAATCCCACAACCAGGTGGTGTAAGAGCAGTTGTTAAGAATGTGCTCCATGGTCTCCTCCTGCTCTTCATAGAGCTGGCATCTGGAAGGCCCCATAACCCCCCTTTTCCTAATGTTGTCCCAAGTTAAAATTTTCTTATGATGAACCAACCACGTGAAAAGCTTGATCTTCATCCAACCTTGGTGCTTCTAGAGGTGCTGCCAGGTATTTTCTGGAACATTGGAATCAAGCTCAAGGAGAATACCTTTAGCTTCCTTAAGATTAAAGGTGCCTTTATTGTTATTGCCCCATCCCAATTGATCTTGCCCCTCTGTTACTAAAATAATTCTTTGTTTAAGCAAGCTCCCAAGAGCCTCTGCTTTAATTTTAATGGGGCTATCATCTCTGCAGTCAATTTTTCTCCAGCTTCTCCACTTTCTGGAGTTCTGAGCAGGATCCCAGAAATCCTTAACTTTTTTTTTTTTCTCGGCAATACTAAATACTTTGTATTAATATGTATAGGTAAACTTTTACATCAAACAGACTAGCTGCCCAGGGCCAACTGTGGCTCCTTGGGTGGCGATATCAAACTTATATTTTTTGCCTCGCAGGGCACTAGTTCCAGATAGCTTGAAAAACATGACGCTGAGATTTTCCAGAATGACTTCAAAACAACCCACGCAGGGGCATTCCAAGAAGACGCATAGCCCAAACAAACTATAGAGACCGATAACATTACCGAGAACCGATAAGAAACAGGCAAAGACATAAAGCTTAGACCAGAGATTAGACTCCGGACCCAGTGCAACTGTGGAAGCCGCGAGCCAGACTTAAGGACATAAAGGAAATAGACTATGATGCAGAACGAAAACTTGAAATTAGCCAGCACCCTGACCCCAGCCTGAGAGAAGGAAGCAAAAACGAAGGAGTGCCGCTGGGAACTACTCCTCTGGTTCTTCTTCCACGAATCTGCTTCAACCTTGTCCCTCTGGAACCCCTTCCCACATAGCCATGGGATTCTGCGTGGGAGCTGGCAGCTCGGATTCTTGAAGTTGGGAGGGGTGTTGAGGCAACTCTCTTCCTGAATTGCTCGCTGCATTGGAGGGCTCCCCCATTGGGCGCTTTCCCCTCTCGTTTGCTGAACTATCCTCCGCAGGAACCAATGACGAACTTTCTTCATTTTCCTCAGGGATTTTGGTAAAAAGCACAGAGATGTGGGCATTAACACCTGCATTGTCTCTGGAGCTACCCAGCGTAAAGGTGACTGAGCCAAAGGCTGGGAGTATGGGCTCACCCTCAATAGAGCTGCCCACTTCCAGAAATTGACCAGCTGAGAGTGGGGTGACTCCCGCCCTTCGATAACAGTAGCAACAGCAGCAATGATGATGAACGTCAGCTGCAGGAGGACGAGAGGATTCTCCACGTCCTGGGCCTCTTCTGCTAGGCATCCTCTCACGCGGCCGCACCATGGTATCCTCCAATTCCTTTTCCTGAACCAGAGCAGTGGGGGGCCGACAGTTGCTATGGTCCCTTCCCGTAGCTTGCTGCATCCAAAATGGGTATTAATCGAATTTAACTGAGCGAAGACAGAGCCCAGAAAACACAAGAATGGCGCGGACCTCACCCAGTCTTTCAAAAACCAGATCGTGGTATTGGCACTCAGAATTCTGAGAATTCTTCCTGTCGCTCTGAGCTCTCTTACCCACCGATTCAGCATATTTAAGCTCCTGAACATTCCCTCTGAAATGACCTTCATTAAATGCGTCTTGCAGGATTGCCATCACCTCCCGCAGCTCCATTAAGATCGCCCTTATGCCTCTCACGTCTTGAAGGATCAGCAGCTTGAGGCAATAAAGGCTCATGCTCATCACGTGTCAGCCCATGCGAGGCATGTGGCCTCCCGTGGACAGGCTCGATGACACCCGCATCCGGGGCAGAAATCCTTAACTTTGTTTAACCCTTGGGAATCTGTTTCTTGCTTGAGGCTTAAAAAATCCTTTGTTAACAGTGTTGGCTCTTGTTGCCATTTGTCCTCCCAAAAGAGTGCAAGATCTCCTGCTTTGATTTCCCAAAAATTGTTTTTTTGAACTAGGCTTCTATTTTCCTAGGCTCTGTTCTAGATGTGAGATCCTTTTAAATTTCCAGACATTCTTATGAGATCATTAGTGTGCCAAGAGCTGGCATATTTATCTTTCCAGATCCTTGCCCACTAGGCTATTGGCTCCTGAACCCATCGCCAACAAAGCTTGGCTGCTAGCGCTTTACTAAGAATCTCCTGATCATCCAAGCCTAGACCCCCATGACTCTTGGGTTTACAGATTTTATCCCAAGAGACTAGGGCCCACTTCTTCTTTGTTTCTTCCTTGCCCTAGAGGAAATCTCTTTGCATATTCCTGAATTGATCTAAAACTCCTTTGGGAGCTAGGAGGGCTGTTAACATAAAAACCGGGATAGATTGCAAAACTGCCTTTGTCAGAACCAACCTGCCTGCCAGGTTTAAGACTCTGAAGGTCCAATTTTTGACTTTGTCCTGCAACTTATTAAGCACCGGTTCCCAGATACTCTTGTGCATAGGTCTGGCAGTGAGAGGGATTCCCAAATACTTTGTGGGGAGTGAATCCCTTTGGAAGCCAAGAATTCTTGAAATATTTCTCTGAATAGCAATGTTAGTGTTTAAGAAGAAGATTTTTGACTTAGAGAGATTGACTTCCATACCTGTAGCCATGGCAAATTCCTTCAGGATTTTATTGTAGGCTAAAGCTTCTTTGACTGTGGGGATTCCCTTTGGGTTTCTAGTGGTACTTGTGATCCAGGTGGATATTGGTGGCCACCTGCCAAGTCCACCTGGACCCCCACCATTGTTCTTCTCAGCATTTTCAGTTTCCTTAATTGTAGCACAACTTACTATTTTTAGCAGTTTTTCGGGTCTTGAACTTCCGGAGCCGTTTTGAGGCCCTAAACGACGTTTTTTGGGGAATCCAGGGGCAATATGGGTCCATGGAATGGACCCCCATGGACCCATGTTGCCCGTTCCAACAATGATAGTGCTCGGATAGATCTTTCTAACGAGCTATTGTATGCGTCAAACAGAGATCGTACGCCAAGGTTACGACCCTGGGAAGTTGATGTACCAACTTACCCCAAACGGGGCCCATAGTTTGGCGTTTCATCTTCTAGGGTTAGGTTTTGGAATGTTAAGGGTTTTTCCACTGTTTCTCAACAATAAATAGGCCTTCGAGCCTCATTGTAAGACAGTTCAGAGGCATGTAGCCATCACATCTCTTCTCAGAGATAAGCTACCATCGCCCTAGCTGGTTTATTTCCATTTCTGGTTGTAAGCATGTTTTAGTATTTTCCATTAATGAAATGAAGTATTATTTCCGCTGCATCTTTGTGTATATGGTTATCTCTGTAATTTGTTGCGTTCCTGTTTAAATCCGGATCAGTGGTATCAGAGCAGTCTGCTTTTTCTCTGTTTTTCTTTGCATGTCCCCAACAAGGTTGGGATATAAGGAGTTAGGGCTTGAACTAGTTGAACCTTTGCCAGACCAGCCTCGCAAATCCCGTCGGCCTCCCATGGCAGATGAGAAGAAAGACGAGGGGGCAGGAGATCCCATCAAAATCTTGCTCGAAGAAGCCCTCGAGCGACAACGGAACGCGATGATGGACAACTTTGCCCAGATCCTTCAGCGGCTACCCAGAAGCAACGCATCGGCTTCCAGCAGCTACTCTGGAAACGGCACACCCTTTAAGGTACAAGTTAATTTTGAAATCCCCATATTCGAGGGTCAGATAGACGCAGATGCCGTAGATAAATGGTTAAATCTGCTAGAGGGTTATTTTTTTGTTCATGAATTTTCGAGTCGGGAAAAGATTGTTTTTGCTCTTCTCAAAGCAGCCCCCCACGTCAAGGACTGGTGGGAAACCTACTGCGAGCAGAAGGATGAAAGTACTGGCTCACTATTTTCAGCCGCACCCACCTGGGATTCGTTCCGGGATGCCATCAAGGAGCAGTACTACCCTGTTGGAAGCTATGAGGATGAATACATAAAGTGGACCACGCTGCGGCAGGGAAGGGACCAAGACGTGCTGGAGTTCACCAATCTTTTCCATACCCTTCGCACAAAGTTGGGTATCAAGGATTCGGAGCAACATTTGATACTCAAATACCGTGGCTGCCTGCACAAGTACATCCAGGAAGAAATACAATTCCTAAACATCTCCTCGCTTGGCGCAGCATACCGATATGCCGTCAAGGTCGAGCAGAAGTTTAAACAAAAGAAGCGAGACTTTGGATCTGCGAATCCAAAGCAGGGGAAAGGTGCCCCTAAACCACAGAACAAAGGACAAAGCCAAGGCGGGACAGCCCAAGACAACCAGCCGAAGCTGTAAGCAAAGAATAGCGCCGCGAAGCCGAGAAAGGACACTGGAAAATGGTGCGAGTTCCATAAGAGCTCCACTCACAACACAAGTGAGTGTCGGGCCAAGCAATCACTAGTGGCTGAGCTAAAGGTTTCAGAATCAGATGCATGTTCCGACTCTGAGTCAGAACCTGATAAGGGGAATGAAAAAGGGAAGCAGATCATTGATGCGGATCCCAGTGCCACTGTTGCTACCGCAAAGATCCAGAAAAATGAACCCGAAGATCCAGAGGAGGAGGAGCGTCTCTTCGACTCCCAGATGTGGGTAAAGGGCTCCCCAATACAGTTCATTGTTGATAGCGGGAGTCAAAAGAACCTCATTTCGGCAGAGGTCGTGAAGCGGTTGGGCCTACCGACCACAGCACATCCACAACCATACACCATTGGGTGGCTTCACCAAGGACGAGATCTTCGCGTGAGCCAGCAGTGTCGCCTTCCATACAACATCAAGCCCTTCACGGATGAGGTATTGTGTGACATTGCTCCCCTTGAAGTTTGTGATGTATTACTAGGACAACCATACTTGTGGAAGCGACACGCTGTGTATGAATCAAGGCCCCGTGCTGTTATTATTACATTGGGAAATAAGTTGTATAGGATACCAGAGGTAGCACCACCTACCGCCATCTCTTTGATTACTGCAAAACAATGCAGTAAGATCATTTCCAAAACCAGGAAATTTGTTTTCCTGATGATACGCCCTCAAGGAAAGAAGAAGACAGTGGCCACGGCCTCCAGACGGGGTCCCTCTGCACGACAACTACAGATGGACAAGGTTGTGGAGGAGTACGAGGACATCTTCACCTCCCCGGCAGGGGTTCCTCTGCACTGTCAAGTCAAGCACTCCATCGATCTGACCCCAGGTGCGCCGCTACCCAATGGACCAATTTATCGGCGCTCCGTTCTAGAGAACGATGAAATCAAGAGGCAGATTTAGGAGCTCCTGCAGAAAGGTCACATCCGTCCGAGTTCATCGCCCTGTGGGAGCCCGATCGTGTTGGTACAGAAGAAGGATGGGACGTGGAGACTCTGTATTGACTATCGGGCGCTGAACAAGATCACTGTCCGTAATAGGTACCCGATCCCACGGATTGATGACCTCCTAGACCAACTAAAGGGGGCGAAATATTTCAGCAAGATCGATCTGAAGTCAGGATATCACCAGGTACCAATCGAACCCTCTGATGTGTGGAAGACTGCCTTCAAATCCAAGGAGGGCCTCTTCGAATGGTTGGTTATGCCTTTCGGATTGACGAATGCTCCTGCAACCTTCATGAGGCTAATGGATGACATCTTGCGGCCATTCACCAACTCCTTTGTAGTAGTATACTTGGATGACATTCTGAACTTCAGCCAAAGTTGGGAAGAGCACCTCCACCACATCCGACAGGTTCTCCAAACACTGCGGCAACACAAGCTATGTGCCAATTTGGAGAAATGCACTTTTGGCATGACCCAGGTTTAGTATCTGGGATACATCATTGATGAACAGGGGGTGCATGTCGATCCAACCAAGATCCAAGTCATTCGGGATTGGCCCTCTCCAACCACTCTAACAGAGCTCCGCAGCTTTCTAGGTCTTGCCAACTTCTACCGCAGGTTTGTGTTGGGGTTTTCTCATATTTCTTGGCCCTTGAGTCAAGTCACCAAGGGAGGGGCGAAAGCAAAATTATTTTGGTCTGAATCTCAACAGAAGGCATTCATGGAGTTGAAGGATCGCCTCTGCACGGCACCAGTGCTCGCGTTACCAGATTTACAACAACCATTTGAGGTCGAGACAGATGCCTCTGACTATGCTATTGGGGCAGTCCTTACTCAACATGGACATCCAGTGGCATATCACAGTGAAACACTTTCAGACACAGTCCGGAAGTACCTCACTTATGATAAAGAGATGTATTCCATTGTACAGGCCTGCCGACAATGGAAGCATTACATTTTGGGGAAGGAAACGGTCATCCACACAGACCACCGACCCCTGTAGTTCATACAGACCCAAGGGAAATTGCAGAATGATCGCCATCAGAAGTGGTCTACATACCTGCAACAGTTCCACTTGAATATCAAGTATAAGAAGGGCAGCACCAATAATGTTGCAGATTGCCTCAGTCGACCACTGATCATGGCGTTAACCACCGTGCTCAACTCTTGTGGGCACGAGACTTCTTATTGGCCACTTCTCTACAAAAGCGACCCAGAATTCGGCCACACATACTAGACACTCTTGGAGGGTCAGCATGTTCCAGATTTTCACCTTCAAGATGCCCTATTATGCCACCTTGGTCACCTTTGTGTTCCTTCAAGCGAGCGTGCCAAGATGATTTGGGAAGCCCACTACAGTCGGGCTGCTGGGCATTTCGGGGTCGAGAAAACAGTGGCAGTTCTGCAAAATTATTTCTATTGGCCGAATCTTCGACAGGATGTTGGAAAGTACATCAGATCATGTACTGCTTGTGCCATTGCCAAACCGACCATTAAGAAGCACGGCCTCTATACCCCGTTGCCTACCCCAAGTCGACCTTGGGAATCCATCTCCATGGATTACATGTCAGGCCTTCCTTCCACTAAGCATGGAAATGACTGTGTTTTTGTGGTCGTCGACAGGTTCTCGAAGATGGCCATTATGGTGGCCTGCAAGAAGAATATCACAGCAGAAGCCACTGCTAAACTCTTCTTTGAACGAGTGTGGGTGCACTTTGGGATCCCACAGTTTATCATCTCAGATCGGGACAGTCGGTTTCTCAGCACATTTTGGTCCAGTCTCTGGTCAATGCTGGACACCAAACTCACAAAATCCACAGCCTTCCATCCTCAAACTGATGGCCAGACAGAGGTTGTCAATAGGATGATTGTGCACATTCTGTGCATGTATAACTCAAAGAATCCACGCACATGGGACGAGAGCCTCCCCTATGTTCAACACAGCTACAACCGAGCTCTTCACAGCTCCACTGGCCATAGCCCTTTTCAGGTGGGTTTGGGATTCCAGCCACTATGCCCCATTGATGTGGTCATGCCACTTGCAGCTACTCACATAAATTCAGCTCATGTCCAGTCCGAAACAGATAAGGCCACCAGCTTCATTGAGCGCATCCAACACATTCGCTAGCAGGTCCATGACATTCTTGAGAAATCAAATGCCAAGTACAAGCAGCGACATGATCAACATCGGGTGCCACACAAGTTTCAGGTGGGCGACAAAGTCTGGTTGCATTTGCAAAAGGAACGCCTTACTGGAGCCTATCGGAAATTGAGACCACTCCGATATGGTCCTTACACCATTACTAAGGCTATGGGAGACAATGCATTTGAGCTCAGCATTCCCCCATTCCTTGGCCTGCACCCAGTGTTCAATGTGGACCGCCTTCGGCCATACTTTCCACCCTTGCTAGACACATCCGACATTGCAGAACAGCTCAAACCCACAGAATTAAATCCAGATTGCATGGAACAAGCTGCAACTGATCGGATCATGGACACATAGATCAAGAACACTCGCCAACAGAATATCCAACTGTATCGAGTTGTCAAAGCAGGCCAACTCCTTCAGCAGGGCAAGTGGCTCACCAGGGAACAAGTTCAGCAAAAGTTTCCTCATCTCATGGAGGAGCTCAACGCAATGGGGACCATTGCTTCCTAAGGGGGGAGGAATGATCCAGGTGGATATTGGTGGCCACCTGCCAAGTCCACCTGGACCCCCACCATTGTTCTTCTCAGCATTTTCAGTTTCCTTAATTGTAGCACAACTTACTATTTTTAGCAGTTTTTCGGGTCCTGAACTTCCGGAGCCGTTTTGAGGCCCTAAACGACGTTTTTTGGGGAATCCGGGGGCAACATGGGTCCATGGAACGGACCAATGTTACCTGTTCCAACAATGATAGTGCTCGGATAGATCTTTCTAACGAGCTATTGTATGCGTCAAACGGAGATCGTACGCCAAAGTTACGACCCCGGGAAGTTGATGTACCAACTTACCCCAAACGGGGCCCATAGTTTGGCGTTTCATCTTCTAGGGTTAGGTTTTGGAATGTTAAGGGTTTTTCCACTGTTTCTCAACAATAAATAGGCCTTCGAGCCTCATTGTAAGATAGTTCAGAGGCATGTAGCCATCACATCTCTTCTCAGAGATAAGCTACCATCGCCCTAGCTGGTTTATTTCCATTTCTGGTTGTAAGCATGTTTCAGTATTTTCCATTAATGAAATGAAGTATTATTTCCGCTGCATCTTTGTGTATATGGTTATCTCTGTAATTTGTTGCGTTCCTGTTTAAATCCGGATCAACTTGATCCATATCTGTAAATCCTTTTCCGTGGGCCATATTCCCATGAATTTGCAGATTATAGCATAATTCCCCATATGTTCCCTGTGTGCCTGCAGTGCAGGGTCATCTAGAACTACTCTAGGAGTAGTATCCGTTTTGGGTCTGCATGGTCCCTTTTGTTTATTGTCCCTTGTTCTCTAGCTTTTGTCTTCTTCCTCCTTATCTTTAGTGCTGACATTTTCCTTGGGCCTAACCCCATCTGTCTCCTTTTCATTATTATTTTTTTCCTCTTCCACAGAACCTCTAATATCACCCAGTGGAGACTTGCCTCTGCTGGCTACAGCCTCCTTGTAGGAGGGAGTAGAGCTCCCTCCTCTGTGGCCCTCCATTAGGAGCAAGCACTGAAACTCTCAGAAACCCTAGCTGCGCGTTTTTCTCTCGCTCCTCTCGTGGCACTCCCTAAAACAACAATGGTTGTTTCGGCCAAGATACCGTAGAGAAATGAAATTTGATTTTGAGTATAAAAATGGAAATAAAAATGATTTGGAAATATATTTTTTATGTTTTAAAATTGTTTTAGGTATTAGGAGAAATGAAAATTTGGCAAACAACCAATCAAAGATGTGAACAATGGAACAAATAAAGAATGTGCTCGCACATTCTCATTTTCTTTTGTTTCGCTATAAGTTTGGGTTTATAAGTGGAAAAATGGAAATTGGATTTACAAGTGGAGAAATGGAAATTGGATTTACAAGTGGAGAAATGGGAATTTGGCAATAAAAGAGAAATGGAAACAAAAATTTGGCAAACAACCAATCAAAGATGTGAACAACCAAACGAATAAAGAATGTGCGCACACATTCTTATTTTCTTTTGTTTTGCTATAAGTTTGGGTTTATAAGTGGAGAAATGGAAATTTGGCAATAAAAGGGTGAACAACTAATCAAAGACATGAACAACTGAACGGATATAGAATATGCACACACACTCTTGCTTTTGTTCTATTATAGATTTGGGTTCTTAAGTAGAGAAATGGAAATTTGATTTTGAGTATAAAAATGGAAATAAAAATGATTTGGAAATATATTATTTATGTTTTAAAATTTCTTTAGGTATTAGGAGAAATGAAAATTTGGCAAACAATCAATCAAAGACGTGAACTGCCGAACCAAGCACATTCTTGTTTTCTTTTGTTTCGCTATAAGTTTGTGTTTATAAGTGGAGAAAAGGAAATTGGGTTTATAAGTGGAGAAATGGAAATTTGGCAATAAAAGAGGTGAACAACCAATCAAAGACGTGAACAACTAAACAACTAAACGAATATAGAATATGCACACACACTCTTGCTTTTGTTATATTATAGATTTGGGTTTTTAAGTAGAGAAATGGAAATTTGATTTTGAGTATAAAAATGGAAATAAAAATTATTTGGAAATATATTTTTTATGTTTTAAAATTGTTTTAGGTATTAATAGGTGGCAACCCTAAAAAAATTTATCTCAAAAATTGATTGGAGATAATTTTTTTTATAATTTTGTAAATGTTACTAAGTAAAAATAAAAATGGTTACATAGGTGACTGAGTCTAATTTTATCTCAATAAATTGTGTTTTAAGGAGAAGTGACATCATAAACTCAAGCCCATCTACAATAGTCCATGTACTATTCTGAAGCGGGTTGGTGTGAATGCATGTCATTTAGATTTGCCCAACTTTGCCTCCACAGTTTGGTTAATGTTAATCATCTCAAGCCTTATATGTCATTTAGATTTGCCTTGCCAACTTTGCCTCCACAATGTGGTTAATGTTAGTCATTTCAAGCTTTATGAAACTCCTATTCTTGAAAGGGAAGTTCAAGTGACATCATAAACTCAAGCCCATCTACTATAGTCCATGTACTCTTTTGAAGCAGGCTAGTGTGAATGCATGTCATCTAGGAAGCTCAAGTGACATCATAAACTCAAGCCCATCTACTATAGTCCATGTACTATTTTGAAGCAGGTTAGTCCATGTACTATTTATCTAGATAAATTGTGTTTTAAGGAGAAGTGACATCATAAACTCAAGACCATCTACAATAGTCCATGTACTATTCTGAAGCGGGTTGGTGTGAATGCATGTCATTTAGATTTGCCCAACTTTGCCTCCATAGTTTGGTTAATGTTAATCATCTCAAGCCTTATATGTCATTTAGATTTGCCTTGCCACAATGTGGTTAATGTTAATCATTTCAAGCTTTATGAAACTCCTATTCTTGAAAGGGAAGTTCAAGTGACATCATAAACTCAAGCCCATCTACTATAGTCCATGTACTATTTTGAAGCAGGCTAGTGTGAATGCATGTCATCTAGGAAGCTCAAGCGACATCATAAACTCAAGCCCATCTACTATAGTCCATGTACTATTTTGAAGCAGGTTAGTCCATGTACTATTTTGAAGCGGGTTGGTGTGAATGCATGTCATTTAGATTTGTCTTGTTAGCTTTTCCTCGACAATGTGGTTAATGTTAATCATCTCAAGCCTTATGAACCTCCTATTTTGGAGGAGGAAGTTCACATTTCCCACTTGTTAGCTTTGCTTCCACAATGTGGTTAATGTTAATCATCTCAAGCCTTATGAACCTCCTATTCTGGAAGAGAAAGTTCACATTTCCCACTTCTGGATTTTTAGCAGTTGTTGGAGGAAGACACACGATTAGACCTATAGCAGCAGTTATGACGTATCTTGATGGGCACCAAAGCCTGATGGGCACCAAAGACAACTTCCTTAGGAAGACACAATGTTAGACTTGTAGCAACAGTTATGACATATCTTGATGGGCACCAAAGCCAGCTTCCTTCTTAGGACAAATGGTTGTCCCAGGTTTCTTAATAGTTAGTTGTAGGATAATGAAGGCATGGTTAATCTTAAGCACTATGCATTTTTTATTTATATTATTTCTTAGTTAGCACTGACTTTGCCAAAACAACTAATCAACTAATCAGATCTCATCTTAAGTAAAATATTATAAAAGGAATTTTCTTAGAAACATAAGAATGTTTTGGGAATCAATATTCTTATGCTTATGTTTGCAAGTTTTCATCTTCAACATTTGAATGTTATGGCTTATCAATCATTTGAATGTTATGGCTTATCAATCAGCCAACCACTAATGTAGGGAGGCATATCCAGTGGTGTAGCAATTTACAGATGGGAAAGAGGTTGATATTACCTCCAGAGCTCCCAAAATATGCAGTGATTTGGGAGGCATATCTAGTGGTGTAGCAGTTTGCAAATGGGAAAGAGGTTGATATCATCTCCAGAGCTCCCAAAATATGTAGTGGTTTGGGTCGTCAGATCCAAGAGGACAAATTAATGACAAAGTATGCACCAGCGTAATAGATTTTTATATGTCACGATTCTTCCCCAGTTTATGCCTTACGGCGTTTCCTTTGCAACATCTGGTGCAATTTCTAGTATAATATAACTTCAATATTTTCATAACTAACCTGTAAACAACTCTTCGGGATTAATCTCGACCATTGCCATTTTTTCCCTTCACAATGACAAATGGAAATGAATCCCACTTTTAAGCATAATGTAAACATTAGACACGTGGCACCTTTCCCTACTAATAAACTTCACCTTTTTAATGGAAAATATTAAATGTCTTATCAATCTTTAAGAAAGAATGGAATAACATTTCCTATAATATATGTTATTTTTATATCAAATTTTTAGTGGAAAGGGTATTTGTGTGGTATAATTATGTATTTGGTTCGCAATAAATACATAAGGTATTTTAAAGTTAATTTATCAATTTTTTTTTTTAATTATTTTTTTTTAATAAAAATACTTGATTTTCTCTATGAGAATTATCTGAGCAACAAAATGATGGTTTTGTATGTAAATACATTACAAAACCACTCCAATAAAACACAAAATTTACAACGCATAACGCTACTAATTGATTATAAAATCTTTCATGATAACTTGTCTACATGCATGTGTTTCCTTGGGGTTTCCATGAAGTCACTTGCGCCCCCAAATTTTCCATTTGTATACTTTGTTTTACCAACCAATTTAACTAATTTTTTTTAATTGACTTCATTTGCCATTAGGGAATTACAATAGGCTTGACTTGACCATTAATCATTAATTCACCTATCGTCAATTTACACCACTCATTAGCATACTTGTTAGCTTCTCTGTTGAAGTCTCTTAGGACATGGAAATATGCTTTGGATGGGATATCTTCCGCAATTTCTCTGGTTCTTTTCATGATGTTTTCCATATATTTCTCCTTTGGGAAAGAGCCTTTGACTAGATGATGCAGGATTATGAGAGATTCTCCCATAATCATAAATGTGTCCACTTGAAGTTCTTTGGCTTACAAAAATCCCTTGTAGAGACCATATATCTTTGTTTGATTATTTGTCATATAACCAAGACCCCATGAGTACCTAAACACTTTGTCCTCCTTGGGGGCCAAAGAGTATCCCTCCCCCTCCTACTGCCCCTAATTTCAATTATAACTATAATGATGGAAATCAAATCATATTAACTTAAAAATTACTTTATAGTTAAGTGATGTAAATATGCTAGTATGCATTCCAAGTGTGGAGTTCAAAGTCAAGGCCTAATTAGTATGTATCCTAGGAAACCTGAAATAAGGGAAATCCCAACTAGAAGGTGAGGCCTATGCTTTGCTCTCTTTTCCTCAATTATGAAATGCAAGTACGAATAAAAAGGGTATTCACTATGGACTTACCCTCACATTGTGGCCTAAATGGCTACTGCAAAATCTTCCTCCTCCTATATTGTGCTCTCAAACCTGACTCCTATATGCTCTGCTCAACCATGGAACAAGTACAATATCAAAGAATGGAACCCTTCTCTCTTCCTAACAACCTAATATCTAGCATATCTTGATAGTCATCTAGGGTTAGGGTTTTTCACCCTTAACCCTCAATTAATGATAAGGTTTTATAACTTCTAGAATCTTCTTGAAAAGCCACATGTGGCTAGTTGAACATGTGTTAGTAATGGGGGTTGACATGGCATCCTCTCATTATTGTGGTGGTCAACAAGCTCTGTCAACTTACAAGAGACATAACTTCTGCATATAAGTTCCAATTGAGGTGGTTTTTACACAGTTAAATGTCTCAATATGTAGAATATCATCGAAGGGCTAGGAGCTACACACCTAAGTTTTTACTCCAAAATGTGACATTTGATGACTCAAAATGGATCTGGAAGGTTCCAAACCCTAAATCTCCAAATAGGGAACCACAAACCAATTCCTCCAATTTTTCCCACCTACCGAGATATATGACAAATTGTATAATGATCCATTCTAGATCATGTCTCCCCATTTAGGAAGTTCTTAGGGACCTAACCACCCTAACACCTAATACATGAATTAATATATTATTACCAAGAAAGGATTTTATTGGTGAATAAGGATAGTAATAATGCTGACACAACTTTTTTAAGAGGAATTAGAAGAAGGTTTTGCCTACTAGAAATTTCCTCCTCTAGAATGTTCTAGAAGAATAGAAACTAGTATATATGAAGGTATTTGCATTGCAAAAGACGTCTTGGAGAATTCTCGTACTTGAGCTATTCTCTATTAGAGGCTCACCCCTTGAAGAGGCAAGTGAACATCACACCCTTGGTATAAAAGTATCATCTTTTTTCCCTTTATTTTTATGCTCTATGTTTTTATTATTATTAATTAAATATTTGGATGTTATTTTTACTTCTATTTTGAATATTTTTGTCAATTACACAACAAGTGGTATGAGAGGAACTTTCCTGAGACTTATTTATAAGCAAGAGACGTGTTCTAGTGTCTATAAAAAACCACAATTACCTATCATTATGTAGCTAAAACTATGGTTGGGAAATAAAACACATAAGAACTACACATGGTTTCACCTAGATGGAAATCCATGTAAGCTCTATAGGTACTGATTCGAGTAGTACTACATCAATAATAATTGTACACAAAATATCACTTCTATGTACCATCAAGTATATTGGAAGTCTTGTAGGCCTCCTACAACTAGCTCTAAATTAGTCACTCGATCCCTTGTCTGCTATAGTGGTACCAAAAACAAAACTTGGTAAGATTATTGTCATGTACCTAGGTTATCGAGTATTACAACTAAGGGTATGATCGACCCTCCCTAGTTAAATCCCTGAGATATTGAGTTGAATACTATTGTTGAAGCCTGAAAGCATATTACAGAGATATAACATAGGGTAATACCTTGTCCTTAGGACCCTTCAAACCCTAATGCTTGCTGCTTTAGTTCCTAGAAAATGAGTTTACTAAAACATGTTGATCTTCCTACATGTTTCCCTTCAAGCAACCCCCCCAAAGAAACACTTATTGTGATTTATCAATGCTTGGACGAGATTCTCTTATCAGGCTAGACCTTCTATTCTCCATTCATTAGTTACATTCCTATGCTCATTAGTCATTCACAGTGGTACATCACTCACCATGCCCTTGATCTCAGTTGTGCTAGGTGATATCTTATGTTGCTTCATTGGTATGGTTACATTTCTAACTTCCTCATAAAAAATGATGCTAAGGTTTTTTCTTGTTGTGTAGATGTTTGCATTAGATGGATGTTTTATTAGTTCTAACTTAGTAAAGATGTTACCGTGTTACTATTTCTAACCACCCAAGACATAAATACTTTTGGATAAGTGTGCCATTAAGCTAGACCACTAGGTACTATTGGGAAATCAAATTGGGTAGCATGGACACATCCCTTCAATACCTAACATTTTCTATTAAACACTTTTCACTCTCCATCCCATCCACAAGAGACAAAATCCCCTAACCTATGGTTAAATTAACATAGATCATCCAAAAGATGGTTGTCAAAAAGGATAAAAAAGAAAATGCAATCCCCAAAAAGTCAATTCAAGCCAAATAAAAGGCTAAATAGGTGAAGAGAAAGATAAAATTAAGAAAAGAAACTACTTCATCATGCCCCTTCTTTAAGATTCCTAAGAATAGAACACCTATATAAAGGAAGGGGACTTAGAAAAATCCAAATTAACGAAAAATTAAAGGAAGGGGACTTAGAAAAATCCAAATTAACGAAAAATTAAAGGAAGGGGAAGTGTGTGCAGGTTGAAGTACTAAAATCTGCCCCTCACAAGGATTTGCAAATAAAGAAGACTACTAGCCACAAATACACAAAAAATCGGCTAGTTGGACCATAAACACACCCTCAAAACTATCTATGACTTTGGAAGTTAATCTATATGTTATCCTTACATCCCCTTTCATGAAAAATAATAATATCATCCACATACTTTAAATTAGAGAACTTGGGAAATACTTTGTGTTTTTGCCCAAAGCCATGTGTAACGGAGGTAAGGTTGTCCCCTTGGTTAGTCCTTCGAGTAAATTGGTAACATTTTTTTTTTTGAATAAAAATTGTTTTACCTCTTGAACAAGAGATTACATGAAAAAATGAGTAGTTTAGATTGGTCAGTCACTAGGGAAACCTGACCATATCCAAAAAAGAGAAGACAAGGTAACCAAAGATTTAAAATACAAAATAAAATTATTGTATTAGGGTCTTTGAGGTTAGAAATGATCATTGGGTTTTTTGAAGGCCTTTTATTCCTTTTTTCTTGTGAATGTTAATCCATCTTAAGAAGTTGTCAAGAGCAAATGACATGGAGTCTGTAACAGCCCTGGTTAAAAATCCATGTAATAAAGTTAATAAAGGAAAAAGAATAACCAAGGTCAAGGGACACATATTCCAAGTTGAATGTTGGGAAAAACATAATGATGGGGATCACTTGTGATTAATCAATGGCTATGGAAATTGGCAAAGGAAATGATAAAGGCAAAGTGGCATTAATTGACATTTTATTTATGAAAATAATGGAAATTAGGAGAAAAGGAAGGTGAAAGGTCACAGGTTGCATGCGAGGAGGAAATTGAAGGAAAAATAGAGAAAAATGAAGAAAATAGAGGCCTTAATGATAAAAAGGCCTTTGAGGATCAATTCACAACCTTTTGTCAGTTTTTAGCTTGGAGCTCTCTCTCTATTCTCTCTCTCTCATACTCTTGCACACTTAGATTTTTCTTGGAGCATTGTGGCATACCTTGGATTTGGAGAAAGAAGACAAAGGAAGAGCAGGAAAGCGCAAGGGGACAACAAGATCAAAACCTACAACGAGCTTTCTTTGCAGGTACCGAGTTGCATGTATGATTTCCTTGGTAGTTTTGGCATGCATGGTATATGCATGTGGTTATTTGGTTATGATCTGTCATTGGCATGGAGGATTTCCTAGATTGACAGTGGTTTTACCTAGCCTTGCCATTTCCTAGATAACCATAGTTTTGTGGGTTTTCCCTTTTGCTTGCTGATTGGTTCTCATGTTCCTTATGGGTGTGGCTTGAGTTATTAGTTCTTGGAGCCTTGGTTGGAAAAATGATCTCGAAGCCCTGAAACAACTTGGGTTGAGTTACTAGTATTAGAATCCTTGGATAGAAAAACGCTCTAGAGCCCTTGGTGGGTTGAGTTACTAGTCCTGGAGCCTTGGTTGGACAAACGCTCTGGAGCCTTGTGGCAACTATGGGTTGAGTTACTAATCCTTGAGCTAGGTTGGAACAAACGCTCTAGAGCCCTGGACATCTTTGGTAGAGACCGATCTGATGATGGTTAGTGATGTCCAACCGTGAGGTGGAATTCGTAGTTGAGGGTTGATGTGGTTTGGACTCTGGAAGCCTTGGTTTGGTGTTGGTAGGTTTATTACATGAGATGACACATTCACGCTTGGAATATGGCGGAAGGGTGATTGGTTGAAGGAGAGATTTGGTTCAGCCCAATCTATGGTCGGGTGGTACATGGAAGTCCTTGACTTGGTGGGATTTTTCATATGTTAATAAGAGCTCTTTTCCTCCTGTATTTTCACGAGTATTTATACTTGTTATTATGGGGTTTTGATGGTTGTTCCATTTCTGTTATTATTTTGGTTATATGTTGGTTACAAACATGGTTTTATGACATACTTGAGTTATGGCTCTCATCATGTTTTGGTTATTAAATGAATTGTTAGTGAATGCATGACCTCATAGATGATAATGAACTATTGTGAGAGGCCATTAAACCTTCTTGACAGTTCTCAGATAAGTATGAGACCCCTATGTTCAGATGTGTAAATATGACCTGTACATTACTTGTTTATGATGTGTTTGAGGAAATGTCTATCATGGTTGGGATGGGCTAGGTTAAATACTTGTTCAAGTTTTGCATTAGAGGCACTGTCTGTTTGTTATTTATCCTTTTTGAGAGTTTCATTAAGTTTTGGGTAGAGGTCTAGGTCCTAGCCCTGAAAAAACTAGCTCATATCTTGAGGTCACTAGCACAACACTAAGTAAATTAGTTTATAGTCGCTCGAAGGTAGGCTTATGGGAGCAACTGGAGGGTTACATTCACTGGCTTTCCTTTTCATGGGAGCGATTGAAAGCCCGGGTCAGTGCAAAAGCAAGTTAACTCAAGGTTTGGGCACCTGGAGTGGTTGATTAGCTTCTAGGGGTCTTGTATCTCCTGAGGAAGGTCAGTTTGGTTTAGGTTCGTCAATTCCAGCCCCTCAACTGTACCTAGGAGGTTGAATCATATCATAGTAACTCTTCATCACATATTTACCCCAATGGACCGATAAGCTTGGGTAAGTGTGGGAGGAGGGTGTTACAGAGTGGTATCGGAGCTCCCAGGTTCAACACTTGGGTTGGATGGGTATAATATGCTTGTCATACATGCATGAAGGTTGTTTATGTGCTTGATGTGTATGCATGGCGGTGGTCATTATTGCAATTGTGTTGTCATGTAGAAGTTGATGATGTTGTTGTTGGGATGTGCTTATCATGAATGCATTTCAGTTCCATATGCGTTCATTATGCTTGTGGTCTATGTGTGTTTATTAGGTATGCATAGTGATGGTCATTATTACAGTTGTGCCGTCATGTTAAACCTGACCTGGTGGATACGTGTGATTTGAATAAAGAAGTGCATGCAAAGTCTTGCTCAGTGTAGTTGGCTACAAGTACTAAGGAAATAGTTCATTATTGGGTAAGATCTTGTGCATTTGAGTTGAATGGTATGTCTACATCAGTGCATCTAAATGTACTTCCATTGGGATCATACAATATGCTTCTGGGTATGGATTGGTCTTATCTTCACAGAACTAAGGTGGATTGTTATGAAAAGTCAATTGTGTACTTGGATGACAAAGAATATTACAGGGTAAGAAGAAGGAAACATCAGTTAGGATGGTTACAACTATGCAGGTAAAGTGCAACCACAGGAAAGGGTGTGTATTATTTGTAGTGCATATTTATAGTGATAAAGGTAAGGATGTTGAGGATGAAGAAGTCTTCAATAACTATCTGGAATTGCAGTAGTTTTAGGATGTATTTCCAACATAAATATCAGAGTTACCACCTCACAAGGAAGTGGAATTTTCTATTGAGTTGGTACCAGGAGCAGCACCAACATCAAAGGAACCATACAAGATGAGCACACTAGAGTTAGTAGAATTGAAGTTGTAGCTGAAGGGAATGCTTGAAAAGGGGTACATTAGGCCAAATGTGTTACCTTGGGGTGCACTAGTGTTGTTTATGAAGAAGAAGGATGACACTCCCAGGTTTTGTATTGATTACAAATAGTTGAACAAGGTGATGATCAAGAATATGTATTGGTTGCCGAGGATCGATGATTTGTTTGATCAGTTGAAGGGAGAAACAATGTTCTCGAAGATTGATATAAGATCATGATATCATCAGGTACAGATCAAAGAGGAGGATATTTACAAGATCACTTTCTGGAACAGGTATGGGGATTATGAGTTTGTTGTAGTTCCTTTTGGTTTGACTAATGCTCCAACTACTTTTATGTGCTTGATGAATAGTGTATTACATCCTTAGTTGGACAGTTGTGTGATTGTATTCATTAATAATATATTGATATATTATAAGAATGAGGAAGAGCATGTCGAACACTTAACAACAATGTTGATATTGCTAAGAGAGCATCGATTGTATGCCAAGCTTAGTAAACGTAGTTTCTTTCAGACATAGGTACATTACTTGAGACATGTTGTCTCCAAGGGAGGCATAAAAATGGATCTAGAAAAGATAAGAGTTTTTTGAGAAGATTTTTCGGCGTAAATCACATTAGAATACATTTGCTGACACGTTTCGAACCAACAAGTGTGGTTCATCGTTAGGACAAGTTGAAGAACCATACTTAGCAGCATGTTAAATAGAAAGACCAGATCATCCAACGACTATATTTGACTAGGAAACGACTAAATTAGACTGGGCAACTCGACTAGATAATGACTATATTTGATTGGGAAATGACGAACTGGACTGGACCAAGGGATAGGGACAAGAAAAACATAATTAGTTAATTAGTTATTAAGTTAGTTTTATATCTATTATTATATTTAAATAAGGTAATGTATATCTTTAATTAATATGAATGAATTCGTTGTCGAAAGGCTTATATTAAAGTTATATAATTAAATATTTAGTTAATTAATTGTAAGTTAGTTTAATATCTATTATCATATATAAACATGATTCAAAGATAGTTAATTGTAAGTTAGTTTTGTTATAGTTATTACCATAACAAGTAATTGTTTGAATAACCTATTAATAGATCTTTTAATAAAACTATTAAAATAAATATAAACTTAAATCATTAAGCTATCTAATATAAACTTAAAAATATCTAATTAAAAATAAAATGTATATTATTAATAATATATAATAAAAAATCTATTAAAAGGATAACTAATTAAGTTAGTTAAATAATGGACCTTCTAATAAATTTAAGGAAAAGAATATGTGGCAAATTTCCTAAAATAACTAAAACCAATGAGGAACTAATGAGAAAGAAAATAGTTTGATTTAATTTGCTAGTTAATTAAAAACAATTCTCATCTTAAAAATCCATCGTCAATATTTAGGTATAGAAGATTTATACAAGGATTTTTATTCCTTGTACAAACAATTTGTTCTTATTATTAATCGAGAAGGGGTGAAAGAGTCCAGGCGACCAAAAACATAAAAATCAAAGAGACGATAAAAAGGAAACACCAACAATCCATAAGACGAGGGGAAAAAAAGAAAGACTCTACAGTGAAGAACGACACAAGGAGTGGTGGTGGTGGGGAAAAAACGACTAGGAAGAGGCTGGTCGTCCTATTAATAAGAGGATTAATGAGCACTCAATCGACTTAAAAACGGGAGGACCCGGTCTTCCGCCCTAGCAGAGCATGCTGAGAAGACTAAACATCATGTATGTATTGAGAAGGCCCGTGTTAGTGCTAAGGTTCCACAGTTTCATCACCAGAAATTTAGGGAAGCCATTGAGATTGAAAAAAGGCCGAGCAATCTCAATAGAGATGACGGTTAGAAAATTAGCAGTTGTTGGATCCCTGCCCTCTCTTCCTAGCCGTTTTTTCCCCACCGCCCCCGCTCCTTGTGTCGTTCTTCTCTGTAGAGTCTTTTTTTCCCCTCGTCTTCTGGATTGTTGGTGTTTCCTTTTTATCGTCTCTTTGATTTTTATGTTTTTGATCGCCTGGTCTCTTCCACCCCTTCTCGATTAATAATAAGAACAAATTGTTTGTACAAGGAATAAAAATCCTTTTATAAATCTTTTATACCTAAATATTGACGATGTATTTTTAATATGAGAACTGTTTTTAATTAACTAGCAAATTAAATCAAACTATTTTCTTTCTCATTAGTTCCTCATTGGTTTTAGTTATTTTAGGAAATTTGCCACATATTCTTTTCCTTAAATTTATTAGAAGGTCCATTATTTAATGAACTTAATTAGTTATCCTTTTAATAGATTTTTTATTATATATTATTAATAATTTAAATTTTATATTTAATTAGATAGTTTTAAGTTTATATTAGATAGCTTAATGATTTAAGTTTATATTTATTTTAATAGTTTTATTAATAAGATCTATTAATAGGTTATTCAAACAATTACTTTTTATGGTAATAACTATAACAAAACTAGCTTACAATTAACTATCTTTGATTCATATTTATAAATTATAATAGATATTAAACTAACTTACAATTAATTAACTAGATATTTAATTATATAACTTTAATATAAGCCTTTCGACAACGAATTGATTCATATTAATTAAAGATATACATTACCTTATTTAAATATAATAATAGATATAAAACTAACTTACTAACTAATTAACTAATTATATTTTTCTTGTCCTTATCCCTTGGTCCAGTCCAGTTAGCCGTTTCCCAGTCAAATATAGTCGTTATCTAGTCGAGCTGCCCAATCCAATTTAGCCATCTCGTAGTAAAATATAGTTGTTGGATGATCTGCTCTTTCTGTTTAACATGCAGCTAGGTATGGTTCTTCAACTTGTCCTAACGATGAACCATACTCGTTGGTTCGAAACACGTCAACAAATGTATTCTAATGTGATTTACACTGAAAAATCTTCTCAAAAAACTTGATATGGATCACAAAAGCCTAAATTCAACAAGATAAGAGTTATCATGGAATGAATAACTCCTAGGAATGTGGATGAGGTTAGATCATTCATGGGATTAGCATGCTATTACAAGAGGTTCGTCAGGAAATTCTCATAGATTGCCTATCCTATTACATCATTGTAGTGAAAGGGAAAGAAATCTGAATGGACAGAGGAATGTGCAACCAGTTTTGACAAGTTGAAGTAGCTGTTGACAAATGCTCTAGTTCTAAAGATTGCAGATACAAATAAAGAGTTTGTGGTGTGTACAAATGCTTGCAAGAAAGTACTTGGTGGGGTTCCGATGCAGGAAGGACAAGTAGAATTTTATGAATTAAAGAAATTGAATGAGCAAAAGAAAAATTATGTGACACATGATTTTGAGTTGGTAGTGATTGCCCATGCATTGAAGATGTGGAGATTCTATCTTCTTGGTAGGTTTGCATTGATGAGCGCTTACAATGCGCTGAGGTACTTATTTGACCAACCTAATGTAAATTCCAGGCAAGTAGGGTGGTTAGCTACGATCAATGAGTTTGAATTCGAGATCAGGTACATTAAGGGAAAAGAGAGCAGGGTTGCAAATGTTATTAGCAGGAGAGCAGGTAAATCACATAGCGACTATGAGTTCATATGTGTTGAGAATTCAAAAAGGTAGTGAATATGTTAATTGTCTTTAACTTGATAACTATTTGTGTTACCTTTTACCTTATTAGATTTGTTCCTTTTTATTATATTGTGAGATACATCAAACAACTACCAAAATAATAAGAATAGTGACACAATATATAAGTTGCAAGCTAGGGCCAAAACCCCTCCTCTTGAGGGGAAACCCTTAAATCTCTTCTCTTCTTATAGATCCTTCAATTGAAGAATACCATGACCTAGAGACTCAGATAAATACCCTCCAAGATCAAGATCAACTTGATGTCCTTATGCAAGATCTTCGACCTCCTATTTATGATCCGAAATTATGTCTCTCTATAACTGCTACTGCTTCTCAAGAATACTTCGATCTTCTTCGTATGGCCTACTTACCTCTTCACTTGCCTTTCCATGAATCTTAAGGCTAATGAGACACCCTAAGACACATTCGCTTTACTTATTTTCTCTCCAGTCTCAAGGTCAAACCAAAGATGTCCCCAATGCAGAAACCCTAGCTTCGACTTTAACGTGGGAGAGAGAGAGACTTAACCCAAGCACTTTGACTTCCTTTTCTTCCTCTTCGTCCTTCTTCTTCGACCTATTTTAGCCTTCTTCTTTGCATAGAAAGAGATATTTGTGAGTGTGTCTAATGGAGGATGAGTTCCTCTCTCTATATAGGATTCTTCAAGGGTAGACGTGGCTCTTCATGTAGGCCGACTTGATAGCTTCTAGGCCGACTTGATCTTGGAGGAAATTTCGACACTTTAAAGATAAAAACAATTTTTTATTTACATGATACAATGTGCCCATAGGGTCTTCAATATATGACAATGACTCTTAAACCCTAGAAGCACTTTATGGGTGCTTGACCTATAAAATAAAAGGAATTGAGCATGAAACCCATGCTTCAATAATAATTTCTTTTCATTTTATATTTTTCAAGAATACATTTCATACTTATGAAGACTGAACCTAGTTACACATTTTTCAACACTCCCTCTTAACTAGGGAGTTATTCATACGAGGTACATGGTCATTCTCAATCTATAGAGATCTCATGAAAAGAGTCGGATTGGTAACCCATCTGTCTAGCATCATATTTAACCAACATTGTAACATAGCAAGGCCTTGACTAACAACTCTATCTCTCCACAAGATCAGAGCATGATGATGGCAAGACCAGTGACTTATAAACACCATAATATTTGTCTCTCAAGGTACATACTCCACTCGGGTGTTCAACGAATACGACCTTCATTGGAATATTCTTATCTTGCGTAGCTAATACTCAAAGAAAATCGGTCCATGAATACTCTTATCTTGAATTCCCTACCTCATTCTCAAAGAGTATTGAATGTCAGATGGTTACCCAATCCTCCATTCTTTCTTTCCAAGTGAAGGCAAGAATGTAGTGCCTATCTCTCTCTCTCAATTAGGGACGATACATCAACCAAATCGAGCTTGTCTCTCAAGTACACAAGCTTCTTATTTGGAAGTGAATTTGTCAATATGTCAGCTACCTGCTCATTACTGGAGATATACTATAGCTGCAACACACCATTTTGCACTAGCTCTCGAATGTAGTGATACTTGTTGTTTATATGCTTTGTCTTTCCTTGAAACACTAGATCCTCAGACAAACATGTACAACTAGTGATATCACAAAGTATCACTACAGGGTTCATCTGTCCTTCAAACAGGTCAGTTAACAACTTCCTTAACCATATTGGTTCTCTACTTACTTCACAAGCTGCAACGTATTCAACCTCAACACTACTTAAAGAAACAGTGTCTTGCTTTCTTCTCATCCATGAGATCACAAAGGATCCCAAATTGAACATCCCCCCGTAGTGCTCCTTCCATCTTGCTCACTGCCTCCCCAGTCAGAGTCTGTATATCCAATCAGTTGGACATCATTCCTTCTATCATACTTTAGATAGTAGTGGATGCTTCCTCGTAGATATCTCAGAATATGTTTCGCTGCTACCCAATGATCATGCTTCGACTCCACTTGGAATTTACTGAGAATATTTACTGCAAAACATATGTCTGGTCGAGTATTCACCAAGTACATCAATGATCCAATAAGTTGCCTATACATGGAAGGATCCACAGGGCTAGACTCAAAACTTATTAGTCTCTTCAAATTTGTGATCATCGGAGTAGTCATAGGCTTGCAATCCATCATGTCAAACTTTTGCAGGAGCTTGATCACATATTTTCCTTGACCCAAATAAAATTCATCAGGCCCTTGCCAGACTTCTAGTCCCAAATAGTAATGCATCAATCCAAGATACTTCATGTCAAATTCTGCTTCTAGTTGCTTCTCGCATTCTTCAATTTGACCTTCTACACCTGTTAAGATAAGATCATCTACATACAAAATAATGATTACAGGTTCTCTTTCTACCACCTTAATATAAAGGTCCAGATCTGCATAATTTTTTGTGAAGCCTATTCTTTGAATATATGCATCCATTCTAGCATACCATGCCGTTGGTGCTTTCTTGAGGCCATATAATGCTTTCTTTAATCTGCAAACGTATGCCTTTCTCTCTTTAACTTTGAACCCCAAGGGTTGTTCCATATAGACTTCTTCATCTATTGTGCCATTCAAAAATGTAGTCTTGATTTCCATTTGGTGGATGTTCCATCCCATTGATGCTGCTAGAGAGACTGATGATCGAATTGTTGTATATTTTGATGTTGGAGCAAATGCCTCTTCATAGTTGATGACTTCAAGTTGAGAGAAGATCCAGGCCACAAATCTTACTTTATACTTATCTATACTTCCATTAGCCACATGTTTGATCTTATAGATCCATTTGGAAGTAACCACAACTTTATCTTCGGGCCTAGGTATGATCTCCCAAAATCCATTCTTTGTTATAGATTGATATTCTTCATTCATGGCATCCTTCCATTCTTGATTATTTACAACCTCTTCAAAAGTGGATGGTTTTGGTTCTATTAGTTTTGTCATGTAAGCAACATACCCAAAATATGTTTTGGGTTTCTTGTTTTCTCTAAATAATCCTTTCACTGCCTCATGACCTTCTGCATCAAGTAGAGTAAATTTTAACCAATTAGGTCTTTTTCTTGTCTAAGGAATAACCACAGGTTGAATAGGCTCACTAGGACCTTCTTCTTCATGATGCGATTCTTATTCTCCCTTATCCACTTCCTCCTCAAATACAGGTAGTTCTTCATCATCCGAGTCTATGGAAAGTTCCTTTGATTTCTTGAAAGTTATGCTTTCGTCAAATATGACATCACGACTGAATTCTATGTGATGTCCATCTTTCATGTAGATCCTATAAGATTTTGATGAGTTTTTGTACCCAACAAATGTTCCCTTCATTTCTTAAGGATCCAACTTCTTTCTTTTGTCCTTGGGTATGTGGGTATATACAGGACACCCAAAGATCCAATGATGATCTACATATGGATTCTTTCTAGTGAACACTTCTTCCAAAGTTTTGTTGCCTAGAGATCTGTGGCGAATTTGATTCTGAATGTAGACAATGGTCTTCATGGCTTCTTCCCAATAGGAATATCCTAATCGTGTAACATTTCTTTTACACTTTCTTCAATGGATCTATTCTTCCGTTCCGCAACTCAATTTTTCTCGGGATTGTATGGGACTATCAACTCCCTCTTAATCCCAAAATCCTTACAGAATTCTATAATCTCTTTGGATGTATATTCTCCTCCACTATCAGATATTAATATCTTGATTATTTGTCCTATAAGGTTCTCCACTTTAGCTTTGAATTATTTAAATTTTGAAAATACTTCGTCCTTGGTTTTCATTAAGTAAACCCAGGTTTTTCTTCAATGGTCATCAATGAATGTGACATAACATAGATGACCTCCAAGAGATTTAGGAGTCATAGGGCCACATACACTAGAATGAATGAGATCCAATATTTCTTTTGACCGTGAAGCACTGCTTCCAAATGGTCTCTTGGTATTCTTGCCCAATGCACATCCCTTACAAAATCCTTCACGATCTTCCTTTAGATTCAGAATTTCGTCTACTATGGATCTTAGAGTTGGAAGGATTTTGAAATGTAGATGACCAAATATTCTATTCCAGAGTTCACATGGGCTAATTTCAATGTGAACTAGGGCTTGGGCCACATGAGACATTAGTATGTAAAGTCTTCCTTCTCGAATGCCAATGATTTTAGCTTGATCTATACTTGAGTTTTTACTCCATACAATGAACTTACCATCAATGAAAGCTACTTTATCACCCTTTTCTTCTAGACTTGAAATGGAAAGTAAATTCTTGTGCAAACCTGGGACAAATATAATGTTGTTAAGGTGAATGTTTCTTCCATCTTCCAGCTTTATGGAGGTTGATCCAATACCTTTCACGGGATAACTCTTGTTATCTACAAGTTCCACTGAATAAGCAAATTTTCCTTTTGATAAGGTCTTCAATTGATTGGAGTGGCCAGTCATGTGCCTTGATGCACCACTATCAATTACCCAAATATCTTCTTCTTGGAATGTGCCAGATAGAGCCGAGAAGAGACTTTCATCATTTTCTTTGATTAATACCTTCTTTGTAGAAAATAAGAAAATCCGTGCTTCCTTGATACCTTTCTTGAGATGGCTTGCAATATTCTTGATGAACTTATTTACTGTAGAGGAGATCTTCATGATGCCCTTAGATTACCTTAGCTCTGATACCATGTTGAGAAATCAATAGGAGAGTGAATATGTTAATTCTCTTTAAATTTATAAATGTTTGTGTTACCTTTTATATTATTAGCTTTGTTCCTTATTATTATATTGGGAGATACATCAAACAAATACCAAAATAATAAGAATAATGACACAATATATAGGATGCAAGCCAGGGCCAAAACTCCTCTTGAGGGGAAAACCCTTAAATCTCTTATTTTCTTATAGATCCTTAAATTGAGGAATATCATGACCTAGAGACTTAGACAAATACCGTCCAAGATTAAGATCAACTTGGCCTTCTTTTACAATATCTTTGACCTCCTATTTATGATCCAAAATTCTGTCTCCCGACAATTGCCGCTGCTCCTCAAGAAAACCTTGATCTTCTTCGTATTGCCTCCTTTCCTCATCGCCTACCTTTCCTTGAATATTAGGGCTAGTGAGACACCCTAATACACCTTCACTTTTCTTCTTTTCTCTCTTGTCCCCAAAATCGAATAAAGTATGTCCCCAATGCAGAAACCCTACCTTCGAATTTCACCTGGGAGAGAGAGAGACTTAACCCAAGCACTTCGACTTCCTTTTCTTCTTCTTCATCCTTTTTCTTCGACCTCTTTTAGCCTTCTTCTTCGCATAGAAAGAGACATGTGTGAGCGTGCCTAATGGAGGATGAGTTCCTCTCTCTATATAGGCTTCTTCACGGGTAGACATGGCTCTTCATGTAGGCCAACTTGGAAGCTTCTAGGTTGACTTGATCTTGGAGGGAATTTCGACACTTTAAAGATGAAAGAAAATTTTTCTTTACATGATACAATGTGGCCATAAGGTCTTAAATATATGGAAATGACTCTTAAACCCTAGAAGCAGTCAATGGGTGCTTGACCTATAAAATAAAAGGACTTGAGCATGAAACCCATGCTTCAATAATAATTTCTTTTCATTTTATATTTTAAAAGAATAAATTTCATACTTATGAAGACCAAACCTAGTTACACATTTTTCAACAATATGGGACATACTTACAGGATCGAATCTTGTAGGCAGGACAACATGATGATAGGTATAGTGAGCTTAAGCATAGGTTACAACAGTAGGGTACGAGTGAGAAGGATGCAGACTATCATCTCATGACAGATGGTTTGGTCAAATTTAGGGACAAGATCTATGTGTCAGAAAACAGTGAGCACAAGAATCTTATCTTGCAAGAATTTCATGTTAAGCCATATTTAGGTCACCCGGGATATCAAAAGACATTGACAGCGGTGATGAAGTTCTACTATTGGCTGAATTTGAACAAAGAGGTGGTAGAGGTTGTTGTGAGATGCTTGGATTGTCAATAGGAAAAAACAAAGAGTAAGCATCCAGGTGGATTACTACAACCAATTCCGATTCCAGGGTGGAAATGGGAGGTCATTTCCATGGAATTCATTACAAGTTTTTTGAATACATCTAGGTAAGATGATTCTATTATGGTTGTAGTTGAAAAAGGCAACTCATTTCATAGCAGTTAAGTCTACAAATTCAACTAGTGACGTAGCACAATTCTTCATAAGAGATATAGTGAGGTTGCATGGTGTACCGAAGAATATTGTATCAGAAAAAGATGCTAAGTTCACTTCTAGGTTCTAGAGTTATTTGGAGGTTTAGGTACAAAATTAGCCTTCACTGCAACTTATCATCCGCAAACAGATGGACAGATAGAGAGGGTCAATAGGATTTTGAAGGATATGTTGACAATGTATGTTATGCATTAGTAACAAAAGTGGGAAGAGTATCTTCCACTGGTGGAGTTTGCATATAACAATGGGTATCATGAGTCATTGAGGATGAGTCTGTTTGAGGCACTTTATGGGAGGAGTTGTAAAAATCCTATCAGTTGGAGTGATACAGTGAACAATGTATTGATTGGACTGATCATGTTTGCAAAGATGGAAAAGGAAATGTAGGTAATCAAGAAAAATCTAAAGGCAACACAAGATAGAAAAAATAGTTATATAGATCAACACAAGGAATTTAAGGAGTTTTAGGTTGGGGAACAAGCGTACTTGAAAATCAAGCCCAAGAAGAGCTCGTTGAGGATTGGGTCATGTGCCAAGTTGGCACCTCAATATTGCGGGCCTTTCAAATTCTTAAGAGGATTGGACCAGTATCCTACCAACTTGCACTGCCTCCGATAGTGAAATTCCATGATGTTTTCCATGTGTCATTGTTTAAGAAGTATGTGAAAAATGTTGATCATGTGATTGAATTGTATATATTGCAGGTGGACCCAAAAGGAGAATTCCAATTGGAACCTCAGTGCATTTTGCAGCAAAAGATGCTCATGCTCCGAAATTGAGCAAGTTAAAGTGCAGTGGCAGCACTTTGGGCCCGATGCAACTACATGGGAGATGACTGATCAGATGCGAGCTATGTATCCTTCTCTATTCATCAGTTGAGTGGATATCTTTTGGTATACGTTTTGATGTTATGTTTTGGTTATGTCTATATATGCATAGGTTGTAAATACCATATTGAGTTATTTTAGAAAGATCCAATAAGCGGTATAGTATTCATGATATGTTGGTTATGTTTTAGTAGATGGATATGATGTAAATACTTTATCGAGTTATGTTATAAAGCTCCATGAGCAACATGTGTTTTGTTGGTTTATAAGTGTCATTGAACACCGAGGATTGTGTTCCCACAAGGGGGAGGGTTCTGTAACAACCCTGGTTAAAAATCCATGTAATAAATTTAATTAAGGAAAAATAATAACCAAGGTAATGGGACACATATTCCAAAATAAATGTTGGAAAAAACATAGTGACGGGGATCACTTGTGATTAATTAATGGCTATGGAAATTAGCAAAGGAAAAGTGGCATTAATTGACATTTTATTTATGAAAATAATGGAAATTAGGAGAAAAGGAAGGTGAAAGGTCATAGGTTACATGCGAGGAGGAAACTAAAGGAAAAATATAGAAAAATGAAGAAAATAAAGGCCTTAATGATAAAAAGGCTTTTGAGGGTCAGTTCGCAACCTTTAATCAGTTTTTAGCTTGGATCTCTCTCTCTCATACTCTTGCACACTTATATTTTTCTTGGAGCACTCTTGGAGCATTGTGGCGTACCTTGGATTTGGGGAGAGAAGGCAAATGAAGAGAAGGAAAGTAGAATGGGACAACGAGATCAACAACTACAACATGCTTTATTTGCAGGCACTGAGTTGCATATATGATTTCCTTGCTAGTTTTGGCATGCATGGTATATGCATGTGGTTATTTGGTTATGATTTGTCATTGGCATGGAGGATTGCGTGGATTGACAGTGGTTTTTCCTAGCCTTTCCATTTCCTAGATAACCATGGTGTTGTGGATTTTCCTTTTTGTGTCCTGATTTTTTCTCATGTTCCTTATGCTTTTGGGTTGAGTTATTAGTTCCTGGAGCCTTGGTTGGACAAACGCTCTAGAAGCCTTGTAACATTTTGGATTGAGTTATTAGTCTTGGAAGCCTTTGTTGGACAAATTCTCTAGATCCCTTGGTGGGTTGAGTTACTAGTTCTAGAGCCTTGGTTGGAAAAAAACTTTGGGGCCTTGCGACCACTGTGGGTTGAGTTACTAGTCCTGGAGCTAGGTTGGAACAAACACTCTTACGCCTTAGAAAACTTGAGTAGAGACCGATCTGGTGATGGTTAGTGATGTTCGACCATGCGGTGGAATCACTGGTTGAGGGTTGAGGTGGTTTTGCCTTTGAAAGCCTTGGTTTGGTGTATTCCACGAGATCCCACATTAACGCTTGGAATATGGTGCCAGGGTGATTGGCTAAAAGAGAGATTTTGTTCAACCCAATCTATGGTCGAGTGGTACGTGGAAGTCCCTGAATTGATTGGCTTTTTCATATGTTAATAAGAGCTATTTTCCTCTTGTATTTTAATGAGTATTTATACTTGTTATTATTTGGTTTTGATGGCTGCTCCATTACTATTATTATTATGGTTATATGTTGGTTACAAGCATGGTTTTATGACAGACATGAGTTATGGCTCTCATAATGATTTGGTTTTTAAACGAATTTTTAGTGAATGCATGACCTAATAGATAACATTACAACTATTATTAGAGGGAATCATACCTTCTTGATGATTCTTAGATAAGTATGAGACCCCTATGTTCAGATGTGTAAACATGACCTGTACATTACTTGTTCATGATGTGTTTGATGAAATGTGTGTCATGGTTGGGAAATTTTAGGGTAAGTCATTTTTCAAGTTTTGAATTAGAGGCCTTGTCTCTTTGTTATTTATCATTTATGAGAGTTTCATTAAGTTCTGGGTAGAGGTCTGGGTCCTAGCCCTGAAAAATTGGCTCAAATATTAGGGTCACTGACACGACACTGAGTAAGTTAGTCTACGGTCGCTGGGAGGAAAGCTTATGGGAGCATCTGGAGGGTTACAGTTGCTGGATTACCTTTTCATGTGAGCGAATGAGAGCCCAGGTCAGTGGAAAAGCAAGTTAACTTAGGGGTTGGGCACTTGGAGTGGTTGGTTAGCTCCTGGGGGTCCAGTAGCTCCCGAGGAAGGTCAGTTTGGTTTAGGTTAATCGATTCCACTTCCTTAACTATACCTAGGAGGTTGAGTCATATCATAGTAACTCTTCATCATATATTTACCCTGGTGGATTAGTAAACTTGGGTAAATGTGGGAGGAGGGCGTTAAAGAGATAATGACTACATTTCCATTTCTAGAGGGTCTGCCACAATGGCTACTTCCTTATCATTATCTGGGTGATTTGACTGAGGGATACATTTATGCTTGCTCGTGAATGAAGCCAAGATCATGATTGTATACCTTTCTTCTCCATTTGAGGGATCCAAACAAGAGTGGGGAGATGGCTTAGGTGGAGGAGGGGCCCCAGAGTTAGTGGGATGAGATGTCAGTGCATGGGGCTGAGTTGAGGCTGAAGGAATAGATTTGGATGTAGATACTTTTTGTTGTTGGATGTTGTCTTATTTGTGAGCTGAGGAATTATTAGATCCTTCTTGGTATTTTGGGTCTTGCCAACCTTGATTCTTTTTCTTGGCATCAGGGGGTGAGAATGCCCTTGAGAAGAAGGGAAAGCATCCTAGAGATGACCTTATTGTTGATAAGACCTGCAACAAAAAACTTTGTTTTGTAATCCAATGGATGAGAAAATGTTATGCCATTCCAATTGATGAGGATCCTATCAAGCAACCCTTTGTTGATATCTATTTAGACAAAGATGCGTGAGAAGTTTACAACACCCCTCCCAAGCCTGTTTGTATCTATCTTGATAAAATGGCCTAGAGAGTTTCCTACATAAGCTAAGATATCCAAAGTTAACAAATGAATGGGCATATTAGGAAGTATCACCCAAAATAGAGTGGCCATAATTGTAAGGGATAAAGGGTTGAATTCAGGAAACCATGGTTGAAAGGAGATCCTAAAGCAACCCCAAAACTAGGGTCCTTGATAGTAAACTCTTTGACGATCCTCTCAATTTTTTAAATAAACCACAAAGAAGCCTTTCATACAAAAATACATATCCGTATTCAGGGACTAGGTTTGATGCACCCATTCCTAAAGTGCATATGTTGATGGGAAGAGCCCATTAAAACAACAAATTATGGCATTCCACTCATAGGCTAAACAAAAAAGACTGTATTGGGAGTCTTCCACCTCTAGACATGGAATATCTTTTTCTTTTTCTACAATGAAGACTAGCCCTGAGAGACATTTTGGAGTTGATTATAAGATCCTTGACTTTAGAGCATCCTTAAAGGATCATAACTAAGAGGAAGAGGGAGCACCCCAACCTCTAGCTCCTCCATTCAATCTTGATACTAGGAGGATTAAGGCATCCTTGGCTATACCATAATATTTAAACAAAATCCCTTCTTGAAGTTTCCTATCCCCGTGTAGGATCTACATTAAGATGGAAGGGGTTCCCATTTTATCTTGAATTTTGGTTGTGAGTGTAGAGATAAAGTCGACAACTTTCACCTGCAAATAGAGTGTACCCCTTGAAAGCAGTCTCACAAAGACCGAAAATATCAAGTGATTCAAAGCAATGACATCACCTCAGAGGAGGAAAGAACCATACTACAAAATAATTTCCCCATGGTTTAATAGATATGTAGCAATGGTACTGGTGATCCCTGGTATTGGACCAAGAATGTTACAACTCCCGAGGGCTCCTCAACTCAAATTATCAACCCGAGGTTCATATAAACTTTGAGGTGATAGTACTATATGTGAAATAGATAGGATTCCACTCATGCCACCCTAAGTTATGAAATTAGATCAAAAGTTCTCAAAGACCCTTCCTTCTACTGAATTAGAATGAAAGATTGATAAAAGGACAAATTGGAAATTGCTTCTAGTTATGAAAATAGAAATTCCGTTGACTCAACTTGTAAAACCCTAACTTATCAATTCATGAAAAGACAAAGGATAACCTACTTGCAGAAATGAAGCTATGTTATTTTTCAGAATTCATCAAATTACCTCATGTACTTGCAGAAAAGAAGTTAATTTATCTTGCACAATTCATCAAACTACCAATCAGAATTGCAGGTACCATCTACCTAGTTCATATTTTCTCATAAATGAATAACCTACTTGCATGATAAAGAAACTAACTCTACTATGTTTTTGCAGTGAAGAGAAGGAAGGTTTGGAGTGACCTAAGAGCTTTTCCTCATCATATTATCATAGTTGGGGGTCATTATGCATCTATGTTAAGTCAAAGTTGCAGTGTGGGTCGAAACTGATGAAGAAAAAGGCTATGAGAGGTTTGCTACAGGAGGCCTGTAATGCTATAGGCAGGACTGTAATGCTACATGAAGGCATCCAAGTGGTGTTTGAAGGTGAAAATGTTGGCTTGAGGACATGGATAGGTGGATAGTAGTTGAAGAAAATGAGAGGAGGTTTGTTTGAGACCCTAGCCAAACTCATGACCTCTTGAAGGCTTGCCTTGCAATCAATCACATGCATGCATCCATTTATCATTTAAAAAATGAAATAAATTATGATGGAAAAGATGAGTAGGATTTAAATGACATCTAATTCATGAAAACCATTGATCTAACCATCGAACCAACTTCTAAACTACATAACTAAAATGTAAAACATGACAACTAACACTGATCTATTTCCAAGAAACCATAAACAAAATATTTTTGGGTTGTAGTTGTGAATCCTTCCACTCATTCTCCCACAAGAGAGGTGATGTAGAGGCTGCAACCACACGATTTTATAGGTTAACTTCTACTAAAATGCAAGAAACTATGAATTGCTTGGAATCAAGAAGAAACACAAGTACAAGAAGAGGGACCAAAGACTTTGGTTTGGGCCCAAACTCAAGGGTCTCAACCCTCTGAAACTAAATGAGATGCATCTTAAAATCCAACTTCTCATTATCAAAAAGTGCAGGTCTAATACATCATATAAAAGTTGAAAATAACAATGTTAAGATTGGAGCTCAATAGCTACACCTAACTGAAAAAAAATAAAAAAATAAAAAACTTCGAATCCTAATGAGCTCTTCTTCTAGTTTATTTATTCAAAAAGGGCAACCGAAGCAACCCCCTTGAAAGTAGGAATGGTTCCTCTTGATCTCAAAAATGGTGGATCTTGTCCTTCTTGATCTTCACTTGGACTAGAAGTCACTCGACTTCCAATGAACTCGAACTAGTGAGAGAGGATATGGTGACCCCAAGATGAGTTTAAGGAGTTAAGGAGGTGGACAAAACCCCTAGATTCTCTCATAGTTGTCTCCATTAAGCTCGTGCTTAGTAATAGCCTAAAAAATGCTTCATTTTCCTGCAATTAAACTACATTAGGCCACACACTATGACAAACACCTTTTACTCCTTCTACTAAGCATAATATAACAAAAAATGTGAATTAATGCAAGAGAAGGATAGTTTAAAGTTTGGAGGATGGCATATTAATCTTCAAAATGTACCTATTGATAGGAATCATCATCACCCCCCCACTGAAGGTGTTGCTCATCCTATGAGCAACAGTCATCCATGTGCAACTCTTTCATGGCCCTGGTGGCCTCCTTGACATCCCAAGGCTCTTCAGATGGTTTTCCCTCTTGGGGTAAAAACCTGTATTCTTCTCTATTTTTGTCCATTCCTTCTGCTCTACTGCTTCATCTCTTCCTTCTTATAAGCCTAGCAACAAGGGTGGACTGAGATTGAGCCCTATCCACCTGACTTTCATCCTCTGCATGATCCTCTTTTATAATGGTGTTCTCTCCATGTCATTCCTTAGCCTTTCAGGAGAGTGATATTCCCTGATCTGTAGACTGTGGGGTAAGGCATGCCATCTCCTTTGGAAAGCTTGTAGACTTTCTGTTCCGAACAACTTGAATGTGTCTTCAAAGTGTAGAATGACTTGCTCCTAGGTAGCAAGGTATTTAGGTGCTAACGCAACATCATTGGAGATGAGGCCATGATTGCTAATGACATCCCTTGGGCTTACTAGCTTTGCCCTGATATACAATGGTTCCTTTTCTTCTTTTGTCATTATCCTTTTCACTTCCTCAGCTATTGTCTCCTCATGAGTCATCCAAGATACTAACTCCATTAGTTGTATATCTCCAATTCTTTCATTGGGATCCCAAAAATTCATATTTGCTAAAGTGAGGTCGTGAATATAAAATTCAACCAATTTTGCTTTGTCTTCCATGTTAGCTTGGCTGCAGAATTCAATGAATTGTTTGTAATCCTGAAAGGGCATAGATCCATGTTGTTCTAGGGTTTTGATTTGGAACTGCAACCACTGTTCTTTGAGAAAGAGGGCATAAGACTTTGATGGCTATCTGCATTGCAATGCTTCCATGGAGAGAATTTCCATGGTTGCAAGTTGTGCTTCTCCTGTAGCCTCTTTCTCAACCTCATATTTTTTGCCTGTAACTTCTCCTTAATTATAAACTCTCTCATTCTCATTTCACTTATTTCTTTGATCATTTCAATGACCTTTTCTTCCATGAGGCCTACATCCTCTATCTTCTTATATTTAGCAATTTTCATCCACTTGTGGGTTCTAACTCTTTCTATCTTTAGCTCATAAGGAATGTAACTGAAAATTTCTCACGGATAATCCTCCCTCCTTCAATGAATTTGTAGTAGGACCTCAAGCTAGGTTGTGGGCTTGGTTCATGGAGCTCTTGTAGTTCTTTTCCAATAGTTTTTGAAGTGGTGGATACCTCTTGTGAATTTTTCTTGAGCTCCTGTAGTTTCCCCTTTTCCTCTTGTAGCACATTCTGCCCCTTCTGTAGCTTACCCTGTCTCTCCTGTAGCTTCTCTTTTTCCAAGTCATATTATGTCCTTGGCTTCTTGAAGGTGACAAACCTAGTGGTAGGCCTACTCACATGTGCTATGGGTGATATGTTTTTGGTTCTAGGAGGAGTGACCTCCTCAATTTTCCCCTCACTCGGTCCTATTTCTTCCTTTTTTCTTGGCGACTCATCGATAATTATAGGAACCCTTGTAGGAGTTTGTGGCTTTCCTTGTCTAATTCTAGTGCTCTTCATGGTTATGAAATACATTTGAATTGGTCTTGATTACTTCCTCTTGGGCTTGACAAGAGTGCCCAATGTAGCTAAGGTTGTAGCTACTTCCTGTTTAGTGTCTTCTCTTCCCTGGGGTGGAGAAGTCTTCTCAAGGCTTATTCTCACTTCTCCTTTATTCACCTCCTCTTCTCCTTCTATCTCTGCTTCTCCTTCCTTTATCTCTGTTGCCTCTTTCTCTTTTGCCTTTGTTTCTTCTTCTTCTTCTGTTCTTGCTGCCCATTCCTCTTCTATCTTTCTTTATTCTTGTTCTAATATTGCTGCCTCTTCCTCTTTTTTCTTTTCTCCTTCTTCTTCCTATGTTTTCCCCTCTCTTCCTCCAACACTATAGGCTGGTGTTTCTCCTCGTGTGAGGGCTTCTATTTCTATGATAGTCTCCCTATACATGTCTACAAATTTGTTCCATAAGACAATGATTCTCAAATGGTTCAGAGCATCTACCACTATCAATTTGATGAGGCCATGGTGACATAAAAGCTGATGTTTTCCTTCCCTTACATTTTGCCTCATCTCCATGATTGACTGCATAAGGAAATGAGGGACACTAAGTCTTTGAGAAAGGGGTAAGTCTGCCTTGAATCTCAACTCTTGGAGCAATCTTAAGTGGTAGGCATAAAATACACTTAATATACCTTCATAAGATATGTATTTAAGGATATGGTAGGCTACCTCATCCCAAGGGTAAGACAATATTCCTCTCCTTACTCCATTCTTGTCTTCTACAAACTTCTCTTTTGAAAGGAATAAGTTTTTCCTAGCCGTGACACTTACTTGCTTGTCTTCTTTGCTCCATCTCATTCCTAGAGGCAAGATGGTCACTCAGTTGATAGTTTCTGGACCGAGAGAAATGGCCAACCCTCTAAAAACAATTTTATCACTGTCTTCCCCTTGAGAGTGTAATGTTGTGGAAAATTCATAGGCAATATCATCATCATACCCCTTTAGTGGCTCAAATAACCCCAACCATTGGTGGTTTATGAAGATGTCAACTACAGGTGGGTGTTGGTGAATTCTCCTGGTATTTGAGGGTTCCCTTCTGTAAATCCTCCCCCCATATCTTCTCTATTACTCCTTGATGGTATGTAGGTGTGGAATTTCAGAAATTGAAGCAGTCTTAGTGGTGAAACAATGGCATAAAAAAATGGTGAAAGAGTGGCACAACGCTTAGTGATAGTGAGGAATAAGGGTGCTCAAAGTTATATTCACTCTGTTATTTTCTTTTATCTAAACCACAACAACTTCCAAAAGGATCCCCTACTAATCAATTCACTACTATATGCTCTTAATTTCAAATAGTCTGTCCATGAAATTGGGTGTAGAAATAAAGAAGGAGGGTATCACTCACTTCTTATCAAAGCAATTTTGGGTGTGCACGAAGGTTCTGAGATTGTATCGAGCCACTTTGACTCGTTTTTTTCCCTCTCAATTCCTCCTGTAGCTCCTCTCGGCCCTCCTGTAGCAATTGCAGGCCTGCTTATAGCTTCCTCCTGTAGCACTGTGCAGGTAGGTTTCGAAACTCCTTGGTGGAATTCTAGTTGCTCGATGCACTAGCTCATCCTTCCTCCATTGGTTTTTGGAATGAGTGATGGTGTAAATGGAGTCGAGCCAACACATAATATCATTTTTTGGTTAAAATATTAGAGCACTGTGGTGACTTGGCATTAACACAAGTTTCTTCTTTTGGACCGTTGTTGCCACTAACTGTAATCATCTCTCCATCCTTGTGATTATCACCCCACTCTTCAAGGACACTAGTTTGTTTTGAGTTGACATTTCCATGTTGCATGGGTGACTTAACTCACACTTGAGTTGACTAGTCGAGGGTGGCCAAGTTCACTGGCCACCTCTAGCCTATTAAAACACCTTTTCTCGCTTAAAACACATTTTTGTCATTTTTATGCAGAGGGAGGAGGTTAGGGTTGCCATACCTGAGCCTACTTGTGGATCGATCTGCTGCAGAGGCTTGCATGCTGGAGCTATACCATACATCATTATGATCAAGGGAGTTGACCTCTTTGACTTATTTCTAGTGCATGTCTTCACTTTTTATGCTGCCTTGACTGTTGCTATTTTTGTGTGTTTGCAGGTGCCTCTTCTAATATCCAATATGTTACTGCTGGTGGAAAGCCTCCTAGAGAATGAAGTGTCTCTTTATGGCTACAAATCGAGCTTCATCATCCCTTCTGGTGGTGGAAAAAAACATAATATCAGTGTTTATTGTGTGGTTGTACAGGCTACTATAGGAGGAGTTTCTTCCTGTAGCAGTTTTTTGTTCTCCCATTTAAGTCTTCAGTTGGCATGAGGGAGATGAGGTAGATGATGATGAGTGATGAGGATATGGTTAGAATCATGGAGGAGTAGTGTAGGCACTGTAGAGATAGAAAATGATAGCTTCTATGATTTTTTAAGGTAGGATAGAGTGGAGAAGTTTGAGAAAACTTCTGGTGAAATGAGTGGATGGATGATGGATGGGTGATGGAAATGTCACAAGAGGACCCTCTTTACCATTTCTCAGACTCAAGATGGTATTTTGGATTTTTTTCCTCCTTGGATCTCCCTCCTGTAGCTCCACAGACTCCTCCTATTGCGTTACAGGACTTGCCTGTAGCAACACAGGTCCTTCCTGTAGCATCATAGAGAGGAGGATAATTTCAGATTTCTTGATGATGGGATGGTGGAGAGAGATAGTAATGCATATGGATAGGATGGATATGGGGTGTATGGATAAAGGAATGGATGACATCCTATAGGTCTTGGCCTATAACCATGAAATCTACCACTGTATACAACTCTACAAAACAAAATAAAGTTTAGCAAATAGGGTATAAGTTTTTTTTTTTTTTGAGAAACATAGTTACCGATCAAACAGGAACTATTACCTCAAAACGGGTACTCGAGCCCAAAAATCCCCCAAAAAAAACAATAAAGTCATTTTGTTTGATGCAAAAAACACCTTGAAATCGAAAAGTGTTTATGTCGGAATAAAGTCTTTTTTCTTTAGGGTATATTTTCAACATTTTTTAATAATGAACTTAAAAATAAAATATCGTGACTTTGAAAAGTTTTAAATTTCCAATGATTTTCCTGCATGACATTAACGATAAAATATCATGTCTTTGAAAAACCTTAAAATTCCAACGATTTTTAAGCATAACATTAAATTTAAAATATCACTTCTTTGAAAAGCCTTAAAATTCCAACAATTTTCAAGCATGGTGCTAAGAAAAAATATTTATAACTATTTTCAACCATAACATTAAAGATAAAATATCACGACTTAGAAAAGCATTAAAATCTTGACAATTTTTCAACCATGGAATTAAAACTAAAGATTATGATTACAAAACAATCTTAAATTTTCAAAATATTTCAAACATGACATTATGGAAAAATTATATGACTAAATTTTTTTAAAAAATAAACACCTGAATGAAAGAGCTATTATACCAAGAGTAATTTTTAAAAAAATGCTAAATGTATCGCGATTTTGAAATCTTAGCTTAAGACAACTTGATACATTGCAAAAAAAAATTAAAAATCGATTATCGAATTGACACGCAGTGTAGGTGAGCTCAACCAATTGTAATGAAAACTTAAAGACCAACCAAGAAATTAACACATTGTGGATCACACTTGATTCATTATAACGAAAAATTAAAAATCAACTATCAAATTGCATATAATGGGACTGAGTTTCTAGACAAGCATCGACACGGACCCTACAAAATATATACATATATATAAAAGATACATAAGAAAACAAAAATTCAAAATTTGAACAAAAAAACAATAAAAAATAAACACAAAAATACAAAAGGAAAAAATTCAAATATTGAAAAAAATAATAGCATAAAACATAAAAAACATGACAAAAAAATCAAATATAAGAAATATATGGAAATGCAAAAATTCAAATATTGAAAAAAACAATAAAAAAAAAAACACAAAAATACAAAAGAAAACAAAAATTCACATATTGAAAAAAAATAAAAATAATAACAAGTAATAAAAGATAAAAAAACATGACAAAAAAAATCAAATATAAAAATCATATAGTAATGACATAAAAAAAGTTTATAAAATGTAAAAAAATTAACCATACCATGTAAAATTACAAAAAAGAAGAAAAAAGAGTAAAATAAATTAAAAACCAAATAAAAAATTTAGAAAAAAAATTACAAAAATAAAATACAACATTAAAAAAAATTTAAAACTAAAAAAAATAAAATAAAATTTCCCCGACCACCCTTAGGCCCAACCAACCTGGGGTGGCAAGGGGACGATTCATGACAAAAACTAAATTAAATATCATAATATATATAAAAAAATTAAAAAAAACCATAAAAATGTAAAAAAAAACTCAGAATTAATTTGTAAAAATAAAAATATAAAAATATAAAAACAAAAAATTAAAAAAATATATATATAATTTAGCCAAAAAAAAAAAACTATTTTTTAGGTTAAAAATACAAAATAAAAACATCATTTAAAAAAAGTTAAATAATTACCAAAAACTAAAATAAAATAAAAAAATAAAATTAAAATTAAAAAAAAAATTCAAAATAATTAAAAAAATAAAATTTAAAACTAAAATTAAAAAATTTAAATTAAAAAAATTAAAAAATTAAAATTTAAAAAATTAAAAAATTTAAATTTAAAAAATTAAAGAAAAAATTATATTATAAAATTTAAATTAAAAAAAAAATTTAAATTTGAAAAAAAAAATAAATAAAAAATTTTAAATAAAAAAAAATTGAAATTTAAAAATTAAAAAAAAACATAAGTTGGAGTTGTTTTTCCATCATCTTAACAATCAGTTGGATTCCATAAAGTTCACCATGGAAATTAAGGTTGATGGTAGCCTTCCTTTCCTTGACGTTCTCATTTCAAAAAATGATGATGGTTCTTTCACTCATCAGATTTTTCGGAAGAAAACTCACACAGAGCAATATCTTCATGCAAATTCCCATCATTTCCCAACTCAGAAACTAGGTCTTCTCAACACCTTAGCCACTCGGGTGTTGCGAGTTTCTGATGAAAATCACATTGATGATGAAAAGACCCACCTCCTTAGGGTCTTTAATAAGAATGGTTATAGCAAGTCCTAGGGTCTGAGAGCTTTCCTTAATGCGGAAAGAGGTCCTAAGAAGAGGATCGATCCCAAGGATTGAGCTTATGGGGTTCATCTTCCTTTTATTCAGGGGACCATGGACAAAATCGCGAGGATCCTGAAAAAACATAATATTCCTTCTTCCTTTAGACCCCTTCACAGTATTCGAAGTTCTCATCATAGCCAACCAATCATTGTTGTCGTCATAGCCAATTTTAGAATTAAATTATGATAATTTTTTAAGAAAATTATCTATTTTTTTTTAAACCATATAATTAATTTTCCCATTTTTTTATCTGATCCTTAAACATTTGAGTAATGTGTAAACTATTTTTCCTGACAACTGAGTGAAAAAACAAATAAAAACAACTAAGTATTCAATTTCATTTTAATTTGTGAATATATATATATATATATATATATATATATAATTTTATAAAAAAAATGAAAAATCAATATTTATTTTATTTAAATAATAATAAGAATTTTACAAAAAATTATAAAATGATTTAGAGATTTAATAAATCCAAATAATAATTTTAACAATATAAATTTTCATGTGGGATTCCTTATATTGGAGAAACTGACTGCTCCATTAACTAGAGAATCCAAGAGCATGCAGTGACATTAGGCACAATTATTCTCGCTCATTAGCTCTAGTTGAACATGCAAAGCTCTAGTTGAACATGTAGAGCTCTAGTTGAACACACCATACTGCAGTTGAACATGTAGAGAAATATACGCACCATACTGTAGCTGAACATGCAGAGAAATATACACACCATGTATGCATTGAAGATGCGAGGGTCATTGCTAGGGTTGATCACTTCCACCCGTAGGAAGCTAAGAGAGGCTATTGAGATTGAGAAACATGCAATCAATATCAAGAGGAATGATGGTTGGAAATTAAGTAGGAGCCGGATTCTGGCCCTCTCTTCTTGATTTTGCCCCCCTGTTATTTCCAATTACATAAATTCTTAAATTATTTTATTTTAGTTTAATTTGATTTTAATGTCATCCTTATTTTATTGATTTTTCTTATTGTAAATTCTTAATTTCGACACTCCCAAGCTCATCTTAACATTTGGTGAACCTGCTCAAGTATTGTGGTATTGTGTCTCCCTTCCCCATCTTGATCTTTTGAAGCTTTTTCTTCAGTGCCAATTTCCTATGGTCACTATTGTTCTGAAACAAGTCGACCAAGGTTTGCCACATTGCATATGGTGTATCCTTCCCGTTGGATGTTCGAGACAATATGATCTCGAACTCCTTCTAGTATGATCATTCTCACCTTTGCAACAGATTTCCTCGTCTTTGCCATATCTTGAGCATCAATTGTTGGAGGCTTGGAATATCTTTGTCTATGAATTCCTTCAGTTCATTGTCTTCCAACATTGCCTCCATCCTGTCCTTCCAAGCAATATAATTTGAACTACCCTCAAGGGAATATTCGAGTCTCAATTCGTAGAACAACATCTTGCTGGCTTTGAAGAATGATACTACAAATTCGATTTCAACTACAAAAAACAAACTCGTATTCTCCTCTTCTAGAGTGATTTTTGCTTTGATACCATGTAGAAATTCCTTGTAGATTCAAATTGTTAATTGTAATATACTAGAACAATAGACTTGAATCTACTCTACTCATCATAAAAAACAATTAAACAATCGCAAAATCACGAAGCATACAAGAGAAAGAATTCAATCAACACATTACACAATGGTTTCATGGGGAAACCACAGCTAAAAACCCCTGCTATTTGTATATTGCATTAGTTAGAAAATATTAGAAGACTACAATGCTTTGCTCAAGCCCATGCAACCTTTGCATTATCTCTATCTGTGTCACAGCTTCCCAGACAAGCCTAGGCCAATACTTAACCAATTTTATGCTTGCCCAAGTCCCTATTTCCTTTCATTGTTCAATGAGGAATTAAGCCCTTATTTAATAGGATTTTTCCTCCATTAGGTTACACAGTTCTTTTAGGCTCTTCCTCTGACTCTATGCACCATCTGTACAATTCAGATAATTATACAACTGATAATACACTGCCCTCGAACTCCAATCTCAACTGGGTAACTCTCGGATTTGACATGCATGAGTTATTTATGAGTGAATCATCAATTATCTGGTTGAACACATGAAGAAACACCCCACTGCCTGACCTCCTACTAGTTCCTCCATTAGTTGGAACTAGTTTAATTGACTTTAACCCAGTTAAACTCAATTAATTAATTACAACTCAAAATAAACTCAACCAGGGCTCCTATAATGTAGGAGACACTCTACACGACTCAAGTTAGACCCTCAACTCGAATTAACCAATCCAACTAAGTCAAATTAACTCAGTTAACTTGCACAAGTTATCTTGTGATGTAGAATTACAATTTTATTCCTAATTTAATTCAAGGACAAAACTAAATCAGGATTTTCATGTTGCTTTTGAACATGCACGTTCTCATTAATTTCTCCTTCCTCGATGTCTTCATAGCTAGACTCCTTCTCTTGATATTCCTCATTCCTTTTTCTAGAATGGTCCTTTGTATTACCCTGCTCTTGATTTGAAGGGCATTGAACGAATTTGCAAAAGTGGATGCCAAGTTGTTTCCCTTAGGGGCCTGGGGTTTTTGAGGTGCCCCCTTGCATTTCTTCCCACCTTTCCTTTGGGTTTGCCACTGCTCCTCACGAGGATGGTTTTACTCTGGGCCCTTGTTACTAAAATCTTTTGAGCAATTATGAGCAAAATGCCCGTATTCATGACAAAACCGACACTTTAATGGGATCTGCTCATAGTCCAAGATTTGATGATGCTTCCACTCACCTAGGGTTAGGTTGATCTCCGTCGGAAGACCCTTTTCTAAATCAACCTACACACAGATCTTTGCAGAGGCAAACTAAGAACCTTTGGGTTCTGCTTTGTCCAAATATTTTCCTACCCCGTTCCCAATATCTCTCAAGGAGTCATCGCTCCAGGGGGACAGAGGGAGACGAGGAAGTTTGACCCAGACCAGAATTGTCGTGGGAATGTCCTCGTCATGGTTGAAGTCAAGGGTCCATTTATTTAAGTACATCCATGAGATCCAAATAAATATGGTCCATTTCGAAATATTATATCTCGATCTTCCTTAAATTCAAACAGAAAGGCAAAAAATCCACTACCTACTGCATACAGATCTATGTTACCTCTCATATTTGGTTTCCAAGTTTTGTCGATCCAAGCCTCCATTGACCAAGGAGATGGCTACATTCTGGTGAATTTCCTTATTAGGGCTCTTTCAAAGTAGGCCAAAGAAGTTCTTCGAGCACTTGATGACAAATTAATGTCGTGGATCTCATTGTTTCTCCTCACAAATTTTGACTGTGAATTAGACGTTCTCACATGTTTTGGAATGGCAACAACCAATGCTTGAAAGGCCACTGCTTCAACGTCTGGTAAAGAGGGAGGAGGAGGAGCGGGATGGGGAGGGGGAGTGACCCCTTATGTGGGAGCCATGGAGGGCTAGGGTTTCAATGAGCTTTAGGGGGAGCGCTAAGGCGACGAGCAGGCTACTAAAATCATTTATATTATATATTAAAGCTTTATGATTTTTCTTATTTTTAAACATAATATTATAATTTAATATTCAATTATCTCTCTCTCTCTCTATATATATATATGTAGATTTGTTTTTTTTTTTTTTTTTTTTCGGTTTGGTCCTGAGATGACTGCACGCTTAACCTCTGACTTGATAAACCACAACTCAGGGACATTTAAGCTGTCAAAATCGCTCATGGATTGCGCTCGGCCTAGGCCACAACAACCCTTAACATGTTTGGATTTTTGTCCACATAATTTTGTACCAGTAAACTTCACATCACAAAATGCCTCACTGTCTATTCTATGACCCATAAACTTAAATTTATCTTTAAACTTTAAAAAAATATATACTTTTATTCTTTTCACTCTAATTGATTCCGCTAAGTATTTAGTCGAATAACTTCTAAAATTTATAACGTCTTAACTCTATCTTTAAAGATAAAAAAATGTACTTTTATAATGCGGTTAAAGAGTGATTCCACTCACTGATTTAGTTAAATTTATAACTGGTTTAAATTTTGTAAGTAATGATTCAATGTTTTGTACGTACACTTTATATTTTGTGTTTTAGGTAAAACGTACACTTCATGTGTTGGAATAGACGTAGTCTTTAACGCGACTTTTTGAAAGCTTTTCCGGCGATTTTTTCCGGTGAAAATCCGGCAGTAATTTATTGAAATCCAAGTTTGATAACTAGTTTCTGCACAATGAAAGCCTCCCAGAGGTTTTTCAGGGTGCTGAATCCGAATATGCAGTTAAAAAACCATTTTAACTGCAACAAATCATGATTTCATCTCAATTTCTTCCGCCGGATTCCGTCACCGGAATCTCAAAAAGTCGCATTATAGACAACTCCGTTGGAATATTTTATAGTTCTTATTCTTTCACGATATACATGTAAAAGTACATTTCATTTGAAATGCGGTTATATAATATAATATAACTTCAATATTTTCATAACTAACCTATAAACAACTCTTCGGGATTAATCTCGACCATTGCCATTTTTTCCATTCACAATGACAAATGGAAATGAATCCCACTTTCAAGCCTAATGTAAACATTAGACACGTGGCACCTTTCCCTACTAATAAACTTCACCTTTTTAATGGAAAATATTAAATGTCTTATCAATCTTTAAGAAAGAATGGAATAACATTTCCTATAATATATGTTATTTTTATATCAAATTTTTATAATTTTTTTTAAGTGGAAAGGGTATTTGTGTGGTATAATTATGTATTTGGTTCGCAATAAATACATAAGCTATTTTAAAGTTAATTTACTAATTTTTTTTAATTTTTTTTTTTTTTCAATAAAAATATTTGATTTTCTCTATAAGAATTATTTGAGCAATAAAATGATGGTTTTGTATGTAAATACATTACAAAACCACTCCAATAAAACACAAAATTTACAACGCATAACGTTACTAATTGATTATGAAATCTTTCATGATAACTTGTCTACATGCATGTGTTTCCTTGGGGTTTCCATGAAGTCACTTGCGCCCCCAAATTTTCGATTTGTATACTTTGTTTTACCAACCAATTTAACTAATTTTTTTTAATCGACTTCATCTGCCATTAGGGAATTACAACAGGCTTGACTTGACCATTAATCATTAATTCACCTATCGTCAATTTACACTACTCGTTAGCATACTTGTTAGCTTCTCTGTTGAAGTCTCTTAGGACATGGAAGTATGATTTGGATGGGATATCTTCCGCAATTTCTCTGGTTCTTTTCATGATGTTTTCCATATATTTCTCCTTTGGGAAAGAGCCTTTGACTAGATGATGCAGGATTATGAGAGATTCTCCCATAATCATAAATGTGTCCACTTGAAGTTCTTTGGCTTACAAAAATCCCTTGTAGAGACCATATATCTTTGTTTGATTATTTGTCATATAACCAAGACCCCATGAGTACCTAAACACTTTGTCCTCCTCGGGGCCAAAGAGTACCCCTCCCCCTCCTACTGCCCCTAATTTCAATTATAATTATAATGACGGAAATCAAATCATATTAACTTAAAAATTACTTTATAGTTAAGTGATGTAAATATGCTAGTATGCATTCCAAGTGTGGAGTTCAAAGTCAAGGCCTAATTAGTGAAGAGATAAGCATGTAAATGGTGTAAATGTACTCCTATAAATTATAACAATCTTGCCACAATGAACTCAATTTATGTAATAACAATGTTGGAATATAATATATAATGGTCCAAGACACTTGTGAAGAGCATGAAAGGGGCTATGATATGGAAAAAGAAAAGGGGGGCAATGGGGATGGAAATCCTCTATTGTCAAGTGTGAACCCATGAACTTGTCTCTTTTCCACTACGTGCCTTAAATAAACATGTCCCCCTCCATTTTCTTATAATATCAACCATTGAATGGATGTAGGAGTTGGTTGATTTGTAGATGGTCGTGGATAGTGCACTAGAATGAATTTCTCACAACATATTTTATTATAACTTGAAATCTTATATTAATGCAATTTATTTCACTAGATCTTAGATTAATTATTATTGGCTTGAGGCTCAAATTTATGAAAATAATTGAAATACAAAAATGAAAGAACAAGCAAATGAATACACAATTCACACAATGAACATCAATGTATCCTAGGAAACCTGAAATAAGGGAAATCCCAACTAGAAGGTGAGGCCTATGCTTTGCTCTGTTTTCCTCAATTATGAAATGCAAGTACGAATAAAAAGGGTATTCACTATGGACTTACCCTGACATTGTGGCCTAAATGGCTACTGCAAAATCTTCCTCCTCCTATATTGTGCTCTCAAACCTGACTCCTATATGCTCTGCTCAACCATGGAACAAGTACAATATCAAAGAATGGAACCCTTCTCTCTTCCTAATAGCCTAATATTTAGCATATCTTGATAGTCAACTAGGGTTAGGGTTTTTCACCCTTAACCCTCAATTAATGATAAGGTTTTATAACTTCTAGAATCTTCTTGAAAAGCCACATGTGGCTAGTTGAACATGTGTTAGTAATGGGGGTTGACATGGCATCCTCTCATTATTGTGGTGGTCAACAAGTTCTGTCAACTTATAAGAGACATAACTTCTGCATATAAGTTCCAATTGAGGTGGTTTTTACACAGTTAAATGTCTCAATATGTAGAATAACATCGAAGGGCTAGGAGCTACACACCTAAGTTTTTACTCCAAAATGTGACATTTGATGACTCAAAATGGATCTGGAAGGTTCCAAACCCTAAATCTCCAAATAGGGAACCACAAACCAATTCCTCAAATTTTTCCCACCTACCGAGGTATATGACAAATTGTATAATGATCCATTCTAGATCATGTTTCCTCATTTAGGAAGTTCTTAGGGTCCTAACCACCCTAACACCTAATACATGAATTAATATATTATTACCAAGAAAGGACATTATTGGTGAATAAGGACAGTAATAATTCCGACACAACTTTTTTAAGAGGAATTAGAAGAAGGTTTTGCCTACTAGAAATTTCCTCCTCTAGAATGTTCTAGAAGAATAGAAAGTAGTATATATAAAGGTATTTGCATTGCAAAAGACGTCTTGGAGAATTATCGTACTTGAGCTATTCTCTATTAGAGGCTCACCCCTTGAAGAGGCAAGTGAACATCACACCCTTGGTATAAAAGTATCATCTTTTTTCCCTTTAATTTTATGCTCTACGTTATTATTATTATTAATTAAATATTTGGATGTTATTTTTACTTCTATTTTGAATATTTTTGTCAAGTACACAACAAGTGTTATGAGAGGAACTTTCCTGAGACTTATTTCTAAGCAAGAGACGTGTTCTAGTGTCTATAAAAAACCACAATTACCTATCATTATGTAGCTAAAACTATGGTTGGGAAATAAAACACATAAGAACTACATATGGTTTCACCTAGATGGAAATCCATGTAAGCTCTATAGGTACTAATTCGAGTAGTACTACATCAATAATAATTGTACACAAAATATCACTTCTATGTACCATCAAGTATATTGGAAGTCTTGTAGGCCTCCTAAAACTAGCTCTAAATTAGTCACTCGACCCCTTGTCTGCTATAGTGGTACCAAAAGCAAGACTTGGTAAGATTATTGTCATGTACCTAGGTAATCGAGTATTACAACTAAGGGTATGATCCACCCTCCCTAGTTAAATCCCTGAGATATTGAGTTGAATACTATTGTTGAAGCCTGAAAGCATATTAGAGAGATATAACATAGGGTAATACCTTGTCCTTAGGACCCTTCAAACCCTAATGCTTGCTGCTTTAGTTCCTAGAAAACGAGTTTACTAAAACATGTTGATCTTCCTACATGTTTCCCTTCAAGCAACCCCCCCAAAGAAACACTTATTGTGATTTATCAATGCTTGGACGAGATTCTCTTATCAGGCTAGACCTTCTATTCTCCATTCATTAGTTACATTCCTATGATCATTAGTCATTCACAGTGGTACATCACTCACCATGCCCTTGATCTCGATTGTGCTAGGTGATATCTTATGTTGCTTCATTGGTATGGTTACATTGCTAACTTCCTCATAAAAAATGATGCTAAGGTTTTTTCTTGTTGTGTAGATGTTAGCATTAGATGGATGTTTTATTACTTCTAACTTAGTAAAGATGTTACCTTGTTACTATTCTAACCACCCAAGACATAAATACTTTTGGATAAGTGTGCCATTAAGCTAGACCACTAGGTACTATTGGGAAATCAAATTGGATAGCATGGACACATCCCTTCAATACCTAACATTTTCTATTAAACACTTTTCACTTTCCATCCCATCCACAAGAGACAAAATCCCCTAACCTATGGTTAAATTAACATATATCATCCAAAAGATGGTCGTCAAAAAAGATAAAAAAGAAAATGCAATCCGCAAAAAGTCAATTCGAGCCAAATAAAATGCTAAATAGGTGAAGAGAAAGATAAAATTAAGAAAAGAAACTACTTCATCATGCCCCCTCTTTAAAATTCCTAAGAGTAGAACACCTATATAAAGGAAGGAGACTTAGACAAATCCAAATTAAAGAAAAATTAAAGGAAGGGGAAGAGTGTGCAGGTTGAAGTACTAAAATCTCCCTCTCACAAGGATTTGCAAATAAAGAAGACTACTAGCCACAAATACACAAAAAATCGGCTAGTTGGACCATAAACACACCCTCAAAACTATCTATGACTTTGGAAGTTAATCTATATGTTACCCTTATATCCCCTTTCATGAAAAATCATAATATCGTCCACATACTTTATATTAGGGGACTCGGGAAATACTTTGTGTTTTAGCCCAAAGACATGTGTAACGGAGGTAAGGTTGTCCCCTTGGTTAGTCCTTCGAGTAAATTGGTAACATTTTTTTTTGGAATAAAAATTGTTTTACCTCTTGAACAAGAGATTACATGAAAAGATGAGTAGTTTAGATTGGTGAGTCACTAGGGAAACCCGACCATATCCAAAAAAGAGAAGACAAGGTAACCAAAGATTTAAAATATAAAATAAAAATATTGTATTAGGGTCTTTGAGGTTAGAAATGATCATTGGGTTTTTTGAAGGCCTTTTCTTCCTTTTTTCTTGTGAATGTTAATCCATCTTAAGAAGTTGTCAAGAGCAGATGACATGGAGACTGTAACAACCCTGGTTAAAAATCCATGTAATAAAGTTAATAAAGGAAAAATAATAACCAAGGTCAAGGGACACGTATTCCAAGTTGAATGTTGGGAAAAACATAATGATGGGGATCACTTGTGATTAATCAATGGCTATAGAAATTGGCAAAGGAAATGATAAAGGCAAAGTGGCATTAATTGGCATTTTATTTATGAAAATAATGGAAATTAGGAGAAAAGGAAGGTGAAAGGTCACAGGTTGCATGCGAGGAGGAAATTGCAGGAAAAATAGAGAAAAATGAAGAAAATAGAGGCCTTAATGATAAAAAGGCCTTTGAGGATCAATTCACAACCTTTTGTCAGTTTTTAGCTTGGAAATCTCTCTCTATTCTCTCTCTCTCATATGCTTGCACACTTAGATTTTTCTTGGAGCATTGTGGCATACCTTGGACTTGGAGAAAGAAGACAAAGGAAGAGTAGGAAAGCACAAGGGGACAACAAGATCAAAACCTACAATGAGTTCTCTTTGCAGGTACTGAGTTGCCTGTATGATTTCCTTGGTAGTTTTGGCGTGCGTGGTATATGCATGTGGTTATTTGGTTATGATCTGTCATTGGCATGGAGGATTTCCTAGATTGACAGTGGTTTTTCGTAGCCTTGCCATTTCCTAGATAACCATAGTTTTGTGGGTTTTCCCTTTTGTTTCCTGATTGGTGCTCATGTTCCTTATGGGTGTGGGTTGAGTTATTAGTTCCTAGAGCCTTGGTTGGAAAAATGATCTGGAAGCCCTGAAACAACTTGGGTTGAGTTACTAGTCCTAGAATCCTTGGATAGAAAAACGCTCTAGAGCCCTTGGTGGGTTGAGTTACTAGTCCTGGAGCCTTGGTTGGACAAACGCTCTGGAGCCTTGTGGAAACTATGGGTTGAGTTACTAGTCCTAGAGCTAGGTTGGAACAAACGCTCTAGAGCCCAGGACATCTTTGATAGAGACCGATCTGGTGATGGTTAGTGATGTCCGACCGTGAGGTGGAATCACTAGTTGAGGGTTGATGTGGTTTGGACTCTGGAAGCCCTGGTTTGGTGTTGGTAGGTTTATTACATGAGATGACACATTCACGCTTGGAATATGCTGCAAGGGTGATTGACTGAAAGAGAGATTTGGTTCAGCCCAATCTATGGTCGGGTGGTACGTGGAAGTCCTTGACTTGGTTGGATTTTTCATAAGTTAATAAGAGCTCTTTTCCTCTTGTATTTTCACGAGTATTTATACTTGTTATTTTAAATTTTTTTTTTTTTAGGCTGTGGTTCATGGACACCCTGGTCAAGGGTGGAGCTACGTCCACGAAAATATCTGGGCTGATCGACCTCGAAGGGAATCTAGCCCCACGACCCACTAGCAAGGCCCGACCCTAAGGGCTTCGAGGAGATTGGACCCTGTGACCTCCCGAAGGCGAGGCACTGATTTTTACCAACTGAGCTAACCCTTGGGGCTGAGTATTTATACTTGCTATTATGGGGTTTTGATGGTTGTTCCATTAGTGTTATTATTTTGGTTATATGTTGGTTACAAACATGGTTTTATGACATACTTGAGTTATGGCTCTCATCATGTTTTGGTTATTAAATAAATTATTAGTGAATGCATGACATAATAGATGATAATGCACTATTGTGAGAGGGCATCAAACCTTCTTGACAGTTCTTAGATAAGTATGAGACCCCTATGTTCAAATGTGTAAATATGACCTGTACATTACTTGTTTATGATGTGTTTGAGGAAATGTCTGTCATGGTTGGGATGGGCCAGGTTAAATACTTGTTCAAGTTTTGCATTAGAGGCACTGTCTCTTTGTTATTTATCCTTTTTGAGAGTTTCATTCAGTTTTGGGTAGAGGTCCGGGTCCTAGCCCTGAAAAAGGTGGCTCAGATCTTGAGGTCACTAGCACAACACTAGGTAAATTAGTCTATAGTCACTTGGAGGTAGGCTTATTGTAATATTCCTAATTAGTCATGGCTAATTGGAATATTCAATTTTGCTCAATTTTGCCTTCTATAGCTATTTATAAATAAAAAGGTGAGAAGAGGGGGACATACTCACTTCATGAATAAAGACACTCCCTAGTAGCACAACGTTGTAACTTAAAAGGTGAGCCAAGGGGGGCCAAAGAATCACGTAGAGGAGGGGCCCACGTAGATACTTGGAGTGACTGCACAAATGGTGAAGAACACGTGGCAAGAGGAAAGCTACGTTGGAGGAGGTGAGCCTTGGGATTGAGAGAGGCCAATGCTATAAAGGAGTGAGGAGCCTCCTCATTTTGGCATTCGATTATGTGCATTTGAGCTAGTCACTTCGACTTAGAGCATGTTGGATGTTTAGCTAGTTTGCAGCACTGTTTAGTGCATTGAGTGTCTCCGTTTGGAGATCTCACCCTTAGCTCTCGGGGACTTCGAGTGCCTGCTCGGGCAAGGTATTTCCATAAGTATTTTTGCAATAGTTTCATCAGCATTTTGGCAATAGGATTGAGCATCTTGGATGACTGCGTAGTATTAAGAGGGATGACGCAGTTCTTTATGGCAGGAGTTCTAGATTGAGGTTTGCAGGGGGGTTTTGTGCTGGGGGGTTGAGTAGGGGATCAGCCCTTGCATATTTTAGGATTTTGGCTGAGTTTCAGGCAGATTTGTGGTGGGTTTATTTCAGTAGCAGTGCAGAGCCTTGAGGGATTGCATGGGTCCTCAAGGGGGTGATTTTTAGGGGCCAGCCATTTCAAAAAAGCTTTCTAGGTTTTTCTGGGTTTCTTTAGTATCCGATTCCAGAGTCTCAACATTTTCTGAGGAGGGGAACAACCCCAAATCCTCATTTGATTCTAGCAGCAGCAACAGCACAACAGTGCCAGCAGCTTGGACGCAGTTCAGAGAGAGGCCATTCCTTTGCTATTTTGAGTGTATTTCTTCACTTGCCTTGTGCAAGTCGAGGTGCCATCTTTCTGATCACCTCCTGTACTCATTCTATTGCTCAGTATAATAAAATGGCTTAGCATTTCTCTCTGCATTTCTTGAGTATCTGCTTATATCTCATGGTTATATTGTTATACGTTGCACCATTTCTATTTTCATCACTTTGAGCTTCCCGATTATTATATCATTTATACGTATTTGGTTGGAGTTTATTGGGGTTTGTGGAATATCTTGGAAACGGGATATTACAGTGGTATCAGAGCATAGATCTAGCTCAGCTTGTGGAGCTAGCAATTTATGACACCGAGGGAAAAGCCCTACATCTGTTACAGAGGTAGGAGATACAAAGACACTGGGCATAGATTGGAGAACACTTACGGAGAGGGAGACTGTGTTCCAGTAGTGGACGTAGAACAGGAGGAGCCTGTGGTGGACGCATGACAGGAGGAGCCTGTGGTGGACACAGAGCAGGAGGATCCGATGGCAGATGATGATGGGAAGAGATTTGCAGACATGATCCTCAATTCAGTGCAGGATCTGTCCAGGCAGATCGAGGTGATGGGGCAAAGATTCACGACAGTAGAGGCTAGACAACGTGAGAGCCCACGAGTTTTCCAGGTTGGAGAGGGATCGAGTGCATCTCACCATTTGCCAGAGTAGGGTGCCACTTAGGATGATACTACTCAGCAGGTGGCCTCACATGCCCCTATATGCTATACCATGCCCACTTTCTTAGGAGCAGATGCGGGGGTCGGAGCACAGAAAGAAGTGGAGCTCGGTCACATGGGAAACTGTTTTGCAGAGTACCAGGCCTATGGGCAGGAGTTTAGGGAGGCTCTCTCATTTAGAGACTTTGTTCAGCTCCAACGGGATAGTAGACCCCGCAACCATCACAGAGGGTATCGGAATTATCATGATGGTGACACCCACCGTGTAGCTAGTAGATTCCACTTGCCTACTTTTGATGGTTCATCAAACAGTTCGGCAAAGTCTTGGGTGGAGAAGCTGGACATTTACTTCTAGCTTAACCAGATGTCGGAGATGGAGGCCATCAAGGTGGCGACATTACATTTGGATGGTGAGGCCTAGGATTGATGGTTCCATGGGATGGTTACACTCGGACACTCCACAGTGACGACATATGTCGAGTTCACCCGGAGATTGATGGAGAGGTTTGACCGAAGGGATCCGGAACAACACTTTGTGGAGCTGACGAGGCTCAAACAGACTGGGAGCCTAGAGACCTACATTTCAGATTTCTTGAGGGTTTCAGTGATGGTGCTAGATATCCACGGCACGGAGGATCTACATGTATGTTGAAGGGTTAGCAAAGCCACTTCGGGGTCTAGTCAGATCTGCTAGACCAACCACCCTTCAGGATGCTATTAGCAGGACCCGGGACTTACACGATACCTTACCCAGGACCCGGACACCTTATCCCCAGAGACAGGCTTTCTAGCCTAAGGGGAAGGATGTGAGGATTTCGCCTCCACAGGGGAATCCAGGACGAGCATAGATTGATGATGATGCTAGGAGGGAGTTGAAGAAGAAGCGGTTGTGCTTCACTTGTCATGAGTCGTGGGCACCGGGACATAGATGTGCTGCTGGCAAAGCACATTTTATTGAGGTCTTCTCCAAGAGCAGCGGGGAAGAGGATGAGGAGGATGTTGTGGAGGCAGGAGGTAGTCATGCTGTGTAGGATCGTTTGCTGCCTCCATCACTGGCAGCGGGTGGTGCAGCTTTTGCACCTACCGAAGGGGCCCTTGCAGCATTGCGAGGAGTTCCCAAGTATTTGACGCTACGCGTACGGGGGACAGTATGTGGCTAGCGGGTATCAGTTTTGGTTGATAGTGGGGCAACCCACAACTTCATCAATGCACAGATGGTTGAGCAGAGAGGTATACAGACAGAGAGCTTCGATGGATTTTCAGTTTTGGTCCCAGGAGATCAGACCATGGTGTGTGCTCGTTATGTTCCAGAGTTATCAGTGACGATGGGCACCTACACACTGACTGACCACTTTTTCGTGGTCGATATTCTGGACACCAACATGATATTGGGTGTTCAGTGGCTTATCACTCTAGGGAAGGTCACAACAGATTGGAAAACCCTAGAGATGGAGTGGGATGATGAGAAGACAGGGAGGCATGAGAAGATACGGGGACAGCACACATATCCGCCTTAGACTGTTTTGGCTCATCGGATGGAGGCAATCTTCCGGAAGGGAGACATAGAGTGGGTAGTGGAGCTGCGTGCATCAGAGGCAGGGACTACAGGGCAGACAGTGCACCCAGAGGTACAGTCCATCCTTGACTGGTATGCCATAGTATTTGGGGAGATTCTGCTAGGACAGCCACCGGATCGGGGGTTTGAGCACACCATTGAGCTTGAGCAGGGCATACAGGCAGTGATTACTACCCCCTATAGGCATCCCAAGGCCTATTGGGATGAGATTGAACAAGCCATTCAGGAGTTGTTGGCTCTTGGGCACATTCGGCCGAGCACGAGTCCTTTTGATTCTTTTGTGGTGTTAGTGAAGAAGAAGGACGACACATTGAGGATGTGCATTGACTATAGGGCCCTAAACAAGAAGACCCTGAAGAACAGATACCCCATACCCAGTATCGATGAGTTGATGGATGAGTTGAGAGGAGCACTGTTCTTCTCAAAGATTGATTTGAGATCTGGGTACCATCAGATTCGAATGAGGGAGCAGGACATTCCCAAGACCACCTTCAAGTGTCACTATGGGCACTTTGAGTTTTTGGTGATGCCCTTCGGGCTAACCAATGCCCCAGCTACATTTCAGTCTTGCATGAATCACATCTTCTGTAGTCACTTAAGGAAGTTTGTGTTGGTGTTCTTTGATGATATCCTCATTTACAGCAGGACTTGGGAGGAGCATCTCCAGCACATTGAGACAATATTACGCATCTTGGAGGAGCAGCAGTTCTATGCCAAGCTCTCCAAATGTGAGTTTGGGTTGACGAAGATGTTATACTTGGGACATATCATAGGAGTGGACTGAGTGAGGGTCCACAAGGAGAAGATCAGGGCCATTAGAGATTGGCTGGAGTCGAGAAACATGACGGAACTTCAAGGATTCATTGGCATTTGTACTTACTACCAGAAGTTCGTCAAGGGTTTCTCACAGCTTGTTGCACCCTTGACAAATTTGACTAGGAAGGGGGCATTCAGTTGGTCGGATACATCGCAGTGAGCCTTCGACAGACTCAAGGAGGTTATGAGCAGCTGCCCAGTGCTTGTGTTGCCAGATTTTACGCAGCCATTTGTTTTGGAGTGCGATGCGTCGGGAGAGGGGATTGGTGTAGTGTTGATGCAGGGAGGTCACCCTATAGCCTTTGAGAGCCGTAAGCTCCTTCTGCACGAGAGCTTGTGTTCTATATATGACAAGGAGATGCTAGACATCATGCATGCATTGGCTAAGTATCGACAGTATTTGGTGGGTAACAGGTTCAGGGTGAGGACTGATCACAATGGCCTCAAGTTCATTTTGGAGCAGAAGCAGCTACAGGAGAGGTAGCAAAAGTGGATCAGCAAGATCCAAGCATATGACTTTGACATTGAGTATGTCAAGGGTAAGAACAATGTGGTAGCAGATGCCCTTTCACGTGGGCCAGCTACGTTGTCTCTTATGAGCTTGGACGTAGACTGAAGGGCTCAACTCTTAGTAGAGTAATCCAAGGACAGATTTGCATGTGAGGTTCTGGATGGGAAGGTGGCGGATGACAGGTACAGGGTGGTCGATGAGATCATCTACTACAGGGAATGAATCTTCTTGACTGAGGGGTCTCAGCTCAAGCAGAAGATACTTCAGGCATCACATGATTCACCATTGGCTGGCCATCAGGGGTTTACCAAAACCTACAGGGCCATTAGAGAGAGGTTCTCATGGAAGGGCCTCAAGGAGGACATACTCCAGCATGTCCAGGAGTGCGATGTTTGCCAGAGGAATAAGGGAGAGATGAGCCATCCTGTAGGATTATTGCAGCCTCTTCCATTCTAGAGGGGAAATGGGAGAGCATTTCGATGGACTTCATCACAGGGTTGTCCATGGTGCAGGGCAAGGATTGTATCTTTGTCGTCGTTGATTGACTAACAAAGCACACACATTTTTTTTCCATAACCACACACTACACAGCAGCATAGGTGGCCGAGTTGTTCTTCAGAGAGGTCTTCAAGCTACATCGTCTTCCTAAGACCATCATCAGTGACAGGGATAGCCATTTCATGGGTGGGTTTTGGCAGGAGCTTTTCCGGTTGGTGGGGATGGAGTTGACACCAAGTACCAGTTATCACCCACAGATGGATGGGCAGACAGAGATAGTTAACAAGTGGCTGGAGGGCTACTTGCGTAACTATGTCAGTGGGCAGCAGCGAGCATGGTTGAAGTGGCTGCGTCTGGGGGAGTACTGCTACAACACTACTCATCACATGTCCATTGGTATGTCACCATTTTATGCTTTGTATGGGTATCATCCTTTATCTTTTGCTGACATGATGTTTAGTGCTAGCAAGGCTTCGAGAGCCAAGATTTGGATCCAAGAGAGTCAGGATATTCTCTGAGCTCTCAAGGATAATATGGCTACAACGTAGAACCAACAGAAGTTGTATGCTGATAGGGGTCGGGTGGAGAGATAGTTTGAGGTAGGGGACATGGTCTACTTACGATTACAGCCATACCGACAGTCGTCATTGAAGCAGAAGGGGGCTGAGAAGCTCAAGCCCCACTTTTATGGGCCATACAGGGTGATATGCAGGATTGGACAGGTTGCACATGAGTTGGAGTTGCCCCAAGGCAACAAGATTCATAACAATTTTCATGTATCATGCCTGAAGAAGGCATTGGGGCAACATGTGACAGTGACAGATGAGCTACCACCCACGGATGATGAGAGGCATTTGGTGTTGTAGCCAGAGGCTATTATTGATACCAGGGAGAGGCGGCTGCGAAGCAGGACAATCCGGGAATTCTTGGCGAGGTGGAAGAATTTACCGGACGAGGATGCCACTTGGGAGAGTGAGAAGATCTTGCAGCATCCATCACTTCAGTTGCTTGAGGACAAGCAACATTTTGTCGGGGGAGACTGTAATATTCCTAATTAGCCATGGCTAATTGGAATATTCGATTTTGCTCAATTTGCCTTCTATAGCTATTTATAGATAAAAAGGTGAGGAGAGGGGGACATACTCACTTCATGAATAAAGACACTCCCTAGTAGCACAACGTTGTAACTTAAAAGGTGAGCCAAGGGGGGCCAAAGAACCACGTAGAGGAGGGGCCCCCATAGATACATGGAGTGATTGCACATATGGTGAAGAACACGTGGCAAGAGGAAAGCTACGTTGGAGGAGGTGAACCTTGGGATTGAGAGAGGCCAATGCTATAAAGGAGAGAGTAGCCTCCTCATTTTGGCATTTAATTATGTACATTTGAGCTAGTCACTTCGACTTAGAGCACGCTGGCTGTTTAGCTAGTTTGCAGCACTGCTTAGTGCATTGAGTGTCTCTGTTCGGAGATCTCGCCCTCAGCCCCGGGGGACTTCGAATGCCTGCTTGGGCAAGGTATTTCCATCAATATTTTTGCAGTAGTTTCATCAGCATTTCGGCAAGAGGATTGAACATCTTGGATGACTGCGCAGTCTTGAGAGGGATGACACAGTTCTTTCTGGCAGGAGTTCTGGATTGAGGTTTGCAGGGGGGTTTTGTGCTGGGAGGTTGAGCAGGGGATTAGCCCTTGCATATTGGAGGATTTTGGCTGAGTTTCAGGTAGATTTGTGGTGGTTTATTTCAGTAGTGGTGCAAAGCCTTGAGGGATTGCATGGGTCGTCAAGGGGGCGATTTTCGGGGGTCGGCCATTTCAGAAAATCTTTCTGGGTTTCTTGAGTAGTATCCAACTCTAGAGTTTTACCATTTTCTGAGGAGGGTAACAACCCCAAATCCTCATTTGATTTACAGCAGCAACAACAACACAACAGTCCTAGTAGCTTGGATGCAGTTCAGAGAGTGGCCATTCCTTTTCTATTCTGAGTGTATTTCTTCACTTACCTTGTGTAAGTCGAGGTGCCATGTTTTTGATCACCTCCTGTACTCATTCTATTACTCAGTATAATAAAATGGCTTAGCATTTCTCTCTGCATTTCTTGAGTATCTACTTATATCTCATGGTTATATTGTTATATGTTGCACCATTGTTATTTTCATCACTTTGAGCTGCTCAGTTATTATATCATTTATACGTATTTGGTTGGAGTTTACTGGGGTTTGGGGAATATATCAGAAATGGGATATTACACTTATGGGAGCAACTGGAGGGTTACATTCACTGCCTTTCCTTTTCATGGGAGCGACTGAGAGCCTAGGTCAGTTGAAAAGCAAGTTAACTCAAGGTTTGGGCACCTGGAGTGGTTGATTAGCTTCTAGGGGTCTTGTATCTCCTGAGGAAGGTTAGTTTGGTTTAGGTTCGTTGATTCCACCCCCTCAACTGTACCTAGGAGGTTGAATCATATCACAGTAACTCTTCATCACATATTTACCCCAGTGGACTGATAAGCTTGGGTAAGTGTGGGAGGAGGGTGTTACAGAGTGGTATCAGAGCTCCCAGGTTCAACACTTGGATTGGATGGATATAATCTGCTTGTCATACATGCATGAAGGTTGTATATGTGCTTGATGTGTATGCATGGCAATGGTCATTATTGCAATTGTGTTGTCATGTAGAAGTTGATGATGTTATTGTTGGGATGTGCTTATCATGAATGCATTTCAGTTCTATATGCGTTCATTATGCTTGTGGTCTATGTGTGTTTATTAGGTATGCATGGTGATGGTCATTATTACAGTTGTGCCGTCATGTATAGGTTGATGTTGTGATGATGAATATGATGATTTCATTATGTATATATATGTTATGCTAATCTGGATTGATCTTACAGACGAGATAGCCTCCCTTTAACTTCACTGGGGTATGTTTAATTATGTTTATGTTTTGTTATCTAACATGGTATATATGTAGAAAGAAGATCAAAGATGACAAGAAAAATGGTGGATTACAATTCACGTGATTCTCCCTACAGATCAGATGAGCAACATGGTGATGAGTACTCCCTTCACATAGCATACACTTTGAGAAGTTTGAAGGCAGAGATAAGAAGTTGCAAAGAAGATAATGACAAAATAATTCAGTCACAAGAGACACTTGCCAGGGCAGAGGAGAAACAAGCATAGGCAATTGTAGTGATTCTTCAAATTGTCAGACTTGCAGAGACAGGGACCGTTTAGGATCAGTCATGTACAAGAGGACAAGACTAATGTAGCACATGGCAGTAGGTATCATGATGGGCATAGGTCAGATAAAGAGGATACCATTATAGATGGCAAGTTCTTGGATACACTTGATAGACGATGCAATGGACATGGGCTTTATTCTATTTCTGGTTCAGACATGTATCATGGTCATCATCACTATCATCCTTACAGGAGGAGTGACAGGGGATATTTTCCGAATGAGTTCAAGAAAGCCAAGCCACCTACATTTGATGGAGAAATGAAGAAGTGACAGGATGTGAAGCATGGTTTCTTGGGATGAATAAGTTGTTATGTTTGCATGATTACTCAGAGAACATGAAGGAAAAAATAACTACATTTAGTCTTAAAGGTAAAACAAACATTTGGTGGGAATATGTAAAGAATGTCACAGGAATTTGGGAATAGGAATTGATTTGGAGTGAGTTCGAGAGACCATTCAGGAAAAAGTATCTATCTAAGAGATATATGATGATAGGGAAAAAGAGTTGTATGAGTTGAAAATGGGACCTATGACCGATGAGGAGTATACTAGCAGATTCTTGGATTTGTTGAGGAACATGCCTTACCTTAAGGAGGATAAAGCGAAGATTCAAAGATTCATCAGTGGGTTGCCAATAGCGTTAAAGGACATGATTGAGTTTGATAAGCCTAGATCGTAGGAGGAAGCCATGAGAAAGCTAAGGCATTTTTATGAGCAATCGAAGCGCAGATCTGAGACTAAGAAAGATTGGAAATGTAATGAGAAGAATAAAGGAAAATGGGATAAGAAGTGAACAAGACCTTAGGATACATGTAATAAATAGAATGCAACACCGCCTAAGAAGTTCAATGCATATGACAGAGGAAAGGGGTTTCAGTCTGAGGAGCATAACAAGGGTGATGGAAGGAAACCTTTACAGTGTTGGACTTGTGGTGGACAGCATCGTAGGAGATATTGTCCACAACATTAGGGTGGTAGACTGAAAATCTACAGTGCTCAGGAGGCATAGACAGTGGGGGATGTTGGACAAAGTATTCCTTGGATTTATGCAGCGTTGGATAATAGATAGGTGGATCACCAGGCATATATTATCGAGATGGATGGTAATCTTTCTGATCAAGTTGTTCCTATTTGATTGACCATGGATCTAATTATAGCTATGTTAAACCTATCCTTGTGGATAAGTGTGATTTGAATAAAGAAGTGCATGCAAAGTCTTGGTTAGTGTAGTTGGCTACAAGTACTAAGAAAATAGTTCATCATTGGGTAAGATCTTGTGCATTTGAGTTGAATGGCATGTCTACATCAGCGCATCTAAATGTACTTCCATTGGGATCATACAATATGCTTCTGGGTATGGATTGGTCTTATCTTCACAGGACTGAGGTGGATTGTTATGAAAAGTCAATTGAGTACTTGGATGACAAAGAATATTACAGGTTAAGAAGAAGGAAACATCAGTTTGAATGGTTACAACTATGTAGGTAAAGCACAACCAGAGGAAAGGGTGTGTATTATTTGTAGTGCATATTTATAGTGATAAAGGTAAGGATGTTGAGGATGAAGAAGTCTTCAATAACTATCTAGACTTACAGTAGTTTTAAGATGTATTTCCAACATAGATCTCAGAGTTACCACCTCACAAGGAAGTGGAATTTTCTATTGAGTTGGTACCAGGGGCAGCACCAACATCAAAGGAACCATACAAGATGAGCACACTAGAGTTAGTAGAATTGAAGTTGTGGTTGAAGGGAATGCTTGACAAGGGGTACATTAGGCCAAGTGTGTTACCTTGGGGTGCACCAATGTTGTTTATGAAGAAGAAGGATGGCACTCTCAGGTTTTGTATTGATTACAAATAGTTGAACAAGGTGATGATCAAGAATATGTATCGGTTGCCGAGGATCGATGACTTGTTTGATTAGTTGAAGGGAGAAACAATGTTTTTGAAGATTTATATAAGATCATGATATCATCAGGTATAGATCAAAGAGGAGGATATTTACAAGATCATTTTCTGGAACAGGTATGGGGATTATGAGTTTGTTGTAGTTCCTTTTGGTTTGACTAATGCTCCAACTACTTTTCTGTGCTTGATGAATATTGTATTACATCCTTAGTTGGACAATTTTGTGATTGTATTCATTAATGATATATTGATATATTATAAGAATGAGGAAGAGCATGCCGAACACTTAGCAACAATGTTGATATTGCGAAGAGAGCATCGATTGTATGCCAAGCTTAGTAAATGTAGTTTCTTTAAGACATAGGTACATTACTTGGGACATGTTGTCTCCAAGGGAGGCATAAAAATGGATCTAGAAAAGGTAAGAGTTTTTTGAGAGGATTTTTCAGCGTAAACCACATTAGAATACATTTGTCGACACGTTTCGAACCAACGAGTGTGGTTCATCGTCACGACAAGTTGAAGAACCATACCTAGCAGCACGTTAAATAGAAAGAGCAGATCATCCAACGACTATATTTGACTAGGAAATGACTAAATTGGACTAGGCAACTTGACTGGATAACGACTATATTTGACTGGGAAACGACGAACTGGACTGGACCAAGGCATAGGGACAAGAAAAACATAATTAGTTAATTAGTTATTAAGTTAGTTTTATATCTATTATTATATTTAAATAAGGTAATGTATATCTTTAATTAATATGAATCAATTCATTGTCGAAAGGCTTATATTAAAGTTATATAATTAAATATTTAGTTAATTAATTGTAAGTTAGTTTAATATCTATTATCATATATAAACATGAATCAAAGATAGTTAGTTGTAAGTTAGTTTTGTTATAGTTATTACCATAACAAGTAATTGTTTGAATGACCTATTAATAGATCTTTTAGTAAAACTATTAAAATAAATATAAACTTAAATCATTAAGCTATCTAATATAAACTTAAAACTATCTAATTAAAAATAAAATTTATATTATTAATAATATATAATAAAAAATCTGTTAAAAGGATAACTAATCAAGTTAGTTAAATAATGGACCTTCTAATAAATTTAAGGAAAAGAATATGAGACAAATTTCCTAAAATAACTAAAGCCAACGAGGAACTAATGAGAAAGAAAATAGTTTGATTTAATTTGCTAGTTAATTAAAAACAGTTCTCATCTTAAAAATCCATCGTCAATATTTAGGCATAGAAGATTTATAAAAGGATTTTTATTCCTTGTACAAACAATTTGTTCTTATTATTAATCGAGAAGAGGTGAAAGAGTCCAAGCGATCAAAAACATAAAAATCAAAGAGACGATAAAAAGGAAACACCAACAATCTAGAAGATGAGGGGAAAAAAAGAAAGACTCTACAGAGAAGAACGACACAAGGAGCAGGGGTGGTGGGGAAAAAATGACTGGGAAGAGACTGGTCGTTCTATTAATAAGAGGATTAATGAGCTCTCAACCGACTTAAAACACGGGAGGACCCAGTCTTCCGCCCTAGCAGAGCATGCTGAGAAGACTAAACATCATGTATGTATTGAGGAGGCCCGTGTTATTGCTAAGGTTCCGCAGTTTCATCACCAGAAATTTAAGGAAGCCATTGAGATTGAAAAAAGGCTGAGCAATCTCAATAGAGATGACGGCTGGAAAATTAGCAGTTGTTGGATCCCTGCCCTCTCTTCCTAGCCGCTTTTCCCCACCGCCCCCACTCCTTGTGTCGTTCTTCTCTGTAGAGTCTTTTTTTGCCCCTCGTCTTTTAGATCGTTGGTGTTTCCTTTTTATCGTCTCTTTGATTTTTATGTTTTTGGTCGCTTGGTCTCTTTCACCAATTCTCGATTAATAATAAGAACAAATTGTTTGTACAAGGAATAAAAATCCTCTTATAAATCTTCTATACCTAAATATTGACGATGTATTTTTAAGATGAGAACTATTTTTAATTAACTAGCAAATTAAATCAAACTATTTTCTTTCTCATTAGTTCCTCATTGATTTTAGTTATTTTAGGAAATTTGCCACTTATTCTTTTCCTTAAATTTATTAGAAGGTCCATTATTTAACGAACTTAATTAGTTATCCTTTTAATAGATCTTTTTTTATATATTATTAATAATATAAATTTTATATTTAATTAGATAGTTTTAAGTTTATATTAGATAGCTTAATGGTTTAAGTTTATATTTATTTTAATAGTTTTATTAATAAGATCTATTAATAGGTTATTCAAACAATTACTTGTTATGGTAATAACTATAACAAAACTAACTTACAATTAACTATCTTTGATTCTTATTTATATATGATAATAGATATTAAACTAACTTACAATTAATTAACTAAATATTTAATTATATAACTTTAATATAAGCCTTTCGACAATGAATTGATTCATATTAATTAAAGATATACATTACCTTATTTAAATATAATAATAGATATAAAACTAACTTACTAACTAGTTAACTAATAATATTTTTCTTGTCTGTATCCCTTGGTCCAGTCCAGTTAGCCGTTTCCCAGTCAAATATAGTCGTTATCCAGTCGAGCTACCCAGTCCAATTTAGCCATTTCCTAGTCAAATATAGTTGTTGGATGATTTGCTCTTTCTATTTAACATGCAGCCAGGTATGGTTCTTCAACTTGTCCTCACGATGAACCACACTCGTTGGTTCGAAACGCATCGCCAAATGTATTCTAATGTGATTTACGCCGAAAAATCTTCTCAAAAAACTTGATATGGATCACAAAAGCCTAAATTCAACAAGATAAGAGTTATCATGGAATGAACAACTCCTAGGAATGTGGATCAGGTTAGGTCATTCATGGGATTAGCATGCTATTACAAGAGGTTCATTAGGAAATTCTCACAGATTGCCTATCCTATTACATCATTGTAGTGAAAGGGAATGAAATTTGAATGGATAGAGGAATGTGCAACCAGTTTTGACAATTTGAAGTAGATGTTGACAAATGCTCTAGTTCTAAAGATTGCAGATACAAACAAAGAGTTTGTGGTTTGTACAAATGCTTGCAAGAAAGGACTTGGTGGGGTTCTGATGCAGTAGTATTTTATGGATTAAAGAAATTGAATGCGCACAAGCAAAATTATGTGACGCATGATCTTGAGTTGGTAGCGATTGCCCATGCATTGAAGATGTGGAGACTCTATCTTCTTGGTAGGTTTGTATTGATGAGTGCTCACAATGGGCTGAGGAACTTATTTGACCAACCTAATGTAAATGCCAAGCAAGCTGGGTGGTTAGCTACGATCAATGAGTTTGAATTCGAGATCAGGTACACTAAGGGAAAAGAGAGCAAGGTTGCAAATGTTATTAGCAGGAGAGTGGGTAAATCACATAGCGACTATGAGTTAATACGTGTTGAGAATTCAACAAGGTAGTGAATATGTTAATTGCCTTTAACTTGATAACTGTTTGTGTTACCTTTTACCTTATTAGATTTGTTCCTTATTATTATATTGTGAGATACATCAAACAACTACCAAAACAATAAGAATAGTGACACAATATATAAGCTGCAAGCTAGGGCCAAAACCCCTCCTCTTGAGGGGAAAACCCTTAAATCTCTTCTCTTCTTATAGATCCTTCAATTGAAGAATACCATGACCTAGAGACTCAGATAAATACCCTCCAAGATCAAGATCAAATCGATGTCTTTATGCAAGATCTTTGACCTCCTATTTATGATCCAAAATTATGTCTCTCTATAACTGCTGCTGCTCCTCAAGAAGACTTCGATCTTCTTCGTATGGCCTACTTACCTCTTCACTTGCCTTTCCATGAATCTTAAGGCTAGTGAGACACCCTAAGACACATTTGCTTTAATTATTTTCTCTTGGGTCCCAAGATCAAACCAAAGATGTCTCCAATGCAGAAACCCTAGCTTCGACTTTAACGTGCGAGAGAGAGAGACTTAACCCAAGCACTTTGACTTCCTTTTCTTCCTCTTCGTCCTTCTTCTTCGACCTCTTTTAGCCTTCTTCTTTGCATAGAAAGAGATATTTGTGAGTGTGTCTAATGGAGGATGAGTTCCTCTCTCTATATAGGATTCTTCAAGGGTAGACGTGGCTCTTCATGTAGGCCAACTTGATAGCTTCTAGGCCGACTTGATCTTGGAGGAAATTTCGACACTTTAAAGACAAAAACAAATTTTTATTTACATGATACAATGTGCCCATAGGGTCTTCAATATATGATAATGAATCTTAAACCCTAGAAGCACTCTATGGGTGCTTGACCTATAAAATAAAAGGAATTGAGCATGAAACCCATGCTTCAGTAATAATTTCTTTTCATTTTATATTTTACAAGAATACATTTCATACTTATGAAGATTGAACCTAGTTACACATTTTTCAACACTCCCTCTTAACTAGGGAGTTATTCATACGAGGTACATGGTCATTCTCAATCTACGGAGATCTCATGAAAAGAGCCGGATTGGTAACCCATCTGTCTAGAATCATATTTAACCAACATTGTAACATAGCAAGGCCTTGACTAACAACTCTATCTCTCCACAAGATAAGAGCACGAGGATGGCAAGACCAATGACTTATAAACACCTTAATATCTGTCTCTCAAGGTACATACTCCACTCAGGTGTTCAACGAATACGACCTTCGTTGGAATATTCTTATCTTGGGTAGCTAATACTCAAAGAAAATCGGTCCATGAATAATCTTATCTTGAATTCCCTACCTCATTCTCAAAGAATATCGAATGTCAGATGGTTACCCAATCCTCCATTCTTTCTTCCCAAGTGAAGACAAGAACGTAGTGCCTATCTGTCCCTCTCAATTAGGGACGATACATCAACCAAACCAAGCTTGTCTCTCAAGCACACAAGCTTCTTTGGAAGTGAATTTGTCAGTATGTCACCTACCTGCTCATTAGTGGAGATATACTATAGCTGCAACACACCATTTTGCACTAGCTCTCGAATGTAGTGATACTTGTTGTTTATATGCTTTGTCTTTCCTTGAAACACTAGATCCTCAGACAAACATATACAACTGGTGATATCACAAAGTATCACTGTAGGGTTCATCGGTCCTTCAAATAGGTCAGTTAACAACTTCCTTAACCATATTGGTTCTCTACTTACTTCACAGGCTACAACTTATTCAACCTCAACATTACTTAAAGAAACCGTGTCTTGCTTTCTTCTCATCCATGAGATCACGAAGGATCCAAAATTGAACATCCCCACGTAGTGCTCCTTCCATCTTGCTCATTGCCTCCCCAGTCAGAGTCTGTATATCCAATCAGTTGGACATCATTCCTTCTATCATACTTTAGACAATAGTTGATGCTTCCTCGTAGATATCTCAGAATATGTTTCACTGCTACCCAATGATCATGCTTCAACTCCACTTGGAATTTACTGAGAACATTTACTACAAAACATATATCTGGTCGAGTATTCACCAAGTACATCACTGATCCAATAAGTTTCCTATACATGGAAGGATCCACAGGGCTAGACTCAGAACTTCTTAGTCTCTTTAAATTTGTGATCATCGGAGTAGTCATAGGCTTGCAATCCATCATGTCAAACTTTTTCAGTAGCTTGATCACATATTTTCCTTGACCCAAATAAACTTCATCAGGCCCTTGCCAGACTTCTTGTCCCAAATAATAATGCTTCAATCCAAGATACTTCATGTCAAATTCTGCTGCTAGTTGCTTCTCGCATTCTTCAATTCGACCTTCTACACCTGTTAAGATAAGATCATCTACTTACAAAATAGTGATTACAGGTTCTCTGTCTACCACCTTAATATAAAGGTCCAGATTTGCATAAATTTTTGTGAAGCCTATTCTTTGAATATATGCATCCATTCTAGCATACCATTCCCTTGGTGCTTGCTTGAGGCCATATAATGCTTTCTTTAATCTGAAAACATATGCCTTTCTATATTTAACTTCGAACCCCAAGGGTTGTTCCATATAGACTTCTTCATCTATTGTGCCATTCAAAAATGCAGTCTTGACATCCATTTTGTGGATGTTCCATCCCATTGATGCTGCTAGAGTGACTGATGATCGAATTGTTGTATATCTTGATGTTGGAGCAAATGCCTCTTCATAGTTGATGCCTTCAAGTTGAGAGAAAATCCTAGCCACAAATCTTACTTTATACTTATTTATACTTCCATTAGCCACATGTTTGATCTTATAGATCCATTTGGAAGTGACCACAACTTTATCTTCGGGCCTAGGTATGAGCTCCCAAAATCCATTCTTCGTTATAGATTGATATTCTTCATTCATGGCATCCTTCCATTCTTGATTATTTACAACCTCTTCAAAAGTGGATGGTTTTGGTTGTATTAGTTTTGTCATGTATGCAACATACCCAAAATATATTTTGGGTTTCTTGCTTTCTCTAAATAATCCTTTCACTACCTCATGGCCTTCTGCATCAAGTAGAGTAGATTTTAACCAATTAGGTCTTTTTCTTGTCTAGGGAATAACCATAGGTTGAATAGGCTCACTAGGACATTCTTCTTCATGATGTGATTCTTATTCTCCCTTATCCACTTCCTCCTCAAATACATGTAGTTCTTCATCATCCGAGTCTATGGAAAGTTCCTTTGATTTCTTGAAAGTTATGCTTTCATCAAATATGACATCACGACTGAATTTTATGTGATGTCCATCTTTCGTGTAGATCCTATAAGCTTTTGATGATTTGTTGTACCCAACAAATGTTCCCTTCATTCCTGAAGGATCCAACTTCTTTATTTTTCCTTGGGTATGTGGATATATACAGGACACCCAAAGATCCAATGATGATCTACATATGGCTTCTTTCTAGTGACCACTTCTTCCGAAGTTTTGTTGCCTAGAGATCTGTGGGGAATTCGATCTGAATGTAGACAATGGTATTCATGGCTTCTTCTCAATAGGAATTTAGGAATATCCTGATCGTGTAACATTGCTTTTACACTTTCTTCAATGGATCTATTCTTCCGTTTTGCAACTCAATTTTTCTCAGGATTGTATGGGACTATCAACTCCCTCTTAATCCAAAAATCCTTACAGAATTCTATAAGCTCTTTTGATGTATATTCTCATCAATTATCAGATATTAATATCTTGATTATTTTTGTTGTAAGGTTCTCCACTTTAGCTTTGAATTCTTTAAATTTTGAAAATACTTCGTCCTTTGTTTTCATTAAGTAAACCCAGGTTTTTCTTGAATGATCATCAATGAATGTGACATAATATAGATGACCTCCAAGATATTTAGGAGTCATAGGGCCACATACATTAGAATGAATGAGATCCAATATTTCTTTTGACTGTGAAGCACTGCTTCCAAATGGTCTCTTGGTATTCTTGCCCAATGCACATCCCTTACAAAATCCTTCACGATCTTCCTTTAGATTTAGAATTTCGTCTACTATGGATCTTAGAGTTGGAAGGATTTTGAAATGTAGATGACCAAATATTCTATTCTAGAGTTCACATGGGCTAATTTCAATGTGAACTAGGGCTTGGGCCACATGAGACATTAGTATGTAAAGTCTTCCTTCTCGAATGCCAATTTAGCTTGATCTATACTTGAGTTTTTACTCCATACAAAGACCTTACCATCAATGAAAGCTACTTTATCACCCTTTTCTTCTAGACTTGAAATGGAAAGTAAATTCTTGTGCAAACTTGGGACAAATATAATGTTGTTAAGGTGAATGTTTCTTCCATCTTCCAGCTTTATGGAGATTTATCCAATACCTTTCACAGGATAACTCTTGTTATCTACAAGTTCCACTGAATAAGTAAATTTTCCTTTTGATAATTCCTTCAATTGATTGGAGTGGCCAGTCATGTGCCTTGATGCACCACTATCAATTACCCAAATATCTTCATATTGGAATGTGCCAAAGAGAGTTGAGAAGAGACCTTCAAAATTTTCTTTGATCAATACCTTCTTTGTAGAAAATAAGAAACTCCATGCTTCCTTGATACCTTTCTTGAGATGGCTTGCAATATTCTTGATGAACTTCTTCACTGTAGAGGAGATCTTCATGATGCCCTTAGATTACCTTAGCTCCGATACCATGTTGAGAAATCAATAGGACAGTGAATATGTTAATTATCTTTAAATTTATTAATGTTTGTGTTACCTTTTATCTTATTAACTTTGTTCCTTATTATTATATTGTGAGATACATCAAACAAATACCAAAACAATAAGAATAATGACACAATATATAGGATGCAAGCCAGAGCCAAAACTCCTCTTGAGGGGAAAACCCTTAAATCTCTTCTTTTCTTATAGATCCTTAAATTGAGGAATACCATGACCTAGAGACTTAGACAAATACCCTCCAAGATTAAGATCAACTTGGCCTCCTTTTACAATATCTTCGACCTCCTATTTATGATCCAAAATTCTGTCTCCCGACAATTTCCATTGCTCCTCAAGAAGACTTCGATCTTCTTCGTATTGCCTCCTTTCCTCTTCCCCTACCTTTCCTTGAATATTAGGGCTAGTGAGACACCCTAATACACCTTCACTTTACTTCTTTTCTCTCTTGTCCCCAAGATCAAACCAAAGATGTCCCTAGTGCAGAAACCCTAGCTTCGACTTTCACGTGGGAGAGAGAGAGAATTAACCCAAGCACTTCGACTTCCTTTTCTTCCTCTTTGTCCTTATTCTTTGACCTCTTTTAGCCTTCTTCTTCGCATAGAAAGAGACATGTGTGAGCATGTATAATGGAGGATGAGTTCCTCTCTCTATATAGGCTTCTTCAAGGGTAGATGTGGCTCTTCATGTAGGCCAACTTGGCAGCTTCTAGGCTGACTTGATGTTGGAGGGAATTTCAACACTTTAAAGATAAAAGAAAATTTTTCTTTACATGATACAATGTGGCCATAAGGTCTTAAATATATGGAAACGACTCTTAAACCCTAGAAGCACTCAATGGGTGCTTTACCTATAAAATAAAAGGACTTGAGCATGAAACCCATGCTTCAATAATAATTTCTTTTCATTTTATATTTTACAAGAATAAATTTCATACATATGAAGACCAAACCTAGTTACACATTTTTCAACAATATGGGACATACTTACAGGATCGAATCTTGCAGGCAGGACAACATGATGATAGGTATAGGGAGCTTAAGCATAGGTTACAACAGTAGGGTACGGGTGAGAAGGATGCATACTATCATCTCATGACAGATGGTTTGGTCAAATTTAGGGACAAGATCTATGTGTCAGACAACAGTGAGTTCAAGAATCTTATCTTGCAAGAATTTCTTGTTAAGCCATATTTAGGTCACCCGGGATATCAAAAGATATTGAAAATGGTGAAGAAGTTCTACTATTGGCCGAATTTGAAGAAAGAGGTGGTAGAGGTTGTTGTGAGATGCTTGGACTGTCAATAGGAAAAAACAAAGAGTAAGCATCCAGGTGGATTACTACAACCGATTCCGATTCCAGAGTGGAAATGGGAGGTCATTTCCATGGATTTCATTACAAGTTTTCCGAAGAAATCTAGGCAACATGATTCTATTATGGTTGTAGTTGACAAAGGAAACTCATTTCATAACAGTTAAGTCTAAGAATTCAACTAGTGAGGTAGCAAAATTCTTCATCAAAGATATAGTGAGGTTGCATGGTGTACCGAAGAATATTGTATCAGAAAAAGATGCTAAGTTCACTTCTAGGTTCTAGAGTTATTTGGAAGTTTAGGTACAAGATTAGCCTTCATTGCAACTTATCATCCGTAGACAGGACAGATAGAGAGGGTCAATAGGATTTTGGAGGATATGTTGACAATGTATGTTGTGCATTAGTAACAAAAGTGGGAAGAGTATCTTCCACTGGTGGAGTTTGCATATAACAATGGGTATCATGAGTCATTGAGGATGAGTATATTTGAGGCACTTTATGGGAGGATTTGTAATAATCCTCTCAGTTGGAGTGATACAGTGAACAATGTATTGATTGGATTGATCATGTTGGCAGAGATGGAAAAGGAAATACAGGTAATCAAGAAAAATCTAAAGGCAACACGGGATAGAAAAAATAGTTATATAGATCAACACAAGGAATTTAAGGAGTTTTAGGTTGGGGAACAAGCGTACTTGCAAATCAAGCCCAAGAAGAGCTCTTTGATGATTGGGTCATGTGCTAAGTTGGCACCTCGATATTGCGAGCCTTTCAAATTCTTAAGAGGATTGGACCAGTAGCCTACCAACTTGCACTGCCTCCGACAGTGAAATTCCATGATGTTTTCCATGTGTCATTGTTTAAGAAGTATGTGAAAAATGTTGATCATGTGATTGAATTGTATATATTTCAGGTGGACCCAAAAGGAGAATTCCAATTGGAACCTCAGTGCATTTTGCAGCGAAAGATGCTCATGCTATGAAATCGAGCAAGTTAAAGTGCAGCAGAAGCACTTTGGGCTCGATGTAGCTACATGGGAGATGACTGATCAGATGCGAGCTATGTATCCTTCTCTATTCATCAGTTGAGTGGATATATTTTGGTATATGTTTTGATGTTATGTTTTGGTTATGTCTATATGCATAGGTTGTAAATACTGTATTGAGTTATTTTAGAAAGATCCAATAAGCGGTATGGTATCCTTGATAAGTTGGTTATGTTTTAGTAGATGGATTTGATGTAAATACTTTATTGAGTTATGTTATAAAGCTCCATGGGCAACATGTGTTTTGCTGGTTTATAAGTGTCATTGAACATCGAGGATTGTGTTCCCCCAAGGGGGAGGTTTCTGTAACAACCCTGGTTAAAAATCCATGTAATAAAGTTAATTAAGGAAAAGCAATAACCAAGGTAATGGGACACATATTCCAAAATAATTGTTGGACAAAACATAGTGATGGGGATCACTTGTGATTAACTAATGGCTATGGAAATTGGCAAATGAAAAGTGGCATTAATTGACATTTTATTTATGAAAATAATGGAAATTAGGAGAGAAGGAAGGTGAAAGGTTGTAGGTTACATGCGAGGAGGAAATTAAAGGAAAAATATAGAAAAATGAAGAAAATAAAGCCCTCAATGATAAAAAGGCTTTTGAGGATCAGTTCACAACCTTTAATCAGTTTTTAGCTTAGATCTCTCTCTCTATTCTCTCTCTCTCTCATACTCTTGCACACTTAGATTTTTCTTGGAGCACTCTTGGAGCATTGTGGCATACCTTGGATTTGGGGAAAGAAGGCAAATGAAGAGAAGGAAAGTAGAATGGGACAACGAGATCAACAACTACAACAGGTTTTCTTTGCAGGTACCGAGTTGCACATATGATTTCCTTGCTAGATTTGGCATGCATGGTATATGCATGTGGTTATTTGGTTATGATTTGTCATTGGCATGGAGGATTGCGTGGATTGACAGTGGTTTTGCCTAGCCTTTCCATTTCCTAGATAACCAAGGTGTTGTGGATTTTCCCTTTCGTTTCCTGATTTTTTCTCATGTTCCTTATGCTTTTGGGTTGAGTTATTAGTTCCTGGAGCCTTGGTTGGACAAACGCTCTGGAAGCCTTGTAACATTTTGGGTTGAGTTACTAGTCTTGGAAGCCTTTGTTGGACAAACACTCTAGATCCCTTGGTGGGTTGAGTTACTAGTTCTAGAGCCTTGGTTGGAAAAACACTTTGGGGCCCCACAACAACTGTGGGTTGAGTAACTAGTCCTGGAGCCGGGTTGGAAAAAACACTCTTATGCCTTGGACAACTTAGGTAGAGACCAATCTGGTGATGGTTAGTGATGTCTAACCGTGTTGTGGAATCACTGGTTGAGGGTTGAGGTGGTTTGGCCTTTGAAAGCCCTGGTTTGGTGTATTCCATGAAATCCCACATTAACGCTTGGAATATGGTGCGGGGGTGATTGGCTGAAAGAGAGATTTGGTTCAACCCAATCTATGGTCGAGTGGTACGTGGAATTCCCTAACTTGATTGGATTTTTCACATGTTAATAAGAGCTATTTTCCTCTTGTATTTTAATGAGTATTTATACTTGTTATTATTTGGTTTTGATGGCTGCTCCATTACTATTATTATTATGGTTATATGTTGGTTACAAGCATGGTTTTATGACAGACATGAGTTATGGCTCTCATAATGTTTTGGTTTTTAAATGAATTTTTACTGAATGCATGACCTAATAAATAACATTGCATCTATTATTAGAGGGAATCATACCTTCTTGATGATTCTTAGATAAGTATGAGACCCCTATGTTCAAATGTGTAAACATGACTTGTACATTACTTGTTAATGATGTGTTTGATGAAATGTCTATCATGGTTGGGAAATTTTAGGGTAAGTCCTTGTTCAAGTTTTGAATTAGAGGCATTGTCCCTTTGTTATTTATCATTTATGAGAGTTGCATTAAGTTCTGGGAAGAGGTCTGGGTCCTAGCCCTGAAAAAGTGGCTCAAATCTCAGGGTCGTTGACACGACACTGAGTAAATTAGTCTACAGTCGTTGGGAGGCAAGCTTATGGGACCGTCTGGAGGGTTACAGACGCTAGATTACCTTTTCATCTGAGCGAATGAGAGCCCAGGTTAGTGGAAAGGCAAGTTAACTCAAAGGTTGGGCACTTGGAGTGGTTGGTTAGCTCTTGGGGGTCTTGTAGCTCCCGAGGAAGGTCAATTTGGTTTAGGTTAATCGATTCCACTTCCTTAACTATACCTAGGAGGTTGAGTCATATCATAGTAACTCTTCATCACATATTTATCCTGGTGGATTGGTAAACTTGGGTAAATGTGGGAGGACGGCGATAAAGAGACAGTGACTACATTTCCATTTCTAGAGGGTCTGCCACAATGGCTACTTCCTTATCATTATCTGGGTGATTTAACTGAGGGATACATTTATGATCGCTCGTGAATGAAGCCAGGATCATGATTGTATACCTTTCTTCTCCATTTGAGGGATCCAAACAAGAGTGGGGAGATGGCTTAGGTGGAGGAGGGGCCCCAGAGTTAGTGGGATGAGATGTCACTGCATGGGGCTGAGTTGAGGCTGAAGGAATAGATTTGGATGCAGATACTTTTTGTTGTTGGATGTTGTCTTATTTGCGAGCCGAGGAATTATTAGATCCTTCTAGGTCTTTTGGGTCTTGCCAACCTTGATTCTTTTTCTTGGCATCACGGGGTGAGAATTCCCTTGAGAAGAAGGGAAAACATTCTAGAGATGACCTTATTGTTGACAAGACCTACAACAAAAACCTTTGTTTTGTAGTCCAATGGATGCGAAAATGTTATGCCATTCCAATTGATTAGGATCCTATCAAGCAACCCTTTGTTGATATCTATTTAGACAAAGATGTGTGAAAAGTTTACAACACCCCTCCCAAGCCTGTTTGTATCTATCTTGATAAAATGGCCTAGAGAGTTTCCTACATAAGCTAAGATATCCAAAGTTAACAAATGAATGGGCATATTAGGAAGTATTACCCAAAATGGAGTGGCCATAATTGTAAGGGATAAATAGTTGAATTCAGGAAACCATGGTTGAAAGGAGATCCTAAAGCAACCCCAAAACTAGGGTCCTTGATAATAAACTCTTTGACGACCCTCTCAATTTTTAAAATAAACCACAAAGAGGCCCTTCATACAAAAATACATATCCGTATTCAAGGACTAGGTTTGATGTACCCATTCCTAAAGTGCAGATGCTGATGGGAAGAGCCCATTAAAATAACAAATTATGGCATTCCACTCATAGGCTAAACAAAAAAGACTGTATTGGGAGTCTTCCACCTCTAGACATGGAATATCTTTTGCTTTTTCTACAATGAAGACTAGCCCTGAGAGATGTTTTGGAGTTGATTGTAAGATCCTTGACTTTAGACCATCCTTAAAGGATCATAACTGAGAGGAAGAGGGAGCACCCCAACCTCTAGCTCCTCCATTCAATCTTGATACTAGGAGGATTAAGGCATCCTTGGCTATACCATAGTATTTAAACAAAATCCCTTCTTGAAGTTTCCTATCCTCGTGTAGGATCTACATTAAGATAGAAGGGGTTCCCGTTTTATCTTGAATTTTGGTTGTGAGTGTAGAGATAAAGTCAACAACTTTCACTTGCAAATAGAGTGTACCCCTTGAAAGCAGTCTCACGAAGACAGAAAATATCAAGTGATCTGAAGCAATTTCATCACCTTTGAGGAGGGAAGAACCATACTACAAAATAATGTCCCCATGGTTTAATAGATATGTAGCAATGGTACTGGTGATCCCTGGTATTGGACCAAGAATGTTACAACTCCCAAGGGCTCCTCAACTCAAATTATCAACCCAAGGTTCATACAAACTTTGAGGTGATAGTGCTATATGTGTAATAGATAGGATTCCACTCATGCCACCCTAAGTTATGAAATTAGATCAAACGTGCTCAAAGACCCTTCCTTCTACTGAATTAGAATGAAAGATTGATAAAAGGACAAATTGGAAATTGCTTCTAGTTATGAAAATAGAAATTCCGTTGACTCAACTTGTAAAACCCTAACTTATCAATTCATGAAAAGACAAAGGATAACCTAATTGCAGAAATGAAGCTATGTTATCTTGCAGAATTCACCAAATTACCTCATCTACTTGCAGAAAAGAAGTTAATTTATCTTGCACAATTCATCAAACTACCAATCAGAATTGCAGGTACCATCTACCTAGTTCATACTTTCTCATAAATGAATAACCTATTTGCATGATATAGAAACTAACTCTACTATGTTTTTGCAGTGAAGAGAAGGAAGGTTTGGAGTGACCTAGGAGCTTTTCCTCATCATATTATCATAGTTGGGGGTCATTATGCATCTATGTTAAGTCAAAGCTGCAGTGTGGGTCGAAACTGATGAAGAAAAAGGTTTTTATAGGTTTGCTACAGGAGGCCTGTAATGCTATAGGCGGGACTGTAATGCTACATGAAGGCATCTGAGTAGTGTTTGAAGGTGAAAACGTTGGCTTGAGGAAATGGAGAGGTGGATAGTAGTTGAAGAAAATGAGAGGAGGTTTGTTTGAGCCCCTAGCCAAACTCATGACCTCTTGAAGGCCTACCTTGCAATCAATCACATGCATGCATCCATTTATCATTTACAAAATGAAATAACTTATAATGGAAAAGATGAGTAGGATTTAAATGACATCTAATTCATGCAAACCATTGGTCTAACCACCAAACCAACTTATAAACTACAAAAATAAAATGTAAAACATGACAAGTAACACTGATCTATTTCCAAGAAACCATAAACAAAATATTTTTGGGTTGTGGTTGTGAAACCTTCCACTCATTCTCCCACAAGAGAGGTGATGTAGAGGCTGCAACCACATGATTTTATAGGTTAACTTCTACTAAAATGCAAGAAACTATGAACTGCTTGGAATCAAGAAGAAACATAAGTACAAGAAGAGGGACCAAAGCCTTCGGGTTGGGCCCAAACTCAAGGGTCTTAACCCTCAGAAACTAAATAAGATGCAGCTTAAAATCCAACTTCTCATTGTCAAAAAGTGCAGGTCTAATACATCACATAAAAGTTGAAAATAACAATGTCAAGATTAGAGCTCAATAGCTACACCTAACTGAAGAAAAAAAATAAAAAAATTCTAATCCTAATGAGCTCTTCTTCTAGTTTATTTATTCAAAAAGGGCAGATGAAGCAAACCCCTTGAAAGTAGGAATGGTTCCCTCCTTGATCTCGAAAATGGTGGATCTTTTCCTTCTTGATCTTCACTTGGACTAGAAGTCACTCGACTTCCAGTGAAGTCAAACTGGTGAGAGAGGATATGGTGACCCCAAGATGAGTTTAAGGAGTTAAGGAGGTTGACAAACCCCCTAGATTCTCTCCTAGTTTTCTCCATTAAGCCCCTGCTTTGTAATAGCCTAAAAAATGCTTCATTTTCCTGCAATTAACTACATTAGGCCACACACTATGACAAACACCTTTTACTCCTACTAAGCATAATATAACAAAAAATGTGAATTAATGCAAGAGAAGGATAGTTTAAAGGTTGGAGGATGGCATATTAATCTTCAAAATGTACCTATTGATGGGAATCATCATCACCCCCCTGTTGAATGTGTTGCTCATCCTCTGAGCAACTTAGTCATCCATGTGCAACTCTTTCATGGCCTTGGTGGCCTCCTTGACATCCCAAGGCTCCTCAGATGGTTTTCCCTCTTGGGGGTAAAAACTTGCATTCTTCTCTATTTTTGTCCATTCCTTCTACTCTCCTGCTTCATCTCTTCCTTCTTGTAAGCCTAGCAGCAAGGGTGGGTTGAGATTGAGCCCTATCCACCTGAATTTCATCCTCTGCATGATCCTCTTTTATAATGGTGTTCTCTCCAAGTCATTCCTTAGCCTTTCAACAGAGTGATATTCTCTGATCTGTAGACTGTGGGGTAAGGCATGCCATCTCCTCTGGAAAGCTTGTAGACTTTCTGTTCCCAACAAACTAAATATGTCTTCAAAGTGTAGAATGACTTGCTCCTAGGTAGAAAGGTATTTAGGTGCTAAAGCAACATCATTGGAGATGAGGCCATGATTGCTAATGACATCCCTTGGGCTTACTAGCTTTGCCCTAATATACAATGGTTCCTTTTCTTCTTTTGCCATTATCCTTTTCACTTCCTCAGCTGTTGTCTCCTCATGAGTCATCCAAGATACTAACTCCATTAGCTGTATATCTCCAATTTTTGCATTGGGATCCCAAAAATTCATATTTGTTAAAGTGAGGTCGTGAATGTAAAATTCAACCAATTTTGCTTTGTCTTCCATGTTAGCTTGGCTGCAAAATTCAATGAACTGTTTGTAATCCTGAAAGGGCATAGATCCATGTTGTGCCAAGGTTTTGATTTGGAACTACAACCACTGTTCTTTGAGAAAGAGGGCATAAGACTTTGATGGCTATCTGCATTGCAATGCTTCCATGGAGAGAATTTCCATGGTTGCAAGTTGTGTTTCTCCTGTAGCCTCTCTCTCAACCTCATGTTTTCTACCTATAGCTTCTCCTTACTTATAAACTCTCTCATTCTCATTTCACTTATTTCTTTGCTCATTTCAATGACCTTTTCTTCCATGAGGCCTACATCCTCTATCTTCTTAGATTTATCAATTTTCATCCACCTGTGGGTTCTAACTCTTTCTATCTTTAGCTCATAAGGAGTGGAACTGAAAATTTCTCACAGATAATCCTCCCTCCTTCAATGAATTTGTAGTAGGATCTCAAGCTAGGTTGTGGGATAGGTTCATGCAGCTCTTGTAGTTATTTTCCAATAGGTTTTGAAGTGGTGGACACCTCTTGTGAATCTTTCTTGGGCTCCTGTAGTTTCCCCTTTTCCTCCTATAGCACATTTTGCCCCTTTTGTAGCAAACCTTGTCTCTCCTGTAGCTTCTCTTTTTCCTCTTCCTCAAAGTCAGATTATGTCCTTGGCTTCTTGAAGGTGACAAACCTAGTGGTAGGCCTACTCATAGGTGCTATGGGTGATATGTTTTTGGTTTTAGGAGCAGTGACCTCCTCAATTTTCCCCTCACTCGTTCCTATTTCTTCCTTTTTTCTTGGCGACTCATTAATAATTATAGGAACCCTTATAGGAGTTTGTGGCTTTCCTTGTCTAATTCTAGTGCTCTTCCTGGTTCTGAAATACATTTGACTTGGTCTTGATTGCTTCCTCTTGGGCTTGACAGGAGTGCCCAATGTAGCTAAGGTTGTAGCTACTTCCTGTTCAGTGTCTTCTGTTCCTTGGGGTGGAGAAGTCTTCTCAGGGCTTATTCTTTCTTCTCCTTTATTCTCCTCCTCTTCTCCTTTTATCTCTGCTTCTCCTTCCTCTATCTTTGCTACCTCTTTCTCTTCTGCCTTTGTTTCTTCTTCTTCTGTTCTTGCTGCCCTTCCTCTTCTATCTTTCTTTCTTCTTCTTCTAATATTGCTGCCTCTTCCTCTTTTGTCTTTTCTCCTTCTTCTTCCTCTGTTTTTCCCTCTCTTCCTCCAACACTAGAGGCTGGGGTTTCTCCTAGTGTGAGGGCTTGTGTTTCTATGAAAGTCTCCCTATCCATGTCTACAAATTTGTTCCATAGGACAAGGATTCTCAAATGGTTTAGAGCATCTACCACTATCAATTTGATGAGGCCATGGTGAGATAAATGTTGATGTTTTCCTTCCCTTACCTTTTGACTCATCTCCATGATTGACTGCATAAGGAAATGAGGGACACTAAGTCTTTGAGAAAGGGGTAAGTCTGCCTTGAATCTCAACTCTTGGAGCAACCTGAAGTGGTAGGCATAAAATACACTTAATATCCCTTCATAAGATATGTATTTAAGGATATGGTAGGCTACCTCATCCCAAGGGTAAGGCAAACTTTCTCTCCTCACTCCATTCTTGTCTTCTACAAGCTTCTCTTTTGAAAGGAATAAGTTTTTCCTAGCTGTGACACTTACTTGCTTGTCTTCTTTGCTCCATCTCATTCCTAGAGGCAAGGTGGTCACTCTGCTGATAGTTTATGGACCGAGAGAAAAGGCCAACCCTCTAAAAACAGTTTTAATAAAGTCTTCCCCTTGAGAGTGTAATGTTGTGGAAAATTAATAGGCAAGATCATCATCATACCCCTTTAGTAGCTCAAAGAACCCCAACCATTGGTGGTTTATGAAGATGTCAACTACAGGTGGGTGTTTGTGCATTCTCCTGGTTTTTGGGGGTTCCCTTCTGTAAATCCTCCCCCCATATCTTCTCTATTACTCCTTGATGCTATGTAGGTGTGGAATTTCATAAGTTGAAGCAGTCTCAGTGGTGAAACAATGGCATAAAAAAATGGTGAAAGAGTGGCACAACGTTTGGTGATAGTGAGGAATAAGGGTGCTCAAAGTTATATTCACTAAGTTGTTTTCTTTTATCTAAACCACAACAACTTCCAAAAGGATCCCCTACTAATCAATTCACTACTATATGCTCTTAATTTCAAATCGTTTGTCCATGAAATTGGGTGTAGAAACAAAGAAGGAGGGTATCACTCACTTCTTATCAAAGCAATTTCGGGTGTGCACGAAGGTTTCGAGATAGTATCGAGCCACTATGACTCCTTTTTTTTCCTCTCAAATCCTCCTGTAGCTCCTCTCAGCCCTCTTGTAGAAATTGCAGGCCTGCCTGTAGCTTCCTCCTGCAGCACTGTGAAGGTAGGGTTCGAAACTCCTTGGTTGCATTCTAGCTGCTCGATGCACTACCTCATCCTTCCTCCATTGGTTTTTGGAATAAGTGATGGTGTAAATGGAGTCGAGCCAACACATAATATCATTTTTTGGTAAAAATATTAGACCACTGTGGTGACTTAGCATTAACACAAGTTTCTTCTTTTGGACTGTTGTCCCCACTAACTATAATCATCTCTCCCTCCTTGTGATTATCACCCCACTCTTCGAGGACACTAGTTTGTTTTGAGTTGACATTTCCACATTGCATGGGTGACTTAACTCACACTTGAGTTGACTAGTCAAGGGTGGCCAAGTTCACTGGCCACCTCCAGCCTATTAAAACACCTTTTCTCGCTTAAAACACATTTTTTTCATTTTTATGTAGAGGGAGGAGGTTAGGGTTGCCATACCTGAGCCTACTTGTGGATCGATCTGTTGTAGAGGCTTGCATGTTGGAGCTAGACCATACATCATTATGATCAAGGGAGTTGACCTCTTTGACTTATTTCTTGTGCATGTCTTCATTTTTATGCTGCCTTGACTGTTGTTATTGTTGTGTGTTTGCAGGTGCCTCTTTTAATATCCAAGATGTTATTGTTGGTGGAAAGCCTCCTAGAGAATGAGGTGTCCCTTTATGGCTACAAATCAAGCTTCATCCCTTGTGGTGGTGGAAAAAAACAGAATATTAGTGTTTACTGTGTGGTTGTACAGGCTGCTACTGGAGGAGTTTCTTCTTGTAGCAATATTTTGTTCTCCCCTTTAAGTCTTTAGTTGGCATGAGGGAGATAAGGTAGATGATGATGAGTGACAAGAAAATGGTTAGAATCGTGGAGGAGTAGTGTAGGCACTGTAGAGATAGAAAATGATAGCTTCTATGATTTTTTAAGGTAGGACAGAGTGGAGAAGTATGAGAAAACTTTTGGTGAAATGAGTGGATGGATGATGGATGGGTGATGGAAATGTCACAAGAGGACCCTCTTTACCATTTCTCAGAGTCGGGATGGTATTTTGGATTTTTTTTCCTCCTTGGATCTCTCTCCTGTAGCTCCACAGACTCCTCCTATAGCGTTACAGGACCTCCCTCCTGTAGCTCCACAAACTCCTCCTATAGCATTACAGGACCTCCCTGTAGCAACACAGGTCTTCCTGTAACATCATAGAGAGGAGGATAATTTCAGATTTCTTGATGATGAGATGGTGGAGAGAGATAGTAATGCATATGGATAGGATGGATATGGGGTGTATGGATAAAGGAATGGATGACATCCTATAGATCTTGGCTTATAACCATGAAATCTTCCGCTGTATACAACTCTGCAAAACAAAAGAAAGTTTAGCAAATAGGGTTTAAGTTTTTTTTTTTTTTTTGAGAAACATAATTACCAATCAAACGGGAACTATTACTTCAAAACGGGTACTCGGGCCCAAAAATCCCCAAAAAACATGAAAAAACAACCCAAAAATAAAAAGTGTTGATTCTGCATCACAATTTTTATTTTTATTTATTTATTTTTTCAGAGTAAATTTTCAATATTTTTTAAAAATAACAGTAAAAAACAATAAAAGGCATTTTGTTTGGTGCAAAAAACACCTTGAAATCGAAAAGTGTTTATGCCAGAATAAAGTCTTTTTTTCTTCAGGATATATTTTCAACATTTTTTAATAATGACGTTAAAAATAAAATATCGTGACTCTAGAAAGCTTTAAATTTCCAATGATTTTCATGCATGACATTAACGATAAAATATCATGTATTTGAAAAACCTTAAAATTCCAACGATTTTTAAGCATGACATTAAATTTAAAATATCACTTCTTTGAAAAGCCTTAAAATTCCAACAATTTTCAAGCATGGTGCTAAGAAAAAATATTTATAATCGTTTTCAACCATAACATTAAAGATAAAATATCTCGACTTAGAAAAAAATTAAAATCTTGACAATTTTTCAACTATGGAATTAAAACTAAAGATTATGACTACAAAATAATCTTAAATTTTCAAAATATTTCAAACATGACATTATGGAAAAATTTTATGACTAAAAAAACTTTAAAAATGAACACCTGAATGAAAGAGCTATTATACCAAGAGCAATTTTAAAAAAATGCTAAATGTATATCGATTTTGAAATCTTAGCCTAAGACAACTTGATACATTGCAAAAAAATTAAAAATCAACTATCGAATTGACACGCAGTGTGAGCTCAACCAATTGTAATGAAAACTTAAAGACCAACTATGAAATTAACACATTGTGGGGCACACTCGATTCATTATAACGAAAAATTAAAAATCAACTATCAAATTGACACATAATGGGACCGAGTTGCTAGATAAGCATCGACACGTACCCTACAATATATATATATATATATATATATACATATACATATATATACATGAAAGATACATAAGAAAACAAAAATTCGAATATTGAAAAAAAACAATAAAAAATAAGCACAAAAATTCAAAAATACAAAAGAATAAAAATTCAAATATTGAAAAAAAATAATAATATAAAACATAAAAAAACATGACAAAAAAATCAAATATAAAAAATATATAGAAATGCAAAAATTCAAATATCGAAAAAAAAAAAAAAAAAAAAAAAAAACCACAAAAATATAAAAGAAATAAAAATTCACATATTGAAAAAAAATAAAAATAAAAAATAATAACAAGTAATAAAAGATAAAAAAAACATGACAAAAAAAAATCAAATATAAAAATTATATAGTAATGACATAAAAAAATTACAGAATGTAAAAAAAATTAACCATACCATGTAAAATTAAAAAGAAAAAAGAGAAAAAAGAAAAGAAAAAAGAGTTAAAAAAAAAATACAAAAAAATACAACATTAAAAAAAAATTAAAACAAAAGAAATAAAATAAAATTTCCCCGCCCACCCCGAGGCCCAATCGGCCCAGGGTGGCAAGGGGACGATTTATGACAAAAAATAAATTAAAATTCATTAAAAAAAAAAAATGTAAAAAAAAACTCAAAATTAACTTGTAAAAATAAAAATATAAAAACAAAAAACAAAAAATTGTATATATATATATATATATATAATTTAGCTTAAAAAAAAAACTATTTTTTAGGTTAAAAATAAAAAATAAAAACATCATTTAAAAAAAATGTTAAATAATTACCAAAAACTAAAATAAAATTAAAAAATAAAAATAAAATTAAAAAATAAATAAATTTAAAACTAAAAAAAAAAAAATTAAATAAATTTAAATTAAAAAAATTAAAAAAATAATTATATTATAAAACTTAAATTAAAAAAAAAATATTTAAATTTAAAAAATAAAGAATAATAAAAAAGGAAAAAAGAAAAAAAGAAAGTTGGAGTTGTTTTTCCATCATCTTAACAATCAGTTGGATTCCATAAAGTTCACCATGGAAATTGAGGTTGATGGCAGCCTTCCTTTCCTTGATGTTCTCATTTCAAAAAAGGATGACAGTTCTTTCTCTCATCAGGTTTTTCGGAAGAAAACTCACACAGAGCAATATCTTCATGCAAATTCCCATCATTTCCCGACTCAGAAACTAGGTGTTCTCAACACCTTAGCCACTCGGGCGTTGCGAGTTTCTGATGAAAATCACATTGATGATGAAAAGACCCACCTCCTTAGGGTCTTTAATAAGAATGGTTATAGCAAGTCCCAGGGTCTGAGAGCTTTCCTTAATGCGGAAAGAGGTCCTAAGAAGAGGATCGATCCCAAGGATTGAGCTTATGGGGTTCATCTTCCTTTTATTCAGGGGACCACGGACAAAATCGTGAGGATCCTGAAAAAACATAATATTCCTTCTTCCTTTAGACCCCTTCACACTATTCGAAGTTCTCTTCGTTCGGTCAAGGACCCGGTTAACCCCAAGGATGTGAAGGGGGTTTATATTATTCCTTGTTCCTGTGGGACTCCTTATATTGGTGAGACTAGTCGATCAATAAATTAGAGGATCTGTGAACATGCTGTGGACATTGTAACGACCCATCTATAAATATAAAGAACGCAAGAATAATAGTAGGCATACGGTACATACATATGATAGCTACATATGCATGTGTCGCATACACTGCACTAGTATTATATACTAAATTAACTAAGTGTTAAATATCATGACACTTCTTTAATAGAGGTTCTACTCATTCATCAATATTGCTTAATGTATGGGTAAATCCTAAAAGAGGACTATATAAATTATATATTCCAGATTATTGATAAAAATTATATTAATAAATTAATAAAATAAAATTTTAAAATATCTATAAGAAATTAATTTAAAGGGGCTCTAAGTATAAAGTTATGATGTTATATTACACTGCACTAGTATTATATACTAAATTAACTAAGTGTTAAATATCATGACACTTCTTTAATAGAGGTTCTACTCATTCATCAATATTGCTTAATGTATGGGTAAATCTTAAAAGAGGACTATATAAATTATATATTCCAGATTATTGATAAAAATTATATTAATAAATTAATAAAATAAAATTTTAAAATATCTATAAGAAATTAATTCAAAGGGGCTCTAAGTATAAAGTTATGATGTTATATTAAAAAATATATAATGTTTAAATGTGATATATTAAATCATAATGTGATATATACGATATAGTGTTTATATTAAAAGAATATTTTAATAAAAATATAATATGATTTCAAAAACATAAAACATATACATTCACGACCTTAAAAGAGATAAGGGAGGAATGCGTAAGGGAGGAGCGTGTCATCAACAGGCTGTGCGGTGGGCTGCAGAAGGAAGAGCGGCCACCGCCAAACAACAGGATAAAACCACGGGACAGTGATTTGGGAAAGGGGAGGAAAATCGAAAGGAAGAATATCTGAAGGAGGAGGAACATCATGTACGGGAATCATCCACAGGAAGAGCTTGAGTTGTTTTGAGGTTTTGGGCATGGGGGAATAGTCGGCTTCTGCTAAGAAGCTTACTGGATTGAGCAGCCAGGTTCTGCTGAGTTTGGCTGGCTGGATTCGGTCTTTTGGTAACTGTAGCAGCGCAGCTGGAGGCATCTTCAACTGCAACGCACAGGTAGGTACCCCAGCAGTTCTGTTAGCTGATTTTGTAAGATTTTTAGGAAATTGTATACAGGTTCATGATATAAATCCCTTTACTATGTTTTCATATGTTTACGGTCTTTACATTTGGTATCGGAGCCTAGGTTAAACCCTTTCGACCTTACCGGCCCTACGCATTGTGTAATTCTCTGTGAATTTTAATTCTGTTGAAACTACTGCATAGAGATTCCAACCCTGGTTTTCATGTTTTCTGTCAAGCACCTCTGTTCTTGAAGTGGACTGTCCTGAGTGGCATTGCATAGATGGGTTTAGTATATAAAAAAACAAGTTGTGCCAGCAATAAATCTAGGAGCACAAACCTGATGTTATTATCTGCATGGACCACCGGCAACCTTCTCAAGACCTCCATAATCATCCTTGCCCCTTCTTTTCTGGAGGCTCCACAGTCAGTCACGATTGCAGTATAAATAAAGCCATATATTCAACTATGCGTCTTCTTTCAGAAGGCACTTCCTTCAATGAATCTAGGCATGAAAGAATGTCTAACAAACCCTCAAGAAGACAAAAAAAGTTCTTTTCTAAAAATCATTTATTACTCCTGAGCTTTTGTGTACTTTCATTCAACATTAAGTTCTCCTGTACAAATCGCTGAAAAAGGCCAATTTCTAATACTCCATCAAATTAATTGACCACACGCTCAAGACAGTCCACATTTTCAGCCAATATATAAAACTTGTCAGGTTCCATTTTCACAACGTCCAACATCCTCATAAAGACTGATGCATAATGCTTTACATGACCATTTTGGGTCGGTTAAAATTATGTATTAGGTCGGTGTTTATATCACTGACATCAATGGCAGCAGAGGCCTCGAAACGATTGTCGTGAAGCTGACTGAGGTTATCCACAATCCGACCGCACCATTCATCTACTACTATTCGTAGCTTCTCGCGCTGTTCTTCTATCAATACCACTGCATCCATGGAATCACGCTAGAGGTTGTTGAGAAAAGCAGTTGCCTAACGACTCAAATGTTATTGCGGGCTATCTATTTTTGTGCCATGCAAATGACAATGAAATTAATGGAATTCTCAAAGCCTGCACTGAATTGAGATTTTGTCTTCTCATATGATGATGTATGAACAGGATTCTGTTAACATTAATTCCGTGATTCCGCTACTGCGAATGAAGGCGAGGTGTTGAGACTCGGACAACCGCTGCTATTTTAGCCCCTTGTGTCTACTGGTATCTTGGATAAGCTTCCCAAAGCTTGTGATTAAGGCCACTGATAAAATAGTAGCTTATAGTTGGAGTGGGAGTAGAAGACCTCCCCGCCACGAATTTCGAACCCGTGACCCGCGTGTCGGCATGGTTCCATCTGTCGAGTGGTTGCATGTCGGGTGTCGACGTCTTAGTTACCAGCGTTAGCGTGTCAATACTATCGCTATAACCGTGCCTGTGACTAATATGGGTGCGTAAAGGTAATATCATTCCATATAAAAATAAATGACTGAACAAAGTATGTTTAAAGCCTTGTTTTTATTACCTCATAGTTTCTTTCGCAAGAAATATGGTATTTTAATTAAAAAACAAAGTGGAGGGTGATAAATTTGAGTAAGATGCTATTCATTAGATCCATTTATCGATCTATCCAAGTGAGAGTCTTGATTTAGGTTCATTCATACACGAACGAGCCTTGGTTTGGATTTTCTTTAAATTATTCTCTCTATCCATATCATCCTTTTATTACATTCTTGAGATAGTGACTTATGAAGTACGAATCGTGTACACAAAATGCCTTTTGACATACATTGCTATTGTCCACCATTGAAAAGATTTCTACCAAGCCATCACAAATCTTTTGGGTATATACAAATTTGTGTGAATATCATTGAAATTTAGTTTTTAGAAAAACCTACCCTAGAACGTATCAATTCTTGTTGTCAAATATTGGTTTATTGATAATCATTGTAGTTAGATTGATGGCAATCATCATGGCGAACAGTTTTATATCAATTTCGATTAAAATGTGCTTTTGTAACTTCTAATAATATTTAAATGATAATTTCTAAATTAGTAGTTTTTAAGTGTGAGTTTTTAAATAATTTAAATTTCTTTTATGAAAATAATTGAAAATTCTTTTATAAATTGCAATGAATATGTTGTAGTTATAATTGATATTCTGATGATATACATCTAAGTAACATATTCAACATTGTAACTATGTGTGTCCTTCTATAGAAGTAATAGTTTGAGGAGTGATGGGTGTGTTGACGATGCTCATTATGACGAGATATTTAATATTTAAATATTTAATTTTGTGAATGTTACTTAGTAATTAATTTGGATGATCTACCCTAGGCATTAATAACCATACACTTCTAAATTATTTCATATTAGGATAGAATACCTTGCATTAGGACAAGGAGGTCGCGTGACCACCCTCCTTGACCTCGGTACCAGTAAGATCTGCCTAGCAGATAAAAATAACAAAAAAAACTATACCCGTTTATGAATGTGAAATTGTGAAAAGAAAACTATATGTTAAATTCGAATGTCTACCTCAATTTTTTATGGAATTTTATTATGTACATAGGAAACATTACAATGGTAAAGACATATGAGTGCGACGACGTGATCGAGCGGCATCACCGTCATTAATGCCGCCACCGTCGCCATCATCATCCCCATTGCCACCACTATCACCATCGTCTCTACCAAAATGATTATCAACACCAATCGCTCGAGCACTTGAGTTGACCGTGATAATGAACTCATTGGAATCCTTATTGGAGACATTAAAAGAATCAACTAAGGCTAAGACCAAAGAAGAAATTCAACCCTTAGCTACCAGTTCAGCGGAACCAAAGAATTTTGAGCACAAAAGATCAAAAGAGAATATTTCTAGGGAGCTTCAGAAAATTAAACGCCCAGAATTTTCAGGAGGTCGAGCAGGCGAACGCATTGAGGCATGGTTAGAAGGAATGAACAGATGCTTAGAGAATATTCCTCTTCGGAAAAAACAAACATTGCTGTATTTAAACTAAAGGAAAGTGCCTTGATTTGGTGGGGAAATCTAGAAAAGCAACTGCACCTTACATCGGATAATGTCCCTTGGGAACTATTTGAGGAAAGATTCCACACAAAGTATTTACCTCCATACTTTCAACAACAGCAAGCCAGAGCCTTCCATACCTTAGTTCAGGGTAATAAAACAGTGGAAGAGTATGAGATAAGGTTTATGGAGCTTGTAAAATACATTCACTACTTAGATTCTGATGAATGTCAAGCTGAACGCTTCATATTTGTGTTAAATCCTCGCATCAGAGATTTGGTGAGCATGTGGAAACCATCATCAGTAGCTAAGGCGGTAGAATGTGGTCGTTATGTGGAAGAAAATCTACGGATCAAAAAGGATGTAAGGTTAGCAGAACCTTTACAATCAGGATTTCTAGGAAAGACTCCTCGAAATTTCTTCAGAGGAGGTAGCTCAAGGCCACTTTATGGTAATAGATTTACCCCAAGAAATGTAGGAACAAGAGATCCCATGGCAGTAAACACTATAGCCGTTGAATCATCAAACACCAGTCCATGGACATCTCGTGGAACTGCCAGTAGAGGAAGAAATTCAAGAGGAAACAACATGAGAGGACGAAGCTCTTTATCTAGAAATTCACGTCCTGATTCAAGAGGATCAACGTAGTTTAATTGTTGGGGATGTGGAGGACCGCATTTTCAACGTGATTGTATAGAAGCTTCGTCAAAATATATTGCATAGGACTGGAAAGGAACCAATATAAAATAATCAAGGTAATCATAGAATTCATGCAGTAGTCAACAACGACCAAGCAACACATCAATCCACTGTAGTGGAATCTTCAGGTATTATTAATGGTATAAATCTCAAAATTTTATTTGATACTGGTGCCACAGATAGTTTCATTTCGTCATATGCATTAAAAAAATGTGGGTTGGTATCCCATAGACAAAATGATTTCAAGCAGGTGGAAATGACCTCAGGAGAACTCCAATCCGCAGACTTAAGTGTGGATCAATGCAAAATTGACCTAGGGGTCTGTACGACTAAACTGAAAGTTTATGTCACAACCTTAGGAACGTATGATCTTGTCATAGTTATGGATTGGCTAGAAGCTCATCAAGCTTGGGTAGACTGTTATGGGAAAAGAATTCTAGGCATAAATGATAAAGGAGAAGCGATCGAAATTCAAGGAATCAGAAGAAAAGTATCTTTATGTTACATATCCTCAATGAAATGAAGCGTTGCTTAAGAAAAGGTTGTCAGGCTTATGTAATTCAAGAAGTAAGTAAAGAAAAAGCGTTATCCCTAGAACAATATCCGGTGTTAACCGAATTTCTGGATGCATTTCCAAAGGAACTACCAGGTTTACCCCCTGTAAGAGAGTTGGATCTCACTATTGAATGAAAACTTGGTACTCAACCAATCTCTAAAACGCCTTATAGAATGATAGCTCTAGAACTTCAAGAATTTCAAATTCAATTGAAGGAACTATTAGATATAGGACATATTCAACCGAGTATATCACCTTGGGGTGCTCTTGTAATTTTTGTCAAGAAGAAAGATGGATCCTTAAGATTATGCATAGATTATCGAAACTTAAATCGAGCTACAGCAAAGAATCAATATCCTATGCCTCGAATCGATGATCTTTTTTATCAAATTAAAGGAGCCGCTGTCTTTTCAAAAATTGATCTTCGATCAGGCTATCATCAGCTAAGGATTTCTGAAAACAATATTTCTAAGACTGCATTCCGAACATGTTTTGGACATTATGAATTTACTGTGGTACCATTTGGATTAACAAATGCACCAACAGTATTCATGAATCTTATGAACAATGTTTTCCACGAATATCTTGATCAATTTGTACAAGTCTTTTTAGATGATATTCTTATCTATTCCAAGAATAAGAAAGAGCATGAAGATCATTTACGGATAATGTTATCCTGCCTTAGAAAACATCAATTTCATGGAAAATTATCCAAGTGTTCATTCTTTCAGGAAAAGATTCATTACTTAGGTCATATCATATAAAGTGAAGGGATTTCAGTAGACCCTGAGAAGGTAAAAGCAATCATGGAATGGCCAATACCAAAAAACACACATGAAATACGAAGCTTTATGGGTTTAGTTGGTTACTACCGAAGATTTGTGGAGGGATTCTCCAAAATTGCAAAGCCGATTACAACCCTTCAGTGTAAAGGTGTTAAGTATGAATGGACTAAGGAATGTAATAAAGCATTCTCTGAACTCAAAAGACTACTCACTAGTGCACCAATCCTAAGAGTCCCTGATATGGACAAAGATTTTACAGTATGTACTGATGCATCCAAACAAGGGCTGGGTGCAATGTTGATGCAGGATAGAGGAGTGATAGCATATGCTTCCAGAAAGTTAAAACCTCATGAATAACTCTATGCTACTCATGATTTAGAATTAGCCGCTGTAGTGCTAGCTTTAAATATTTGGAGACATTATCTAGTGGGACGAAGTTTTATACTTAAAAGCGACCATCAAAGTCTACAATATTTGTTCACCCAAAGAGACTTAAATGCTAGACAAAGGCGATGGAGTGAATTCCAAAGTGAATATGAATTTGGAATATCATACATTAAGGGAAAAGAAAATGTAGTTGCAGATTCTTTAAGCAGAAGACCACGAATATTTTCTCTCATACCTATCAAAGTAGGCTTAAGGAAATGAGTACTAGAATATCTCATAAAAGATAGTTGGTATTTAAAGGTGAGATCTAGTCTTGAGGGTAAAAAGCCAAAAGAATATAAGTTTGAAGGATATGAACTAGAAAAAGATGGAATCTTACGATTCCATGGAAGGATGTATATTCCTGATAATAAGGATCTTCGAGACACTATCCTAAGGGAAGCCCACAGAGCAGTATATTGTGAACATCTTCGAGTAGGGAAAATGTATGCGGATACCAAGAAACTCTTCTTCTGGTCGGGCATGAAACGTGATATTGTTCAATTTGTTGCAAAATGTTTGGAATGTCAACAAGTAAAAGCAGATCATTGTCACCCAGTGGGTCTCTTACAACCTCACGACATTCCTATGTCTAAATGGGAGATCATTTCTATGGATTTCATCACTGGACTACCTCTTACTTCTTAGAGACACAATGCCATTCTGGTAGTAGTGGATAAGTTAACGAAAAGCGCACATTTCATTCCCGTAAGAGATACTTACGAAGTTGCTGACGTAGCTCGAGTATTCATAAATGAAATTATCAGATTTCATGGAGTACCTAAGAAGATTATATCCGATAGAGATTCACGATTCACTTCAAGATTCTGGACTTGCATGTAGTCAGCCTTAGGAACTCAACTAAATTTAAGCACTGCTTACCATCCTTAGACTGATGGGCAAACAGAAAGAGTAAATCAAGTACTTGAAGACATGTTGAGAATGTACGTTATGGATCAGCAATCACACTGGGAAAAGTACTTACCCTTAGTCGAATTCGCATACAATAACAGTTACCACAGTTCGATTGGAATGCCTGCATTTGAAGCATTATACGACAGAACTTGCAGAACACCATTAAGTTGGGACAGGTTAGAAGATCGAGTGATAATAGGACCAGAATTAATCCATGAAATGGAAGACCAGGTAAGACAAATTAGACAATGATTAAAGGAAGCACAAGATAGACAAAAGAGTTACGTTGATGCTTACAGAACTGATAGGAAGTATGAAGTAGGGGATCAGGTTTTCATCCGCATCAAACCAAATAAAAGTACTATTCGATTCGGAAAAGGGACAAAATTGTTACCCCGATTTATTGGACCATTTAAAGTCATGGAAAGGGTTGGACCTATCACCTATCGTCTTGCCCTACCACCTCACTTGCATAAAATTCATAATATATTTCATGTATCTGTATTAAGACATTATATAACTGATCAATCTTATAACCTTAAATGGAAGGAACTGTAGGTATCGGATGAGGGAATTATGTCAGTCGAACCATTACGTATACTGGAACGTAGGGTTCGACAGCTCAGGAATTGCCTGGTAGACCAAGTTAAGGTCCAGTGGGACAAGTATAGTCCTAGATCAGCTACTTGGGAAGATACAGAGGACATATGTCAAAGATACCCTAATCTGTGCCAATTTTGAAGAACTTTAAACTATGTTTAGTATATATTTACTTTACTGCAAATCAGAGACTCAAAACCATTTTGAATGATCATATATAAACGTGAAATTTTATGACATAATATATGTTTAAATTCTACTGGTACATGGATACCAAAACAAAATATGTTATTGATCTTACTAAATTATAGTTGTCAAAGTAAAGTTTAAGACATTTAAATGATTTTACTTTTGATGGGAATTAAGATATTATAATTCTATTTTATTTATGCATGTCAATATGATTGATGGAATAGAAATCAAAGAATAATTACATTTTAAATGAAAGTCAATGACATGAATAGAATATGGAAAATATGTTATATTGTAGTTGACATATGTGAATTATACATAAGTTATTTTGAATATGTTAATGCACATTTTATAAATGCATGGATAAGTGTATGATTGCAGATAATATCCGTTACCAAAATGACCACGTGATGATAGGACCTCAGAACAATTAAGGCTCGAAGAGATTCTATGATAGGGTATTAACCCTAATTCTACTGGGAGGGGTGGAGGTGTTGCCCACCGTTTATCCTCCGAACCCTGGAGTCATGGGAGGACTGTGCAAATCACGCTCCCCTAGACGTGTGATGATGACTGCCAGATGCCTACTGGGAATCAGGTCGGTATAACTGACGCTGTCACCCTTAGAGTTTATGAATGGTTAGGTCAGTAAAACTGACGCCATGGCATACTCCAGTAGAGGATGGATAGGATGGGAGCGGAAGAGATTAGGAAGGATAGGATGATTTTAGAATAGATTGGGAACCTGGCTAGGGCAAGGCATGACCATTAAAATCATAAACCTAAAAATATTCAAAACACCAATTTTATAATGTCCTTATATTAAATAAGAATTTAACCTCGGTTTACAACCCTAAGAAGAAGGTACTAATTGCTATCATAAGTAATCAGATAAGATAAAAATTCTAACTTCGGGACGAATTTTTCTGAAGGGGGAGTGTCTGTAACAACCCATCTATAAATATAAAGAACGCAAGAATAATAGCAGGCATATGGTACATACATATGATAGCTACATATGCATGTGTCGCATACACCGCACTAGTATTATATACTAAATTAACTAAGTGCTAAATACCATGACACTTCTTTAAATAGAGGTTCTACTCATTCATCAATATTGCTTAATGTATGGGTAAATCTTAAAAGAGGACTATATAAATTATATATTCCAGATTATTGATAAAAATTATATTAATAAATTAATAAAAATAAAATTTTAAAAAATATATAAGAAATTAATTCAAAGGGGCTCTAAGTATAAAGTTATGATGTTATATTAAAAAAATATATAATGTTTAAATGTGATATATTAAATCATAATGTGATATATATGATATAGTGTTTATATTAAAAGAATATTTTAATAAAAATATAATATGATTTCAAAAACATAAAACATATACATTCACAACCTTAAAAGAGATAAGGAGGAATGCGTAAGGGAGGAGCATGTCATTAGCAGGCTGTGCGGTGGGCTGCAGAAGGATGAGCAGCCACAGCCAAACAACAGGATAAAACCACGGGATAGTGATTTGGGAAGGGAGAGGAAAATCGAAAGGAAGAATATCTAAAGGAGGAACATCATGTACGGGAATCATCCACAGGAAGAGCTTGAGTTGTTCTGAGGTTCTGGGCATGAGGGAATAGTTGGCTTCTGCTAAGAAGCTTACTGGATTGAGCAGCCAGGTTCTGCGCAGTTTGGCTGGGTGGATTCGGTCTTTTGGTAACTGTAGCAGCGCAGCCAGAGGCATCTTCAACCGCGGGGCACAGGTAGGTACCCCACCAGTTCTGTTAGCTGATTTTGTAAGATTTTTAGGAAATTGTATACAGGTTCATGATATAAATCCCTTTACTGTGTTTTCATATGTTTACGGTCTTTACAGACATCAAGCATGGGAGGTCTCGCTCCTCCGCTTTGGCAGAACGCGCAGAAAATACCAATCATCACATATGTATAGAAGAGGCTAGAGTCATAGCGAGGGTTGACCATTTTCATCATCATAAATTTAGAGAGGCCTTAGAAATTGAAAAAAGGCCCGTTAATCTAAACAGAGATGATAGTTGGAGCATCAACAGGTGTTGGATCCCTACCCTGAATTCCTAAAGTTTTTCACGTTTTTTTTTTTTAATCGCTTCATTAAGTTTTTAACATCTTAGCCACTCAGTTTATTTAGTTATTAAAATACGAATCCCTAATAGTACCTCCATAGTAATATTAATTTTTATTATAATATAAATATTATTTAATTTGATGTTATTTAAAATTCAAACTTTCCAAAAAATATATATATATATATATATATATATATATATATATATATATATATATATATATATATATATATATATATATATATATATATATATTTTGAATTCTAATTATTATTATAGCATTATAACTTAAATTGATTTATTATATAAATAAAAATATAACCTAATTCAAAAAATATTAATTAAAATTCTTTTTAATCTCGGTAAAAACCTAACAAATAAAAATAAAAATAAAAATAAAAACAAAAATAAAAATAAAAATAAAAATAAATAAATAAATAATTATTTTTAGTCAAACTAGCTGTTTTTTCTAATGGCTAGTTAGCTGCTCTCTTCATCTATTTATTTCATTGCCTGGATCTGATTCATCATCTTGTCCTGAAGATGAACCACACTGGTTGGTTCGAAACGCATCGACGATATTACTCCTATGTGATTTTTTTCGAAAGATTTTTTTATTATTAATATGGATCACAGAAGTCTAAACTAAAAATAAAAAAATAAAAAAAAATAAAAAACAATTTAAAATAAATAAAATAAAAAACAATTTAAATATTTTTTTCTTTTTTTTTCAAAGAAAAATAATTAAAAAACCAATTAAAAAAATAATTTAAAAACAATTTAAAAAAAAATTAAAAAACATTAACACATAAAACATCCCCGCCCATCCCTCCCCTCGCCTCCCCCCGACCCGGCACCCCTTCCTCCCCCCCACCGCTCACCGCACTACCTTGCTTCTCCCTCACCCCCCTACCCTCCCTACCCTCAGCCCTCCCCTCTCCCTCTCCTCGACTCCTCCCCCCGCCCCCGCACCTCTCCCTCCCCCCTCCATCCCTCAACCGTGCCCCACCTCCCCCCCCTCCAACCCCAACCCGACCCCCTGCTCCCCTCCACCCCCCACCCCCAACCCATCCCCCTTGCCCCCCTCCACCCCCTCTCCTCCCTGCCTGGGCCCCCAGTTAGCGGCTGTGGGCTGGGGGCTCGGGCAGGGGGGGGTGGAGGGGGTGGAGGGGCGCGGGGTGGGGGTGTTGTTTGGGGTGGCGATGGAGGGTGGAGGGGAGAGGGAGGTGGGATGAGGGTCGAGGATGGAGTGGGGAGGGAGGGGTGTGGGGTTGGTGGGAGGCGAGGGAGGGGTCAGGGAGAGGGGAGGGGAGGGTCGAGGGTGGCAAGGGGAGGCGGTTGTGGGAGGAAGGATGTAAGGCCCACGAGTCATTGTGCGATGTGAGAGACGGCAAAGGGCACACGACAGGGGGGCAACGAGTTGGGTGGTTCAACCGGCGAGTCGAGGAGTGCCCACACGGTGCAACGAGCTGGCTGAATGAAGGAAATGAGCGAAACAACCGCACGATGGGTCATCGTAAAAATGGCTAAGTGTGGAAGTGGTGGTGAGTTTATATGGAGGGTGGTCCCATGTGTGGGCACCTACACCATGGGCCGACGTGACAGAGAGGCGGTTCAACCGAATGGTGGGTCGGCTTGGTGAGCCGAAGCCCTAATTGAAGGTCGAACACCATATAAGTAAACGAAGGATGGTGGAACAAAAGACATCAATGAATTCATCCAAGTGTTCATGCGAGCTAGGAGGGCGAGCTACCTTGGAGGAAGACTAAAACTTAGGTGAATTGTAGGCGGACTCTTGGGCTGAAGCACAAAGCCGTAGCAAATAGGCTGAACATAATTTAGGTGGCCGTAGGCAGGGCAAAAATGTAGGGTGGGTTGACGAGTTCTGGCTGCAGGTCGGGCAACAGGCGAGGCCGCAGCTTGGACAGGAACTGTAGTCGGGTCGTATGTTTACCACAGGCCGGGCGAACGCACACGAGGTGCGTCGGGTAGACTGCGGGCGGGCGCACTTGGCGAGCTACACGAGTTCAGGTGAGGAGCGCTCGGGCGAGTCGAACAGGCGAGTTAGGTGTACACCGGGTTGGTTAAACGAATGGGTGGTGTGACGAGCAATTGCAACTGTGGGTGGTTGGCATGACGAGTTGGGGAGTGACCGCAAGTGAAGTGTTGGGTGCATGGTGGCAACACGACGAGTTGGGTGCACAGTGGCAGCACGACGAGTTGGTGAAACGTGGGCACGATGGACGGTGGAATGCCGGTGCGACGGATGAACGGTTGGTGTGGTAAGTTGGTGGCGACGATGGGGTGAGCTGTGGGTGTGCGCCGGATGAGCGACATGACCCGACAGCGCTGCACGGGCAGCTGAATGATGAGTGTACAATAGTGAATGAAGTTTTGAACGAAGAAACAATGGAGGTGACCCATGGGTGTCTCTGCCTGGTGAAAGGGTAGGTTGCACGGTGGTGGAGGCCAAACTTGTATATTTTGCAGATTTGAGAGTTTATGTAAAAACTGATATTATCATTATTATTCGGGAAGACTCATATTGCAGGGAGTTGCCCCTCCCGGTTTATATCCGCTATGTACTTGTGTTAAATGATAATGATGATGAATGTTATGTGAATGTTTCCGCTGTGTTAAACGAAGATAATACTTAGAAAGTTGAAAAATAAACTAAGTATAGAAAGTAGGCGTAGTCCACACTTGTGAGTATTGTTAAAAAGAAAATGGGTGGTGATGCCGCACCCCCCTTCGTGTGGTTGGAAGAGTACTGCCAGGGTAGGGGTGTGATAGATGGTATCAGAGGCCTGATTCAGTGGAATCGGATTTGCAAAAGAAGCTGATCCCACTATCACTTCATGACAGATGGTATCAGAGGTACTGATACATAAGGAAGAAGTCTGAATACTTGACATTTGTAACATGTGATTCAAGATTGCAGGTGAAGTGGTACAAGTTGATCGTTGTGACAGTTGGTATCCAGGTGGTTTTGAAGGCTAATGACTGTTGAAGGTAAAACAAGTAGCGAACACTTTCTGAACAGATGAAGACGGTCGAGAGATCATTTCAAAGGCTGAAAAACATGGGTGATTTTTGGAAATAAGAAACGCAGAAACGCTATGAAGCTTTTGTACAAGAGTGGGAACCCTTGATACATATAGGAAGTAGGATAGCAGATTTGCGGGAAGACTTGAACGATCTTCATGTGGGGGTTGATGAACTCAAGGGACTTGATGAAGGGATCCAACAGGGTGATCTTAGGCTTCAAGAACTCATAAATGAAGGAGTTCGGTTGAGGGCGAAAAGCACCATGGCGGAAGCAAGAGTCAAGCAACTTGAGGATGAGATAGAGAAGGACTTTCTTGGTAGAAAGACCATTGTGATAGAGCAGGATGAGCTTAATTACATTGACAGACTTGGGGACTATTACCGAGACATTCAACCAGATGTTCGAAGGCTTAGTTCACTTCGTATAGAAGGAGTCAATGGGCACTTGATTGGTGCACTTAAGCAGGGAAAGATGGAGGACAAGCTTGAAGGAATTGAGGCAGAATCAGGATCAGATTTCTTAGAGGAGCCAAGCAAGGAGGTGAAGTACCTTAAGAAGGAAGTCGGGTTTGAAGCACAAGTCAATAGACTCTTCTGAGGTTGAGTTGTTGAAGAAGGTTGTCGAAGTAATACGCAAGATCAAGTCAAAGGAGGATGGTGATGCCTTGAAACTGAGTTTTGTACAGGTGACCGTATGTGGCAAGAGATTTGCAGATTTGGTGGACATGGGAGCTACTCATAGTTTCCTTAGTAGGAAAATAGCAAAGTATTTTGGGAAGAAAGCTAAAGTGGGGAGAGAGTGGAGTGCTTTCAAAGTAGTGAAATCTACCATGAAAGCTGTGACTGGTGTGATGGAGAACACTCAGGTGAGAGTGGGCTCTTGGTTTGGAAAGTTGGACTTGAGGATCGTGGACTTGGATGATCATTCTATGGTGCTGGGGCAAGACTTTTTGAAGGTTGCACAAGCCATACCAATGGTGGACCAGGACATTCTCTTGATTACAGCTGAAGGGAGAACTTTGTTGGTTCTGATGAATAGAAGGAGTTGCTTGGGGTATAGACCAAGGATGGCTTCTATGACTTTGTATCCAAAAGATCTGAATGTGAAGCATGTTGATGTGGAGCAAAGAGGACTTGGGAGTATGACTCAAACAACGAAGGAAGGGAAGTTAGTAGACTTCGTTGCAAGAGCTAGAAGGAAAGATGAGGGTGGAAAATCAATTTCACACATCTTGAGACACTTGACAGGAGCATCTTCTACCAAAGATCTTCATAGTGAAGTTGTAGATGAAGGAAGTTCGAATACTTCTTCAGTGGAAGTGGTTGGGAAAGATTATGTAGGTAGGAATCTAGCTAACATAGTGGAATTTTGCAGATATGCCATGGGCATATATGACTTTTAGTTGACGAAAGACAAGCTTGGGAAGCTTGGGTGTACACATGAGGAGGTTGAGGCTGTGCACAAGTACTTGAAGACACAGCATCAATCTGATACATGGGTGGATGAGAGTCAGGGAGGGAACTTCCTAGCCCTCCTTTCTCGATAGACAACCTTGGAGATGGGTTGGTGCAGTGACCTTAACATTTAGAAGGGCTGCACCACCTTGACAAGGGGCCTTGGGAGGAGGCTTCTTTATTTGACAGGTTGATGATGCAGGAATGAATGCGAATGCATAGCAGCACATTGGCATTAATATCACGGACAACATGTTGCACATGGGATGGACATACCATGGACCTGAGCATGAATTATTTTGGACAGATTCTTGATCAAGTTAAGATTGTGATATGATGCTCGAAAACAACCGACAGTGGCATGGAGAAGGTACATTCACATGGGTAGAGCATTACGGTTGGATTAGCTACGCAACTAGTTCGATGATATGGGGGCATGTAGTGTGCTGAGTTTGTGTCCGATAGATGTCTTGGTTTCGACTAAGATATTGTGTTGGCTGGAGTATTATGCAGAGATTCACATGATGAACCACACATGGTGGAGACAATTGTATTACATATGTTGCAGGGATGTTTGCAATATATGGACTAGTAGAAGCCATGGATCAAGGAGATTTCCTGTTTATGGAGACATGGATTGATGGTTTGTGTGACATTGGAGAGAAGGCAGGCAGTATGGGCATCTTGGGATATTGAAGCTAGTAGCACTTTACGACAGTGGTTGATTGGCAGTCTTGGTGATAGGGTGGTTGCTGGGGTGGAAAATTGTCGAGGACGACAATGGCTTGAAGTGGGGGAGGATGTAAGGCCAACGAGTCATTGTGCGATGCGAGAGTTGGCAAAGGGTGCACGATGGGCGGGTGACGAGCTGGGCGGTTCAACCGGCGAGTCGAGGAGTGCCTGCACGGTGCAAAGAGCTGGCCGAATGAAGGAAACAAGCGAAACAACCACACGACAGGTCATCATAAAAATGGCTAAGTGTGGAAGTGGTGGCGGGTTTATATGGAGGGCGGTCCCATGTGTGGGCACCTACACCATGGGCCGACGTGATGGAGGGGCAATTCAACCGAACAGTGGGTCGGCTTGGTGAGCTGGAGCCCCAATTGAAGGTCGAACGCCATATAAGTAAATGAAGGATGGTGGATCAAAAGACATCGATGAATTCATCCAAGTGTTCATGCAAGCTAGGAGGTCGAGCTACCTTGGAGGAAAACTGAAACTTAGGCGAAGTGCAGGCGGACTCTTGGGCCGAAGCACAAAGCCGTAGCAAACAGGTCGAACATAATTTGGGTGGCCGCAGGCAGGGTGAAATCGTAGGACGGGTCGACGAGTTTTGGCCAGAGGTCAGGCAACAGGCGAAGCTGCAGCTCGGACAATTAGACAGGAACTGCGGTCGGGTTGCAGGTTTACCGCAGGCTGGGCGAGTGCACACGTGGTGCATCGGGTAGACCGTGGGCGGGCGCACTTGGCGAGTTGGGCAAGTTTAGGTGAGAAGTGCCTTAGCGGGTCGAACATGCGAGTCGGGTGAGCGCTGAGTCGTTCGAACGAACGGTTGGCGCAACGAGCCAAGGAAACCGGGCGTGGTTGGCACGACGAGTTGGGGAGTGACTGCAAGTGAAGTGTTGGGCAGTGTGAACGGTGAGCGGTGGGTGCGCCCGGGGAGAGTCGGGCGACCCACAAGTCAAGTGCACGGTGGCAGCACGACGAGTTGGTGAAATGCAGGCACGACGAACGGTGGAACGCTAGTGCGACAGTTGAACGTTGGGCGCGGTAAGTTGGTGGGGCGAGCTGTGGGTGTGCGCCGGGTGGGTGACATGACCCGGTAGTGCTGCACGGGCAGCCGAACGACGAGCGCACAACAATGAATGAAGTTCTGAATGAAGAAACGGTGGAGGTGACCCGTAGGTGCGTCTGCTCGGTGAAAGGGTAGGTTGCACGGTGGTGTAGGCTGAACTTGTATATTTTGCAGATTTGAGAGTTTACGTAAAACTAATATTATCATTATTATTCAGGCAAACTCATATTGCAGGGAGTTTCCCCTCCCAGTGTATATCCACTATGTACTTGTGTTAAATGATAATGATGATGAATGTTATGTGAATGTTTCCACTGTGTTAAACGAAGATAATACTTAGAAAGTTGAAAAATAAATTAAGTATAGAAAGTAGGCGTAGTCCACACTTGTGAGTATTGTTAAAAAGAAAACGGGTGGTGGTTCCGCACTCCCCTTCGTGCGGTTGGAAGAGTACCGCCAGGGTAGGGGTGTGACAGAGGGGGTAGGGGCAGGGTGAGGGGGTGAGGGGGGAGGGTTAGGTCAGGGTGGTAAGGGGAGGGCCGAGCAGGGTAAGTTGATGTTTCAAAAAAAAAAAAAATTAATATGTTTTTTTTAATATATATATATATATATTTTTTTTTTTTTTTTTTAATTTGTTTATTTTTTAAATTGCTTTTTTTAATGTTTTTTGTTTTGTTTTGTTTTTTTTTTTTTTGGGTCTTTTTTTTTAATTTTTTTTTTTTCAATTTGTTTTGAATTTTTTTAATATGTTTTTGATTTTTATTTATTTTTTAAAAAATTTAGTTGTTTTTAATTTTTAATTAATTAATTTATTTTTAAATTTTTATAATTTAATGTTTTTTTTGTTTTGTTTTTTGTTTTTTATTATTATTATTATTATTATTATTATTATTATTATTTTTAAACTTAAAAAACGTTTTTAGATTTTTTTGTAGTTCAATTTGTTTTTCTTTAAATTATATATATATATATATATATATATATATATATATATATATTTTGAAAAAATTTCATTTTTTTATTTATTTTGTGATATTTTTGTTTTTTTGTTTGTTTTTGTTTTTGTTTTGTTTTGTTTTTTCTTTTTGTTTTTGTTTTTTTTGTTTTTGTTTTTGTTTTTTTTGTTTGCTTGTTTGTTTTTTTTGTTTTGTTTTGTTTTGTTTTGTTTTTTTGTTTTTTGTTTTTTGTTTTTGTGTTTTTTTTCGTTAAATTTTATTATTATTATTATTATTTTTTACGAGTTAATTTTGTTTTTGTTTTTTGTTTTTTACTTTTTTATAGGTTTTTTATTTATTTTTTTATATTTGATTTTTTTTTGGTCATGTTTTATTTTTATTTTTATGTTTTATTACTAACATGTTTATTGTTTTATTTTTGTTATGTTTTTTAATTATTTTATATATTTTTATGTTTTATTAATAACATGTTTTTATTATTTTTATTTTTGTCATGTTTTACATTTTATGTTTTTTGACATTTTTATAAGTTTGTTTTTTGTTTTGTTTTGTTTTTTTTTTTTGTTATATATATATTGTATTTGATTTTTTTTTGTCATGTTTTTTTATTTTTACTTTTATGTTTTATTACTAATATGAAAATCACCAACATTTAAAAAAAAATATCCACACTTAATTCATTAGAAATTTTAAAGTGTAAAAACTAAGCCCTTTAAACAAAAAGGGTTGATGCTCATCAACATTTTTCAAAATCAAGATGAAAATCACTAACCAAAAAAAATGTTCACACTCGATACATAAAAAAATTTAAAGTGTCAAAAATAAGCCCTCTAAAAAAATGTGTTGATGCTGCATCAACAATTTTCAAAATCAATATGAAAATCACTAACATTTAAAAAAATGTGTTGATGCTGCATCGACACTTTTCAAAATCAGCATGAAAATCACCAACATCGAAAAAAAAAAATTTCATACTTGATACATAAGAAAATTTAAAATGCCAAAAATATGCTTAAAAAAAGTGTATACTGGCATCACCACTTTTCAAAATCGGGGGATTTTTTGCTACCACAAAAAAATCGGGTACCAGTTCATTTTCTCATTTGATCGGTAACTATGTTGAGACACACATGCTGTCTCAGAGGAGGTTTTAAACCTGCATGCCCGCCCTAGGTGCCTTAAGAGAGGTTTTCACCTAGGGATATTTATTATTTTTTTCTCTTTTTTTTGCTCTTGGGATGCCTCAGAGAGGTTTTCAACCCAAGAGTTGGCCTCAGATGCCTCATAGAGGTTTTAATCTAGGCCTCTTATTATTATTATTATTATTATTATTACTTTTAATTTCTAAGAATGTTGTGGACTGGAAGCTATGAAACTCCCAATCACATTCAATTCCTTGCTGAATGAGCTAATAAATTCCTCCTTGGACATAGGTCTTCTATATAACTTCAACCTATAACCATTTACAAGCAAGGGAATGCCTTCCTCATCAATGGTTCTGATATGGACAAATCCATTTTCATGACACTTTTCCACTAGGTATGGGCCTAACCATCTTGTCATTAGCTTCCATTTAAAATATTTGAACCTATAATCATATAACAGGGCCCAATCCTCTTCTTGAAAAGTATTTTCCTTGATATGTTATTCATTCCATACCTTCCTTTGCAGCTGCATGACTTCATTGTGTAAGAGATCTTGCATTCTAAACACATCTAAACCATTTAGTTGAAGCAACCTTTCTTGCTGTGCTGTGGTGACATCTAAATCCAACTGAGTTTCCATTCTCAAAGTGTTATATTCAAACTCAATAGAAAGCTTAGATTTCTTCCCATAAACCAAATCATATGGAGTGAATTCGGTGGTGGTTTTCCAAGTGGTATTGTAGGCCCAAGTGGCCTCTACTAGTCTCTCTGCCCAATCTTTCTTGTTGTTGATAATAACCTTGGTGAGGATGCTCTCCAGTGTGTTGTTTGTGACCTCTACTTGCCCATTTGATCGAGGATGACAGGCAGTGGATGTATTGTTCTTGATATGGTGCTGCCTTGTGAGATCCTCAATCAAATTGGATGTGAACTGTGCTTCTTGATCAATGACTACCTCCCTTGGATACCCAAACTTGTAGAAAATGTTCTCTCTTAAAAATTCTGCCACTTTGTGCTCAATTGTTGCTTTGAATGCCTTTGTCCCACTTTGTCAACTAATTAGTGCACATAATGATGTAATTTTTCTGCCCTGATGGTGAATCAATTGACCCAATTAAATCCATTCCCCACTTGTTAAATGGATCTAAGGCCACTTGAGGTTGTAGGGGAATTTCGTCCCTGGGTTTGGGTTTTCCCATTCTTTGGAAATGATCACATGAGAAATTTTCCCTACTTGTTAAGCCATTTATTTCTCAAAAAAGACATATTGCTGATTTGCATCATTGAAACACACATTTACTCTTTAATCATAGGATTGAATGAAAAAAATATTTATTTGTGCTATTGTTCTCATTTGATTGAGGTATATGGTTGATGTTTGCATGAAAGATTCAATAAACAAGTTATCATTATACCCCAACCTTAGGGAAACATCAACATCTAATCTAAGGCATATAATTACTCATACCAAATTGTAAGCTTAGAGCCAAAATCAAACATATGGAAACCCCCCTTTGGTTAGGAAAAACACACTTCCAAAACCTAGAAGTGATGGCAAGGTTGTCGAGGTGATAGTGGGTGGCTTGTTTGGTAGTATCCTTAGGTTCTCCCCCTAGCAAGGTTGGGACTTTTTCTCTAGGGAGAATTCAAGTGATAATACTACACATTTATTAATATTCAAAATTTGGTATTCTATCGATGTAATAATATTCAGTTCAGACTATAACTCTGAAGTAAAAAAATGAAAAAGAAAAAGTATTGTGGACCTAATGATGCCCTTATTTTGGACCTATCTCAGTAATTTCCTTGTGCCATGATAATCATCACGATAGCCCTCTTTATCAAGCCATTTTTTGTGTGGGCTCACTCACCCTATTACTACTCACTTATCCCCACTCTAAAACATCATAGAAATCACTTATGTATAACTCTCTAGTTATCCTTTTGTGAAGACCCACTCGCCCCCTCCCTCTATTGCCTATAATATACCTCCCACCTTAATTCTAAACTAAGGATATGGGGTATCTAGACTTGACCAATAAGTTTACTTTATAAAGATGGGGTTATCAAAATTCCTTTGCCTTCAATGACTTTAAATCTCATTTATGAGACCATCATCATCTTCTGCTTGTCAAGAAATTTCTAGTGATATAAATTGCATCTCAATTTGAGCTCTAGGCACAAAGTCATGCCCATTCAAAAAATTGTCTCTCCAAGTACCATGTCAGCATTTGTACCAATTCCATGCAACAAAAACATGGCAGTCCACACGTGACCACCTCATATGGCCTTGTTCATAGTTGAACCACTTTGTTTTCCACCTAACTTCCACCTCGACACAATTGCATAGTCTAATCCACATCAATCTATACCATGTCATCTTGCCATGTCCACAGGTCATGTCAGTACCACACCGACATGCCTCATTGAACTGCCTCACTAGCTTGTCATGTCTAAACCATATTAGGTTTCATCGGTATTGGGAGGAAACCCTGATAACTAATGTCTCGATGTTATAAAAATTGATAACTTGATACCCCGAAGTTAGATAACATGCATTCTGATAATGTACTTTTCTTCGATAATTTACAGATGTTGTTAGGATCTGTTAGTATCAAGAGTATGTATGACAACAACTGCATCATGTTCACTCAATCTCCTAATACCCAATGTCCCGACACCTTGACCTTTAATGGCTCAATATCTCAATAGTTACTACCCTAGTCTCCTAATAATAACTAATCTCTTACTCTGAAGTTGATACTCCAACATCTTGATCTGATAACAACTATGATTCAACAAGAAATAATCCCCATTAGTTGATATATGTATCATTATTTGTTATTATTAGAGGTTTGCAATAGGGGGTTATTCGATGTACTATCAACACTCGATGCTAGATAACTCAACAACTTAATTTCTAGAACTCCATATCTTCATTAAGTAACCTTATGTCCACCAGACATAAACAATAACTTTGATCATGACTCTTTGCTTGATCCAATAATGGATCAAATTTAAGCTCTGTGAGATGACGAAGGCATCAAGATCCATTAACATCGAGGCTCACGATAGAGGTTACTCGATGTATTACTCGACTCCCAACACCTGATACTTTAACTACCCGATATCCCACCCTTTAGACTTAGCTCCTTTTGGCTAAGATCTTAGCCACAACCCCCTACTGAACCATAAGACCAGGGGTTAAGGCTAAAGCCTCTGTTATCACCAAAAAATTGATCATCTAGCCTAATTTACTAGATGGATTGAAGTACACCATGTAAAGCCAATTTTATCATAGTAAAATTGCTTTCACTGTGAGAAATTACCTAATAAACCACATTTGTTAAGTAATTTATAGTTAAACCCATGAAGAATAATTAAATAAATCACTATTTATTTGATTTTCTTCTAGGAATAATTAATTAAACCATTGTTTTATTATTATTCATTGTCAAATTTGACCCAATCATGAAAAATAAACAGATAAATCATTATTTTTCTTATTTTTCTTTAAGAATAATTAATTAATCACTAATTAATTATTATCTTTGTTAAATTTAACTAAATCCCTTAGGAATAATTAAATAAATCCTTATTTGTTTATTATTCTTAACTAATTCCTTGAGATGATAAATAAATCATTTATTTATTTATTTATTATTTTGAAATAAAAGTTTAAATACTTTTTCCCTCCTGAACAAATATAATAAAATATTCCAAGTGGTTATTCCAAGAATGGGATCAATAATATTTTATTATTGCTCATTATTCGAGGATAACTCAATATTTTGTTATAAATAGAAGGATTTTCCATTCATTATTCACTTTTGATTATTTTCATTGTTGCAATCACTATTGTAACTCTGATTATTTTCATTGTCACACACCATATTTTCGTTGGGTTTTCACATTATAGAGGAGAGAGACTCTAAACAAGTTGAAGACATTTGAGGATAGCCAAGAACCCATCCCATAGAGGGGGACTGGTAAAATTTATCTGTTCTCTTCACATGTGTTATAAAATTATTCTTTACATATCTGGTTTCCATTGGATGGTTGGAGTTATTACTCTTTCTTTTTGTTGTTTAACTATGATTGTGGCATAGATCCAGACTTTGGCAGGGTTTTTTTCTATCAGTTGCTACAGATCTACAATGTTTAGCAGCCATTTATATTATTGTTGGCATTATGATACAGGTATGACTCAAGTGTTGTCCTTGATGGCAACTCACTCAGATGACAGATCACAGTTCAGACTCACAGAATGTAGAAAGAAAGGTATACGTAGGTTCACTATATACCAAGTTGGGTATATACGCAGGTTCGCTATATACCAAGTCGTGTACACATGCAGGTTCACTATATACCAAGTCGCGTATATACACAGGTTCACTATATACCAAGTAGTGTATACACGCAGGTTCATTATATACAAAGGCGCGTATAATGTACACATGCACTTTCACAGAAGGAAAGGCACGCAAATGTCGGAAAACTAAGTTTTGGTTCGTGGTATTTGGTCCATGGTATTTTGGTATTTGGTCCGAGGTATTGACCCCAGGTATTGGTACTACGTGGTTTTGGACCATGGTATTGAGAGAGGCCTAAACCTATATAAGGAGAAGAAGATCATTAGGCCAATGTGCATGTGTGCATGTGATGAATATCTGATGAAGTGTGAGATCTAGTATGCTGGTTATGGGTTTGTGATGCTTTGCTCGATCTGAACCAAGGAGGCACCTATGCGGTTGATGAAGGTTGATGGACCGGAATCATGAAGACTAAAATGCATTATCATTATATGGTATGATCATGAATAGATCTGAATATTGATGCATGTCTTATCCTTTATATCTTATGTTCTGGGTATATCTGAAGTTGAAAATTGCAACGAAGGTACAAGTAATTATTTTCAAATCTGTGCGCGGGTTCCCTCTTGTGAAAGAGCATATACACTCTGGTTCAACGCAGTCAAGTAGCGTATACATTATGAGATTTGATATTTGAGGTTGTTGTTGGTTCTAGTGGTTGTTGCAGAGCTCTGGACTCTGCTCTGTGTTCTGGTGACTGTGTTTTGATGACAGGGTTTCAGTGATTCAATTGTTGGGTGGTTCAGAGTTGATGGTTGTATTGCAGTGGTGATTGTTTTGTATTGATGGATCCAGTCTGAAAATTTATGAAACGTGGTCCCTGAAGAAAAGAGAAGGTTGTAGCCTTTTGTAGGTCAGCACCTACGTACTAGTACATCAGCTAGTACAAGAGCTAGGGGGTTGTAGCTCCCTTCCAGTAGTAGCTGGAGAACGAGAGAAGGTTGTAGCCTTCTGTAGGTGGGTGCCTGCGTATTGGTATGAGTTTGCGCCAGTACAAAATTGTAAAAAGAAGTTTCTTATTAAAAGGAGGATAGAGACGATTGCAGCAGGTGGTTTTCACCCACATTGGGTTTCCACCTTATATCATGGTGTTCATGTGTGCTTCTTATGTGTGATGATCTGTTCTGTTTTACTACACCTGTTTACTGTTTATATGGTTAATAATGTTCTGATGCACTCATTAAAGATCAACTAACTGAATTATAAGTTTACTAGATATATGCTAGTTGCATTAAACACAGTTGCATATATACACGGGTTGCCTTAACTGAAGTAGCGTATATGAATCTGATAATGGAAATGAAAAGATTATTGATTTGCTAATACTGATTCAGCCCCCCTCTCAGTATTATTTCCAACAATTGGTATCAGAGCAGGTCCTTCAGAAGAAGCTTGATCGCTTGAAGGAAGATCCATCAGGATGAGTAATCAAGAAAGAGAGGGATCCATCAAACCACCAATCTTCGATGGGAGCAATTTTGTCTACTGGAAGATAAGAACCACAACATATCTACAATCGCTTGGAACGGATGTTTGGGGAATCGTGGAAGGAGGATATACATATCCATCAACAATTCCTACAGATACGGCAGATAGAAAGCAATATGAACTCAATGCCAAAGCTGTTACTATCTTATTGGGAAGTTTGTCAAAATCAAAGTTTGTCAAGGTCATGCAGCTCAAATCAGCCAAAGAAATATGGGACAAAATCATTCTAAGCTACGAAGGAGATGATTAGGTAAAACGTGCTAAGCTTCAAACTCTCAGAATACGGTATGAAACTCTTAAGATGCATAGTAATGAAAGCATAGCTAATTACTTCCTACGTATAGATGAGATTGTTAATTGTATGAAGAATCTGGGTGAAGAAATTAAGGAAGTTGTCTTAGTTGAGAAAGTTTTGAGATCCTTGTCTGCTAAATTTGAATCCAAAGTGTCTGCCATAGAAGAAAAGGAGGATCTGCAGAAAATCACTATGACATAGCTTCACAGAATCCTAACTGCTTTTGAAATGAGAAGAGGAGGACCATCAGATATGAGAGAAGCCACATTTAAAGTATCAGAAAAGGGAAAAGAAAAACTTAGTGAATCAGGATACATTTCAGAAGAAGAATATGAGGTAAATTTTGTCAAGAATCTTCAACGGGGATCTGGAAGGTTCGAAGGTAAGCTACCTTTCAAATGTTTTTCTTGTGGTAGAGTTGGTCACTATGCTACTAGATGCCCTCATAACAAAGGAAAGATGTCTAAAGAAGGTAATAGAAGTTATTATACTCATGATAAAAGTAATGACTCATCCAATAGTGATGAATACATTAGACTTCTCATGGCATATGAAAATAAGGACGTAGAAATAGAAGAAGTTACCAGATTAAAAGATCAGCTGGAGACAGTAACCAGAGTAAGGGAGCAGCTGCAGGATGTAGTAAAAGATCAGAGCATAACAATTCAGAGACTTGAATCTAAGATCCTCTCTCTAAAAGAAGATCTTGAAGAATCAAAGAAGCAGAATGAAGAAGCTCTTGAAGAACAAGAACATGAAGTGCTCGAATTAAGGCAACAAGTGGAAGAAGGAAGAAAAGCTGAAGAAAACATAAAGAAGCAATATCTGGAAAAGGAAGAACAACATTAGGTTGAGGTAAATATCTTAAAAGGTAAATTAGAAGAAAAGGATAAACTATTACGATTTCAAGATAGTACTAAGATTTTGGATGATATTCTTAGTAGTCAAAGATCCCCTACTATCAAAACTGGTATTGGCTTTTATGAAACTGTTGAAGGTGAATCTAGCTCACAGGGTGAGGGAAGGAATTCTAATGTAAAATTTGAAATGATCAACAAAGAGATAAGTGGTCAACCCCAGCAACAACCAAGGAAAGAAATTCTTCAAAGAAGATCTTTTGCTCCTAACTATGGAAGTGATAGACGGTTATTTCCTCCGATGAATAATGTTGAATGTTATGAATGTCATAATATTGGACATGTTGCAGCCAGATGCAGAAGTAGAATGGTTCAAGAAAGATCATCACGTTCCAGGTACTTTAAGGGATATTTTTTTGCTTGCAATATGTTTGGTCACAAAGCTATTGATTGTAATAAAAGGAATATGAAACATGTAAGATGTTATGCATGTAACAAGTTTGGACATAAAGTAAAGGAATGCAGGAGAAAAATTCGGACACCAAAGCAAAAGGAGCATACAACATCTCAATCTCAAGAGACAGAATTAGTGTTAGAAAGATGTGGCATAACTCAGTCAGCAGACATAACAGACCCATGGGAAGCTGAAAGTGTAAACCTTCAATATTCCATTTTTCATACGTGTATATTATGAAATGAAGTCGTGTATATACGTGAGTTAGAGGCTGCAGAGTCACGTATATGGAGCTCTGAAGGAAAAGCAATAGAACAGATTTGGGAAAAGAAGTCTGATATGGTTCGATCATGGTATATGTTGGTTGGCACAGGTTCAAGGGGAGCATATGCTTCGATTAATGCATTGTTGGCATTATGGTTAGAAGTATTTGGTGATTATGCATATACATATTTCTACGTAGTGTTGGTTACAGGTGACAGATGCTTATGGTGCATGATAGTTGCTGATGACTATCATGGTCTTGTTTAGATTGCTGGTCTTTGTTATAAAAATCATGTATATCATTTTGATGTAAAGATTTGTACCCCCACTTTGCATGTGATGAATGATGTAATGTTTCTTGATTTTGAGTCATGTATAAACATTTGGTATATCCCCACTTGGTTGGGTGGATGAGTCAAAGATGGTGTATCCCCACTTGGTTGGGAGATTGATGTATGTATGAGTCATTGGTGATAGGAAGGTCATACTCACTTAGTTGAGTTGTAGAGTCATGTTATTCTTTAAAATCTTTGCAGACTCTGCGTGTGCTTAGGGGGAGCATGAATGGATTGGTACATCTTGGCATGTACAAAGGGGGAGCTCAATCAGAGATTTCAGCATGTACTCAGGGGGAGTATGGACAACAGAATGTATATCAAGGGAGAAAATATCTTGGTCTGCCCTTTGCCCTTGATGTCAAAGGGGGAGAGTGACTTGGTGTGGTTGTTGCCATCAAGTCCAAAGGGGGAGATTGTTGGCATTATGATACAGGTATGACTCAAGTGTTGTCCTTGATGGCAACTCACTTAGATGACAGATCATAGTTCAGACTCACAGAATGAAGAAAGAAAGGTATACACAGGTTCACTATATACCAAGTCGCATATATACGCAGGTTCACTATATACCAAGTCGTGTACACATGTAGGTTCACTATATACCAAGTTGCGTATATACGCAGGTTCACTATATACCAAGTAGTGTATACACACAGGTTCATTATATACAAAGGTGCGTATAACGTACACACGCACTTTCACAGAAGGAAAGGCACGTACATGTCAGAAAACTAAGTTTTGGTCTGTGGTATTTTGGCATTTGGTCCGAGGTATTGACCCCAGGTATTGGTCCTACATGGTTTTGGACCATGGTATTAAGAGAGGCCTAAACCTATATAAGGAGAAGAAGATCATTAGGCCAATGTGCATGTGTGAAAGTGATGAATATCTGATGAAGTGTGAGATCTAGTGTGCTGGTTATGGGTTTGTGATGTTTTGCTCGATCTAATCCAAGGAGGCACCTATGCGGTTGATGAAGGTTGATGGATGGGGATCATGAAGACTAAAATGCATTATCATTATATGGTATGATCATGAATAGATCTGAATACTGACGCATGTCTTATCCTTTATATCTTATGTTCTGGGTATATCTGAAGTTGAAAATTGCAACGAAGTTACAAGTAATTATTTTCAGATTTGTACACGGGTTCCCTCTTGAGAAAGAGTGTATACACGCTGGTTCAACACAGTCAAGTAGCGTATACATTATGAGATTTGATATTTGAGGTTGTTGTTGGTTCTAGTGGTTGTTGCAGAGCTCTGGGCTCTGCTTTGTGTTTTGGTGACTGTGTTTTGATGACAGGGTTTCAGTGATTCAGTTGTTGGGTGATTCAAAGTTGATGGTTGTATTGCAGTGGTGATTGTTTTGTATTGATGGATCCAGTCTGAAAATTTATGAAATGTGGTCCCTGAAGAAAAGAGAAGGTTGTAGCCTTCTGTAGGTCAGCACCTACGTACTAGTACATCAGCTAGTACAAGAGCTAGGGGGTTGTATCTCCCTTCCAGTAGTAGCTGGAGAATGAGAGAAGGTTGTAGCCTTCTGTAGGTGGGTGCCTACGTACTGGTATGAGTCTGCGCTAGTACAAAATTGTAAGAAGAATTTTCTTAGTAAAAGAAGGATAGAGACAATTGTAGCAGGTGGTTTTCACCCACATTGGGTTTCCACCTTATATCATGGTGTTCATGTGTGCTTCTTATGTGTGATGATCTGTTCTGTTTTACTGCACCTATTTACTATTTATATGGTTAATAATGTTCTGATGCACTCATTAAAGATCAACTAACTGAATCATAAGTTTACTGGATATACGCTAGTTGCATTAAACACAGTTGCGTATACACACGGGTTGCCTTAACTGAAGTAGTGTATATGAATCTGATAATGGAAATGAAAAGATTATTGATTTGCTAATATTGATTAAGTGCACCCCCCCCCCCCCCCCCCCATTATTTCCAACAATTGGTATCAGAGCAGGTCCTTCAGAAGAAGCTTGATTGCTTGAAGGAAGATCCATCAGGATGAGTAATCAAGAAAGAGAGGGATTCATCAGACCACCAATCTTTGATGGGAGCAATTTTGTCTACTGGAAGATAAGAACCACAACATATCTACAACCGCTTGGAAGGAATGTTTTGGGAATCATGGAAGGAGGATATACATATCCATCAGAAATTCCTATAGATACGATAGATAGAAAGCAATATGAACTCAATGCCAAAGCTGTTACTATCTTATTGGGAAGTTTGTCAAAATCAGAGTTTGTCAAGGTCATGCAGCTCAAATTAGCCAAAGAAATATGGGACAAAATCATTCTAAGCTATGAAGGAGATGACCAGGTAAAACGTGCTAAGCTTCAAACTCTCATAATACGGTATGAAACTCTTCAGATGCATAGTAATGAAAGTATAGCTAATTACTTCACGTATAGATGAGATTGTCAATTGCATGAAGAATCTGGGTGAATAAATTAAGGAAGTTGTATTAGTTGAGAAAGTTTTGAGATCCTTGTCTGCTAAATTTGAATCCAAAGTGTCTGCCATAGAAGAAAAGGAGGATCTGCAAAAAATCACTATGACACAGCTTCACGGAATCCTAACTGCTTTTGAAATGAGAAAAGGAGGACCATCAGATATGAGAGAAGCCGCATTTAAAGTATCAACAAAGGGAAAAGAAAAACTCAGTGAATCAGGATACATTTCAGAAGAAGAATATGAGGTAAATTTTGTCAAGAATCTTCAATGGGGATCTGGAAGGTTCGAAGGTAAGCTACCTTTCAAATGTTTTTCTTGTGGTAGAGTTGGTCACTATGCTGCTAGATGCCCTCATAACAAAGGAAAGATGTCTGAAGAAGGTAATAGAAGTTATTATACTCATGATAAAAGTAATGACTCATCCAATAGTGATGAAGACATTAGACTTCTCATGGCATATGAAAATAAGGACGTAGAAATAGAAGAAGTTACCAGATTAAAAGATCAGCTGGAGACAGTAACCAGAGTAAGGGAGCAGCTGTAGGATGTAGTAAAAGATTAGAGCATAACAATTCAGAGACTTGAATCTAAGATCCTCTCTCTAAAAGAAGATCTTGAAGAATCAAAGAAGCAGAATGAAGAAGCTCTTGAAGAACAAGAACATGAAGTGCTCGAATTAAGGCAACAAGTGGAAGAAGGAAGAAAAGTTGAAGAAAACATAAAGAAGCAATATCTGGAAAAGGAAGAACAACATCAGGTTGAGGTAAATATCTTAAAAGGTAAATTAGAAGAAAAGGATAAACTGTTATGATTTCAAGACAGTACTAAGATTTTGGATGATATTCTTAGTAGTCAAAGATCCCCTACTATCAAAAATGGTATTGGCTTTTATGAAATTGTTGAAGGTGAATCTAGCTCACAGGGTGAGGGAAGAAATTCTAATGCAAAATCTGAAATGATCAACAAAGAGATAAGTGGTCAACCCCAGCTACAACCAAGGAAAGAAATTCTTCAAAGAAAATATTTTGCTCCTAACTATGGAAGTGATAGACAATTATTTCCTCCAATGAATAATGTTGAATGTTATGAATGTCATAATATTGGACATGTTGCAGCCAGATGCAGAAGTAGAATGGTTCAAGAAATATCATTATGTTCTAGGTACTTTAAGGGATATTGTTTTGCTTGCAATATGTTTGTTCACAAAGCTATTGATTGCAATAAAAGGAATATGAAACATGTAAGATGTTATGGATGTAACAAGTTTGGACATAAAGTAAAGGAATGCAGGAGCAAAATTCGGACACCAAAGCAAAAGGAGCATACAACATCTCAATCTCAGGAGACAGAATTAGTGTCAGAAAGATGTGGCATAACTCAGTTAGCATACATAACAGACCCAGGGGAAGCTGAAAGTGTAAACCTTCAGTATTCCATTTTGCATACGCAAATATTATGAAGCGAAGTTGCGTATATACGCGAGTTAGAGGCTACAGAGTTGCGTATATGGAGCTCTGAAGGAAAAGCAGTAGAACAGATTTAGGAAAAGAAGTCTGATATGGTTCGATCATGGTATATGTTGGTTGGCACAGGTTCAGGGGGAGCATATGCTTCGAATAATGCATTGTTGGCATTATGGTTAGAAGTCTTTGGTGATGATGCATATACATCTTGCTACTTAGTGTTGGTTACAGGTGACAGATGCTTATGGTGCACAATAGTTGCTGATGACTATCATGGTCTTGTTTAGATTGCTGGTCTTTGTTATAAAAATCATGTATATCATTTTGATGTAAAGATTTGTACCCCCACTTTGCATGGGATGAATGATGTAATGTTTCTTGTTTTTGAGTCATGTATAAACATTTGGTATATCCCCACTTGGTTGGGTGGATGAGTCAAATATGGTGTATCCCCACATGGTTTGGAGATTGATGTATGTATGAGTCATTGGTGATAGGAAGGTCATACTCACTTAGTTGAGTTGTAGAGTCATGTTATTATTTAATATTTTTGCAGACTCTGTATGTGCTCAGGGGGAGCATGAACGGATTGGTACATCTTGGCATGTACAAAGGGGGAGCTCAATCAGAGATTTCAGCATGTACTTAGGGGGAGTATGGACAGCAGAATGTATATCAAGGGAGAAAATATCTTGGTCCGCCCTTTGCCCTTGATGTCAAAGGGGGAGAGTGACTTGGTGTGGTTGTTGCCATCAAGTCCAAAGGGGGAGATTGTTGGCATTATGATACAGGTATGACTCAAGTGTTGTCCTTGATGGCAACTCACTCAGATGACAGATCACAGTTCAGACTCACAAAATGAAGAAAGAAAGGTATACGCAGGTTCACTATATACCAAGTCGCGTATATACGTAGGTTCACTATATACCAAGTCGTGTACACACGCAGGTTTCCTATATACCAAGTTGTGTATATATGTAGGTTCACTAAATACCAAGTAGTGTATACATGTAGGTTCATTATATACAAAGGTGTGTATAACGTACACACGCACTTTCACAGAAGGAAAGGCATGTACATGTCAGAAAACTAAGTTTTGGTCTGTGGTATTTGGTCCATGGTATTTTGGTATTTGGTCCGAGGTATTGACCCCAGGTATTGGTCCTACGTGGTTTTGGACCATGGTATTAAGAGAGGCCTAAACCTATATAAGGAGAAGAAGATCATTAGGCCAATGTGCATGTGTGCAAGTGATGAATATCTGATGAAGTGTGAGATCTAGTATGCTGGTTATGGGTTTGTGATGCTTTGCTCGATCTGAACCAAGGAGGCACCTATGCGGTTGATGAAGGTTGATGGATCGAGATCATGAAGACTAAAATGCATTATCATTATATGGTATGATCATGAATAGATCTGAATACTGACACATGTCTTATCCTTTATATCTTATGTTCTGGGTATATCTAAAGTTGAAAATTGCAGCGAACGTACAAATAGTTATTTTCAAATCTGTACGTGGGTTCCCTCTTGTGAAAGAGCATATACACGCTGGTTAAACACAGTCAAGTAGCGTATACATTATGAGATTTGATATTTGAGGTTGTTGTTGGTTCTAGTGGTTGATGCAGAGCTCTTGGCTATGCTCTGTGTTCTGGTGACTGTGTTTTGATGACAGGGATTCAGTGATTCAGTTGTTCAGTGATTCAGAGTCGATGGTTGTATTGCAGTGGTGATTGTTTTGTATTGATGGATCCAGTCTGAAAATTTATGAAATGTGGTCCCTGAAGAAAAGAGAAGGTTGTAGCCTTTTGTAGATCAGCACCTACGTACTAGTACATTAGCTAGTACAAGAGCTAGGGGGTTGTAGCTCCCTTCAAGTAGTAGCTAGATAACGAGAGAAGGTTGTAGCCTTCTGCAGGTGGGTGCCTGCGTATTGGTATGAGTCTGCGCCAGTACAAAATTGTAAAAAGAAGTTTTTTTTTTTTTTGCTGAAGCAAGAGCCGATCCTTCTATTTCATTAAAACAAAAATAATGTTACAAAATGTACAAAAAACCGTTCATCTTCATGGACTCAGGAAAACAAAGGGCAACCTACCATATACATGGCCTCCTAAAAAACAGTCATAATCAAACTCTCAAAATACACAAAAAATGGACTAAATGATTCTCCAGCCATGTGGAAAACTTCGGTTCCTACCATCCCCACTGCCCATAAAATCACCTACATTCATCCTCGACCAAACTTCGTGCACCAACCAGTGGCGTAGGAAAAATCACCCCAAAAGACTTGCGGAGAAAAAGACTTGGCCCCCCAAAAGCAGCATGACCGTTTTTGACCGTAGATCCAAACGGCTAGTTCTAATGGCCAGGAGCCATATCGCGCTGCCAAACTGACCTAACGTTAGTGTGTGATGGGGGGTGGTATTTCTAACCACCCCCTACCACGTGTAGGAAGCCTAATGGAATCGCTACCAAAAATCCAAAACCATTTACCACTGAGGAGCCATGCGATCACCTGGAAACTGCTTTGTACCCTGTTTACCGTTCCGAAGGCTGACTAAAGGGAGATTTCCGTCACCAGGAAACCCGCCAATCTAGACCGATGAACAGTACTATCAATCCCAGCCGTCGAATCACCTCGCCTGATCTGACGGCTGAGAAACATTTCGCACCGCCTAATATCACTGAACCTTAGCGCTTCCCGCCAACTAGACCGATAACTTGCATGATCAATCCCTGTCGTTGAAACTCACCACATGATCCGACGGCTGAGGATCATTTCACTCCGACTAATTTCCCTGAACAATAGTATGCGATGAGGGCGGTAATTTAGTCGACCCCACTGCCACGTGTAGCCCGCTGTATAGAATCGTCCCAAATTTGGAAAAACCATTTCCTGCTTGTGAGGGTCGCGATCACCTGAAAACCTTTCCCGGCTCGGTAAACTAATCCCGGACTGAAAACCCCTAGTTTTGCAGTTGCCGAGAGTTCCCGGGATCCTACCTATCGTTTCGCTTTCTCTGTCAAAAACCAGGAAGGACAAAACCTTCACCAACCGGTCTTTCCTGGACAATCCAGGGCCACGCGACTGAGTTTCCCCTGGTATCTCAAAAACAATGCTAACTCGTTTTGTTATGGTCGCAAAGGAGCTGCAACCCCCTAAAGACCTGGAAGTATACAAAATGAGAAACATTGAACACCTAAATCAGCTGGATTCCTTCTCCATGACCCTGCTCTGAAACACAATCCTATATTCATCTGCCTGGTCATAACATTTCGCTTTTAACCTACTCTGAGGCATTTCTTGCCAGCCAAAAGCAACCCGATTCTCTGTGCTGATCACCCCTTGATTGGCAAGAAGATCAGCCAATTTATTTGCCGATCTTCTTACATGTTTAAAGCTAACAGTCCAAAGGTTCTGGAGGTGCTGCTGAATCCATTGAAAGCCCTGGATCAGACGCCAGTTCCTTGAGACTTTTTTCGGCCTTGTGCCCCAGCTGATCCTCTTGACTGATTCGATGATTAATTCCGAATCAGCTTCCACAATCACATTTTTCCGATTATCTTGTTTCAGGTAATCTAAGCACTGCTCCATGGCCATCAATTCCGCCATGTTATTCGTGGATTTTCCTAAATGACAGTAGAAGATGAAAAGTACTCCACCATGCTCATCCCTTAACACACCTCTGTAACCTGCAGAGCTCGGGTTGCCCTTTGAAGCCCCATCAATGTTGAATTTCAAAAATCCCTTAGGGGGAGGATGCCAGTAATCTTGCTCAGAAACCAGGGAGATAATTTTCCTATCCCATCCCTGAGGAATAAGACCCTGCAGATCCGATCACCGAGAGTTTTGAAATCTACCGCAGAAGGAGGGTTCTTGGGGAGATTTCACACAATAGTGCCAACCGTTTCCTTGATTTGTTTTAAGATCTTCTCAAAAAGGCTTTGGGATGGCCTCTTTTCATTCTTGAAAATTCTGTTGTTCCTTTCTTTCCAAACATTCCAAATAATGAAACTTGGCATGATGGCCCATGCCGAGCTAACAATCTCATTGTTTGAAAAGGTTCGTCTCCATCTGTTTAGGGTATTGATGATGCTCCCTTTGTCCCTGTTAGTCTCTTGGAAAATGGTGGCAAAAGAATCCCATAAACTAGAGGTGAAGATGCAGTTGTTGAGAAGGTGCTCCATAGTTTCCTCTTGGGCTTCACATAGCTGACATCTGGATGGCCCCAGGACATCCCTCTTCCTGATATTGTCCTAGGTCAGGATTTTCTTGTGTTGAACCAGCCACATGAAGAGTTTAATCTTCATCCATCCTTGATGTCTCCATAGGTCTTGCCAAGTCTTATTTGGAGCTTGAGAGTTGAGGTCAGGGAGAATGAGTTTTTCTTCTCTGAGATTAAAGGTACCCTCACTTTTGTTACCCCATCTTAGCTGATCTTGCTCCTCTGATTTCAAAATCTTCATTTGCTTTAACATATTTTTTAGAGTCTCTTATTTAGCCTTCAGGGGGCTTTCATCCCTGAACTCAAAGTTTCTCTAGGTTCTCCATTTTCCACTACTGTTCGTTTGAACCCAAAAGTCTTTTACTTTAGATAACCCTTTAGTATTTGTATCCTCCTTGAGATCCCTCAAGTCTTCCTTTAACAAAATAGGTTCTTGTTGCCATTTGTCCTCCTAGAAAAGGGTAAGGTTTCCTTCTCTGATTTCCTAGAAGCTGTTTCCTTGAACTAAGCCCCTGTTGTCCCAGGCATTATTCCAGATGTGAGAGCCCTTGTTATATCCTGACATTCTTATCAGATCATTGTTTTGCCACATGTGTGCATATTTTTCTTTCCATATCTTTGCCCATTGTGCCTCTGGCTCTTTAACCCATCGCCACCATAATTTAGCTCCTAAAGCCTTACTCAGAATCTCAGGATCATCTAGGCCGAGTCCTCCATAGTTTTTGGGTTTGCAGATTTTTTCCCAAGCTACCAAGGCCCATTTCTTTCTTTCTTCCCCCTTGCCCCAAAGAAAGTCTCTTTGCACATTTCTAAATTGCTGCAGAACACCCTTGGGGGTTGGGAGAGTTGATAGCATGAAGACTGGAATTGATTGAAGGATAGCCTTGGTTAGCACCAACCTTCCAGCCAAATTTAAAGATCTGAAAGTCCATTTCCTAATCTTATCTTGCAGTTTGCTAATCACTGGATCCCAGATGCTCTTGTGAAAAGGCTTGGCCGTTAGAGGGACTCCTAGATATTTTGAAGGGAGGATCTCCCTTTGAAAGCCAAAAATTCTTGAAATATTTCCCTGAATAGCAATATGAGTATTGAAGAAAAGAATCTTGGATTTGGAAAGATTAACTTCCATTCTTGAAGCCATGGCGAAGTCTCCTAGAATTTGCTTATAAGCTAGAGCTTCTTTGACCATGGGGATTCCTTGCAGCATGGTATCATCCACAAATTGTTGGTGTGTTAATGCTTGGCCATCTTCAGTGAGTTGGAGACCTTTGACTTTACCAACTTCTTTAGCATGCCTGATGGTTCTACCCAACCCTTCCATCATGAGAATGAAGAGAAAGGGAGAGAGAGGATCTCCCTGCCTGAGGCCTCTTGAAGGAATAAAAGTCTCTGAAGGGGAACCATTAACAAGAATTGAAAAACTAGGAGAAGTGACAAGAGCCATTACCCATCTGATCCAATTGTGATCAAACCCAAAGGCCATGAGAACTTTTCTGATGTAGTTCCAATTTAGCTTATCATAAGCTTTGGCTATATCCAACTGCATGATCATTCCAGCTTTCCTCTTGCTTGTTAGTGAGTGCACCACCTCATGAGCTTGAATTATGTTGTCGAGGATTTTCCTACCTTCCACATATCCAGATTGTTCCCCCGACACCAAGGTGGGGAGAAGAGGTTTGAGTCTATTGGCCACAACCTTGGATATTATCTTGTAGACCACATTGCACAGGGCAATGGGTCTGAACCTATCAGGAGTAAGAGCTAAATCCTGTTTAGGGATCAGGGAAATAAAGGTAGTATTTAGTGCTTTCAGAATGGTTTTGTCCCTTCTAGAGTCTTCCACTACATTCAGAACATCCTGTTTTACTATATTCCAGCAAGCTTTGAAGAAATCCACATTGAAACCATCCGGACCTGGTGCTTTACCATTTTGCATTTCTTTTAGGACCTCACTGACCTCCTCTTCTGATACTGGTCTATTAAGGTTGAAATTGTCCTCATTGGAAACCAGCTTTGGTATATGTCTTGATATAACTCTAATAGATTGTTCCCTATCTGAACAAGATTCCTGAGCAATACCACGAAAGTGCTGAACCAACACTGCTGCTATTTCTTCATGAGAATGAAGAATATTTCCTCCTTCATCTTTGATAGAAGAAATCCTGTTGTGAGCTTTGTTCGCCACAGTGGATCTGTGGAAAAACTTGGTATTGAGTTCTCCTTCTTTCAGCCATTGCACTCTGGATTTTTGCCTCCAAAAAATCTCCTCTTGTTTACAGAAGTTATCCCACTCTTATTGATACTTGGTTGCCTGCTCAGTTCTATCCTTATCAAAACCCTCCTTGATAAGGGTTTGGTTGAGTTCCTGCATTTTTCCCTCAACAGATTTCTTTCCTTCAAAAATATTACCAAACTCCTTCTTGTTCCACTCCTTGAGCCTAATTTTGATATGTTTTAGTCTTTTTTGGAGTAGGAACATGCTTGTGCCTTGAATGTTTAATTCTTCAGCCCACCAGATGGCTATGTTGTTGGCGAAATCTGGGTGGGAAAGCCAGATGTTTTCAAATCTGAATGGTCTATTCCTGGGGGTCCCAATGCCCTGCATTTCCAGTTGCACAGGCCAGTGATCAGAGCCTCCAAAGGGGAGAACTCTTGCCACTATGTCCTTGTCCTTGAGCATGAGATCCTCTGAGATAATGAATCTATCTAATTTGGAAGCCACCTGAGACTCTCCTCCTCTCTTATTGTTCCAAGTAAAGGTACCATTACTCATAACAATATCCACTAACTTCATATTGTCTATGAAAGATTGGAAAGCACAAGAATCTTTATTTAGAGTTCTGGTGCCCCCTTTTTTTTCCGAAAAAGATCTGATCATATTGAAATCACCCCCCAATATCCAAGGGATATTGGCATGCCTTTCCCTGAGATCCTGCAGGGAATTTAAAAGCTTGAGTTTGCCATCCATTCTTTGGGGACCATACACATTCGTAACTAGGTAGACTTCCTTATCTCCCACTGGCTGAATGACCACTGATAGATAATCCCTGGCTGCCTCTGCATCTATAATGTTAATTTTCTGGGGGTTCCAAAGAGTGAGAATGCCACCTGCTGTATTCTCTGCTTTGACCTCCAGAAACTCAAATTTATTGAGCCATTTACTGTGAATCTCTTTTATTTTCTGAATGGAACATTTAGTCTCCTGGATGAAGATTACATCTGGTGCTGCTTGTTTCATTCTATTACTAAGTAATCTTTGTTTTCTTTTACTGCCTAGGCCTCTAATGTTCCAAGAAGTGAACTTCATTATTAAAGATTTGTAAAGGAGTAATTGGATAGGTCTTTCATCTTACCTGAGTCTATCATTAGCTTTCCACATTCCATCAAAAGCTCGTTCTGCTTTTTCCTGCCTCTTTTCTTTCCTGGGTATTTGGGTGCCAAGCCCGGTGTGGTTTTCATAGATTTCACACCTTCGTTGCTCTGCCTTTCATGATTCCCTTGCTTTTCCAACCCTGTGGTCTGAGTTTTCCATAAGAACAACTGTTGAACTCTATTGAACTCCTCTGGGGGTAACGAATCCACTCCCTCCCTAGTTCCTTGTTTTAGAAATCCTTCTAGATCCAGATTCTCTTTCTCAAGAATCTCCTGTAGCTCATGGTCTTCCATTTCCATCTCACTCTGGGTCATTTCCAGATCCATCTCCAATTCTGTGTCACCCATCATATCTTCTTTCTGTTTATTAATGGTTTGTGTTTGCTCATCCTCTTCTTCTTTCTCCTCGTTCACTGGAGTGTCTTCCTTGGCCTAATTTGCTGTCGTTATCCCCTCTTCTTCTTCTAAGGCTTGAAACCTGTTTTGACTAGCTTGTTGCCTTTCATTTTGATGTGTCTTTGAACCCCTTTTGCTCCCTTTTCCTTTCTGGACCACTTTGTGAAAGCTTTCAGTGTCTTTCATGGTGTTGGTTTTACTATTATTTTCAGTTTTGCTGAGAGGGCAATCTCTGAATAGATGCCCATGCTCATGACATTTATGGCATCTGAATGGGATGTGCTCATAATCCACTGTTTGTACCCATTCTTCATCAAACACTTCCAATATTACCTCATCCGGTAGAGCTCTAGAAAGATCCATCTCCACACATATTCTTGCAAAGGATGTGTATTTTCCCTGTCTGGTGGCCTCAGAAGCTTTGACAAAATGTCCTAGCTTATTTCCTATGGCGGATAGGGATTCTAGTTGCTAGTAATCCAGAGGTAGAGAGTAGAGTCTTACCCAGACCGGGACCGAAGTAAAAGTTTCACATTCTGGGACAAAATTCATGATCCAAGGTCTCATATACAGGCCTGCTGCTACATAAAAGTAGGGCCCTCCTTCAAACACCCTGTCCTTATCTTCAATGTTTGCAAAGACCACAGTAAAGAATCCCTTTGACCCAAGATGTAGTTCTATGCTTCCTTTTGGTTTCCAGTGGTATTTAATCCAAGTTTGTAAAGCTTTTTCAGTGGGCCATAATCCCATGAACTTACAAATGATTGCATAAGTCTGCATGTGGTCCCTATGCGCCTACAGAGCAGGATCATTCAAAATAACTCTAGGAGTGATAGTAGTCTTTTGTTTGCATGGTCCCCTTTGAGTTTTGTCTTTTGTGCCCTGTTCCTTGTCCTCTTCCTTGCTTTCTTTATTGTTGTTATTCTCCATAGATTTAGAGCCCTCTTGCTCCTTTTCTCTGTTTCTTTTCTTTTCCGTTGAAGGATCTCTATCCTCTTCTATTGGTTTTTTTCCTCTACTAGCCACCACCTGCTTGTAGGAGGGAGTGGAGCTTCCTCCTTTACGACCTTCCATGGAGAACAAACTCTGCTAAACTGTGTTGGGTCCCTATAATACTAGTTATTATCCCATTACTATTGTAGTTATACCCCTTATTTATATTTTTGTGCCCCTATTACCCCCATGTTGTTATTTCTATGCCCCATAGAATTTATATTATTATTGTTAGGTCGGCTAGATTATATTGTGACTCCTTAGACTCCTATATATAGAAAGAAGGTTTTGTCATTTGTATCATCAAAGAATTGTTCATTTATGTAATGTAAAGGAGGTTGCCCCCTCGAAGAGGCTGAATTATAAGTCGTTGATCTATCTTTTCTATCTTTTCTTGAGCTGGTTTCATAACATTTGGTATCAGAGCTTTGGATTCTAGGGTTTCGCTGCTCCAAACAGGTCATCGTGGAATTTTCGCTATAACTTTTTTTCTGTGACGTTTCAGAAGTCGCAAAAAAAACCCATTTGAGAAGAAATTGCGCTGAACCTTGGGTCCAACTTTCAGAGATTTTTGCGCAATATTTGTGGAAATATGATCTGAGGAAGTTGGTCTTTTTGTAGACTCCTGAATTACATTCAAAACAGGTGACCTAAGGAAAATCGTCATAACTTTCTCTCTGGGGATCGGATTGAAATTTCGTAAGAAGGTACAGAAAGAGGATCGACTGTAGTTTCCTTTATGTGTGTTTTAGATTCAAAGGTTGCAACAGTGACTTGTGGTACGTCATACAAGTTCGCTCTACTGAAATAGTCTAAAAGCAAGTCACTGTGGGAGATTTCACATAACTCTTCCTTGGAGAATCCAATTTGGGTCAGACTTGTGGCATTGGAAAGAGGACGCAAAAGACTACTACAGGTCATAATTCCAGAACTGGATGATCCGAAATTACAGAGATACATCAGATTCAATATCAGGCTTCTATAAAGTGAAAAAAGGTGTGTAGTTTTTTTTTAAATTTTTGTGTAAGCTTGGTTTAACGGAATTCAAAGGGCATAGTAAAGCATTATTATCGGTAACTGATGCCCCGAGGAAAGAAAATGCAAACACCTAGTAAGGAACCTGAAAGCTCTAGCATGACTCATGAAGAAGAGGAAGAAATGCTACATGATATATCAAAATTACAAGAACAAATGCAACAAATGTCACGCTCACAAAAGCTAACAGAAGCTAAGATAAGTGGCGTGGAATCTAAGATAAATGGCGTGGAATCTAAGATAAATGGCATGGAATCTAAGGTAAAGGGCATGGAAGCTAAGATGGATGATTCGAAGACAGATTTGAAGAGAGACATGGCAGATTTGAAGACAGATTTGAAGATAGACATGGCAGATTTGAAGACAGATTTGACAAATTTTCTACAAGAAATACTTACTAATGGTGAAAAGGTTGTAAAGGAAACTCATGATGTGAAAAAAAGTAATGTTAATCATGATTCCATAGACGCTAATGTTGGATCGAAGACCCACCATATTCCAAAAATCGATATGAGGAAGTTTGATGGCAAGGATCCCGCCACATGGATATTACAGATGGAGCAGTTCTTCGATCTCAATAATGTGCAAAACACACAAAAGGTACGTATGGCAACTTTATATTTGGAACCAAATCAGTTTGTATGGTATCAATGGCTTTGCTCTCATAAAAATTTTATCACTTGGGCAATTTTTACGGAAGAAATGATAGCACATTATGAAGATACAAAAAGCAACACTTTTTTTAGCCAATTGATAAGTCTCAAACAAAAGGGTTCAGTAATGGAGCACATTGAGGAGTTCCAAAAATTGAACATAAGGGTAAAAGATATTCCAGAGGAGCATAGGATTGATGTGTTCATAGGGTCTTTAAAGGATAATATCCAACATGATGTTCGCCTTTGGGAACCTGATTCATTAGAGAAGGCATTCAGGTTAGCAAGAAAAATGGAAAGCAAAATTATGGCAACCAGGAAGCATACCACTCACAACTATAAAGACGGAAGTGTTGTTGCCCCTAGTCTTCCACAACCTATAAGGTTGACACCACAACAATTGGAAGAAAAAAGAGCAAAAGGGCTTTGTTACAGTTGTGATAGCAAATACACTAAAGGTCATAAGTGTGCTGAGAAGAAATTATTCTACATAGATTGTGAAGAGGAAGAAGAAAAGGAGCAAGAAAGGTCAAAAGAAGAAGATATACTTCAAGAAAAAAGCCTAGATGAAGAACAAATAAATCCGACCATATCTTGTAATGCATTGGCGGGAATTACCACTCCTCAAACCATCAAGATAGAAGGACAAATCAAGAAGAAAAAGGTAATAGTGTTGATTGATTCAGGAAGCACCCACAATTTTATTCATTGTAGGGTAGCAAAAGAATTGAATTGCTTCCTATATCCAGCACCAGAGTGTCAAGTGATGATTGCAAATGGAGGAACAATAAATTTCTCTGGAAAGTGCCATAATATCAAGCTATCCATGGGAGAATATGTATTGACTAGCCCAATGCTTTCCATTCCAATGGGAGGTGCTGATGTTGTACTAGGAGTCCAATGGCTACAATCCTTGGGTACAATAGCTTTTAATTTTCAAGAACTTTTCATCAAATTTTCTACGGAAGGAAAGGAAGTTGAATTAAGGGGTATTGCAGGGAAACCAGGAAAGATAATCAGCTCTAATGGTATGACAAAGCTTCTAAAAAAGGAGCAAAGAGGTGTAATTGCACAATTATGTTCGCTAGATGTTTCCACATGGAATCATCTATTTCTCCAGATCTCCAAAAAGTCTTGGACAATCATTCCAAGGTATTTGAGACTCCCAAAGGTCTCCCACCTATGCGTGATCATGATCATGCTATTCATCTGATTCCAGGAAGTGTTCCTCCAAACATCAGGCCGTACAGATATCCCTATGTCCAAAAAAGTGAAATTGAACGTATGGTTGCAGAAATGCTAGAGGCTGGTATAATTCAACCAAGTCAAAGTTCTTTCTCTACTCCAGTAGTATTGGTGCACAAGAAGGATGGATCATGGCGCATGTGTCCGGATTATAGGGAGCTCAACAAGCTCACTATTAAAGATAAGTTCCCCATTCCTGTCATTGATGAATTACTGGATGAATTGCATGGATCAATTTACTTCACCAAGTTGGATCTTCGTTCGGGATATCATCAAATCAGAATGAAGATTGAAGACATTCCGAAAACAGCATTTAGAACTCATGAGGGTCATTATGAATTTTTGGTCATGCCTTTTGGCCTTACCAATGCACCTTCAACATTTCAAGGTTTGATGAATTCAATTTTCAAACCATTCCTTAGAAAATTTGTGTTAGTATTTTTTGATGATATACTAATCTACAGCAAGTCTTGGAAGGATCATGTTGAACATGTTGACAGGGTGCTACAACTATTGGAGGAGAAACAATTATATGCAAAAAGATCCAAATGTTTCTTTGGAGTCCAGGAGGTGGAATATTTGGGTCATATTGTATCTCATGAAGGAGTTAAGGTAGACCCTAGCAAAATTAAAGCCATTAAGGAATGGAAAATCCCCACATCCATAAAGCATCTGCGAGGATTTCTTGGGTTGACAGGGTATTATCGCAAGTTTGTTAAGAATTATGGGAGAATAGCAGCACCTCTAACAACATTATTGAAGAAAGATGCATTTTCATGGACTCTGGAAGCAACAAAGGCCTTTGAACATCTTAAAGAGGCAATGTGCCAAGCACCGGTCTTAGCTACACCAGACTTCACAAAAACCTTTATTGTGGAATGTGATGCTTCAGGAAATGGAATTGGTGTTGTTCTAATGCAAGATGAAAGACCCATTGCTTTTGAAAGTCGTCCAATCAAGGGAAAGTTTTTAAGCAAAGCTATTTATGAGAAGGAAATGTTGGCAATACTCCATGCACTTAAGAAATGGCGACCCTACCTAATGGGAAGACACTTCAAGGTAAAAACGGATCATGATAGCCTTAAATACTTTTTAGAACAAAGATTATCCTCTGAAGAGCAACAAAAGTGGGTCACAAAGATGTTGGGTTATGACTTTGAAATCATCTACAAAAAAGGGAAGCAAAATGTGGTGGCAGATGCACTCTCAAGAAAGGATGAGGATGTGGAAGCATTGTTGTGCGCCATTTCTATTATCCAACCAGATTGGATAAATGAAGCAAGGAGGAATGGAAGAATGACGAAGAAGTGTGGGCACTTATTCGAAAGCTACAACAAGATTCCAGTATGTCTGATACATTTAGCTGGCAAAATGATTCATTATGGTACAAAGATCGCTTATACCTCTGTAAGAATTCCCAGCTAAAACAAAAGATTCTTATGGAATTGCACACTTCTCCCTTAGGAGGGCACTCAGGATTTTTAAAAACTTACCACAGGGTTAAGAAGGAATTTTTTTGGGATGGCCTTAAATCAGATATTCAAAAGTTTGTGGCGGAATGTTTGGTTTGCCAGCAAAATAAAGTTGAAACAATTAAGACACTGGGTCTATTACAACCTTTATCCATTCCAAGCCAACGTTGGGAGGAGGTTTCAATGGATTTTATCACAGGTTTACCCAAGTCTGAGGGAAAGAGTGTCATCATGGTGGTAGTTGACAGACTTACCAAGTATGCACACTTTTGTGCATTATCACATCCATTTAAAGCCAGTACAGTTTCTACTGCATTTATGGAAACAATTCAAAAGCTACATGGAAACCCAAAGATTATTGTAAGTGACAGAGATCCCATTTTCACTGGAAATTTTTGGACAGAATTATTTTCTTGTCTTGGTACTCAGTTAGCTCATAGCTCATCTTATCATCCTCAATCTGATGGGCAAACTGAGATAGTAAACAAATGTTTGGAAGGATATCTTCGTTGCTTTGTATCTGATAAACAGACACAATGGGTCAAATGGTTGCCTCTGGCTGAATGGTGGTATAACACTTCCTTCCATACAGCAACAAAAATGACCCCATTTATGGCACTTTATGGGTATCAACCACCATCCATCACATCATATTTAAGAGAAAATTCTAAGGTTCAGGCAGTGGAACATCACATCGAACATCAACAACAAGTCCTCCAACTCTTAAAGGATAACCTCGTGTTGGCACAAAATAGAATGAAACAACAGGCAGATCAACATCGCAGTGAAAGAAGTTTTGATGTAGGTGATTGGGTATTCCTACGGCTACAACCATATAAGCAAATGTCCCTAAAGCAAGCTAAGAAGGATAATAAATTATCACCAAAGTATTATGGTCCGTACAAGGTGTTGCAAAAGATTGGTACTATGGCATACAAATTGGAGCTTCCTGCAGCTTCTCGATTGCACCCAGTTTTCCATGTTTCATGTTTAAAGAAGGTTATAGGCGACAAGCTCCCAGTTCAAACAATATTGCCAGAACTTGATGAGGAAGGAAAAATTATATTGGAACCGGAAGCAGTCACAAAAACAAGAACTCGACAGCTATGAAATCGATCAATTTCAGAGTATCTTATCAAGTGGAAGAACTTATCCGCTGAAGATTCCACATGGGAGGATGAGAATTTTATGCAGAAGTATCCAGAACTACTCAAGCGTTGAGGACAACACTTTTTTGAAGGAGAGGGGCATGTTGGGTCCCTATAATACTAGTGATTACCCCATTACTATTGTAGTTATACCCCTTATTTATATTGTTGTGCCCCTATTACCCCCATGTTGTTATTTATGTGCCCCATAGAATCCCTCTATTGTTATTTTTGTGGCTTTATATTATTATTGTTAGGTCGGCTGGATTATATTGTGACTCCTTAGACTCCTATATATAGAAAGGAGGTTTTGTCATTTGTATCATCAAGAATTGTTCATTTATGTAATGTAAAGGAGGTTGCCGCCTCGAAGAGGCTGAATTATAAGTCGTTGATCTATCTTTTATATCTTTTCTTGAGCTGGTTTCATAACAAACTGTAACCCTAGCTTCAAAATCGCCCTCCTGCTCCATTCCCGTCTCTTGGTATAGTGTTCTCAAGAAAAATATTTTACTTCATGTATGTAAAAATAAGTTTCTTATTAAAATAAGGATAGAGACGATTGCAGCAGGTGGTTTTCACCCATATTGGGTTTCTACCTTATATCATGGTGTTCATGTGTGCTTCCTATGTGTGATGATCTGTTCTATTTTACTGCACGTGTTTACTATTTATATGGTTAATAATGTTATGATGCACTCATTAAAGATCAACTAACTGAATCATAAGTTTACTGGATATATGCTAGTTGCACTAAACACAGTTGTGTATACACGTGGGTTGCCTTAACTGAAGTAGCGTATATGAATCTGATAATGGAAATGAAAATATTATTGATTTGCTAATACTGATTCACCCCCCTCTCAGTATTATTTCCAAAAGTTGAGATTGTTTGCCATCAACAATCTTAAGTGGGTTCTTTTCGTACATCATTGAAAAGAAAACACTACAACAACCTCCAAACCACAAATTTCCAAAACTTCCACCATCAACCTAGAAAATTAAAAGGGTCACACCCAAATTTCTAAAACTCCTGCTAAGCTTTCCAAGTTAGTTTATAGGTTTGGAATCAACTCCAATAGGGTAAAAAACTTTCCCAAACACCTTTGAAAGGATAAAAAAACTTCGGAATCCTATGGAGGAATTGTGAACACTACCCACTCTAGGCCACTTCTTTAGCAAAAAACAAAGAGATGACACTTGGATGAATCCAAAATTCACCCAATTGAAAGGAGATTCTCTCACTCCTTTAGGTTGCAAAATTCACACTTCAAATCCAACTCTTATAAATAGATAGGTCACGCTTATCTATGGAGGAAACAAAATCTCCTCTCGCTAATGAACTTTCAAGTCTTCTCACTCAAAACAGGGATAGAGTCACAATTATTTCCTCCCACAACTAGCCTAGTAAAATTCATTCACATTAAAAAATACATAAAGAACCTCAAAGCTGAAGCCAACTCATAAATTCACCTTTCTTGACCACACATTACATATTCCATCACAAGTAACTTTTCTAAGAGAATACCTCTATGTATATATAAACCATTCATCCACGAAAGCACTAATAGTTAGATTTAAAGCAAAACTATACAATTGCATTCAGGTCATCACTTAAATATTTAGTAAACCAACATAACATCTTCTACCTTATCATTACGCGCATACATAGTAACTAACATAGTAAGAATCAAGAAACACTAAACAATAATTTCATTTCATTAGCAAAGAATAAATACACTTATCTGGTTCTTTAAACTTATTGGGAACTAAAGAAGGGAGATCTACTCCACAACCAACCATAGGCTCAACTACACTTCAGTGTTTCTTGTAGTTGGGCACCCCAAAGTTAGATTGATGCCTTGAGAGGAACCTTCACTCACTGTTCAACAATGTTCAAATCAATGTAGGGCACATGAATGATACTCTACTTCATAGACATGGATTCAATATGTTTCCTTTTAACCACTAAACCATGACCTGTTATTTTTCAAAGTATGGCTACACTAGGCCTACACAACACAAAGGGAGCCCTTCCTATGCTAACAGCCCCTTAGTGTTTCCCTCTTTAGTGATTTTTGTGCATATATTCAACAAGTTCTTTTTGTAATTCTACGTGGCCCTTTAGCTCATGCTCAAGGCTTCAATGTTGACTTACCTAACCAATTTGGTAACCCACAAATTTGTATGAGCTTTTTCATATCATAAGGATTTTTTTTCCTCACCTCGTATTTAGAGCTCTAAATTTAGAATCCTCATACAATTTTGGTTCACTCCAATGTTACTCAGGTTCAAACACAATTGCATTTCACTATATATGCCAACTTCTATTGCTCTCTAATATTTCTACTCACCCCATACACTTTGAACCTATTCGTCTGATTTGTTCTCTGCTCATTACTCCCAAAATCCTCTTTCTCGAAAAAATTTCTCCTCAACCCCATGCACTCAACTTATTGTGAGGATTCAAGGTCCCTCCTTAGGCTACATGGTTAGCTAGAAATCTACATAATGGGTATGTAACCCATACCTCTAGAGAAGTTTGATACCACTACCCCCATTTTTCTCATACTAGCAATTGGGTAACTTAACTACCAAATAAAAAATATGGACAATTAATTCAAGGTAAGATACAAAACTTCCCCAAATCCCATTTATACTTCTATCTTAGGCATTAGGATATGTGTTGGTTTCTCTCTTCTTCAACTTTAATATCTTAAATAGAGATGAAAATTACATCAATTTAAGTCTAGTAAAATATCCTTGTTGGTCATCCCAACATTAATGATTTTAATTACCTATTCCAAAATGTGGGGATTAAAAGAGGTGTTATACTTCGTCATCACTAGCCACACCCTCCCACCACCAATTCTCGATGGAATCCAAAAAATATTGCATTGCTTCCTTGGAAGAATCATATACAAACTTCCAAAGCCAAATTTTCACCGCTTAAGCCCACAATGAAAAACCCTTCATGACATTACTTCCACACTAGATACACTTAATTCTAAGATCGATTCTCTTGATCAAAACAAGGGTTTGATTCCCATAGAAAACACTACACCACGAGGGCATTGAATCATTCCATTATAATTCCTTTTCTTCCGATCTACACCTTGCTAAAGTAGATTTGAATAAATTTGATGGCTTTTATCCCACTAGTTGGGTGACTCAAACGAAACATTATTTCTCACTGTGTGACATTATAGATGACCTCCTAAATATTCATGTAGGTGTTCTCTATTTAGATTTATAGTGCTAGTAATGGTAACAATGATGCAATAATTTCCACTATGGATATATTGCTTCGACTCAATTTGTTGCTAATCTTATGAATGCTTTGACTTAAATACTCATCATCTAGACCATTTAACCAAGCTTAGACATTTAGGTGTAGTCGAAGACAATGCCACTACTTTCAACATTGCTACCAACTTAACGAGAACTATAATCTCAAAAAAAGAACTTTATCCCCCAAAACCTCTATTTTGTGTAAAAAGCATGGAAAAACACCTTGAAAATGAAAAGTGGTGATCATGTATCACCCTGTTCTTTTCAAGGTTAAAATTCAAACATTTTTTAGCCATGACATTAAAACCAAAATCTTGATCATGGAAAACCTTAAATTTCCAACAATTTTCAACCATGACGTTAAAAATGAAATAGCATGAGTTCGAAAAATCTTAAAATTATAACATTTTTCAACCATGGAATTAAAAACAAATATCACGAGTACAAAAAACCTTAAATTTCAACATCTTTCATCCATGGAATTATAAACCAAATATCATGACTAAAAAACCTTAAAAATGAACACCTAGATCATAGAGTAATTCTACCAAGGGAAATAATTATTATTATTGTTATTTTTAAAGGCTAAAAGTATATTTCTTTCTAGATTTTATCCTAAGAGAACTTGACCCATTTTCAGCGGGGCATTAAAAATGCAATATTTTTTAACTATGTCTTATAAAGTCATAATTAGTATACACAAAATCATGAAAAACACCTTAAAAATAAAATAAAATGATGTGACGCAAAATGTTTTAATTTTTTAATTATACATACATACATACATACATACATACATACATACATACATACATACATATATATATATATATATTGGGGCACTAAAAATGCAATATTTTTTAATTATGGCTTACAAAATCATCATTAGACACAAAATTATGAAAAACATCTTTAAAAAATGATGTGACGCACAATCATTTATATATATATATATATATTAACAAGAATGAGTATTAGCCCCAAGGGATAGCTCAATTGGTGAAGTTCCCGTTGCTAAGTACCTTTCCAATTGGGAGGTCACGAGGTCAAATATCCTCGACGCCCTTGGGGTTAGGCCTGACCAAATAAGTCAATGGGTAAATCCCTTTGGCTGGATCTGCCCAGATTATTACTCGTGGATGTAGCAACCACTTAGTGATGGTGAACCACAGTTAAAAAGCAAGAATGAATATTTGTATTAGTTAAAATTTGTGCTTGGTCAAAATAGGTACCCAGGGGTTACATCTTCTATCATGTGGCCTTGCCTTATGAAAATTGTTGATTTCAAAATCTTCTGATGAGTTACAAAAATTCACAAAAATATCTACATAACAAGTGCCTAATAGAAAGCAAAATTTATAACAATACATTGGTCATTTTGTGGTCTCACCCTTCTCCTTCGGAAGTCGATTAAGATCCAAAGATTGGTTTGCCTCTTGTCCATTCCCTGAGCTAGGTTCATTTGCATTGGTTTGCATAATTTGGGGTTGCTCCTACAAGGTCACAATCTGCTGTTAAAGCATTTCCACATCATCCATTTGTATCACTACCATGTCTTGAAGCCTTAGGAGTTCCTCTGGCATGATCAATTTAGTCTCCATTTATTTTTTTGCCTCATTGTCATTGCCATCATATCAACTTGTAGAGTGCCAATTTGTTCTCTAAGTTGATTAATTTGCTCCGTGCAGATTGACGCGTGAGGCATTTCTCTGCCACTAACACTCCCGCTTATTCCTTTGCTACCCCTTATTTTCCCCTAACCCTTCTTGGTAATCCCACCACCTGTTTCCAAGGACCAAACAGTTTCCCACAATTCGATGTTCACGACCTTTCTCCTAAGTTCCTTCAGTTCTCCCCCACCACATAGGTCATCCAACCAATATAGGCCACGAGATCCTTTGTCAATCTAGTCAAAATCATCAATAATCCAATTTTCCTGCAGGCACTAGATGTCACTGCTCGACTCTGTTAAACCCTTATGCCAACCAATTATGATGCTTCACAAATTCAAATCACTATGAAGAAAGTTTGGTTGTTGCACAGTAGGAGGATTCAAATAATCAATTGACATAGTCAGAGGTGACTGAGAGGTCTTAATGACCTAGGTCATGACAAATCCAAAGGCCTTTGCACTGTATAGGAATAAGTCTGTCGAGACCCCACAATTCAACCCAAAGCTACCTTCTTCCCATAAAATCTGCACATTAAAAACTAAATGAAAGATCTGAATCCTTAAGATGAATTGAGAAAACTCTAGTGAAGATAGCTGAGAGCATATTCTCCCCCCCCTCTCCATAACTATTCAAACTATAAGAATAGAAAGCTAAGGCTGGGAAAAGGGACTTACTTAATTGGAAGTTCCACCATGGGTTGAGCCAAATTCTAAAGCTTTCCCTAGAGCGTCTTGATGCAAAAGCTTCCACTTCCATCGACCTGCAAATGCTCGACATTCCTTGGATTATAGAGTGCCTCAATGAATTCCCAGATGCACAAGTAGTAATGGAGGCTTGCTTTCTTGCTCATAATAGCAACATTGCTATGGATAATCATCGGTGGAGTTGGGAGTGCCACTTCAGAGATAAGCCACATACTGTGAGTTGCATCCCGCAGATGAGTAATGTACTAGCTCATGAGAAGGATATTATTGTTGTTCATGCAGAGTGCCATGATAATGATCGAACTTCTTTGTTTAATTGTTTCTTGCCCCCTGTTAAAAATTAAAAAAAATTGAAGTTGATAAAAAAAAATTAAATTAAAAGGAAATAAGATATATATATATATATATATATATATATATATATATATATATATATTATTTTCTTTTAATTGAATTTTTTTTATCAACTTCAATTTTTTTTTTTTTTTTAACAGTGGGCAAGAAACAACTATCAAATAAATACATTAAAAAAAAAACATTTAATTTCAAAATAAAATAAATTAACAAACATTAAAAAAAGAAAAAGAAAAAGAAAAGCAAATTATTAAAAAAAAACATAAAATTTAGTTATAAAAAATAAAAATAAAAATAAAGATAAAAAAAGATGGCATTTTGTGTATGTGCTTTGTGGGGGAGGATGATGCCTGACATCCCCCCTCTGCCCATAGGGCCGACTTGGAAGTTGGACACACAACACAAAATGGTGTTTTTTGTGTGTTCTATGTGGGGGAGTGTGATGCCTAACATCCTCCCTTTTCCCACAGGACTACTTTGGTAGTTGGTCTTACAACACATGCTACTAGGTTGGCCTGATGGAAAAAGGGGTGATTTCGAGCATTTCACTTACCCACACATAATGGCATGATCTACGTGGATGACTGCTAAGATGACCCCATGGGCGGAGGGGCGATGTCGGGAATCACCTTCCCCCACACATAACATTTTTGGTCTATGTGTTTATGTGTGGGGGGATGGGGCGTGGGGATGCCGATGTTCTACCCCATGTGAAGATGGGTGATGGTGAGCATCGCCCTCCCACACACATAGCGATGTGTGTTGTGCGACCTACTGCTTGGAAGACTTCGTGGGGAAAGGGGCAATGTTGGACATCACCTTCCCCCATGGACATCATTTGTGCTATGTGGGGTACGACGATTCTTGGTATTGCTCCTCCACTCTATTTATTTATTTAATATTTTAATTATATTATATTTAATTCTTTTATTTATTTATAATTTTTTAAAAAATAAATTATAATTTTATTCTTTTTATTTAATTTTTAATTTTATATTTTTTAACATTTAAAATTTATTTTTATTTTGTAAAAAATTTAAAATTATATTAAATAAAATTTAAAATTATTTTATTATTATTTTTTTTTTTACTTTTACTTTTACTTTTTAAATTTTATAAAATTATTCTATTATTTTTAAAAATGTATTAATAATATTATTATTAATTTATTAATTTATATGTATATATATTTTGTATCTAGAGGAATAGACAATTGGGCTAGATTCATAGTTCCATGACACAGAGTCGATTCCAACTGCTACCACTATAACCTCTAGGTGCCTACATATGCCCCTTCAGCAAGCACAAGTGAATTGGGGAGATTTAAACCTGGAACCTCCTTGCACATAAGACTTCATCTTCATGGACATCGCCAAGTAAGCTGCCCTCCAAGAGCTGTTTTTTATTTTTATATTTATTTAAAAGAAATGTTGTTGTTCTTTTTTATTTTGGAGGGTTTTTTTTTTGGTATTTTTAAAGGTTTTGTTTTGTGTGTGTGTGTGTGTTTCTTTCAAAAAATTTCCTTTTTTTTTGTAAATAACGTTTTTGATATATTTTAGGATTAAAAGGTGATTTTTTTATTTTTTATTTTTTAAATTGATTCTCCCCTCCTCGTTTGACAAAAAAAATATTTACTCAATTATTTTTAATGTAAAGTATTAGAAAAATAAATAATTAATAATTAAACAAAAAATATGTAGTGCCACTTTAGATTCACGGTAGACTCTATGTTTCTTTGTTTTTTCAGTGGTATTAATGGTCAAAGTTGTAATGTCAATTAATTGGTAATTTTAACGCCCAAAATAAAATATAAGTTGGACAACTTTGAAAAACAATTAAAAAACCAGTATTAAAAAAAGAAGGAAAAGAAACAAAATAGAACAATAGACAAACTTTAAGTATTGAGTTTTAAGGTTTTTCATAGTCATAATATTTGGTATTTAATGCCATGGTTGGAAAATGTTTGAATTTTATTGCTAAAAAAGTGGGTGATGTAGCATCAACACTTTTGCATTTCAACGTGTTTTTTCATTTCTTTCATAGTCACGATATTTGGTCCTTAATGCGATGATTGAAAACTGTTTGAATTTTAGCCCCGAAAAAAAAGAGGTGATGCTACATCAACACTTTTACATTTCAATGTGGTTGATGTCTTTTGTAATCATAATATTTGGTTTTTAATTCCATGGTTAAAAAATTGAATTTTAACCCTGAAATGAAAAAAATGGTGATGCTACATCACCACTTTTCAAAATCAACATGAAAAACATGATTTGATGTGACCTCCAAAAAACTGAGAACTCAGTAAAGTTCTCGTTAAGTTGGTAACATTGTTTTTCGAGCAATTAGCTTTTCACATTGAAGGTATGTCATTCAAATTCTTCTGTGAATTCTTTATTAGTGGTCTTAAGGATGTTATCTATGATAATGTTTTAATGGCCAAACCTCGGACTTGCATTAAAGCTACTCAACAAGCTAAATAAGTACAATAGATGATCAATTCTCAACTCAAAAAGACATCCTCTTATTCCCCATCTTTGCCCCATCAATACCATTCCTCCACTCAAGATTCATAATTCAATTTGAGCTGAAAATGTATAACAACTTATATGTTTTTTTTTGGTTATGTATGTGGTTCACGGTACTCAGAGATTAGTGATCACTATGTCCACAAAATATTTGTATCAGGAAAATATACCCAAAGAGATGACCTCCTGTCAGCTCAACCATAGAGCCTGACCCTGAGAGTGTCGAGAGAATTGAACACGTGACCTCTTAATTGTAAAGGTGCTTTAACAATGGGGACTCGACCAATTGAGCTAACCCTCGGGGCTACCTTATATATCTTTGTTATGACTATGGTGAAAAATATTTCCTAACCATAAATGCAGGGAATACATTTTTTTCATGACCATTTCTATGGAAATTTTGGATAATAAAGGTGACTCCATCCCCTCAAGGCTCATTGCCTCAATAGGAGGATGAAATTCCTATAGCTAATTAACTTGAGGTGAAACCAAAAATATCTCTATGTGCTTTAATTGGTATGTCATCCCCCAAAACTTTTAAATTAATTGGATACATCAAGCATAAGCAAGTCATTATCCTCATTGATAGTGGTAGTAAACATAATTTTATTCATCACAGAGTAGCTCAAGAGACTTGTTATAATATTTTCAACAATTTCCAAATTAAGATTTTTAATGGTGGGTCCATGAAATGTGGGGGTCATTGTGAAAATTTTCACCTTCAAATTGGGGATTATTCTCTCAAGTCACTCTCAAGTTTCATATTTTTGCTATTGAATTGGGTGGTAGTGACATTGTGCTAGGAACATAATGATTGCACACACTAGGCCCCATCACTATGCATTTCAAGGAATTATACATGAGCTTCTAGCAAGAATGTATTTGCTATACTTTCCAAGGCACAACCATTGTCTCACCATAAATTACTAGTTCATATCGCATGGAAAAATTCCTAAAAAGGTCCATTCTTGCACCATTGCCCAATTCCATATTATTCAAGCTTTTGAGACTCCTATTCATCTTGAACTGCAACTTATCTCGTCCCACCACCACTTATTTTTTGAAGACCCTGAAGGCCTCCAATTTTCCTGCAGTTCACATGATCATTTCATTCCACTCATTTGTGGTAGCTTTCCCTGTAATGTTCATCCTTATCACCACCCCTTAGCTAAAAAAATGAAATTGAGAAACTTGTTCAAGAATCGTTAATTATTAACATCATCCACCCCAAGCACTGACCCTTATTCCTCTCCCATGGTTATGGTCCTAAAAAAAGGAAACACCTAGTGCATGTGCCGTGATCTTTGTGACTTCAACAAAATTACCATCAAGGAAAAATGTATTTTTCTTAACATTAATTACCTTTTAGAGGAAGTTACTGGTGGCAAATTTTCACTAAACTTACGTAAGGCACTATTGAGAAAACATGAAGGAATATCTTCCATGCATTTTGTAGGGAAATGGAGGAGAGTGAAATGTTTCTTTCATGTCTGGATAAGATGCCTAGTGTGTTTAGTACTGAGTAGATTTGTTGATCATGACAAAAAAATGTGTTGGATTCAATGAATAGAATCATGTAGCTTTGTTCCTTCACTCCAGTGGCCTCATAACTTGACTTTGGGATAGAATTTGCATTGGATACACATGGCTGGGTCATAAAATACTCATATGCAACCAATTTTTGTATCATATTTTGTTAAAAGATAAATATTATGTGTTTGTTTATCATTGTTTAATTTAATCTCATTTTACATTATGAAATATAAGAAATTGCATTATACGTGTGTACTTGTGATTAATTCTGAATATGGCACTTAGTTATTACAAAATTCGTTAATCCACACTGTTATGTTTCATTGCATTTTAATGATCACACTCATGCCTGCGTTTTAATTAATTTCAGGTTTCCATGGGAGACATGATTTGTCATGTCATGGTTAATCTATTTTTGAGGGTTAAGATATAAATGTATTAGCTGAGAATGACGACCACTATGTGTATCAAAGATTAACCTCAATGCTGGGCCAAATCTCAGCAATTCATAAGGGGGCATAAAATTATTCATGATAATGTGGGGAGATTGTAAATGTATAAACTACAAAATGTCATGAAAAATATTTGGATGTATTGGACAAGTTTAGGCATAGATTGATATGAATGATACTAGCTTTTGGGGTGGTGTGAATTTAGTGTTTACACTATGCTATGGGTGCCTTTTATGTGATGTGGGGTTCATGGTGAAATCCTGACCCCTTAGTTGTTCTTAGATATTTTGTTTGATGAAATTTGGAGAGCATTTTAGAGGTGGTTGCTTAACCTTGAAATTAGTGCTAAAAGTGGTGTAATTATCGAGGAAGCGATTATCTTATATGGCATGCTATATTATACATGGTGTGTGTGTGGAAGACGTTTGCTTCCATGTGAGGTGGAACTACCTTGGAGGATGAGTGTTAGGTGTTGGGGGAAGGGGGTCCTATTTCTAGAAGCATTATGACCATGTGGCATGCCTTGGGAGGATGAGTTCTCGACTTGAGGATGCTTGGGTTGTTGACACATTATTTGGTGTTGATTATGGACCTAGGACACAAAGATGTCAAATAGGATTGGAGCATTGGAAGCTTATGTGGGAGAGAAAGGAACCTTATGATGAGGAGTAAGAATCCTAGATTCCAGTAGGAGAGCATAAAGATTGGGTAAGTTAGGAATCCTTAATTCACTATGTATATGATGTTAAGTGGATACTTGAGAGCCAAATGTATTTTTATAATGCTATTGCTAAAAATGGTTCAACATATTGGATTATTTCTAATTACACTAGAGAGCATTCAAAGTTAAGAATATCCCCAAGGGATTATTGAGTATGGAAAAGGAAGATCTTCCTTGTGTTGGGTAGGGTAATGGAGGAGAGTTTCATGGTTGTTTGATGGCTAGATGAGATGCTTGGAATGCTTTGTAATGACCAAATTGGCTAATTATGAGAGAAAATGTGTCAGATTGAATGAGATAGCAAATTGAAGTTTTGTTCCTTTGCCTTGGTGACCTCATAGCTTGATTTTAGGGTGGCATCTATATTACATCCCTACAATTGGGTGGAAAATTACTCGTGGCTGTTTTCTTAGATTAGATTTTGTTAAAAGAGTATTATTATGTTTGTATTTATGATTAAGTAGTTTAATGTCATTTTATGTTATGTAAATATCATAAATGTTTTGTTGTGTGTATTTTTCATAACTTTGGATATGGGCACTTCACTGCCAAAAAACCTATTAATAAATGCTTTAATATTCCATTTCCTTTAATTATCACACTTGTGGATGCATTTTAATCAATTTTGGGATTCCATGGGAGTCATGCTCTATTATGTCATGGTAAATGGATCTTTGAGAGATGGAATTCCTAGTTCTAGGTGGGGACACCACAACATGAAATCAGAGCCCAACATGAAGGTTGTGCTAAATATGGGTAGTTTATCAGGGCACAAAAATTTTCACCAAATATGTGGACATCGTGAATGTCTAAACTATCAAAAGGTTATATAATAGACTTGGACACATTGGGAAAGCTTAGGTGGAAATCAATGTGAATGATGTTAGCTTTCGCATTGCTACACAAGTGTTTATACCATGCTAAGGTTGACTTTATGTGATGTGGGGAGCATGGTGAAATCTTGGTCCATTAGTTGTGCCTAGACATTTGGACAAATTTTTGTAGGTGGTTGATTGACCTTAGACTTGTGGATAGAAATGGTGCACTTATTAATTAGGTGATTATCTTAAGTGGTATTGGTGTCTTCTACAAAGTGTGTGTCAGGAAGATGGTTTCTTGCATGGGAGGTGGAACTGCATTGGATGTTGAGTGTTGGGAAATAGTAGGGAAGGTTCACGGCACTAAGATCATTAAGACCCCGTGACATACTTTAGGAGGATGATAAAGTTACTTGAGGAAAATTGTGTTGTTGAAACATTACTTAGGGTTTATTTTATACCAAAGACATACATGTTTAGGAAGTGTGTTAAGACATTGGATTCTTGTCTAGGACAACAAGGAGCCTTATGATGAGGAGTGCTGGACACTTGGAGCAACCTTGAGTTTTGAAGTGAAATTTAAAAGTTTGTATTAATCATATATTTTGGTATACAAGTTAATTTTACTAAAATTTCTCTATGTTGAAGGGGAAGTTAGATATTTTAGTTTTTTTGTACATGCTTGACCTATTATAGGTTGTTGGATGTCAAACCCTAATATCCTTAGGAAGAAGTAATTGAAATTTAGAAGGGTATCTACTTGCTTTGTTGTTCATTTTTCTTTGAGATGTGTTTTATATTGTATGGATGTCTACTCTTGGTTTTAGAAAGTGTGACAAGATGGAAGGTTCTTATTTTACACTTTGGAAGTACAAGTTGAAAATGTTATTGGAGAAGGCTAAGCTGTGGGAGCATGGTGAAGAAGATATCATCGCACCTACTAATCCAAAACTATTGGTCAATCATAATAAAAATGAAGCTAAGGAAAGGATAATAATTACTAATTTGGTAAAGGATCACTTGACAATCACATAATAGAGAAGAAGATTAATCAGATGATGTGTGATATTTCTATCACGTTATACTAGATTGTGGACATCTCTAGGAAGTTGCTCTTGAGAAATTGTCTATTTTCCATCCACATGAGGGACATAGATTCAAAGGTTAGTTACCTAGGAATGATGGCATAGTTGAGAGATCAACTAGCTATCATATAGAGAAATGTGGAGTATGAGGAGTTGGTAGCCATTTCCCTAAATGGGTTTAATTAAACTTGGAAACCCTTTGTATAAAGTGTTTGTGCTTATGAACAATTATTGTCTTTTGAGAAGCTTTGGGATAACTTTGTTAAATTGTATCAAGGAAAGGCTTCATTTGACTTGTGCCTTAGTCAAATGGAGAAATTCGATTTTCCATATCAACATGATGACTTGAGTTGCAGTTAGTAGGTGTGACATGGCCAAACTCAGTTAAATCAACCAATTCGAGTTTGTAGGTTAGAAGTAGAGTTGTGCCTGAGTTGATTGCTAAAATATAGTAACGTAGTGGATGTATTGTTAGTTAAACTTAGTTATATGAGCTCTAATATAGAATGGGAGTTCATTTGAGTAGTAGTAACTATTGTTAACTCACTAATCTCTCAATTAACTGATCAATTTATTAAAAATATCCCTAGTAATGCATGGAATTCTAATTTCCTAGTCAAGGTGGAGGAAAAGGCACATTGTAATTTTCAATTATATACTAGTTGAGTGTACAAAGTTTACATGTAGCAGGTGAGCTAATTTCTTTAGGAATTTTGCAAGGAAATGGGATCTTCCTCTTCTTTAGGAGCATGAATTACACAATGAAATAGGAGGAAGGATGAGGCCTATTTTGGATAAGTGTTGGTCATAGTAGGCCAGAGAAGGAGATCAAAATTACAGTGCAAGTGTGGCTTCAAGGATTAAAGCAATCACTGTAATAGATCTGTATTCTCGTCTATTTCAATACAAAATAGAGGAGGTGTTTTTCCTAGTTGGGTTCCCCAGTAAAAATACTGTGTTCGTTGTGATTAAATGGTTGCATGTTATTGCATGTGTTTATATTGTATGTTTACCTTTCCTCATATTAAGTACAATAAATTTGTGTCTATTGTTTTCAGCATGAATTCATTAGAAGCTACAAATTTCAATATATTTCTACATGGTGTCAGATCTATTGAAGACTACATAGAAACCAGGTTCCAGATCTTCTCTCAAAAAAATTCTATTTGCAAAGTTTTTGGTACAAATATTCTTCAGTGCAGGAACAATGCCTTTCAATGGATTGAGGCTTGAGTATGCATTGGAGGGCACCTCAATTTTTTTTCTTAGAAAAATAGATGGAAGTTGTCTTGGATGAAAATGGAGTATGGGAATACAGACAAACTAATATTCCAAAACCAACAACATTAGACGCACAAGCACTTTCTCAGTGGAATAAAGACACAACAAAAGCCAGGAGGATTATTATGAAGGTGTTGATGGACCAAAATGACCATTCAACATTATAAGGGAGACCACCCGTCCGAGAAATTAAAGCAACTCCTTTTTTGTTTGGAATGGTGGTTCCAACTAGTTAACCTAGGTCCAGTTACCTTCTCTCTGTCTCTGTTGGCTTAAAGTATGTGTTTTACTTACCAATAGAGAAGAGACATCATATCAGCCCTCTTTCTGAGCTCAGGCAAGAAAGTGATCCTTAGGCTGATCTAGGGCTAAACCAATCCACACCTAAAATTTGCCTCTTTAATAAGAGGACTTCTTAAAAATGTAATAATTAATCTAAATGCAAACTAATCCTAGAATGCAAGCAAAAGGAAAGAAATTCTAAGCCTATCTCAATTAGGGAGATGTTGATCTGACCCAACCAAGAGAAAAGTAATTGAATGATTGAGATTTTAATATGTCTGGTTTTAGGTGAATATCTAGCTAATGAAATAGTTCTACTAGTTGATATTGTAATTACCAAACATGCTATGTTCAGAGACCTATTAACAGTGAATGATTAACCAATAACATTAGGAAATTTTTCTGTTAGTGTTGATGGTAATGATATCGAATTTAGATAGCATATTTATGAGTAAATAGTTACTCAAAAATATGATTTGAGTATAAGAGCAAAAGAGAAAATACATCAAACCTATGAAGTTAATGAACTAGATAACTAATTCAAAATATCTTCATCTCCACATTTAACAACAGTGCTCAACATGAAAAACATTTTCCACACATCTGTCAATAAAAAGATGAAATTTTCATTAAAAATAATAATATTTAAAATACAACTTTATTAAAACCTTGTCTCTTGCTTTGTTCCATGATTTTATCTCCAACAATATTTCTTGAATCATAAGCCTTGCCATTAAAAGAAAGAGCTGCAATAGTGCAAACTCTTCTTGCAATATAAAGTTCAGAATTGAAAAATACAAATCCCAATAAACCAGATCTAAGTTTTGTCCCCTCATTTACAACTACAAATCCCTTACAATAATGCTTCAAAATTCCTTAGGCGCAGAGAAGAGGAACCCCCAAGTTTCTCCATTCTACAAACCACTATTTATAATTACAAAAATGAATTCCAAATAGAGAGCCGTTGAAGAACAAATATGCTCCAACGATTTTCATTGGTCAAAATTATTTTTCTTCTCTTGCTGATCCTTTTCCATTGCTCCAAATATTCTCTTCCTGGTCTTCCCAAATGCTCTCCTGCCAACAACCAATCAAAAGTAAATTAAATTGAAAATCAAAATCAGAAATGCCAAATCTGGGAAAACCAATCATCTCCTATCAAACTTTAATTAAAAAAAAATGAAAAGAAATATACGATTCCCATTGATCCTTTGTAAATATCTTGTTGGTCAAAGAGAACATAACCAAATGGATTTGCAATCAACAGAGGCTTTGAGAAAATGAAAATGTAAAAATTAAACTCAGAGAATTAGTTTTGGCTATAAATTCAGAGCTTAATTTTTCTGCTAAATTTTAGACTCATTTAATGACTAAATTTGGTCATGCAACCACTTCAGAAATATTCTCCATGATTTATCTATCTCACAAGCCATCTTGGGCCTCATTTGGCCAAGTAATATTCAACTTATGAGCCTCCAAGGTTGAAGTGTCAAAATTGCCAGAATTCTGGAAAAATTTATGCGTGGGCCAAAATTAAGAAAATTTAATTAAACATTCTAATTTTAGATTAAATCCATTAATTCTAATTTAACTATTAATCAATCAAATATATACATACAATTAATTAAATTGATTAATTAAATTAATTACAGATTAACCAATTTAATTATATTAATTAAAATTCAATTTAATTTAATACACTTGTTGGTTCGAAACGCGTCGACAAATGAAATTTCATGTAATTTATGGCAAAAAATTTCTCATTAATATATAACATTTTAATAATATTAAAATTATATTATAAAACTATATTACACTATCCATCTAACAAGTCATTTTAATAACTTCCGAACAACATGTTGAATGACCATCGAATAATACAAATAGCCATGTTGAAATAACGAAGGAGTAATATTATCGACATATCGGAGATGTAGAATTATTGTAAGTTTTTTAAAACAATGCTCCGATACCCAAATGGTCCTGACGTCCGAATGTTTTAATATAATGCCAACAATAAATAGCTATTGAAGCGTTTGATAAATCGGGACATCGAAGGTGTTAATGAGATCAGAGGTTTCTAAATAAAATTCCCGATATTATATTTGCCGAGGTTTCAATTATAATCAATGTTTTTTTTATAACCATCAGAGGCATGAAAAAAATGATATCAGGGATTATAAAAGGACTCACATCTGGCATCAGAGGTATTAATGACATCGGAGCAATGGGGTTTTTAAATATCGGAATACAGGAAGAATTATGGGGAGGCATTTTAATTTGTTACGATATTGAGTAATTTCGATATCTTGATGGAGTGAAGAAGTATAGTGTGAAAGAGGGGAGGAGGGCCAAGTAGAGTGGGACCCGCCCATAAACTACAACCACTTTGTAATTTAAAAATCCAACAAAACGAACTACAACCACTTGCAATTTTGAGATTTTGTATTTCGTAATTTATTTTAAATTGGGATGTAACATAGATTTCTGAAACCCGAAAATAACATGATTTTAATTGTTCTACAATTTGGATGTGATAGTTTTGTAGGACCGTTAGTGAAAAATGAATTAATTAGTAAAAATTAACTAAAAATCAATATTTACAAAAAAGTTACAAAAATCAAAATAATATACATTTTGTACATTTTTTAGCCCTGGTTGTAAAAGTGATCGAACTTCAGATGAACACCATTTGAAAATTGTGCATCCAAATGAGATAAAACGAGAATCGATGTAAATCTTGCGGAAAATAAAACTCAATGAAGAAATCAAAATAGAAATCTAACAAAAATGAAAATTTGGCAAAATTGTGGCGACTAAGCCAAATTTATGTAAAGGGTCCCCATTATTTGAAATAAATAAGTAAAAAAAAGTGGGGGGGGTGAGTTTCCACCTCAACAATGGCGACACACGGGGAAGAACCAATTATCTTTGGTTAAAGATAATGAACTTCACTTTACCCAAAGGTTAAAAATAATGAATTCCGCGAAACTGTCCATCAATAAAAAATTTCACATGGGACCCACGTTAAATAAACTTAAGAAATATAGATTCAAAAAAAGGTAAGTACTCAAAGTAGATTGATTTTAGAATCATGAATCCAAAATTTGGGAAAAAATATTTTAAGATTACCTTTAATGAAAAATAGAAGAATGTACAAATAGGAATATTTTGATAAAGCATATATCTATTGATGTGAATGATCTCTGACATCGCTTCACTGCTAGAGAGCCTAAACAGTACCCTGACGAAGTTGTCTTTTATGCCATACAAGTATAGCCCCACTACCAGCGAGCATCCATAGCCTCGATGGGTTTACTTGTATTTCTCATTCTTCTTTTGATTACCCTTTTGATAACACATTTGCGAGCTTTAGTTTATGATGTACCTAAGTGAAAGAGGTGGGATGGTAATCGATAGTTATGCAAATGGATATAATGCATCCATAATGTTGACTCCAAATATTTCCACATAACTATGAATAATAGTGTTTTATATGAAGTGGAGGGATGGGAGAGATCCATTGAGTTAAACTCATGTCAGTTCTTTCCTTGAAAATGTGAACTATATCACTTAGAAAGGATGTGTGTTCCTCCACGAAAAAATTTTAAAGCAAGAGGGATTTAGGATTCCATAAATATATACCTTAAATGATAAATGAAACTCAAGAATAGACAAAGTAAAGATTTCCCATGTCTTCCAACCACAGTGGGGTAAGGAAAAGACATTCCACATAAATTTTAGTGGAGTTACCAAAATCAAACCAAAACCAATCGTGAAAAGAAAAATAAATGCAAACTAAAGTGAAAAAGAAATCAAGAGACTCTGAACATATCAAAGTACAAAAAATAAAATTAAAGTTTGAAAGAAAATCCTAAATTAAAAACCAAACCCAACAAGACTAACCATAAAATGTCTCAACAAAAGAGTGTAATAAGATAACTATGAGTGTGTTCATCTTATGTTAAGATTTTAAATAAATGTCACCTTGCAGAGTTATAAGAAATTAGGTTCCAAACAGTAAGGGGAATAGAAGTCATGTGGTGAAATTAAACCAAATGAGAAGTCTCTGCATGATGTACATTTTCTTGTTTCATGGCAAAGCTTGCATAAAATCATATTAACAATTTTTCTAATCAAAAGAATGCTTGAGAAACAAACCAAAAGTTCCATGGAATCCCCAGTCTAGCTGACTTATGGACATTCCTTACTTCTCTTCAAGACTCAAAAGAAAACAAGGAGATTGAGCTCCAAATTTGAGCCAGTAGGGGTGTGAAAAACAATTTCTTGAGGTCCAACAAAACAGAGATATATATATATATATAGATATATATATATATATATATATATATATATATATATATATATATATCAGAAAAAACTAAAAACAAAACTGAAAACAATATGTAAAGAAGTGAAAAATGATGATAATGGGCGTATGAAACTTACCATTGGAAAATTTTGTTTAAAATTTTACCTGAAAGATGTTGATTTTTTTATTTTTTTTAACAAAAGATAACTTCATCTTTTGATTAGAATTAGATATAAGAAGAAGTTATATTATTTTGAAATTTCATTGGTCCAAATTATAACTTATTACTACAACGATAAAAAAACTAGACGAAAATAATGATTCATGTTCAAGGAATCTAAATTCATCAGAAATGAGAATGATGATGTGCTTTTGTAGCAATGATTGTTCTCTTTGTTTTTTGGATTTCATATCCACTCCAAGATTTTCATAAAATGTCAAGAATCAAGACCAAGAACCCAACAATGCAACAATGATTTGTGAATATAAGGAGAGGACTTGAATATTTCCTTGATAAATATGAAGAGATATATCAGAAATAGGAAAGCTACAAGAGAATTAAAAAGCAATAGGTTACCCATGATCTATTACCTTTACTTGTTCCAAATATCCTCACCAACTACTGCATTACCATAGTGGTTGCTCAAGAGTGACTTGAAAAGAAAATGAAGATGCACACTAAAAGATGACTCAGATAATGAAATGGGCATCCAATAGTGAGAAAGAGGCAAAAACATAAACGAGCCACAAGTGATGAAAATTTTCAATAGGCAGGAAGATTGCCGAGAAAAGTAAAAAAAGCCCAAGTGCACACACCATGAAGAATGTATATCCCCAAAAGTCACCAAGTCATCTAGAGAAATGAATACTTGGATGTTGGACTAAATTATATTTAAAAATACATCCAAGTTCTCGAATATCAGGGTAACATGGAAGTCAACCCAAAGATACAAAGATTAAGAAAAGAGGACTCCATGTAAGTATAGTGATGGGTTGGACTATATAGTAATGGATGATTGACGAGAGGCCAATAATATTATATAATCTGATACCTCACTAATCCAAGACACTAAGAGACTCACAGCAGAGAGAAATGGAAATCTTGGAAGAATGCATAGTAGAGGATCAAAACTCCAAGATTTCCCAGCTAGAGGTTCTGAGTTGTTTCAGTAGAAAGGAATGTGACTAAAGTGGATGCAAGATTAATGAGTGATGTGAAATGTTTCAACTCAACCTGGCAAATATGAGATTCAGAAGGGGCAGATATAAAATCATGGATAAGATCGTTTGCTGCAAGATTTTTGCAATTTCCTTTGCTTGTAACAAACCTGGACAAGAAAGAGTCTAACATTCGATTTCAGTTACATTAATGATTATTGACTCATATCATGTATTTGTGAAGCAAGGAAATATGAAATGAAGCAATAATATAGAATACCAAGATTTTGATGAAAAATAAATACTTCTGGATTTATTATAAATCAGGATTATTAAGTATTAGTTAAAATCTATTAATTAGTTAAAATATTTTAATTATTAGGTCCTGATATTAATTATCAATTAAGAATACTAATTAATTATTAATTACTAATTATTTATTATTAATTATTTATATTGACTCTTAATATTATAATATAATAATTTTAATACAATAATTATTATTATTAATATTAATACATTTCAAATAATTTTAACATTTATACATTACACTAACAATACTCTAATATTTAAAAAAAAAATAATAATAAAAAATAAAAAATTAAATAAATAAATAATAAATCAATGATAATAATAATAATAATAATAATTATTATATTACTAATAATAATAATAATTATTATTTTTAATTAATAATAATATTAACAATTAATATTAATAATAATTATTATCTTAAAATAAAAATAACTAATTATTAATAATATTATAATACATTATACTAGGATTATATTAATTATGATCAATATTATTTATTATTAGTAATTATAATAATTATGATTATTTATAATAATAATATTAACAATGGATACTAATAATAATTATTAGAATAAAAGTAACTAATTATTAATAATATTATAATTAATTAATTAATACTAATTATGATAATGATCAACATAATAATAATTTATATTAATTAAATTAGCTCATCAATAAATTAATAAAAAATTATTAAAAAGAAAACCGACATTCATCTCAATTTACTCTCATCATTAATAAATCAAAATTATTCAAAAGGATAGCCGACATTCTTCTCAAATTACTCTCCTCATTACTATTTAATCTCTTAAATTAGCTCTTCTTCTATCAAGCATTCAAGAAGCCCTTATGATGGATCCCGGTTGGGATTTGAAACGTTGGCAGAAAATGGTTCTTACTGTGGATTCTCCGGAAACTGAATAAAAAAATAAATACTTCCTTGAGCATGTCAATGGTTTGGAAAGAGCTGACTTTTTGTTTTATCTCAAGTTTCCAAAATGAAGCTAATGAAGACTTGTAAAAGAAACAAAACATAAATACGAAATAAACTAATAGAAAATAGAATTTGACAACAGATAAAGATGAACATGTCAATGCATACCTGGAAGAATTTTTATTGTAAATTTACCTCATGAGTCTTCAAGTTCTCCCATGCATTTCTCAAAATTTGCATATGTTCAAAATCATCTACTTATTCAATCTAAATTAAAATGCTAAGTAATGAGCTTTCAAATTGCATCCACTTCATATTTATATTGAGGGACAAGAGTGGTGAAAGTGAACCTCTAGAAATACTTGTGAATTGAAAATTTGGTATTCTAAAAAATTGTGAGGCCATAACAATTCTTTAGAACTTCACCATATGTGATTTTATAACTAAAACATTTTCAATAATGTGATGATTTTTTGCAAAAGTAAGAAAATCAAGCAAATGACAAGTGTGTATGATCCGATGATATAATAACTTTGATATGTTCTAAGCCACTTTGTCAGAAAATGAAAGGGAATGCCAAGGGAAAACTAGGGCTCATTACTTATTGAAAATCTGCAATAATAAAATAACTACAAACATGAAAGGAAACTAAATCTAAGCTAATCTATCACTAATCCTAACTCAATGAAAGGAAACATGACTAAGTATAGTTATATTTCCAATGTAACCAATCTCTCATTTTAACTCATGCATGTATGTATAGCAGGGAAAATTTTAAGAACCCCCCCTAAATTTATAAATATAAAAAATGGGCGAATCTCCATGGTATATAGGAAAAATGGAAGGCGATTTTATCAATAATATAATATGTATATATAATTTTTTGGCGAATCTCTCACCAGGCATGGCGAATATTTTACTCAATTATAAAATCTTGTAAGATCTTGGAGAGTCTTTCACTAAATAATCAAACTTTGTAAAGTCCTAGTGAATCTTAGCATAGGCTACATGCTGGTTTAATTCCCCCATTTAAATAGGCTACATTCCAGGTGAATACCATGGGTCAATACCATGTGCCATTTTGGTAAATACCATGGGTCAATACTATGTGCCATTTTTATTTTTATTAATTCTAATATTAGGGTTAATAATGGTTTTTTGCATGGTATTAATAACAATCTAGTCCATGGTATTTGTCCCATAGTATTTTGGCCATAGGTTTCACCTAAATATAACCCATCTTTTGAGTGTTCGTAAATATAAGGTGACTTATGGAGTAAATATAAAAAAAATGTTTTATTTGTTTACCATACCTCTCGTTTATTTATATTTTTATTAATTTACCATACCTCTTTTACAAATATGGTATTTGGCCCATAGGATTCACTTAAATAAAACCTCTTTCTTGAGCCTTCATAAATAGAACGAGGGTTATGGACTAAATATAAAAAGAGGTTTTATTTATTTACGATACGTCTAGTTTATTTATATTTTTATTTATTTACCATACCTTTTGAGTAAGTATAAAAAGACGTTTTATTTATTTACCATACCTCCACTTTACTTATATTTTTATTTGTTTACACCCTTACATGTATATAAGGTGACTTATGGAGTAAATATAAAAAATGTTTTATTTATTTACCATACCTCTCATTTATTTATATTTTTATTAATTTGCCATACCTCTTTTATAAATATGGTATTTGGCCCATAGGATTCACTTAAATAAAACCTATTTTTGAAAATGGGCGAATGGAAGGTTGTAAATCCTAATTTCAAGGGCTAAATTTACCTTTTTTACCCTCTCCCTTAAAATAAGGTGGGCTATTTGAGGTGATTTGTAAAAATGTACTATGATACAAAATATTCGCCCACTAAAAATTTAAAACCCCTTAATTTCGCCAAAGGGCGAACATTCGCCCCTAAAATTATCCTTGATGTATAGGTCTATCAACAAGAGTAAAACTGCAACTACATTATTAAAAGAAAAATTTAGCTTACTATTTACATTTAAGTTTGGAAAAATAAACTTATTTATAAAATTCTTACCTTGAAATTCTTCCAACCAAATGCTTACATGGTCATAAAAAACAACATATATTGCCATTGAAACTTGAAAGAAGTTCAAAGGAAGAGAAAATATGAGGCCAACATTGAATGATATGCCTTCAAATGTTGTAAGCTATTATAAACTAGTTGTTTTATGTACAAAAAAAGGTGTATGAAAAGAAATATTAAAAAATGGAATTCCCAGATTTTTCCGCAATGAATTAACAAGATCTATATGGGAATTAAATAGAAAGTTTGGGAGATCTTTGGAAAAATTAGATTGTTGACTAGATTGTAATGTTACACTCTCATGTGGCAGGGTTCATGAAAAAAACAATTTAAAGGAAGGCATGTGTCGATATAAAATGAACAACAAATAAAAATAAGAAATAAGAAATTGTTGTTGACAATGGTTAAAATGTCGCCATTGATTACCACATGCAATTATTAATGCACCTGATGAGTGTTGAATGCCTGAATGTTCAACGTGCTAGCACAATGTGCTCAAAAATTTAAAAATGAAATCCAAAAGAAAAACAAATTCAAACAGAGGGAATTGAAAATTAAGCAAATTACAATTTACATTAATGTTACAAATAATCATACAACATGGCTGGGACTCATTTGAAAATATTTATTTCCCACAATTATCAATAGAAATTATAAATCTAAACTCATTGTTTGCATTATTTTACGGGAATGAGAAGATTTCAAGCTTATGATCCAAAAATGGCACTTCATCATCGTAGGAATAAAAAATTGGGATAGGTCCCTGAATACCAAATTACTATGATGATTGTATGTTTGAAAATTAGAATGGATCAGAATAAATCCTTAATTAAAGTTCTCTTTATCTTTAAAAATAGATTCACCTAAGGAATCAGACAAAACCATCTCTGAAGAGAAAAGAGGTTGTGCATTTTCATTTTCCAAGTCATCATCATAAGTAACTTCATAAGTGTTCTTTTCCTCTAAATTAAATAAATCAGAACCAGACAAGTAATTGAATACCAAATTAAGAGAATCTTTAGGATTATTGATTAAATTTTCTCTACCAATATCAAAAATTAATAATTCATTATTAATCTTAGTTCCTCTGTTTTCTAAAATTAAATCTGTATTTAAAAGAACTGCTTATTGATTATGAATTAAATTATTGTTGTTAAACATAGTAGGGTAGAGAGAAAAATAGGAAGTTGAAAATATATACCTAAAGGTTTCTCGATGCATAGATGATTTCTGATTTTCCAAAATAGACAATTCAAATTCTTCACGCAATTGATTAATCTGTAAATTGTTGCTAAGTTGCTCCATAATTTTCAATTTATTATCAATAGATTGTGAAATAATTTCAATAGTAGACTATGCGTTGCTAACATTCTTTGGTTGATTTAATAGTTGTTGATTGCTGCTAATAGATTATGAATTTATTGAATTTATACTTGATCAACATTATGTAAATTTGGAGTAGTTGTGGCATAATTATTAACATTTGTAATTTCAATTTACGAAGAATCGAAGTTGTCATTTTGAGCAATTAAATAATCATCAACAATGAATATACTTTATGGTTCTTGATAGTTATCACAAGACACTAAATGTTTGAACCATCCAAGTAATTGGAATTGAGAAGGCAAACATTTCGACCAAAATTACATTAAAATTAATTTAAATCTAATGTAAAACATATCCAAAGTATCACCTTCCATCTTATGAAATTATTCTAACTAATCACACACCTTTTCATAATCATATTCCTAAACTGCATGATGAAAAATATTTGAAAACTCATCCCAACTACATACGGAGGCAATTGGAAGTGATAAGCACCAGTCTTTGGCTTTCTCTGTCAAAGTAAGAGTGAAGACCCTGAAAATAATATCTTCATCAATATTGAAATTATTGCAACTTAAAATAATTTGAAGCAGATGACTAAAAGCATATGTCTTACCATGGTATTTTACCTGAGAAAGGGTGTACACTGCCTTTGCCAGAATGGTAGTTTGATCCAGGTGGATATTGGTGGCCACCCGCCAATTCCACTTGGACCCCCACCATTATTTCTTTCAAGTTTTCAGTTTCCTTAATTGTAGCATAGTTTACTTTTTTTAGGAGTTTTCGGGTCCTAAACTTCCAGAGTTGTTTTGAGGCCCTAAATGACATTTTTTTGGCAATCTTGTACCAATTATATTTTGACTAATATCGTCTTTTTCGTCGTAGTCCTCGGAGAAATCTTTCCAATGGGGTATCATGCATGTCAAACAGAGATAATATGACGAAGTCGCAACCCCAGGAAGTTGGCTGTCCAACTAACCCCAACGGGGCCCATAAACTCTTGGTGTTACATCTCCTCGGGTTAGGGTTTTAGTTGTTTAGGGTTTGCTCTTATTGTTCAATAATAAAAAGGCCCTTGATCCTCATTGTAAAGCAGTTCAGAGGCATGTAGCCGCCACATCTCTTCTCAGAGATAAGCTACCATCGCCCGAGCTAGTCTTATTTCTATTTTGTTTGTAAGCATATTTCAATATTTGATATTAATGAAATTAAGTGTTATTTCTACTGCATCTTTATATTTATGGTTATATCTATAATTTATTGTGTTCCTGTTTAAATGCGGATCAGTGGTATCAGAGCGGTCTGCTCTTTCTCTGTTTTTCTTTGCATGTCTCAAACGAGATCGGGATATAAGGAATTAAGGCTTGAACTGGTCGAACCTTTGCAAGACCAGCCTCGCAAATCCTGACGGCCTCCCATGGAGGATGGAAAGAAAGAAGAGGGGGCAGGATATCCTATCAAAATCTTGCTCGAAGAAGCCCTCGAGTGATAAAGGAATGTGATGATGGACAACTTTGCCTAGATCCTTCAACGGCTACCCAAGGGCGACACATCTACCTCTGGCAGCTACTTTGGAAGCGCCACACCCTTTAAGGTACAAGTTAACTTTGACATTCCCATATTTGAGGGTCAGATAGATGCAGACAGTGTAGATAAATGGTTAAATCTTCTAGAAGGATATTTTTTTGTTCATTATTTTTCCAGCCAGGAAAAGATCACTTTTGCACTTCTCAAAGCAGCCCCCAACGTCAAGGACTAGTGGGAAACCCACTATGAGCAGAAAGATGAAAGTAAAAACTCACTGTTTTCAGTCGCACCCACTTGGAACTCGTTCTGGGATGCCATCAAGGAGTAGTACTACCCCGTCAGGAGCTATGAGGATATATACATAAAGTGGACAACACTGCGACAGGGAAGGAACCAAGATGTGCCAAAGTTTACCAATGTTTTTCATACCCTTCAGATGAAGTTGGGTATCAAGGATTTTGAGAAGCATTTGGTTCTCAAGTATCGTGGTTGCTTGCATAGGTACATCTGTTGAAAATAGCAACAAGAAATGATAAATATAGAAGTGCTAAAAATAACATTGCTATAAATAGCATTTCGAGATACATTCCAATTTTAGTTAGTCCCTGAACTAAAATTGAGAATTAAAATTCGAATTTGATCTTAGCAGCTATTTGAAAAATAGTTAATTAATTCATCTTGAGTTAATTAGTAGGAAAAAATCAAACATGAAGTCTATGTGAAGACATGCAACAATTTTCCTTTTGATTGAGGAAGTTATCCCTTAATTAAAGTGATTAGGATGAGTTGTACTTTGAGTTGTAATTAGTTAGCTCAGTTAACTGAGTTAAGTCTAGTTATATTAGTTCCAATAGTTTGTGGAGCTGATTGTGAGTTTAGTTAGTTAATGCATGCATGCATGTAACTACTGCACTTCAGATAACTGAATATTTTCTCATCAATAACTCATGCATGTTAGTTCAGTCAGAGACCCTGTTGAGATCAGATGATGGGACAATGTACTATTAGTTGCAGGAATATTCCATTGAAGATATCTCTTGCACGCAGAAGGAATTCATTCCTTGGAGATTGCGCAATTACTTCTGAGTTTGGTGAGTTGTGTGAGAGGTGAATTCACACAGGTGGCAGCCAGAGGACCCAAGAGAAACTGCGCAAGGAAATAGGAGGTCTGGAGGACTAAGGGAAGTCATATGTTGTGTCTATTTAGTCTATGAGTAGCATTGAGGGATTGTATTGAGAGTTGGATAGCTTGTGAGCTAAATCTTTATGTAATCCAGAGATATTTGCACTTGTATGATAATACAGAGATCAGGGTTTTTAGCTGAGGTTTTCCCCAGAGTATTCTTCTGTGTTCATGTGTGATTGATTTCTCATTCTCTGTTACATGTGTTCTATTTGATCTTGCTCAAAATCGATTAAGGTTCCGCAAGTTTGTTTGTAGAAGTAGACCAAGTATTTTGCTTTAGTATATTGCATTATCAGGTGATCTACAGTGAGAATTTCTACATGGTATCAGAGCAAAGGTGATCAAAGCGAAGAACATTATACAAAGAAGGGAGAAGTTCCTGACTATAGAATTTGAATTCTTATCACATCTCAAATTTCACTAATGGCATTCAACGGTTTGAGATTCGAGTATGCCCTTGATGGTAGCTCAAATTATATAGCTTGGAAGGATCGCATGGAAGCCATATTAGAGGAAAATGGTTTGAAGGACTTCATTGATCAAGAAGTCCCCAAGCCAGCGGCTGCTAATGCCCAAGAATTGGTGGAATGGAAGAAATGTGTGGCTAGAGCGAGGAGAATCCTTCTGGAGGAAGTTCGAGACCACATATTATCAAGTCTCCATGGGAAGGAGACACCATTTTCAATGTGGAAAACATTGAAGGATCTATATCAGAACAACAACGATCAGAGGAAGTTGGCGCTGAAAGACAAGTTTCCGAAAATCAAGTGTGAAAAGGGCGACACGATCTCTACATATCTGAACAAGCTCACCACTTGCAAGGATGATCTTGGAAGTGTAGGGATCACAAAATCCCATGATGACATGGTGAGTATTGCTCTCCTCAGTCTTCCTAAGAGCTGGCATAGCTACCAAGACTCAGTAAATGGAAGAGAGAAATTGCCAGATTGAGAACGACTTTGGTCGGATCTAATGCAGGAGGAGATAAGAAGAAGCACTAGAGATGGCTCTGCATCAAAGCAAGATGATGAAGAAAATCTAGCCTTAGCAAGTAAGGCGAGGAAAGGGAAGGGGAAGGCTTCCCATTCCAAATCGAATTCTTCCCATGGTGGGAAGAAGATTGACAAATCGAAAGTGTGATGCTTTCATTGTCATGAGGTGGGCCATTATGCTGCGAACTGTCCATAGAAGAAATCCAAGAAGGGATCCACAAAAGGATCAGATGGTGAGGCACTGGCCTCACAGTTCGAATTGGATTTCACTCTCATCGCATGCATGGTTTCATCGATGGTGGGGTGTGTTTGGTACCTGGATAGTGGAGCCTCATTCCACATGACTAGCGACAAGAGTCTTTTCAGTACCTTGGAGGAGAAGGATCTCCAGATGCGCATCAAGATGGGTGATGATGGAAAGTACTGTGTTTCAGGTGAAGGTATTGTTGTGTTTCAGAGGGAGCATGGAGCTCCTCTCACCCTGACTGATGTAAAGTATGTGCCTGGTCTGAAGAAGAATCTTGTGTTCATCGCTATGTTGGAAGACAAAGGCTATGATGTAGTCTTTAGTAAAGGAAAGCCATTCCTGAGGCATATCGACATTGGACAGACCAAGAGGATCGGGATTCGAGTAAATAATCTCTATAAGCTGGAGGTAGACGACTGTGCTGCATTGAGTTCCAAAGCAGAGTTGGTGCAAAGCCAAGATGTTGGTGAGCTATGGCATAGAAGATTGGGCCACTTGCACCGTGGGGCCTTGAAGGTCATGCAATAGATTTCTACCGGACTTCCCAAGGGAAAACTGGAGCAAGTGGATACATGTAAAGGTTGTACGTTGGGTAAGTATGCGAAATATTCCTTTCAGGATCGAGACAATAGAGTTGGAGCAATCCTGGAGCGAGTTCATACAGATGTGTGTGGACCATTCTCTACAGCCTCCACTGCTAAACAAAGGTACTATGTTATTTTTATTGATGATTTTCCTTGTAGATGTTGGATCTACTTCATGCAAAAGAAGGATCAAACCTTCTCAAGGTTTTGTGAGTTCAAAGCATTGGCAGAGAAAGAATATGGAAAGAAAATAAGGGCCTTTCGTAGCGATAATGGTGGAGAATATGTCCCCCAACAATTTAAGGAATTCTGTGCAACAACAAGAATTAAACAGGAGTTAATGACACCCCATAACCCACAGTAGAATGGGGTGGTCGAAAGGAAGAACAGATCGATTATGGGAGTAGCTCGAGCGCTGCTGCATGACCAAAGCCTACCACTTCATTTGTGGGTTGAGGCATGAAATACAACAGTATACTTGCAGAACAGAAGCTCGCATCGTATACTGGGAATGAAGACACCAATGGAGGCCTTCTCCAGGAAGAGACTAGATGTGAGTCACTTCAGGATCTTTGGATCATCGGTTTATTTCCATGTGACCAAAGATGCCCGGAAGAAGCTAAAGCCGATTTGGGGATACTTGTGGGGTACACTGATACACCCCACAACTATCAGGTGTTCTTGCATACCAGTAAGAGGACAGTGGTACGCAGAGATCTGAAGTTCGATGAGTAGAAAGCCATGCAAGTATCACTTGAGAGGGAGCTCAAGTTGCATGTAGAGGAGGAACTTTTAGTTCCTAAGGAGGAGGAGCCTCAGACTGATGCAGAGAAACCACATGTAGAGGATCCGAGAGTGGAGACATCCAATCATGCAAAGCCTTTCAGAGATGGGAGGAAATGCTCAAGGGAATCTGATAGATTAGTGATGGATGCGAGAGAGAATCTCGGACATCCATCCTCTCAGAGCAGACAGAGGAGATCATCCGAGCGGTACACTGGTTACATGGCTTTGGTTGGGGAGTGTGTAGAGACCAAACCTTCTTCCTTTGAGGAAGTAGTGCAACAGCCAGTCTGGGTTGATGCTATGGTGGAGGAGTACGACTCCATCGTTTAGAACAGTGTTTGGGATGTTGTCCCAAGACCAGAGGACAAGTCAATAATGTGTTCCCGGTGGCTTTACAAGGTAAAGCAAGCAGCTGATGGCAGTGCTGAGAAACATAAGTCAAGGTTTGTTTCCCATGGTTTCTCACAGGTCGAGGGGATCGACTATGATGAGACTTTTTCTCCTATAGCAAGGTACTCATCTATCAGATCGATGTTGGCACTATCAGCTCAGATGGGTTGGAAGATCCATCAGATGGATGTGAAGACTGCGTTCCTCAATGGCAAGATTGAGGAAGAGGTGTACATAGAGCAGCCGGAAGGATTTGAGACCTTCGATCGTGAGTCGCATGTGTGCCAACTCAAGAGAGCTTTGTATGGGCTGAAGCAAGCACCTCGTGCTTGGTACACCAGGATCGACAGCTATTTCACTGGGTTGGGCTTCACAAAGAGTGAAGCAGATGTGAACCTTTACCACATCATGGTAGAAGGTAAGCCATTGATCATTGTTCTTTATGTTGATGATCTGATATTGACAGGTGATGATCAGTTGATCAAGTCTTGCAAGGAGGACCTTGCAAGAGAGTTTGAGATGAAAGACATGGGTCTTATGCACTAATTTCTAGGCATGGAAGTGTGGCAGAAGGATGGGGAAGTGTTTGTGTCTCAAGGCAAGTATGCCAATGAGATACTCAGGCGATTCCACATGGAGAAGTGCAAGCCCATGCAGACTCCTCTAGCAGGTAACTGGAGGAAGGAGGATGCTACTTCAGGTGAGGTAGTAGTTGCTATTGTTTATCGGCAGCTTGTGGGTTCATTGATGTATCTAGTGAACACACGACCAGATTTGTGCTTTTCCGTGAACGAACTAAGTCAAGCTATTGTTCAACCTACCAAGCTATTTTGGAAGGTAGCGAAGCATGTGCTGAGATACCTCAGAGGCACATCCCAGTATGGATTGTGGTACAGATGGACAGAGGCAGTGAACCTTTAGGGCTTCACAGATGTAGATTGGGCAGGGAGTCCATTAGATCAGAAGAGTACTTCAGGAGGAATTTTCAACCTTGGTTTAGCTGCAGTTTCTTGGTACAATAGGAAATAGAGGTCAGTTGCACTTAGCTCAGCAGAGGTTGAATACATGGCTGCCAGTCAGGCAACATGTGAGGCCATTTGGATGTGGAAAATTCTAGTTGGATTGTTTGGTCAGAGGATGGATCCAACTGTGATCTATTGCGATAATCAGAGTTGTATCAAACTCTATGAGAATCCAGTATTTCATGACAAGTCCAAGCACATTGATATCCGGTATCATCATCTTCGAGACTGTGTGGTGAAGAGGATCTATTGTTGCTGTATGTTTTGACCGAGGAACATGATGCAGATATTTTGACTAAGGCATTGTAAACATGCAAGTTCGAGTTCCATAGAGATAGGGTTGGGGTGACATATAATCCCTTTCTTGTTGAGAGGGAGTGTTGAAAATAGCAACAAGAAATGTTAAATATAGAAGTGCTAAAAATAGCATTGCTATAAATAGCATTTCGAGATACATTCCAATTTTAGTTAGTCCCTGAACTAAAATTGAGAATTAAAATTCGAATTTGATCTTAGCAGCTGTTTGAAAAATAATTAATTAATTCATCTTGAGTTAATTGGTTGGAGAAAATCAAACATGAAGTCTATGTGAAGACATGCAACAATTTTCCTTTTGATTGAGGAAGTTATCCCTTAATTAAAGTGATCAGGATGAGCTGTACTTTGAGTTGTAATTAGTTAGCTCAGTTAACTAAGTTAATTCCAGTTAGATTAGTTCCAATAGTTTGTGGAACTGATTGTGAGTTCAATTAGTTAATGCATGCATGCATGTAACTACTGCACTTCAGATAACTGAATATTCTCTCATCAATAACTCATGCATGTCAGTTCAGTTAGAGTCCTAGTTGAGATTAGATGATGTGACAGTGTACTATTAGTTGCAGGAATATTCCATTGAGGATATCTCTTGCATGTAGAAGGAATTCATTCCTTGGAGATTGCGCAGTTACTTCTGAGTTTGGTGAGTTGTGTGAGAGGTGAATTCACACAAGTGGCAGCCAAAGGACCCTGGAGAAACTGCGCAAGGAAATAGGAGTCTTGGAGGACTGAGGGAAGGCACATGTTGTGTCTATTTAGTCTATGAGAAGCATTGAAGGATTATATTGAGAGCTGGATAGCTTGTGAGCTAAAGCTTTGTGTAATCCAGAGATATTTCCACTTGTATGATAATACAGAGATTGGGGTTTTTATTTGAGGCTTTCCCCAAAGTATTCTTTTGTATTCATGTGTGATTGATTTCTCATTCTCTGTTATATGTGTTCTATTTAATCTTGCTCAAAATCGATTAAGCTTCCGCAAGTTTGTTTGTAGAAGTAGATCAAGTATTTTTCTTTAGTATATTGCATTATCAGGTGATCTACAGTGAGAATTTCTACAACATCCAGGACGAGATGGAATTCCTAGATTTGCGAATCCGAAGCAAGGGAAAGGTGCCCCCCAACTGCAAAACAAAGGACAAAGCCAAGGCGAGGTGGCCCAGGACAACCCGCCAAAGCTGCAAGCAAAGAAAAATGTCATGAAGCCGAAGAAGGACATGGGAAAGTGGTGTGAGTTCCATAAGAGCTCCATTCACAACACAAGTGAGTGTCAGGCCAAACTGTCATTGGTGGCCGAGATAAAGGCTTTGGAATCAGATGCATGTTATGACTCTAAGTCAGAACCCGACAAGGGGGATGAAAAAGGGAAGCAGATTATCGATGTGGATCCCAACACCACCATTTCCACCATGAAGATCCAGAATGAGGAACCTGAAGATCTATAGGAGGAGGAGCGCCTCTTCCACTCCTAGATGTGGGTAAAGGGTTCCCCACTATAGTTCATTGTCAACAGTGGGAGCGAAAAGAACCTCATTTTGGCAGAGGTCGTGAAGCAGCTGGGCTTACCAATCACAGCACATCCATAACCGTAGACCATCGGGTGGCTTCACTAAGGACGGGATCTTCACGTGAGCCAGAAGTGCCGCCTTCCATACAACATCAAGCCCTTCATGGATGAGGTATTATGTGACATTGCTTCCCTTGATGTTTGTGATTTATTATTAGGTAAACCATACTTATGGAAGCAACATATTGTGTATGAGTCAAGGCCTCGTGCTGTTATTGTTACTTTGGGAAATAAATTGTACAGGATATCGGAGGTAGCACCACCTACCGCCATCTCTTTGGTTACTGTAAAACAATGCAATAAGCTCATTTCCAAAACTGAGAAATTTGTTTTTGTGATGATATGCCCTCAGGGAAAGAGGAAGACAATGGCCACGACCTCTAGGCAGGGCCCCTTCACACGACAACTATAGATGGACAAGGTTATGGAGGAGTACGAGGTCATCTTCACCTCCCCCACAGGGGTGCCTCTACACTGTCAGGTCAAGCACTCCATCGATCTGACCCCAGGTGTGCCACTGCTCAATGGACCAATCTATTGGTGCTCTATTATGGAGAATGACAAAATCAAGAGGCAGATTCATGAGTTGCTGCAGAAAGGTCACATCCGTTCGAGTTCATTGCCTTTTGGGAGCCCGATCGTGTTGGTACAAAAGAAGGATGGGATTTGGAGACTCTGTATTGACAAGTGGGCGCTGAATAAGATCATTGTCTAGAATAGGTACCTGATCCCACGATTGATGACCTTTTGGACCAATTGAAGGGGGAAAAATATTTCATCAAGAACGACTTGAAATCAAGATATCAACAGGTACCAATTGAACCCTCTAATGTGTGGAATACTGCCTTCAAAGCCAAGGAGGGCCTTTTTGAATGGTTGGTTATGCCTTTCGGGTTGACGAATGCTCCTGCAACCTTCATGAGGCTAATGGATGACATCTTGAAGCCATTCACCAACTCATTTGTAGTGGTATACTTGGATGACATCCTAATCTTCAGCCAAAGTTGGGAAGAGCACCTCCACCACATCTGACAGGTTCTCCAAACACTGCGACAACACAATATATGTACCAATTTGGAGAAATGCACTTTTGGCATGACCCAGGTTCAGTATCTGGGATACATTATTGATGAACGGGGAGTGCATGTGGATCTAGCCAAGATCCAAGTCACTCGGGATTGGCCAGCTCTAACCACTCTGACAGAGCTCCGCATCTTTCTGGGTCTTGCCAAATTTTATTGCAGGTTCGTGTTGGGATTCTCTCATATCACTTGTCCCTTAAGTCAAGTCACCAGGGAGGAGCGAAAGAAAAATTCTTTTGGTCTAAATATCAACAGAAGGCATTCACAAAGTTGAAACATCGCCTCTGCTCTACACCAGTGCTCACATTACTAGACTTGCAACAACCATTTGAGATCGAGACGTATGCCTCTGACTCTGCTATTGGGGCAGTCCTTACTCAACAGGGGCATCCAGTGGAACATCACAGTGAGACACTTTCAGACACAGTATGGAAGTATCCCACTTATCACAAAGAGATGTATTCCATTGTGCAGGCTTGCCGACAATGGAAGCATTACATTTTGGGGAAGGAAATGGTCATCCACACAGAGCACCAGTCCCTGCAGTTCATACAGACACAAGGGAAGTTGCAGAATGATCACCATCATAAGTGGTCTACAAACCTGCAACAGTTCCATTTGAATATCAAGTATAAGAAGGGCAACAATAATAATGTTGCAGATTTCCTTAGCCGACCATCGATCATGGTGTTAACCATCGTGCTCAACTCTTGTGGGCTCAAGACGTCTGATTGGCCACTTCCCTACAAAAGTGATACAGAATTCGGCCACACATACCAGATGCTCTTGGAGGGTCAGCAAGTTCCAGTTTTTCACCTCCAGGATGCCCTATTATGCCACCTAGGACACCTTTGTGTTCCTTTAAGCTAGCGTGCCAAGATTATTTGGGAAGCACAATATAGTCAGGTCGCTGAGCATTTTGGGGTCGAGAAAACAGTGGTAGTACTACAGAAGTGTTTCTATTGGACGAATCTCCGACAGGATGTTGGGAAGTACATCATATCCTGCACTAACTATGACATTACCAAACCGACCATCAAGAAGTAAGGCCTCAATACTCCACTACCTACCCCTAGTCGACCTTGGGAATCCATCTCCATGGATTACATGTCGAGCCTTCCTTCTACTAAGCATGGCAACAACTATGTTTTTGTGGTTGTCGACAGATTCTCGAAGATGGCCATTATGGTTGCCTACAAGAAGAATATCATAGTGGAAACCACTGCTAAACTCTTCTTTGAATGAATGTGGATACACTTTGGGATCCCATAGTCTATCATCTCAGATTGGGACAACAGGTTCCTTAGAACATTTTGGTCCACTCTATGGTCGATGCTGGACACCAAGCTCGCTAAGTCCAGAGCTTTCCATCCCCAAATTGAAGGCCAAACAGAGGTCGTCAACAGGATGATCGTACATATTATGTACATGTACAACTCAAAGCATCCACGCACATGGGATGAGAGCCTCCCTTATGTCTAGCATAGCTATAACCGGGAACTCCATAATTCGACTGGTCGCAACCCTTTTTAGGTGGGCTTGGGATTCCAGCCACTGTGTCCCATTGATGTGGCCATGCCATTTGCAGCTACTCAGGCAAATTCGGCTCATGTCTAGTCTGAAACTGATAAGGCAAACAACTTCATTAAGCACATCCAACATTTCCGCCAGCAAGTCCATGACATTTTGGAGAAACCAAATTCCAAGTACAAGCAACGACATGATGAACATTTGGTGCCACACAAGTTTTAGGTGGGCGAAAAAGTCTGGTTGCATTTGCAAAAGGAACGCCTTACCGGGGCCTATTAGAAACTCAAGCCATTTCGATATGGTCCTTACACCATTACCAAGGCTGTGGGAGATAATGCATTTGAGCTCAACATTCCCCCATTCCTTGGCCTACACCCAGTGTCCAGTGTGGACCTCCTTCGACCACACTTCCCACCATTGCTAGACAAATCAAACATTGCAGAACAACTCACAACTGCAAAGTTAAATCCAGATTGCATGGAACAAGCCACAACTGATCGGATCATGGACACGTAGATTAAGCACACTCACCAGCAGAAGATCCAACTCTATCGAGTTTTCAAAGCAGGCCAACTCCTTCACCAGGGCAAGTGGCTCACCAAGGACCAAGTTCAGCAGAAGTTTCCCCATCTCATGGAGGAACTCAACGCAATGGGGACCATTACTTCCTAAGGGGGGAGGAATGATCCAGGTGGATATTGGTGGCCACCGACCAATTCCAGTTGAACCCCCACCATTGTTTCTTTCAGTTTTCAGTTTCCTTAATTGTAGCATAGTTTACTATTTTAGCAGTTTTTCGGGTCCTAAACTTTCGGAGCCGTTTTGAGGCCCTAAACGACGTTTTTTGGCAATCTTGTACCATTGATTTTTTTTATCTAAAATCATATTTTGCATCGTAGTCCTTGGAGAGATCTTTCTAATGGGGTATCATGCACATCAAACGAAGATAATATGACCAAGTTGCGACCCCAGGAAGTTGGTTGTCCAACTAACCCCAACGGGGCCCATAAACTCTTGGTGTTACATCTCCTCGGGTTAGGGTTTTGGTTGTTTAGGGTTTGCTCTTATTGTTCAATAATAAAAAGGCCCTTGAACCTCATTGTAACGCAGTTCAGAGGCATGTAGCCGCCACATCTCTTCTCAGAGATAAGCTACCATCGCTCAAGCTAGTCTTATTTCCATTCTGTTTGTAAGCATATTTCAGTATTTCATATTAAGGAAATGAAGTGTTATTTCTACTTCATCTTTGTATTTATGGTTAGATCTGTAATTTGTTGTGTTCCTGTTTAAATCTGGATCATAGTTGGATGAGGTCCAATAAAGCAACTCCAAGGAAGTCTATTACATGGATCCGTAATAATAAGATAAAATTTTAAAGAATAAAATATTCAATGACACAATTTACTATGGACCTCATTCTAGCGCCAAAAATATTGATGGCCCAAAATGACCATTCAACATTATAAGGGAGACCACCCGGTCGGGAAGTTAAAGCAACTCCTTTTCTATTTGGAATGGTGGTTTCAGTTGGTTAAAATAGGTCCAATTACCTTCTCTCTATCTCTGTTGGATTAAGGTATGTCTTTTACTTACCAATAGAGAAGAGACATTAGATCATCCCTCTTGCTGAGCTCAGGAAAGAAAGTGATCCTTACACCGATCTAGGGCTCAGCCAAGCCACACCTAAAGTTTGCCTCTTTGATAAGAAGACTTCTTAAAAATATAATGATTAATCTAAATGTAAACTAATCCTAGAATGCAAGCAAAATGAAAGAAATTCTAAGCCTATCACGATTAGGGAGATGTAGATCTGACCCAATCGAGAGAAAAGTAATTAAATGATTGAGATTTTAACATGCCTGGTTTTAGGTGAATATCTGACTAATGAAATAGTTCTACTAGCTGATATTATAATTACCAAAACATGTTTTGTTCAGAGACCTATTAATAGTGAATTATTAACCAATAAAATTAGGAAATAGTTCTCTTAATGTCGATGGTAATTATATTGAATTTAGATAGTAGATTTATGAGTAAATAGTTACTTAGAAATCCGATTTGAGTATAAGAGAAAAAGACAAAAATAACAACATACCTATGAAGCTAATGAACTAGATAGCTAATTCAAAAAGACCTTCATCTTCACATTAAACAATAATGCTCAACATGAAAAACATTTTACACAGACCTACCATTAAAAAGATGAAATTTGCATTAAAAATAAAAATATTTAAAATACAACTTGATTAAACCCTAGTCTCTTGCTCTGTTCCTTGATTTGATCTCCAACAATCTTTCTTGAATCATAAGCCTTGCCATTAAAAGAAAGAGATGCAATAGTCAAAGCTCTGCTCCCAATACAAAGTCTAGAATTGAAAAAGACAAATCCCAATAACCCAAATTTGATTTTTCTCCCCTCATCTATAGCTAAAAATCCCTTACAATAGTGCTTTAGAATTCCTTAGGTGCGGAGAAGAGGAACCCCCCAGTTTCTCCATTCTACAAACCACTATTTATAATTGCAAAAATGAATTCCAAATAGGAGAGCTGTTGAAGAACAATTCTTCTCCAACAATCTTCATTGGTCAAAATTCGTTTTCTTCTCTTTCTGGTCCTTTTCCATTGCTCCAAATAATCTATTCCCGATCTTCCCAATTTCTCTCATGCCAACAACCAATCAAAAGTAAATTAAATTGAAAATCAAAATCAGAAATGCCAAATCTGGGAAAACCAATCATCTCCCATCAAATTTTAATTAATTAATTAAATAAATAAAAAGAAATATAATCTTCCAATCAATCATTTGTAAATATCTTGTTGGTCAAAGTGAACAAAACTGAATGGATCTTCAATCAACAAAGGCTTTGAGCAAATGGAAAAGCAAAAATTAAACTCAGAAAATTAGTTTTGGTTACAAATTCGAAGCTTAATTTTCTGATAAAGTTTAGACTCATTTAATGACCGAATCTGGTCATGCAAGAACTTCGTAAATGTTCTCCATAATTTTATCTATCTAACAATCCATCTTGGACATCATTTGGCAAAGTAAAAATCAACTTATGAGACTCCAAAGTTGAAGTGTTAAAATTGCTAGAATTCTGAAAAAAATTTTGCTTAGGCCAAAATTATGAAAATTTAATTTTAAATTACATCCATTAATTCTAATTAACTGTTAATCAATAAAATATATATAATTAATTAAATTAATTACAGACTAACCAATTTAATTATATTAATTAAAAACTCTTTAATTAAATTAATAATATATAACATTTTAAAAATATTAAAATTATATTATAAAACTATATTACACTATCCATCTCACAAGTCATTTTAATAACTTTCAAACAACACGTTGAATGACAGGAGGAGCGTATCACTGTTCTGCTACTGCACATCGTGAAGGTGGAGCGTATATCTGGCTGTCAATCGCTCGGTCTTACTAAAGGTGGGACTCTCGAGTGCTCGACGAGCATTTCATTGTGCTGCTAGTGCGTACCTGCTGGTGCGTTGCTGGAGCGCTGGTGCGTGGAGATTGCTGAGCGTGTGTGAGGGTGAGAGTTTGTGAGGATTTGATTTATGTAATCTCTTGTTTGATTAATAAAGAATTGCCGATGCCTATGTTTGGTGGACGTAGCCCAGATTGGTTGGGTGAACCACGTTAAATTCCTGTGTTGCCTGTGCATGATTTTATGGCTGTGTATATGTTTTATTGTTTGCTGTGCATCTGATCTCCAACAATTGGTATCAGAGCGAGTTGGAGGCTTGGCGCAGCGGAGGAGGAGCGTATCATTGTTTTGCTACTGCACATCCTGAAGGTGGAGCGTATATATGGCTGTCAATCGCTCGGTCTTACTAAAGGTGGGACTCCCGAGTGCTTGACGAGCATTTCATTGTGCTGTTGGTGCGTACCTGCTGGTGCGTTGCTGGAGCGCTGGTGCGTGGAGATTGTTGAGCGTGTGTGAGGGTGAGAGTTTGTGAGGATTTGATTTATGTAATCTCCTGTTTGATTAATAAAGAATTGCCGATGCCTATGTTTGGTGGACGTAGCCCAGATTGGTTGGGTGAACCACATTAAATTCCTGTGTTGCCTGTGCATGATTTTATGGTTGTGTATATGTTTTATTGTTTGCTATGCATCTGATCTCCAACACGAAGTAGTAGTAATATCGACATATCAGAGATGTAGAATTATCGTAATTTTTTTTAAGCAATGCTTCGATACCAAAATGGTCCCAATGTCCTGATGTTTTAATATTATTCCAAGGTTAAATAGCTATCAGAGCATTTAGTATATGAGGACATCGAAGGTGTTAATGATATCGGATGTTTCCAACTAAAAGTCTCGATATTATACTTGCCGAGGTTTCGATTATAACCAATGTTTTTATTATAACCATCAGAGGCATGGAAAAGGGATATCGGGGATTATAAAAGGACTCACATCGGGCATCAGAGCTATTAATGACATCAGAGCATCGGGGTTTTAAAATATCGTAACATCAGAAGAATTATGGGGAGGCATTTTAAATCGTTACGATATTGAGTAATTTCGATATTTCGATGAGTGAAGAAGTATAGTATGAAAGAGGGGAGGAGGGGGCCACGTGGAGTGGGACCTGTCCATAAACTGCAACCATTTTGTAATTTAAAAATTTGAAAAAAAGAACTGCAACCACTTGCAATTTCAAGATTTTGTATTTCGTAATTTCTTTTAAATTGGGATTTAACATGGATTTCCAAAATCTAAAAACAACATAATTTTAATTGTTTTACAATTTGACTGCGATGATTTTGTAGGAACGTTAGTGAAAAATGAATTAATTAGTAAAAATTAAAAAAAAATCAATATTTAAAAATAATTTACAAAAATCAAAATTATATACATTTTGTACATTTTTTAGCCCTAGCGGTAAAATTATCGAACTCCAGATGAACACCATTTGCAAACCGTGCATCCAAATGAGATAAAACAAGAACTGATGGAAAACTTATGAGAAATTGAACTCAATGAAGCAATCAAAATAAAAATCTGATGAAATTTAAAATTTGGCAAATTGTAAGACACTTAACTAAATGAAAAATATTAAAAGGCGAATAAGCCAAAATTTATGTAAAGGGTCCCCATTATTTGAAATAAATAAGTAAAAAATGGGTGGGGGAGGTGGGGGGGGGTGTTGAGTTTTCACCTCAACAGAAGGGTGTCAAAGATCATGTGGTTTCAAACTTGCATGGAAAGGAGACTCCTTTTGCAGTGTGGAAAACTCTCATAGATCTATTTCAAAGCAGCAATGATGCCAATAAATTGGCATTGAGAGATAAACTCAGGAGCATTCAAATGCAAAAAAATGAAACCATTCCTCAATACCTATCCAGATTCACTCAGGTTTGAGATGAACTTGGAGGAGTAGGAGAAAGTGTGCTATCATCTGAACTTGTGAGCTTCACACTCCTTGGCCTTCTGAATTCCCGGCACAACTATCATGATTTATTTAATGGAAGAGACATGCTACCGTATTTAGAGAGACATTGGTTTGATTTGGTGAAGGAGGAGATTAGAAGAAACACTAGAGAATGTGTCACATCCAAATCTAAGGAGGAAGAAAAATTTACTCTAGCAAGCAAAGGAACAAAGGCCAGGGGCAAGAAGGCCCAAGACAAGGAAAAATCCAACTAGAACGATGGCAAGAAGAAAGACCTCAGTAAAATCAAATGTTGTCACTGCCATGAATATGGACACTATGAAACCATGTGTCCGAACAAGAAATCTAGGAAGAATCATGCAGGAGCAACAGGAGGTGATTCTCTCACATCACAATTCAAGTTGGATTTCCTTGTCATTGCTTGCATGGAAAGCATAGTAAGAGGGAGTGGGTGGTACCTATACTCTGATGCTTCATATCATTTGACAGGAAATAAGGAGTTCTTCAACAACCTAGAGGAGAAGGACCTACAATTAACCATAGAGATTGGAGATGATAGGATATATAGTACCAAAGGGATTGAAACTTTCACCTTTAAGAGGGAGTCAGGCACCCATCTTCATCTAAAGAATGTAATGTATGTGTCTGGTCTAAAGAAAAAATTAGTTTCTGTAGTTGTACTTGAGGACAAAGGATATGATGTTGTGTTGAGTAGAGGGAAGGCTTATCTGAAGCATGTTGCTACTGGACAAGTAAAAAAAAATGGTGTTTGAGTTAAAAATATCTACAAGCTAGAGGTAGATTTCTCTATGCATGCAACTATACCTCCAAGAGTGAGGTGGGGAAATGTAAAGCCTTAGTCCCAAAGTTGCAAATATTTGGGCAGGGTCCATAGGAGAGCAGTAGCAGTTGCAATATACTCTTATCATGGATCATTACCCTTGATACATGGGCCCATAATATTCAATAGCAGAAGGATCAATGCTAGTTGATGCAGTCAGATCTTGAGTGATAGTTGTAGGCTAGTAGCAGTCAAAGACTTAGGAGACAGTTGCAGCTTAGAGACACAATTGATTCAGTACTCTAGATGCCTCTTAGTTGTATTTGTTCTAGTAGTAATAACAACAGTGAGAGGGAGTGTTAGTTGTGTTACAGTACATTTCCACACAGGAGAAAGATAGGGATTGTGCATAACCTTTTTCTTGCTAAGAGGGAGTGTTAAATTGTAGCAAGAAAAGGCTTCATTTGACTTGTGCCTTAGTCAAATGGAGAAATTCGATTTTCCACATCAACATGATGACTTGAGTTGCAATTACAAGAGTGACATAGCCAAATAATTTAGTTAAATCAATCAATTTTAGTTCTTAGACTTGAAGTAGAGTTGTGCATGTGTTGATTGCTAGAATATAAAAATCTAGTGGAGTTATTGTTAGTTAAACTCAATTATTTGAGATCTAGTCTAGAATAGAGTCAGTAGGAGTTCAATTGAGTAGTAATCACTATTGTTAACTCACCGATCTATCAGTTAATTGATTAATTTACTAAAAATATCCCTAGTAATCCATGGAATTTGAATTGATTGGTTGAGGTAAAGGAAAAGGCACATTGTAATTGTCAATTGTATATTAGTTGACTGTACAAAGTTTTCATGTAGCAAGTGAGCTAATTTACTCAGGAATTGCATAAGGAAACATGAGCTTCCTATTATTTAGGAGCAAGGATTTTGCAATAAAATAGGAGGAAGGTTGAGGCCTATTTTGGCTAAGTGGGTCAGAGCAGGTCAGAGAGCAAGATATTAATATTGTAGTGCAAGTGTAGCTTCAAGGATTGAAGCAATCATTGTAATAGATCCATATTCTCATCTAATTCGATACAAAATTGAGGAGGGGTTTTTCCTAGTTGGTTCCCCAGTAAAAATATTGTTTTCATTGTGATTGAATGGTTGCATGTTATTGCATGTGTTTCTATTATATGTTTTCCTTTTTGTAGATTGATTAGAAGAAATTTGTGTTTATTGTTTTCAGTCTGAATTCATTAGTAGCGGAAAATTTTGAGCTATTTCTACAAAGTTAGTGCACGAAGAGATAAGGGTAGAATATGGATTAGGTAAGAAAAGTGAATTAGAGTACACAACCCTCATTAGGAAGGGAACTAAGAAAGGATCTAGGAGGTGTGAGAAGGAAGAATCATGCAAAAGAGAGAAGAATTTAAGTAATGTGAAATATTTTAGGTGTCACCATAAGAGAAATTATTAAGGATCATAAAACCCTTACTAAGCCCTAGATATTGAGTTATTACATTTCTAGTATCCTATTAATAAGTCATCTAGAAAATTTCATTGTGCCCTTTCATTATAATTGTACCCTTTCTCTCCTCTTTACACACACACACACCAAGGAGACCTAGTTTTAGGATCATCTCATCTTGTCTCTTGTATTGTGTTCATTGTAAACAAAGATTCCTCACTAAAAGTGGATTCTATTCATTAAATTTTTATCATTAGGCACTTGGATCATTACACTTGGTATAAGAGCTTATGATCCTAGGGGTTTTCTCCTTCAATCAATATATTGTGAAATTTTTGTTGTAAATATTTTTTTCTTGGAATCTATGGACAACAAATTTTTGAGGAGACTAAGGGGAAATAGTGAAGAACACATGCTCAAAATTTCAAGTTTTTGTTCACTATACTTTTGGATAGCATATGGAATTTAGGGTCTGTGGCTAATCCTGATACCAGTGTCCAACAAGTCATGTTTTTATTTTCACTATAACTTTTTTTGATGGGAACTTTTAGATAATAATTTTTTTTTGAAAAAGAGAAGAAATGTCATATTATAGGTGATATAAATTTCGTATTTTTGTTCATTATAATTTTAAAGATATAGTCTATGTAAGATAATGTTTGCGACTAATCTTGAAATTGATTTTAGAATAGCCATATTGGAATTTTCAATGTAAATTTTTTTGATGAAGTTTCAGACTTTGAAATTTTTAGGATATTGAGGAGACATAGTGAATTACATGTGATTTCTTTTAAGAGTTTGTCTCATTATATTTTATAAGATATATTGTGAAGTTAGGGTTCTTGACTATTCTTGAAATTAGTCTTAAAAAAGTCATTTTGGCATTTCAATGAAGTTTCAGATTGTGATATTTATAGGAGTTTAAAAAATCATATTGGGGCGCCATAGGCTAGTATTTAGACTCATGAGGGCTCAATTTTAAAATATATGTCAAGACAAAGGTTAGCCATCTAGATAGGCTTGAAATTAAGGTTTTAAAGGTACATAACTTAAAATTGGCATAACTTCTGATTAGAAGGTCCATTTTTAGGTAACTACAAATTGTGATAAATAGGGGTACTATTATTTTTTTCTCATATGGAAAAGTGTTCTACAAGAAATACTACTCCTCATAAAAGTTTAAACATGACATTCGAAGAAAGTGAAGACTTAGAATATGAGTTCTCCCAATTAAAGAATCAAGTTGATTAAATGACTTAGAGTATGTTGAAACATGTGGATTCATCACATTCATAGGGATTTATTAAAGAGGAAATGGAAAATAATATGGATGAAATTAAGGAATAAATACATAAACTGTCAAGGAAGAAATACAAAAATCCACGAATTCCATGGAAAATTTTCTCAAAGAGAAGCTTCCAAAAAGGGATATGGAGATCCAGAGAAATCACAACAATAGGGATAACAATTGTGTTGGGACTCAATCACATATGGGCAATGTTTTTTTTTTTTTTTTTTGAAGGTGGTTCATGGACACTGGGTGTCTGCTACATCCATGGGAAAATTGAGGTAGATCAACCTGAAGGGATCTACCCGCCGGCCAAAGAAGCAATGCCTAACCCCAAGAGCATCGAGGAGATTTGACCACATGACCTCCCAATTAGCAAGGTACTTAACAACGGGAAATCGACCAATTGAGCTGACCCTTGGGGCTATATGGGGAGTGTTTTATTACAAATTCATAACACAAATTGAATCACATAATAATGATCATTCACCACTCAATATTCCACAAAATCTAAGGGTCAACTTGGCACCAAGAAACTACTTCATTTTGAAGATCAATTTAGGAAAACTTGATAGTAAAGATCCTATAACACAGATATTTTAGATGGAGCAATAATTTTATCTACATCAAGTATCATCTTTGCAAAAAGTAACTATTGCATCCTTGTATTTAGAACAAGGTCAATATGTATGTTATCAATGGCTTTGTGAAAGGAAAAAAAAATTCTATGGTATCTTGGTACATTTTATAGAGGAATTTATAACACATTATGTGGATATTAAGAGAAACACATTATTTATTAGCCTGGTATATATTTGGAAAATAGGTCCAACTACATAGCACATTCAATAAGTCCAAAAGTTGATTCTCAAGGTAAAGAACATTCCAAAGGATAATTTGTTAGAGTCCTTTGTGAGAATCTTAAAATAAAGCATCCAACATGAGGTACATCTCTTGGAACCTAAATCCTTAGAGCATCCTTTTAATATATCAAGACAACTTCAAATTAAAAATATGGCTACTAGAAGAGTGGTCACTAAAAACTATAAATAACATCATGTTCCCTCTCTCAACCTCACTCAACTAACAAGGTTGACACCTCAACAAATGGATGAAAGAAGAGTAAATGGACTATATTTCAATTATGATAGAAAGTATATTAAAGCGAATAAATGTGATTGGAATAAATTATTCAACATATACTATGAAGAAGAAGACCGAGAATTGGAACTATCACAAGATCTAGAGCTAGAAGAGGCCACTCCAACAATACCTTGTCATGCATTAGCTAGAATTAATACTCCACAAACCCTCAAGATAGAAGGATATATAAAAAATAGAGATAAAAATGTTGATTGATTTAGGTAGTATCCATAACTTCATTAATTACAAATTAGCAAAAATTCTTAATTGCTTTGTATTTCCATCACCAAAAATTCAAGTAATGTTTGCAAATGGAGCTGAATATAGGGGACTATTTATTGGATAGTCCCATGGTTGAAATCCAAATAGGTAGTGCTGATGTTGTATAAAAGGTTTAATGGTTAGAATCATTGGGAAAAATGGCTCTTGATTTTCAACGTCTTTTTATAAAATTTTCCTGAGAGGAAAAGGAAATAGATATTAGAGGTATCCAAGGGAAACCATATAAAGTGATAATCTATAACAACATGAAAAAATACCTCAAAAAGGGACACCATGGCATAATTGCACAATTATGCTCACTAGATGGTCAAACATCTATATTCTCTACTCTAATGTATCTCCAAAAAATTATCAACAATCATTCCAAGGTATGATGAGAAATGCCTAAGGGTCTTCCACCTGCTCGAGATCATGACATGCTATTCATTTGCAATCTAGAAGTGTACGTCCTAACATTAGGTTTTATGGATATCCATATGCACAAAAGAATGAGATTGAGCATATGATTCAAGAAGTTTTAGAGGCCGACATCATTCAACCTAGCTAGAGTGCTTTCTCTTCACCAATGGTGATGGTTAGATAAAATTATGGTTCATAGAATGTGTCTAGATTATAAACAACTCAACAAAATGACTAGCAATGATAAGTTCCCTATTTCTATTATTGATGAATTATTATATGAATTCAATGGAGTAGTTTTCTTTATTCAGTTAGATCTCCATTCAGGATATCATCAAATCATAATGAGGCAATAAGACATTTCCAAAATAACATGTGAAGTTCATTATGAGCTATTGATTATGCCATTTGGAATTACTAATAAAACTTCAACATTTCAAAGCCTGATGACTTCTATTTTGAAACCCTTCCTTCAATTTTTTTGTGTTAATAGAAAATATGGGGAAGAGCATATACTACATGTTAATACTAGGGTCATAAAACTATTGGAAGAATAAAAAATATACACAAAGCCTTCCAAATGTGCCTATGGGGGTTTGAGAAGTGTAATACTTGGGTCATATTGTATATCGTGAAGGTGAAAAATTGGGCCCTAATAAAATTAAAGCTATGATGGAATGACCAATCCTGAAAACCTTGAAGAGACTTAGAGAATTCTTAGAATAGATAGGTTATTACTACAATTTTTTCAAGAATTATGGTCAAATAACAATACCTTTAACAACATTTTTAGGGAAGTACTTATTTTCTTAGACTTAATAAGCAACTAAATTCTTTGAAAAACTTAATGGGGTTATGTTTAAAACTCATATCCTAGCCACACTCGACTTCATAAAAGCCCTTTTTGTGAAGTGTGATGCCTCTAGCCATGGCATTAGTGAATTTTTAATGCAAGAAGGACAATCCCTTACCTTTGAAACCATCCACTTAAAGGAAAGAACTTTCACAAACCCATATATGAAAATGAAATATTGGCCATAATAAACGTGGTTAAAAAATATGCTCTTACCTAATAGGAGCACACTTAAAAGTAAAAACAAATCATGTTAGTTCAAAGTCATTCTTGAAGAGATGATTATCATTAGAAGAGAAATAAAAATGGTCTACAAAGATGCTAGGTTGTGACTTTGAAATTATCTACAAAAAATAAAAACATAATATGGCAGCAGATGTAATTTTAAAGGAAAGAAAATGAAACATAGGGTTTACCATGTGCTATTCATATTTCAAAATCTCATTAGGTGGAAGAAGCAAGGACATAATGGAACCAATATTAGAAGGTATGCAATATCATTCAACAACTACAAGAGGACCCAAGTGCATTAGATAATTTTTGTTATGGAAGAATGGCCTGTAGTGGCATCAAGATTTCCTATACTTATGTAAGAATTCCCAACTCAAATAAACCATCCTTTTGGATTTTCAAACTTTTCCTATACAATAACATTTAGGGTTTTTGGAAACTTAACAAATGATTAAGAAGGATTTTTTTGGGAAGGTATTAAAACTAATGTTCAAGATTTTGTGGTTGAATGTGCGGTTTTCCAACATAATAAGTGAGAAACAATCAATACTCAATGTTTCCTACAACCAATAGATAAAACAAGTCAATTTTGGGAGGATGTTTCAATGGATTTTACTATAGGTTTACCCAATTTTGAAGGAAGGAATTTCATTATTGTAGTAATAGATCTCCTAACAAAGTATGCCCATCTTTCTCCCTTTCTCATCCTTTTAAAGCAAGTACAATGGCACCAATATTCATGGAAACAATCCAAAAGTGCATGGTATCCTAAAGATTATTGTTAATGAAAGAGATCCTTTTGTTTTTTTTGTAAACTTAAATTCTATTCATGCATTAGGGATGTACATTATATTTAGTTCTAGTTTGCCAATTAGGAAACCAAACTAGTGGAAAAGCCAAAGTTTCTTCAACATCCAAACAATAATACCATAAAACTCTATTAAAAAAAATATAGAGACTATTTTGAAGGTATTTGCAACTTAATAGACCCTTGATCATGTAAAAAACAACCAACAAGAGGAGCTAAAGAAATGAGATAAGCGAATACTATCATTTAGACTTAGGAGAGTGAGAAGCTTCCATTGTGATTAGCTCCTTGTTGATGCTTGGTGAGTAGCCTAAATTTGAAGGATGTCCGAGATGGTATTGAGTTCGATTCAAGCATCTATCCAAGTTCTTCATGGAAAGTTGTAACTTATCCAACATGGGAAGGATTTCTTCCTTGGCCTTATTGTGATCTAATAGTAAGTGACTCAATAGATTTTTTAGGTTCATGTAGATATCTATAATGTACATGTATTGGATATATCTTCCTTTGGGTTCCCTGTGTCAAGCACCCAGTTTGTTGCCTCTTTAGACACTTCTATATCAATCAAACATCCTTACTCATATACAATATCACTTTCCAATGTTGTTATTTCATCTTAAATGTTCTAAGCAATGTGGGTGTGATAAATACTTGTTAAGTTGCATCTCTCTTTTAGGCTCGAGAAGCCCTTGTTCTCTATAGTATGCCACTCATCATTGGATGTTGTGCATTGAAACGACATTGTTAACCAAAATCAAAGATGACACATACTCCCCCAAAGGTATATATCCTCTCAGGAGAAGGGAGTGAAGGGTAGGGGAGGCCAAGGAGGAGAGAAACTCACTGTGCACAGACTTTGATTATAAGATTGCTTAGGGAATAAATTAGAGGATAAATTTATGACTAGAGAGAGAGATACAAAGAGGAAGGGTAACCCTACAAAATTTGACTTCCATATTCCAAGGGAGGTGCCAAGAAATGACACAACAATAAAGAAAAGGGGAAGCAATAGTACTAATTCCTTGTAGATGTGCCAGAGAAGAACACTAGAAACAATGCAAGAAAAAAAGGGATGAAAGTTTCCCTCTAGATAGAATTAATGTTGTGTCCTTGGAGTCCACATCCTTTTGCATTACAAAAATTGAAGCACAATAATCAATGAAAGCTAATAATTCACATCTTTGTAAGGCCCAATACCTTGAATTAATAACTTCCTTGTGCCAATATCACCCACCTCTTGAAATGAATGGCTGCACCTACATGTTTTTATTGTTATAAATAGGAGGGTAGGCTTTGAATGAACCTAATGAAAACTCTAGAAATCCATACCCAAACATTATTACTACTATAGTTCTGCACTCAATCATGACCATTAAAACAATATTAGTTCTAGATTCATCTTCATAAATTGAAGTGGTGGTTTATGAACCCATAGCATTTGTGTTAAGGCTTTCTAATGACATAGAGGAGGGTGCATGGCCACGTCCTTGTGCATGAGGTCTTGGTGGGATGACAACCATGTGACCTCCCACCTAGTGCATCACAATCACCCCATTTGGGGGACAAAGATCCAAATTTCATTGTAAAAATTTAGACTAAATTATTTTCTTGTTTGGGTACTCAATTGGGTCACAACTCATTGTACCATCAATAATTAAATAGGTAAATTGAGATTGTGAATAAATGTTTAGAAGTATACCTTTGTTGGTTTGCATTTAATAAAAAAGCACAATGGGTCAAGTGGTTTCCCTTGGTATAATGGTGGTACAATACATCCTTCCGTACTTCATAGAAAATGTCCCCATTTATGACACTTTATGGATATCATCCTCCATCCATCATATCACTCCTTAAAAGGGACTATAAAGGTTCAAGTAGTGGAGGACCACATAAGGCACCAAAAAGAGGATCTCAAACTATTGAAGGAAAACTTGGTTATAACACAAACTATGATGAAACGACAAGAAAATCAACATCACTATGAAACTAAATTTGAAGTGGGGGATTGGGTATTTTTAAGGAGACAACCATATAATAAAATTTCCCTCAAGTAATAAAATAAGGTTAATAAATTAGCACCCTTGTATTATGGCCCCTATAAGGTGTTACAAAGGATTGGAAGTTTGGATTACAAATTGTAGTTGCCTCCATATTAACTTGTGCATATAGTCTTCCATGTTTCTTGCTTAAAGAAGGCAATAGGTGATAAGATGCCAGTCCAAAATATTTTAACAAAGATTAATGAAGAAGGTAAAAACATACTAGAACCAAAAACTATCCTTGAAATAGGGATTAAGTAGCTAAAAAATTGAACAATTATTGAGTACTTCATAATAGAAGAACCTACAAGTGGAAGAGGTGACATGGGAAGATGATTTATGCATACATAAATGCCCACAAATGTTGAGGACAACATTTGTTTGAAGGGGAGGGGCGCATTAAGCATAAAAACCCTTATTAAACCTTATATGTTGAGTTATTACATTTTTAGTGTTATATTAATAGGTTTTCCATAAACTTTAATTGTACCATTTCATTATAATTGTATCCCTTGTCTCCTATATATATACCAAGGAGACCTAATCCTAGGATCATCACATCTTGTCATTTGTATTGTACTTATTAATAAAGGATGTTCCTCCTTGAGGTGGATTGCATTCATTTACTTCTTATCATTTTTAAGGTGCTTGTGTCTATGCTTATGAGCAATTATTGTCTTTTGAGAAGCTTGGGGTGATTTTATGCAAGAAAAGACAAGGTTAGAATCTAGATTAGCTAAGAAAAGTGAAATAGAATTTCTAACCCTCATTAGGGAGATGAGGAAGGGAAATAAGAAAGGACCCAAGAGAAGTAATAAGGGAGAATTGTACCAAAGAATAAGAAGTTGAGAAATGTCTAATACTTTAGGTGTCACCAAAAGAAACATTATGCCAACCAATGTCCAAATAAGAAGAATAGACAAGGGACATAGATAGGTTGCAGGGAGTACAAAATTTGTAGCTAGAGTGGATGAGTTAGCATCCCAACTCGAGTCTACATTCTCCATGGTATATTGGCTATATATCAGCACTATGTCACGTGTTGTGTGGTATGTGGATGCTAGGATATAAAGAGATATGAGTTATGACAAGAAATTCATCAACAAGTTTCAAGTACAAGAGGGAGGAACACACATAGAATTAGGTGATAATTCCACTTATCATATGAAAGGATTGGGGTTATTTTTCTTCATGATGCCATTATTGATGTTCTTGGGTTGAATGACATTTTGTTTGTTTCTAGTATGCAGAAATTCTTCTTTCAGTTTATTGTGTGACATATTTTTGTGTAGAGTCACAGGTAAGGACAACAATGAACTACAATGATTGCAATCTAGTAAGTTTGACAACTTTTGCTAAAGGTGTGTAGGGTGGTGACCTTTTTAGGTTACTTACTAATCTCGTGGCATGTGTACATGTTAGCAAGAAACTACACAATCCTTCTAGTTTTGAGGAGCCACATGTAGAGGATGTATAGTGGGATTCTATAGAGATATATTAAAATTCTATTGTGTAATCAATGATTTATTCCAAGCTTGCAACTATTGGGAGTATTGAGGAGTACTCAATTAAGTTTGATAATTTTTCTATAGAATCACCTCTCCCAACCAGGTCTGCCATTCCGTCAAACACATGAGTTTAGCAATGTAATAATATTCCTCCCCAACTTTCCCATGAATATTTACAAGCATTGGGTATTTACCGACCAAGACCAAGTCCCCGACTTTATACTCATTTTTAGGCTTCCACCTTTTGTTAAACTCAAGACCAATATGAAACTCTTTCTACAGTTTCTAAAAAAATTCCCTCAAAAAGATGGAGTTGACCTTATTGAAGGTTTTTCTTCAATTACCAAAGATTGTGAGTTGCATGGGAAAGATATCCAGGTTAGTAGATTGACGGAGGCTAGTTGTAGGTTATTGCATACACCACAAGGTTGGAAACTCATAATCCATAGTTCTATTCCTTCATATTAATCTATGATTAGTGTTCTTTGGAGGTTTCAGATGCAATGGTAGTATCCTAGTTGTGTCGAGAGGCACTCTACAACCTAGTATGGGGAAGATGTTGTAGTGGTGCGTAAAATGAAACATTAGATTAAATAATAATACTAATAAAACATAATTTTAGCTCAATTAAAAAAGTAATAAAAAGTAAAAAGTAATAAAATTAATAAAATTGATTCAATTCAATTTGGATTTACCAAGCGCCAAGAGGGATCAAATATCTCAATATGCAAACCTCATTTTGAGTGTCAAATTTGAGGGAAGGTTTGCACGCTGAGAGATATGATTCCTCTAGGATCTTGGTAGATGTGGAATTAAGATGGAGCTATGCTGGTTAATGAGTTTTTCATTTTCACTTATTTTATATAATGTATACATAGTTGATGTTGAAATAGTTTATTTATGATTCACATTCTATACATTAAAATATTAATACATTACCCTTCATATTCAGAAGTAGAAAACACATCTCTTATATATATATATATATTACAGTTTTTTATCATACCATGAATTAGAAGGAACCTATTAATAGAATAAGAACTCTCTCTCTCTCTCTCTCTCTATATATATATATATATATATCTATAGATGTTAAAATATTTTAATCCACGTGCATATTGACATATTTGATTTTGTAACCTACATTAAACTTTTTTGTGTTATTAATATTTTAAAATATTATATATTAACTCCATATTAAAAATGAAATAAATCACATCTCTCTCACAATGCATAGAGAAAATATATATATTTTTGTTTTAAATTACTTTATTTGTCTCTATATAAAATTATGTTATTTATGGTTGACATTAATGTTAGTTTTTGTAGCTCAGACATGTGTTCTAGTCTTAGGAGGTGTCAATGAGGCTAAGAGCACAAGAGAATTAAATATCTCCAAGCCCCACAAATGTTTCTAAGGGAAACTGTATTAATTAGATTATTAACCATTTTTAAATAATTTTCCGAAGTCTAACTTAGGAAAACATGTTAATTAAGCAATATTAATAGAGACAAGTCGATTTCTCTCTAGTGACTTCTAGAAAAAGTGTTTGATGGAGTCAAGATGATCTTAGCCATCGATCGAGATTAGATCTTGGCTGTTGAATTCTCAATGAGAGATTATAAGAGGAAATCAATGGGCTTCTTGGAGATCACTCATTGAATGAACATAGGTGTAGTGGTAGTGTGGGGTTTGGCACTAGGGAGGGTTTCAACAGTGATTGAGCGAGAAAAATGTTTTCAAAACGTATCTTCATCCAAGAGACTTCCAACTTATGAGTTTTAGAGGTAGGTTCTGCAAGGGCCGAATTATTTTGCAGAGGACCGAGTTTTCTCTAGTTGTGTGAATTACCATAGGGAGGATGATTTTCCAGGAGGCCGATTTGTTAGGGAGAAGGTCAATTTTCCAGAGATAGGTCGATTCGCTAGAGAGGTTGATTTTCCAGAGGAAGGTTCTATCGATAGAGGAGGTCGATTTTCCAATGGAGGATGATTCTTCAGTAGAGGTCGAGTTTATTTCTCTACGAGTGCGAGTTGCTAGTGGAGGCAAAATTCCTTCAGGATGCACATATGAGTCGAGTTTGTGTTGTACATAAAGGTTGAGTTACTTCCAGAGGACCAAATTAACTACAGAAGCGAGGATATGTTTTTTTCCAGATATTTTCCATTTTATAGCAAGCAATTGTAATATTTATCAATTATAGATTTGTTGAAGAAATATTAAAACCCTCATCTGTAGAACTGGTTTTTCCCACATTAGGGATTTTCCAAGGACATTTGTCTAAAAATGTTGGTGTCCATTTTTATGTGTGTGGTTTTCTTAGTTCCTGTGAATTTTTTAATTGGTGAATATTTCAATAGTGTTTTTACTTAGTAGTTGCGGTAAAATTTTTGCCAAGACAAATAATCTTTAAAAGAAAGGTTGGATAATTACCAGATAATTTTCACAACTAAAATATTTATTTGTTATTAATATATTTTTGTTTTAAATATTATATGTTAAGTGAACTTAAAATAAATTACACATCATGCCATATTTATAATATTATGTTTACATGCCATGTGTCAACTCCATATTAAATAGTGAAGGAATTACATATCTCCCTCATACTTTTTTTTTACTTAATATTTCTATATAAAGTTGATGTAAAATTAACGTGTATTACACATTCAATTTTGCCTTTGACTACCTATTAGTTTGTCTTTGACCAAAAATTTATGCTGCGTATCCATAGTTTAACATTGAAAATTTCATTTTTATTATTTTATTATTATTATTATTATTTAAATTTATTTATTTGCAAGGTGATTGGTTGAGCTCTTATTATGGGTTGTTTAGTAACTTCCATTTCTATTATTTATTAATTTTTTGTTTTTTGTTTTTTGTTTTATTTCATTTTTATTTAACTTATTTATTTATTTCACTTTTTTCTAGTGTTTTCATTTTCATGAATTATAGTTTTTCCTCCTTATTTTCAATTTAAGATGACTTATTATTATATTAAAAATATTTTAATAAATTTGTTATAATATATATATAAAAAATAAAACACACACACACACATATAAACATATATGTTAAAGTGTATAAATGTTTTAAGCAAAGTCTTTTGGTAGAAATCACATAAGAGAAATTTTTGGCCGACGCGTTTCGAACCAACAAGTGTGGTTCATCATCAGGACCACATAAAGAGGCAGACCATGGCAAAAGCTTAAATAAAGAGCAATGTAGAGACATAATTTCAAGTAACCACTATATTTGAACAATAGTATTTAAATTATGATATTAATTTATTAATATATTAAAAACAAATATTGATGATGATGATGATGATGATGGTTAACGTCCGCTGAGACCAACTAAGTAATGACTACTTTTTGAAAAATAATATTTAAATTAATTTATTAAAACCAAATATTACTAGTTTTTGGAAAACAATATTTAAATAATGATATTAGTTTATTAATTTATTAAAAAATATTAATAAGTAACGGCTATATTAAATGGCTAGTTTTTGAAAAATAATATTTAAATTAATTTATTAAAACCAAATATTACTACTTTTTGAAAAATAATATTTAAATTATGATATTAGTTTATTAATTTATTAAAAACAAATATTAATAAGTAACCGCTATATTAAACAACTAGTTTTTGAGAAATAATATTTTAATTAATTTATTAAAAATAAATAAAAATAAAGAGTCAAACTCTAGACAAGGAGGGAAGTCAAAAATTATAAAAATGAGTCAAGGTCCTAATCGAGAGAAGACCATTTGATAAATAAAATAATTAATGGAAATAAAATAAACTAAATTAAAAATAATTCATGGAAAATTAAATAAAATAAAACAAATATATACACAAGTCAAAAGAAATATATATATATATATATATATATATTCAAAGAAAAGTAATCAATAAATAAAAATAAAATATGGGGCTGGGACCCATTAAACAAATAACCAAAATACTAAAAGGAGTTAAGAACGAATAAGATGATAAATTACATAAAAAAACACGAAGGATCAAAAAAATAAACTCTAATGAAGAATAAATCAACAAAAAATACTATAAAAAGGACGCCAATACCTACATAGATAAAAAAACAAACAAAATAAATCCCAAAAAGAAGCCTAAAGAACTAGGAGGACAGGGACCCAACTTCTACTAATATTCCAACCAACATCTCTATTCAAATTATTGGGTCTTTTTTCAATATAAATAATATTAGTTATTCATATTTCTTAATTTTTGGTGATGGCATTCAACAATATTTTATTAGTTGTTTTATTTTTGTGATAAAATTATTGTCTTTATTATTTTTTAGTTTAATTAAGCTATATTTAAATTAAGGGACATGTACTAGCTACTATGTAACTCTTGTTGGTGTCATGTAACCATGATATTTTAGAACATATAATTAATAAATATATATAAATTTAATCAATTTAATTAACACACACACACACACACATATATATCTATATATATATATTAAGATCTATATTACCATATAAATTAAAATAATGATTCATATTTATAATCGTTATATTTCAAAATTTCATATTTAAATTTAATTAATAAGTTTTAAATTAAGATCCATATTACCATATAAATTAAAATAACAATCCATATTCATAATCATTATATTTCAAAATTTCATATTTAAATTTAATTAATAGCCTATATATATTCTTATTTCTAATTACACGTTTATTAATCAAATTTATTAAATTTATATATATTTATTAATTATATGTTCTAAAATATCATGGTTACAAGATACCAACAAGAGCTACATAGTAGCTAGTATAATACATTATTATAGTAGCTAGCAATATTATAATAATAATAATAATAATAACAACAACAACAAATAGTTAAATTAAAAAAATCACCAAACATATCAAAGAAAAATGTCAAGTGTACACACACACATACACATTATATATGAAACTACATGTATTTATGATGATTTTAATAAAATTAAAAATAACATTACTTTTTGGTGTAGAGATGCGAAATTTATATAGATATAAATAATATTATTAAGAATTAACATAGATCCATCTTAACTCTAGATCTACAAATTGCTGGGAGGAATCAAATCTTTCGAGATGCAAACTTTTCCTCAATTTTGCACTCAAAAAGAGGTTTGTACCTTGAGAAATTTGATCCCTCTCGATGCTTGGTAGATCTAAGTTAAGATGGATATGTGTTGGTTTAATTAAGAATTTTGGTGGGACCAATGATTGATTTCAATACTACTCATATTGAAATTTGCAAAAGGCAAGTCTAGTTGAGATTGAAAAGGAGAAGAGTAGTGTTCGTGTAAGCACTTGCTAAGGGGTGGTGCTAGATTTTGGGTATCTTCATAAATATTTACACCATGCTCGGGGTGAATTAATGTGATGTGGGATACATTGTGAAACTTTGTCCCATTAGTTGTATCTTATACCTTTTGGTTAATAACATTTGGTGAGATATGTGGTTGCAAGTGCTAGAATTAGCTTACTCCTTAAGGAGGTGCTTATCTCATTTTGTAGTAAAGATTTGACATGGTTTATACATTAGGGGCATGGTTGCTTGCATAGAAGGTTTTCCAACCTTGGAGGATGAGTGTTAGGTGTTACATCTCACTACAAGAGCTTCCACTTTATAATTTCTGTAAGGTTGATGGAAATTTGATGTTGGTTCCTTGGAGCTATTGGAATGAGTTGGGTGCGTGGATGGGTGGTGTTTCATATTTTAATTGTATCCCCTTATCTTCATAGAATCATATCATTTGGTGGGGGTAAATAGAAATTGGAGGATTGTGAAAGAGAAAGTGTAAGGAGATTGTATATCTTGGAGATGATCATTGATATAGAGCTCCCATGTATATCAAATCCTTGAAGAACACTAAGCAAGTTATTGAGATAGTTTGTTATATAGTTATGTACACAATCTTCTATTTTTTTGTTAATTATGTGTAGAAAACCTCTTTCTATCATTTAAATTTAAATGCCTATTAATGAAATCTTTTCCATTTAGGAGTAAAACAACGTGAGGATATTTTCCCTCTTTCTTTCCTTCTTGTTATTTCCTTCATATAATAAACTATGTTGAAATGAAATTATAATTTAACCTAATATCACAACATATTCATATTTCTTTGATTAGTAGCACCCCTAGCTCTCCAAGATTAATTTTTGACATATTAATTTCCAAAAAACACTTAAGGTTGAATTGCATCAAATTATTTCCTTTGAGTACACACCAAATGATGGATGTAACTATAAGTTCTTTCATCCCAAAGGTTGAATGTGGAAAACTAACCATTTCTATCATATAGCCATCCAAAATAGTTCATTATCACACACCAATTCCTTCATTAATGCAATATTTTGTGATCTGTTAGCCCATAGATTGGTAAGCAATAATCCCACATCATCCTATTTCTTTGTTCCCTCTACTTCCTTTAGTTTTATTCCAATATCATTTTCCTAATTTCGATTTTTTCACCATATGCTGCAACCACTTTGTTTTATCAAGGCTTAAAATTCATTCTTAACATGATTCCCCTAGGGAAACCACCATTTGGTCGGAGAAAATACAACCTAAAGAGAGAGGACGAGCTATTGTAAGTGCACAAAACTAGCCCCATGATGCTTAGGAATTTACATCAACTAGGCATTTGGAGGAAAGGTGCTTGGCCCTAAGAGCATTGTGACAACATGGAATAGCTTAGGAGGAATAATGCTTGACTATAGGATGCTTGGGTTGAGGTCACATTACTTGATTAGTTGTGCACCTAGGACAAATATGTTGAGGAGTAGTGTTGGATATACATTGGATGCATGTCTAAGAGAGCGAGGAGCAATGTGAGGAGTGCTTGACATTTAGATTCCATGCTTAGATAATGTGACACTTGAGGATTGATCTCTTGACATGTGTACACCTTAGAGAGAGAGTGCTTCACTTGGAAACCTTATCTTTTGGATTATATTAGGTTGCTCATGAACATAGTCCACTTTAATATTATTGGTCTCCCTTACCTACTCTACATAAATAAGGGAGAATGCATTTTTATGTAATGTACAAACTACCACATATTTGTAATTGACTTGGAGAGGTCTTGGTGCTTATATGATGTAAGAGATGAATACTTAGGGTTCATGGTGCAAACCCTAGAGGAGATATGAATATGAATGCTAGCATTAATGATGATCTTAAGTCTTATAACTTGTGTGATGAAATACAAAAAAATAACTAGGGTTCATGTGATATAAACCTTCAAGTAAGAGCATGGAGCACTAGACAAAAAAAAGTAGCCATTTGATCATAGAGTCTTGTTTATGGACATGTCTTGAAGTAAATATACTTGTGTTGATGAAAGGGAGGAAGGAACTAGGTTTTGTGAGAGGAAAAAACTAGAGAAGGTATGATGTGCCAAATTTTAATGTCCTTGTGTAAGAGTGATATGGGGTTTTTGGCAAACAAACCCTATAAGGGACTCATAAAACTTTGCTTAGAGATCTTGTGTAATGCAAGTGGGAGATCAAGGTTGGATATCTTGATGTTGTTGCTAGCTTATGTCAACCCTTTGGACTAGGTAATAATAACTTCTTTTGTTGCCTTGTTTAGTCATGTTTGTTTGTTTAGGGTCCATAGATGATGATTAATTCTCTAGCTAAGGTTTGGAAACATTTGGAGTGTCCTAGCTTATGGTAAGATTGAAGGAAATGTTGCAATAATTTGTGATAAGATGATAATTTATATATGCTTATAACTTCATTTGATGTATATATGAAGTGTACCCTTTTATCAAAACTTGTGTACTTGTAGATATGATTTGTAACTTATATTCTAAATGTTATTGAGTAGTTCCAAGTGTAGTTTATGTATGTTTAGTTAACATAATAATGACCAATTGATTTTGGGTAATTTAACAAGTAAACATAAGCCAAGAAAGTAGATTTGTGGTTGTAACAAATCTACATTTCATAATTAGTTTCCATTTCTGTTATATGTTAGAGAATTGTCCCTAAAGTTGTGAATGTTCTCCCCTTGACATACATTGTTTTGATGTTTATTTTCTTGGGGTTCCCTATGTATTTTGGTTGGGGATTAGTGAAACATATTCTATTGTAGTTTGCATTTGAGTTTCATCCATAAGGTCGAAAGTTCACAAGAGATAGATCCAAATAACATCAAGTTTTGATGTGAAATTGTAGAGTTTGTCATAAGCATGGATTTCACAAAATTTCCACATGCTGTTTCAATTGTTTTGTATCGAGAAAAGGTTCTTGACATATTATAGGTTCTTGGGTGTGAAATAATTTTGAACTAGGAATAAGTGCTTGAAACTTAGAAGGACGATCTACTTGATTTGTTATTTATTTTAGTTAGAGTTGTATTATAGATTTTTAGAGATGACTACTCTATGTCTTAAATATTACAATAGGTTGGAAGGTGCTTTCAATTTTACACCTTGGAAGTGTAGGTTGAAAATGATATTGGAAGATGTTGATATATAGGAGCATGTAGAGAAAGAGATCACTAAACGTATCGATCCTAAGGCTTTGGTTAAGGATAATAAAAATGATTCCAAGGAAAAGATAATAACTAGTCACTTGGTGAAGGATCATTTGATCACTCACATTATAGAGAAAAGTCTCGACAAGGTGATGTATGATGGTTTGATTTCATTATAATATAGTGTGAACATCTCTAGGAAGATGGTATTGTGAAACACGCTCTCATCCATCTACATAAGGGACATGGATTTAGTCCTTAGCTACTTGGGGAGGATCACATAGTTGAGAGATCAGTTGTCTACCATAGGGAAAAAATTGGGGGATGAGGAGTTGGTGCCCAAATACTTTAATGAGTTAACTTCATATTAATAACAATTTGAATAAAATATTTGTGCTCATGGGGAGTTACAAACTTTTAAGGAGATATAGGATGACTTTGTGTAAGTAGATACAAGGTTATGGCATGCATAAACTAAGAAAAGTGGAGCAAAAAGTGTATAAATTGTAGTTGGAGTGGATGAGTTAACATCCTATCCTAAGACTAAATTATCCATGGTATCTTGCTCATGTATCAACAATATGTTGGTTGTTGTGTGTTATGTAGATACTGGGGCATCAAGGCATATGGATCATGGTAATAAAATCTTGAGAAAGTTTCAAAAGCAACATGGAGGAATACACATGGGGATGGGTAAAGATACTAGTTAACCTATGAAAGGATTAGGCTCCATCCTTATATATTCCTTTAGGTGATGTTATTGAGTTGAATACTTTTTTGTTTGTTCTTAGTTTAGAGAAAAAATCCTCTTTAAGTTTATTATATGACAAATTTTTAGTGTAGAGTTGCATTGGAAAGACAATAGTGCACTATCAATGATTTTAACTTAGAAAATTTGAGGACTTTGGCTAGAGGTTTCTAGTGTCATGGAATTTTAGGTTACTTCTTAATCTTGTCACATTGGTATATGCTAGTGGGAAGCTTGGCGGGCCTTTTATTTTTGAGGAGGCACATATAATACATGTGTGTTTGGATGCCATGGATATAAGTTAAAAAACTATTGTGGAACCAATAATGTATTAACTCTTCAATACATGGCTTCATATTGATACCATGACATGGGTAGATCGACTTCATTTCCATCGAAGCTAATAGCCCCCTCTTCTAAGAGGGTGCCTTTATCAACAAAATGATCCACAACCTAATTGTTCTCCCTTAGTATATAGAAAGAGTTGATACTAGAAAAGTTAAGCATCGCCTTTTTAGCCCGATCCAATACTAAATTTAGAATATGATCATCAACATTAGTCTTTGAAACTATTTTTCCAATAACGAGCTTTGAGTCCCCTATAACCATCAAAAGAGTGGATATTAGCTTCAATTGCAATATTTAGACCTTGCATTGATGTGTAAGCTTATAATAAATTATTGAATGCAATACCAAGATGCCAAGCATATATTAGTGCTATTGTTCCTCTAGAGATTATAATAAACCCCCAACATACACTTGCCACACCAATACTTTTTGTTTCTTAATTAATGTGGAATTAAGATGAATTTATACTAGCAAATAAATAAATCAATTATTGCAAAAAATGTTGAAAATGTAATAAGGAATGATTTCTTTGACTTGTGCCTTAGTCAAAGATTCTAATCCGAATTCAATCTCATAATTGCTAGAGTTAGTTTTCAATTAACATGCGTGAAGTGGCTTATCACTAGTTTATTGTTAGTTAATTCGAGTTAGATGGCTAAAATTAGCTAACTAGTGGAGTTATCTCTAGTTTCTATTAGTTAATTGATCTCTAGTTCTAGAATAGAGATAATTATGAGTTTAGTTGGGTAGTTGACTTTCTATTAACTCAACCGAGTCTCAGTTAACTAGTTGCAACTACTAAATTTAGCCCTAGTAGGTCATGCAATTCGAATTTCCTATTGAGATTGAATGAAGGCACAAAACTATTTATTCATGGTACATAAGTTTTTGTGTGCAAAGCTTGAGAAGTAAACAAAGCAATTTCTTTTGGGAATTGCAGAAGGAAATATGGGATATTCCTTTATTAGGGTTAAAATTTCACTAGGAAATATGGGATATTCCTTTTTTTAGGGGTAAAATTTCACTAGGAAATATGAGCTCCTAGAAAGCCTTATTTGCCTAAATGTCGGCAAGTCTTGTAGAGAGTTGATCAATATTGTAGGGAGATTTAGGCTTGAAGCAAATTCTATGTAATAGATCAGATTGTTCAGTTGATTTAATACAAGCAAGAGGGGTTTTTCCCAGTTGGGTTCCCTAAATAAATTTTGTGTTCTATGTGTGATTGTGTTTCTATTCGCAAATTTTTGGTAGAGAAATCTTGTGTCTTTTGTTATCAGTTTGATCTCATTAGTAGTTGCAAGGTTTCAAGGATTTTCTACATGGTATCAGAGTTGAAAACAAGATAGAGACCAAGTTCCTTGATCAGATTCAAAGCACATTGAAGAGGAGATCAATTGGTGCAGGAATGTGCAGGAATCATGTCAGTCTATGGTTTGAGGACAGAGCATGCCCTAGAAAGGACTTCAAATTTCTATGCATGGAAGGATAGGATGGAGGATGTGTTAGATGATAATGGAGTTTTGGAATACATCAAGACTGATATTCCTAAACCTCCTGCATCATATGCACAACAACTAACTCAATGGAGGAAGGATATTGCCAAATCTAGGAGGATGATCCTAGAAGGAGTTAGAGACCATATTGTTCCAAATTTGCATGGGAAGGAGATAACATTCTAGATATGGAAGGACCTTACTAATATTTTCGAAAGTAGTAGTGATGCCAAAAAATTAGCTTTGAAGGACAAATTGAGGAACATTCAAATGGGAAAGAATGAGACTATTATTTCATATCTATCCAGGTTTTCTTAAGTGAGGGATGATCTGGGAGGTTTTAGAGAAATAGCTCCACTAACAGATCTGGTGAGTCTTTCACTTCTTAGGCTTCCAAAATCTTGGCAAAGTTTCGAGGATGTTGTGAATGGCAGAGATAATCTCCCTGACTAGGAGAGATCTCATGCAGGAAGAGATAAGGAGGAATACAAGAGATGGAGTCTCAGCTAGGACTTATGAGGAGGAGAACTTTGCACTAGCTAGCAAAGGGAAGAAAGCTAAGGGAAAGAAGGACCAGGGCAAGCTGAATCTAGTCACAATGGAGGCAAGAAAAAAAAGTATCTTATCCAGATCAAGTGTTTTCATTGCCATGAATTTGGACATTATGCTACAAAATGTCCAAACAATAAATCCAACAAGCATGTTGCAACAACAACGAGAGGAGAAGCACTATCTTCTCAGTTCGAATTGGATTTCGGTTTGATAGCTTGCATTGCAAGATTAGTTCGAGGTAGTGTGTGATATATTGACTCATGGACTTCATTCCACATGACAGGGAATACAGATTTCTTCAATAGTTTGGAAGAGAAAGACATGCAATTCCATAGATGGTAGCAAATAACATGACCAAAGGAGTTGGTACGGTGAGATTTAAGAGGGAGTATGGTTCCCTTCTCCATCTCAAGAATGTGATGTATGTTACAGGATTGAAGAAAAACCTTGTCTTAGTAGTAGTCCTTGAAGACAAATGGAATGATGTTGTATTTAGCAAAGGGAAGACCTACCTCAAGCGTTCTACTTCAAGACAAGTCAATCATATTGGGGTTAGGATCAAGAGCCTCTACAAATTGGAGGTTGATGGATGTACAACCTTGAGAAGCAAGGCATAGAGTTCTCAGAGTAGAGAAGTGGTGGTTGAGTGAAATCAGGATAAAACTCTCAAGATGGAGCCTTAGAGAATATCTCAATTTCAGTCTACGTTAGTTGAAAATTGGGTTGACCAACAGGATGATGATGAGGACCATAGCCTAGGGCAAGTGGAGGAAGGCACTCAGTCAAAGACTTTCAATATAGGGAAAGTTCGAGCCAAGTGGGCAGAGGATTTGGTTAAGGGAGCTCAGAAGAGAGTTGAGTCTCCCAACACCTCGAAGTGGACACCCAAATACATAGGGTACATGACTCTTTCTAGTTCAAAGGGAGTAGCTGCAGTGGTAGAGAACTTGGTGGAGATGAAGATAGATCTAGGTGGACGAGGTTCTTCCAAGAAGCCCTTCCTCGCTAAGAGGGAGTGTTGAAAATGTGGCAAGGAATGTCTTCTTTGACTTGTGCCTTATTCAAATATGCCAATTTGAATTCAATCTCATATTTGCCTGAGTTATCTTTTAGTTAACGTGTGTGATGTGGCCTACCACTAGTTTATTGTTAGTTAATTCGAGTTAGATGGATTTCAGTGAGTTGTGGACTAGTTGATGGATAAAATTAGCTAACTAGTGGAATTATCTCTAGTGTCTATTAGTTTTTTTTTTTTTTTTTTTTAAATCTATTAGACTAACCTAAGTACCCACGGGGGATTTGAACCGGTGACCTATCGCAAGGAATGCCTTAACAACACACCCATTCACCGTCAATCCAAAGCCTCGTGGGCTCTAGTGTCTATTAGTTAACTGATCTCTAGTTCTAGAATATAGATAGCTATGAGTTTAGTTGGGTAGTTGACTTTCCATTAACTCAACTAAATCTCAGTTAACTAGTTGCAACTACTAAATTTAGCCCTAGTAGGTCATGCAATTTGAATTTCCTATTGAGATTGAATGAAGGCACAAATCTATTTATTCATGATACGTAGGTTTTTGTGTGCATAGCTTGAGAAGAAAATATAGCGATTTCTCTTGGGAATTTCACAAGGAAATAAGAGAAATTCCTATTTCTTAGAGGTAAAATTGTGCTAGAAAAAAGAAGCTCCTAGTAGGCCTAATTTTCCTAAGTGTTGGGCAAGTCTTGTAGATATTTGATCAGTGTTGCAGTGAGCTTCAAGGTTGAAGTAGATTCTATGTAATAGATTAGATTTATGAGTTGATTTAATACAAGCAAGAGTGGTTTTTCCTAGTTGGGTTTCCCATATAAATTTTGTGTTCTATATGTGATTATGTTTCTATTCATTGTTCTCTTTCCACAAATTTTTGGTAGAGAAATCTTGTGTCTTTTATTATCAGTTTGATCTCATTAGTAGTTGCAAGGTTTCAAGGATTTTCTACGAAAAAAAACTTACTATTTAAGATATTTAATACATATTTTTATAATATTAATAAAATTTAAAAAAAAGGGAAAACACATTTTGCATTATGTATAAAGTTATTTAACACATATAATAACAAAAAAATTAATTTTTCTTTATTTTAATTTTATATTTTATAAACAATAAAAAATATTTATATCATTTTTTTGTTGAATTAAAGCCTTCTATTAACTAGAAAGAATTACAAATTTTCTATCTCCCTATGTGCCTTTGGTCTACCACTGGGGAAACCAGACCATTGGAAAAACATGAGAGATTTTATCCAAAAAGAAATAGATACCATAAGTATTTAAAAAGAATATAGAACCAAGGCTTATCATCCAAAGAGATTATCATGAAAACTAAACAAAATCTATTAGCCTTCATTGGCATAGACAAACTAAGACAACATATATGTAAAAAAACTCCAAACATTCAAACAATTAAGAAGAGGTGGAGGCATCCAACTCAATAAGCACAGGGTCAATGGGATTATCAGAAGGAGTAAGTTTGTTTCCGCATGATGACTATCTCGATCCTTGCTAGGTACTTGTCCATATCTTTGAATTGTAGTTGGAGTTTTTCCATCATAAAAAATATTTAGTCTTTTGTGTCATTTCATTAAAAAATAATTTTACTTAAGAGCATCTTTAGCTGTTAGTAGAGATTCACAATATGAAAATATTGATTTTGTCACCCCCTCTTATGGCCTGTGTCAAGCACCCAATTGGCCACAATCACTATAACCTCTTAATCAGAATGATAATAATGATCTATGATGATCTCCTTCTCCTCTTCCCTTATTTCCTACCAGACCTTAGGTGGGGTTTGCATATGAAACAGTTGAGCCGAGGACTGGGCTTGAGCTCTTGCACACGAACCCCCCAGAGAACCTCACCCTCCTGTGCGTTGTCGAGACCTAACTCGTTGACGAGTCATGGTTGCTACATTTTGGTGAGGAACCAAGACCAATAATGATGTAGGCCCAAATGTGAGGGAAAACATAGATCAAATAAAATACCTTTGCAGACTAAGGGAAACCAGAGTTCACAATTGTTCTGAGCTGCTCAGGCTAGTAGCATTTGTTGTAATCTCCTTTAACTCTAACCTCCGAACAATAGGGAGAAACCTTAATAACTAGAATGGGAACATATGATGGGTGGGAGGACTCAGGCCAAATCAACACTCAAAAAGCCCCTTAGCAAAGCACAACATAGCCAAGAGATCCATCAAAAGATGAGGAGGAAAGTTTCCAAACCCATTGCAAAGAAATACAAGGAGTGTGAGTGATCAAACATAAGTAGATAAGTATAAACTATACCAAACTGGATTATAGTCAACATCATCATAAACTACAGTAAATGTAGTGTGAGAAACTTCCTATATCTAAATGACAACCCACCAAATCCAATATTACATACTAGAAAGGACAAACCTTGTTTAATTCTCATTAACACCTTATCAAACAATACACTAAACTAGTTCCATGTTGCCACCCTCACCCTCCCTACCTCCGTTCTCACTCTGTTTGAGATAAACTATTTATATTCAATTAATTAATTAAATTAGCTATTATTTTATACTTAATTAATTACTATTCGAATTTTATATTTAAACATGATATCCAAATTTTATATTTAAACATTGTATCCAATATTGAATTATAATTATTATTTGAATGCACTTTTCAGTCCTTGCGTTCCCTAAGATTATGGTGTATGGTTAAATATGATGTTAATGTTTGAAAGTGTATCATAAATTTTGAAAGAAGTGTTGTCATAGGAGTTGTGAAGTCTCGGTTGCCACTAGCGTCAATTAATATCTTACCCAAAATTGGAGAGAGGAAAAAGGAGCCACACTTCCCACTCAAATTAATATCTAGTTAGAGTCCCGTCTCAAATTAATATCTAGTTAGGAAAAGTGGTCATGACCTAATAATTCATAAGGAGATGAACATGTTAAAGGCAATGGGCAAGCACCTAATTCACAAACAATATTATCGCGGCAGTATAAAGTATTCGAAATATGGTTGATTTTCAATTAATCTCAGTTTGACTGGAAAATTAAACAATATTTTCTAAAATTAATATTAAAACTAATTTAATTTTTTTGGTTAAATTAATTTAAGTGTCATTATTATATAATGACACTGATGTACCAACAATGGTCAATTTATATAAATGTTGTTACTACCATCCTACATTAATGTTATGGCCTACAAAACAATTTCACTGACTATTGGTGCTGGTATCATGAGACTCCAACGTGGACAAGAGATGTGCATTACAAGGTTTAAAATATGAAAAATAAAAACTCTCAGCTACATTTACTATCAATCGAAGATAAGATTTCTTTAATTAATTAATAAAGCCATTGGTTATAAATCAATTATTATTCCTCCACATTATTTTAATTAACAAAGTTATTGATTATTTTCGAGAATTGGAATGTCATAATGACTATGAAAAAATATTTAAGTTATTATTCCCACAAACTTAAGAGACTCGGTGAAAAACAAATTTTATTTTTTATTAATATATATTTTTTAATTATAGAAACATTAATTTATTTTATTTTAAAATAAAAATAAAATATAAGATTTTTTTTTTAAAAGAGAATAGTTTTTGGTTAATTTCTATGGAGTGTTATATATAATATATTTTTATAATTTTATTTATTGTTTTAATAATATTATTTGTCAATAAATAATTTATGAATTATAATAATTATATATGATGATGATGATGGTTAACGTCTGCTGAGACCAAACATTGGTCTATAAGACTTAAAGAAACAAATTATTTAATTTGATTTAAGATTTTATTCCTATGCTCAAAAAGCTTGGAGAGAAGCCTCTCGAGCTCACTATAATTTTGACATTGTAAAAGGCTAGGAAGTTCAGTATGGTAACAAAGATTGTGAAACTGAGATCTAATGTGGTTGTACGCGAGGCACTCTAAGAGGAAGTGGTTTTCATCCTCGATGTTCCTATTCTCACATATATGACAGATCCTTTCCATCCATGGCGTTTTAGGAACTGCCCAACGACTTGTTTCACTATGAAGCTCATAAGAATTCGTTCTAATCTTTGCTATATTTTTTCTTGTTTGAGCTAGTTAAAATAGAGAGATACTTTTGATCTTCTAGGGTGGGGTTGATGACCTTCTTATGATAACTTAATTTTCTTTTAGCCGCTAAATCTTTCTCACACCACATTTTTCTTTGAACTTAGAAGTAGCAATATCTTTAATGTTATTTATGTTTTGCAATGCATCATTCTCGTTGATCTCCCAATAGTTTAACTAGGCCCTTGTGTCTTTATGCCACCCCTGATTGAACCTTAGGTGGTTTTGGCTGGAATTTAAAGCTAGCTTAGGAACTCTATGATCGTCTATGTTATTGAGTTTGTGCTTGTATAGCAGAAACTTAATCATAGCTAGGCTCTCAATAGGGGAAAGACCTGCTTCTATATATATTAATAATTTATTTATTTTTCTATCACTAATTTATTTGAGTTATTTATAATTTTCTTTCTTATATATTTACATTCTATTTTATTTTTGGACAATTTTATTTACTTATTAGTCTGTTACAGGTAGGTATATTGTGTTTGATAAACACTTTTCGTTGTTGGATCAAAAATTAAATGACACTTTACCATATTTAATTTACAAAAAAAATTATTTTTATTTTTAATTTTCTTTCTTTTCATTCGCTTAAATGTGTTGGGTCTTATTTTGTAATCATGACATCCAAATAGAACAATACCTGACGTGGGTTTAGTGTTCTCTTTTAAGGCCTTGATGTTCTCTTATTTAGTCTAATTTCATAATAATTTTACCACTACCCACAACAATGAATACTTCTAACAATAAACATCATGTGTCTGCAAAGCAATCAACCAATCACCTAGTAAAATTTTATGCAGGCACTCTAAGTAGGTTCCTGAACCAACTGGCTAGGTAGATGATAAATTAAAAGAAAAAAAAAAGTTGTTATATAACATCTTGGAAAAAAAACAACATGACAACAATAATACTTTGACCAATATTTTGACTAATAATATTTGACTGAAACTAATTACATTACATCCATATAAAGTAAATTAATAATTAAATTAAATTAAGAAGTAAAAACGCTAACTATACCGCCCTATGTAAAACAGTACAATATAAAGATCATTAATTTTAATATCTATAGATATAAATTTGAAACGAATACTAAAAGATAAAATAAAACATATAAAGGTGAGGTTTATATATTAATATTTATTTTGCTATGTGAGCTTCCTCTTGCCTCCATGTAGGTTGTAATATTCAAAAACCAGCATTGACTTCGGATTATTTTTTCATCAAAATGTGCTGTTTTAATATACTTTAAAAATTTGAAGCAAAAATGAGAGGTCATTTTTTTTTTTTTTAATATTACATAAATGAAAGGGGATAAATGAAATGATTGCTGAATACTTTTGTTTAAAATATAAATTTTAAAGTATATTAAAGAATATAAAGCTGATGCTTTTGGGTAAAATACAAATTTGAAGTGGAAAAATAAGATGGTCGTGAAATTATTTTGATTAAATAAAATTTCAATCTCATAGTCGACGTAAATATTTACAAATATGAATTTAATGTTCTAGAAGCAAGAAATGTAGAATGACATCTAACATAAGTATCTTATACCAGCGTTCATGCCTATGCAAAATCTCTAATACATAGACTTCTACGCAACTCCTCCAGCAGTATGAAATGTAAAAGTATATAAGATAGCTTAAACCATATTGTGGTTTCGTAAGTCTCATTAGACTCATCATTTTTGTTAATCTAGGGTCTTCTCCTTCAAGCGTAATAATCTCATGCATCATTAAGACATGGTCAGACTCGGGCTCATGTGGAAAAGGTATGTCTGAACATTTTGGGTTTCAGCATGGATTGACTGAAGTGGAAGGAGAAGCTTCTCCCGTTTTGAGATGATGGTTTATATGTATAACAGATTCAGCAAGTGTACATAAATTTACAGTAGCTTTACATTCTGGACAAGTAACTTCCAAAGGATTGAAGTTAACTAGTTGGGCAAACTCAAAAAGAGAAATATGTTTACAAGAAGTAGAGCTAGAACAGGCGGTATCAACAATGGAAGGATCTCGATAATACTTTGAACTCTTACAGGCTTTCTCAATACCTCTGTAATCAATGGTAGATCTTCTAGGAAAAGACAAAACTGCAGAAGACTGGTTTTCTTTGATATCGGCAGAGGTTATTATTTTTGGAACAAGAGGCTTGGATTATTGACAACCCAGTGTTCGGTAAAGGTGAGGTCTTCCCATCTGATAGTTTGATGCTCTATTTTTTGATTCTTTGAATCAGTGAGAACAACAACACTAGATTTAGAATCACGACTGGGAGTATGTTTTATAGCTGGCCATAAGGTATTAGTATGCCGAAAGCATCCTCTGGACTGTATGGCTATGTTATGTCTTTTTTGATGCATATCAAACCCTGATGTCTGAATCTGCAATTGTAAGATATCATTGATAGTTTCATCAAAGACATAAACTAAAAAGTTAGGATAGCAATCAAAAAAGACTGGGCCATGTGACAAGGGGGCAACTATACCACCGATCAAGGAATCTATATACTTGTTGTGGGTAAGATCACGGACTGTAGCTAACACAAAAGTATTTAACCCTTGATGAGTTAAGGGGTTGATTCCTATTCTGATGCATCCCAAATGAAGATATTTTGTTTTCAATCTCTTAGCCTCGGCCTGTAAAACTTTAGGATCCAATAAAGGAATGGACTGGATATTGTCAGAGTTTTCCTGGATCTGACTTATAGACTCCTTAATACTAATTCTAGTAGCGGCTTTCAAATGAAACATGGATAAGTCATTATAAACTTCAGAGGCAGAAATAGCAGGTAATTGCCAACGGGCAAAAGGCTGGGTTTCTTCATATTCAAGTTCTGCTTGATTTAAGACTCTACTAGAACTTGATGCAAACATATCCCTAAGAGGGTTCTCTTCTGCAGATGACTCTCTGTCTTCTAATTCTCGGAAAGAAACAGACTTCCGGAATGAATCCATTATAATATGAGTGATGATTTTAGAATACCGACCTCTTGAACTAGACATTACTCGCTCAATATGATAGGATACCACACAATGTGATAGGATTCCAAATCCTAATTTTGAAATTATTGAGGGAAAGAAAGACCCTGTTTATGGGTTTAAAGAAATGAGACTCCTAACCATCTCCTATCAGCAACACCATGTCAAAGTGAACATCTACATCAAAGGAGAAATGTTTGAACTTACAACACTCGGAGATTCAGGAGCTGATGTAAACATCCTCAATAAGAAGATCACACCAGCCAAATATTGGGTCTCTGCTAAAAGGGATGTTATAGGATTGGGCAATAAAATGCTCAAATATGAGGTGCCTAAGGCATCTATCTGTTTTGAACATCACTGCATCAACCTGAAGTTTGCAGTTGCAGATATCCCAGTTGACTGCATTCTAGGAAACATCTTCTTAGCAGCTGTTGAGCCGCATGGGTCAACAAGATTGGAAGATAATAAAGCTGGATATTTTATCTCTGTTCCCACTTCTAAAGGAACAAGAAAAAGGATTGAGTTGCCATACATCTCGAATCCCCGAGTTTCTACAATGGTCCAGACTGTCCAAAACCTGGACAAAGCAGAAGCCAGATTGTCAGATCTTAAGGATCTGAAATCCACACTCAGAGTGGAAGAACAGCTCAAAGATCCTCAAGTAAAAAGAAAGATTGAGGACTTAAAGAAGCAGATTGAAGAAGAATGCTGCTCAGAAGAACCAAATGCATTTTGGCACAGAAAGAAGCATACAGTAGAGCTCCCATATAAAGAAGGGTACAAAGGTAAGCCCTGTAAGAGCATAGCTATTCCCATGAATAAAGAATATAGAGATCTTTGTCAACAAGAAATCAAATAGCTTTTAGAAAGAAAGCTTATCAGAGAATCCGATAGTCCCTGGAACTATTATGGGTTCTATGTCAACAAGAGAGCCGAACAAATCAGAGGCATCCTGAGGCTGGTAATAAATTTTAAACCTCTGAATTTTGTGCTTGCAGATGATACCTATCCTATTCTTCACAAAGGAGATTTGATAAGTAGGATAGTTGGAGCTAAAGTGTTCTCTAAGTTTGATTTGAACGCAGGATTCTGGCAAGTTGCCATTGCAGAAAAAGACAAATTCAAAACTTCTTTCAGTATTCTAGCAAGCCACTACAAGTGGAACGTCATGCCTTTTGCTTTGAAGAATGCTCCATCAAAGTTCTAGAAGGTAATGGACAAAATTTTTAAGCCATACTTTGACTAGCTTATAGTTTATATAGATGATGTTCTGATCTTTTCTAAGAACATCCAAGATCCTTTTAAGCATGTGCATACTTTCAAGCAGTTAGTTAAGCATAATGGTCTTGTTTTGAGTAAGAAGAATATAGAAGTCTTCCAGACTACTATCAAGTTTCTTGGCCACACTATTTCCAATGGCCAGATATCCTTACAGAAACATGCTTTAGAGTTTGCTGACAAATTTCTTGATGTTATCACAGACAAGAATCAACTACAAATATTTTTGGGATATTTGAATTATGTCAGTAACTTTTATCAAGTTTGTGCCAGTGACAGGAGTGTGTTAAATAAGAGACTCAGGAAGAATCCACCACAATGGACAAAAGTCCATACAAAGGCTGTCCAGAATATTAAAGCCAAGGTAAAGTCTCTTCCCATATTATATGTTGCAGATGATAATGCATTCAAGATTGTCGAAACAGATGCAAGCAATATTGGATGGGGAGGCATCCTAAAACAAAGAACTAGCAAAACTGAACAAATTGTTCAGTATGCATTTGGGACTTGGAATTCAGCTGAGCAGAATTACTCCACTATAGAGAAAGAAGTCAAGGCTGCGTGGAACTGCATCATCAAGTTTGATGTCTACTTGGTAAATAAATAGTTCTTACTTAGAAATGATGCTTCAGCACTACATAAAGTTTTAACGAAAGACATCAAAAATCCAGGAGAGGCTAAATTTTCCAGGTGGCAAGCACTCTTTGCTAATTTTGACTTTCAGGTAGAACACATAAAGGGAGATAAGAATTGTCTTCTAGACTTTGTTAGCAGAGAATACATTCAGCCTCAAGAACACATTATGGTAATAGTCACATAATGGGACCAACATTAGAAGCAAGAGGTCCTTCGTACCATTCTTGACAACCAAGATTGGGAAGAATACAAAAAAAAAATTGTAAACCCACTTGGTAGTTAAGAAAAACAAAAGTACTAGATGCCAATTTGCAGGCACATACAATCATCCAACATCTAGTACCTGAAAGAAAAGTGTATCCAAAAGGAAGCAAATGGATACATGATATGATTGATGAGAAAGCAAAAAGAGAAGCCAGATTTGCAGAAGTTGCTTTGCAACAAGATTTTCATGATATATCCGGCATATGGTATCATGGAGGGGCCCGCAATGGAATATATGAAAAATATTTTTGCATTCATCGTACCAGAAATCCAACATGGTCCTGGCCTACCCACAATGCGGCCACATGGCCAAAAGGAGATCCTAAAGTTATTTTTCCTGACACAGTTTATGATTTTTCAGGATACAAAAAGCTATGGTGGGATTTTCTTAATGTGGACGATAAAGAAGAGACTCATTATACTAAATTCAAGTTTAGTACATCAGGGACCTTCCAGAGAAATCAACAATGTGACTGGTTCCAACAGTGGTGGCTTGACTATGGTGTTAACAGAACAACCATGGATCCAGTTTATCATGAATCATATTGCAGGAACCATTGTGACATATGCTTTGAACATAATATTGGAGAATGCTTCCATAATATTTATAAAATTGTTAGAGAAATGACAGTTGGAGAATGGACACCATTTCATGATGTAAATAATACCTTAAAAGAATACATGAGTGGTCATTATGAATGGTTGGTTTTAACCAAAATAAAGCATCAAATCATTTTGGGAAAACCAATGATTGTCCGAAGGATTTTTACTAAAGCCTGGGATGAATTATTGTACAAAAAATATAGATTCCCAGAAATCATTGTTTTCTGACGGTTCTCATGGGCTTGTCTGTTAAAAGCATCCATTATTGTAATAATGTAGTCCAGTCACAAGGACTTAATTGTGGCCAGCTTTCTCGTGGGCTTTGCTGTACAAAAGCATCCACTTTGTAATCCCAACAATAATTTCTCGTGGGCTTTATCAAAAGCATCCACTGTATAAACAGTATAGACAGCATATTTCCTGTAGAATTTAATTTTCCGGACTGGAATCTTTGTGCGGAAGTCACCTCGGTGTTACCCGAAAGCAATGATTCCATCCACCTGTCCGATGCTCTATAAGAATGTTTGTCCCCTCTCACTTGTTATAAATTAAGGGTAAGGCTCATTCATGGGAATTCGGAGTTGGAGTGTTTAGAGTCTTAGCGATCTGAGAAGCCTGCGTATCAGTGTGCTCGGCACTGGTAAGAACCTAAAGTGGCCATATCTATTAGAAGTTTGAAGTCAATTAGTCTGTAGATGAGTCGAGTCTGTATATTCTGAGGCAGAGCCTATCTGTTGCCAGGTAGCCTTCGGTATTGCTTGTTCCTCTGTGAATGGCATAAAGCCCAATAAATGCAACGATAGTCAATCTCTGATAAGGAATTCTCTTTGTCATCTGTGATCTTCTCTCTATCATAAGAGATCTGTAATCTGAATCCATTCTGAGAAATAATATGAGTATACATTTCCGCATCTGAATACCTGTGCGCATTTTAATTGTCTGTTGTGGTAGTAGTTTGTCTCGCAATCTTCATTCGAAGTTCACAGGAAGTTCATTAGGGGTTCGCCAAAGGATCGAAGGGACGCCAGACCGTTGTTAGGCGAGGAAGCCGTGTGTTGAGGTCGCAGAGCGTGAAAGATCTGAGTAGGTTCACACTAAGTTCACCACTGGTTCACCAGGAGTTGGTTGAAGACAAACGAAGAGACGCAGCAAGGCCAAGAGTCGAAGCAAGCTTGTGACAGAAGCCCCTGCTCTAAAAGTATATATAACAAAATAATAAATCTGTCACATCTATTTTATTATTATTATTATTATTATTATTATTTTAATAAATAATTTTTTTTTTCTTACTATTTTAGATGATATAATTCATTATTTTGTAAATGCTAAAATGTAATATTATTCTTAACATATTTTTCATATTTAAAAAAATAAAATAATTGAATAAAAGTCAATATTAAAAGAGGATTGGTATATTGTAAAATACAATGTTGATGTTTTAATAAATTAATCTTTTTTGCAATAATATAATATAAACTTTTGATCTATATCTATCTGTATATTTGCTTAGTTAGCAATTATGTTTTGTGCGTTTTCTACATTGATAGATTCAACTTTATCTAACATAAGTGTAGAATCAAAAAGAGTTATACACTTAGGTTTTAATGTTTAAAGTTGTGAAATTTCTTTTTATCTAGATCGATAGATTCAACCTGAACTAATACAGGTGTGAAATCAAAAGGAGTCATTCTCCATTGATTTGTAGGCTTAGCTCACTATTCTAAACATATATTTTAATGCTTAGAGTGGTGAAGCTCCATAAAAATACATAAGCTAATGTTGGCTTATATGGGCCTGACCCAGGTTCGCAAGAGTTATTTAGCCAAACAAATCTTGTAGCTACCGAACCTTTCGACAACAGCCCGCGGAGCGCAGACTAAGGTCTCACCCGAGGTAGCAGGGGAGGGTGCTGGAACTAGGTTTCCGTACCCTTGGGATGTCTTGATGTGGTGTGAAAGGTTCGCACTCTGTTTAGTGGCTTCGTACCACTCGGTCTCGCGTAGATCTGGATCAAGGAAACTCCTTACTACTTATTAATGCACTGTTTATATATGAGATCTACCTTTTATGGTCTTTAAGCAAACATTTACTAGAAATAACCAGTTCACGCACCTAGAAAAGATACAGATTTACATAGACTCATAACATAAGCATAAGTGCATATATCAAACAGTTATACCAACCATAAATTAGACAGATCCGTAATAATTCAGATTTAACACAGAATTTCAGAATCAACTTATCTTTATTCACTTCCTTCACCAATACATCTAGATCCTCCCTGTGCACTTAGCTGCAGGGGTCCGCGCACACAGCTGCAGACTCTACTAGGCCTCTGCGCACACATCTACAGAGCCTCTATCTACCAACCCCTTGACTCGGACTTACAAATGCTTCAAGACTTCGTTCTTCAAAAACCCATTACATTCCAGATCCAAAAGTACATACCAAAAACTGACTTCTATCCATAGAGCCTCGCTCTATTTATACATTCCCATGGTCCGCGGACCATGGGCAAGCCGACTTACTTCCTATTATTTTACATTATTTTTGGGTGGACAACCCTTTGACTTGACTCATTTACAATTCGCGCTCCATACACTTTGCGGAGTCCTTACCATACCTTTCCCAAAATTGTGGGCTTTAAGCCCCAAAACTGTTACGCGGGCCCTCTGCTACCCAACAGTCCCCCAACACAATCATCGTGACTCATCCCGAGTCACTCGGCTGGTGTGACAATCTTCTCGCGGAGGTCAGACAACAATTTCTGTGCTTCGCTGGTACTTGCAACAAACTCATCTGCCATCTGCTGTACTCGTTCAATGCATGCCGCCGACACATTAGTTTTTGCCGTGGCTTCTTCTATAGGTGCATATTCTGCCTGCATGTGTGCCACCTTGCACTCAATGGCGGTGGAAACTGCGAATGCCTCATCAATCCATGGCTGGAGGCATTCTTTAATCACTGCTTCTTTCTGGCAGGCAGCATCAGCTTGGATTTTCAGAGCCTGGGCCTCCTTCATCTTGGCCAAGCACTGCGTAACCACAACCGTCTGCGCGGTCCCTCTGATATTATCATAGGCTTGCTGGAGCTCTCTTGCCTTGGTTTCCAGTTGCTGTAGGGTAGGATCTTCCTAGAGTGAAGTGAGTTTAATGAGCGACTAAGTCAACAAGTCAGTGCATTCCTTCATAGAACGTGTGATCTTTTCTCGACCGGAACTGATGAGGCTTTTGCGTTGCTCAGTGACCTCTGGTGGCATCGAAGGCTGTGCCTATAGCTTCAGCTCTGCAATCTGCACATTGAGCTCCAATTGAATCTTCGCAACCTCCTCTTTTGTTGCACGGAACCCACTAGCTAGCTTGTGGATTCGTATGTCAACAGGTAAATCAGCCACAATCTCCAGTTCAGGGTATGCGAACATGCTTCCCCTACCACTTGCTCCACTTGTTGATTCTGTGCGACGGATTCGTCTCGTTGGAGGCTCAGCTGTTCTATATTAATTCTTTGTTCGCTGAGTACCTGTTCTGCGTGCTGTTCCCTGGCGTGGAGCTCCATCGTGGCGCTGTCCTGGAGCTGATACAAGCATTCACGCACGAGGGTAGCCAAATTGAGTCCCAACCCCGTAAGCCGTCCTACCACAACTCTGTCCTCCTCATTTTCTGTTATCAATGCTCTTGCCGGAATCACAATAGTATGGGTAAGTTCGGCCTTCAGCAGATGCTCAGTGGTTGACATACCTGTAACTCCATGAGTAGCGGTGGTTCCCATTTGTATTGCCCGTGTCCCATGTTCTTGCAGCTGCGCACGAAGCTCCCCCAACACAAGTTGTTGCTCTGACATGGCATTGTCGATTACATCCTCGGTGGCTTTGCGAACGGTGTCCCCTATGTCACCTAAGTCGCCCTCAGTCAAGGTGGTCAATTCTTCGTCCCATTTAGATGCCTTGGCCTTCTTCCGCGGCTTCGTATGTTCTATCAACAGCGGCCGTCTTAAGGGCGCACTCATGGTGGTTGATGGTGTTTCGGCCGCCCCTATCTTCGTGGCCATCTCTGCGGGCACCTTCCACTGGCTTTCGTCCTTGGCAGCCGCCCCAGCTGGTGCTTTGTCTGTCGCAGTCTGTGTCGCCTCTCGGGCCGCTCGAACTTCCGCAGCGTGCTATTCATTCCGCTTCTGCTATGCAGTGCGCTTGGCTTCAGCCTTTTGTTTCTTGGTGGTGGCCTCATCGCGCCCCAGCGCATCGAGGCCGCGCCATTCCAGTGGCCAAGTATCCAATACTGCATCGATATCTTCGTCAATGGCAATGAAAGGAAGTGTATTCCACGTCTGGTTGGGGTCCTTGCGCGCCCGGATGTAGACAAAGTGCATGTCCGCTTTAAACTCGGCTATGTGCTTCACACTATCATAGATTTCGTTGGACAACCAGGGTTGTTAGTTGATCCATTGTCGAACGTTCACGTCCATCAGTGTCCAGAAAATCTTGATGCCCTGGATTCTTGCAGCGTCCCTTGTCACCCAGAGTGATGCATACTTGGCGGCTTCCAACCAATCCTAGTCCAAGGAGGGAAATTGGCTGTCTTCGGGTAATTCAGTGGTAACCAACACAATGGACAATAGCAGCCACACATAGTGGAAGGTCTTTCCCTCCTCTTGGACCTCCCTACAGTTGGTCAGGAATTCTTCACAAAGGAACTGTGCCCAATTGAACCGTTCTCCAGCTGCGCATTCCTCTACTAGCGCAATGACTATCGCTGGAACCTCGTTGCCGCGACATTTCTGCATCACTTTCCCTGCCAACAACTGGGTAGCAACGTGGACTGCTCTGTCCGAAATACTATCAGTGTCATACCCTCGCTGCCATTTCCCCAACTTATATTTCTTTTTCATGGTTTCTATCATCGTCACATCACCACTCTTATCGACAATTTCCCTGGGGTCTCTTCTGTCGCAGGGAAGCTGTGAGATCCTATGAAGGAGTTCAACCGTGATGGGGATAGGTTTGCCGATCCATAAGTATCCATCATGTACCAAACAGAGCAACTATCTGATGACCAATATTGTAATGGGGGGCCGGAGGAAGTGGGGAATGGACAGGAGAAAGAGTAACCCGACTTTCTCCACCTTTCGCAGCCATTCCTTTGGCTGAAGTGTCATAACCGTCCCTTCCGCGCTCTGCTCCATCAGTTCGCCAGTCGCTAAATGGGGAAATTTTGCTGTATCTGCAAGGTCCCAGTCTTCAAACTTCATCGTCGCAATTCGGCTAGTCACCGTGCCTTCAAGCGGAACCCCTTTGGGAAGCGACGGGGTGACAAGTATGTGATCAACATCATCCAGATTTGTAGGGACCTTAGCCTTGCCTTTGCTGGGGGAACATACTTGGGTCGCCGGACTGGCTGGATATCTACTCCGCCTTCCTCGTCTAGGTCTATTTCTTCGACATAGGTTGGGGTTTCCTCTTCCTCCTCATTACTTTCAATTGTAACAACTTTGCCCTTTTCTTCCATTGTGAGCTTGCTAAATTGCAGATGTCTTGGCGACCTCCTTACTGGTCCTGGTATCTAAGGGTCCTTCTTGGGCCGCAGCGTTCTGGGTGATTTAGGGATTTCGGCTGCCTGCGGCATGGGATGCTGTGGACTCTCCATGGTAGGGTTTATTGGCCTAAGGAATGACTCGTGGTATTCCTTCGGCAATGCCTGAAACCACGGGCTTTCCTCCAGTACTTTGTCATTCATTTTGCTCCTCTCGGCTTGAACCCAGGGCGTCCTACTCTTCGAATGATCGCACTTTGTGGTATGCCTCTTTTCTCGCTTGTTATATATGATTTCAAATTCAAAGTCGGCAAGTTGCCTTCCTCGTGGCTCATTAATGCGAATTTGGCAGTTATCCTTATGCCTTAATTTCCCGCCGCCCGCTCCTCCATGTCTTAAATGGTACATCTTATCATGAATAGTACCTGCAACGGTCGCTTTCCATCCCATCCTTATAGCAGCGCAGCCCCTGGTACGCAGATGCGTTTTATGCCTTTGACTGTCCGTGCGTGCCGCAGTCAACTTGCATATCTTTCATGCAGCCTGTTTTATAGTCCCACGCCCTCTTCCAACTGCGTGGAGCACTGGGACTGGGCCCCCTATGGATAGTCAGGTGGTCACACCTGTTGTGCGAGCCTTCCGCTGCCCTACTGGCCCGGGCTGCGGGCACCCTTCGCACTTCTTCGAGTTTGATAGCGTAACGCGGTCTGTGTTCCCTTGTGCCCTAGGGTGCAGTCGCAACCATGCTAGCAGGGTCATGGCTTGTCCTAGTAGTGTAGGAGAACTGGCCGGGTCCGGTCCCTTCAAGAGCTCTTGCGCGCGACCCGTGTGGTTGACTTCTAATTTTATTTTATCAATTTCTTCATCTAGCCTCGCACTTTGCTTTCGTATCCGAGCCCCCGTTTCCTCTAACTTGTGAAGTCTCATTTTGCCGCGTCAAACGGCTTCCCATAACTGTTGAATATCATCACGTAGGTTTTCATGTTCAGTGGGGATAGTAGCCCGTCCGTCCGTGGATAGAGTTCCCTTGGAAGACCTTGCTTTGGGTATGGTCGTATTGGCCCATCGGACCCTTACTACACGCAGGTTCAGTTGGTGGGATGGTCGTGCAACATATGACTGTGCCCTTTGTTGTAACTGGATGACTGCCCTGCTCCAATGTGCACGCCCTCCAATCAGTACATGGAACCGTCTTCTCTTTCTCAGCTTCCTCTGCACACGTGGTGCTTCGTCCGATGCGCCATGCTGCTTCTAGGCGACGATTAAGGTGCCAAGGTTGGCGAACTTCCCCTCACTAGTTGCACTGCTATTTGCCGACCATTGCCTTACTTCAGTGGTTACGCGCCGCAATGATCTAATCATCATATTACAGTTGAGTGTGGTGACTTCCTGCAATCTATTCTACCATCTTTCCATCTCTTCACTGTATCTGATGTGCACAAACTATCGTGCTCCCATGAGAATCTTCCGTCCGCTGAGGGATTCACTCGACCCTGATCTTGTGCTGTTATCTGGTATATGCAGTCTAGTTCATCGTCATTGTCCTCATCGCGCACTGGCTCAGTGTAGCGCTCTCCTTCAACCGGGTCCAATGGGACAATTACCTGTAGTGACTTCTTTTCGAATGTCATTTTCCACCTTTTTAAGTTGATGACCCCATTCATGTCCATGGCCCAATCAAGTCCTAGCAACGCAGGGTAGGGATTAGTGTCCTCCACAATTTCTATTACCTCAAAGTCGGTTTGCATAATTACGCCTTCAATGTCCACTGTCACCCCTTGCAGTTGGCCCATCGATAGGGTCTTTTTCTGGTTGGCCATCCTTAGTTGAATAGGAGACCATTAAAGTGCAAGCCTACCCATGCGTTCCCACATTTGCTTAGGCAGCACATTCACATCCTATCCTAAATCCAGAATGGCTTGGTCCATCTTGTACTCACTGATTTGTGCTGTCATACACATCTCTTATCTAGTATGCAGAGCATGTCTTCCCAATTTCCGAACTACACATGGCTCGCTCGACCCTGCACACTTAGTAATAAGCTCTTGGAGTCCCTTAATGGCTGTACTATCGCGCAACAACTTCATACATGTCTCTAAAAAGGTAGTAAGCATAGAGGGATCCACCCCTGGCTCAATTGGGTCCCTCCTACCTGGAGTAGAGACTTCCGTGAAGCTCTTCGGAGCTTCCTTAGGCGTCTTCATTCCTTGTTCCACTTCCAGTTTGGGTTCCCATGGTGGGGTATCGCGACCCTTCGCATTTTCTGTGAATTCCTTCCATGCATCTCCTCTCGTGGGTGCGCCACTCCTCAATACCATATTTATGCTGGGGTCTTCTTTGCGTGGTTCTGATCTCATCATTTGGACATTTTGGCTTGGAGTGGGCTGTAATACTCCCTTGTCAGGCATCTGCGCAATTAACTTCGGGAAATCTACCATTTCATGGTGGAACTGCTCACAGTATGGGAAAGATACCCTTGTTGGGTTAGTACAGTTGCAGGCATAGTGTCCTGGCCCTCCGCAGTTATAATAGATCAACTGTCTGTGCCCCTGCCTAGGCCCCATTCCTCTTCGTCGACTGCATCCTTGAAATCCCTTGCATGGCCCTATAGCTGGGTCAAACCCTCGCGCTTCAGTCTGCACCTGATAAGCTGGAGTCCTTTCCATCATTAAGTCGTAGCTCCGACATGTTCGCTCATCATGACCTACTGATCTACAAAAGTTGTAATACAACTGTTGTGGGGTGTGGGTATACTTTTGCAATAGGTGGCAGTTGTCTATTGCGTGCTTTCCACCCACTTGACAAATCGCGCACCAGAGCGCGGGTGCCACACTTGGCCCTGCTTGTACCTCCAGTTTTAGTGGCATCCCCCCCCCCCCCCAAAGATAGTTCGCAAAGACGGAGCAATGGTCCTTTGCGTGTGCTTGACTTTTGCATTTAATGCATCCTACCTCTGTACGTGCCTCCGATCGGGTCACCCTTTCTTGCTTCAAGCTTTTCATTTCTAAGCTCAGGTTTTGTAGTTGCATGTGGATTTGCTGAACTCCCAACCCCGGATCCTGTATTGGGGTTTCATGTAATCTTGTCGCGGTTTCCAATACTTCGGCTTGGGTTGAGATCTTTTGTTGTTACATCACCATCCTTAGATGTGGTTTCAATGATGCCACAAACCATGCGCAGTGCTGCGCATTCGTCAATGTCATGTTAGCCTCGCGGATTGTGCTTTTTAATCTCTGATCCAAATCCCATGGGGTTTCACCTGGCAACATTGCTATCTCTTTGAACCCAATGACCGACTGGGTCTCTGATTTTGGTCGACCAAATTCCTTGTTCAATGCATCCTGGATCGCCGTTATTCCCGCATTCAGATGATCGCTTGAGTACTTTATATACCACGTCAATGCGCGGTCCTGCAGCGTGCTAACCAGGGTAGCCTTTTTGATGTTATCATCTGTTATGCCTTGGGCTTCCCATACAACCCTTACCACAAACCAGAACTAACTTGGTTCCTCATTTCCTGCACCCTTAAATACCGGCAACTTGACTGCGCTTGCCATCCCAACCTTCGGTGGTGGCAGAGGTGGAGGTGGAGTGGGTGAAGATGGATTTGATGTTGGTGAAGTAGGTGATGGCGTAGATGGAGGTGGTATCAGTGGAAAGCACTACTTAATCAATCGGACCGCGCTTCTTGGGAGAACCTCGTGAGCTCCTCCTCGCTTTCCCGTGAAATAGAAATTAGTAGACTGTTCTCTAATCCTTCGGTTCCTCGGTAGCCTCTTCCACTTTGCGTTACGCCAGACATCAATAAATGCGCATAATCTGTTTTTCACACAACAACATCTTAATCCAAGTATTCAATGATTTGATATACCTACCCCGCGGTCCTTGGAGAAAGTGCCTTTCTGCTTCACTATAACTCACGGTTGTGTTGATTGCGAACTCAGTAATAAACCCTCCTATTACCCTGTCCAACCAGTGATCTACTGTGCGTGCGATTTTATCTTCAGATGCTTCTAGCCTGCGCACCAATTCTGGAGTCCACACAATAGGTTGATCTAGTCTGCACCTTCCCACACTGTCGGCTAACCTTGTGATCCACTCGTACAACTCTATCGGGAATGTTACGAAGAAGATTTCGTGGATATCTGTGTATATGTAACGATCCAACCACCCTTCCTCCGATATCCACGGGTTTCTGTTTTCCTAAACCACGAACTCATGAAGCTTCTGATCCAGCCAATCTTCAAGCTCTTTCTTTGTAGGATTCCAGTGTTCCGACATCAGACATCCCTTAGGTAGATCCCAATCCTGGCAATGGAACCATTTGTTGGCTTATATGGGCCTGACCCAGGTTCAGAAGAGTTATTTAGCCAAACAAATCCCACAACTACTGGCCCTTTCGGCAACAGCCCGCGGAGCGCGGACTGAGGTCTCACCTGAGGTAGCAGGGGAGGGTGCTGGAACTAGGTTTCTGCACCCTTGGGATGTCTTGATGTGGTGTGAAAGGTTCACACTCCGTTCAGTGGCTTCACGCCACTCAGTCTCGCGTAGATCCGGATCCAGGAAACTCCTTATTACTTATTAATGCGTTGTTTATAGATTAGATCTACCTTTTATGGTCTTTAAGCAAACATTTACTAGAAATAACCAGTTTGCGCACCCAGAAAAGATACAAATTTACATAGACTCATAACATAAGCATACGCGCATAGATCAAATAGTTATATCAACCATAAATTAGACAGATCCGCAATAATTCAGATTTAACACAGAATTTCAGAATCAACTTATCTTTATTCACTTTCTTCACCAATACATCTAGATCCACCCTGCGCACTCAGCTGCAGGGGTCTGCGCACATAGCTGCAGACTCTACTAGGCCTCTGCGCACACAGCTGCAGAACCTCTATCTATCTACCAACCCCCTTGACTCGGACTTACAGACGCTTCAAGACTTCATTCTTCAAAAACCCATTACATTCCAGATCCAAAAGTACATGCCAAAAACTTACTTCTATCCATAGAGCCTCGCTCTATTTATACATTCCCATGGTCCGTGGACCATGGGCAAGCTGACTTACTTCCTATTATTTTACATTATTTTTGGGCGGACAACCCTTTGACTTGACTCATTTACAATTCGCGCTCCGCGCACTTCGCAGAGTCCTTACCATACCTTTCCCAAAATTGCGGGCTTTAAGCCCCAAAACTGTTACGTGGGCCCTCTGCTACCCAACAGCTAAGAATAAAACATGCTTTGTCCATTGGAAAAAATGAATATGCATGGAAATAACCCTTACTGTGTACTCCTATTTACAAAATTCATTTGATGATTGGACTTATCTACCAAAGAATGATACACATAATATTTTGTTACATTCATTCCATAAATCAATGGACTCATCTATAATTACAAAATCTATTTGGGCTTATAATTACAAAATCTATGTGGGCACAAAATCTATATGATGAATGTACTCATCTTTCAAAAAGTGACAAACATAGTATTTTTTTATAATATTTTAATCTCAACATCAAGACATTATAATAAAGACAAACTGGTAACGTTATCCTTATCATTGCATGGCCCAAGTCTCTTAATTTAAAGCCTTGATATTAAACTTTACATGGATCTTACTGAATCCACATGATGTCGCGATCTTAGCAATTATAATAACCTGTATCTTATTTTCTTTCCTTTTAGGTCCTAGTGGACCTACACTCTCCACGAATCTTTACTAAATCCACACTGTGTTATGAAATTGACGACTAAGCTAATACTTGGTTTTAAGAAAAAATCATCGCTTGAAATGTTAATGAAATCCATATGGTGTTATGAACATAATTGCTCAGCTATCATCTAGCTTTCTTAAGAAAATTTTCATTCTCGAAAAATGTATTTATTTAAAAAATTTAATTGTAGTTTTGGGGAGGAAGAGTGGAAATATGAATGGAGAAGACATTAAACATTGATGGTAATAATACAAAATATCAAAGAGAATTACATCTTTCATTCATGTGTGCAAAAGACATTGCAAAGTGGCTAATCCATATTGATACTTTCAGAGTGGATAACATGCAAGTTTGCCAAGTGGAGAGGGCGGAATGGCCTTCATAGTGAATTATCATTAATTACAAGATTGGAATGCCAAGGTTGCGCCCTCCATCGCCATCAAGAGTGATTAATATTTGAGGAATAATACTCCCTATTAATGATTGCCCTTATGATACCTGATGTAGCATTGATTATATTTGAAAATTGTTGCATCAACCCACCTCAAATATAGATGACTAGATGCTTGTCGATGTGTGACTTATGCTTCCAACACTTTGTTCACTACTATAGTGATGATTGAAAACAATTTTTTCACTAGCTATTATCCTTTTGACATTTTTGTATGGTCTACATAGGATTTGGATGATGGTAAGTCAATCTTCTCTACAATTTTATTTTTTGTTTGTTTATTAATGGGTTAATTTTAATGTGGTTTGGTATATACTGTGTTTCATTCTATTGTGCATTTGAGATGTATAGGTTTCTATTATGTGTAAACTTCGTCGAGGACACCATGCTGAAATTATTTTTAGTTGAAAAAACCATGTCTGTGATGACCAACAATGGATATAATATAGTGATAACGGGGCCATATGTTGCTTCTAGTTTTGTATTGATAAGACTTGTTTGTTTTTGGACTTCATAGAACTTGTAATATACCTTGGGGGAATAATATGAGGTAGAAAGGGAGGTGCCCAAGGGAATAATGTAATAATGGGATGGGCCATAGTAATAAATAAGGTGGTTAACCCGTATCATGTAAGGGACCACAAGTAGTTAGTAATAATGTAATGGGCCCATGGTATTAGATAGATGGTATTGAGGGAACCATGGTAATGACCCATGGTATTGTATGTATGAGGCCTATATAAAAGCTAGAGACTCCCCATTGAGGGATGTCAAGGATTATTGTATGAACATGCATATGGCTTGTGGAGTGTTCTCCTTACTTAAGGAGTGAATGTATGGTGTTGCCCTACCTTAAGGGTTTGATCAATAAAGAAGCATTTCTATATATTCAGATCTTGTTATTTCTTGTATATATTTGTATTTTGATATATTTTCATATCAGATCTATAACAAGTGGTATCAAAGCACTTTCCTGGGCAAAGTGGAGAATTATTTATTTATTTATTTATTTTTTGCAGGAATTTTTGGGTCGGTGAGTTTGCAGATCAGTTATGTACATTTTGGTGTAGAATCTATAGAATCTAATTGCAAATCTAAGTTTCTGATGCAAAAATATTCAATTTGAAAAAAAAAATCAGTCGAATCGGAGTCCGGATGAAGGAGATCTCGCGGATTTAAAAATCAGTGATGTTGCAGACCTTTTTTTCGGGGTGGCGAGTTTGCAGATCAGATCTGTATGTTCTAGTACAAAATATGCAAAATCTAATTGTAGATCTGGATTTTTTGTGAAAAAATACCCGAGTTCAAAAAAAAAAATCTGCTGAATTGGAGTCTGGATGGAGATATCGTTGATTTAAAAATCAGTGGTGTTGTAGACATTTTTCAGGGCAGCGAGCTTGCAGAGCAGATTTGTACATTATGGTGCAAATTATGCAGAATATAATTGCAGATCTGGATTTTTTGTGAAAAAATACCCAAGTTCAAAAAAAAAATCAGTCGAATCGAAGTCTGGATGAGGGAGATATCGTTGATTTAAAATCAGCGCTTTTTTTTCAGATTTTTTTTATAACGACGAGACAGTTGTAGTGCGAATCTGAAATTCCAATGCCTAGATCGGGATTTCTACTACATGGGAAGATGAAAAATGATTGTTCCATTTCCGAAAACAGGTCATAATAAGGATTCTGAGCAATATTGATAGAATTGTGGCCATTTCAAATTTTCGGCAAGTAAGCGATTTGTTTTACAAACCCTCTTCATGGCTTATAACAGTAAGTTTTTTAAAGGAAAAGATGATTGGACTTCTATTGAAAATTTTATAGCATATCATAAGTTGGACTGTCCAGGGTGTTGGAAGGACAAAATAGGGTCTTATTTGAGAAATGACGTCGTTATATGGTGGGAATCACTTGATAGTGAGTTTTTGAGGTTATGTAGTGCTGATGTAATAGAAGAACTACTTTTGGATGAATGGTCTCATACTAGAAAGGAGAAAACCACAAAACCTAGCAAAGATTTTATTGGTACAGGAAAGAAGGAAACCAAGAAACCTAAAGGGTTATTTTCTACTAGTATCTCCTTATTGCAAGTTCATGGATTGATTCAGAAGGAAAAGATTGTTGTGTCCATAAATCCTAGTTGCAAGCATAATTTTATCAATGTTAATTTGGCAAACAAATTGCAAGTTCCAGCAAAACACATTGAAAACATACAGGTTGATAATGAGGATGTTCAAGTTTATAAAGATTTGAAGCTTTCTATGGATAAGTATGTGTTGCATTGTGACTTTTATACTTCAGATATGGATAACATGGATGTTGTTTTGGGATATCTTTGGATGGAATCTGTGGGTACTGTCAATATCAATGTGTAGAAGAAATTCCTGAAGCTCTGGTATAAAAAGAAGAAAATTACATTGCAAGATATTTCCATTAAGACCTAAGCAGAGACTATGGAGGCAGAAGCACAAAGCTCTAATGACACTTACACATCAGATGATGAGCCTTTGATGGTCAACAATCAAACACAAACAGAGGTTGAAGCAGAAAAGGTTACAGGTACTGATACATCAGATGAGGACTCAGTGGTTGAAGTAATATTGGAAGATAAAAAACCACAGTAGGCACCACAACATGTACTAGATAACAATCAGGCTCCATTAGGTGATAAATTAAAGAAAGACACACTATTGGTTAAAACTTCAGCATATCACCACCCACATCAACCAGCAAGAAAACAACCAACAAGATGGCAACAAATTAGCTACAAGGACAACAACCCCGGCATGGCATATAGAGAGGGGCGACGATCCACCTACTATACATCAACACAGAAGAGCTACGGGGATCAACTTCGATCTCAAGCGAGTGAGGCACTAGTGAGATCGAGGGTTCACCTTTCTCTTGGATGGCTCGATGCACGTGCATGGTACCAGTGGACTACTCTTTTGAGTAGATCTTATTATTTGTGTTTTTCCCATGTTTCGGGGATGAAACATGTTAAGGGGGTGGAATGTAGTACCTAGGGGGGATAATATGGGGTACAAATGGAGGTACCCAAGGGAATAATGTAATAATGGGATGAGCCATAATAATAAATAAAGTGGTTAACCCGTATCATGTAAGGGACCACAAGTAGTTAGTAATAATGTAATGGGCCCATGGTATTAGATAGATGGTATTGAGGGAACCATGGTAATGACCCATGGTATTGTATGTATGAGGCCTATATAGAGGCTAGAGACTCCCCATTGAGAGATGTGAAGGAATTATTGTATGAACATGCATATGGCTTGTGGAGTGCTCTCCTTCCTTAATGAGTGAATGTATGGTGTTGCCCTACCTTAAGGGTTTGATCAATAAAGAAGCATTTCTATCTATTTCTATCTTGTTATTTTTTGGGTATATTTGTATTTTCATATATTTTCATATCAGATCTATAACAGAACTAACTAATCAATTGAGAGAAAAAATATGTGTTGTAGGGTATATTGAAATGATATGATCATACCACCAATCTTATGAAATCAAGCACCTAAATTTTGTACAATACTTTGAGACAACTCCTCAAAAGTTATCGCATCCTCTGCCATCATTGTCTTTTGCCTTTTACACTCAATAATCGTCTGATTAACTAAGATCTACATAACAATAAATAATTACGCATGTCTACATGACACTACATTGATTATCTAATACATGCAAAAAAAATAAGCATAGTAGCAAAGTTTTATATACCATGAGTACATGCAAAAAAAAAAGTAGAGTAGCAAAGTTTTATATACAATGAGTACGTGCAAAAAAAATAGAGTAGCAAAGTCTTACCCTAGTGCCAATTGTTATGTATTTGCCAATTCTCATGGCTTTGAAACATTAAGGCATTTGCCAATTCTCATGGCTTTGAAACATCATTAAGGCATTTGCCAATTCTCATGGCTTTGATTAAATAAAGTCTTGAAACTAATATTTTCATTTTTTACATTTACAGTTCATGTATATTTTAAACGCACGAATAAAAGAGTGCTAATATATAGTAGTTGAAATAGATTCTTGAAACTAATATTTTTTTTTTCTTTATTTATAGTCCATGTATGTTTTAAACACACAAATAAAAGAGATATTTTAAATGCACAAATAAAAGAGAGCAAATTTTTACATTAACGTAACTTTCTCATGGTTTTTCTTATGGTTTTGAATGGCTTTAGGGATCCACCAAATGCTAGCAGGCAATAGTGGTACAAGAAAAAATAGTAGCAGATATGTTGATTTGGTTGGTTCTATAAAGTTAGTAGTCAATCAATGGCTGAGGTGGGAGTAGCTCAAGCACCAATGGAGCATACATCAAAGCTAGAGTCATTTTTGTGGTGCTTGCAACTAGAATAATGGAAAATGATAACAAGAAAAAAACAACATAAATGCTTATAGGAACTATTCAAGGGATAAATAGATAGTGATTATGTAGCTTTTTACAAATAATGGGGAAAGAAAAATTTGAAGATGCAACCTTATGCAAACAATAGTGAAGAGAAGCTAAATAGTGGAGAAGGGAAGGGAAAGAAAAATTTGAAGATGCAACCTTATGCAAACAATAGTGAAGAGAAGCTAAATAGTGGAGAAGGGAAGTGACAATCACATCTATTGAATTACATGTTGTACTCATGTCTAGTATGGATAACAACATTTCAGCTAAAATTATAGCCATGTTGTCCATAAGTCTGATGTATTAAAGATTATGTTATAAATTGTAAATATCCAAGTCACGTTGTCCATAAGTTTGATGTAATAACATTTTTGTACCATCTGAACCTTTTATATTGACTCAATATAATACTATGATGTTTTTTTCACTATGATATCAAGTGAATTAATACTATGATATTTATAAATTGTAAATATCCAAAAAGTAACCCTAATTCAAACCTTAGTATTAATTCACTTGATACATATGTGTTATAAATAAGTTTCACTTTAAGCACTTTTGACTTTGATATAAAGCCAAATAAGACATTTAAATTCTTGATGGGGTAAAAACAATTGTGATAAGTATTTTAAAAATGTTTGATAGAACAAAAGACTAAACCTTTACGCTATTTAGTTTGATTTGCATGCAAACTAAGGGAAAAATAACAAACTAGTTACAATAGTCCCATGTACGAATAATAATGATAATCTTATCCATCTTCATTTTACATCTTAAAAAGTTAAGAAGTTTACATTTAATTAATTAAATGTATTGTTGTGAATTTGGTTAACTAATTTATCATCCATTCTAATTTTACTTTTTAAAATACCAAGTGGTTTGCATTTGATTAACGAGTTGTTGTGGATTTGGTTAACGGAATTTATAATATTAAAGTTTATATTTTAACATTATATTCAATTTTCAATTATTATTTAGATGTATTTTTCTTGTTAAAGATAATTTCCATGGACATTGGGGTTTATCATGTAAAACAAATATTATTAGAAGATAGAAACAAGTGTTGTAAATATTTTATAGGGTGGAAAAAAAGATGCGATAGAATAAGTCACAAATTTTAGGTTATTTACTTTGATTGGTATTCAAATTATTAATCACAAACAAATTATATGATCTTTATCCATTTTACTTTTTAATTTTTCATTTTAAAACATCAAGGAATTTGAATTTCATTAATTAATTATTGTAGCCATTGTTGTAAATATTTTATAGGGTGGAAAAAAGTACGTGATACAATAAGTCACTAAAATTTTAGGTTATTTACTTTGATTTGTATTCAATTTACTGAAAATTCACAAACATATTATATATGATCTTTATCCATTTTAATTTTAATTTTACAACTTAAAACCTTAATGAACTTAAATCTCATTAATTAATTATTGTTGTTGATTTGGTTTTACATCTTAAAATATCAAGAGGTTAACCTTTGATTAACTAAGTTGGTTATGATTGTGGTGTGGTTAACTAAAGTTATAGTCTTAAATTTTATATTTTAACATTATGTTCTCTTTCTCTTTTTCATTATTATCTAGATGTGGTTTTTAAGTAAAGAAAATATCTATGTAAAATTTGTATTATTTTGGGTTTATTTTTATATTAATGTTTATTAAAAAAAATTAATTGATCAAAAATATATTAAATTTTGTTTTAGTTTAAATTTTTTAATTATATATGTTTACAAGTTTTTATAAAAAATAAGTAGTTTTTGAGTTTTTATAATTTTTGGATAGGAGATATAATTAAAGAAGTTTTTAGGTAATTCTTATAAAATAAGGATACAAAAGCTTTTGAAGCACTTCTCTCGCCTTGGCTTGGAGGATCTAGTTGGATAAAAATGTTAAACCATTTGAAGGAAGGGATATCCTACCTCTCATGTGTGCCATTTAAAGTCTTAATACAATCAATATTATTCTAGATTTTCAACAATTGTTTGCTCTCGAGTTTTGAAAAAATATATATAAATGAAGATTTTTCATGGGATTTCTTTGACATATCCTCTTAGGAAGATCCTCACTAAGGAGGGGCTAGGGGAATTATCTTTCTTTCTTTTTCTCCTACTATTTCTTTCGAAGATGAGATTGTGCTGCTTTAAATAATTATAGTTAGATCATGGTTCTGAATCTAGTTTTCATTTTAGCCCCCTTAGGTTAGCTCACTTGGAAATCCCATGTGATGTAAAGTTGTGTGAGCGATGAGGTCCTTTGCTCAAATCCCCTGAGCTTAAACCAATGTGCCATCTTAGGGGTAGGGCAATTGCACCTAGGGTTATAGTGGTAGTGGTTAGAATGTCACGTGATTATGAGCCTGATCCTGTCTTCGATTACTCTAATTAAAAAAAAAGAGCTACCTTTTATTCTAGCTCTTGAAAAGGAGATCACTCAAATTCAAATTTTTGGTGATTCCTATCTAGTTATTCAATGGATTAAAGGAGATTGCATGCCAAGTAACTTCTTGTAGGTTTTAACCCTACACAAATAATTCTTGTAAACAAATTCTCAATATAAAAACTAAAAGATTTAATAGTACATGCATACAATTTACACATAAACTTTACCCTAGAAACCCAAAACCAAGAAAACTAGATTGATTTTTCTATATCTCTTAATGGTTACATAGTTGCCGTAAAATTCCCTCTTAAAAGAGTGTTCCTTCTAGGGAAGAAACCCTACCATAAATTTCGTTGTTAGATCTATGACTTAATGATGAATGGTCAAGATTGAATATGAAATTACAATATTTTACAAGGCAAATTTTCCAAAAAAATCACTTCGGGGGCGCTACCACTGAGATTCCTCACCGGGGGGGGTTCTCCATAAAAGTGTCACTGCCCGACCCCCCTATGGTAACAATTATATGGTGGGGGGTGGAGCTCCCTCGTTAGGAACTAGGGTTCAAACATGGCTAGTCATGCAAATAATATAACACATACTCAACATTCTCCCACTTTTTGTGTTCATTGCATACAGGGGGTCATAAGAGTACATGACCAAAAATCTAGGGAAATAATGCTCATTGTTTCTCTACATCAAGAGAAATGATCAATGTTCACAAATTTTGCTAATGGATCTGTAACATTCTTCAAAGTGTCCACCTTTACTAGTAGTACCTTCTTCTTTTCAACCATATCTCTCACAAAATGATATTGAACATCTATATCATTTGTCTTTGAATGATAAGCAGGTTTCTTTGCTAAGAAAATTTCACTTTGACTTTCACAATATATCCTTACAAATTGTTGTACCAACCCAATACCTAAACACAATCTATGTAACCAAAATGCTTCCTTGCTTGCGTGAGTAGCTACAATGTATTCAACTTATGTAGTTGAGAGTGCCACTATAGGTTATCTCTTGCTCATCTAATTGATTTATCCTCCAAATAGGTTAAACACATACTCAATTGTAGATATTATGTGATCTAAATCTCTAGCCTAGTCTACACCAACAACACCATGTATTTCCAATGCTCTATCCAATCTCGGTCTTCCTTGGCAACAAAATCCATAATCATTAATGCCACATAGATATGTGAAAACCCTTTTTATTATTGTCTAATGATCCTTCCTTGGTTTTGACATATACCTTCTCAATACTCCCACTGCACGTGCAATGTATGGTCTAGTACAAACCATTGCATACATCAAACTTCTAACCACACTGACATATGGAACAAGGGACATGTCCTCTTCCTCGTTCTATGTCTTGGGACATAGATATGGAAATAAATTTGCACCAACACGAATAGGGACCTTTATTGGTTTACTTTCCTACATATTAAACCTCTGCAATACCGTCTTGACATACTTCCTCTGATTTAACCAACGTTTCCTCTTTTCTTGATCTCTTTCAATTTCCATGCCCAAAATGAAATTTATAGGACCAAGATCCTTCATGTTAAATTTAGAGGACAATTGAGTTTTCACATCTTGGATAATTTCCCTATCATTTCCAGTTAGAAACATATCATCCATATATATGGCCAAATAAATAAGATGATCACCAACTAATTTAAAATATACACAATGATCCACTTTTCTCCTTGTGAAGCCTAGTCCCAATATATATTTATCGATTTTTTTATACCACACCCTTGGTGATTGCTTTAACCCATACAGGGCCTTTCTCATCTTGCATACCAACTCTTTATTTCCCTTCATTATAAATCCTTCTAGATGATTTATGCAAATATCTTCTTCTAGATCCCCTTACATGAATGATGCCTTCATGTTCATGTATTCCACCTCAAAATCAAAGTTGCAACAACAAATAAATGAAATCTAATAGAAACTAGGAAACATGACAAAAAATATCACCAAATTCAATTCCTTGGACCCGGGAATAACCTTTTTCTATTAACCGAGCTTTGTATTTCTCCACTTTGACTTCTGATTCAACTTCTTTTTAAATATCCATTTGTTGCCAATGCATTTTTTTCTAGTTGGAAATTCCACTAGATCCCTAGCCTCATTCTTTTCCAAGGCTACCATTTCTTTAACAATGGCCTTTTCCTAGAGTTTTTCATCCTCTAAATCCATTGCCTCAATAATAGTTCTAATGTCATCATCAATAATAAACAAAGAAAAATTTGAATGGAAATTAGGTTGATTATACCTTTCTAGCTTCCTTCTTTCCTGAACTGATCTCCTCAAAACTAGAGTATGTGGTTCTTCTTCTTCTTTTGATTATTTTTCTTTTATAGAATTCGATTCATTATCCTTTAGTTCAAACTCTATATTCTCTGGCTCTTTCTCCCTTGGTAGGACCTCTATTTGATAACATATTTCACTTCTCTAAATACCACATCTCGACTAGTGACACAACCTGATTAGTTTTTGGGTTCCAAATATTATAACCTTTCAAACCTTATTTATAACCAATAAATATGCCCCTTTCATATCTACTATATGTGACAACCCTGGTAAAAAATTCATGTAAAAAAAATATAAGACCAAGGTCATGGGACACGTATTCCAAGTTGAGTGTTGGGAAAAACATCCTAGTGGGTGTTCATTTGGTTTATTATGGCTAAGGAAATTGGAAAATGCAATGGCAAAGGATTTGGAAAGGCATGAGGCATTATTTGACATTTTATTTATGAAAATAGAGGAAAATAGGAGTAAAGAAAGGTGAAAGGTCACAGGTTGCACGTGAGGAGGAAAATGAAGGAAAATAATGGAAATTGAAGAAAATAGAGGCCTCAATGATAAAAAGGTTTCTGAGGATTAGTTCATGGCTTTTGTCAGTGTTATCTTTTGTTAGTTCAGTTTTGGAGCTCTCTCTATTCTCTCTCTCTCATACTCTTGGACAATTAGAGTTTTCTTGGAGCACTTCAGCATTGGATCAAGGAAAGCAAAGAAGGCAAAGGGAAGTAAAGATAAAGCAAGGAAGAGCAAGATGAAGCAACTACAATAGGATTACTTGCAGGTATCAATTTGCATGTGTGATTTCATTGCTAGATTTGGCATGCATGGTACATGCATGTGTGTATTTGGTTCTTTTGTTGTCATTGACATGGCTTTGCTAAGTGTGACAATGTTATTCAACCTTTTATTTCCGTTTCCGGATAGCCATCGTGTGATGGGGTTCTCATGTGTTGAGCTGGATTACCGGATGGATTCAAAACTAAGTGAGGTGGTCTTTGAAAGAAATAACACATGGCCTAGTGATCCCTGAATCGAATTGTGGATTGCGATAAAGCCTTGGCCTAGTAACCCCTAAATTGGACTGTGGGTTGCAGTAAATCTGATTTTTGTGTTACCTCAGTGGGCCTAAGAATCCTTGAACGATGAATGTAGGGATATACAGTAAAGCTTAGAGGTGGGTGCCCTCGATCAGGCCTAGGAATCCTTGGTTGGTGATTGGCAGGATATACAGTAAGGCCTGGAGGGTGAAGTCTTGATTAGGCCTAGGAATCCCGATTGATGAATGGTGGGATATATGGTAAAGCTAGAGACTAGGAGATAGGAAAATTTCTCACAGTATATGTGGAGAAATCCAGTGGTATCCATGCTTGTTTAGGGCCTAGTGATCTGGTGGGGATTGTGGTAAAGCCTCATTTTATTGATGAGGATGAGGCAGTTTAGCCTTGGGAAGCCCTATTGATTTTAGGTTATGAGTCCACATTCATGCTTGGAATATGACACGGGCATGATTGGATGAAAGAAAGATTTGGTTCAGCCAATCTATGGTCAGGTAGTTTGTGGAAGTCCCATACTTGGTTGGCTTATGTATTCATTAATATGAGCTTATTCTCTTTGGTATTTCATGTGTAAATGTACTAGTTTATATGTGGATTTTATGGCTGTTGTATCCTTATTATTTCTGTTGTTTATATGTTGGTTATGAGTATGTTTTATGACAGTGATGATGTATGGCTCTCATCATGTTTTGATTTGTAAATGAATGAAGAATGAATATATGACCTAATAGATGATAATTCATCTAATGTGATAAGGAAACACTGCTTCTTAGCAATTCTCAGATAAGTATGAGACCCCTATACTTAGATATGTTGTTATCACTTGTAGAATGCATATTTATTACATGTTTAACGAAATTCCTTTCATGGCTAATAGGGGTCCAGTCAAGTATTTGTTCAAGTATTTACTTTAGTATCATTGTTTTGATGTTATTATTCATTTATGGAAGTTTCATGGAGTTCTAGGCAGTAACCTGAGTCCTCGCCCTAAAAAAGTGACACAAAATTCAGGGTCGCAATAAAAAAACTGCTGAAAAAGACCCTAGTTGCTTGCATGCCCTTACTGTGAGAGAAACTAGAGGGTCCCAGTCGCATGCATTCCCATGTCATGGGAGTGATTGAGGCTCTAGGTTAGTAAAATTCTAAGTTTCCTTAGGGGTTGGTCACCTGGAAAGGTTGGTTGGCTCCTGGAGGTTCTATAGCATGTGTGGAAGGTCTGTTTGATTTTTCTTTGTCGGTTCTACTTCCTTAACTGTACATGGGGAGTTGAATCAGATCATAGTATCCTCTCGTCACATGTTTACCCCAACGAACCAGTTAACTTGGGTAAATGTGAAAGGAGGGTGTTACAGAGTGGTATTAGAGCGAGTTCCATTATCTTTGGATGGTGTTTGGTTTCCTTCTTGTTGTGTGATATCTGATACCACATAGTGGTATCAGAGCATGGTTCAACCCTTGGACTCGATGGGCAAAATGTGTTTGTTGTGCATACATGTCAATTTCATATGTCTTCTTTATCTTGTGGACTATGTGTTTGTTGTGTATGCATGGTGGTGGCCATTTTTGTAGGTGTGTTTCCATGTAGGAGTTGATGATGTTGTTGTTGGGATGTGTTTGTCATGAATGCATGTTAGTTGTATATGTATTTGTTATTCATGTCAATGTATATATGTTGTTATGTATGCATTATTATGGGCATGGTTGCCATGTATGAGGTCATTGTATGCATTTTAGGTCATCATAATGTTGTTGGTTGTTATTATGCTAATGTGTTGGTTGAGATGAAGCAAGATGTAGATCACCAGTGTAAGATTGCAACACTAAACTTTGGGGTAAGAGGAGATCGTCATATAGGTTTGTATATTAGGCATGCATGTATGCAGTTAATGGTTGTTATAAGCATTAGGGTTACTTATATGATTGTCATTCTATTATTATGGTTAGTACATGTATGATAAGTGTTATTTGATTAATGTAGTCATATGCACATGTTTTAGATAGTCATGAATGATAGTAACCTGTTGTTGTATGCATTGTGGTCATATGCCTGATGATTATGGTCATTGCAGCTAAGGTATTGACGTTATTACATTTTGTTCTAATTTGGATTGACCTATGCAGATGATCATGGTTATGACATTCAAGTATGAGTTAATATATTGTGATATTATGTCATACTAATCTAGATTGATGGTGCATATGTGATTGTTATGCATGAATGACAATTGTTTATGAGCTTATGAGGTGAACCTGTTAGCTAGTTATTGTTATGGATATCATGACCTTATTTATGTTGAGTTGATGTGTTATGAAGTTATATCATGCTAAACTAGATTAATTGTGTAGACAAGATAGCCTCCCCTGAGATACATTAAGGTATGAGTTTGATTATGTCGTCTATTTGATGGTTGAGTGTTTGATTATGTCATCTAGTTGATTTATTTAACATGGTATGTTTGCAAGTTGTTTGAATGTTTGATTAATTGCATGATATGAGTATGTGTCTAAAAGATTGCACGAATGAATGGTCTTGTTTTAAGATGGTTGTACTAACACATTATGTGCTGAGACAATTGATATGTACTTGAGTGTAAGTGTGTGCTAGTTGTAGTATTATGATTTTGACTATTAGTTGATTATGACATGGTTGTTAGTCTTGGAAAAGGTTGATTTCAATTAATAGACATGATGTTTTTATCCTTGGAACATGTGGCTGACATGTGTAAACAGTTGCAAGGAAACATGCTTGGTATTAACATGACAAGGTAATAGTTGAATTGTTTATATAACTAACAATGGGGTGATGTGACAGTGCATAGTAAGACTTCACTGCAACAAGGTAAAGGTAAGAGAAAGGAATTGGGTGAGAATTCCTTTGGCTATGTTTGGAAACCAAAATTCCAAATGAATGAATTATTTGAATACATGAAGTCTTCTTAACCTATATTTTGTCTGATATTATGTGGATATATGCTATATTCCTAAACATGTATTTGGTAGGTATATTAAGCTAGTTTCAAGTTATCGCTGGATTCGTCAAGGGAATGGAGTCCCTTGAGTGATGATATATGTACGAGTTCAGTTAAAGGTCAGCTTGCTTGATACACCAAGGTAAGGTAACCAACATATTGTTATATTTATTTATACATTGACAGTTGTGTGTTTATGGCAGTATGATGCAAGGGATTGCATGGCAAAAGAGATTGCCATGAAATATTGAAGAAGGATTAGGTTTAATTTCCCTTGGAGGAATTGGGAACCCATGGGGATTGAGTCATGGTGTTTGTTGTAAGTTTTTTTGTGTTTGGTGCATTGGGATATGTTTGCGCTTGGTTTACAGTTTTGTTTATGTCTGGTGCAAGGCCTTGCAACTTTGTTTGTGGTGTCATGTTGCTATTGGTGTTTCATGGTTTTCTTCTTGTTTGTTTCTTGTTCATGCCTTTATGTTTTGAGGGTCTTGGTAATTGGTTGGGAAGGAGGAAGTTAATGGAGCTCGGGGAGAGTTATGTGATACCTGATAGGTAATGTAAGACCCAGATGTAGCTTGGTGCACGAGTAAGGGTAATTGAAGGCAAGAATTTGTCAATCAGTTGGACTATTTGGGTCCACTGTGGTAAATGGAAATGGTAGGACAATCATGAGAAAGGTAAAATGAAAGGTAAATTAAATGGGCTTAAGGTAACATATGCCTTAACTAACTTGGGAGCTATTGTTCTCAATGTTGTGCATGTTGTGCACGAATAAAGGGAGTTCTCTTAAGCTTGACCTTATGGTATCTGGTAATTATGTTGTGATCATGATTGTGCTGATGTCTATATATGTATACATGTATGTTGTGTCTGACAGGGTTGTCATAAATCATAATTGTTTAATATATATATATATCTGTGTGTGTGTGTGTGTGTGTGTGTATGTATGTATGTCACTGTTTGACAAGGGTTGTTAGGGATCATTCTATGGAAGAACGATTGCACAGGTTAAGGGCATGAAAGAGGTTCTTGTTCTTATGGGGCATCAAGTGGGAAAAGTAGCCTTGAAAAATTTATGAGGTCAGTATCATGTAGATATGAGTTGATATTATGTGTTTATACTATGCCTATGTTTACATTATGGACATGTAATGCTAAGAGATACATCAATGGAATGAAAATGTGATCCGCGACATGCTAGGATAAACATGGATGACAAAGAGACACTAGAATCAAGGTTGCTTGGTAAGGACAGTGTGGTATTAGGATGTGTAGTAATGGTTTTGTGTACATGTAGCATATGTAGTATTTTGTACATATGATGTTGTGTTCCTATTGTATATATGGTTTTGTGTGTACATTTCTTATGCAGTGCTGGGTATAGATGGTGCTATGTACATGTTGTATATGTAGTGATATGTAGATATGGTGCTATGTGCATGTTATACATGTGGTGCTATGTACATATGGTGTTATGTACATTATTGTACATGTGGTGTTGTGTAGATGTTATACATGTGGTGCTATGTGTAGGTGGTGTTGTGTACATGTCATGCATGTGACACTATGTACATGTGGTGTCGTGTACATGTCGTGCATGTGGTTTTGTGTACATGTGGTATTGTGTACACATTGTAAAGGTGGTGTGGTGTACATGTGGTGATGTGTACACATTGTGCAGGTGGTCTCGTGTACATGTGATGTTGTGCACACGTTGTGCAGGTGGTGCTATGTATAGGTGGTACTGTGTACATTTTGTACATATGGTATTGGTGTACATGTGTTATTGTGTGCATGTTATACATGCTGTGTTGTAGGCATGCAATACTATGTATGTGTATTGTGTAGTTGTGGTATAGTGACATGTGTCTTCGTTGTGTTGTACTCTGTGTAGTACATGTATTGTGTTGTACACTCGTAAGTGCATGGATTTTATGGTGTTGTATGTCGTGTGTTGTATGTGTGTGATGCACACTATGTGTATGTGTATTGTGTTGTACACCGGATGTAGGAGCATGTATTGTGTTGTGTTGTACACCAGGTGTAGGTGTATGTGTCGTGATGTATATTAGATGTAGTTTTATGTATTTTATGTTGTCATACACTATGTGTGGATGTATTTTCTATGACATACATTGTGTATGTGGACGTGATTGAAGAAAATAAAAAGGCACTGGGTGTTTGCTAGGCGTGGAAACTAATCTGGTGTATGTATGAAAAAGACAAAGGATAAAGGTAGAAGCAGAGGACCGATTAAAGGATAAGTATCAATATTTTATTTCAATTTTATTATGCATGTGATCTATGATTTTGGTTTATTGATGATTATATATTATCTAATTATGATTTATGATGGTTACATATGATTTATGATTCCAATTTATGATGGTTACATTTTGAGCTAACCGGATGTGATATGTTTATACATGATGATTTGATCAAATAAATAGTTTGACTTGTTTTGACAGGAAGTAAACAAAATTGTAGATGTACCTTGTCAACGAGCTACCAATGAGATATGATGTGAATTTATTTCAATTTATTTTGACTCTAATGGGAATTATGTGCTTGGTATAAGAAACATAGAAATCCCTGATTGGGTGGTTGAAATTGATTGCAAGCATTAGCAACAACAACAAAAAGAATTGGAAATGCAACAATATGTTGGTAAATCACTTAAGGAGCAGGGTCATTGTGGAACACTAGTACCCAATAGTGTCTATTGATTTCCATGAGCATGCTATGACTGGTATGATGGTTTTGAGGTAGGTATATGTCTTGGTAGTTTGAAATTCCAATGCGAGGAAGCGTTGCCAAGGGATGGATTTATAGGGGATAGGGGATGCCAGGGAACTTGGAAGGTGAGTGACTGCATAGAGGGGGATGACCAAATTTCCTGAGGGACTATGTAGCAGAGAAGGGAAGGCCATGGAATACATTTTTTTTGGTTATTATCATTTCCATATGGAATTAGATGTACATTGGGAGTGTGCCTTGGAACAATGAGCTGATATCTGTTCACTGAGAGGACAAGTGGCATTGTATTCTAGCATTGGACATTGGATGCAACTTTGAATTTGGCAGTGAATTATGGAATTCCTGAGAAGGAGGTGAATCCTAGTATTACTTTGAGGCTGGAGGTATGAGCCTATGGATTCCCTTATTGCTGATATGGGCATCATATCCTTTTATTTTATGGTCGAGAAAATGTGCATATGTATATATGTGGTTGTTATTGTACATATCGTAATGAGCTGTGTTATAAAGCTTGAGTAAATGGTGTACTTGTCATGTTTTCAACAATGGTCATTGTAAATACTGCAACAAGATATGTTATAAATATCAATAAGCAATATGTTATTGTTTTCAACAGTCGCCGGTCATAGGTGTCATTGAACACTGAGGACAATGTTCCCCCAAGGGGGAGGGATCTATAATATCCCTGGTAAAAAACACATGTAAAATAATATAAGACCAAGGTCATGGGACACATAATCCAAGTTGAGTGTTGGGAAAAATATCCTAGTGGGTGTTCATTTGGTTTATTATGGATAAGGAAATTGGCAAATGCAATGACAAAGGCTTTGGAAAGGCATGAGGCATTAATTGGCATTTTATTTATGAAAATAAAGGAAAATAGGAGAAAAGGAAGGTGAAAGGTCACAGGTTGCATGTGAGGAGGAAAATGAAGGAAAATAATGGAAATTTTGAGAAAATAGAGGCCTCAGTGATAAAAATGCTTCTGAGGATCACTTCGCTTTTGTTAGTTCAGTTTTGGAGCTCTCTCTCTATTCTCTCTCTCATACCCTTGGACACTTAGAGTTTTCTTGGAGCACTTCAACATTGGATCAAGGAAAGCAAAGAAGGCAAAGGGAAGCAAAGATTAAGCAAGGAAGAGAAGGATCAAGAAACTACAATGAGATTACTTGTAGGTATCGATTTGCATGTGTGATTTCCTTACTACATTTAGCATGCATGGTACATGCATGTGTGTATTGTTGGCATTATGATTCTGGTATGGCTCTATGTTACAGATGTTGTACTTGATGGCAACACTCTCAAGTGGCAATGCTCTGTTTAGGCTCTCAAAATGTTGGAAATTAAGAGGTATGCAGGTGAATGGTTCAAAAGGTGCGGACCTGCAGGTACGCTGGCCAGGAAGTGCGGTCATACCCGCAGGTTACCCGTTCATGAGGTGCGGACCCCCAGTTCACTCATTTCAAGGCAGAGAAGCGCGCTCACGTGGGGTTTCTTATGTTTGGCCCATGGTATTTAGCCCGCCGTTCTTGATTCTATGGTTTTGGCCCGTGGTATAGGATCTAGTTTAGCCCCGGTTTGGATCCCTTGTATTGGTGATTGATGGTTTTGTCCCATGGTGTGAATAAGGGCTTGACTATAAATAGGAAGGAGATCACTTAGCTAAGGCATCTTTTGAAAATTGAATATCTTAAGATCTGAAATATTGGGTTATCGGTTTAAAAGCTTGATCTATATAAAAGTGAAGTTGAAAGTGAATCTATGAAGTGTGATCTCTCAGGCGCATGATCAGATCTGGGCATCTGACTATCTGTGGCACACTGGTGCACTGCCAATTTGGCCCTAATCAGAGGTTCGCAGGTGATTAACGGTGCAAGTGTGTGGGTATGCATAGCAGAAGAAGGCGCAGTGCGTGGGTACGTAGCGCGACAGAAGTCCAGGTGCGGTGGTTCGCAGTGAAGAGAAAGCAGAAGCGCGGAGGTACGCTGTGCGACAGAAGCCGCAGGTGCGGGGACACAGTGAAAGTACGTGGCGTGATAGAAGCAGTGGGTGCGAGGGCACAGTAGATGTACGCGGTACGATTGAAGGCACAGGTGCGTGGGTACGCGGTGCAGAGGAACGCTCTCTGCGTGGATACGCAGAGGCATAGAAGGTGAAGTGCGAAGCCCCGCAGCCCAGATAAAGAAAAACTGCGGATCTGTATTAAGGCATTTATTTGACTGACTTTTCTGTGTTGATAAGGTGTTTTGGGTTTAGTTTACTGTTACTATTGATCTGGTTACTGCAGTTGACTAGGTGACTTACTTGTACTTGATGATCATTTGATGTTCATGGATCCAGTTTGAAAATTTATGAAAAGTGATCCTTGAAAGAAAAGAAGTAGGGGGTTGTAGCTCCCTTCCAGGAGAGACTGGAAAACGAGAGAGAGTTGTAGCTCTCTGCAGGTTGCAGCCTGCGTACTGGTAAAGGACTGCACCAGTACAAAATTATTGTAAAAGGAGTTTCTAATTTGAAAAGATAGAGACATATTGCAGCAGGTGGTTTTCACCCACATTGGGTTTCCACCTTATATCTGGTGTTCTTTGGTGTGACTATCTGTTTTTCATGTTCATGCTCATTATTTTATGGTACTGACATACAAAAATAATTCAAAGTATAAATAAGGAAGATTTATTAAAAGAACTTGATAATACTGATTCACCCCCCCTCTCAGTATTATTTCCAACAATTGGTATCAGAGCAGGTCCTTCAGAGAAGCTTGATCGCTTGAAGGAAGATCACTCATCATGAGCAACTACGAGAGGGAAGCATCAATCAGGCCACCAATTTTTGATGGGACAAACTTCAATTATTGGAAGGTAAGAGTTACTGCCTATCTTCAATCTCTTGGTACAGAAGTTTGGGATATCATAGATACAGGCTACACTTTTCCTTCAGCTACTCCTACAGATCTGGCCGAAAAGAAGAAATATGAAACAAATGCTAAAGCAGTCAATACTCTGCTGGGATGTTTATCTCAAACAGAATTCGTGAAGGTTATGCAATATAAATCCGCAAAAGAAATATGGGACAAGATTGTCTTGAGCTACAAAGGAGATGAACAGGTAAAGCGTGCTAAACTTCAAACCGTCAGGATTCAGTATGAGAATCTCAGAATGTATAATGATGAAAGTGTGGCTAACTATTTCCTTCGGGTAGACAAGATTGTTAATTGCATGAAAAACTTGGGTGAAGAAATAAAAGAGGCTATTGTGGTTGAAAAAGTTCTAAGATCATTGTCCCCCAACTTTGAATCTAAAGTGTCTGCAATAGAAGAAAAGGAAAATCTACGAACTCTTACTATGTCTCAGCTACACAGAATTCTAACTGCTTATGAAATGAGAAAGGGAGGTCCATCAGACAGGAGAGAAGCTGCTTTCAAGGCTTCAGGCAAAGGAGACTACTATGAAGCAAGTCACGTGCTAGAAGAAGAAGAAGAATCAAATTTTGTCAGAAATCTTCAACGGGGTACTGGAAGGTTCAGAGGTAAGTTGCCTTTTAAATGTTTTGCTTGTGGAAGAGTAGGTCATTATGCTGCGAAATGTCCTCATAAGGATAAGATTGACAAAGGAAAGGAACCTGCTAGATGGAACAAGAAACATAATGCAAATAAGAAAAGCTACTACACTCATGAAGATAGTGGTGATGAAGATGAACGAGGTAATGACTATAAACTTTTAATGGCATTTGAAGATGATGATTACATGGATGCTATAGATGTGGATAGCTTTTATGAAGAAATTTCTAGACTCAAGACATGTATAGAAGAAAAGAATAGGATCATTGATACCCTACAATTTCAAATTGATGAAAAAGAAAAATATCTTGAAAAGTTAGAAGGTGAAATTGTTGGTCTTAGAAAAGAGATTGAGAAAACAAAGGCTATTAATCTTAAGTTTGTCAAAGGATCTGAAACTCTGGATGAGATCATCAATGTACAACGTTCTCCTCTAAACAAGACAGGTCTGGGCTATAATGGAGAAACTTCTCAAGCATCCACCTCAAGAAGTTATCTTGATGTAGTAAGAAGGAATGAGCAAAAGCACAATGGAGATCACCAGGTAAAGCAGGGACGAATTACAAACAAAGACTATCAGGGGCAATCCGTCTTAAGGGTGAACAAAAGCTACAACCAGCCACAGGTAAAATCTTCTCAATTTGGTTCAAGAATGGATGACAATAGAAATTACAATCATTTGGCCGGTAGATTTGATAACCGCAGAAGTTTCTTCAATGGACAATGTTTCTCTTGCCATAACTTTGGTCATAAAGCAGCTCAATGTGTTGCATATAAAACAATCATGACTAGAGAAGCTCAAAAACAAAGAAGTATGACTAGGATTACAAAAAGGACCTATAACAACTTTTCGGCTCTTGAAAATGAAGTTGAATGTTCTATTTGCAATAACTTTGGTCATGAAGATTCTGAATGCAGGAGCAGGTTTCAGCAGAAAAAGGAACAAGCCTCAAGCACCAGAACATGGAGAATAAAGGAATCACAAACAGAAAGATGTGGGATAGCCTTTTATGCAGAGGGACAGGAAAATTTATGGTACATCAACAGTGGATGCTCGAAGCATATGACAGGTGATAAGGAAAAACTTGAATCATATTCTGCTTTAGAAAAGGGAAAGAAAGTTTCTTTTGGAAACGATACTCCTGCAGCTATAAAAGGAAAAGGCACTGCTCAGTTGAAATAAAAGGTCAAAGCTAGAAATGTTTTGTATGTTGATGGATTGAAGCATAATCTTCTGAGTGTCAGCCAGATGTGTGATCAAGGAACCGAGGTAATATTTAGATCAAATGAATGTCGTGTTCGTGATCTTGATACAGGTGAAACAGTGATCAAAGGTAGAAGAACTCCAAATAATCTATACATATTTGAAGAAGGACAACAACAATGCTACTTGAGCAAGGATGATGAGCACTGGTTATGGCACCGGAGGTTGGGGCATCTAAGCGTTTCACAAATAAGGAAAGCATGCAAATACCAGGCAGTTCGTGGTCTTCCAGATATCAAAATTCCAGACAACACCATATGCAAATCATGTCAGTTTGGAAAGCAAACCAGAACTAACTTTCCTGAGAAGGAAGGATCATCTAGCATGCCTCTTGAGCTAGTCCATACAGATGTATGTGGTCCATTTAGGAAAAGGACACCTCGAGGAGAAGAATACTTGATATTATTCATTGACGATTTCTCCCGGTTTGTTTGGTTAGGACTTATGAAGCACAAAGACGAAGCATTCGAAAAATTCAAATCCTTCAAAGCCTTGGTTGAAAATGAATCAGGTTAAAAAATTAAGTGCCTCAGGTCCGACAGAGGTGGGGAGTTTACCTCAAATGAATTTTTCGATTTCTGTGAAGAACATGGGATAAGAAGAGAATTCTCTACAGCTAGAACTCCTCAGCAAAATGGAGTGGTGGAAAGGATGAACAGAACAGTCCAACAAATGGCTCGTGTTATGCTTGATGAGTCTGGAACTCCCGCAACTTTCTGGGGAGAAGCTGCAGTTGTTATTCTCAAGAAAACAAATGTCCGAGTGAACATCACTCAAACTCCTCATGAGCTCTGGTATGGTGAGACTCCTTCGGTAAAGCATTTCAAAATCTTTGGGAGCAAATGCTATATTAAGAATACTGATGAGCAACTTGGAAAACTTGAACCTAGAGCAGATGAAGGCATTCTTCTTGGTTATTCTCCACATAGAAAAGCCTATAAGTGCTACAATAAAAGACTTGGAAGAATTGTTGATAGCATTGATGTAGTGGTTGATGAAAAGGGATACATTCCTAAGCAAGTAAATCATGAAAATATCGAAGAAGATGAAGACTACCCTCAAAGACAGAATGATGAAGAAGAAGAACCTCAAGAAGCACTAGAGGAACAGATAAGGATAGAAGAGAAGACTCCATCCAGGTACGTTCAGAAGAATCATCCAGAATCTCAGATTTTTGGGGAGAAAGAAGCAGGTGTACAAACAAGAAGAACAATTGCAGAAGCTTCAAGCTATTTGGCATTACTCTCCTCCACTGAACCACAAAATGTAAAAGAGGCATGCAAAGATGAATGTTGGGTCAAAGCAATGGATGAAGAACTTGAGTAGATCGAAAAGAACAACACTTGGGAGTTGGTTCCTAGACCAAAGGATAAGAATGTTATAGGGACAAAATGGGTCTTCAAAAATAAGTTGAATGAAAATGGGGAAGTAATTAGAAACAAGGCAAGACTTGTTTGTAAAGGGTATGCGCAGCAAGAAGGGATAGATTTTGAGGAAACTTTTGCTCCTGTTGCAAGACTTGAGGCCATCCGAATGTTCCTTGCTCTCTCAAGCTTTCAAAAGTTCAAAGTATTTCAAATGGACGTGAAATCAGCCTTTCTGAATGGAGACTTAGAAGAAGAAGTATACATTGAGCAGCCAGATGGTTTCATTCTTGGAAATGATCCAAATCTTGTATGCAGACTGAAAAAGGCTCTCTATGGTCTCAAACAAGCTCCAAGGTCTTGGTACTATCGTTTGGACAAATATCTTCATCAACAAGGTTTTTCAAAAGGGTCAGCAGATAGCAATCTTTATATAAAAGTTGAAAATGACAAATTGTTAATACTTGTTGTGTATGTAGATGACATTATCTTTGGCAGCAATGAAGAAGCTATGAGTCAAAACTTTGCCTTGGTGATGCAGAAAGAATTCGAAATGTCCTTGCTTGGAGAACTAACATATTTTCTTGGTTTGCAAATCCAACAAAAAGAAGGAGGGATCTTCTTATCTCAAACCAAGAATCTCAAGCAGATTTTGAAGAAGTATGGCATGGAAGATGCAAAACCAGTATGTACACCCATGGTCACAGGATGTATCCTCAGTGCAAATGATGAATCAACAGCAGTGCATCAACCAACCTACAGATCTATGATTGGAAGTCTACTTTATTTGACAGGTACCTGACCAGACATCATGCATGCAGTGGGAATAGTTGGAAGATTTCAGGCAAATCCAAAGGAAACTCATCATCAAGTAGTAAAGAGAATCTTCAAATATCTTCAAGGAACTCAAAACTATGGCTTATGGTATCCTAGAGACACAGATCTCACACTTCATGCTTATACAGATGCAGATTGGGCTGGAAGCGTGGATGATAGGAAGAGCACAAGTGGTGGTGCATTCTTTATGGGTTCCAGATTAGTATCTTGGTTAAGCGAGAAACAGAGTTAGATTGCCTTGTCTACAGCTGAAGCGGAATATGTTGCTGCTACATCTTGCTGCACTCAACTCCTTTGGATGATGCAGACCTTGCAGGATTTTCAAATCACTTTTACACCACCTATCTCCATCTTATGTGATAATACAAGTGCAATCAGCATTTCAAAGAACCCAGTCATGCATTCAAAGACCAAGCACATACCAATCAAGTATCACTTTCTCCGGGAACAAGTGCTTGAACAAAAGGTCAAGTTGGAGTATGTTCCTTCTAAGGAACAAGTTGCTGATATACTCACCAAACCATTGCCCAGGGAGACTTTTGAATACCTCAGGCAAAAGCTGGGGGTTGTTGATGCATCATCATGTTGTTGAATCTCTTCTGATTGTTGGTTGTACGCAAGGTTCATCTGGGGTATATGCGTACATGTGCTGGGTTGCGGATTGGTCGAAGATCGAATGGAGCATATAATGCATTGTTGGCATTATGGAGGAAGTGCAGAAGGAGATCATGGATGCTGGTCTGAATATTGCTGCAATATGTCTCTATCTCTTTCATGGTCATTTATGGTGTTTGGTGGATTATGGTTCTTCTTTGCAGATCTGGTTTATAATCAGGGGAGCATGTTCTTAGGGGGAGCATAACCCTTTGCCCTTGATGTCAAAGGGGGAGAATGACGTTGAGGATCTTGAGGTTGCCATCAAGTCCAAAGGGGGAGATTGTTGGCATTATGATTCTGGTATGGCTCTATGTTACAGATGTTGTACTTGTTGGCAACACTCTCAAGTGGCAATGCTCTGTTCAGGCTCTCAAAATGTTGGAAATTAAGAGGTACACAGGTGAATGGTTCAAAAGGTGCGGACCCGCAGGTACGCCAGCCAGGAAGTGCGGTCATACCCGCAGGTTACCCATTCATGAGGTGCAGACCCCCAGTTCACTCATTTCAAGGCAGAGAAGCGCGCTCACGTGGGGTTTCTTATGTTTGGCCCATGGTATTTAGCCCGCCGTTCTTGATTCTATGGTTTTGGCCCGTGGTATAGGATCTAATTTAGCCCCAGTTTGGATCCCTTGTATTGGTGATTGATGGTTTTGTCCCATGGTGTGAATAAGGGCTTGACTATAAATAGGAAGGAGATCACTTGGCTAAGGCATCTTTTGAAAATTGAATATCTTAAGATCTGAAATATTGGGTTATCAGTTTAAAAGCTTGATCTATATAAAAGTGAAGTTGAAAGTGAATCTATGAAGTGTGATCTCTCGGGCGCATGATCAGATCTGGGCATCTGACTATCTGTGGCACACTGGTGGACTGCCAATTTGGCCCTAATCAGAGGTTCGCAGGTGATTAACGATGCAAGTGCGTGGGTACGCACAGCAGAAGAAGGCGCAGTGCCTGGGTACGCAGTGCGACAGAAGTCCAAGTGCGGTGGTTCGCAGTGAAGAGAAAGCAGAAGCGCGGAGGTACGCTGTGCGACAGAAGCCGCAGGTGCGGGGACACAGTGAAAGTACGCGGCGTGATAGAAGCAGTGGGTGCGAGGGCACAGTAGACGTACGCGGCGTGATTGAAGGCACAGGTGCGTGGGTACACGGTGCAGAGGAACGCTCTCTGCGTGGATACGCAGAGGCATAGAAGGTGAAGTGCGAAGCCCCGCAGCCCAGATAAAGAAAAACTGCGGATATGTATTAAGGCATTTATTTGACTGACTTTTCTGTGTTGATAAGGTGTTCTGGGTTTAGTTTACTGTTACTATTGATCTGGTTACTGCAGTTGACTGGGTGACTTACTTGTACTTGATGATCATTTGATGTTCATGGATCCAGTTTGAAAATTTATGAAAAGTGATCCTTGAAAGAAAAGAAGTAGGGGGTTGTAGCTCCCTTCCAGGAGAGACTGGAAAACGAGAGAGAGTTGTAGCTCTCTGCAGGTTGCAGCCTACGTACTGGTAAAGGACTGCACCAGTACAAAATTATTGTAAAAGGAGTTTCTAATTTGAAAAGATAGAGACATATTGCAGCAGGTGGTTTTCACCCACATTAGGTTTCCACCTTATATCTGGTGTTCTTTGGTGTGACTATCTGTTTTTCATGTTCATGCTCATTATTTTATGGTACTGACATACAAAAATAATTCAAAGTATAAATAAGGAAGATTTATTAAAATAACTTGATAATACTGATTCACCCCCCCTCTCAGTATTATTTCCAACATGTATTTGGTTATTTTGTTGTCACTGGCATGGGTTTTCCAGGTGTGACAATGTTCTTCAACCTTTCCTTTCCATTTTCAGATAACCATGGTGTGATTGGGTTCTCATGTTTTGGTTGAGTTGGATTACCGAATGGATTCAAAACTGAGTGAGGTGGTCTCTGAAAGAAATAACACATGGCATAGTGATCCCTAAATCAGACTGTGGATTGCGGTAAAGCCTTGGCCTAGTAATCCCTAAATCAGACTGTGGATTGCGTAAAGCCAAATTTTGTGTTACCTCAGTGGGCCTAGGAATTATCGACCGGTGAATGGCGGGATACATGGTAAAGCCTATAGGTGGGTGCCCTCGATCAAACCTAGGAATTCTTGGCCGGTGATTGACAGGTATATGGTAAATCCTGGAGGGTGGAGTCTTGATTAGTGTAAGAGCCCTATCCTAGGGTCTTTTAACAGATCTATTTCTGATGAATTTAGATGCAATAAGAGGCAATATTTTACTTTCTTACAAGAATTTTAACAAATAAAATTTTACCATTTACATTCTAATCCTTATAACTTATGGAGAAAATTTCATTTTAATAAATTTACCTGAGTAATCTATAGAGGAATACTTGTACTTGTGGCTAGTAGAGATGCCTTTGAGGTGTTGCTCCTGCTGAATACTCCTCTTGACTGACCCAACTGGATTTACCTCCCAGCTAACTAGGAAATAATTCCTAGCGCATGAAACCTCCATAGGTTCCCTAGCCATATGAGCCAAAGTCTAACCAGATGCAGTGGGTGTGTTCAAGATGAATGATCAAAACCAAGATGAACAATATTTCCCTCCTCTCAACAACCCAAGAAACCTCCATAGGTTCCTAAGGTCTCTAAAAATCACAACAAATCCTAAAATTATAACCAACCCCACAATCATAAGCAAGATCCCCTCCCCATTTTCTCCCTTCCCCCTTCCCTTTTATACCCTCCCTCTCTTCTCCATCTCAACCACCTCTTATTAATGTCATTAACTTCTCATCCATCCTTACATTTGACTTCTCTTCTCCCAAGTAAAGATGGGAGTACATTTGGAAATGTGACATGAATATAAAATTGAGAAATTAATGGGAGAGGACCATGTGTTCTCCCAAGTAAATCTGAAAGTACATTTGGGAATGTGAGATGAATATATATATTGATAATTAAATGGAGAGGACTTTGTCTTCTCCCAAGTAAATGTGAGGGTACATTGGGGAATGTGAGATGTAATTAAATGCAGAGGACCATGTCTTCTCCCTAGTAAATGTGAGGGTACATTGGGGAATGTGAGATGAATATATATTTTGATAATGAGTTGGAGAGGACCATGTCTTCTCCCTAGTAAATGAGAGGGTACATTGGGGAATGTGAGATGAATATATATATATATTGATAATGAGTTTTTTGAGGACCATGTCTTCTCCCTAGTAAATGTGAGGGTACATTGGGGAATGTGAGATGAATACATATATTATTTGAAATAATGGAAGGAGACCATATCCTACCTAAGATTCAATTTGAGAAGGTAAGTTAGGAATTTGAATAATAGAAATCATGAATTTTATATTAGACCAATATTTTTCAATATTTTCAAATAATGTAAACATTAATAAAATTTGCAGGATAAGATTTAAGTGGGGCATTACAATTAGGACTAGGAATCCAAACTGGTGAATGATGGGATATATGATAAAGCCTAGAGACTAGGAGATAAAAAAATTCCTCATGGTCTAGGTGGAGAAATCTAGTGGCATCCATGCTTGTTTAGGGCTTAGTGATTCGGTGGGGATTGCATAAATTTTGATTCTATTGATGAGGGTGAGGTGGTTTAGCCTTGGGAAGCCCTAGTTCATTTCTGGTTATGAGTCCCACATTCATGCTTAGAATATGACACAGGGGTGATTGGCTGAAAGAAAGATTTGGTTCAACCAATCTATGGTCGGGTGGTTTGTGGAAGTCCCATACCTGGTTGGCTTATGCATTCACTAAAAAGAGATTCTTCTCTTTTGTATTTCATGTGTAAATGTACTAGTTTGTATGTGGATTTTATGGCTATTGTATACTTATTATTTATGTTGTTTATATGCTGGTTATGAGTATGTTTTAAGACAATGATGATGTATGGTTCTCATCATGTTTTGATTTGTAAATGAATGAAAAATTAATACATGACCTAATAGATGATAATGTAGCTAATGTGATAAGCCAACAATTCTTCTTAGCGATTCTCAAATAAGTATGATACACCTATGCTAAGATTTGTTGTTATGAAATGTAGAATGCATATTTGTGATATGTTTGACGAAATGCCTGTCATGGTTAATAGGGGCCTAGTCAAGTCTTTGTTCAAGCATTTTATTTAGTATCATTGTTCCGATGTTATTTTTCATTTCTAGAAGTTTCATGGAGTTCTGGGCAATGGCATGAGTCTTGGCCTTGAAAAAGTGGCACATAATCAAGAGTAGCAGGCTTAGAACTAGTTGAAAAAGACCCCAGTCGCTTGCATGCCCTTCCTATGAGAGCGATTGGAGGCTCCTAGTCACATGCATTCTCATGTCATGGGAGTGACTGAGGCTATAGGTCAATAAAATGCTAAGTTGCATCACGGGTTGGTCACCTGGAAAGGTTGGTTGGCTCCTGGAGGTTCTGTAGCATGTGTGGAAGGTCAGTTTGGTTTTGTTTTAGTAGTTCCACTTGATTAAATATACATGGGGAATTTAATCAGATCATAGTAGCCTCTCGTCACATGTTTAACCCAATGGGCCGATTAACTTGGGTAAATGTGGGAGGAGGGTGTTACACTATCTGTTGTCACTACTACAACACCCTCCAAAATTTTTGCCTGCACCAAATTTTAGAGCCTACCTTGGTCTTGTATATTGTCATTGCAAACATTTAAATCCATTCCATGTGTTTTCTCTAAGTGTTCTGGTCCCTTTTGAGAGAGAATCAAAATGTCATCCTTTCGCATGATAAGTGTCACACAATGTATTTAAGCATTTTTTTGTGGTTTCAAGGGGTTATCGTTGTGAAAATGAGGTTATATCACTATTTAAACATCTGTCACACTCATTCCCAAAGTTTTAGGCACTGTCGCACAAGTGTCGTCACGACCATCACAAAGTATCTTTAGTATCACACTTGTCATAAGTTGTCACACTAAGGGACATGTGTTGTTCCTATGTCCTGGATGATCTATGCTATTGTGTCGTCAAGTGTTCTAAGTGTGTGATCACAATCAAATTGTATTACTCTTCATAGTAGCTTTATCGATCCCACACTTAGCCAAATTTCGGAAACTTTCCAGCAACTTAGCCTCATGTGGCCCTCTTGAACTGAGCATTGTGCAGTATCAACCCTCTAGCTACAATTCTACCTCTTGAAAATGCACAATGCACAGTTCTTGCCTCTGAGGACTATGCACTGTGTAGTTTTAGTGCTCAAGGCCGGACCTTCCGCTAAAAAACTGTGAAATTCAACCCTCCAACCTAGCCTCAACTGCGCATTGCGTAGTATTAAAACTCAAGACGAACCTTTGAGCTCTTGATTTGCGCAAATGCGTAGTCACCTAACCTCCTTTGGCTTCTAGAACTGCATAGTAGGTTGAATCAATGTTCAACCCCTCAGTCTGGCTCAATTAGCTCCCAAACTGCGCAATTTTCTTCCTCAGTTTAGCTTGGACTGCACATTGCATATTCTCTAAGCTCAAGCTCATCTCTTGAGCTCTTGAGCTACAAAATTGCCTAATCACCAGGTCTTCTTTGCCTCCTAGAACTACGTAGTTATTTGAAACAATGCAAAACCCCTCAGCCCGACTCACTAAGTTCAAAGCTATGCAATCTGTCTACGTAGTCTAGCCTAGACTATGCATTACATAGTATCAGGGCTCAAGCTTCACCCTTGACTTCCCGAGCTACGTAATTGTGTAGTCATTGAGGCTCTCCCTCAGCTTACAACCCAATTCTGGCTTAATCAGTGGATCAACATGCATCATCTTAGACTAGGTTTTATCAAACTGATTTCATCTTGTCATGAGTGAATTATAGATGCAGGTAATATATCAGTCCATGCAATGATGATAAAGAAGGAGATGAAGGATGGAAACATGCTGAAAGACATCTTTGTAGCTAATTACGCAAGCTGATCAATCGAGAGAAAGTAAAAGGGACACCGATTTGCGACTGCAACTCAAGACTTGATATCATTGAATAATCCTTACCTCTTAGCCATATGGAGGTGGATATAAAAGTATTCCCAAGAAGACACATAATAAGGAGCAACAAGAATGTATTGACATTGCCATGTCATCATGACGTCCATGTCAGCAGTGTCATGTCATATCATGTCATGCATCATCATTATTGTGGATCATGTAATTATCCGTTCAAAATGTATTGTAAAGTGGAAGTCCAAAGGACACACTTCGAATATGAAGAGTCATGTAAAGTTGAAAAGTCATAGGAAGTTAAATATTCACAAGGGTAGTCAAAGAGTCACAAGGGAGGTGAAGCATCACCCCATTGGTTATATATACACCCTCATTATATTAGCAAAGCACTTTTCACCTTGGCTTCTCTCATAAGGCAACATAGAGAGAGAGTTAATACTTTTGGGGAGCAATTCGTGTCTCCAACACTCCACTATTGGAGCTAGTGGTGTTCATTGTATACATGTGTCCTAGAACTTTTACTTAATATATGAAGCCTCATGGCTAATACATTCTTCATGCATGAATTATCAATATTTATAACACTGTTCTGTGAATGTTTATGATTCGTGTTTGTTTTTTATCTATATTAAAGTAGTTGAACTATTTGAGTTATTTTAGTGCTCATTGTTGGGCCTAAGAATTATCCTTAAAATACATCCACTTTCACTCCATTCAACGTCCACTTTATCTCCATTCACACATTTTCTCACCTCTATTCCACTACCATAAGCTTCACTTTCATCATTAAATGGGTTACCATTGTGTTTTCCAAAATATTATTAATTCTTAGTATTTTTAAGAGAATTTGTGGTTAAACTTTAGAAAATAATATGCTTATACTTATACCTAACAATTAGAATGAGTTTGTTGACATGTGTAGGTACAAAGGAAGCTTCCAAGGCATCTTTATGTGGCATTCTATGTTCAAATTCGAATTTGAGGAGATCATGGACCTCATGAAGAAGATCATGGACCTCATGGAGCAGATCATGGAGGATAGGGTTGTGTGTCACCATTGGTTGAGAGATAAGTGGATTTGAAGAGGGAATAGTGGATCCACATTTATGAGTTTGTTATCATAACTTTTGTATAAATAGGAGTGTTATCTCCTTCATTTGTAACTTTGGAATTTAGAATTTAGAATTGAGAAGTTAGAATTTAGTACTTTAGGATCTTATAAGTTTGTAATGAGAAGTTAGAATTTGGAATCATTGTAATGGAGATTTTAGAACCTCTTGGAATGTAGAACTTGTAATTGCAAATTGCAATTGAAGATAAATAAAATGGAGCTTCTTTGATCTTCTACTTTTGACTTCTCTTTTGATGTGCTTGTGAATCCTTGGAAGGGCCTCCATTATTTAGCAAGTACACTTTTGTTTCGGTAAGCTTTCATTTTATGTTTGCTTGTAAATTTTATTAGGTTCATATGTTTGAAATATTAACAAATGACCTTTCGTAATAAAGTATTAATGTTTCTTTCAATGAATCTAATTTGTTATTTAATGTTTGATTTAATTAGTTTAAATAGTTTGTTGATTAAGATGATTAGAAATATTAATGAACAATCTCCTGTAAGGGAGCTTTAATATTTCTTACACTTCTCACAATGTCTGTTATAGCTCTGATACCACTTGTTATAGATCTGACCTGCAAATATATGAAAACATATGAATATACCCAATAACTGCAAATAATCACCAAAAATAACAAGATCTGAATATAGATAGAATTCTTCTCTTTATTAATCAAAACCCTTAAGGTAGGGCAACACCATACATTCACTCCTTAAGGAAGGAGGCACTACACAAGCCATATGCCTGTTCATACAATATTCCTTGACATCTCTCAATGGGGAGTCTTTAGTCTCTATATAGGCCTCATACATACAATACCATGAGTCATTACCATGGTTCCCTCAATACCATCTATCTAATACCATGGGCCCATTACATTATTACTACTACTTGTGGTCCCTTACATGATATGGGTTAACCACCTTATTTATTACTATGGCCCATCCCATTATTACATTATTCCCTTGGGTACCTCCCTTCGTACCCCATATTATCCCCCCTAGGTATACTACAATGTCTTTAGATTTCATTTTGTTAAATGACTAAATAGGTGTTGGAGATCCCAATGAAAGACATCCTGTAAGGGAGCTTTGGCATTTCTTCACCAAACTTAGTCTAGTTTGTCTCTAAGTCCATATATTGGATGATCCTTGAAGTTTACTTACCCGGATTGATAGTAAATGAAACTCTAATTTGCATCCGCATTTTAGACCCAACATTTTTGCGTCGTTGCCGGGGAGGATGATTTAGAGATAGACTTTGGAAGTTATTTTTATTGCAATTTCTTTTTTCTGGACTAACTTGTGAAACCTAGTGACAGCAGGATCTTCATAATGAAGTTCAAGTTTGAGCATTTTTATTTTCATACTTAGTTAGTTTTAAATTCAGTTTTTTTAAAACCCCCCATTTCTTACTAATTCATCCACGGATGAGAAATTTGAAGATGTTAAACAGGTGCTTCTTGGAGAGCAAGAACAATATTGAAGACTGGTTTCAAAAGAACCTTGCACCAAATCCAAGAATAAAACATGTTACTCACATCCTTGCAAATAATTAGGTAAAATTTTTAAATCTTGACGTGAGCATTTTCGAATTCTTAGTCCGTAGGTGGCTTCAATGGAAGCATTTTGTTACCTAAGAAATAAAAAAATTCAGGTTAAAGGTAGAATAGATTAGGAAAAAAAAATGAGATCTCATAGAGTTTTCCTTTAGTTTTGTTTTTTTAATTAAAATAATAAAAAAATCATCATAAATAAATTTAGGTAAAAGCCACTTCATCCACGCTAACCTACAAAAATAAAAATAAATCAATAGGTTAGTATGCTCTCTTCCTGCACTTTGAGCGATTAGGAAGATCAAAAAATCTATTGATTTACTTTCGAAATTAAATAAAAATTTCTTGCTAGGAATTTGTACAAATATTTAAAACTACAACATTATAAAGAATCAATTTTTTTATTTTATTATTATTTATTTTCGATTTCAAATTTAAAAATTAAATCTATAGTTTATTTGATAATCATGAATAAAACTTCTTGGCATAGGATTTCTTTCTTTGCATATGTGCTGGGATCATTTCTTCAAACAAGCTAAATATGCATATCAACAATTCAATGTCAGTCTTTAAGGAAGAAATCTGCAATAAAATCCATTCGGCTTGATCTAATTGCAAATAAATATTTGCTCTTAATTTTTTTTGAAACCGATTATTCAATGACAATGGAGGTTTTACATGATTACTCTATCCTTTGTCCCGCAATTTCAAGTTAAACCTGAAAACAATTATAAAGAAATTGAAGTAGTCTAAGCCATGGATTCTTGCAATATGATTGTGAGAAGCACCTTGCTAGAAGATGCAGTAGTTTTGAAATGTCGTTTTGAAACATGTTTAATGATAAGACCAAAACAAATCTAGAAAAACGAAGGCATCGGTTTTTTCCAGAACGGAATCGATTACATAACCTAGAAATTGTTTCCTTGGATTCCTAACGGGTTGAGAGGAAATCACGGTTCTTCGGAACCCTGTTTTGGTAACTGTGTGAAGAAAAAATATGGTTTTTAAAATTAATGCATAGACAATTACAGGTTTTGCTGGCAGTGAAGCAGATTTCTATGGCCATCAAATCCCTTACTATTAGTCTAAATGGATTTGAGCGATTTTGCATGTAGATTTTGTGGCACGATTTGAGGGATTTGATGATTGCATGTAGATTTTGTGAAGCTACTAATTAGAAAAGATATGAACTTGGCATCTACTACGTGAACCTGTAGTTGCAACATGCATCAACTTTTGTTGTAATATTTAAAATATTTGAGTGGCTCCACGCACAATAAATTCCTAATCCTCAGAATAATTGAGATCTGAGTTTCCAAGCAAATTCCCTGCTGCTGCCCACTAAGCGCATAGCCTCCTGAGGCAGCATCGGCCTCAACCAAACTACAGGCAATACCATGCTGGAAGTTAACCTGAAGTAATAAGCAAGCATGTCAGACAATTACGAAAGGGTATGAGCTCATGAGGTCGTTTACCAGTGGAAGGGAGCTGCGCAGTGAGGTTTGTTTCAATGGAATGTAGAGGAGCTTTGCCAGCAACTGTGCCCACTACTTTAGCTTCTATATTACCTACCAAACAGCTAGACTCTGTCAATCTATAGCCCTGCCAAATAATAACTACCTTCCATTAGCGTTTTACTTAAAATACATACACATGCCAAATCAAAATTAAAATTAATAACATAAATTTGCGGAATGGTATGTACTATATTGAATGGCACCTGTTGAACTTGAACAGTCAGAAATCGAGCAGTGAAATTGCGGATGACGTCTTTGCCAATAGGTGCTCCACCGCACGCGATTAGGTGAAGCGAAGTCAAATCGCAATTGGAAACAATACGCGACCTATTTAAAGCCATTAGAATGGGTGGAGAAACAGGGAGGATATTCGCTTTATACTTGTGTATGGCCAAAAGCATTTCATCCAAATCGAATTTGCACATAACTACCATGGTAGCCCCAATCGCAACGCGAGAAAGTGTATAGAAAAACCCAAAAACATGAAACAACAGGACGATGGATAAAAATATTTTCCCTCCCTTCATATCATCTCTGCTCAGAGCTCCAGATATCATGGCAATGAGATTTCTATGAGTGGAGATGACTCCCTTGATATGGAATAAAAATTGAAAAGATGATGTATCATGGCAAAGTGAATATGAGAATAATATGGAATAAATATTAAAAAGAGGAAAATAAATAATCATGAGAAGAAAATGAATCATAATAATTTCGATGGTTCTTAGCAAAACAAATCCGCTACAATGCTTATTTTTTATTTTTTTAATTGTTTTTTAATTGCTTTGTTTTTTGTTTTAACTAATTTTTAAATCCAAAATTTGTATTGTATCATTAATAAAGTCATAAAAAATTGTTTTGTATTTTTGTTTATTTTTTATATTTAATGGTTTATTTTTATATTAAAAACATTTAAATTTGAATCTAAAATTTATTTTGTATGTTTATAAAAAAAAAAAAAAATCAAAATAGTTAAAAAAAAATCAAAACCATTTAAAGAAAAACAAAACATTTGGAGGATTATGCTTAGAGTTGGCATTAAAATCTACACTTTCATTATGGTTGTATGCATTTATGAGACATACTAATCTACAAGAGACAACAAATCTATAATGCCAAGCTTTTTCCCATGCACATTCCATGAACCATTTGACACAAGTAATTTGTATTTCATGGGTATTTATTAAAAATGGACTGTTATCAATATCAAGAATTAGACTAAAATTCCGCTTTTGAGTCTCCTTAAACTGTTTCATTTGGCATTAATTTTTGCGTAAGAATCATCAAGGAATTGGCCATTTCTTTTTGAACATACTTATGTTCTTTATGCCAAGTTTTTTTTGCAGAGTTCAGATGATCAACTGATCATTAAGGAAACTAATTGTGTGCACAATTGGTCTTCAAAAGACTAATTTCATGAGAAATTCTAAAGAACAAGTCCATGAACATAAACAAAATTTCCAGAAAATTACAAGTTCTTGCAACTTCCTGTAATAGCTTAATGGTTTGACATGTTGCATGACAGATTAGCAAATTCGAAGAACTGGGGTTTGTTCCTAAATGTACAAGGATGATGAAATACCTATCTACATTTGAATTAGACGTCTACAGGTGGCTGGTCAATGCTGGTCAAACTCAGCTATTTTAGCAGAAAGTCTAAAATTAAGGAGTAGATTTTCTATTTTTGAGATTTTGCATGCCAAAATTCACTTTTTCCCAGCAAGAGACATTATCCATTCCTCACAATCCACATACACTTCATTACATTTTCATCAATCTTAACCCACCAATAAAAGCAACGAAGCTCATTTACAAGCTTTTTGTTCCAAGTTACATAATCATTGTCAGTTTCCATTTGACTACCCTTGAAAATAAAACCTTGCTTCTATATACAATTGGGTCCATACTCCTTGAGTCTAAATATTATTCTAAAAACACCTTGAAGCTTGCATGCCTTAAGGGCAAGCTATCATGCCGATAAATAAAGGAATACATCAATATCCCTCGTTCGTCGGATCTTCTACGTATTCGAAAACAACAAATTCATTCATACTTAGAAAGATGTGTTAGGGGTACCTTGACTCTCGTCCACATCAAAGATGGGAGCTCTCGTGTTAACTAGTGGCATCCAATAATGGTCACTAAGTTAACAACTTCTTGTTATGTTCGACACCGAAACATTTAGTCACATGACAAGAATTGTGCCAAAGAGCGTTGAAGACTTGAAGACCAATCATTTTGTAGCAGAGGAAGCAAAATTACTTTCATTACTTTTCAGTTTTTGATGTAAATGACTTGAGGACAAGTCAATAAATAAGGTTGGGGGGGAAGTGTAAATTCTAAATTTTGTATACCTTCCAAGCCTTATACATTTTCAGCCACATTCAGTAGCAGATTCCGAACATTCAGCAGAAGATCCAGCAGCAGACTCAGCAGCAGATGCAGCAACAATAAAAGATTCAATTTTTTTCGACTTCATCCACCATTTTCACAACCAAGTAAAGAAGACTATGATCAGAATTTTATAGCCACACATGCACAACTCTCATCAATTTTTGAAAGGGTAAGTTGAGGTCTGATATTTTCTAACTTTAACCATTTAATTCCTTGAAAGCTAGAACGATAATTTTTGGAAAAACTTCCTTTCCTCATTTCATAAAATTGTCAAAACCATCAGTTTGGGGAGAATACGTTTACATTCACACTTTGTCATATTCATATTTTTCCATATTCATATATCACATTCTAAAACCCACATACCTTCAAAATATATTCACTATTACATGAGCATATAAATGGCTTTGTAAAAAGTACTTAAAATCTAATTGGATGCAACACAATCATGGTTGTTACACAAGAACCAACCATGATGCATTCCAACAAAAATACTTTGCAATAAAAATTACATTATCAATATGCAAAGATCATACATTAAAATTGAATGCAACAAACAAAATATGGTTGAGACACAAGAACCAACCAAGTTGCAATTCATCAAAAACACTTTGCAATTTAAGTAAATAATATCATGAAAAATTTAAGCCAAAGCTCAAGTATCAAAAGTAATGCAATAGATTGCATGAGGACATGCAATACCTTCAGTTTGGAGGTATGTTGGGCCTAAGAATTATCCTTAAAATACATCCACTTTCACTCCATTCAACATCCACTTTCTCTCCATTCACACATTTTCTCACCTCTATTACACCACCATGAGCTTCACTTTCATCATTCAATGAGTTACCATTGTGTTTTCCAAAAATATTATTAACTCTTAGTATTGTTAAGAGAATTTGTGGTTAAACTTTAGAAAATAATATGCTTATACTTATACCTAACAATTACAATGAGTTTGTTGACATGTGTAGGTACAAAGGAAGCTTCCAAGGCATCTTTATGTGGCACTCTATGTTCAAATTCGAATTTGAGGAGATCATGGACCTCATGAAGAAGATCATGGACCTCATGGAGGAGATCATGGAGGATAGGGTTATGTGTCACCATTGGTTGAGAGAAATGTGGATTTGAAGAGGGAATAGTGGATCCACATTTATGAGTTTGTTATCATAACTTTTGTATAATTAGGAGTGTTATCTCCTTCATTTGTAACTTTGGAATTTAGAATTTAGAATTGAGAAGTTAGAATTTAGTACTTTAGGATCTTATAAGTTTGTAATGAGAAGTTAGAATTTGGAATCATTGTAATAGAGATTTTAGAACCTCTTGGAATGTAGAACTCGTAATTGCAAATTGCAATTGAATATAAATAAAATGGAGCTTCTTTGATCTTCTGTATTTGACTTCTCTTTTGATGTGCTTGTGAATCCTTGGAAGGGCCCCCATTGTTTAGCAAGTACACTTTTGTTTTGGTAAGATTTCATTTTATGTTTGTTTGTAAATTTCATTAGGTTCATATGTTTGAAATATGAACGAATGACCTTTCATAAGAAAGTATTAATGTTTCTTTCAATGAATTTGATTTGTTATTTAATGTTTGATTTCATTAGTTTAAATAGTTTGTTGATTAAGATGATTAGAAATATTAATGAACAGTCTCCTATAAGGGAGCTTTAATATTTCTTACACTTGTCACAATGTCTTTAGATTTCATTTTGTTAAATGACTATATAGGTGTTGGAGATCCCAATGAAAGACCTCCTGTAACGGAGCTTTGGCATTTCTTCACCTAGCTTAGTCTAGTTTGTCTCTAAGTCCATATATATTGGATGATCCTTGAAGTTTACTTACCCGTATTGATAGTAAATGAAACTCTAATTTTCATCTGCATTTTAGACCCAACACTCATCGTATTGAGGATGTGTTGTACTAGTTGAGATGACCGTCACATACTTACGAACTATTTCGCTGGATGCTGGATGAATCTTTCTACTTGTATTGGTTGCATGACTATCACATTTTTGTGGACTTTTTTGCTGGATGTTAGATGGATCTTTCTTGTTTGTGTGTGTCTCTACTAGGGTGGTACTATTACCTCACTCTTAGGGGCTCACCTCTTTTCCCTCCACAGTAGAAGATCATTGACACACCTACAACCAAACACTCACTTGATTCTCGAAGGAATATATGTGATCCTCTCTCTTGCTGACAGCTAAATCCAAGGAAAATTTATAAGAATATTATATGGAAACTGGGCTGATACTCCATATGGGGCTCCTATCCTTAATAGTGTGAGGTCTAATTGGGACTTGACATCGGGGAGACCCCCTTGGTTGACGGATTTCCAACACCATCAACAAAATGGCGCTAAAAGGACGGCTAGACAATAGGATGTGCCTCTTATTTGAATCTCTTATTCAAAATGGCTCTTCCTCAAATCATACTCCCAGGATGTTTTTCTAAAGAGCTTAATCTTACCATCCCTGCGGAAGTTATTCATAACCTGTCCCAATTTAAGTTTTATGGTGAGGGTGAATTAACTCTCCGTGAACATATGTTTCAAGTTGTCCATTTTTTCCTTTCTAACGGAATACATTGCAAGGATGTCATGGCTAGAGTACTCACCCTCACAATTGAAGGTTGCATTAATCGATGGTGTCATACATTACCCATTGCTTCTATATATTCATTCAACCATCTTGTGAAGGAGATTCATAAATCATTTGACATGTATGATTACCAAGATGTTCTTAAAAGAATGAATCAACTAAGAATGAAGCCTAATGAATCAGTTGAGGATTTTTCCAATTGATTCCTTCACCTTTATTATGAATTTCTGGGAGAAGACACAAATTGGGATTTCTTTAAATGAAAGCTTGAGAATTTGGTTCACATATATTTGCATGTTGAATATGAATGCCCTGATGTTTCCATTCCCCCAACTTTTGTAAATCATGAAGCACCTCTAATTTTAGGGGAGGAACCTACTACTCCTTTTGTTCCTTGTCCTCCTCCTTTTCCAATCTGACGTGGGCGCCTCCTTACAATGATAATAAAGTTGGGAAATCTACAAATCAAATTCCTAATCCATATCTTCACCCTCCTTCTACTTCTCATGATTCATATTTAAGGAAAGAAGCGTTGGAGTGGCCCATGGAGCCTAGGGTGAAGGCTAATCCTTTCATTCCTCAAGATGACATTGACATTCTTAACATCAATCTTCAATCTAGTTCCATTGAAATTGTTACTTATTTAAGGGGAAATTTTCATCCTCTATCATCTACATGTCTTGAATCTACGTATCATGATCCATGTGATCAATCTGCTCCACCAAATGGCCCATCACACTCTTCTGATTTTAGAGTTGTTGGTTCAAATTGCTATCATGTACAAGGCAATCACATTACACTGGTAGAGGAGGAGGAAAGTAAAGATATTTTTGATCTCTCTTCCCTTTTTCAAAGTATCCCATTTCAAGATGATGCGGTTCCATTCTTTTATGATTTTCAATTTTCTCATCTTGATAGTGAATTAAATGCAACCAATTACTTTGATCGAACTGTAGCCTTGGGTAACAATCATTCTGATGATGATGACTTTGTTGATGTTTGTGAATGCCCAAGTACACCAACTTATCTTTCAGTTTCTCAAGAAGCTTCTATTTTGAAAGATCCAGATCTTAAATATGTTTCAGTCAAAGAATATTCACTTATGAACAATTCTTCCTCTCCACCTCCCTATCCTTTGTGCTCTACTCTTTACAATGCATCAACTTGCGATGGAAACTCTCAATGCTCTTCAAATTTTTTATCCCATGAGTTGAATCTTGAAATGACATAGGATAGTGAGAAAATCCATGATGAAGAAGGAAGCAATGAAATTATAGAACATCCATTCCATCCCTTATCATATCTTATTTTGTATGGGGGCAACTCTTCGAATCAATGTGATCATGAGATTTCTCTGATTCATACATATTTATATTTGCGATCAGAAGAATATTATGAATTGAGTAATCTATTTATTGAAGTTGAAAAATATGATCAAACTAGTGATGTAGATAACTATGATCCAGATAATGGTGATCCTATTAACTTAATCAATAACAACTGTCCACATGCAATTTTCAATTTGACTCAGTCTATAAAATGTTATTATCTATATTTCCATAGTTCCAAAACTTGTCAGGAAGTCAAGGCACTTCAACTCTTGTTTATGGTTATGTTAGGACCTCACAATCCTGGTAAAATTCCTGAACCATGTCAGATTTGGATTTTATCGCATAATTCTTTCATTCTTATTGTTTCACTACATGCAAACTTGTTCTTGATGGATTTTCAAATTCCTTGTTACAATTTGCATATTCCTCGAGATCGGGTTTCTGTTCATACTGTTGTATTAAATCCATTCTCATGCAAATATCTTGTATTAAATTCTAGTTTGGGGTGTATACCTTTCACAAGTGTGTGGAATTTCAAATTTGATCAATTTGGAGATCACCTTTGGTAAAAAATTCCATATCTGTTGAGCATTATGGTGAATAATCAACTCCTAGTTTTTCTTGTGAATGTATTCACGGCACCAGGAATCCTCTTGAGTGCTAGAAAGCGCTTGAGATATTTGTTGAATCAATTTCCTCTTTTTCATCCATTGCATCCTGACTAGTTTCATATGTTTGTTATACTAGCATTCCTTTTCAATTCTTTTGATGATTGCGATGCTTGTATAGTTTGTCACCAATTACGAGAAAACGGTTTATCACATTCGACATGTGAGGAAGTTGATTATATTATTCAGAGCATTGGCATAGTTGTTCATTTTGATTTATCTTTGTTAACTACAAATCAAGAATATGATGTTTTAATCAGTCCATTTGATCATGATTCTGTCTCTGATGACTGTCATTCAACTTACCATTTTCCCATCATCACATCCAATGATAGTTGTTTTACATACTTTGATCTTCATGGTTTAACATCTCATCCTTCGAGTACTTTTCAAATGGTTGAGGCACTTTAGCCTTCGCTGATGGTCATGTCAGGTCCTCACTGTCTTGATTAGCCGACTAAATATGATCAAATCAATTATATCTCAAAAGATTCTCATCCTGATATCATGCTCTTAATTGCAAATTCATATTTTCAGAGATTTTAGAATGTTTAAGAGGATTGTTTTGAATTTCATGATCCAATCTATGATTGTCTAGAAACATATTTCTTAGCAAGCCCTTTGGCTAAGAGAAAGTTTCAGTATTTTCTCATGCTTGCTAAGAAGGATGAGACAGATGAAGGTGCATTCACAAGAAGCTCTCATGGTTTTTTTGCTTATAATGGTCATCGAAAAGGTAAGAATATGAATTGGTTAAAAGTAGTGGCTATGTCCTATATTTATGCTAATAGGCAAGACCTTCTATTTGTTGTGCAAGTTATTCAAGCTCTTATATTTTCTGTTGCACAATTTTTTATTTTTTTTAATTGCTCACATATTTGTGTATGTAGGTTGGGAACAATTACAGTGGCTACATTGGAAATTCCATTACATGTGACCCTGACCTTCTAGCTAGATAGGTTAGGAGTAGGTATAGTCACATGTTAGTTTTCCTTGCACATGCATCTTGCATTCCCTTTTTGTAGTCTTTCGTTTTCTTTCTATACTTCTGTCTTGCATCCTCTTTTCGGTTTAGCCTCCTTTTTCTTTGTTCTTTTGATTTCGGGTTTTTTTGTTGTGTCTTCTCTCTTTTCGTGTAAGAATTTGGATGAAGGGTGTCCCATTTTGGCTCAAAAGGTAATGTGGAAAAATAGAAAAGGACTTTGTGACACTGCAACATTTGGCTAACCTTCGGTCCTCCTTCCTTATGTTGGTTACATCTTTTGGTCGATGAAGTTCCGATGGAATATATGATTTGTCTGTAAAGAGAGTTTTAGTCGAACCATGATACTTGTGTTTGTTCTGGAAACCTTGTTCCCATGCTCAGTTCTTATGTTTCGGTGTTTTCACACTTATCCAATCAGTAGAAGAGGAAAATGGGAAAAATATAAACGAGCAAACCTAAATTAGATGTCTCTATATGCTTATATGAAGGAACAACCTATTATTCTCTCTATAAGCTAGGATCCCTCTTCCGCATATAAAATGAATAAGTGCCTATGCATAGTCCTATTTAAATATATAAATAAAGGTGAAAGAATGGGCAGAGAGGTGAGCAAGCAACTCCGTAGGGGTACTATCCAGGCTCGCTGGTAGCGGAGCAATGTTTGTGTTCTTGTAGTGACTTCGTTGATGTACTGTCTAGGCCTTCCGACAGTAGAGCAACACTAGAGATGGAAAACTATACTATAAAAATCTAAAGCTTGAAAACTACACTGCCCTTTCCAATTCGATACATTGCAATATTGTCAAATCTTATGATTGTGTTTAAAACGAGAAGGAACAAAGGTGACCATGTTTATTCACAAGATAAGTGGGGAAGCCAAATTAAATTAAATGATGAATCAATACTCCCTGAAGAACTGAGGCCCTACACAAAAGAGTTAACCAAGACAAAGAAGCTAGAATTCTACTAGTGTGTCGCCAAGTGTTGTCACTACTACAACACCCTCCAAAATTTTGGCCTACATAAAATTTTAGAGCCTACCTTGGTCTTGTATATTGTCTTCACAAACATTGAAATCCATTCCATGTGTTTTCTCCAAGTGTTCTAGTCCCTTTTGCGAGAAGAGAAAAATGCCGTCCTTTTGCATGATAAATGTCACACAATGTATTTAAGCATGTTTTTGTGGTTTGAAGGGGTTATATTTGTGAAAATGAGTTGATATTACTATGTAAACATTTGTTCACACTCATTCCCAAAGTTTTAGGCACTGTCGCACAAGTTTCGTCACGATCGTCGTAAAGTGTATCTTAGTGTCGCACTTGTCATAATTCATCGCAAAAGTTGTCACACCGAAGGGAATGTGTTGTTCATATGTCCTGGATGATATATGTTGTTGTGCCATCAAGTTTTCTAAGTGCGTGATCACAGTCAAGTTGTATCACCATTCAAAATAGCTTTATTGGTCCCATACTTAGCCAAATTCCAGAAAATTTCCAACAACTTAGCCTCATCCGACCCTCTTGAACTGCACATTGTGTACTCTTAGCCCTATAGATGCAACCCTGCCACTTGTACTTGCACAATGTGTAGTTCCTGCCTCCCAGGACTGTGCACTATGGAGTTTCAATGCTTAATCCTTGACCTTGGCCTCCAAAACTGCATAATTCAACCCTCCAGCCTAGGCTCAACTACAAATTTTACAGTGTTAGACGTCAAGCCCAACCCTTGAGCTCTTGAGATGTGTAATTTCGGAGTCATCCAACCTCCCCTGCCTTCCAAAACTGTGAAGTAGGCTGAACCAATGTTCAACCCCTCAACCTGGCTCACTAAGCTCCCAAACTACACAATTTTCTTCTTCAATCTAGCTTGGACTGCGCATTGCACAATCTTTGAGCTCAAGCTCATCCCTTGAGCTCCTGAGCTACGCAATTATGTAATCACAAAGTCTACGTTTCCTCCTAGAATTATGCAGTTGGATGAAACAATGCAAAACCCCTCAGCCAGGCTCACTGAGTCCCAAAAATACGCAATCTGTTTGCCCAATCTAGCATAGACTACGCATTGCGCAGTCTCAAGGTTCAAGATTCAGCCCTAACTACCTGAGATGCACAATTGCATAGTTACTGAGCCTCTCCCTCAGCCTGCAACCCAATACTAACTCAGTCAGTGGATTAACATGCATCATCTTAGACTAGGGGTTTATCATACTGATGTCATCTTTTCATGAGTGAATTTCAAATTCAAGAACTATATTAGTCCATGAAAGGATGATGAAGAAGCAGATGAAGGAGGGAAACATGTTGAAATACATATTTGTAGCTGATTACGCACGCTAATCAATCAAGATAAAGCAAAGGGACACCAATTTGCGACCGCAACTCAAGACTTGATATCATTGAAGACTCCTTACCTCTAAGCCATATGGAGGTGGATAGAGAAATATTCCCAAGAAGAAACATAACAATGAGTAGCAAGAATGGCTTGACATTGCCATGTCATCATGCAGTTCATGTCAACAGTGTCATGTCATATCATGTCATGAGTCGTCATATGCCACATCATTGTTATGGATCATGTAATTATCTGTTCAAAATGTATTGTAAAGTAGAAGTCCAAAGGACACACTCAAAATATGAAGAGTCATGTAAAGTTGAAAATTCATAGGAAGTCAAACAATCATGAGGGTAGTCAAAGAGTCACAAGGGAGGTGAAGCATCACCCCATTGGTTATATATACACCCTCATTGTATGATAAAAGCACTTTTCACCTTGGCTTCTCCCATAAGGTATCACAGAGAGAGAGTTAATAATTTTGGGGAGCAAGTTGTGGCTCCAACACTCCACTATTGGAGCTAGTGGTGTTTGTTGTATACATGTGTCCTGGAACTTTGACTTAATATATGAAGCCTCATGGCCAACACGTTTTTCATGCATGAATTATGAATGTTTATAAGACTGTTATGTGAATGTTTATGATTCATGTTTGTTTTTCACCTGTACCAAATTAGTTGAACTATTTCAGATATTTTTGTGCTCATCATATTGAGGACATGTTGTATTGGTTGTGATGACTGTCGCATCTTTGCAAACTATTCTGCTCTTATGGGCCTCTTTTCCCTCCGTAGTAGAAGAATCTTGACACACCTACAACCGAATACTCACTAGGTGCACTCACTTGCTTCTCGAAGGCACATATGTGATCCTCTCTCTTGCTAATAGCTAAAGCCAAGGAAAATCTACAAGAATATATGGAAACTAGGACGATACTCTGAATGAGGCTCCTATCCCAAATTGTGTGAGGTCTAATTGGGACTTCACATTTAGGATCCCTGCTTGGTTGACGAATTTCCAGCACCGTCAACAATATCCAACTTAGTTTTTCTTTCTTTTGGAACATTTACATATGCATCAAAACCAAATACCATGAGATGTGTGAGAGAGGGTGTTAGAAAATAGGACACTACTGAGGGGGGTGGGTGAATCAATAGTGTGAGAATTTAAATTTTTTCTTTCAATAGTAAAAAATACTAGGACACCAATAAACACTTCAACAACCATACATATAATCATCACTAGAATCAACACAAGAAGCACAAATATAACACATTTTATTCAAACTTCTCTTCAATTACTTTCAAAAAGGAAATATTCAACTTGCTATTACAAAGTTCTCTGGGTCCAACTAGAAGGAGGCTACTACTCCCTAATTTATTATCTACTACTGAAAGGAGAAACCACCCCTAGTTTATCAGCTACTAGTGAAAGGATATAAAACCCATAATTGTTTATTAGCCACTACTAGAAGGAGATACAACCCCCAATCTGCAATCTACCATTTGCTTGACCTCCTTGATTCATCTTTCATTCCATTTTCAAACTCAAATCATGAAGGTCACTCTCTTTCATAAAACAAATAAATTCCTCAATCACATACCCCAATCACCACAAAATCACCTTTAGCATTCTCTGATCTCTAATCAATTCACCATAAAACACCAACGAAACCAACAACATTAACTTCAACAACTGTCTTACAAATTCAATTATGCTTATATATAATTAGAGTTGATATTTTTAGTTTTTAGGACTTTAGTTAACTTCAACTCTTTATCATGCATAAATCCTTGTTTTTTCTTATGTAATACTTTTGTCAAGTATTCTTAGGCGTGTTCTTGAAGTTGTCAACCTTTGATCTCCTGTCTCTGTGAGAAAATATGAGTTAAACTACCAAAATTGCCAATTCTGGAAAATATCAGGTTTTATCAATGACTTTCTAAATCTAGTGAACTTCCAGATTTGGTCGATTTTCCAAATATGCTGGTAAGTTTTTCCATGCCACTAAAATGTTGCCAACTTGTTCATGCCATGTTACCCAAGCTTTAGCGCACTACCAATATAGTGGAATCCACCAAATTTGGCTCTAAATGAAAAAATTCAAAGTTGTTGACCCATCCATTATTGGCCCATGCCCTTGGTCACAAAAACTTCACATAGGACCTAGTGATCAAGCCAAGTCTTTAGCCCTCAACTTTATTTCCTTGGAAAAAATCAATGGAGTGCCTTCATTTTCCTCCAGGGTCAATCCTCTAGGCTTACATGTTCCAGTGAGACCACTTCTCATGTTCCAGGGTGATGTGTCAACCCTTGAAGCCTTTAACCCTTGCCACTTGTGTGCCAAGCTATCATGGATCCTCATCAGTCCTGTGTTTCCATAACGAGCTCCTCAAAAAATCGTTGGGGTGCCTAGACTTCTGGGGTTTGGGGTGATGTGTTCCAGTGGGAATTTTCGATGCACACATGGAAAAATAATAAATCCCTAAGGGTTATATAAGTACCACCATGTATGCCACCTATGTTGAGAAATGGCAACAAGAAATTCCAGTTTAATTTGTCCTTGATTTAAATTGTGAATTAAAATCAAATTCTATTCTCAGAGCAACTTGTAAATAGTTAATTAAGTTTAATTGAGTTAATTAACTTAGGAATTTCGAGTTGGAAGTCTTTTTGTAGTCATGTATGTGTGATCCCTAAATTTTAAGGGTCCAAGATGAGTTTATTTGAGTTGTAATTAGATAACTCAGTTTGAATGAGTCATGGTGAGTTAAACTAGTTCTAACTGTTGGAGGAACTAGTAGAGGTATAGTAGTGAGTTGGTGCACTGGTGCATCCTCAGTGCTACTCTAGCTAACTAGAGATTCACTCAAGAGAAACTCATGCATGTTAGTTTAGAGAAAGACCCAGTTGAGTTTAGAGTGCAAGGACAATGTACTATTAGTTGTATGATTTTTCGAGTTGTACAGATCATGCATGCAATCAGTTATGGACCTAAGTTTGGATTGCACAATTTTGGAAGAAGGATTTCCCAATTAAATATGGGATGATCCTCTTAGGAATTGTGCAAGGAAATAGGGGCTTGGCAGGTAGTAGAATTGGTTAAGTGTTGGTCAGAGAGGGCTTGTGAGGCAGAGAGTTGATTATACTTGTGCAGGGATTGTTCTAGTGAGAACAAGCATTGTATTTTCATCTTGGATTTATGATTAATGCAATGTGAATAGTTTGGGTTTTAATCAGTTTCTTTCCCCAGAGAAATATTGTGTTACTGTGAGATTGATTATCTTCCTCTTGATGATTATTGTTTTCATCAATCTCTTGGTTTCCATTGTTGAGAGTAAAGTAGATTCTTGTCTTGTGTTTTAGGAAATTACATGAGCTGTTGAATCTACATGAAAATATACAACCTGTGCAAGGATTCCACATGTTACTTGCTAAGTGGTGCAACATGTACCTCGCTAAGTGGTTCCATGTGTCATTCGATAAGTGGTGCCATGTGTCACCTTTTTTTGGCCCACTTGGGCACCCAAACATGCCAAACTTGTATGCCATGTTGCACATCCTCATTGGTGCCATGTGTCCTCTTGACATCATCATGCCACCATGTCTCCCATGTCACTCTATCAGCCAATCACAATGCACCAAGTGTCATTCGTCCATGTCATCCCAGAGGGTTTGGAATCACACCTGCCTTGGAGAGCTCCCTAGAAAATCCTCCAGGGCGATGTGTCTATTATGGCCCCGCCTTGCCTGCACTGCACTCTTCTACAATTGGAACATCTTGCCACTTGGTTGTGCCACCTTATCCTGACTCCCTTGTCCTTGGGAATTTCACTCATGCCTGCCTTTGGAACTTCAGGGGAAAAATTCCAAGGTTATTGGCCAATTGGGTCCCCCGATGGATAACTTGCACCAATCAAAACTCACGCACTCAAACACGTTTACTGCCTTGTCACCCCGTTCCTATAGTTTACCATCGACAATTTTCATGGACCCCCCTTGTGTAGTTTCGTGGTAAAAGGGGGGGGGGGGGTATGCTTTTAATAAGCACTGCCGATCTCACGATCAATGGTTTGGGAAATCCTACCCATTGCAGATGCCCCCTGTTGTTAACCCTTGGGTGGGCTTGGGCCCCCGCACTTTTTACGACCATTTTTTCGGGACGCGTGGCACCAATCCACCCTTGTACGTTCCCGAGGTTTAACTCTTGTTATCTGCCAGATGATCTTCCAACTTAGGCCAAACACTAAACCTTCCACCATTTTGGTGAGCTCTAGGTTTAACACCAAATTTTGGAACCTTTACCTTTTGGCCTGCAAATTTTGACTGGCCATATATTTTGATCCTAGAGATATTTTTCAAACTTCAATATACCACTAAAAATCTCTTTCCGAGATCTATCCATCTATGTAGTTTCCAAGTGCACTTGAGTTAATATTATTAACTATAAATGACTCCAAAGTCTCTGCTCCTTGACCAATCTTCTTGCAACAACTTGTGCCTTTGCCATCAATGAACACTTATGTATAACATTATCCACCTTTTGCATTGATGGAAACACCAACCAAAAAAATCATAAAATAAAAGTGTACTTCTTTTCTCCTCCTTTGGGTACTCCTCCCCCTTTAGTGTACTTCTCCCCCTTTTACATCAATGGCAAAGAAACTAATGTGCTCCCCCTGTAACTAATATCCCCCTATTTTTTTGATCCTGTTGACTTGAAAATTTCCTTTTTATATGATGTGTGCTTGCTAGCTGTAATTCCCTACTCCCACACTTAGCCAAGATTACTGGTCCACCGAGGTAAATATGTGATGAAGAGTTACTATGATATGATTGAACTCCCTAAGTGTAGTTAAGGAATTGGAACTGATGAGCCAAAACTTTACAGACCTCCCTCAGGTGCTACATGACTCCTAGGAGCTAACCAACCACCCTAGCTACCAAACCCCTGAGTCAACTTAGCTTTTCACTGACTTGGGTTCTCAGTTGCTCCCATCACAAGGAAAATAAGTAGCTGAGACGTCGCTCCCTTAAGCTTGCATCCCAACGACTATGGCCTTTTTCACCCAGTTCTATGTATATGACCAGGAGAACTAAGGCACTTTTTTAGGGTTATGATCCAAAACTTTGCCTAAAACTTGATGAAATACTCAAAAGTGATAAATAAAAAGGAAATGAGGCCTCTAATGCAAAACTTAACTAAGGACCTAGCCTGACCCATCCTAACCATGAAAGGCATTTCGTCAAACATGTCGTGAACATGTAATGTACAGCTCATAAATATACATCTGAACATAGGGGTCTCATACTTATCTAAAATTCGTCAATAAGGTCTAATTCCCTCTAACAATAACTGCATTATCATATATTAGGTTAGACATTCATTATCCATTCATTTACTAATTAAAACATGATGAGAGCCATAACTCAAGTCTCCCATTAACCATGCTTATAACGAACATATAACCAGAATAATAACAATGATAGAACAACCATTAAAGCCACATAATAGCAAGTACATTTTGTGGAGTACCAAGGAAGGTATGTTTCGATGGTCATTTTGGTATCTTTTCATCAGAACTCAAAAGCCTTTTGCATGAGAAATCTAGATAATGATAAGAATTTATAATGAAACACGAGAGATTAATGAAAAGCACTGATAGCTGTCATTTCTATGTGCAGGAGGGAGGAAATACGGGAGGTGGCCATTCCAAAAGTAAAGACAAGGATGAGCTAACTGTTGTCCCTTTGACGGAAGATCGGAAACGAACCAGATCACAACGAATCAACCCAAGAAAGGACGCGGAGATACCAGCACGAAACAGAAAAGGGAAGAAGTAACGCAGTATTAATGATTCTGCGAATCCCTCAGGATCTGAGATCCTGAGGGATCGCTATTTTACCTATTTTCTGTACCTAGATATCTCCGCCATCTTCCCTATAAAAGGGGTAGCACTGTTGGCTTCAGGGAGGATCTTTTGGGGGTGTAATTTCTTTTAAGGAAGATCAGGACTATGATCTTTATGTTTGGTTGAAGACTTGAGTTCTTGTAATTTTATTGCATGCTTTAATACATACTTGTTCACTCTTTTATCTTTGAGCCTGGATCTATCTTAAGCGGTGTACCCCTGGAGGCTAAGGGCCCGACCCTGGAGGACACTTGCTCTTGTATTATTACGTGTGGTTTCCGTGTGGTTTGTTCATAGACGTACTCTGGTAATCTGCTGTGTTTTGAGAATATTCTATTACATGCTCTGTTGTGATTGAGTCATTTCGTGTTCTTGAACTTTATATCGATGCTATGTTATTTTATCAATTCTTCAAGCATTGATTAATCCCTACAGGACACTGTTACTTTATTACAGAATTCTTCACGATTGTGTTTTGCATTATAACAAGTCATCTGGAAAGATCTGTTTTACATGGGTATCGAATGTGACTATTCTTTATTATGAGATACAGTCGTATGTGTTTTAACAGAAGCAGATTAAGTATGGTGTGTTTCTAAGGTTCTATAGTATTGTTCCATCATATAAGATTGAGGGATTGGTGTTTTGATTGGCATGGTTAAATAGAGTTGCAGCTTAAAGAACTCAGTTATTACTTATTTCGATTACTGTTCTATTCTTGAACTGTTGTTCCATTTACCTGTTGTTCCATTTATTTGCTGTTCCATTTATTTGTTGTTCCATTTATTTGCTGTTCCATTTCAATTTGCTGTTCCATTTCCAGATTTCTAATTTGCTGTTTCTTGAGGATGGACTTAGGCTGTAGAGGACCCCAGCATCTGCTACTTGGTCCCCAGACCTCTGATTTGCTCCCGTCAGCTATGAAAGGGATGTGTTATTGCTACCAAGCCCTTGGCTGATGTGCTGTTCCATTTCATTATCACTTCTTTTATCTGCTGTTTCATTTCTAATCATTAAGAACGATCCTAGGCTGTAGTGAGCCCAGCATCTGCTATTTGGCTCCCAGACCTCTGATCTATTCTCATCAGTTATGAAAAGGATGGGTTATTGCTACCGAACCTTTGGCTGATGCAATACTTGGTGTGATTTAGTCCTTTGAAGTAGTTAAGTTGTAGACTTGCATTAGTTTACTTTCGTAGTTGTAAATAGCTGTACTACAAGCATTACTCTGGAAAATGCTAGCCTCAGACTGAGACACCCTTTGAAATAACCAGACGATCCCGGATTGACATATTAATGTGAGGTAACTAGAGGTGAAAGAGACCCTTTTTATAGCTCTACATTTTGGCGCCGTTGTCGGGGAAGGAGTGTAGCTATTTGTCTTTTTCAAAGTAGTGTACGAACCTGCTAGGGAAGAATTGGGTTTTGAAAACGGAAGGTAAGAACCTACGTGCGGAGCATGTAAAAGCCCTGCTCCTTTGCCCGCTTTCCTGCAGATTTGCTGTTATCTGCTTAAAATTTAGTAGTTAAATTGAGTGCATGACTAAGTAGAAAAAGCTAGAGAAAAATCCCAAACCGTTAACGAAACCAGAAAAAGCTAAGGGACCGGTGACCCTTGATCGATCAACATACATAGACGAAATCTATAAGAAAGCCGAATCTCAGCCTTCAGTAGGACCCAGGAAAGTTACTTCCAAACAACCTACTAGTTCCCTTCAGGCCTCAGGCTCACCATCTGAAGCCTTTGCTGAGGTGCATAGTCAGACTGACGAACAGGACTTTCAAGAAATTGAAAATTCTATTCCAGAACGATTGCAGGAAGGGAATCTAAGCAATCTTTGTGAAGGAGAAGGAGAAACAGGGGAAATTGGGGAGCCAAGATCTCCTCCTAGGATAATTCAGCCATTAAATAGCCCAGACAAGGGGAGCGCGGTAAAAATTATTATTGAAGACACCCTATTTCCTCAGACAAAAATTCCAGATAGAGGAAGTGCTATTAAAACTGTTCCTGTTGAAAATATTCCTCCTCAACCTAGGAATACCTTCTTAGATCTTCCGGAAGGTTATTGGCATATATTTGACCCAATGGCTCAAAATCCGCCAAACAACCAAACCTCTACATTACAATACCCCATAGTGGATTCCGCAGCAAATGCTCCTATGAAAGCAATCCCCCTTAAACACATTCCTACATTTCACGGACTTACATCAGAGGACCCCGATGCATTCTTATTTGAATTTGATGTGCTATACAGGGGATATGATTACACCACTGACCCCCAGAAATTAAAATTGTTCCCCTCCACTTTGAAAGGGGCAGCTTTAAGATGGTTTATGGGTTTAGGTGGTGGAGTTATAAATAACTGGGAACAAATGAAAGAATCTTTCCTAAAGAAATATCAAGATTACTGTAGGTCTAGAGAACTGAAAGATGAAATATTTCAGATGATAGCTAGACCAAATGAAACATTAGAAGAATACGTGGAACGTTTCCAGTATAATCTGCAAAGATCCCCTTATGCATCGTTGCCCTTGCCTGATAACGTGTTGAAAACATCATTAAGAAGGGGCATGAAAGAACAATGGATTGAAACATTAAACATTATGGGGAAAGGGGATATATATCAGGAAAGTTTTGTTGACATAATTGATTTATGTATCAGGAGTTCGAGAGGCAGTACACGAATCAAACCAGCAGAACATGATCGATTTGCACGGGAAAATAAAATTTCATCAGAAGGAGTAACACGTGTGGAAATTGGGAATTTACTTGAAAATTTTAAAACTAATATACTAGGAACACTGACTACACAATTGGACGTTTTGCAAGCTAAGCAAAAACAAATGGAGGCAGAACAGAATTTAGCAATTTTCTGCCCCAGATGCAGGAAGAAGCATAGCCATAAGGAATGCCCACTAGATACAGTTCAGACATGCGCCATTTGCGTAAGGGATCACTCTACAGAAAATTGTCCCTCATTACCTGGACTGAAAGCGGTATATAAGGAAGCGGAAGAAGAACCAGAAGCAGTGTATCTACTTAACCAGCGTCGTCAGTGGCAGCCGCGACAAACTGGTATGTTTTCAGACCCAGCTTCTTCTTTTCAGTATCCGCAATACAATACTCAACAGTATAATACATGGCAAAGTCAGTTTCAACCCCCATTTCCAAATTGGTCATCACAGTCATACCCTTCTGCAAACCCGTGGCTAAATCAGACAAGCCAATCTGGCTGGTCGAATCCTCCTTATCCCCCACCATACTGGCAAAACAACCCTTATCCACCGCAATGGACTCCCCCCACTTCACAAAGTTCAAGCTGGCAGAATAACTGGCAGAGACCAACACAGCAGCCAGTAGGAAACATTCCTTTCCCTCAACCTACACTACTAGCTTTACAGCAAAACCCCCAATCTAATCTCAGACCCCAACTCCTAGCCCAGCCCAATCCCAATCCAAATAACAGATCGGTCCAAGCACTCCAAATTTTAGAAACACCAGAAGAAGGACCCGATCTGAGGGAGTGCAATGATCTGCAGTTAAGATCTGGGTGTATCATTCAAACAGAGGGAAACAAAACAGTTCAGATTGAAGATCAGTTACCTAGAGAACAACTGTCACAAGAAGAGGATGAAAACAGGCAACAAACTCAGAATCAAGCAACTACATCCTCTCCCCCATTCCCAGAACGTTTAGTCATACCTCGACCTATACAACAACCTAATTTTGACATTCTCGGAGAATTACAAAATTTGTACATAAAAATCCCGTTCCTTCAGGCCATTCAGGACATCCCAATATACGCTAAAACTATTAAGGAGCTGTGCATAAAAAGACCAAGAAGGAATGTAATAGATAATCCAAGAGTTCAAGTAGTTGGCACTTTATCTGACCTATTATCAGGAAAGGAAACACCCATTAAGTATGAAGACCCAGGAAACCCAATAGTAACTGTTCAAATTTATGGGCAAACCTTAACCAATGCCTTAGTTGATCTTGGAGCTGCAATCAATATATTGACCACCTCCACTTGCCAAAAGTTAGGAATTACATCTGCAGAACCTACTTCAACTTTGCTGGAATTGGCTGATCGATCTGTGGTCAGGCCAGAAGGCATATTGCATGATGTTATGGTCTCAGTTGATTCCTGGGAATACCCAACTGATTTTCTGATAATAAATCCTAAAACCCGACTAGATGGACATCCATTGATCTTAGGAAGGCCTTGGCTCGCTACCGCTGATGCCTACATCGGCTGTCGACAAGGAAACATGATCATAACTAAGGGGGCAGATATTAAGAACTTAGTACTATATCCCCCAGCGCAGCCAAGCATCACAATAGTCAAAACTAATAGGCACCCTGTATCATATCTTACTGACAACATTAGATCTCCATTAACTATACAAGAAGCGCTAGAGTTCAAAAATCAAACAGAAGATGATGCCATCAGTAATTTTATTAGTCAAACTGAACTCACATCTCGTACCCAGTGTCATATGATAAAAGCAGCATTTGATAACGAAGTAGAGGAGGAACCTCTGAAAGATGTGCATGACCATACAATCCCTGTCACGTCAGTTGCACATAGTAAAATAGTGGAAATCGAACCTGGGAAGACCTTAAACATTAACGCCAACCTTACACCAGAACAAGAAACAAAACTCATCCATGTTTTAACAAAATATAAAAATGCATTTGCATGGGATTACCCCGATATGAAAGGAATTGATCCTCAATTGTGTACACACCACATCTACATAGAGAATGATGCAAAACCTGTTAGACAACCTCAGAGAAGATTAAATCCTCATCTAAAAGAAGTAGTAAAAGCTGAGCTCTAAAAACTTTTAGATGTTAACTTTATCTACCCTATCTCTGATAGTAAGTGGGTCTCCCTACTTGTGGTGGTACCGAAAAAGAATGGGAAGTGGAGAATCTGCGTGGACTATAGAGAACTAAATAAGGCAACGCAGAAAGATCACTTTCCTCTCCCATTCATCGATCAAGTATTGGACACTTTGGCAGGCAATAAATTCTTTTCTTTTCTTGATGGCTTCAGTGGGTATAACCAAATACAGATTGCCCCTGAAGATCAGGATAAAACTACTTTTACTTGTCCTTGGGGAACATTTGCCTACCGAGTTTTACCTTTTGGTTTATGTAATGCCCCTGCCACATTCCAAAGGGTTATTCTTAGCATATTTGTAGATCTAATAAATGAAGGATTGGAAGTATATATGGATGATTTCACTCCATACGGAGAAGAGTTTGATCCAGCATTGGAAACACTAGAAAAAGTCCTACAACGCTGTATAGCTACCAGGCTTTGTCTAAGCCATGAAAAGTGCTACATGATGATGACAGAAGGACTTATTCTAGGGCACTATATTTCAGCAGCCGGCATACAGGTAGACCCAGCCAAAATCCAAATACTTTTGCTTATTCCTACTCCTACTACTCAAACAGAGGTACGTAGCTTTCTTGGATTCTCTGGTTATTACAGAAGATTTATAGAACATTATTCACGTATTGCTGCACCATTGTATGCACTAACTGGTAATATTGATTTCCTTTGGGCAGAGAAATGTGAACATGTTTTCAATGACCTGAAAAAGCTTGTATCTACAGCCCCAGTCCTTCGCGGACCAAACTGGGATTTTCCATTTTAGATATCATCCGATGCCTCAGATACAGCCATTGGAGCGGTCCTTGGTCAAGAGGAGGATAGAAAACCATATGCCATTTATTACATTAGCAAAAATCTATCCCCTGCTGAATTAAATTATACTGTAACTGAAAAGGAATTTCTAGCTGTTATACATGCTATCAATAAATTCAGACATTACATCACTGGATATCCCGTTATCTTGTACACAGATCATTCTGCTATAAAGTATCTAGCAAATAAACCTGTCACAAATGGAAGAATAACTGGATGGCTGATTTTATTGCAGGAGTTTGACATTACAATCAAGGATCGACCTGGCAAAGAAAACCCGGTAGCTAATTTCCTCTCAAGAATGCCAAAACCAGTCGATGCAGCAGCAGTTGAAGATCAGTTTCCAGATGAGCATCTCTTTGCTGTTGCTGTTCAAACACCCTGGTATGCTGATGTCGCCAATTACCTAGCAGTAGGTAAGTTACCAAAACATCTAACCCCTAATGAGCGAAAACAGATTGTCCAACGAAGTACCAGATTTTCCTGGATTGGAGGCTATTTGTTTCACACAGGGGCAGACATGCAAATCAGGAGGTGCGTTCGACAAGATGAAATCTTTGATATATTGAAAGCATGCCATGACCAACCATGTGGTGGACATTTTGCTGATCGCAGGACTGCACATAAAGTATTACATACAGGGTATTATTGGCCCACAATTTTTAAAGATGCAAAGAAATTTGTCCAAGCATGTGATAGTTGCCAGAGGGCGGGACGCCCTAGTCACTCAGATGAGATGCCCTTGAAACCACAGCTAGTCATCGAACCATTTGAGCGATGGGCCCTTGATTTCATGGGGCCAATCAACCCACCATCAAACCAGAAAACATACATTCTAGTGGCAACAGAATATGTCACTAAATGGGTTGAAGCGGAAGCCTTGCCCAGGGCTACAGAAGAATCTGTTATACAGTTCCTGCTCCATCTATTTGTGCGCTATGGCCTCCCTAGAGAGATAATCACAGATGGAGGGCCACAATTTGCTGGAAACAGAATAGCGGCAACACTCAACAATTATCATGTTCAGCATAAAATGACCACCCCATATCACCCACAGGCAAATGGGCAAGTAGAAAGCAGCAATAAGATAATAGAAACAATTCTAACCAAAACAGTTGCATCACATAGACGTGATTGGGCTGCCAGACTACCAGAAGCACTGTGGGCTTATAGAAAAACATGGAGAAGCACCACTGGCCACTCACCTTACCAGCTTATGTTTGGAAAACAACCTATCTTTCCTATAGAATTTGAAATCCAGACATTACGAACAGCACAAGAAGTAGGGTTAGACTTAACCGAGGCGCAAACTAATCAATTGCAATAGATTAATGAGCTGGATGAAATTAGACTCTCTGCACTTCAACATACTGCCCTGATACAGCAGCAAAGAGCTAAGTGGCATGATTCTCTCATCAAAAACAGAGTCTTCCATGAAGGAGACTGGGCTCTTTTATATGACTCTAGATTTCAGGACTTCCCCGGGAAACTCCAGACTCGTTGGTTGGGACCATATGAAATTCAGAAAGTACATGACAATGGTACCCTCACACTAATTACTATTGATGGTTCTGGGTATACCTTTAAGGCAAACGGCCATCGAGTCCGTCTCTATCGCAAACCACTTACTCGAGAGTCCTTTTGCCAGCAATTACGCCAAGATTCAGATATGGAGATCTTACGGGAGGAAGACAAGTCTCCTCCGCCTGTAACTCACTAAGAAGTTTATTTTTCTTTACAATTTGTATATAATTCTTTGAATTAATTTTGTACATATTTTTTTACAGCATGTTGTGATTTTTGTTGTTCCTTTTTCAAAAGGAACAACACTTGTGATTTTTGTTGTTCCTTTTTCAAAAGGAACAATACTTGTGATTTTTTTGCTGTTCCTTTTTCAAAAGGAACAGCACTTGTGATTTTTTTGCTGTTCCTTTTTCAAAAGGAATAGCACTTGTGATTTTTTGCTGTTCCTTTTTCAAAAGGAACAACACTTGTGATTTTTGCTGTTCCTTTTTCAAAAGGAACAACACTTGTGATTTTTTTGCTGTTCCTTTTTCAAAAGGAACAGCACTTGTGATTTTTTTGCTGTTCCTTTTTCAAAAGGAACAACACTTGTGATTTTTGCTGTTCCTTTTCCAAAAGGAACAACACTTGCGATTTTTGCTGTTCCTTTTTCAAAAGGAACAACACTTGTGATTTTTGTTGTTCCTTTTTCAAAAGGGACAACATTTCTGATTTTTGTTGTTCCTTTTCTAAAAATGAACAGCACTTGAGTGTTTTTGCTGTTCCTTTCTCAAAAAGAACAACATTTGTGTGTTTTTGCTGTCTCTGAAAGAAACAACACGGTTTGATTTCTGCCGGTCTTTTTCCAAAGGAACGACATTTGTTTGATTTTATTGAACTGCACCATTGATTTCCACTGCTCCTTTCTCTAAACGAACAACCGTTGTTGTATCTTTCCTTGAAACTGCACTACAGCTTGTTCCTTCTCAAGGATGCAGAGTGCTAATGGTCTTTAGAATACAACTATCTACTTATGTGATGGAAACAAAAGCACAGTATACGGAAATCGGTAAATCATAAATCGCTATCCTTATAAGCAACTGCCCTGAATTGATGAAAGGATGTAGGGAAAATATATGCTTACTTATCACCTTTTGTTGCCATTGTTCTACTAACTCTGTTCTGATTGGTAATCTCTATCATGCTGATTTTTTATCTATTTTAATTATCATTCGCCAATAAGATCAAAGAGTTTATATCTTCCTATTGGGATTTTAAGACTTCTTCCACCATTCCTACTCTTAAGGAGTGCGAAACCACCCTTTGTGTATAAACAGGAAAGGTTCTCTATTAAAACCAAAGAAAAAAGAAGCAAGCAAAGCAGTTTTGTCAAATTGCAGGATAGGGAGTCTCATTACGAGCTGGCTTACCATGATCATCAGGATGGAAGCGAAGTGGCATTCCCATTAAGGCCACCACACCCGGGAAATGGTCCAAAAGGTATATCAAAATAAATAAATAACCCTTGGAACAGGAGGTCTCACCACGAGCCGGCCTGCCCATTATTCGCTCCTTCCTCGTGAATGGCACTATGACTAACTGGTTACCAAGCCTGCATAGTGGCCTACAGTTTTGACATCACATAACACTTCCTTGCATACACAAAGGACTATGGTTCCCGGGGTGAAATAAACAACTCTACCAAGGTTATGGACACCTATTGGCAGCAGAGCTCTGTACCAATGGGTAAGGAAATTATAACCTTTGTATCTTATAATGTGATAATTTAATTACCCAGCCATATACCGCATGACTATTTATTACCGCCAATCATTACGGAGCTAGTGACAGTGACCGCATGGGGCTCGCTAATTATGGCAAATGTCTATTCCCGAACTTCCATCAACTCACCGCAGTCGCTTACGTATTAAAAGTGATTTAACTTTTCACCTCGATCCTAGTAATACGTTGTTTTTGCGGACATGGCATATTTTTATAAGCTGCTCCATAAAGGCCTCGCGGACGAAGTAGACGCTACTCCTTTATTTGACGGCTGGGACAACCTATCATATTGCGGGGGGGGGGGGGGGGGGGGAGTAACCTCATTATTCCCCAGAATACGTGTCAGCCCGTTATTCGAGAAGATCTTGTACTTGAGCACAACACGGCTCAACGGTATGATCATTTGCCATTTTTGTTTCTTCTGCATGAATCGCTGTTCGAAGTTATTTCCATTGCATACGCCGTTGTATTTAAATTTGAACGAGAAACTCGCCACCAACTTCTCTGCGTCTTAACGAACAACTGCTGTTCCTTTGAGAATTTTCAAGTGAAGCCATGGGTGGAAGGTCAGTCCACAGAGAACCACAGACATTGACTGCTTCAGCTACAGCCCGAAGAATTCTGAAGAAAGCAGGATGGTTGACCTACCTCAACCGCCTGAAGGAGTCTAATGAAACTGTGGCGAAGGAATTTTTACAAAACCTGTAGGAAGAACATTCCACAATCAGAGGAAAACGAATAGAGGTCACGGATGATATAATAGCAAAAGTCACAGGACTACCGGCCACAGGGCCTGTGTGGACAATAAAGAAGGAAAGGCTGCAGAAGATTGTGGAAATCTTTCAGGACGAGGGCCAGAGCTTAACAGTTCGAGGAAAAGGGGTGCTACCAGCAACGCTAGGAGAGCCATGGGCGGAATTGGCGAAAATTGTCCAGAGCTACATTACTTGCGAGGGCAGAAAAGACGTGGTAAGACCACGACATCTAAAACTCCTAGCTGTCTTAAAACAAAAATGTTCTGTGAATTTACCTGCATTGCTTAATTCGCTATTGCATGATGTGGCACGAAGCATGAAAAAGGCACAGCACAAAGAATCTGTGGTTAGCCACCACGGATTAATTCGTTTGATAGTAAACCATAGTCTTACCCAGCAGCAGAGCAGCTGGAAAGAATTAATTGATATTATTAATAAAGGGACGGCCACATCTGGACGCCCAGAAAAACGAAAACAAATTGATAGCACACCCCAACGCCCAGAGAAGTGAAAGAAGGACGCTTGCACAGAAGTGCAAGCTGAAAGACAAGCCGAGAAACAAGCAGAAAAGCAACTTGAGAAACAACCCGACTCTGGTACATCTGAGCAACCAGCAAAACGTAGAAAGTCGGCACGGCTTGCAGGGTTACAAGCAGAGTTGAAGAAACCCCGGGCTCGCACGAGCCAAGCAATAGAAATTATAGATGAGCAATCGGTAGAGACAGATACAGAAGAAGAAAGTAATGAGGACGTAGAACAGTCCACAAGGACAGAGGCGGAAGAAGAAAATAGCAGAGAAACAGAGCAGTCCGCCGAGGCAGAAACAGAAGAGGAAGACGAAGAACAGTCAGCGGAAACAGAAACAGGAGGAGAAGAAGAACAGGATGAAGAAGAAGAAGGAGACGAGAAAGAAGAAGTTGAGCGGCCCGAGCAGGAGGAAGAAATGGAACAACAGGGAAGAAGCCCAGTACAAAACCCGATGGGGGAAGATGAATTAAGCAATATTCTAGCCAATATGGGCAAGTATGGCTAGCCCCTGAGTCCATCCAACCTCCAGGCCGAAGAAGAAACCCAGGAAAAAGATGCACCCAAGGAAGTGCATACGGAAGAAGCAGAAGTAGAAATTTCACTCGTCCATGATGAGAAGGAAACAAAAAATATCAGGCAGGAACGGCTCGTTCCTAGTCAGAAGGCACCAGAGGAGAATCCGGAGGAAATAAGGGCAGAGGAAGAATTGGCCCAAGAAACAACAAAGCCAAGAAAGGTTCTTACCCTGGATCAGCCACCTCAAGAAGAAAATCCGGAAATTAGTCACACTCCAACCCAAGGCAAACAGTCAGCTATTCTTTCTGAGAAGTTGATGAAAATAAGGGAATTGCAAAAGGAAAAAGGGACATTGTTAAACGTGATAGTCAGGCTTCGCCAACAGATTAGGCTTCTAAAAGCAAGACAAAGGGGGGTAGGGACCTCAACAAGAAAAAATTCGGCCACGCCAATAAGACCCTGTAAGAATAAAAGGCGAAGAACCGGGAGCCGTTCCACTACTCAAAATCCTGACAGAAGCCAAACTGCTGTTCCAATTGAAACAGAAGGACAGACTGCTGTTCCATTTGAAAAGGAACAGCAGTGGGCTGGAGTTCGTGTTAAAATTGAAAAAGATAATAAGGTGGTTCAGACGGAGGCACCACCTTTGGGAGTAATAAGGGTTATGAATTCAAAGCAGCATAATAAGAAACTCCAAGTAAAGCTCCCAGCCTCCACAGATGCATGGAAAAAGGACCCAAAAACAAGAACCCTCCACCATCATTTGAAGCAGGCTCAGCAAGAAGCAGAAAAGCTCAGGGAACAAACGGTCCCCCATGAAAAATATGAGGAATTACAGCAGCAGTTAAGGAACGTCAACCTGTCAGAAAGCCAAGCCTTCGAAGGATGGCGAAAGGAGCAAGAGAAAGTTGCCAAGGTAACCCGTAGATTAGATGTAGTTATTAAACAAATGGATACCTTGTGTGCTCTGTACAATGATGCCCTAGCATGTAGATCTCCTGCCAAAAATTATGCCCTATTTCTAATAGAAAGATACTTACAATTGAAAATTAAAGCCGTTAGGGCAGGTGCTCCCATAGAAATTAACACTATAGACGATTTTATAAACTGCTGTAAGCATTATGGGGTAAAATTACAAAGGTTATTGTGTGAATTTTACCTGCATAACCTTGTACTAGAACAAGAGACCGAGCTGAACCCTGGCCCTTTTGTCGGAGATATTCAATTACAAGCATTCATTTCATTTACAGTTAATAAGATTAAATGGCTCAAAGCCTACAATGCATTTTAGGGACAAGAAAATGGATTAGACCTATGGGTAAGAGCTGAGCCTAGAGACCCGGAACAGTTATGGAGAAGTCATAGAAATCTCATGAGGGCTCCAGGCGTGATTGAAGCATTAGGACCCATGCATGAAGCAATCATTCGGCAAGGGCTTGCATTCTTTTCTTCTATTAAAGACCCTGCCATTGAAGCAGCTAAATTTCGATATCGGTTATCTAATCCAAATATTCAGCTCCGAGAGCCGTTTAAGTATGAAAATTTTAAGCTTGCTGCTAACCGATTCCCCCTCTATGGTGAAATTGTTTTGAGGGCAGGGCCATCCTGGTTAGGATATAGGTTCCGGAGTCCAATCATTTGGCATCCTGTACCCGGATACCAAGCCCTGTATGAAATGCTCAAGGGATAGACAAGCCATTTCTTTGATCATCTAGTTTCGCATCATGGGTGTAGGCCCCCACACGAAATTCCATCTCCAGCCTACTCCCTCACTGCTCTGCATGTCAACTACAATGTTTTCATGAGGCCATGAAAAAGGGTAAGCTGGGGGGTGTGTGGAGTACCAAGGAAGGTATGTTTCGATGGTCATTTTGGTATCTTTTCATCAGAACTCAAAAGCCTTTTGCATGAGAAATCTAGATAATGATAAGAATTTATAATGAAACACGAGAGATTAATGAAAAGCACTGATAGCCGTCATTTCTATGTGCAGGAGGGAGGAAATACGGGAGGTGGCCATTCCAAAAGTAAAGACAAGGATGAGCTAACTGTTGTCCCTTTGACGGAAGACCGGAAACAAACCAGATCACAACGAATCAACCCAAGAAAGGACGCGGAGATACCAGCACGAAACAGAAAAGGGAAGAAATAACGCAGTATTAATGATTCTGCGAATCCCTCAGGATCTGAGATCCCGAGGGATCGCTATTTTACCTATTTTCTGTACCTAGATATCTCCGCCATCTTCCCTATAAAAGGGGTAGCACTGTTGGCTTCAGGGAGGATCTTTTGGGGGTGTAATTTCTTTTAAGGAAGATCAGGACTATGATCTTTATGTTCGGTTGAAGACTTGAGTTCCTGCAATTTTATTGCATGCTTTAATACAGACTTGTTCACTCTTTTATCTTTGAGCCTGGATCTATCTTAAGCGGTGTACCCCTGGAGGCTAAGGGCCTGGCCCTGGAGGACACTTGCTCTTGTATTATTACGTGTGGTTTCCGTGTGGTTTGTTCATAGACGTACTCTGGTAATTTGCTGTGTTTTGAGAATATTCTATTACATGCTCTGTTGTGATTGAGTCATTTCGTGTTCTTGAACTTTATATCGATGCTATGTTATTTTACCAATTCTTCAAGCATTGATTAATCCCTACATGACACTGTTACTTTATTACAGAATTCTTCACGATTGTGTTTTGCATTATAACAAGTCATCTGGAAAGATCTGTTTTACATGGGTATCGAATGTGACTATTCTTTATTATGAGATACAGTCGTATGTGTTTTAACAGAAGCAGATTAAGTATGGTGTGTTTCTAAGGTTCTATAGTATTGTTCCATCATATAAGATTGAGGGATTGGTGTTTTGATTGGCATGGTTAAATAGAGTTGCAGCTTAAAGAACTCAGTTATTACTTATTTCGATTACTGTTCTATTCTTGAATTGCTGTTCCATTTACCTGTTGTTCCATTTATTTGTTGTTCCATTTATTTGCTGTTCCATTTCAATTTTCTGTTCCATTTCCAGATTGCTAATTTGCTGTTTCTTGAGGACGGACTTAGGCTGTAAAGGACCCCAACATCTGCTACTTGGTCCCCAGATCTTTGATCTGCTCCCGTCAGCTATGAAAGGGATGTGTTATTGCTACCAAGCCCTTGGCTGATGTGCTGTTCCATTTCATTATCACTTCTTTTATCTGCTGTTTCATTTCTAATCATTAAGAACGATCCTAGGCTGTAGCGAGCCCAGCATCTGCTATTTGGCTCCCAGACCTCTGATCTATTCTCATCAGTTATGAAAAGGATGGGTTATTGCTACCGAACCTTTGGCTGATGCAATACTTGGTGTGATTTAGTCCTTTGAAGTAGTTAAGTTGTAGACTTGCATTAGTTTACTTTCGTAGTTGTAAATAGCTGTACTACAAGCATTACTCTGGAAAATGCTAGCCTCAGACTGAGACACCCTTTGAAATAACCAGACGATCCCGGATTGACATATTAATGTGAGGTAACTAGAGGTGAAAGAGACCCTTTTTATAGCTCTACACATTTAATCATAAAATACAAAGGAAAAAGAGCTCTTATTAACATATGCAAAAGCCAGGGACTTCGATGTACCACCCGACCATAGTTTGGGCCAAACCAAATCTTTCTTTCAACCAAACAACCCCGTGCCATATTACAAGCATGAATGTGGGATTCAAAACAAAACCAACTAGGGATTCTTAGGCTTTACTCTGTATCCCGCCATTATCCGTCAAGGTATTTCTAGGCCTGAAACCATCATCTATACAACCAGGCTTTACTGTGTATCCCGACATTACCAGTCAAGGGATTCCTAGGCACAAACAATAAACATATACTACCAGGATTTACCGCAATCCAACCTTATATTGATCAAGAGATCACTTGTCTCTAAACAAGCATGGATGCCTCCGGATCTCTCCACCTAAACCGTGAGGAATTTTCCCATCTCCACCCTCAGGATTTACCATGTATCCCACTATTTACTAGTAAAGGGATTCCTAGGCTGTTGGGAATTTTCTTGAGACCACACACTCAGTTTCGAAACCATCCAACAATCCAACTCAACCAAGTAAAATAACCCTATCACACCATGACTATTCAAAAATGGCAAGGTAAGGATGAAGCCATTGTGACACCTAGAAAAACCCATGCCAATGACAATAAGAGAACCAAATACACACATGCATGTACCATGCATGCCAAAACTGGCAAGTAAATCATACATGAAACTCGATACCTGCAAGTAATCCTGCTATGGCCACTTGATCCCAACTCTTCCTTGCTTAATATTTTCTCCCCTTTGCCTCCTTGTCCTTCCTTTCCCTTCCTTTCTCCAATGCTAGAGTGCTCCAAGAATGCTCTAAGTGTGCAAGAGAATGAGAGAGAGAGAATAAAAAAAGATATTCAAAATTGAACTAACAAAAAGGTTAAACTGACAAAAACTATGAACTGATCCTTATAAGCCTTTTTATTATTGAGGCCTATATTTTCTTAAATTTCCATTATTTTCCTTCACTTTCCTTCTCACATGCAAGCTGTGACCTTTCACCTTCGTTTTCTCCTATTTTCCATTATTTTCATAAAGAAAATGTTAATTAATGCCTCTTTCCTTTCCAAATCCTTTTCCATTGCATTTGCCAATTTTCCTTAGCCATAATAAACCAAATGGACACCCACTAGGATGTTTTGCCCAACATTCAACATGGAATACATGTCCCATGAAGTTGGTCTTATTTTGACATTATTAACTTTATTACATGAACTTTTAATTGAGGGATGTTACAAACCCCTCCCCCTTAGGGAAACACCATCCTCGGTGTTCTATGACACCTACAACCAGCAAGACCACTGAAAAGAAAAACATACTGCCTATGGAGCTTTATAACTCAACTTGTTGCAATATTTACAATATCCACTATTGAAAACATGACAAACATACCATCTACTGGAGATTTATAACACAAATCGTTATGATATTTACAATAACAACCACATGTAATTATGCACATTTTTTTCAACCATCAAATAATCAAATTGTCTATGGAGCTTTATAATTCCAACTTGATACATTAGTTACAATAATATACACATATATACATATGTACATTTGATCAACCAATCAAATAAAAGGATATGATACTCGCATCAGCAACAAGGAAATCCAGAGGCTCACACCTCCACCCTCAAAAGTAGTACCAAGGTTCACCTCCTTCCCAGGAAGTCTAGAATCCACTGCCAAAGTCAAATCTATGATACACTTTCCAGTGCTACAATCCTTGTGCTACTTGTTTTTTCAGAGTAATTACTGGCTCATTGTTCCAGGGAACACTCCCAATGTGCATTTGATTCCATTTGGGAATGCTAATGACAAAAAAAACCCATCCCACGACCTTCCCTTCTCTACTACACAGTCCCTCAGACAATCCGATCACCCCCTTCTGTGCAGTCACTCACCTTCCAAGTTCTCTAACATCCCCTTTCACCCAAACTGGGCATTTCCTTGCTTTCCTATACTAAGCACATGATTTCTATTAGGTTCAAAATAAATTGAAAATAAATTCACATCATACCTCGATGGTGGTCCATCAATAAGGTACACTTGCAATGATTTTCACTTCCTGTCACAACAAGTCAAACTAGTTGTTTGATCAAATCATCATGTATAAAAATATCACATTCGATTATCTCAAAACACAACCATCATAATTTGAACTCATGAATAACATGCAATCATCATACATAGTGTTGGGGCAAAGTGATTGCCTATCATTTAATTTGTCAACCCGGGGGTTTCGTAAACTTGTGAAGCATGCGTGCACTGTATGTGCTAGAAATTGTCTTTTAGTTTAGATCAATCTAACTACAAAATAACGAAAACCAATTCACCTAATCTCTGAAATCAAATAATGAAAATGAAGTTCAACTAACCAGTGAAATAAAAAACAACTAATGTATGCTTAATTACTCCAACATTCAATTATGAAGTGTTACCTTCTTGAGATGATGTGTAAGCAACTATTTATACTTTAACTTCTAATGTCATAGAAAAGCAAGTAAAGTGTGCAGAAAATAGCTCAGTAATTTCATGTATCAAATATTCAACCATTCAATCTTGAAATATGATTAAATCAATTTTTTAAAATGATCTTTAGGAATATCAGTTAATGCAATTAAATGAGGATCTTAAAAGCAAATGTAAATGCATGAAAAAGTAAAGCTCAATGATTGCATAGGTTGAACATTCAATCACCCAATTTGAAGTCACCTTCTTGGCCTGATCCTTTATTCAATTATACAATGAATTGATGGTTTGATCTAAGAAAGTAAATAACAGAACATGAAAGGAAACTAAATAACTGTGAGCCCTTGCCTCAAACTTAATCCAATTAGAAAATACATAAATCTTCCCTATTGAAATCTTTTTAGAAAAGCAAAGATTACACAATCATTCTAAAACTAATACTAGGAAATAAAATGAACTTTAATCTATAAAAGCAATTAAATCTCACAATCATTAGATGGCCATTCCAATGGTGTATGAGGATGGCAATTGAAGAAGCTCCATATGCAAGCAAAACTAAATCTTCAAATCTCGAAGTGTGAGCTCCAAATTCTCTATTAAAAACATAAGCATTTCTTCAACTTTACACATGCATTTCAAAGGAGAAGGCTCTCCTATTTATACAAAAACATAAGAAGCTACCCTATTTAATAAGGATCCACTAAAATCTCATATAGTTACAACCAAATAGCTCATAATGAAACACATATCCCCTAAATGTCTCATAGAGTTCTAATCCAAATAAGAAATGATGAGACACCTCATAGAGTTACAATCCAAATAGGACACATATCCTTCTTTGACCTTTATCCAAATCTCCTTTGAAGGGAATTCGAATTTGAGCATTGGAGGCCACATAAGGGTGCCTTGGAAGCTTCCAAATGACCTACACATGTCATGAAACTCAAGCCACATATATAGATACATGAAACCATGTTAATTTCCTAGTTTTTAATCATAAATTCACTTTAAACACATAAAATAAATAACTTTGGTAAATAAGGATCCTAACCCATATATTTATGAAAATGGTGGCTAATGAAAGGTTATATGGTTATGGAGTTGTGACATGTGAGTGAAATGGTGGCGATAAAGGTGAAAGTGGATGCCATTTTGAAGACATTTTGGAGGCCCAACACATATATCACATGTAACCACCATAAATCAGAGTCATAAATCACATGCATAATTAAAACTAAAATAAAATACTTATACTTAGTATCCTTTAATCGGTCCTTTGTTTCTACCTTTTTTCCTTTATCCTTTTCGTACTCATACTGAATCAGTTGCCACAACCGGAAAACACCCAATACTTCTCCTCTTTTCAATCATGTACACGTAGACACAGTGTGTATCACACACATACACCCTACACACGATGTACAACACCACACAATACATGCACCTACACTCAGAATACAACACTACACATACACCTAGACCCGATGTACAAAAAAACACATACATCCACACCATGTGTACAATACAATACAATACACATACATACACAGAGTACAACACAACGAATACACATGCCACAATATCATGACTACACAATGCACATATACAATACCATATGTGCACAACACTGCATGTACGACATGCACACAATACCACATGTACAACAGTACCACATGTACAATAGTACCACATGTACAACATGTACACAATAGAACCTATACACAGTACAACCTGTACACAACACCACTTGCACAATATGTGCAAAACACCACATGTACACAACACCACCTGCACAATGTGTACATAGCACTACATGTACACAACACCACTTGCACAATGTGTACACAACACCACCTGCACAACAATGCACAACACCACATGTACAACATGTACAAAAAACCACATGCACACAACACCATATGTACAACATGTACAAAACACCACATGCACACAACACCACACGTACAATCATGCACACAACACCATATGTGCATGAAACCACATGTACAACATGCACACAAGACCATATGTACATAGCACCGCATATACAACTTATTCATAGCACCATATGTACACAACACCTCATATCCAATATGTACATAGCACCATATGTACACAACACCACATATCCAACATGTACATAGAATCATATGTACACAACAACATATATCCAACATGTACATGACACCATATGTACACAACACCGTGTTGATGGTGTTGGACCCACCAACATTTCAAGGGGATCTACCTGGTAAGAATTCCCAATTATACCTTAGACCATTTGGTGTAGGAGTTACAATGGGTCGTAAGGTAATGCCTTGACCGCGGTGTCGCACAGAGTCAAGTAGAATAACTCTGTTAGCAACAAGCGTGTGACTGATGGAGTGAGTCAAGGAAGATGTATGAGAGGTTCCAACACTTCGAAAGGGGAAAGAGGTGAAGGTGAGTTTCAGGTTGAAAGGGAGTAGTCCCAACTCGGCTAGGAACACACAACACAAAGGACATGCACAACTTCCGGCGGAGCAGTCCACTTGGATGCAACAATCACATCATCCAAGGTAAGATAACACATACAACACTCATGGATCAATCCAAGATGAGTGTGACGATTGTTATAGCAAGGTTCAAGTGAAAGGTCTGTCTGATGTCCTACAGAGCAGTCGAAATGGACAGTGACAACATTAACAAAATATGTAACACATTAACAACAAGATTCATATAATTGCATGTGAATCAGTTCATACACAAGTATGTAAGTTAAACAACACATATCATTAAAGCAACCGGAGTAGTCCAACTACAATAAAAAGATATGCATGAAAATGTGCTGGCTCTTATTATATAAAGAAGTGTAAGTCACAATCATACAATACATCCATGTAAACGTGCTAGCCCCAATGGTGGGACGTTACAGCCACATCCGCCTACTCCTCCAAAGAGATTTACTAGCTCTGTGTAGTGGAGAAGCTAAGGCGCGTTACAACACTGTCCAAGCCTTCTTCAAAATGGTCTTAGTAGAAGCTTAGCTAACCAAAATCCCTTACAATGAGTTATGAGGGACTATTTATAGAAAAGGGTGGGGTAACCCTTGACATTCCCCTTTGTGACAGTTCAACTACCCTCATGACTCTTCACCTACTCTATGATTGTTAAATCCAACTGTTGACACTTGACTTACATTTGACATGACTCAACATTACAACCCACATGTACTCATGTGAGACAACATGGCTCGAGCAAGCCTTGCAAGACATCACCAACACTCGGTTCGCTGTGGTGAGACCAACTCTTGGACATGCTTGTGATGGTGAAGCTAGTGATTTGATGCCAAGCTTAGTCGTCCATGATGGTGTGTATGCACCTCATGGTGACATCTTGCTGAAGCGAACTCTTGCCTCCATTGCAACCAGTGCATTGGTTCGACCCTTTCATCCAACTCGTCTTCTAACATGCGCATGGTCTTCTTAGGTGTGGCTGAACCAGAAACACATTGATGCATGGTGTCCATGTTGATCTTCAAGTGTGTGCTGGTGGTCATGCGCATCAACTTGCCGAAGTACATGTTCAGCCAGTTGGACTTGCTTCTTGTCTTCACCTTGGTGAGTGTGTTGAATGGGTTGGATTGCATGCATGCACACAATGACATGCATGCTGCTGAATCCCTTGCATGTGATCACCAACACTGCTCACCATGTCTACTCCATGTTAGATGCTGGGATGGATCTTTAACTTGTATGGATGTAGTTTCATCTGTGAGTGCACGATGCACCCATTGTTGTTCCTGATCCTGCTGTAACTCATTCGTCTATCTGTGTAGCTTCATGTTCTTCCTTGAGTTGCTTCTTCAACACATACAACTCCTTCTTTGTTCCATTCTCTATCTTCACATGATCTTCATGTCGTGTTGTCACCTCATAGCTGGAGTCTCCAAAGTTGCTTTCATCATCAATGGATCTACTTGAGCTTGCAACCTTGTTCCGCCTCCATGTTTTCAACAACCCTCCTCTTGCATTCGTTGCATTTGGTATGCCATCTTCAACTGCTGTTTATGATGTTGCTGCTATCATATCTTGATGTCCTTGTCTACGAACAAATTGATGTCTTCGTGGGTAGGCAAGTCCATAGACACTTGATCAACTGCATCCCCAAGTGTGCTCTAAACAGTGTCTTCATCTCTGCTCCCTTGGAAACCATTGTACTTGTACTGTTGAGAGGTAGATGAACACCTGCGATACCTGGAGACATGGCAACACTCCTAGCAATGGCAAGCAATCTGCTAGTCAAAAACCAAAATGAACATGAGAACTGACTTGCAACATACCTGGGTGCATGATCGTGAAGGTTGCACAATTTCGGCTGGGAGGTCGGGAGACCGACTGCCAAGACTGCACGAGGCATAGTCTGGGTTGCTGGGAGACTGACTGATTGCTGGAACTGCACAATGCATAGTCTAATCTGGCTGCTGACTGCTGGGATTGCACAATGCGTAATTTTAGTTGGGAAGGACTACTGGCCTAGGGACATATTTGTGCAATTTCTTGGGCCAAGCAGCCACTGTCCTCTAGAAATGTGCAAAATAGTCATGGAGGCTAGTGCTAGGAAGGAAGGTGCAAATCTAGAGAGGAAGGTGAGCCTTACTTTCCCAGATTGCACAATGTAGCTTGAACTGTGCAATGCACAATCTGGGCTGCTGGGAGACTGACTGATTGCTGGAACTGTGCAATGCATAGTCTAGTCTGGCTGTTGACTTCTGGGATTGTGCAATGCATAATTCCAGCTGGGAAGGACTACTGGTCTAGGGAAATATTTGTGCAATTTCTTGGGCCAAGCAGCCACTGTCCTCCAGAAATGCACAAAACAGTCATGGAGGCCAGTGCTGGGAAGGAATGCACAAATCTAGAGAGGAAGGTGAGCCTTCCTTTCCCAGATTGCGCAATGTAGCCTTGGTGAAGGCAGAGCCCAGGCCAAGGTTGGCATGACTGGCTGACAAGAAACTGAAAGTACGTAAGTTAGTGAATGCATGGTGACACTAAGTGATAGCAGAAGTGATTGACAGTGCATGCAAAACATGAATGAAATATTCAACAAACAGATCAACATACATGTGGGTGAGGCAGTTCACTGATTGGTGGAGCGTCCGTGCAAAACAATTTCATGCATGTGACAATAGTGAGATAGCAATGAAAACTGAAATAGAGCTAGGAAAAGCTAGTATACATGTAAATTACAGCAAGCGTTCAAAGAAACCAAGCAAATAGTACTCCCACAAGCGAAAGCACAAAAAGTGACAGAAATGTAGCACAAGGCATGGGAAGTAGGCTTACCCCAAAACAACTGAGTTGAATGTGTAGACCGCTCCTAGATGTAATGTGGGATGTCAGAACTACAAGGTTGATGTGAGGAATGAGCTCTGCAACGTCCGGTTGATGAGTGTTTATAACATCGAGGTTGTGACACGCATGACACAAATCTAGGGGAAGTGACACTTGGTGGGAGGTTTCTGAATTGCTCCTTGCATGTAACCTCCAACTGCTAAACATAGATCCCTGAGACAAGGGATTCCTTTTCATTCTGCCTTAGGAGAAGCAACTTATGCATGCAAGTCTATTTTGCTCAGTCCCGGAGGGGAACCGGTCAACTCAGTTGCACATGCAAGAGACTGCTCGACTGCTGGATAAAAATGCACATTTTTGGCTAGAAGTTGGGCTAGCTACCCAAGAGATTTGCGCAATTTTTTGGCAGAGCAGCTAACTGCTGCCTAGGTTTGCGCAAATCCTAGGATGAACGGCCTGCTGCTAGGAAAATTTGTGCAAATCCTGTTGGGAGGGTTGGCTGGCAGGAATGCGCAATCCTGGAGCCTAACAGGCTATTAGAGAGGATTGCGCAATTTTTGGAGGGAAGGTTGGTTTCCCTCCAGAAATGCACAATTTTCAAAGGGAAGCTACTCAACCTATAGTTGGGCCAAGTTTGGGTGAGCAGCCTATGAGGGGAAAGGATCAACTGTGACCGACAAGTTGCCTTTGTGCGAGGAAAACACATGAAGCTTGAATACTTGATGAAGCAAGACAAAGTGTTGTGTAAGGTTGGTAGGGAGGCTCCAAAACAGGCTAAGACAAAATTTTGGAGGGTGGTTGTAGCTGCTACAACACACCGCATATCCAACATGCGCAAAACACCATATGCACATAACATCACATATCCAACATGCACACAACACTATATATGCAATCATGTACAAAACACTATATGCACACAATACCGCATATGAAACATGTATAACAAATAGATAACAACAATACTATGCATCCATAGACCACACACTGACCCTACCAAGGAGCCTTGCTTCTAGTCCCCTTCCACTGTACATGGTTGTCCCAGCATGCCATAGATCACACTACTTTCATTCTGTTGAGGTATCCCTCAACAATACCTGTCCATAACATAAACACAGTCATAGTATAAGCATATAGTATCAGATCATATCCACATGACACTGACCTCATATATCTGTCAGGTCTACTCTTCCCACTTGATTCCTCATAGCCAGGAACCTCTTCATGCCATTCACCGACATAAGCAATCATTCCTCCACAAGCATGATCCCTGATGACCCTATTAGATAATGACATACATATATACATTATCATAAATCAATCATGATCCATGACGACCCTATCAGACAACGACATACATGCATACATGTATACATATATAAAAATTAACATAATCATGATCACAACATAATTACCAGATATCATAAGGTCAAGGTTAAGAGAACTCCCTTTATTCGTGCATAACATGCACAACATTGAGAACAATAGTTCCCAACTTAGCTAAGGCACCTGTTACCTTAAACCCATTTACTTTACCTTTCTTGTTACCTTTACCATGACTACCTAACATCGTCCATTTATCCCAATGGACCTAATCAGTCCAACTGGATGTCATATTCTTACCTTTAGCTACCCTTTACTGATGAACCAAACTTTATCAGAGTCTTATATTACCTGATGGGTTTCATTTAGCTCTTTCCAAGCTCCATTAACTTTCTCTTCCCAAACCAATTCCAAGATACTCACAACATAAAATACAATAACAAGAAGGAAACAAGAAGAGAACCATGAAAACCAATAACAATCCGATATCACAAACAAAGTGGAAAGGCCTTGCACTGGACATAAACAAAACTACAATCAAGTGCAAACAAATCACAAAGCATCGAAAGCACAAAACTCCCAACAAACACCATGACTCAATCCCTATGGGTTCCCAATGCTTCCAAGGGAAAGCTCAATCAAGCCTTCTTCAAGATTTAATGGCAGCCTCTTTTTCCATGCAATCCCCTACATCTTACTACCCTAAAAACATAATTGTCAGTGCATAAATAAATATATAATATACTAGTTACCTTACCTTGTTGTGTGAAGCACACTGCCTTGTACCTAAACATGTACATATATCATCTCTCAAGGAACTCCAATTCCTTGATGAGTCGAGCAATAACTAAAAACCAACTGTTGTACCTGTGAAATACATTTTCATGAATATAACACATATCCACATATTGTCAAACAAAATTAAGGTTAAGAAGACTTCTTGTATTCATGCAAGCACTCATTCGTTTGTAATTGCAGTCTCCAAACATAGCCCAAGGAATGCTCACCTAATTATTTTCTTTTACCTTTTACCTTGCTACAATTGAGTCTTATTGTGTCCTGTCACATCACCCAAATATTATCTATATAAACAAATTAACTTTTACCTTATCACGTTAATGCCAAGCATGTTGCCTTGCAACTATTCACATTTGTTAGCCACATGTTCTAAAGATCAAGGCATTGTGTCTATTAATTTTAAATCAAGCTTTACCAAGACTAACAACCATGTCATAATCATCAATCAAATCTCAATTATTAATCATAATACTAAAATTAGCACATACTTACACTCAAGTATATATATCAGTTGTATTAGGACTTAATGTGTTAGCACAACCATCTTAAAACAAGACCATATGATTACTAAAAAATTTAGACAAACTGTAAACATACCATGTTAGAGAAACTAGTAGACAACATAATCAAAATCTTACCTCAATGTATCTCAAGGGAGGCTATCACATTTGCACAAGTCAATCTAGATTAGTATGACACAATATCACAATATATCAATTCGTACTTGAATAGAATAAACATAACCATCTGCATAGGCCAATCCAAACTAGCACGATACATATAACATTAAGATCTTAAATGAAATGACCATAATCACCAAGCATATGACCGCAATGTATATAACAGCAAGTTACTATCATACATGAATATCCGATGCACGTGCATATGACCGCATTGGACAACTATCCTATATGATGCATGTAACCACAACAACAATAGAATGACATACATGTACATAACCATAATTCCTATAACAACCATTAACCAACATACTTGCATGCCAAACATACAAACCTCTATGACGATTTTCTCTTACCCCGAGGCCCAATGCTACAACCTCACCTTATGATCTACATTTCCTACTCCATCTCAAACAACATATCAACATCATGATGACATAAGCTGCAACAATGAATCTCACAATGCATCTTTGACTTATTATGCATGAATAACCATAAAAATAAAAATACATGCATAAAAAAGATACGAACACTGGCATGCATAACGGAGACATATATAAATGACATGTAAACATGACAAACACATCCCAACAACAACATCATCAACTTCTACATGAAGATAAAACTGTAACAATGACCATCACCATGCATACATAAAAAGCAGATATACAACCTTCATGCATGCATGAAAACCACATTTTGCCCATCCAGTCCAAGGGTTGAACTTGGCTCTGATACCACTCTATAACACCCTCCCCCCACACTTACCTAAGCTTACTGGTCCACCGGGGTAAATATGTGACAAAGAGTTACTGTGATATGATCCAAATCCCTAAGTGTAGTTAAGGAAGTGGAACCAACGAACCAAAACTTTTCAGACCTCCCTCAGGTGCTATAGGACCCCCAGGAGCTAACCAACCACCCCAGGTGCCCAACCCTTGAGTTAACTTAGCTTTTCACTGACATGGGCTCTTATTCACTCCCATGACAAGGAAAGAAAGTAACTGATACCCTTCAATCACTCCCTTAAGCCTACATCCCAACAATTGTGGCCTTTCTCACCCAATTCTGGGCCTACGACTGTGAGATCTGAGGCACTTTTTTAGGGCTAGGAGCCAAACCTCTATCAAAAAATTGATTTAATACTCATAAGTGATAAATAACAAGGAAACAAGTCCTATAATGAAAAACATGAAGAAGGACCTAGCTTGACCATTCCTAAGCGTGATAGAACATCATGAACATGTAATATACAAGTCATAAATACACATCTAAACATAGGCTCCTCATACTTATCTGAGATTTTCCAAGAAGGTCTAATGTCCTCTAATAATAGCTACATTATCATCCATTATGTCATATATTCATTAGCCATTCATTTACTAATCAAAACACTGTGAGAGTCACAACTCAAGTCTGTCATTAACCATGCTTATAACCAACATATAGCCAGAATAGTAACAATGATAACACAACCATCAAAGCTACATGATAGCAAGTACACTTACTCATAAAATACAAGGGAAAACGAGCTCTTATTAACATATGAAAAAGCCAACCAAGTCAGGGACTTCCACATACCACTTGACCATAGATTGGGCTGAACCAAATCTTTCTTTCATCCAATCACCATCGTGCCACATTTGAAGAATGAATGTGGGATTCACAACAAAACCAACTAGGGCTTCTCAATCTTTACTGTGTATCCCACCATTACAAGTCAAGGGATTCCTAGGTCCAAATAATGAACATACACTACTAGGATTTACCATAATCCTGCCATATGCTAGTCAAGGTATCACTAGGCCCTAAACAATCATGGATTCCTTCGGATCTCTCCACCTAAACTGTGAGGATTTTTCCCATCTCCACCCTTAGGATTTACCGTGTATCCTTGAATTTACTGGTCAAGGGATTCCTAGGCCTTTGGGAATTTTCCTGAGACTACCCCACTAAGTTTTGAAACCATCCAACAATCCAACTCAACCAAGTAAAAGAACCCCATCACACCATGGCTATCTAGAAATGGAAAGGTAAGGCTAAAACCACTATCACACTTGGAAAAACCCATGCTAATGAAAACAAGAGAATCAAATACACGCATGCATGTACCATGCATACCAAAACTAGCAAGGAAATCATACATGAAACTCGATACCTACAAGTAATCGTGTTGTAGCCGCTTGATCCAACCCTTCCTTGCTTGATCTTTGCTCCACTTTGCCTCATTTTCCTTCCTTTCTCCAATGCTAGATTGCTCCAAGAATTCTCTAAGTGTGTAAGAGTATGAGAGAGAGAGAGAATAGAGAGATATCTCCAAAACTGAACTAAGAAAATGTTTAAACTGAAAAAAGTTGTGAACTGATCCTTAGAAGCCTTTTTATTATTGAGGCCTCTATTTTCTTCAATTTCCATTATTTTCCTTCAATTTCCTCCTCACATACAACCTGCGACCTTTCACCTTCCTTTTCTCTTATTTTCCATTATTTTCATAAATAAAATGTCAATTAATGTCTCTTGCTTTTCCAAAGCCTTTTCAATTTCCTTTGCCAATTTCCCTTAGCCATAATAAACCAAATGAACACCCAATAGGATGTTTTTTCCAACATTCAACTTGGAATACGTGTCCCATGACCTTGGTCTTATTTTTCCTTTATTAACTTTATTACATGAAATTTTAACTCGAGGTTGTTACACTAGATACCCTTCTTCCTCCTGAGGAATATCTAGTGGAGGAAGGTAAGAGGAACTATGTTGAAAATGGCAACAAGAAAATCCTGATTTAATTTTCCCTTCAATTAAATTAGGAGAAAATTGTAATTCCACATCACAAGAAACCAAGAATGAGTTAACTAAGTTAGTTTCACTTAGTTGGCTCAGTTAATTCAAGTTGAGGGCCTAACTTGAGTCATGTAGAGTGGTTCTTAAATTTTAGGAGCGTAGGGTGAGTTTAATTTGAGCTGTAATAATTTAATTGAGTTTAACTGGGTTAAAGTCAGGTAAACTAGTTCCAGCTATTGGAGGAACCAACAGGAGGTCTAACAGTGGGGTGAAAATTTAGTGTTCAACTAGTTAACTGATAAATAAATGATAATTAACTCATGCATGCATGAAATTTGAGTTACCCAGTTGAGATTGGAGTTCAAGGGTAGTGCACTATCAATTGTATAATTTTCTGAGTTGTACAGATGGTGCATGCAGCTAGAGAAGGGCCTACATGGATTGTGCAATTCTAATTGGGAATTTCCATAATTAATAGGGGGCAAATTCCCAAGGAAACAATGCAAGGAAATAGGAGCTTGGTAGGCAACAAAATTGGCTAAGTATTGGCCAGAGTTAGCTTGTGAGGCATTGAGATAGATTACACTTGTTCGGAGATTGTTCAAGCTTGAACAAGCATTGTATTTCTTCTCTATTTTATGACTAATGCAATACAGATAGGAAGGGGTTTTGAGAAATTTCTTCCCCTTAGATAACTCTCTAAGCATGTGTGATTGAATCTTGTCTCATGTTTATGTTGTGATTTCTCGATCGATTAATTGTTTTCAATAATGAGTAGAGTAGATTAAAGTCTTTTTTTTTTAGCATATTACATAAGAAGTTTGAATCTACAAGGAATTTATACATGGTATCAAAGATAGAATCACAATAGACAAGAGAATTCGAAGTTTGTGCAGGAGGTTCAAATTACAAGATCAATGTTGCAAGTTTTCTCCATGATTGAGAAGATGACTTACACCAGACTGAGGCTCGCGTATGCTTTGGAAGGAACCACAAATTTTGTGGAATGGAAGATCCGTATGGAGGCGGTATTAGATGATAACAAGCTACTAGATTACATCGAGTCAAATGTAGTTATACCCCCAACATATGATGCCCAGGATCTCACTAAGTGGTAGAAGGATATAGCTAAAGCGAGGAGGATCATATTGGAGGGAGTTCGAGATCATATTGTCTTGAATATCCACAAGAAAGAAACTCCATTCATGATGTGAAAGACACTGACCGACTTGTTTGAGAACAAAAATGACTACAGGAAGCTGGAACTGAAGTACAAGCTTTGTAAAATCAAAATGCAAAAGGCTGAATCAATTCCACAGTACTTGAGAAAATTCACATAGTTTTGTGATGAACTTGGCATGGTTGGTATTACTATTCCAGAAGAAGATATGGTAGCTCTATCTCTGCCGAGTCCTCCCAAGAGATAGCACAGTTATCAAGATTCCGTGAATGGAAGAGACAAACTACCAAGCTGAGAGAAATTATGGTCTGACCTCGTGCAGGAAGAGATCAAATGGAGCAAAAGAGATGGAACTTCATCCAAGGTTGAGGATGAGGAGAATTTTGCCTTTGATGGAAAGGCAAAGAAAGGGAAATGGAAGAAATCCCAATCCAAAGGAGATTCTGGTCAGGCGGGAAAGAAGAAAGACTTGTCGAATATTGAATGTTTTCACTATCATGAGCTGGGACACTATGCCATGAAGTGTCCACAAAAGAAGGCCGACAAGAATCCCTCGGGAGGAGCGTAGGTGAAGCTTTAAATTCATAATTCGAGTTGGATTTCACACTCAATTCATGCATGGTGACATCGGTGGCGGGTAGTGTGTGGTATCTGGGTAGTGGAGCCTCATTCCATATGATGGGAAACAAATAATTTTTTAGTGACTTGGTGGAGAAGGACCTCTAGATGAACATCGAGATGGGAGATGATGAAAGGTATAGCATGACCGATATCGATACAATTAATTTTTAGAGGGAGTCTAGTTCTCCTCTCACATTAAAAGATGTCATGTATGTTCCAGGTCTGAAGAAGAATTTAGTTTCAGTTGCTATGTTGGAAGACTGTGGCTACAATGTGATATTTAGCAAAGGAAAGGATTTCCTTAGACATATCTCCATGGGACAAGTGAAGCAGATCGAGGTTCATGTGAAGAACCTCTACAAATTGGATGTAGAAGACTGTGCTACCTTGAGCACGAAATCAGAGAAGGTGCAAAGCCGAGACATCGGTGAATTATGGCATAGGAGACTTGGCCATTTGCACCATGGAGCTTTGAATATCATGCAACAAATTTCTACAGGACTTCCCAAGGGTGCACTAGATTAGTGAGATACATGTGAATGGTGTACACTAGATACATGCAAAGGGTGTACATTTGGGAAGTAAACCAAAGCCACCTTTCATGATAAGGAAAGTAGAGCGCAAGTAGTCCTTGAAGGAGTTCACTCAAATGTGTGTGGACCCTTCTCGACAACCTCCACGACCAAGCACATGTATTATGTTATATTTGTAGATTATTTCTCACATAAGTGTTGGATTTTTTTCATGTAGAAGAAAGACCATACATTATCCAAATTTTGTGAATATAAAGCACTTGTTGAGAAAGACACTGGCAGGAAAGTGAAGGCTCTCAGGAGTGATAATGGTGGTGAATATGTGTCGAATTATTTCAAGAAATTCTATGAAAAAGAAGGAATTCGACGAGAGTTAATAGCACCCCATAACCCACAACATAATGGGGTGGATAAGAGGAATAACATAAGTATTATGGGAGTTGCATGGGCAATGTTGCATGATTAGGGCCTACCGTTGCACTTGTGGGCTGAAGCATGCAACACAACTGTATATGTGCAGAACATGAGTCCTCATCAAATTCTCGGGATGAGTATACAAGAAGAAGCTTTTTCAGGGAAGAAACCAAATGTGTCACACTTCAGGATCTCTAGTTCACCAATTTACTATCATGTTTCCAAGGATGTAAGGAAAAACCTAGATCTGACTATTGAGTTGGGAATATTGTTGGGTTACACTAATACACCTCACTACTATCGGGTGTACCTACGATATCACAGGATGACAATTGTTCGTAGAGATGTGAAGTTTGATGAAGAGAAGGCCATGAGATGTTCCCTTTAGAGGGAGCTTCAGTTACATGCAGATGAGGAGATTTTAGCTCCAAAGAAAGAACCTCGAGATGTTATGGAGTAATCACAAGCAGAGGGGAAGAGAGTGGAAGAACCCACTCCTGTAGAGACATCCATATATGGAAGGAAGTGCACTAGGGAAGTTGACATATTATTGCATGATGCTAAAGATAATGTGGGAGCACCCACATCACAACACAGGAAGAGGAGGTCTCCAGATTGGTACACTGTGTACATGTCTTTGATGAGTGATATAGTTGAGACAAAACCATCCTCATTCAAGGAAGCAGTGAAAAATCTAGTATGGGTTGATTCCATGGTAGAGGAATATGATTCCATAGTTAGAAACAATGTTTGGGAAGTTGTCACAAGACCAAAGAACAAGTCAGTGGTAGGTTCCAGGTGGATCTAGAAGGTGAAGCAAGCATCAAATGGAAGCATAGAGAAACACAAGGCCAGATTTATGGCCAAGGGGTTCTCTTAGGTGGAGGGAATTGACTATGAGGAGACCTTTGCTCCAATTGCAAGGTACTCTTCAATTAAATCAATTCTAGCTCTTGCAGTGCAGATGGGATGGAAGATACATTAGATGGATGTGAAGACAACATTCCTCAATGGAGTGATTGAGGAGGAGGTGTACATTGAACAATCAGAAGGATTTGAGACTTTTGATAGAGATTTGCATGTGTGCAGACTCAAGCAAGCATTGTATGGGTTGAAACAAGCACCCCATGCTTGGTACACCAGGATTGACACCTATTTCACAAGGTTGGGCTTCACCAAAAGTGAAGAAGAGGCAAACCTTTACCATATTTTTGTTGAAGGTAAATTGTTGATTATAGTTTTATATGTCAATGCTTTGATTTTAACCTATGATGAGAAGTTGATAAAATATTACAAAGATGATCTTGCAAGAGATTTCGAGATGAAGGACATGGGACTCATGCATTATTTCCTCCGTTTGAAAGTATAGCAAGGAGATAGGGAGTTGTTTGTCTCTTAGGGCAAGTATGCTAATGAGATACTGAAGAAGTTCTGCATGGAGAGTAACAAACCCATGGACACTCCTCTAGTAGGTAGTTGGAGGAAAGAGGATGCCACTTTAGGTGAGGAGGTGGAGGCCACTATTTACAAGAAACTTGTGGGTTCACTTATGTATTTGGTGAACACATGACCATACATGTGTTATGTAGTTAACCAACTTAGTCAAGCAATGGTTAATCCAACCAAAATTTATTAGAAGGCAACCAAACATGTGTTGAGATACCTCAGAGGAACTACTCAGTATGGTATTTGGTACAAAGGAATAGAGGGAGTGAAGCTTCAAGGCTTCACAGATGCAGATTGGGTGGGCATTCCATCAGATCGGAAAAGCACTTCAAGATAAATCTTTAGTATTGGGTCAACAACAATTTCTTGGTACAATAGGAAGCAGAGATTAGTTGCACTCAGTTCAGCAGAAGCAGAGTACATGACTGCTAGTCAAATATCTTGTGAAGCTATCTGGATAAGGAAGATTCTTATTGGGTTATTTGGTCAGATAATGGATCCCACCCTGATCTATTGTAACAATCAGAGTTGTATCAAACTATCTGAAATTCCATTTTTTCATGATTGATCCAAGGATATTGACATCCAGTATCACCATCTACGAGATTGTGTGCAAAGGAATATCATGTTGTTGGAATACATTCCTACAAAGGAACATGATGCAAATATTTTGAAAAAGGCATTATCAAGAGGAAAATTTGATTTCCATAGAGACAGGATTGGGGTATCTTATAATCCCTTTATTGAGAGGGAGTGTTGAAAATGACAACAAGAAAATCATTACTTAATTTTTCCTTGAATTAGATTAGGATAAAATTGTAATTCCACATCACAAGACAACAATAATGAGTTAACTAAGTTAGTTTCACTCAGTTGGTTCAGTTTATTTGAGTTGAGGGCCTAAATTGATTCATGTAGAGTGGTTCCTAAATTTTAGAGTGTAGGGTGAGTTTATTTCGAGTTGTAATAATTTAATTGAGTTAAACTGAGTTAAAGTCAATTAAACTAGTTCCAACTATTGGAGGAGCTAGTAGGAGGTCTAATAGTGGGGTGCAACTTCAGTGTTCAACCAAATAACTGATAAATCAACCATAATTATCTCATGCATGCATGAAATTCGAGTTATGTAGTCGAGATTGGAGTTCAAGGGAAATGTACTATCAGTTGTATAATTTTCCGAGTTGTACAGGTGGTGCATGTAGTCAGAGAAGGGCCTACAAGGATTGGACAATACTAATTTGGAAATTACCTAATTAATAGGGGCTAATTCCCAAGGAAACAACACAAGGAAAGAGGAGCTTGACAGACAACAAAATTGGCTAGAGTCATCTTGTGAGGCAGTGAGATAGATTATACTTGTGCAAATATTGTTCAGGCTTGAAAAAGCATTGTATTTCTTCTCTATTTTTTGACTAATGAAATATAGATAGGAAGGGGTTTTGAGCAGTTGCTTCCCCTTAGATAAATATTTGAGGATATGTGATTGAATCTTGTCTCATGTTTATATTGTGATTTCATAATCAATTAATTGTTTCCGCTGATGAGTAGAGTAGATTCAAGTATTTTGTTTTAGCATATTACATACGCAGTTTGAATTTATAATTAATTTCTACAAAATACTCCCAATATTTGCCTTAAGTACTCAAATTGATCTCTTGGGAGAGGTTTGGTGAATATATCGACTACCTACTCTTTTGTAGCTACATACTTCAACTTGACAATATGATTTACAACTTGTTCTCTGAGAAAGTGGTACTTGACTGAAATATGCTTTGTCTTTGAATGTAACACATGGTTCTTGGACATGCTGTTTGCACTTGTATTATCATAGATGATTGATATAGGTTGATCATATATCACCTACAGATCTTGTAAAGTCTACTCCATCCATAATAATTGAGTGCAACAAGAAACTAATGCTCTATATTATGCTTCAACAATAGAGAGCGAAATTAAAGCTTGATTCATGCTGAACCATGAAACGAGACATGCACCAAGAAAGAAAGCACCAGAATTAGTGATTTTTCAGTTATCTACATCACCTTCCCAATCAACACCAGTAAAAATAGTTAGTGAAAAATATTTACCTCTGGGGTACCAAAGTCTATAGTCCATGTTTGCTCCTAGATAATTGAGAATTCTCTTGGCTGCTAGAACATGTCTGGGGGCTACTTGGAATCTTCCAACAATACCAACTGCTTACATAATGTTTGGTCTAGAAGCTAAGTATAAGAGGTTTCCAATAATTAATTTGTATAAAGTCTGATCCACCTTTGGTGATTCATAGTCTTTCTAAGTTTGCAACCTATAACCATTGGAGTGCTTACCAAAGAATATTCCTCCATACCAATTTCTTCAAAAATTCCTTTAGATACTTGCTTTGGGAGAAAAAAAATCCTTTTGAAGATTGTGCAATCTATAAACCAAGGAAATAAGAAAGTTCTCCAAGCATAGACATCTAAAACTCTACCTTCATGTCAACTACAAACTTCTTGAGAAATGTAAAGGGCCATGATTAGGGTGATTTGTCTTTTCTTGATAACTGCTCGTGATGTCTTTTTACTATTTCTTAATTATTTATATTCTTTACTTATTATTATGTTTGTATATCATCAAACATCTACCAAAACAATAAGAAAAAAAACACAAAATATAGGCTGCAAGTCAAGGCCAAAACCTTTCCACTTGAGAGGAAAACCCACAAATCTCTTCTCTTCTTATATATTCTTCAATTGGAAAATTAAAAAACATCTTAGACCAAGACCAATACCCTTCAAGGCCAAGTCCAAACCTTCTGGATGATGTTATTCCTTTTTCCAAGTCAAACCCAGTCAAATCTCTTATAACAACACAACTTCAAACCTTAGTTTGCAGAATTTCAGCCTCTACTGCAGGTCTGAAATTTTGGCCCTTCTGCAGTAGTTGTTGCCACACATGTGAGCTTCTTCTAGCCTTCCAAGGATTCCATAGACCTTCGCTTGGCTTTCTCTCCCTTCTGGAGCTTGAGGATGGCTTATTGTGAACTTTGCTAACCTTCTTTCCCTTCCTTCTTCAAGATTGAACTTGCAAAAGAAAAAACCTAGACTAGCTACAGAAACCTTAGCCTTCCTTCGCACGCGTGAGAGATAAATATCCCAAAGACAAGTCTCCTTTATCCTCTTCATTCTTCTCCTTCTTCTTCTTCTTCCCACTTCACTTGAATGAAATAATGATGAATTTGATCCAACGAGGTTGAGTTTCCTCCTTTATATAGGCTTCTCAAGGTGGACGTTGCTCCTTAATATAGGATGACTTGCCAGCTGCCAGGCCTACTTGGTATTGAAGGGTATTTTGACACTTTTAAGGAAAAAAATAATTTTCTTTACAAGTTATAATGTGCCCAATGGCGCCTTCAACTTATGCCAATGACTCTTTTGACTTATTGACCTAGGACAAACCCTAGAAGCACTCAATGGGTGCTTGACCTATAAAATAATATACTTTGAGCATGAAACCCATGCTCCAAAAAGAATAATAATAATTTTCTTTCATTTTGCAATATACAAGAATCACAAGTACATTTCATATTTATGAAGGCCAAACTTAGTTACACATTTTTCAGCACTCCCTCTTAAGTAGGGAGGTATTCATAAATGGTACATGGACATTCTCAATTTGAAGAGATCTCATAAGAAGAGTTAGATCGGTGACCCATATGTTTAGCATCATACCAACCTGCATTGTCATATAGCAAGGCCTTGAATAACAAATCTATATTTCCACAAGATCATACCGCAATGTTGGCAAGATCAATGATTTATAGACACCATCATCATTGTCTCTCAAGGTACATACCCCACCCAGGTGTTCATAGAGTATGTCTTTCCTTGGCCTAGTCTTATCTTAGATAGCTAGTCATCAAAGAATATCAGTCCTATATTACTCTTATCTTGGATGCCCTACCTCATCCTCAAAGAGTAACGAATGCTAGATGCTTATCCAATCCTCCATTATGTCTTCCCAAGTGAAGACAATAATGGTGTTCCTATCTCTCCCTCTCAACCAGGGAGGATATATCAACTAAACCAAGCTTGTCCCTAAAAAACAAAAGCTTCTTATTAGGAAGAGATTTTGTGAATATGGAAACTGTTAGCGCTTGAATTTGGCCTCAGGCTGAAAAAGACAAAATCCAAGGCAACATCAAACCACTTAGCCTCGTAGCTAGCCCTACAGGGACAGGAGAGGGCTCTCTCCGGGTCTATCTCGGCAAAAGGTCTTCAAAGGGCTGAGATGACCAATAAAGAACACTGATTTTAGGCTAGTAAACTGATAGGGAAAGTTTGATTTTAAATTTTTAGGGTTTTGTTGGAAAGCTGAGCACGGCAATTTTGGGTGCGGGGATGAGACACAGTTTTTGCAGAGGTCTTTTTGGGGCAAGGTAGGAGATTGTCTTGATGCCTTTGAAATAAGTGAATGGATGGATATGACCGGTGAGGAGCTAAGGAGAGCAAGAAACCATCGAGAGTTCTCCTTAAACAGATGAAAACATAGATATTAAGCAAACTTAAAGGCAGAGCATAGAAACCATGAATTCTACCTTAACACTTCATTTACTTAATTTGCAGAAGAGAAGAGTAGGAAATGATGCACATAAAAAACTTACAAGTACATGAGAGAAACACACCATCAACACAAATCACCACAGGAATCCCAAATAGTGCTGCAAAACCCTGGTCTTTCCTTTGCCAAAATAGCAGAGATACAAAGAGTAATACAGTCTAAGCTTATCCCTCAAGAGTCCAACCATGAAAATGACTAAGAAAATACATAATATAGGCAAGCTAACACATTCCCTTGCATCTAGGGGTCGAGCTCATCATCCTAGGAGCTGTTTCAACCAATTCTAAACTGAGCACTATAATCTAGGCAATCAAAACAACTTGCCTCTATAAGCTAGGAAACCAATTCATTCATTAATTTTTTGCCATTTTATGAATGAATCTTATAGAATAGGTAAATAAGTGTCATGTCAACTTGAAATTACATCAATTACATCAAGGAGGATGAAAAATCCCACCAAAAAGTCAAAACTGGTCAAATGTTGCGTTTTCCTGAGCTGAAGGTGAAAAATTGAGAAAATGTCCTGATGCGTAGCGCGCCTTTGAGCCCACTTTTGGGGCACTTCCCGGCATCCAAATGAGGCACAAGTGGGCTTGTTGGAAAGGTATGGATGTCTAATTTCTAGCCCAAGTGGAATTTCTCAATTTAGTGGCCATTTGCCCCTCCAAAAATGCAATCTCCCAAGACTTCTTCCTGTGTGTCCAAAAAGTGGCAGAAGGTCATTTTTTGCTTGTTTTTTGACCTTTTGAGGGCCCAAACCCTAATGAAATGTCTTGGCAGTGTCTAAGAAAGTGTAATTTGTCATGAAAAATCCAAAAATGCTGAGTTTTTGTGAAATGGACCTCCCCAACTTAAGGGTAGCGCGCGGCGCGCTACGCGTTGAGGGCAAAAACCTGTTTTTAGCAAAAAAAAATTCAAAATTGACCAAAATTGCTCCAAATTTTCTGAATTTTGAGCTAAGGGTGTATCATTGAGAACCATGCTCCTTCAAGGTGGCTTCAGCCAAAATCTGAAGTGGATCGGGCCTTTTCCTCCGTTTTAGTGCCTTGGCCAAGCGTGCTTTAAGTACCTTCATTTTTTCTTTGCACACATGCATGCGGGCCCAATAATGATTCTTCATGTGGCGGAGCATATCTTTGTCCCTGTTTGCCTTGGCTAGAAACTTCTCTAAATGAGTGTTCACCCGAATGAGCATAGACCCTTGCTCAATAGGTGTCAAATCACCGGGTCTCTTGCGAGCCAAGTTCCGGTCTTCTCGGATCCTCCGCAACTCATCAAGAGTGTGTTTATCCTCTAACTGCTTGTTGCACTGCTCTAAGTATGTGATTGTCCAATTTGCCATTTCCAACTTTTGCTGCAACAAGTCATTTTCAGCCTTTTGTTGCTGAATGATCTCCTTTAGCTCTAAGCTAGGAGAGCTGATATCAAGGTCAACAATATCTATGTCCGGATCTCCTGATGGCCCCTCATCAATCATGGGCTGCTTGCCTCTCTCCTGTACTTGTGCTGTTGTCGAAAGCGAGGCCCCTTCCACCTGATGTGGAGATAACACTCACTGTGCTGATGAAGAAGGCGAGACCCCTTCCACCTGGTGTGGAGATAATACTCGCCGTGCAGATGCAAATAAGGCCTTGTGGCCTCTCTGATATGTAACACATGCTGGAGTGCTAACATGCTCGGGCTCTGGAATATGAAACTGCTGTGAAGGCCCTCCCTCATCATGGACAATCTCGGGAGGTGGCTGTGGCACCGTGAAAAAGTCGCGAGAAATGAAATCCTCCCAAGCAATACCCTGCTGTGCCAACTGATGCATCACTATGATCTCGATCAATGCATAATGATATATACTTTTGTGTTGCTGTGCGGGGTTCTTCCTTTGCACTACGGGCACCATCTTCTTTATATTTCGGCACATGAAAAATGGAATGCTCATCATTCGTACCCGGGTGAAATGCATCAACAAACGGATATGGTACGAATATAAACGTGAAAATCTGCCCTCACAAGTGAAATAGCGCATAATAAGCCTCATCAAGGGTGCATACTCATCCCTTAGGAATCTGAAAGGAAAAACAACAGTTAGGTGTCTCATGCATCCGGGTTTGATGTATGGTTGATAATGAAATCTGTCTAGTTGCTTGCGCTTGTTCCACTCCTCCCCAACATTTGGTATCCTGGTGGCTTGAGCAACAATTTCAGGTGATAGAGTGAAATCCACGTGATAGAGTGAAATCCACTCCTGCAAGGTTCACATGACCATTGTGCAAATGTAGGACAAACAAGCGGACTAGTTCTCTGTGATGTTGAATTTGTGAGATTCGCTCACAATATCCAAGGCATGATTGATACTGAAAACATGTCATTGCAAGTGGACAAGCTTGCAAATGAGCCAGAGAAGTGGGCTCCTCCCTGACATGCCGACCACCCTTACCACCCTTGTGATGCCTCCTTGGCACTTCTACCTCCGGTGTTGAATCACTGTCATAACTCTGCTGATAATCTGATTCGGTTTCTGACATGGTTTTGAAGGCAAGATGGCTGAAATGTATTGCTGACTTTGCACCCAATTAACTGCTGTTTGACTTTTTCAAATGCTGTCACCAAGGGGACATAAATACAAGGGAATTGTTAGGGATAGGGGAACATGAGGGAATTAGGGACAATAAAGATAAAGAAGGAATTTAGGGAAAGCAACATGGGAAATCACAAAATTGTGGGATTTTAAGGTGAAGTGGGGTTTGGGAATTTAGTAGGTTTTAGGAATTTTAGAGAGAAGAATTATGAAATTTTTTGGGAAAATTTGAAGGAGAATGTTGATGAAAATGAGGGAAAAGAGGGATCATAAATGGGCAATCTTGGACAGCAAAAAAAAAACTTGAAACCCTAGCACCATTAAGACTTTAAATCTTCCACATCAAAGTAGGGTTTTGACTTCTCATTTTCATGGCATTTAATCATATTAATTTCTCATTCAACTTGCAAAACCAAATCAAGCCATTGAGGAGAGGCCTACCTACAATTGCTTGAGAGAAAAGACGATTTGATAGCTTGCTGACAGTTTTTTGGGCGAAAAACCCAACACGTAGCACGCCTTTCCCAACGCGTAGCGCCTCTCTGACGCGTAGCGCATGTGCAAATTTGTTCTGAGAAAGGCAGACTGATGCGTAGGGCGCCCCTGACGCGTAGCGCGCCCTCCCTAATGCATAGCGCGCCTCTGAAACTGACCAATTTGCTTAATGACTCATAAAATCGCCTTTGCAAGCATTTACTTAGCTTGTGAGAGGCAAATGAGTTGCTAATGAAGAGTGATGTGCTTTTATAGGCTTCCTTTAGATTTTTATTTGCCCAAAACCCACTTTATAATGTTTGAATGTTGACACTTTTCTTGAATTAATTGGCTCTAACTTTTGGTTTCTTTTCTTTGAAAAATTGGTTGAAATGATGATTTCTTCTGAAAATTTTTGCAGGGATAGCTTCCAAGATGCTTTGGCAAAGGAGACCAAGGCTACGCTTCAACATTTGGAGAATTTGAAATTTTGACAATTTTTACAAAAACAAGATAAAGACCTTTGTTTTTAAAAAACAGAGTTTTGAAAACAAGGTGAAAATCTAGCTGTACAATAGTGAGAATTATTGAAATGATGTTTTATGAAGGACATCCCTCTGGCCTACTGGTCCTTTATGACCTCTCAAGACAAAAATTGACTCAACCCTAGACCTAAGACCTCAAAACTTAAAGCAAGATGAATGACCCTTTGAAGATTTTATTAACTTAAACAAACCTGAACCAGCAGTGCCAAACAAGAGGGGAATAAAAGACACAAACTCCCTCCACCAGGATTATGGCATGCCTAACGGAATGCAACATGATCACACTGATGGGACACCTAATCATGAAATGCAAAGAGTTTTGATCTCTGGTGGAGGGCTACTAGACCGACTCTAACATTGGCTCCAATGGGGATGGTAGCTCCTTGGAGATGCCAAGAACCTCAGACCTCTGGGAGAGCAGACCAGTGCTTTCAACCATTGGGCGATGGAGTCATTATTTTCTCATTTGACACAAACTTTGACAGCTTTAGTGACTGCAGATTTGACTGAAAATTGGACACAACTTTGACCCAAACTAACTCAATTGTGGACAGAAAATGGACTGATAAAAACACCTTGACAAACCTCAAACCAACCAATCTTCATCTTCAGAATTATAGCCTTCACCGCGGGCCCCAGACTGAGGATGAAAGATCAATACACACATGCGATAAAATAAGAGTAAAACGGTATGTACAATGATGGTGACAAGAACAGAAAATGCTCAGACATGGTACCTCTTTAGCAGTCGACCATTGATCGACCCTCTGGGATAATCATCTCTGTTCATTTCCTTGAGAAGAAAAGCATTTTGGCCACGATATGTTGCGATCTTGTAGGGACCCTTCCATAAATTGTCAAATTTGTCGTGCTTCCCTTTGTCTTCATTCCGAGCATCCCACCTCAAAACCACATCATCTATTTGGAAGTCATCTGGTTTTGCTTTCCTGTCATAAATCTTCTTTATGCGCTCTTGCAACTTGAGAGTACTGTGAAGAACCTCCTCCCATGTCTGCTGTAAATGAATCATTTGATTAATCCGCCTCTGCATGGGATCTTCCTCACTACCAGCTTCTTGAAGCAATTTGACCACCGGAATAGCGAGCGAAGTAGGAAACACTGCATCTGTCCCGTACACCAACTCAAAAGGAGACATGCCAATTGACTTTTTCTGACTTACCCTATCAGCCCACAGTGCATTCACTAACTTTTTATGCCAGCTCTTCTTATTGATTTCCAGCAACTTTTTAATGATATTTACCAAGGACTTATTTGAAGATTCTGCCAACCCATTTCCTTGCGGATGGTAAGCGGTAGAATGCCCCAAGCTGATATTGTATTTGTAGCAAAAGTCAACCATTCTCTTTGATTTGAATGCTGCTGCATTATCTGTAATTAACTTACTCAGACAGCCAAAACGTGACAGTATATTATTTTCAAGGAAAGAAATAATTACCGCATCCGTGGCCTGCCAGGTGGGAATGGCTTCAATCCATTTTGTGAAGTAATCTGTAGCTGTCAATATCCATCTATGCTGTCCTGATGATGTTGGATGAATCTCGCCGATAAAATCCAAACCCCACTGCTGAAAATGGTGCGCTGACTTCAATTGGTTTGAGAGGCAATGGCTGTAATTTCTGTTTCCCTTGAAAAATTTGGCACTCGTGACAATTCTTGACAGCTTTATATACATCTGAAAACAATGAAGGCCAATAAAAACCTACCCTTAGGATCTTATTTGCTATAGTCTTCCAAAACAAATGGCCCCCGCAGTCACCTTTATGAAAATATTCCACAACTGTTTTGGCTTCCTCCTCGACCAAACAATTCAGCAATATTCCACAGGGGTCTTTCCAATATAGTGCAGATTTGAGGATGCAAAACTTGGCTGCTTTCAACTTCAATGTCCTACTTTTATTTCGAGGCATCCCGGGAGGTGAAGACAAATTTTTAAGTACATATATAATATCAGCATACCAAGGAGAAGAAATAAAGATGTCAGATACCTGTTGTGCTGAATTCTCCTCATCTTCATCGGACATGGCAACTATCAAATTGATATCTAGGACGTGGAGATTTGTTTCAGCCATCAATTTGGCAAGACCTTGACCTTTGATCAGCTTAGTGGGTTTAATTTCCACATCATACTCTAATAATGCAGCAATCCATCTACCCCGCCTTCTTTCCGGTTCTACCTATACTAAAACATCCTTTACTGCTGTGTTAGGAACATATGCAATAATGTGGGAATTCAATATATACACACGGAAATCCTTCAATGCCTTCACAAGCGCAAGCGCTTGTTTTTCGATGATGTTATACTTCAATGCTCCATCCCTTATAATACGGCTGAAGAAAGCAATAGGCTTCTCAACTCCATCTCTTTTTTGCATTAGTACAGCTGCCAATGTGTGCTCAGAAGCAAATGAAAATAAAATAAAATCTTGTGTGTAATCCGGACTGATTAGAGTAGGGGCTGAAGATAGAACCAATTCTACCAAATTGAAAGATTTTACCGCCTCTTCGGTCCACTTTAACTGGCTGTCCTTTTTTAGCATGCTTTTGATTTCTCTAAGATGCTCGGCTAGATTCGGAATGAAGCAACGCAGAAAATTCAACTTACCGTTAAAGGACTGTATTTCTTTTTTGTTCCAAGGCTGCTCGATTTGCTGAATAGCTTCAACATGTGCAGGATCTATACGGATGCCATCTTTGGAAATGATGTGGCCCAAGAGCTTGCCTTCACTCATGGCGAAAAGACTTTTCTTTGGATTCAGCGAAATACCATATTTTCTGCACTTTTGAAAAACCAATTTCAAGTGATGTAAATGTTCTTCATCAGATTTTGAAAATACAGTCAAATCATCAAGGTAAACAACTAAAAAGAGATCTTTCTCGTTGGCAAAGGCCATATCCATCGCACGCTGAAAAGTGGCACCTGCATTTTTCAAACCAAATGGCATCTTTGCATAATGAAATGTTCCCCATGGAGTAGTGAATGTAGTTTTGTCACGATCATCCTCATTTACCAAAATCTGATTGTACCCGGAATAGCCATCGAGTAGCGACATCCTTGATGCTCCAACTACTCGCTGCAATATATGATCCATCTTGGGCAACGGATAATTGTCTTTTAAAGACACCTTATTCAAATTTCTGAAGTCAATGCATAAACGGATCTCACCGGTCTTCTTTCTTACGGGTACCAAATTGGATATCCAATCTGAAAATCTGATAGGTACTATGATTCCAGACTTGTACAACCTATTCACTTCTTTTTCTATCAATGGCAGCAATTTAGGATTGATTCTCCTCAACTTTTGACGGAAAGGTTTCTGATTTGGCTTTATAGGAATAGTATGCTGAATGATATTAGTGTCATATGTTTTCAGATCTGAATAATCCCATGCAAAGACGTTAGAAAATGAAGATAACAATCTGACATACTCCTTCTTTACCTTTGGTGACAATCATTTTGATAGCTTTACCATCTTGGGATTCTCAGCTGCTCCAATGTTTACCTCTTCAACACCTTCTTCAGTTGGTCTCAATGTCGGTTTGCGGGCCACATCATCTTGATCAAACAACTCTTCCAAAGGAATCAATCCTTTAGGAATAAAATTGTCCTTAAGTTGCAGCACATCCATTTGATTTACTTCATCTGGTTCTGTATCTATGGAAATGTCTTTAAACTCACCTTCAATCTGCAGTAAATCTTTAATTTCTTCATCATCCTAGAAGACTTGCCAACATCTTTGATTATCCGGAACCGTGGGGCGGTGTTTCACATAAATCTCAAATTTGTTGCTGGAATTCATTGGAATTTTTAAGTTACTTGCTGCCTTGGCCAGCGCATCCGCAACACCATTTTGTATGCGGGGCACACATGTCAAAGTATGTTCAGAAAATAATATCAGAATATCTAGGATAGCATTTCAATATGCCCTCATACGAGGATGCTTGGCCTGAAATTCACCTTTAACTTGCTTTATCACCAACTCGGAATCACCATAAACTGCAATCTTCTTTGCTTTCAACTTGCGAAGAATTTTAAGGCCAGCAATGAGAGCCTCATATTCTGCCTCATTATTTGAACAATCGAATGCTAGTTTATAAGAACACACTCTCACCTTGCTTGGGACTTTGTCTCGGGCAGAAAAGGGACTTCGAATCCACACACCAATACTAGCACCATCGCTGCTCACAGCGCCATCGAAATCCATGGTCCAAAGACCATCTTCATCTTCTTCCAACTGCTGAAACTGTGTTGCCTCTGTTTTTTCTGTTTGCTGCCCCTTAGCTTCAGCTGTTTGTTTCATGGCAGCAGGCTTTTCTTCTCTTTCCTTTTGCAGAACTTCTCTAAAATTTTCAGTAATCTCTGGTATATCCTCTACCTGAACTAACTGACTGTCTATCTCATTAAAATTATCAGCGAACAAAACAAACGACTCCAAATCTGTATGTACATAATTTACAAGATGATTTATTGGCTTTTCTTTGCTAGTTATCATGTATTTCATCTTTTTCTCCCGATATAACTTTCTCATTTGACCGAAGACTGGAATTGTAGCATAAGAAAAATCTATCTGAAGTGTACCTTTCAACTTAGCTCCCCAAGATCTTGAAAGCAACATACCAAAACGCGGAGGAATATCCGCCACAACCACATCCATCAAGACATTCTTAGCTGGAATTTGATCTAGGCTTACCACCAAGTCCTTGATCAATCCGATACACTTTACCCGGCTGGAATCAAATGAATACAAATCATGATATTTTCTTGTGATGTCTAATCCCAGATTTTCCATGATTTCTTTCGGCATCAAATTATGCGAAGCACCCGAGTCAAACATAGCATTATGTAAAACATACTCGTGCAACCTCAAACTGATATAGAAGGGAGGAACATCATTTTCAGGAGACTCACCATTTAAAGCAGGTCCAAAAATTAATTCTGGCTGATCATCCTCTACATTTACCGTGTCAAGCATTGGATCAATATTCAAAATTTTGGAAATTTGACCTCGGTAGCTGGTGTTTTTCATGATTTCAGTCAATGGAATAGACACTTTTAGCTTTGAAATTTCATTCTCCAAACTAAATGCTGAAACCTTTTCACCTTCTTTGGCCGGGACTTCTCTTCTTTCAACTTTATCCCTCATTATGCTTGGTGGCTGATTTACCTTATCCGCTGAAGATGATGGACTTGCTGGGGGATCAATTATATCTTTTCCTTTTTTCTGTGGGGAAGCTGAATCATTTTTTGCTGAAGTATCTTTCTTCTTCTGAATGGTATTTATAGGAACAACTCAATTTCTTAATTGTCTCCGCTGAGCAGACAAAGCATTGAGATATCCTCTTTGGTACTCCTCCGATTCTTCCTCAAGTGCTACATCATTTGATAAGATATAATTCTCATCTTGATGGATGATGGAGTTTCTCACAAATTCTTCTTCTTCTGTAATATAGGTAGGCAAATCATCAGGAGTGAAAAAATGATTTTCCTCCCCGATAGTATCACTTTCATCCTCGGATTCTTGGCTAACAAAATTCTGCTGAAGAGGAGGTTTTATTTGCTACTGAGCTGCTAACTCTTGTGCCCTTGTTTCCCACTGCTTAATTCTGTATTGTGGCTGCTGCGGACCTCGGAAATTAGGATTGCGAATCTACGGTTCCGGCTTGTCGAGATGAGCATTTTCAAGCATCCTTTCTACCTTGCGAAGGAGCTGATCTGATGTAGAAGCTTCTTCTTTGATTGTCACTCTTTTTTCGGCTTTCATCCTTGCTCTTTTATCATTCAAATTCGCTTCAACACTAACAGCGATTTTCTGCATATCCTCCAAGGTAGGCGGATCTCTATCTCGCAGTGAATAAGCCATCTCCGGATCAAAGCCATCCAGGAATTTGAGAAGAGCTGATTTTCTAGATGGTCTTAAATCATCTGGAATAGCATTGTAAACTGTGTTAAATCTGATAATGTAATCCTAGACAGACTCACCATGATTGCGTTTGAGATTGTTGTACTCGGCATTGATCTGAAGTGGATCCTTTCTGATTTCCCATCGATCTAGAAACTGCTTCTGAAGTTCATCCAATGTGGGTATGCTTCTAGCTGTCAAACCTCTGAACCATTTTCTTACTTCTCCACCGAATGTTTGCACAAACAAACGCATAGTTACATCTTCTTCATCTATCTCATATAGATCAAAGAAAGTTGCCATTTTGTCTACATGCTGCTGAGTGGAAACACCTTGAGGAGTGCCATCAAACATGGGAATTTTACTCTGATAATCAGCTGGCATATCATGCAGATTTTGAGGAAGAGCAAGAGGGGCAAACCGGGCAGCCATTGCTTTAGGTAGATTGGGTCTAGGAGTAGTAGGTGGAGTAGGTGAATGAGGGGTATAGGGAGGTGTAGGCGGAGGAGAAGTGATATGGGATGAAGAGGGAGAATTGACTGTAGATTCAAGATGTGTGACTATAGGGGATATAGAAATAAAAGGAGGATTGGTCTGTTCGTGCGGAACAGAAGCCGTGATAGTAGATCCAATATTGACAGATATAGTTTCGAGGAAATCAGCAAGATTAGTGACTTGGATATCTGTCTGAAGGTGTCTTAGGATGAAATTTTCAACCAATTTATTGTGTCTCTCGATTTCAAGGGCAGCAGCAAAATCAGGGTTGAGAACTAGAGAATCAAGTGCACTTTCAGATTTGGTTTTGAACAGGGACAACTCAAAACTCTCGTCAAAATCAATGTCTTCAAGATACTTAAAAACAGCTGGACATGAGTGAGATTTGAATATATGACTAGAATCTGAAGCCAGCTTGGATATCAAGGAACAAATAGCCAATCAGCCTGTGAAAACTCTCAACTTATCATCAAAAGTTTCAGAGTTTACAAATGTACTGGGGTAAAATACAAATGAAGTGATGTATTCACAAGCTCACGGACATGGACTGAAGTAGCGTTTATCTACTTCCGCTTATGCAAAGCAAAAGCGTTTTGAAGGCTACCTGGCATAACTTTAGGCTCCGTCTAAGACTTATGAAATAAACACATCAACCCACAAACAAGTTGTTCTCCCTAGTATGGTCGCCAATATGTTAGCGCTTGAATTTGGCCTCAGGCTGAAAAAGACAAAATCCAAGGCAACATCAAACCACTTAGCCTCGTAGCTAGCCCTACGGAGACAGGAGAGGGCTCTCTCCGGGTCTATCTCGGCAAAAGGTCTTCAAAGGGCTGAGATGACCAATAAAGAACACTGATTTTAGGCTAGTAAACTGATAGGGAAAGTTTGATTTTAAATTTTTAGGGTTTTGTTGGAAAGCTGAGCACGGCAATTTTGGGTGCGGGGATGAGACACAGTTTTTGCAGAGGTCTTTTTGGGGCAAGGTAGGAGATTGTCTTGATTCCTTTGAAATAAGTGAATGGATGGATATTACTGGTGAGGAGCTAAGGAGAGCAAGAAACCATCGAGAGTTCTCCTTAAACAGATGAAAACATAGATATTAAGCAAACTTAAAGGCAGAGCATAGAAACCATGAATTCTACCTTAACACTTCATTTACTTAATTTGCAGAAGAGAAGAGTAGGAAATGATGCACATAAAAAACTTACAAGTACATGAGAGAAACACACCATCAACACAAATCACCACAGGAACCCCAAATAGTGCTGCAAAACCCTGGTCTTTCCTTTGCCAAAATTGCAGAGATACAAAGAGTAATACAGTCTAAGCTTATCCCTCAAGAGTCCAACCATGAAAATGACTAAGAAAATACATAATATAGGCAAGCTAACACATTCCCTTGCCTCTAGGGGTCCAGATCATCATCCTATGAGCTGTTTCAACCAATTCTAAACTGAGCACTATAATCTAGGCAATCAAAACAACTTGCCTCTATAAGCTAGGAAACCAATTCATTCATTAATTTTTTGCCATTTTATGAATGAATCTTCTAGAATAGGTAAATAAGTGTCATTTCAACTTGAAATTACATCAATTACATCAAGGAGGATGAAAAATCCCACCAAAAAGTCAAAACTGGTCAAATGCTGCGTTTTCCTGAGCTGAAGGTGAAAATTTGAGAAAATGTCCTGATGCGTAGTGCGCCTTTGAGCCCACTTGTGGGGCACTTCCCGGCATCCAAATGAGGCACAAGTGGGCTTGTTGGAAAGGTATGGATGTCTACTTTCCAGCCCAAGTGGAATTTCTCAATTTGGTGGCCATTTGCCCCTCCAAAAATGCAATATCCCAAGACTCCTTCCTGTGTGTCCAAAAAGTGGCAGAAGGTCATTTTTTGCTTGTTTTTTGACCTTTTGAGGGCCCAAACATCAATGAAATGTCTTGGCAGTGGCTGAGCAAGTGTAATTTGTCATGAAAAATCCAAAAATGCTGAGTTTTTGTGAAATGGACCTCCCCAACTTAAGGGTACCGCGCGGCGCGCTACGCATTGAGGGCAAAAACCTGTTTTTAGCAAAAAAAAATTCAAAATTGACCAAAATTGCTCCAAATTTTCTAAATTTTGAGATGAGGGTGTATCATTGAGCACCATGCTCCTTCAAGGTGGCTTTAGCCAAAATATGAAGTGGATCGGGCCTTTTCCTCCGTTTTAGTGCCTTGGCCAAGCGTGCTTTAAGTACCTTCATTTTTGCTTTGCACACATGCATGCGGGCCCAATAATGATTCTTCATGTGGCGGAGCATATCTTTGTCCCTGTTTTCCTTGGCTAGCAACTTCTCTAAATGAGTGTTCACCCAAATGAGCATAGACCCTTGCTCAATAGGTGTCAAATCACCGGGTCTTTTGCGAGCCAAGTTTTGGTCTTCTCGGATCCTCCGCAACTCATCAAGAGTGTGTTCATCCTCTAACTGCTTGTTGCGCTGCTCTAAGTATGTGATTGTCCAATTTTCCATTTCCAACTTTTGCTGCAAAAAGTCATTTTCAACCTTTTGTTGCTGAATGATCTCCTTTAGCTCTAAGCTAGGAGAGCTGATATCAAGGTCAACAATATCTATGTTCGGATCTCCTGATGGCCCCTCATCAATCATGGGTTGCTTGCCTCTCTCCTGTACCTGTGCTGCTGTCGAAAGCGAGGCCCCTTCCACCTGATGTGGAGATAACACTCACTGTGCTGATGAAGAAGGCGAGACCCCTTCCACCTGGTGTGGAGATAATACTCGCCGTGCAGATGCAAATAAGGCCCTGTGGCCTCTCTGATATGTAACACATGCTGGAGTGCTGACATGCTCGGGCTCTGGAATATGAAACTGTTGTGAAGGCCCTCCCTCATCATGGACAATCTCGGGAGGTAGCTATGGCACCGTGAAAAAGTCGCGAGAAATGAAATCCTCCCAAGCAATACCCTGCTGTGCCAACTGATGCATCACTATGATCTCGATCAGTGCATAATGATATATACTTTTGTGTTGCTGTGCGGGGTTCTTCCTTTGCACTACGGGCACCATCTTCTCTATATTTCGGCACATGAAAAATGGAATGTTCATCATTCATACCCGGGTGAAATGCATCAACAAACGGATATGGTACGAATATAAACGTGAAAATCTGCCCTCACAAGTGAAATAGCGCATAATAAGCCTCATCAAGGGTGCATACTCATCCCTTAGGAATCTGAAAGGAAAAAGAACAGTTAGGTGTCTCATGCATCCGGGTTTGATGTATGGTTGATAATGAAATCTGTCTAGCTGCGTGCGCTTGTTCCACTCCTCCCCAACATTTGGTATCCCGGTGGCTTGAGCAATAATTTTAGGTGATAGAGTGAAATCCACTCCTACAAGGTTCACATGACCATTGTGCAAATGTAGGACAAACAAGCGGACTAGTTCTCTGTGATGTTGAATTTGTGAGATTCGCTCACAATATCCAAGGCATGATTGATACTGAAAACATGTCATTGCAAGTGGACAAGCTTGCAAATGAGCTAGAGAAGTGGGCTCCTCCCTGACATGCCGACCACCCTTACCACCCTTGTGATGCCTCCTTGGCACTTCTACCTCCAGTGTTGAATCACTGTCATAACTCTGCTGATAATCTGATTCGGTTTCTGACATGGTTTTGAAGGCAAGATGGCTGAAATGTATTGCTAACGTTGCACCCAATTAACTGTTGTTTGACTTTTTCAAATGCTGTCACCAAGGGGACATAAATACAAGGGAATTAGGGACAATAAAGATAAAGAAGGAATTTAGGGAAAGCAACATGGGAAATCACAAAATTATGGGATTTTAAGGTGAAGTGGGGTTTGGGAATTTAGTAGGTTTTAGGAATTTTAGAGAGAAGAATTATGAAATTTTTTGGGAAAATTTGAAGGAGAATGTTGATGAAAATGAGGGAAAAGAGGGATCACAAATGGGCAACCTTGGACAGCAAAAAAAAAAAACTTGAAACCCTAGCACCATTAAGACTTTAAATCTTCCACATCAAAGTAGGGTTTTGACTTCTCATTTTCATGGCATTTAATCATATTAATTTCTCATTCAACTTGCAAAACCAAATCAAGCCATGGAGGAGAGGCCTACCTGCAATTGCTTGAGAGAAAAGATGATTTGATAGCTTGCTGACAGTTTGTTGGGCGAAAAACCCAACGCATAGCGCACCTTGCCCAACGCGTAGCGCCCCTCTGACGCGTAGCGCATGTGCAAATTTGTTCTAAGAAAGGCAGCTTGATGCGTAGCGCGCCCCTGACGCGTAGTGCGCCCTCCCTGATGCGTAGCGCGCCTCTGAAACTGCCCAATTTGCTTAATGACTCATAAAATCGCCTTTGCAAGGATTCACTTAGCTTGTGAGAGGCAAATGAGTTGCTAATGAAGAGTGATGTGCTTTTATAGGCTTCCTTTAGATTTTTATTTGCCCAAAACCCACTTTATAATGTTTGAATATTGACACTTTTCTTGAATTAATTGGCTCTGACTTTTGGTTTCTTTTCTTTGAAAAATTGGTTGAAATGATGATTTCTTCTGAAAATTTTTGCAGGGATAGCTTCCAAGATGCTTTGGCAAAGGAGACCAAGGCTGCGCTTCAACATTTGGAGAATTTGAAATTTTGAAAATTTTTACAGAAACAAGATAAAGACCTTTGTTTTTCAAAAACAGAGTTTTGAAAACAAGGTGAAAATCTAGCTGTACAATAGTGAGAATTATTGAAATGATGTTTTATGAAGGACATCCCTCTGGCCTGCTAGTCCTTTATGACCTCTCAAGACAAAAATTGACTCAACCCTAGACCTAAGACCTCAAAACTTAAAGCAAGATGAATGACCCTTTGAAGATTTTATTAACTTAAACAAACCTGAACCAACAGTGCCAAACAAGAGGGGAATAAAAGACACACACTCCCTCCACCAGGATTATGGCATGCCTAACGGAATGCAACATGATCACACTGACGGGACACCTAATCATGAAATGCAAAGAGCTTTGATCTCTAGTGGAGGGCTACTAGACCGACTCTAACATTCATAAATAATAATAATAATTTTCTTTCATTTTGCAATATACAAGAATCACAAGTACATTTCATATTTATGAAGGCCAAACTTAGTTACACATTTTTCAGCACTCCCTCTTAAGTAGGGAGGTATTCATAAATGGTACATGGACATTCTCAATTTGAAGAGATCTCATAAGAAGAGTTAGATCGGTGACCCATATGTTTAGCATCATACCAACCTGCATTGTCATATAGCAAGGCCTTGAATAACAACTCTATATTTCCACAAGATCACACCGCAATGTTGGCAAGATCAATGATTTATAGACACCATCATCATTGTCTCTCAAGGTACATACCCCACTTAGGTGTTCATAGAGTATGTCCTTCCTTGGCCTAGTCTTATCTTAGATAGCTAGTCATCAAATAATATCAGTCCTATATTACTCTTATCTTGGATGCCCTACCTCATCCTCAAAGAGTAACGAATGCTAGATGCTTATCCAATCCTCCATTATGTCTTCCCAAGTGAAGACAATAATGGTGTTCCTATCTCTCCCTCTCAACCAGGGAGGATATATCAACTAAACCAAGCTTGTCTCTAAAAAACAAAAGCTTCTTATTAGGAAGAGATTTTGTGAATATGGAAACTACCTACTGATTGGTGGAGATATACTATAGTTGCAACACACCATCTTGTACTAGCTTCTGAATGTAGTGATACTTGTTGTTCATATGATTTGTCTTTCCATGAAATAATAGGTCTTTAGATAATCATATACAACTAGTGTTATCACAATGTATCATTGTAGGGTCCATTGGTCCTTCAAATAGGTCAGATAACAACTTCCTTAACCAGACAACTTCTCTGCTTACTTTATAAGCTGCAATGTATTCAACCTCAACACTACTCAAAGCAACCATACCTTGATTTCTTCTCATCTATGAGATCATGGAGGATCCCAAACTAAAACATACTCCTATAGTACTCCTTCCATCCTCCTCACTACCTCCCCAGTCGAAATCTGTATATCTAATAAAATGGACATCATTCCTCCTATCATATTTTAGGTAGTAGTGGATTATTACTTACATATATCTCAATATATGTTTTTCTGCTATCCAATGATTATGCTTCTAATCCACTTGGAATTTATTGAGAACATTTACTACAAAATATATATCTGGTTGAGTATTCACCACGTACATTAGTGAACCAATCAATTTTCTATACCTGAAAGGATCCATAGGGCTCGATTCATAACTCCTTAGTCTTTTCAAGTTTGTGATCATTAAGGCTGTCATTGGTTTGCAATCCATCATGTCAAACCTCTTCAACATATTGATCACATACTTTCCTTGACCTAGATAGATCTCATTAGGTCCTTTCCAGACTTCCAGTCCCAAATAGTAGTGCATCAACCCTAGATCCTTCATGTCAAATTATACTGCTAGTTTCTTATTACATTCTTCAATTTGGCCTTCCACCCTTGTCAAGAGAATATCATCCACATATAGAAGAATGATTAACGACTCTCCCTTCACAACCTTAATATAAAGGTTTGGATCAACAAAACTCTTTGTGAAGCATAATCTTTATAAGCATGCATCCATCCTAGCATACCATGCCCTTAGTGCTTGCTTGAGGCCATACAACTCCTTATTTAATATGCAAACATATGCCTTTCTATATTTAACTTCAAATCCCAAGGTTTGCTATATATAGACTTCTCATCAATTGTGCCATTCAGGAATGTAGTCTTGTCATCCATTTGGTGGATGTTCCATCCCATTGATGCTTCCAAAGAGACCAACAAACTAATAGTTGTATACCTTGTTGTTGGATAAAATGTCTCTTCATAGTCAATTCATTCTTGTTGAGAGAAGCCCCTAGCCATAAATATTGCCTTATATTTATCAATACTTATACTTGCTGCATGTTTGATATTGTAGAGCCACTTGAAAGTTACCACAAATTCATCTTCAGGCCTGGGTACGATCTCCCAAACTCCATTCTTTATTATAGATTGATATTCTTCATTCACGGCATCCTTGAATTCTTGGTGATTGAAAACTTCTTCAAAAGTGGATGGCTTTGCTTCTATTAGTTTTTTCATGTAAGGTGCATAAAAATAATACCATTTAGGCTTCTTGCTTTCCCTAAATGTACCTTGAGCTGCTCCATGACCTTCTGCATATAATAGTGTAGACTTCAACTAGTTAAGTATTTTTCTAATTTTAGGGATTACCACAGGTTGTATAGGTTCACAGGGGCCTTCATCTTCATGGTTTGATTCCTCTTCTTTCGTAGTAACTTCTTCTTTGAATACCAAAAGTTCTTCATCATCAGAGTCCATAGGGAGATTCTTTGATTTCTTGAATGCAATACTTTCGTCAAATATCACATCTCGACTAAATTCTATTCAGTGTCCTTCCTTTATGTAGATCCTATAGGCCTTAGAAGTTTTACTGTAGCCCACAAATGTTCCATTCATGCCTAATGGATCAAACTTATTTCTTTTTTCCTTAGGTATATGAATACAGACAAGATAAGAAAAAAATTCGGAATGATCTATGGCTGGTTTCTTCCTAGCGAACACTTCTTTGGGAGTCTTATTATACCTATGGGGACTTTGATTTTGTATGTATACAACTGTCTTTGTAGCTTCACCCCATAGAAATTTTGGCAAATCTTGATCATGTAACATAGATTTTACGCTTTCTTCAATGCATCAATTCTTTCATTCTACAACTCCATTTTGTTCAGGATTATATGGTACTTAACTCCCTCTTAATCCCAGATTACTTATAGAAGGATATGATTTCCTTGTATGTGTATTCTCCTCCATTATCAAATCTTAATATCTAGATTCTTCTTTCTATAAGGTTCTCTACTTCAGCTTTGAATTCTTGAAATTTGGTAAATACTTCATCCTTGGATTTCGTTAAGTAAATGCAAGTTTTCCTTGAATGGTCATGTATAAACGTGACATAATATATATGACCTCCAAGTGATTTAGGATTCATAGGCCCACTGCCATTAGAATGAATAATATCCAAGTTTTCTTTTGACCTTGAAGCACTTCTTCCAAATGGTCTCTTGGTGTTCTTACCCAATGCACATTCCTTTCATACTCCTTCATGATCTTCTTTTAGTTCGGGGATTCCATATACTATTGAATTTAGGGTTGGAATAATTTTGAAATGGAGATGACCGAATCTTCTATGCCAAAGTTCACATGGGATGATTTCAATTTGAACTAAAGCTTGAGAAAAGGAGATAGCAACTTGTAAAGTCTTCCTTCATGAATCCCAATCACTCAAAAATTTTCTATGCTTGAGTTTTTACCCCATTCTACAACTTTTCCATCAATGAAATACACTCTATCACATTTATCGTCTAAAATTGAAATGGAAAGTAAGTTCTTATGCAAACTTGGAACAAATAAGATGTTGTTGAGATGAATATTGCCTCCATTCTCCATCTCTATTGAGGTTGATCCAATTCCTCTCACATGATAACTCTTATTAACACCAAGCTCTACAAAATAAGAAGACTTTAATTTTGACAATGTTTTTAGTTTCTTGTGATGATTGAGCATGTGTCTTGATTGTCCAATATTGATCACCCAAATGATCTCATCTTGAAATGTGCCAGTGAGTGTTGAGAAGAGTCTTTCATCCTTTGTCTTGGTCACTTCCTTCTTTGGAGTAAATAAAAGATTCCTTACTTCTTTGATACCCTTCTTGAGATGACTTTCCAACTTTGACCACTTCTTTAGAAACTTCTTCAATGTAGTAGAAATCTTCATAATGCCCTATACCAACCTTAGCTCTAATACCATGTTGAGAAATCTGAAGGGAAACGATTAAGGTGATTTCTCTTTTCTTGATAATTGCTTGTGATGTCTTTTTACTATTTCTTACTTATTTAATTATTATTATGTGTTGTGTGTGGAGCATGATTGTTCAGAGGTCTTTTGTTTCAACCGGATGTATACCCCAAGAAGTTTGTACACCCCTCCATGCAGGGGGTGCGGGGGGCTGATCCCCCCCAGCTGGGGGATCCGGGGGCTAGCAGTCCCCCGAAGCCAAAAATAGATGTAAAATTTCCTTGTAAAAGTATAGTAATTTCTAGTCAATCTAGGCCATCCATTAGGCATATGATCTGACGGTAGAACTTATGTTTAGTTTAGGGTTTTTTGCCCTAGAAGGAAACCCCTCTCTTTGTATGAGGGCATTGTATTTGAGGCTGTGATTTAGATGTGTATTCTCTGAGCAAGAAATAGAGAGGTGAGATTGTGAGAGAAAATAGAGGATATTACTGTGGATTTGTTGTAGGTTGTGTCTCTTCATTTTGCTGGATAATAGAAAGGAAGGACTGGCTATTCGGGGTGGACGTAGCCCAAACTGGGTGAACCACGTATATCTGTGTCTCTCTTGTTTTATGCTTTTTCTGTGTTTGTATTTCTGTAATATCTTATGTGTTCCATTGCTCCGTAATATATAATTTTCTAAAAACTGGTATTAGAGTCGAAGGTCTATTTGGCTGATAAACTCGCAGGAAAGAAGGGTTCCTCATTCGAGTGGGAGCAATGGCGGAAGATGGTAAGTTTAGGGTCGAGAAATTTAATGGCCAAAACTTCTCGCTATGGAAGATGCAGATGGAAGATTATCTGTATTAGAAAGATTTGTACCTACCATTGAGCAGAAAAACAAAGAAGCCGACGGCTATGACAGATGAAGAATGGAACCTTCTCGATAGAAAGGCACTCGGAAAAATGTGGTTGTGCCTCGCTGCGTTAGTCGCCTTCAACATTTCGAAGGAAACAACGACAGAGGGTTTTATTCAGGCGATGTCAAAACTATATGAAAAACCCTCGGCCTCAAACAAGGTATTTCTTATGAAACGGTTATTTAATATGAAGATGTCGAAAGGTGGATCTGTTGCAGATCATTTAAATGATTTTAATACAGTTACGAGTTAGTTAAGTTCTGAAGGGGTAAACTTTGAAGATGAAGTTAGAGCTCTGTTATTCTTGTGCTCATTGCCAGAAAGTTGGAATGGTTTAGTAATGGCCATTAGTAACTATATCTCTGGATCTAGTACTTTAAAGTTTGATGATGTTGTCGATGCTATCCTTAGTGAGGAAATGCGACGGAAAATCTCTGGTGAGACATCGGGTAATGCTTTGAGTGCAGAGTCTAGGGGAAGAAAAATGGAAAGAGGAAAGAGCTCAGGATATCGCAGTAAATCAAGGAAAGGAAGATCCAAGTCCAAATCCGGGATAATGTGCTAGAAATGTGGAAAGAAAGGACACCTAAAGAAAGACTGTAGATCTCGGAAGGGAAAAGAAGGAGATGCACAGCAAGAAAGCAATCATGAAGCAAATGTGACAGGTGAGGTGTTACAAGATGCTTTGATTCTTTCTTTCGAAAATATCATTGATTCCTGGGTGGCAGATTCAGGGGCCTCATTCCATGCCACACCTGATAAGAAATACTTTCATGACTATGTTCAAGGAGATTTTGGACAAGTTCGTTTGGGTGATGATAAACCCTATAAAATTGTTGGAATGGGTAAGGTTCTTGTAAAACAACAGAATGGAAACCAATGGCTACTAAAGGAGGTAAGGCATGTTCCAAATCTAAAGAAAAATCTAATTTCAACAGGGCAGTTAGGCGGTGAAGGTTGTGTGACAACTTTCACAAATAAAGCTTGGAAGGTCACCAAAGGAGCCCTGGTAATAGCAAAAGGCAAAAAGGTTGGTACATTGTATTTATGCAATGGTATTTCTAACTCTATTAATGCTTTAACTTCCAAAGGAGCAGATGCAGCATTATGGCATCATAGGCTCGGACACATGAGTGAAAAGGGGCTGAAGATTCTTCACTCAAGGAATTTGTTGCCAGGTTTGAAGAATGTTGATTTGGACTTCTATGAGAATTGCATTTATGGAAAACAGAAGAGAGTCATATTTCTCAGAGTTGGGAAAGAAAAGAAGAGCAAAAAATTAGAGCTTGTGCATACAGATGTATGGGGACCTGCTCAGGTATCATCCCTCGGTGGCTCTCATTATTATGTTACCTTTATTGATGATGCAACTAGAAAAACTTGGATTTATTGTATTAAGAATAAATCTGATGTATTTGATACTTTCAGGAAATGGAAAGCTTTGGTTGAGATTGAGACAGGAAAGAAATTGAAGTGTCTTAGATCAGACAATGGAGGTGAATATTGCAGCAAAGAGTTTGATAGGTACTGTTCAGAGCATGGAATTCGCAGAGAGAAGACAGTTCCAAGAACACCACAAGAAAATGGTGTGTCAGAAAGGATGAACAGAACAATCATGGAGCGTGCAAGGTGCATGAGATTGCTTGCAGGATTTCCTTTACAGTTTTGGGCAGATGCTGTAGATACTGTTGTTTATCTAATAAACAGAGGGCCTTCAAGTTCCTTGGATGGTGGTGTTCCAAAGGAAGCATGGACAGGTAAAAAGGTAAACTTCTCCTTTTTAAAGCCTTTTGGTTGTGAGGCATTTGTCCATATTGATAAAGAAAATAGAATAAAGCTTGAGGCAAAGTCAAAGAAATGTACCTTTATTGGATATGGTGTTAATGATTTTGGTTATCGCTTATATGATTATGAAAATCACAAAATCATTAGGAGTAGAGATGTAATATTCAATAAAAAGGTCTTGTATAAGAATCAGTTGCAGGAAAAGAAGCAAGAAAAAGAAAACAAGGAATATGCAGTTCTTGACGAAATCACTGAAAAAGTAAAGGTGCCTGAAAATAATAATAATCAACAACCACAACAACAACAACCACCACAACAGCAACAGGCACCCCAAACACCTGAAAGTGGTGTTAGAAGATCTACCAGGATAAGTAGACCCCCTGAACGATACTCTCCTTCATTATATTATTTATTGTTGACTGATTCTAGTGAACCTGAATGTTATGAAGAAGCAATGCAGGTTGAAAGCAGGAAGAAGTGGGAGGCAGCCATGGAAGAAGAGATGGACTCCTTAATGCATAACCAGACTTGGGACTTAGTCAGGTTGCCTGCAGGTAAAACTACATTGAAGAATAAATGGGTTTACAGGCTAAAGGAAGAAGATGGAGGAAAACAGAGGTACAAAGCTAGACTTGTGGTGAAGGGGTTTGCACAGAAGAAAGGTGTTTAATTTGATGAAATATTTTCTCCTGTTGTTAAAATGACTTCAATCAGAACTATTTTAAGTCTAGTAGCAGCTAAAGATTTGCATCTTGAGCAGTTAGATGTAAAGATAACCTTTCTTCATGGGGATTTGGAGGAAGAGATATATATGCAGCAACCACAAAGATATGAGGTGAAAGGGAAGGAGAAACTAGTGTGCAGGTTGAAGAAGAGCTTGTATGGCTTAAAACAGGCTCCAAGGCAGTGGTATCTAAAATTTGACAAGTTTATGTCTGAACAAGGTTATACTAGATGTCACTCTGATCATTGTGTTTATCTGAAAAAACAAAATGATGGCAGCTATATTATATTGTTATTATATGTAGATGACATGCTTGTTACAGGGTCTAACATGCAGGAAATAAAGGTGCTCAAAAGAGAATTGGCAAATTCATTTGGAATGAAGGATTTGGGAGCTGCAAAACAAATCCTTGGTATGAGAATCACTAGAGACAGGAAAAATCACAAATTAACATTGTCTCAGAATGAGTACATACAAAAGGTGTTGAAAAGATTTAATATGCACAATGCAAAACCAGTTAGTACACCTTTTGCTAGCCATTTCAAACTTAGTAAGGAAATGTGCCCAAAGACCCAAGAAGACATGGATTATATGTCTAAAGTTCCATATGCATCAGCAGTTGGAAGCTTAATGTATGCAATGGTCTGCACAAGGCCTGATATTGCACATGTAGTGGGAGTTGTAAGCAGGTGCATGAACAATCCAGGAAAGGAACATTAGATGGCAGTGAAATGGATTCTCAAATATTTGAAAGGTACCACAAATCAAGCATTATGCTTTGGTGGTTCAAACATTTCTCTATAGGGATATGTTGATGCAGATATGGCAGGTGACAGAGATAACAGGAGGAGCACTACAGGATATGTATTTATTGTTGGTGGAACAACTGTCAGTTGGGTTTCAAAAATCCAAAGTGTTGTTGCGCTTTCAACAACAGAAGCAGAATATGTTGCTGCTACATAGGCTAGTAAAGAAATGATTTGGTTACAAAGGTTTATGGGTGAATTGGGTAAGGAGCATGATATGGGCACGTTATACAGTGATAGAAAAAGTTCCATTCATCTTGCAAAGAACTCAACATTTCATTCCTGGACTAAACACATACAGCTCAAGTACCATTTCATATGGTCAGTGTTGGAAGATGGAGAGTTGAAGCTGGAAAAGATACACACTAACCAGAATCCTACGAACATGCTAACAAAAGTTGTAACCAGGGAGAAACTGAGAACATGCTCAGTTTCAATTGGTCTTCAAGGATGACGATGAAGATGAGAAATAGCCAGGTCCAAAGAGGAGTCATTGTCCAGCAAATGAAGCAGTGGTGGAGTTGCTACAATCATTCCCCAAGTGGGAGATTGTTGTGTGTGGAGCATGATTGTTCAGAGGTCTTTTGTTTCAGCCGGATATATACCCCAGGAAGTTTGTACACCCCTCCATGAAGGGGGGTGCGGGGGGGCCGATCCCCCTTGGCTGGGGGGTCCAGGGGCTAGCGGTCCCCCGGCAGGGGCTCGGGGACAACGCCCCTAAAGCCAAAAATAGATGTAAAATTTCCTTGTAAAAGTATAGTAATTTCTAGTCAATCTGGGCCGTTCATTAGGCATATGATCTGACAGTAGAACTTATGTTTAGTTTAGGGTTTTTTCCCCTAGAAGGCAACCCCTCTCTTTGTATGAGGGCATTGTATTTGAGGCTGTGATTTAGATGTGTATTCTCTAAGCAAGAAATAGAGAGGTGAGACTGTGAGAGAAAACATAGGATATTACAACGGATTTGTTGTAGGTTGTGTCTCTTCATTTTGCTAGATAATAGAAAGGAAGGACTGGCTGTTCGGGGTGGACGTAGCCCAAACTGGGTGAACCACGTATATCTATGTCTCTCTTGTTTTATGCGTTTTCTGTGTTTATATTTTTGTAATATTTTATGTGTTCCATTGCTCCGTAATATATAATTTTCTAACATTATGTTTGTATATCATCAAACATATACCAAAAAAAGTAGAATAAGAACACAAAATATAGGTTGTCAGCCAGGGCCAAAACCTCTCCACTTGAGAGGAAAGCCCACAAATCTCTTTTCTTCATATAGATTATTCAATTGATGAATTCCAAGACCTCTTAGGCCAAGACGAATACTCTTCAATACCAAATACAACCCATACGGATGATGTGCTTGCTTTTTCCAAGTCAAACCTAGTCAAAGCTCTTCTGGTAGCATAACTTTGACCCCCAACTATAGAATTTCGGCCTCTACTACAGGTCTAAAATTTTCAGCCCTCCTGTAGTAGCTAATTCCACATGCGTGAGCTTCTTCTAGCCTTCCAAAGCTTCCATATACATTCACTTGAATTTATCTCCCTTTTGGAGTTTGAGGATGGCTTATTGTGACCTTCACTAACCTTCTTTCCCTTCCTTCTTTAAGATCAAACCTGCAGAAGAAAACCTAGACCAACTGCAGAAACCCTTGTCTTCCTTCACATGTGTGAGAGAGAAATAGCACAAAAACAAGTCTCCTTTGTCCTCTTCCTTCTTCATTTCCTTATTCTTCTTCCTCCTTCACTTGAATTAAAGAGGGATGAATGTGATCCAAGGAGGCCGAGTTTCCTCCTTTATATAGGATTCTCAAGGTGGAAGTTGCTCCTCAAATTAGGTCGACTTGCCAGCTGCTAGGAAATCTTGGTCTTGAAGAGTATTTTGACACTTTTAAGGACAACAATAATTGTATTTACAAGTTAAAATGTGCCCTATGGGGTCTTCAACTTATGAAAATGACTCTTTTTACTTCTTGACCTAGGACAAACCCTAGAAGCACTCAATGGGTGCTTGACCTATAAAATAAAAGACCTTGAGCATGAAACCCATGCTCCAAAAATAGTAATAATAATTTTATTTCATTTTACAATATACAAGAATCAAAAGTACATTTCATATTTATGAAGACCAAACCTAGTTACACATTTTTCAACAAAACTAGCCTATTAGTTGATCTGAATCACTGGCAAAAATAATATCATCAACATAAGTGACTAGCACTAACAATTTTCCATCATTAGATTTCACATACAAATTACTATCAGCTGCACCTACTTTAAAACCACACTTGAGTAAATAACTGTCCAACTTGGAATACTAAGCCCTTTGGGATTGCGTGAGACCATACAAGGCCTTTTTCAACTTGAAAACATAATCAGGATGATCTAATAATTGAAAACCATTAGGCTTCTCAATATAAACTTCTTACAATTATCCATTTAAAAAGGCAGATTTGACATCCATCTGATGTATCTTAAATTTATTGAAACAAGAAAAAGACAAAAACATGTGAATTGATTTTAATCGACCAACGTGAGCAAAGGTTTCATCAAACTCTAAGCCTTATATTTGTGTAGCCCTTTCAAACTAACCTTGCTTTGTTTCTTACCACTTCACCACGTTCTTTCACTTTGTTCCTAAAGACCCACTTTGTGCCAATAACATTCTTGTTTGTTGGTCTAGGAACAACCTCCCATGTCTATTTTTTCTCAATCTGATCAAGCTCTTCATTCATGGGATTTAACTAATTGTCATCTTGGTTGGCATGAGAAAAATCCTTTGGTTCCCTCATAGATAATAGAGCTACATGCACTTGAGTAGGAGGATTTAAAAATCTTCTTCTTGTCTGAACACCTTAATTGAATTCACCAACAATTTGGTCAATTGGGTGGTGTTTTTGTACATACCTTGCAAGATATTTGGATTGTGGACTGAGGGGTTCTTTAATGTCTTCATCTACTTATGGTTCATTATCCTTCTCATCATTGTTGACTAGATTATGGGATCTGATATTCACTGGCTAATTGTCAAAATAAATATGTTCATTAACTTTAACATCAATACAATCAACTATTCTCTTTGTATTCTTGTTGTAGCATCTATAACCCTTGCTATTTTGAGAGTATCCAAGAAAAATACCTTCATAAGCTCTTGCATCAAACTTTCCAAGATTTTCATCATTCTTCTTGATATAAAACTTTCTTCCAAACACTTTGAAATGCTTGACTATAGCAGGTCTTCCATACTAGAGATCATATGGAATTTTATTGCTATTTGGTCCGAAGTGTGCTTTGTTTTGAATCACCGCTGTTGTGTGAATTGCTTCTGCCCAAAATTTCTATTGAATATTTCTTTCTCCCATTATGGCTCAAGAAAATTGCTTAAATGATCTATTGGCTCTCTCTATTACACCATTATGCTATGGAGTCTCTATTATGGTAAACTTCCTTTTGATGCCATGTTGATTGCAAAATTCATCAAACTCTTTTGAAGTAAACTCACCTCCATTATCATACCTTATGCACTTTATTTTATAGTTAGTCTCATTTTCTGCCACGACCTTAAAGTTTTTAAATTTCTCAAAGGTCTCTGATTTTTCTCTAAGAAATGATACCCACATCATTTTTCTGAAATCATTAATGATAAGCATGAAATACAATTTATCTGAAGGTGTCTGAGTTCTTGAAGGACCACAAAAGTCCATGTGTATCAATTACAATGGCCTAGTTGACGTGTTCTCCTTGGACTTGAATGGTACTCACACTTGCTTTCCAATTTGATAGGAGTTGCAAATAATGTTCTCTAGCTTTGAAAGATTTGGTGGTCCTCTAAAAACTTTCTTCTTTCACAATTTGACAATCTGATCAAAATTTAGATGTCCTAGCCTTCAATTCCACATCCAGCTCTCATCAATATTTGACAAAAATCACCTCTCTGTCTTCTCTTTTAGAACATAGAAATTATTGTATGTTCTAACAACTTTAGCTACTATCTCTCTTGTGTCTACATACTTAATTTTAGATTTGAACTACACACCATAGGCTTGGTCACACATTTGAGACACACTAAGTAAATTATGCTTCAACCCATCAATAAAAAACACATCCTTGTCTTTACCTCTACCATTAGCTAGGGTGACAATTCCTTTACCCATAATATTACCATGTGCATTACTCCCAAAAGTCACATCACCTTTGTTGACTGGTTTCCATAAAAAAATTACTTTATCTTTTGACATTTCCTAGAACATCCACTATCAACATACCAATGGCTTCCTTCATTTTGAGCATATAAAACCACATTATAGTTCTTCATGTTTTCATTTTCCATCTAGACTTTGGGTTGCTAGTTTGTTTGCTTTATTTTTTGATCAAGATTTTTGTTTCTAAGTTTGCAATCAACTGCTCTGTGGACAAAATATGAAAAACATAACATTGAATGAAATTGTTGAAAGTAGAGAATGAATTTTTGAGTCTAATTGTGCTCCTCCTTTGTCTGGAAATCTAATTAGCATATTGATAAATTCTTTCTTGTGACATGAACTATCTAAATGACAGATCCACCCTACAATTTGTTACTTTATTCCCATACTTTGTACAAGTAAAATAATAGCTTGGAAATATGTCTTCATACTTGGGAGAAAATCAATTTATGAAGATTGGTTGAGCCGCTCTCTGAAAAAAAATGATTTTTCTCTATTGCATTGTCAAACTTTTGCTGAATCGATTTGATTCTTCTATCTTGGAATAGATGATTCGTCTTTGGTCGCAAATTGAACTGCGTTCTCCCTTTATTTATTTTCTGTTGTGTTGGATCTTCTTTGGATACTACGTTGTCTGCATTTTTTAATTCTTGCTCTTCACATCATCTGCTAAGCTTAACTTGACCTCAAATTCAAGACCAATTTTGTCATTGGAGACTATTTGAGCTTCAAGTATCTCATTCAATCTTTTAGTCCCTTTTCCAAAATTTTCATTAAAGCACACCTGGGTTTTTTCTTTTTCAAACTCTTTCCTTAGAAAACAAATTTCTCCTTCAATCCTTTCACATGCTCGATTTTTTTCATTGAGCTATTGAGTTAGAATTTCTTGAATCTTGTTACCTTCTTCAAATTTGCAAGATTAGAGGTTCTATAGCTTTATATTTTTCCTTGATCAACAATTCCTTTTGTGTTTTATTTTTCTTCCTCATCCTCTAATTTTCTTCAAGAGCACTAACCAACTCTCCTTCTAGGTCAACTTTGATGTCTTCTCCATCAAAGTCAACAACTTCTACTTCCAAAATTTCTGTGGCCATGAACATAAATTATTTTGAGCTTTCATGGGTTCTGTCCTCATTTTATGATTGGTTTCCTTCACTCTCAGAGGATTTGGAGTCTTGGATATAGAAACTCTTCTTCTTAGCCTTCTTTTTATCCTTCTGCACCTTTGTAAACTTGTCTCTAGGGTCATATTCATTCTTCTTTTTTGGATTCTTTGAAGCATAGTGACCCACTTTACCACAATGAAAGCACTTAAAAAGTAGGTTACCTTTGTACTTTCCTGAGCCTCTCTTGAGCTTCCTCATGAAATTAACTTCCTCTTCTCCTGATTCACAACATGAATAATTATGTTCTCGGGATTTGTATCTGCTTTGAAGGCTAACTCCTTTGTTGTAGGCTTGCCATTAGAAATTATCATCTCATAGGCAATAACAGTGTCAAGTAGTTGGTCCAAAGTGAGAGTCTTCAAGAATGTCATCTCCTCAATGGTTGTAAATTTAGGATTAAATCTCTTATGGAGATATATTGACACCTTTTGGACTACTACTAGCTATTTTAAATCTTCACCAATACGTCTTATTGTATTCAAAACCTCATCAACTCTATGAAAGTATTTAGCAATATCTTAATCATCATTCATCCTTAAAGACTCAAATTATATTCTAAAGCCTTGAAGTTTGGCTTGCTTTACCTTGCTTTCACCTTCATAGTAGCTACTCATCTTATTCCAAATAAATTTTGTAGTAGTGCAATCCATGACCTTGACTAGTTCTGATTCAGATAGGCTAGAGAGTAGAACATTCATAGCTTTAGCATTGCATGCAAATTCCATCTTCTAATCTCTAGTAATAAGGGCTTGAGGCTTTTGATATTCTTCTTCCAGTTCATCCCATACTTCAATACCAAGATATTGAATATAGGTTTTCATCCTTATTTTCCAAAAAACATAGTTCATTCCATTGAACATAGGCTCCCTATTGGTGTATCCTCCTTCCTAATTTTCCATAGTCTTGTTAACGTGGGTTTCTACTCACATAAGTCAACAAGGGAGAAATGACCCAGAATGAATCTCTTTAAATAGACCTAGCTATTTGGTGTGGTCGTCCTCGATGGGTTTATAGGCTCTATTAGCCTTTGGATTCCTCCTCCCACAAAGAAGAAGCTAGGGGAAGACTAATACTAATCTATACTACTTATGTAAAACTAAAGTACTATTAGATGTTACTAAAACTAGTGATAAAGTAATAGAAATACAATTCACATATTAGAAACTATTAAAAGGACAATAAATCTAAGTTGTTGATTATACAATTAAAATATCTATTGCAGAAATATTATACAGAAATAAGATAACTACTAGAAAAAGAATATATTAAGATATGTACCAATAGAATTATGGTACATTAATGTAAAAAACACCAGAACATAGTGTAACTGTTACAAAATATTGAAAATAGAACTTTCTATTGAAACAATAAGAATAAATTCCTAATTTTAATTTATAATTAAAACCAAAAAGAAATTCTTGATGCAAAATAAAAGAGCAGACAACTTTTAAAATGCAAGCCTCTAATCTTTTATATAAATACAAATAAAAATGTATCTACTCTCATGATTATCACCAAGAATTGATGGAAAAGAGTCCTACTAATGCAATCTACTTTCTATTACTCGACCAAGATGTAGGGGGTCACTGTAACAATCTCATAAAGAAAATTCATTCAATTACTTGTTCATGAATAAAACTAATGAGAAAATAATCAAAATGAACATGTAACTTATAAATCACTACAACACATTAATTCAATTCATATAATGAAAATGACATTATTTTCATTCTAAGCTTCTGGAATAAAACCATAGAAACTCAAACCAAATATATGCCCATATTAGTAACTAGTCTCATGACACAAGTCACTAGAGATAATACTAATCAAATAAGAGAGATACAAATTGAATAAATATAAGAAATAAAAGAAATGAAATGAATTGCTAATTGTTCATGGAATTAAATCACACAAACATCAACTTTTTATCTATTGTATTATGAAGAAAATTATATAGAAAAGAAAAGACGATAATATTAATGACTATGGAACAATTAAGAACACAATAATTAATTACCTGGATAAAACCAAGTCTTAAAACTCAGAGTGTAATTCAAAAATATTCCACAGTCATAAACAATTTAAAACATTTCTTTTCCCTAGATTTTCCCCTCAATTATACTAAAGGCACCCCCTTTCACTTTCAAAATAGAGGGTTCATATATCAGTTACTTTACTAACCATGTCTAAAAATAAAATGTAAATCAAATCTGTATTTTACAAAATAATAATAATTGTTGTTTGGCCTGTCGGTCATATTTGTATAGACGAAGGAAATAAACAAGAAACTCATAGGAATTCTTCGACAACATTTGTAATAGGTGGAGGTTATCCAAAGCGAACCATCCTAAGAAAAAGAAATGTTCCAACCAAAACAAACCTATCACAAATTAAGGAAAATAGTATTATTGTTTGACATAATTGAGAAAGAGGGTTGTTACAAAATCTTTGATTCTGTAACACCCTTTTAATTTTAGTAATAATATCATAACATCAACATACCTTGATATCTCCAAAGGCTGGAACATAGATAGAAATGCAAATTTGTATTCAGAATCACTTGGATTATCAAGATTTGAAGAAATTATTACATTGACTTGTGAAGACTTTACACTAATGTGTGTATCAAAAGTCTAAGATTTGTTTTCTGAGCTGGAAGATTCTTGTTCTCGGTGTGTTTCCTTAGCTCGACAAGAAGTCCAAAGTTGTTGATTCTCTTGCAACCATTCAAGCATGGGACATTAAATAAGAAATGCTAATTCCAATATAGATCAAATAAAGTAAGATCAGAGTCAAAAAGGCAATGAGGAGTTTTTTAGCACTATCAAAGTGGTTAGTGATCCAGGTGGAATGTTGGTGGCCACCAACCTATCCCACTTGGACCCCCACAACTGTCTCTTTCAATTTTTCAGTTTCCGTATTTGTAGCACAATTTACTATTTTTAGCAGTTTTTCAGGTCCTGAACTTCCAAAGCCATTTTGAGGCCCTAAATGACATTTTCTTGGGAAATATAGGAGAAACATGGGTCCATTGATGTTTCTCTTCCCAAATTTATAGTTCTCAAATAGATCTTTCTAACGAGCTATTGTACGCGTCAAATAGAGATCGAGTGCCAAAGTTGCAAGCCCGAGAAGTTGATGTACCAATTTACCCAAAACGGGGCCTACAGTTTGGCGTTTCATCTTCTTGGGTTAGGTTTTTGGATGTTTAGGATTTTCCATTGTTTCTCAACAATAAATAGGCCTTCGAGCCTCATTGTAATAGAGTTCATAGGCATGTAGCCGCCACATCTCTTCTTAGAGATAAGCTACCATTGCCCCATCTGGTTTATTTCCATTTCTGTTTGTAAGCATACATTAATGAAATGAAGTATTATTTCCGCTGCATCTCTTTGATTATGGTTATCTATTTAATTTGTTGCATTCCTATTTAAATCCAGATCAGTGGTATCAAAGCGGTCTGCTTTTTCTCTGTTTTTCTTTGCATGTCCCCAACGAGGTCGGGATATAAGGAGTTAGGGCTTGAATTGGTCAAACCTTTGCAAGACCAGCCTCACAAATCCCAACGGCCTCCCATGGTGGATGAAAAGAAAGATGAGGGGGCAGGAGATCCTATCAAAATATTGCTCGAAGAAGCCCTCGAGCGGCAAAGGAATGCGATGATGGCCAACTTTTCCCAAATCCTTCAACGGCTACCCAGAGGCGACGCATCGGCTTCCAATCGCTACTCTGGGAATGCCACACCGTTTAAGGTACAAGTTAATTTTGAAATACCCATATTCGAGGGTCAAATAGATGCAGATGTCGTAGATAAATGGTTATTCTGCTAGATGGTTATTTCTCTTGTTCATGATTTTTCTAGTTGGGAAAAGATTATTTTCTCTCTTCCCAAGCAACCCCCCACATCAAGGACTGGTGGGAAACCTACTGCAAGCAGAAGGATGAAAGTACGGGCTCACTATTTACAGTCACACCCACTTGGAATTCATTCTAGGATGCCATTAAGGAGCAGTATTACCCTGTCAAAAGCTATGAGGACAAATACATAAAGTGGACCACGCTGCAGCAGGAAAAGCACCAACATTTTTCATACCCATCGCACATAGTTGGGTATTAAAGATACTGAGTTGCATCTAGTACTCAAATACTGTGGCTGCCTACACAGGTACATCCAGGAAGAGATGGAGTTCCTAAACATCTCCTCACTTGGCACGACGTACCAATACGCTGTCAAAATCGAGCAGAAGCTTAAAAAAATGAAGCAAGACTTTGGATCTACGAATTTGAAGCAAGGGAAAGGCTTCCCCAAATCACAGAACCAAGGACAAAGCCAAGACGGGGCAACCCAAGACAACCTGTCGAAGCCATAAGAAAAGAACAACACCACGAAGTCGAAGAAGGACATAGGAAAGTGTTGTGAGTTCCACAAGAGCCCCACTCACAACACAAGTGAGTGTCAAACATTCGCTAGTGGCCGAGTTGAAGGCTTCAAAATCAGATGCATGTTTCGACCCTGAGTCAGAACCCAACAAGGGGAATGGAAAAGGGAAGTAGATCATTGACGTGGAGCCCAACGCCACTGTTGCCACCACCAAGATGTAGAAGAATAAGCCCAAAGATCCAGAGGAGGGGGAGTGCCTTTTCCACTCACAAATGTGGGTGAAGGATTCGCCGCTGCAATTCATTGTTGATAATGGAAGCCAAAAGAACCTCATTTCAGCAGAGGTCGTGAAGTGGTTGGACCTACTGACTACACCACACCTGCAGCCATACAATATTAGGTGGCTTCACCAAGGACGAGATCTCTGAGTTCGCCAACAGTGTCACCTTCCCTACAACATCAAACCCTTCACAGACAAGGTATTGTGTGATGTTACACTTCTGGATGTTTGTGATGTATTATTAGGCCAACCATACTTGTGGAGGCGATATGCTGTGTATGAGTCAAGGCCTCGCGCTGTTATTATTTCTTTGGGTAATTCATTATACAGGATACCGGAGGTAGCCCCACCTACGACCACCTCTTTGATCGTTGCTAAGAAAGGCATCAAGCTCATCTCACAGACTAGGAAATTTATTTTCTGTCTAGTTCGCTCTTAAAGTAAGGGGAATATTGTTGCCACATCCATGACCCCTGCGAAGGGTTCATCCACGTAGCAGCAACAACAAAGGGATATGGTTATGATAGAACACAGGAACAACTTCTTCTCACCCATAGGGGTACCACACAAGTTTCAAGTGGGAAACAAGGTCTGCTTGCATCGGTAGAAAGAACGCCTTACCAAAATCCATCAGAAGCTCAGACCACTCCAACATGGTTCTTACACCATTACTAAGGTTGTAGGGAACAATGCTTTGGAGCACAAAATTACCTCATTCATTCGCCTGCACCAAGTGTTCAATGTGTGCCATCCTCGACCATGCTTCCTACCATTACTAGACACATCAAGATTGCAGAACAGCTCACCAGGGACCAAGTTCAGCAGATGGAGGAACTCAACACAATGGGGACCATTGCTTCCTAAGGGGGGGAGGAATGATTCAGGTGGATTTTGGTGGCCACCCACCATCCCACTTGGACCCCCACAGCTGTCTCTTTTAGTTTTTCAGTTTCCGTATTTGTAGCACAATTTACTATTTTTAGCAGTTTTTCGGGTCCTAAACTTCCGGAGCCATTTTGAGGCCCTAAATGACATTTTTTTGTGAAATATGGGAGCAGCATGGGTCCATGTAGTGATGTTTCTCTTCCCAAAGTTATAGTTCTCAAATAGCTCTTTCTAACAAGCTATTGTACGTGTTAAACGAAGATCGGGTGTCAAATTTATGACCCCAGGAAGTTGATGTACCAATTTACCCAAAACAAGGCCCACAGTTTGGAGTTCCATCTTCTAGGGTTAGGTTTTTGGATGTTTAGGGTTTTCCATTGTTTCTCAACAATAAATAGGCCTTCGAGCCTCATTGTAATAGAGTTTAGAGGCATGTAGCCGCCACATCTCTTCTTAGAGATGAGCTACCATCGCCCTAGCTGGTTTATTTCCATTTCTATTTGTAAGCATATTTCAGTATTTTACATTAATGAAATGAAGTATTATTTCCACTGCATCTCTATGTTTATGGTTATCTCTTTAATTTGTTGCATTCCTGTTTAAATCCAGATTAGTTAGGCTCAAAATTACTATGATCTATAGACTCTTCAACCCGAGGTTTGGTTTTTATAGGTGTTGGATGAAGCAAAGCTTCCAAATATACAAAAACTTCCTTTGCAAAGGAAGTGTTTACATGCTTTTTTATGCTAGCTCGAGCGATTTTACTTTGAATTTGCTTAATTTTAACTTGATATTGAGAATTTTGTTTTGCTTGACTGACCTTATCTTCAGATGCAGGTTCTGGAGATACAAGTTCGGGATGAGGGTTATCCTTAGAAGGTTTGACTTCTTTTTATCCTTAAACTCCCACTTTATTTTAATACCATGATGGACAACCATACATATTTCCATGCTTCTAGTTAAGAGAACAAGAGTAGGTTCTGGGCTTTGAGTTGCTATCATCTGAAATACAAGGGTTTGCCTCATGAATTGATTCTTCAAAATCATCATATAGGAAATGATGGGAAGGTGATTGAACAAAATTTTCCAGAGAAGGATTAGTCATAGAGAGACCTAAGGGTTTAAATTCTTCTGGAAGTTTGGGTTTATCAAAACAATTTTGTCTTAGGAAATCCCATTGATCCCCAACCTTTTCCAAATGGTATTTAACCAGTATGCAAATAATATTATGATGAAAGACGTGTTAAATTTTCAAATTGTTCTATGTTGTATCAATTACTTTAGCCCAATTCAATACTTCGATTAACAATATTTCCAATTACAATTATTATTTTCATTCATCAATAGTAATTGAATATAAAACAATAAATGAAATTAAAAATGAGACAATCAACACTTTAACAAGAGACACCACTTTTGGTCAAATACTAGGGAAAAATCCCACAAGGGAGAAAATCCTTTGAAATTATTCTTCTATTAGATTTTCATAAAAAATTTAGCAGAGAGTATAATGAGCCCAATACAATATCATCATCAAAATAGCCCAATAACGTTCATAAATAAGTTTTGAACATCAAAATATATCAGAGACAACTTTTCTCGTTTATGGTCAACTTCGATCTTCAGTCAAATTTGAGTCAAACTTCCCGGTCACATGCAGGAGGAGCTATGTGAGCGACTGAAGGGTTTCAATTTCTCCCTTGATGCCTGCAATCCAACAAATGTGGTTTAATTTTCCCTGTGATGTTCCTGTTTCTATAATCCAAAAACCTTAAAACAAATGCAAGCCTCAGACCCTATAGTTTCAGACTTTTGCAAACTTCTGTTGTCATCCTTGACTCAGACCTGTGTGAGCCAATCAATGAAGAAGAGAAGAACAAGATGCTTAGTGATGTCAAAATGAGAATGAGGTCACTTGAATTTATAGGATTCCATGGGTGACCAATTTGCTTTAGGGCTGACTTTCTCCAAATGTGCATGTGTGGGCTTTCCTTCATAGGAATACTTCCCCTGATCCGATTTGAGTAATCTTTAGGTTGATTTTGTCCTCTCGAAAAGAGGAATTCAATGAAATAATAATACCCATAAAATTAGTTTTCCAAAGTGGAATTTCAATGTAGTTTTATAATTTAACACTCCCTCTCAACTAGCGAGAATTCCACCTGTCAATATCTGACCATCGATCATCAATCCTGTTGTCATATCATGTCCCATCTCTGATCAACTCTATCTGCTGAAACATTCTTGAATGTAAAGAGTAAGAATCATCATGGAGCTAACACTACCACCCTTTACATCATATGAGAGCATATCTTAATTTGAAACCACATCACGGAGTACATCTCAACTCGAAATATCATGTGGGAGCTAAATATCTCCAACCCCATATCAAGAAATAGGTGATATAGGGGAGCACATCACAACCCATATTATTGCCTACCGATCTTCCCAATAATGAACCTCATGAGTCATATGGTAGAACACTTACATCATAATCCAAGCTCGGGCGAGATACCCAACTTACCAAAAGGTAAGGATCACATGCCCCCAAGCCTCCTCAACCCATTGGTTAGACGAGGAGGGATAATCCCAACAAGCCTGAATTGTGGGTATGATTCAAACTGGGGTATACTCTATAAATACCAAGGCAGGGGAGAAACATCTCCAATCCTATGGGTAACAGATAAGGGTGATACCCTATTGTCTAGAGATCCCTCAACCCCAAGAGTCCTCTATCTCTATTCCACACCCTGGGAGCTCAAACAAGGAGGAAGAGATGGCTCAATGTCCTCGGTCAACGATGCCCCTTATCAGGAGGTGTCACATCCACAAGTCCAAGTTTCTCTCTCAAGACCAATAACTTCCCTTTTGGCAAGTCCTTGGTGAGAATATCTACAATCTGCTCATCTGTCGATATGTGATGGAGTCTAATGGCTCCTCTCTACACCATGTCTCGAATGAAGTGATATCAAATCTCTATGTGCTTCAACTTGTCATGAAATAAAATATTCTCTTCTAGATGGATCCCTCTTTTGTTGTCGCAATATATAAATGTAGTATCTAGGACCTACTCAAATAACTCTCGAAAGAGCTTCCTCAACCAAACTACTTCGTAGCTAGCCATGCTAGTGGCAATATACTATGCTTTGGCAGTACTCAATGCTACAGACTTTTGCTTCTTTCTCATCCAAGATATCATGGCATATCCAAGGCTAAAAAAACATCCAAACATATTCACATGTCGATAATGTTTCCTGCCTAGTCAACATCAGCGTATCCATGAAGTCGAACATCTCCGACATAATATCTTAGACCTGTGATTGTCCCATGCAATATCTCAAAATGTGTTTGGAAGAGATCTAGTGTGCATGGCGAGGCCCAATCATGAATTGAATCAACGTATTCACTGCATAGCATATGTTCGAATGGGTGATTGCTAGAAACATTATAGCCCCAATCAACTGTCTATACTTGGATGGATTTTCCAAATTGGGTCCTGCAGCTTCTCTTCATAGCTTCTTTAAGCTCATTTCTATTGGTGTTGGTAGTGACTTGCATTCTGTCATTCCAAATCTTTCGAGTATATTCGCAACATATTTTCTGTGTGAAAGGAAAATCTCACTAGGCCTTTGCCACACCTCAAGGCCTAGAAAGTAATGCACGATTCCAAGGTCCTTCATCTCGAATTTAGAGGCTATATCCCTCTTACATTCAATCATCAGGGGCTCACTACCTATGAAGAATAGATCGTCAACATATAAAATTAAAATCAATGACATAACTTGAACTACCTTGAAGTATAGTTTGGGATCGACATTGCTTCTTGTAAATCTCGACTTCAACAAATAACTATCTATGCGGGTGTACCATGCTCTGGGGGATTACTTTAAACCATGCAATTCCTTCTTCAACCTGCAAACATGTGCATTTTGATCCTCTGCTTCAAATCCCTATGGATGCTCAACATACACTTCTTCTTGTAACATGTCATGGAGTAATGGAATCTTCAAGTCCATGTGATGAAGGGTCCATCCTTGACTTGCGGCAAGTGGAACTATCGAATGAATGGTTATATATCGAGCTATAGGTGAAAATATATCATCATAATCTTCTCCCTCTTTATGGGAGAAACCTCGGGTCGCGAACCTTGCTTTATATTTTTCAATGCTACCATCAATTCCATGCTTGATCTTGAATAACCACTTTGAAGTCACCACAGATTTCCCCTTTGGTCTCGACCCAACATCCCATACATCATTCTTCATGATTGATTTGTATTCTTCATATAACATCTTTCCAAAAATTTTCTTTCATGACTTCTTTGAATGTGGGAGGTTTGACTTGAATGATAGTGCTCATGGTTGCAGCATATCCTTGTTTCCTGCATGGCTTCTTCCTTTCTGTAAATGATCTTTGAATGAGATCTCGTATCTCATCATGTTGAAATGTGTCTCGAAGCCAAAGTGGCCTCTTCCTGGCCACTAAGATCACATGGAGGAGGATCTAGGGGATCCATGGGATCATCAACAATATCTGTCTTAGAATCACGCATGAAAGAACCATCTAAAATATCTGTATCATAATTCTCCTCAGGAGGAGGATGTAGAGGAAGGTCCCTTTCTTTTCTAAAGGTATCATCTTCATCGAATGTAACATCTCTGCTAATATCAACCTTTCTTTGACCATGAATATATATTCTAAATGCTTTATAATTTTCATAATATCCAACAAACGCACCTTTTCTTCCCAATACTTCCAACTTGTTCCTATTATCCTTTGGCACATGAAATTATACGAGGCAACCAAAAATAAAACGATGACCAACATTGAGTTTGACACCTATGAACACTTCTTCACGGGTATTGTTGTCCAATTCTTGATGAGGTACCCTATTTTGAACATATATGACATCATTTGTTGCTTCTCCCTAAAGGAACTTTGGTAACTTTTGATCATGGAGAAATGCATGGGAAGCTTCTATAATGGATTTGTCCTTTCGTTCAGCCACTCCATTTTGTTTGGGAGTATAAGGCACAATTGTCTCTTTCTTGATACCTTCCTTCTTGCAAAAGTCAATGAACTCCTTTGATGTGTACTCTCCACCATTGTTGGACCTGAATATTTTGATTTTATTCCCTGTTTGATTTTCGATTAGAGATTTGAACTCCTTGAACATTTTGAAGGCTTCATCCTTGTGCTTCAAATAATATATCCATGTCTTTCTTGAGAAGTCATAAATGAAGGGGATGTAGTGGAGATTGCCACCAATAGAAGGCATGGGCATTAGACCACATATGTCATAATGGATTAGATGGAGGATGTCTTTTGTCTTGTTCTCACTAGAGGGGAATGGTCCCCTTGTCTTCTTTCCACTGGCACAACCTAGACATACTCCATCATGATGGCCTTGAACCTTGGGAATCCCTAAGACCAATTTATCCAATTTCAGAAGAGCATAATAATGTAGATGGGGCAATCTTTAGTTCCATAGCTCGCTTAGATGATTACTATCATGGACCAATGCTAGAAGTGGTCTTTCAGTAACCTTGTAGAGCCCTTCATATCTTGATCCCAATGTGAATGCATCTCTCATAGTAGATCCAACAGGCCAAGTAAAAACCTTTCCCTTGATGAAGGAAACCCTCATCCCTTTGTCTTCCAAAGTAGATATTGAGACCAAATTTTAAATGAACCCTTGTACATACATCACATCATTGAGAAAAATAGATTCTTTTGAATTCAAATGAAATTTGATGGACCTAAAACCTTTAATAAGATGAGTGGAGTTGTCTCCAAGGATAATTTTCAAATTTGACTCCCTCTCTACCAAATCAGATAGAACTTCCTTATAACCAAAGAAGTGATGAGTGGCCCCACTATCAACCAACCAACTATCCCACGAATCCGGAGGAGATGAACTAGTAAGGGTAGAAATAAGAATATATTCATATTAATTCACAACATTGCTTTCATACTTGGAGAATTTTGACTTCTTTTATGGATGACGATCTTCTTCATGATCACTTGGAGCCTCTCTTCTTCTTATTTCATCTCTTTCATTGCAATCATTCCTTTGGTCATCTCTCATTCTTTGATCATTGAACCTTTTGTTGTTGCTTGTAGTATTGTACTGTGGTCATTTAGCATGGTCCATATTCTTCTTGGGGCAATATCGAGCAAATTGTCCTTTCTTATGACAATTGTAGCATTCGATGGGAAAAAAATTCCTTCCTTCTATTTGGATTTTGAGGAAGAGTCTTTATTGAATTTGATGGACCTCCTTTTCATTTCTTCTTCTTTTTGTCATGAGCAATGAATGCAACAGGCTCTCCTTATTCATTCTTTTAAATTCTTCCTCTTGATATCATCCTTGATTCTTCTTGAGTGAGATTTCCAACAATTTCATCAAATGATGGAAGAACATTATTGTTGCTTATAGTAATGATGAAGGTTTTCCAAATAGGAGGGAGACATATTAGAGTCACAATCACCAATTCCCTATTAGGCACAAATTCCCCAACTATTTGCAATTGATCTCTAAGACGATATATCCTCATTATGTAGGATTGCATGAAATCTCCTTTTTTCATCTTTGTGTCTTTGAGTTGATATTTCAAGGAGATGATTTCATTCAAATTGTTGACTTCATACATTCTAGCTACCTTATCATACATGTCCTTAGACCTTCTCAAGTTTCCAACATATGTAATTAAATTATCTTGTAAACCATAAACTATGATTTGCTTTGATTTTAACTCACCTTTATTGTGCTTGTTCTTGGTAGCAGCGAAAACATTCTCCGGAGGCTCAGGTACTTTTCCTTGAATGTAGTCCAAAACATCATTGTTATCAGCTATGATCTCCAACCTGACTTTCCATGCAGCAAAATCAGATGAGTCACCCAACTTATCATTTTCTTTGAATAAGGAAGTCATCTTGACTTGGCTAGATCGACTCTTTCAACTTTACAAAGATGATTGCTTTAATTCTTGTCTCCTTTTGGGCTTTTCCTTCACCTTGGCTCTAATTCCATGTTAAATTTTCTAATTTCTCTATGTTGTATCAATTACTTTAGTGCAATCCAATACTTCAATTATTAATATTTCCAATTACAATTAGTATTTCCATTCATCAATAGTAATTGAAGATAGAACAAAAAATGTAATGAAAAAGGAGACAATCAACACATCAACAAGAGACACCAGGTTTGGTCAAAGACCAAGGAAAAACCCCATAAGGGAGAAAACCCTTTGAAATTCTTCTTGTATTAGATTGTCATAAAAAGTTTGGGAAAGATTAAAATGATCCTGATATAATATCATCAGCAAAACAACCCAATAACATTTACAAATAAGTTTCCAACATCCGAATATATCAGAGACAATTTTTCATGTTTGCGTCAACTGCGATCAACTTCAGTCTTCGGTCAAATCTGAGTCAAACTTCTCGATCACATGCAGGAGGAGATGTGTGAGCCACTGAAGGCTTTTAGTCATTCTCTTAATGGCTACAAGCTAGCGACCGTGGTTAAATTTTCCCTGTGATGTGCCTATGAATGTAATCTAAAAGCCCTAAAACAAATGCGAGCCTCAGACCCTGTAATTTCAGACTTTTGCAAACTTCTGTTGTCATCCTTGCCTCAAAACTGTGCAAGCCATTCAATGAAGAAGAGAAGAAGTAGATGCTTAGTGATGTCCAAATGAGCTTGAGGTCACTTTTATTTATAGGCTTCCATGGGTAACCAATTTGCTTTAGGGTTGGCCTTTTCCAAATGTGCATGTGTGGGCTTTCCTTCATAAGTACACTTCCCCTTATCCGATTTGAGTGATATTTAGGTAGATTCTGGTCCTCTCAAAAAGAGGAATTCAATGATATCATCATATTCATAAAGTGAGCTGTCCAATGTGTACTTTTATTTTAGTTTCATAATTTAACAAGAGTTACCTTTCAGAAATCTTGGAGCGAAATTAAGTGTGGGACATTTTAGTTAAGCTCTTATACAAATGAAAACGAAAATTAAGCTTATGGCCAAGGAATGCCATTAAAAACCTTATATGGTAAATGAAAACCAAAATATACCATCCTTCACAGGTAATATATCGATGCAATAACACTAAATTTTTCCATTTAGGTTTCAAAGAAGAATTCATCATACCTTTTTAATGATATACATGGACTTTGTCGGCAAGGAGTTTCTTCTAGGGAATATTGCGCACGTCATAGCTTTTAGAAAAATTTTCTCCTTTGTAAGGGAGATAGGTAGCGACTACGATAAAATAAGCATCCACACCAATTCCCAAATCACCGACTTGGGCTTTCTTTCCATTGAATGAAGAGGCAAAAGCTTCTACAACACCATTACTATAACCCTAAAATAAATCTAGGAAATATCACCAACCGACTTAGTGAAATAGGTTTGTGCATTCATCATATGCTTCAACCATTTCATCCCTAATGGCTTTTGACCGGAAAATGTGATCCATGGCTATAATCTGAGAGGGTGAGAAAATCATAGAGGGTGAGCATGCAACCAGCGGGTGACCCAAAATCCTAGCTTGCGGTGGAGATAGAGAGAAATGAGGGGAATAATGAAACAACCGAGAGTTGGTTTGGTCGAAACCCCTATAGATTAATTCAAATATTGATAATAGCAGGTATAATATAGATAAGATAATGGTTGCGAGGTACTAACAACTATGAACGGTTGATTTGTTATAGATTGTGTTAATCAAGATTAAAATCCCTCACAAGAATGACAGATCATCCATATGACTCTCATAAAAATCCAAAATCTTTAATTCAAAACCCCAAAACATCATATCTCATGATTGTAAATTGAGAATTTTCGAACGAAATATCTCCATATATATGAACACAAGCTCACAATCTTTAGGCAGTCATTAGATTGATAAATTAAACCAAGTCTCACATAACAATAAGGTCATGGCATAATGCACATGCAAAATAAACCCATTAGAGTATGAGTCGAGCACATGTTTAATATAAAGTTTATATAAAATGATGACAACACATAAACCTAGCTAAATGTAGGTATTACGGCCCATATATATAGATCATTCATTAAACATAGGAAATGAAATGTTAGAGGAACATTAAAATATGAAAATTTGAAATAAGATAAGGTTGCTATAAAATGATAATTCTGTAGTGGCCTTATATATACAACATAAATTCATAGGCCTTGAATAACTCATTGGAGACAGGGAAAAATACTAGGTTTTCCCTTTTATATTAATATCGAACGAAAAACAGATTCGTTGAACAAACATCGAAAGCAAATCTGAAAATGAACACACCTGTAAAATAAAAAAATGGCATGTCATATGATCATTTAGAAAAAGAAAATTGTGCATTAAAAACCATTATCATCATACAAAATAAAAGCCAAAAAATTAAAAATTAAAACCCAAAGACAGAGTTGAGGAGGGGCCCATATCATTTCTAAAAAATGAGAGGGGAGTCGGTTGGGATGCCAACAATTGGTGACTCACTGGGAGAACCAATTATCGCTGCATTGAATGGATTTTACGAGAGCTCTGCAACTCGAACCCTAATGGCGGCAAAGCGGTGAAAACCTAAGGAAGCTGGGACGAGAGCGAAGACAACCGAAGCAGTCTAGTCCAGCACAACTGACAAAGGCCAGAGCAGAAAAGGAATGACAGAAAATGTCAGGAGGGGAGAGATCCCCTCCTACAGAGAAGTGGCGGCAGGCGACAGGCAAAGCAACCAGGAGTCAGAGGAACGGAAGAGCACGGGACCGGTTTTAGGAGCGGCCTGGCAATCAGGCCGACGAGGGAAATGTCTGCCATGTACCACAGAAAAACCCAGATATGTCATCCCAGCGAACAAGCTGGAAAAGTACCGAAGTTTCATGAGAGACCACGCCCTCATATGCAAGTTCGTCGGAGTCTGGCCATCGGAAAGGGACCTCACAAAGTGGATACAGCAGAAATGGCAGCCTCAAGGACACATCGAGCTCAAGCTGGGAGTGAAGGGCTTCTTTACGGTAATCTTCTTTAACCTGAAAGATAGAGAACATGTCTTTGATAAAGGCCCTTATTTTTATAATAATGTCGGTCTATTTTTACGCTTCTGGGAAGACTGTTATAACCCAGACAAAGAAACCTTTCTGGCTGCTCCTGTCTGGGTCTGTCTTTTTGGGCTTCCCACAGACTTTTGGGACCCAGACATTCTGGAAGGAATAGGTAACTCAATAGGAAGCTTCGTGAAGATAGCAGATACCACTAAGAAAGGTAGATACACCTCATATGCCAGGATTTGTGTTTACATGAACTTAGCAAACCCCATCCCCGACACTATTGAGCTTGAATACCACGAAGAGATCTGGCAGCAAAGCATAGACTATGAGCACATTCCGTTCAGGTGCCGCCGATGCCACGCCCATGGACATCTCGCAAAGGAATGCCCATTAGCCCGGGAGGATGAAGAAGCCAGAAGGCCCCAAAGAAACAAGAGAGAGTCGGAACAGGAGGAATTCCAAGAAGTGAGAAACAAAAAGAAACCCAACAAGGAACCCCCCCAGAAAGATAGGAAAGGTAAACAACCTGACACAGTGAAACCAAATAGTTTTGCTATATTGCAGGTAGATGAGGATGAGGAAGATCAGCACATGGAACAGCAGGAAGATAAAGGCTCAGACTGCAGTGAATCTAGTGACAGGATCCTAGCCAAACGAAAGGCCCCGAGTGAGACACATGAACAGGAGAAGGAAACAGAGGAACAAACAGAACAGATGGAGACAGACCAGGAGTCCAGCAAGGAGGACCTAAGCCAGGAAGAGGAAGTGTTGGAAAATCTGCTACAAGAATGGAAGAACCTGGACGAAAGGTTTATCCCCGAAGACCAAAAGAAGTTGTATACTGAAACCTTCCAACATTACAAAACCAAATTAGAAAAAGGCAAAGCCTCATCAGCAGAGAACCAAGAGATTCAAAAAGAAACCAGATTAGATCAGACTGGTCAAAATAAAGGGGGGAAAAAAAGGAAAAGAGGAAGAAAAAACATCAAGGAAACCATACAACTTATGGGAGAAACCCTAGTTAACACTGGGAAAGTAGTACCGCTTTCAGCGGTGTTCCATACCCTCTCTCAAGTTAATCAATGATCTTGACCTCATGGAATATCAGAGGCCTAAATAGTAAAGGAAAGCAGAGATATTTAGCAGCACGACTCAAACAAGACAAACCGCAGATCATGCTTCTCCAAGAAACCAAAATCCCAGGACAGAAAATGGAGGAAATCCTTAACAAAATAAAGCCAAGATATGACCATGTCACTATAGACCCCAAAGGCAGTGCAGGAGGAATAGCTATCCTCTGGAACCCAGCTGAAGTCCTAGCTGACTGGTGGATAGGAATGCCCAGAATCCTCACTGGGAGATTCAGACTAATAGGTCAAAGTGAATGGGTTGCAATCTCAGCTGTCTACGGGCCCCACACCCGCGCAGACCGAGACCTGTTCCTCACTCAGCTGACTAAGCTCCGAAGTTTACACCAGGAACAGAGATGGATCCTGGCTGGGGACTTCAACTTAATTGCTTCTCGAGAAGAGAAAAAAGGTGGAATAAGTAGGGAAGACACAGAAATGGAAAGATTCAGGGAAGTGCAGACAAAATTAAGAGTAGTAGATATCCCAACCATCAACGGAAAATACACATGGAACAACAGAAGAGGTGGCACCAAACAGATAGCTTCCAGACTGGACAGATTCCTCATTTCAGAACCCATAATTGAGCTAGATATCTTCTATGAAGCCTCTATCCTACCCTCAGCAGGGTCGGATCACTGGCCAATAAAACTGGAAATAGCCTTAAATAATCAGAGCAAAAGGAGACCCTTCCGGTTCGAGTCCTTCTGGCTCCGAGCCCCTGACTTCCTAGATAAAGTAAAAGGATGGTGGCAGGACAACAAAAGCGGTAAGGAGGGCCTCAGCAAAATGCGCTCCTTCCAGCAAAGGCTCAAAGAAATTAAAAGCAAAATTAAAAAGTGGAACAAGGAAGAATTTGGTAATATCCAGCAGGAGCAGGGCAAACTCCAAGCCAAAATGGAAAGAATCCAGCAGCAAATCATTATGGACGGTCGAAGCCAGGCCCTTGCAGAGGAGGAAGGGAGAGTAATCACACAATTAGAGGAAAGGAGAAAACAGGAGGAAATCTTGTGGAGGCAAAAATCTAGAATCCAATGGCTCAAGGAAGGTGACAGAAACTCCAAATTCTTCCATAAAGCCATGATAAATCACCGCCAACACAACAGAATATTCTCCCTAAAGGACAAGGAAGGAAACAGAGTGACTCAACAAGAAGAAATAGAACATCTTTTGGTGGAGCATTTCAAAGGTATTCTCTCTGAACCAAATATTAACCGAGCTGAGGACATAGACAAAATCAGCCACCATATTCCCAAGAAAGTCTCTAGAGATCAAAACCTGGCCCTTCTTCGGAAAATCTCCAAGGAGGAACTGGAGGAAGCAATTAACAAAATGGCCAAAAATAAGGCCCCAGGTCCCGATGGATTCACTATTGAATTCTATCAGGCAACGTGGAGCTTCATAGGAAATGATCTACTTGATCTAGTGGAAGAATCCAGATGCTCCAAACGCATGCACCAAGGCTTGAACGCCACCTTCCTGGCGTTAATTCCTAAATCTGGATGCTCAGATGAACCGCAGGGTTTTAGGCCCATCTCACTCTGTAATGTGGTTTATAAAATTCTTGCAACTATCATGGTCAACAGGCTTAAGCCCATCCTGCCGGACCTCATAGCCCCAGAGCAAACTGGCTTTGTCCAAGGAAGGCAGATCACTGATGGCATTATAGTCGCCCAGGAAGTGATCCATTCCCTGAAAAGCTCCCGAGCCCCAGGCATGCTTATCAAATTGGATCTGGCCAAGGCGTTTGACAGGCTCAGCTGGGTCTATCTGGAAGGAATCCTAAAAGCCTATGGGTTCGATCAACGTTGGATAAAATGGATCCTGTCAATGGTTAGCTCCCCCGTCATGTCAATTCTCCTAAATGGCTCCCCCACCGAAGCCTTCACTCCTTCCCGTGGGCTAAGGCAGGGCGACCCCCTGTCCCCTTTCCTCTTCATCCTGGCTGCAGATGGCCTAGGCAGATTGGTTAAGGCTCAGGTTTCTAAAGATCAGATAAAAGGCCTCCGCATTTGCGGGGATGATATCCCGGTCTCCCACCAGCAGTTTGTGGACGACGTAATGCTCTACGGTCAGGCCACCCTCAAGGAAGCCCAAAAAATTATCAAATCCCTTTCCCTATTTAGCAGAGCCTCCGGGATGGAAATAAATAAAGGAAAATCGGAAGTGTTCTTCTTCAACACATCCTTGGTTGTCCAAAGGTTCCTGGCACGTACTCTAGGCTTCAACAGAGGATCATTCCCCTCCAAATACCTGGGAATCATGTTAAATGAGCACCAATTCCGGTCGGCCAACTGGAACCTGCTAATCAAGAAAATCCGCAACAGAATGGAGAACTGGACCCACCGTTCGCTAAATGCCCCAAGTCGGGTAACCCTATTGAAATCAGTTCTGCAGGCAATCCCAAACTACCAGCTCTCTTGCCAAGCAATTCCTAAGGCTGCGAGCCAAAAGCTAGTCTCCCTGTTCAAAAATTTTCTCTGGCAAGGGACTAGCAAAATCAAAAAGTGGGCCCTTATCTCTTGGGAGTGGCTATGTCGACATCCCAAAGCCGGCGGGCTCGGACTTCGTGACCCCTTTGCCCTCAATCAAGTAATGGGTGCGAAGCTCTGGTGGCGGTGGCTTCAGGGGGGCCCAGACCTGTGGAAGACACTCTGGGAACGAAAATACGACGAAACAGGGGAAATAGAAGACAAATTGAGAAGCATGACAGAAACCAGAGGTTCAGCGATATGGAACCTAGCTAGAAGCAACAAGAATCTGATAAGGGAGCACAGTTTCTGGGAAATCCGGGAAGGAGACAAAGCCAGATTCTGGGAGGAATCCTGGCAACAAAGAGATCGCCTTAATCAAAAGGACAACCTCCATGCCATCCTCACTTTCTCGACCCAGGCAGGGGCTACAACGGTTGGCAATTTCTGGAAGCAAGACGAGGAAGGATCCTGGCGCAATTGGAAATATAAAGACGACTGGGCAGGAGCGCCCGAAACAGACAGTTGGCAGGATTATCATACAGAGATGGCGTCACGGAAAATAGCCAAGAAATCGGGGTCTGACATTCTCAGGTGGGGCAAACGCATACAAGGAAATTTCACTACAGCTGAAGCCTACTACCTTCATTCCAACAACAACCTACCGGAAAATAACCAATGGAAAAATCTCTGGGAAATTAAACATTGGCCTAAAATTTCTTTCTTCATTTGGACAGTTCTACACGGTAGAGTGCTTACCTGGGACCAAATCCTGCGGAAAGGTAGCCATGGCCCGTCCCGCTGCGCCCTTTGCCTCGCCCAAGAGGAAACCATGGAGCACCTGTTGAACCGCTGCTCCGTCAGCTCCTCCCTGTGGAGCATCCACTGCAATTTGTTTGAGAGACAACACCGCAATCAGCAAAATATTGTGAGCACAATCATCAATTGGCCAAAGAAACCTTACCTGAACCCGGTTGTCAACCGCGCCTGGCTCCTCTCCGCTGGATTCCTCCTCTGGAATATCTGGAAAGCCCGAAATGGGGCCATTTTCAAAGCAGAAACCAGATCTATGGCTGTAATCTGGGAGCAGGTCACCAAAAACCTCCGGGAAACAATCCTTTCGGAATGTTGGAAAGACGACGACTGGAAAGCCTCGAATTTGGAAGAAAACATCCTGATAAAACTGGAAATCAGACAGAGTATGGTAAACTGCAGGGAGTCTCGTGCAGATACGGCCAAAGAGGTAACAGAAAGTAACCAGTACAGAGACCCTCCACCTGGGTTCACAAAATTGAACTTCGACGGTGCAGCCAAGCACAACCCAGGCGAGGCCGGCATTGGCGGAGTCTTCAGAGACGCGGAAGGAAACACTCTCAGAACCTTCGCGATGGACTGTGGGGAAGCTTCGAACAACGAAGCAGAGCTGCACGCTCTGAAACGAGGACTGGAAATAGCTCTCCGAGAAAACTTTAAACGACTCCAAATCGACGGGGACTCAAAGCTGGTAATCGACATAGTCAGGAAGCTCCAGAAGCAAATCCCAGCGGAGAGAATAAGCAAAAGCTGGCGAACCACTTGGCTGATATCCGAAATTGGAAGGCTCATTTCGAAAATTGAATATCTCCTCCCGACTCACACCAGGCGTGCAGGTAACAAGCCGGCAGATTGGCTTGCGAATTGGGGCTGCCGAAACCGCGGCAAGGAAATTGATAGCGAGGGTCTGCCTCTTCTGCAACAGGAAGAGCAAAACCAACTCCAGCAACTTCTAAATGACGATACGGGAAGGCAAAGCATGGGAGAAATGAACGGCCAAGATCAGGCGGCACGCAGCGGAGGCGGAGATCATCCACATCAGCAAGGCTCAGACAGCTCCTACGTGGGAACGGGCAGAAGGGTAAGGCAGGCACATGACAGGCAGGTGACGGGGCAGGACCAGAATGGCCGATTAAATGGAGAGGACATGCGAGCTGCGGCATCATTAAAGAAAAATCTAGAACCAGCTCCGGAACTCGAGAGAATGAACAGGGAAAGGACGACAGATGGCAACAGAAGTCAAGTCGGGCTACGGCAAGAGCAGCCGGACAGAGAAAGGTATGATGATGCATGATATGGAAAGGACAATCCATGCCACATTCCGAGATGGTTCAACCGGTTGGCGTGACGGAAAATTAAATGAACCAACGGAGGCCGGAATTCCCTTAAGCCAAGTGGTGGCATGCTCGACACGACATCGAGTTAATAAACCCAAGCAAACAGATGGCAGGCTCATTTCGAGCAGCAAGGAGAATGACAAAGAACGGAAAGACGCCTGCACATCTCTGCGATCAACCCTCCTCGTCGGCCTCAGCAAGGAAAGGTGGTATGTTTCCCTCTGTCCTCGTCCCTCCGGCATGCAAGCTAATTTTTCTGGTCTCTTGGTTTGGTTGAATATGCTATGGCCTTGCAAGCAGAACCCCTGTAGCAGAACAGTTATGGCTCCCTCGAACTCCTTCTGGCTCCTCCTTCCTCAGTCCCTGGTTGGGAAAGTCCTGATTTATGATAATGTCATGTCCTGCTCAAAGAGTCAGGCAGTTCGGGAGACTCCGCCGAGCCTCGCCACGCTTCTCTACTCCCTGGTTTACTTCTGCGGCCGGCTCCAATTCTGGTCCTCCATCCCGCTGTCCAAAGCAGATTGGTCTCTCTGCTCTGCAGTCTGGGATGTTCTCCGAACTCCTGTTAATAGATGGCGGGTCCTCTACCGTCGAGATCATTCTGGCCCTGCTCTAAAGTCAAGAATGGCTTCCCAAGCTATGAACGCTGCCAGCATAGACCAGACTCTGTCCAGGCTCTATATCTCTTGCACTGACTCTCGGCTTTCTGATGTGGCAGGTAAGACCAGAGGAAACATGGCCCCTAGAAGGAACACCCCTAAACAGAAGAAGGAAGCCGGCACCAGCAGCCAACCAAAAAAAAGAGGCAGAAAGCCTGACTTAGATAAACTCCTTCAACTGATCGACGGGTACATGTCTGGCATCTCTCCTGAAGTTCGCGCTCTCATCCATGAATGGGAACGCGAACTGAGGGAAATAAGTGCGGACCAGGAAATTCCCCGCGAGGACTGGACTATAATCTCCGACCCAGGCACTTCCAGAGGCAGGGACTCGCTATTCAATAGAACGTTACAATTCTACTGGATAATGAAGCATGTGGTTGGCAGGGCCATGGAGGTCAACCAAGCGGTGTGCGAGGAGGAAGATGAAGAACGCAAGCAAGCAGAAGACCTCCTCAAACGCCAACTGACGGATGAATCTGCCTCCATAAAAAACATTCTATTGAAAGAACTCGCGGCGGTCCAAGTTCAAGTCTCCAGAAACCATCTGATGCTCAAAAACATAGAGCAATTGACACTGGAGCTCAAATGGGCTATTGAGCAGAAGATCCTGAAGCCGGGCGACAGTGACTCCAAGCATGCCCCGGTGAATCTGTCGGATGAAGATTAATGGTGTGTTTATTTCCATAAAGTTTTGTGATGAATTTGAACGTCTGGGTTCCTTCCACTGCTACAGTAGTCAGTCTAGCTTTGAATAAGCAGAATAGTGGTTATGATAGGAAGAAAGAGTTAAACATTTTTAAATTTTGGTCGGGCTTTCAAGCCAAAAGGTGGCGGTCTGGTTTCCCTCGGGCAGGCCAGCCACCCGAACTCTAGTATAACTGTATTTTGCTGTTTTTTGGAATGAAGATGCCTAACCTTACAAAAAAAAAAATTATCGCTGCATTGAAATGAATTAAATAAAGGAAAATATCAAATATTGAATTAAAAATAAATGCCAAAATAATCTAGAAATGATTATTGTAGATTTGCTCGAATATAAGCCAACTGCTCATGTATCTCTATACAAACAACACATAGAAACCAAATAAAAAACCAAAATACAATTTACAAATGATCCATTAACCAATAGAGTAAAAATATTGAGTGAATTCTTGAGTAGGTGATGTAATTTTTTGACTTTAATACCATGGGCATGGCCTTTTCTACCCAGTGGCGTCCATAGCCTTGACAAGGATACCCTTTAATCCATATTTAGATGCTAGGATCCCATTTGGACCATTACAGGTTCATGGTTTAATATTATGATTATTAGGCATTGGGAAAGTAGACCCAAAATCCTCTTAAAGGCATAGATGACACGTTGATTATGAAAGATTGTTTAATTTTTTTATTAAAATGTTGATTTGGAATCTCAAATTCCATAGACGGAGACACTGCAACCATCAGGCGTGTATAACCTCAATAAGGACGCCTTTTAACCAATTTTACCTGAGTGCTTTTATCCCAACATATCAGACAATGTGAAGTTTAAACCTAGATTATTAATATGTCAATTCCAACTAAATTATCTAGCCAATGGGGTAGCATGTCTAAAATTCTCCTCAAGAGATGGAATGGCATGACAAGTATACATATTCACCAACTTCAAAGTGGTTATACTCAATATTAAAAAGATTTGTTGATAATGCCATGAATCCTTTTAGCAACATGAAATTATCGATACAACTAGTTTCTGTAGCGCTAAATTGAACAAAAATATTTGAACATAAAATTCAATTATTGCTACAACAAACAAATCAGATAATCAGGGCATAAATGAAAATCATCAGTTATGATACTTCCTTGAGACAAATTTTAAACATGATTAATGATATTTAGGTTATGGAATAAATCAAACAAACAAAGAAAAAACATAAAAAATAAACTAAAAATTCAAAGGAAAATTAATATTTACAAAGAGATGAAATTCTCGAAGGGAATCAAGTAAAACAATTTTTCAAAACCTGACTATTGACTGGAAGATAATCTTCCCAACCTTCCAAAGTTCGCAGACAAAAAGTACTGGGAGAAATATTTTATGTAACAATGAATGATCCTATCCATAATCTCTAAAACTTGGAATGTTCTCCTTTATCTTCATGGGATTTTTCCCATTTTAAAACCAAGTCTCCTACAGTATTTTTGTTAAAAGAATATTTGCTATCAAAACAACATTTAACAACTCGTTGGTGTTGATGCAATTTATGTCATGAATGTTCTCTTTATTCTTCTAATCTTAGTAAGGCATAAATCCTATTATGCATGGTAGAAGGCTTAACTTCTTGGACCTGTTGGGATAGTTGCAGAGAAGGAAGAAAAATATTGGAGGTAAAATGATTTCCGTGCCATAAAAAATGAAGAAAGGGGAGTTATCAATGGTAGCCTTGGGAGTGACCCTATCAGCCCAGAGTGCATTAAAAATGGTAGTGTGCTAGTTCTTATGGTGCTCAGAAACGATTTTTTAAAGATTTTAATTAAATTTTTATTTGATGACTTAGTGAAATTGTTCCCCTGAGGGTAATAATTCACTGAGTATTAAGTTTAATTCCTTTATCAAAAGAATAAGAGTAAAATTCATGAGAATAAAACTAAGAGGAATCGTCAAAAACCAGTGATTCTGGAACCCTAAAACGAGTAACAATATGTGAATCCAAAATTGAAATTATATGTTTGGTATTGACTACTCGTAAAGGTATTGCTTCCACCCACCTTGTAAAATATTATGTGGATGTTAGGATGTATTTGTGTTGCTGGGAGGATGGAGGATTCACAGGACCAATAATGTCAATGCCCCATTGTTGAAAAGGAGCTTCAATAGTAATAGGTTGAATGAAAGAGCTAGTTTTGTAGCCCTACCAACGGTATTTTGGTAGGTTTCACATTTACTTGGTAAGGCATGAGAATCCTTAAATAATGTGCGCTGATAATGCCCAGCCCTTAGAACTTTGTGGGAAGTGGTATCACCACCAAAATGGACACCAACAAGACTTGAATGGAGCTTTTGTTTAGGTAAATCGTCTCTACGGATAGAGACAATCCCTCTAGCCCAATGAGTGGGACTAGCTACCTACATGACAATCTACAAGACACTTTCCTAAATTACAATCGAAATGAGGGAGAGGAAGATGGCCTACCTCGTTTTGATGCTATAACACACTCCTTTGTTGAAGATCTCGAATCGCTCTCTCCTCAGGCTCAGCTCTACTGCTCATAGCGTTTGAATACCTGCACAAGAGATCAAAGAAATAATGAAGCATACAAATGCAACAAGAATAATTGAAAGTAATCTAGTTAACAGATCAAGGAGCATTAAGATAAATTATGCATTAACACAAACATTTATGGAAAGTGAACCAACAATTGTATATATTAAGGAAATAAAGGAGGAATCATACAACAAAGCCTTGATGTCAATAAGCTCTCCTTGAGTGAATTTCCAAGTCAAAGATCAAGCTCTCCAAGCCAAATGAGTAGCATGTAGGCACTATCTCAACATAAGGGTGAAAATAATCAGAGACCAACCATTTGGGAATGGGAGAGGATGAATATATAGGCAAGGAGAGGGAGTTAGGATCTTTCCAAAGATAGGGGAAGGCCCTCATCTCAAGGAGGTAGCTCATAGGGATAAGATCAAAGGGAAATATTGGGATAATTCGACCACATCCACATCGAACAACCTCCAGCTCATCGTTCTGGAAGCCTTTAGATCATGAAGCTTCTTGTCCTCTTTGGGAAAACATTCCTTTTGGGGATCACTGTGAGTATCCAAGTAAAAAACGCGCTGGCAGCGCGAGGCTAGTATAGTGCAACTTTCCATCAGAACTAGTTGCCAGTGTCATAACCGCGCTGGTCCTGAAATTAGGGTTTTAGAGCTTACTTTTCCAGGGAAGGCTCAAGGTATGTTTCCATTAGTTTTTTAGGGAGGATCTGAACTGCATATCAGGATGGGTACACTACATGATTGCCAAGTTTTGGGCACTTCAATGTATGATATAGGGAAGTGCAGGAGGTGTGACAAAATACTAAGTAATAGATGCCTCCTAAAGCATGAAGGCAGAACAGGGAGTGATGGCTGAGATGCTTTACAAGATTTTGCAAGGACGATAACAAACACTGTCTAAATACCTAAAAATCAAGGATGCATATGCATATAAATATCTGATATCAAAACATGAATCCACGGTAATGATCCAGATAGAAAGGACTATGTGAAAATATCCATGGCATGGGTGCAACCATCTGAATCAAAAGGATAGCATGTAAGTCTAATATCCAAGGTATGAATGTAGCCACCCGATATATAAGGATCACCATCATCGTAAATATAAAGTCCCACGGTATGGTCACAACCATCTGTGTAGAAGAAAAATGTGTACAATCATGAACAATACATTACTCCACACAGCCTAAGTCATATCAAACAAAACTTAGGGTCTTGCGCTCCATCCCTAACCCAATCAAAGTATGAATTCTAACATGCGAATGAATGTGTTGAAGTTGAACATGCTAGAAAACCACCTGATTACTGGCCAATGATGTGGACTGTTAACAAGCACGAGAAGAACCACCAATAATGACAATGGCTCTCAAGGTACAATAGTACAATCCATGAATGTGGAAATGAATATGAATTCAAACACTCATGGAATCATTCGATCAAAGGTCAATGATGAAAACCTATTGTCAGATGCGAAGAACTTGCCATTAAGGCATGCAAGCTCTAAGGTACTGAAAGGGAGTCTCTAAGTCACTTTCTTGGATAATGAGCTGAAGTTGACAGGAAGTGACCTGTTGAAGAGGGCCATGATGATTCCCCCATCAGCGACACGAAATGAGGAATAAAGTGCAATGAATGAGTATGATCCAAGACTATAGCAAAGGGTCAGACAATGTATAGGTAATAAGATGCAGATAGGACTTCTCTTAAACATATAGATGACACGACTACGGAGTGTGGTAGAATTTGACTCAACATAAGACCAACAGTCATGGTGACGAAATGGAATAGTCAAATGAGAGGAAAAATGGATCACCCAAACCCGAAAAGACAAGTGAATGAGTGAGGATATCCCAAACCTAACACAAGAAACAAATGAGTGTCATGTTCAAGAGCGACATGCTGCCTATACAATAGATGTTTCACTTTCATTTTCCCCACTATTTCTAGCAAGTACCCAAATTATTTTTTATCACAAGCTTGAAGGGGATAGCATATGCTTTTCACATAAGTTCAATATTTGAATGAATCCATCCTAGTAATTTTTACGAGCCTTAGGAAGGAGAAACTCGGTCTCGTCATGGTGACAAGTCTTTTGCCGTATAATTTTTTATGAGTCTGACAGAAGAATAACTCGGTATATTTTTCATATTTAGAGAGTTTGAAAAAGAGATGAAAAAGAAAACTCCATCATGTCCCTTTTTGTAATTTGTCTCTCGAACTTGAAAAGGTAGAAAACAATATTCGAGAGAACCTCTTGACCATATCGACCAAGGTGTACCTTTTTTGTAAATAGTCAATCTCAACTTGAAAAAGGGGTAAACATATACTAAGACGACGTCAATTCATTTAATTTAACAAGTTCAAAAAGACAAGTACTCGATGATCTTTTCATATTTCGAGAGTTAGAAAAGAGCTTAAATATGACTCCAGGGGGTTCCTTTTTTGTTTATTTTTAACGAGTCCAAAAAAGAGATAAAACAAAAACTCGTTGAATCAGTGAAAAATGATCCTATAATCACCAAAAAGAACCTGTAACTGCACAGAGACAACCACACATCATTGGTATCGAGGAAAATAATAAAATATTGGAAAAAATGTGTTTAAAAACTTATAAATAGACCAAAAGTAAAACATTTTTACCATTTCACTTGGAGTAAATTGGAGAGTGGATTTTACCCTATTTTCCTTGATTCTTCAAGCAAGCAGTGTCAAAGATCCAGGGCACCATTTCACGAACCATCAGCTGCAGGTAAGAGCTCTTCATTTTCTCTTTCTTTTCATTCTAATTTCATGCCATTTCATAGGATTTTTGCTAGTTAAAAGGGAGGATTTCAATTTTTAAAATCGAGGGCGACCAACATGAGTCTACTCATTGGCTCTCAAACTTCTAGTGCAAAAACAATTAAAACGGTCACGCTAGATGTAGGGTGAGAAAAAATAACGATAAATCCTTTCTCTTGATTGATTTTTTTGAGTTTTGATCCACAGAAAGGCATTTAATCAATGTATATGGTTTGTTTGCAGGAGATTTCGACAACATGGTCATCGAATGGAAGGAAAGGGGCCATGAGGCAGAAGATCACCAGGCTGCCCAAAGCATTGAATGTGTTAATGCTTTGAGAGACTGCAGGTTATTGAAATTTTTTTGAACCCCAGGACTCAGAGCTCAAAATGAGCTGCTACACTATCTGATTAGTCTATGGGATGTTGAGTGGCATATATTCATCATTGGAGACCAAGAAATAGAGCTAGAAGTAGATGATATCTACTTCATTACTAGATTTTCTAGAAGAGGGGAAAGATTCCAACTCTTTGGATCCCGTGGTGGAGGTGAGAGCACTAATACCTTAATCAGAAGGCATTGCCCGAGTGCAGATACAACTATGAGCAGGAAGGTGAAGATAACAACCATCGACAATCGTCCCTTAAGGATAATTCTACACACCATGGCTCGTATAGTTGGCGCACAATCTTTTCAAGTGATCTCGAAATCACAATTCCAGTACGCAGTGGATTGCCTTGCTCTAACAGTGTTCAATTGGTGTGAGGGGCTACTGGTCAACATGAAGAGACAACTAACCAAAGGCAAGTTGGGAAACTTGAAGCAGTTCGGCTTTGGTTCGATTTTGGTCACTTTATTTTTGGAGTGTGTGCCCCTATTTCGGTACCAGTGGGTAGAGGTGGAGGATCCAATTCCATAAGATCTGAGGCTACTTAGTTCGAGTGAGATCATGCCTCGTGGAGGAGGGGGCCATCAGATGCATTCCCTTTGTCTTTCTTTGGTTGGGTGTGCCAACAACTGATTGTTGTGGATGAATATACCTATGCAGGCATGGATTTCAGAGAAGATCCAGGTCTGCCTCTACCATTAGGTGAATAGTGGACCGATGCAAGTAAAACTTATTTTTGGATTTTTTCGAGTTTTATGACTTTTTTTGTTTTGTTTTGTTTTGTTTAAAGTGTATCTGAGGGTTTACATGTGATAATTGTGCAGATGTAGGACCAGAAAGGCCTCCTGGCATGTCGCCAATAGAATGACGAGTAGCACGTCAGATAGAAGATGCTCCATACGAGAAAGGAGTAGATCCTATGGTAGAAATGGAACGAAATCTGGAAGTGATTACTTGAGTGATTCCAGAACATGCGACTAAAGGTGACGTGCCACTGTGATACTAGAGCCATATAGTAGGGGTGTCTGCGAGACCGCGTTGACTGTTAGGCCGAGTGATCAAAGCGGTCTCATGCTATCGCGAGCATCATGTGGGCGAATAGTCGTTTCTAGTTGTGTTTTTCTGCACTATTGTATTCTTTTGAAAGCCATGTGTCCTAGAACACTTATTTGATAGACGTGATATATATATATATATATATATATATATATATATATATATATATATATATATATATATATATATATAGAGAGAGAGAGAGAGAGAGAGAGAGAGAGATGCATCCATGTTTCTATCTGCTACCTATGTGTTCATGTATCATGACGATGCGATCAATTTTATAAGTTACGCAAATGTCTATCAAGAACATAATTTGCTAATGCATCTGTTAATGTATTCAAATTTCGTGGAATGTATTGATAGGTAATATAATCAAAATTTCTTTCTAGTAATCGAACACGTAGATACATATGCAAAATTTGTGGATTTCTTACTGAGTAATGACTATTCAATTGTAACACAACGAGTTGTGAATCTAACTTAACAACTAAATTTCTAATGCTAAGAGCAACTGCTTTTGATAATAGTTCAATAAATTCACTGCACTTGGCAATAGTATTAGTTGTTCGTCCCAGTAAAATACCTTGTAAATCATTCAACTCGCCATCAAGGGTGAAGAGTGCCCAAGTTGTGGAAGATAGGTTCCGTGTGCTACGACAAGCACCATCAGCAAAAACAACATAATGGTTTGATAACATCTGCAAATTGAGTAGAACACAAGGTAAGCAGAGGGAACATGTCTGCAAAGAAAACAATCACACCAAAAAATCAAAACTGCAGACCAATGAATTCACACACTAATGTACAAAAGTAATTACATGGAACTCACACATAATAATTTTTCAGATACAGCCCGTTGCGAGGCTGTGATAACGCATTACCTTCATATTCAACCAGCTCATAAGTGCCTTTTTGCAAGACACGTTTAACGATGTATGGCCCATGCCACATAGGTTCGAACTTCCCAGCTCCCAAATTATCGTTGGCTTGGTCAAAGAGCAAGACCAAGTCACCTTCAACGAAAAATCGTGGAGAAACAATTTAATCAAAATGAGCTTTAACTCATTTTTTCTGTGGTTCGATCACCATCACAGTAATATGAAGGGTCTCATCAAGCCTCTTGAGATAAAGTGACCGCTCCTCTTCAGGTGAGGTAACGTAGAGTAGCTCGATAACTAGGTTTAACGAATGAATTTCACACTTGATCGATAGTGTCGCCTCTAAACCATATACCAATTGGAATGGAGTGAAACCAGTGGATGTCTTAGCTGAGGTTTGGTAAGCCCAAAGAGCTGAGAATAGCATGAGATTCCAATCCATTTTGTGCTTCCCAATGGTACGTTGAAGCATAATAATCAAGACTTTGTTAATTGCTTCAACTTGGCCATTAACCTCTGGGTAGTAAGGAGTTGAGATATCATGGCGAAGGCCCAACTGAGAAGTAATATTTGCGATCATGTACTGACAAAAATGTGATCCATGATCAATGACAATGGCTTGAGGGAAACCAAAATGGGTTATGACATGGTTAAAGAGAAAATGAGTATTAGTGATACCGTTAGCATTATATGTGGGCATTGCCTCGACCCATTTAGTAAAATAGTCGACAATGACGATGATATAGCCATGCCCCTCGGCTGAGCGAGTGTTACAGGTCATGAAATCTATGCCCCATTTAGAAAATGGGCCAATGGTAATGGCTGGGTGTAAGGGTGTTGGCGGGGCACACTGCATGTGGTTATAAATCTGACATTCATGGCACTTTTGAACTTCCAAAATACAATATTTAAAGATAGAATGCTAGAAATAACCTACGTGAAGGATCTTCTAAGCAGTGGCATAGCTTGACATGTGACCAACACATGGAGTGGCAGTCATTCAAGACTCGTTCATCCTCTTCAAGTGTTATACATCTAAGAAGAACATAATCAACATCGAATTGGTACAATGTATCACCAATAATTTGATAAGGTTGAGACTGATGCTGGATGCGGTGTCAGCCAGATCAAGAAAACTCGGATTAGAGAGTTTGGGTCTAAAGATAAAAAATAATATATTTGTATCAAGGGTCGAGAGTGTTGATGAGAAACAAAGTTTCATACAAAATCTGCTCAGTTAAATCAGTGGAGGTGTTTGTAGAACGAAGGGCGCGGATCAATTCAGAAAAAAAAAAATGAGTGACTTCTTCGATTTGGCAGTAGTGAACTCTAAATCAAACTCTTGCAGGATAACAATCCATTTAGAGTATTTTCCCCCAAGAAATTGACGGGTCAGAATATAAGTCATGGGGTTACAGTCAGAAATCACTATGGTCTTCCGCAGAAGAATGTAATGGTGAAATCGTTGAACATCATGGACTGTTGCCAGAGAAAGTTTCTTAACATGAGTATATCAAGTTTTGGTGTCAACAAGATTTCGACTCAAATAATAAACCACATGTTCATTGCCATCATCATCATCCTGGACCAGCACCATAGCGATGGTACTTTTAGCGATGGCCAGGTATAGGAAATAATCACGGTGATAGTCAGGGCGATGCAATAAAGGAGTGTTTACTTTAGAGCATCGAAATATTTTTGGGAAATTTCATCCCAAATGAATGGGACACCCTTCTTAAGAAAGTGAGTAAATCCATTGGAAAGCTTAGCGTAATTAGGGACAAAGCGACGAAGAAAATTAGCCTTTCCATTAAAACTCTGCAATTGGTACAGTGACGAAGGGGGAATAAATTTACAATAGGCTCAACTTTCAGAGGATCTATTCGGATGCCTCCTTTTGACACAAAAAAACCCAAGAGATGACTAGATTCTACACAGAAGACACATTTATGTGGATTGAGATGGATATTATAGTGTCGACAACGTAGAAAAATTGCTCGAAGGTGGTCCAGATGGTCACAATGCTTAGCATACCAAGCTAGTAAGTCGTCTAGATAAGGTTGAACAATGTGTTTGATATCAGGAAAGGCATATGAAATTTCTCTCTGGAATGTAGTATTGGAATTTTTTAGATTGAAAGAGAGCTTCTTATAAGTAAAATTCCCTAATGGACATATGAAATTAATCTTGTGTTGATCAAAGGGTAATATGTTAACTTGGTTGTAACCAGAAAAGCCATCCATAAAAGAGAAGATCTCACTCCCAGCACACTCATCGATGATTTGATCAATAAAGGGAGTGGGATAGTTATCTTTAGGGCATGCGCGATTGATGTCATGGTAATGAGCACAAAATTGGATTGTTCGATGCTTTTTAGTAACATGTATGATATTAGATACCCAATCTGTCAATGGGATAGGGTAAATAAAACCAGCCTTTAGAAGTTTTTCAACTTCTCCCTTAATAGCAGTGGCTTTCATTGGATACACGAGACGGAGCCATTAACTAACAGGTTTCACATTAGGATACATGGGTATTTCATGCACCACAATAGCTGGATCAATACCAGGCATTTCCTCATATGACCAAGTGAAGACATCATGAAATTCTTTGAAAAGGTCAGTGTAAACCCTGATCTCATCAGGAGAACAAGAAACCCCAATGTGAATGTTCTCGACAATTCCAGGTTTAATGGAAATGTCGATCGGCATGGTTTCAGTAATATTTCCCATATTACCTTCGAGAAAAACTTTGTGCACCAGAACAGGTGTTTGAAGTGGATGTGTCGGGTTATGAGAAACAAAAGCTTCAAGATACGAAGGAATATCACTTAGACTTGGAAGAAACGAGGAACGATGATGGGCATCATTCCAAGGAGTTTTGTCAGGAGACATAACCTCAATAATACTCTTGTTGGTGGGGAATATATCATTCAAGGGATCCATAGAATCCCAAGAACCAAGCCAATGAGATTGTGAATAGGAATCCAGGTGCATACTGAGAACAACATGAATTTCTAAAGCGGTCGCTAAAGTCCAAACAACTTCTTGATAATATTGTTCAAAAGGACTTAGCAACATAGCATCACCAAACGAATCAACCTGAGCTAGAGAAGGAATGATCCACGGGTTAGTGGAGATAGAGATCATGTTGAGCGAGGTGACATGCGAAGGTGGGAGAGAAAAATTTCCCATTAAAGCAGACTCTTTAAAAATACCCGCCCCCACACTCTCATATTGAATATTGATATTTCCCACATATGGGACATTTCCATTCAAAGCACCAAAAGAGAAAAAGAACAATTGATCAACGATGAAAAATTTTCCTTCATGAGGAAAACGGAGCACCCGGAACAAAGAGGAAACCAAACAAAACATGGCATGGGTCCAACTTCTCCCAAGTAGAAGGTTTTAATTCAGGTTTGCATCTACAACTTCTACTTCTAACTCAACAATATTCCCTTCCAAGGTAATGGGAAAAATTGTTGCAATACCATAAGGACAGGAGCCTCTGCCATCAAAGGCCTCCAAAGTGTTTGGGAACTGGTTGAGACATGGAGAGCCAATAGATTTCCAACATGAAACAAACATGATGCAGGTGGAAGCACCTTCATCAATTACAATCCAATGGATCAGTTTTCCTTTTATAATAACTTGAATAAAAAATGCAATTTGATGAGGAAGACGAGGAACATGGTTTTCCATATCGAAAGTAATCAAGTTTGAATCAACAAGATCGATGCCTCCTATAGTAGAAACTAATGATTTTCGCTGCTTTCGACAAGTCTGGAGAACTTCCAAAGCAGACATCGTCGAAGGTGCTTGAGCTGAATATTCGATAATACTATAGTGTTGAGCAGCTCTAGCATTCAGATTATAGGATGAATTCCGAAACACACCTTTGGGAGGCGGTCAAGCGACAGATTCATTATTAGGTCTCTCGATATGGAGAGGACTAGAACTGCTTGGAGCGGAAGTAAAAGGTATATCAGTGGCTTCCTTTTCCACCATTTGCTTTTGAGGGGTTTGATAATCTTTCAATCGAGTGGCTACATATAGGCAGAGAACCCATCATCATGTAAACCTGAGAACCACATGAGGTAGAGGATTGTGGTTGCTCTACCATCTATGTCTGTTGAGATGGAAATGGATCTTTCAGAACAGTCAGAGTCCCTTTCAATAAATGACTAACTTTTGCACTTCGGGGGCAATCCTTGGTGTAAGCATCTTCCTCACAAATGAGGCAAGGATATTTCGGCTTTCGTTTGGAGGCATCATCATCAGCTGACTTAGGAGGATCCTGTTTTTGGGTATCAGAGTTTTCTTTTCCTTTACCCTTTTTCTTACCTTTTGAGGCTTTGTATTCCACGTTAGACTGGATGACGTTGACCTCAAAGGTTTTACCAGGATTTGATGGGTTTTTCAAAGGATGATTACAACCAGTATTCGAAACATATTTTTTCTTTGAAGAAGTTTTAGTGGAAGTTTGGGATACTGATCCAATGATACCATCAACAGGTGGCACATATGGAGACTTCAAAGATGTTGGATCCAAAGATGGCCTTCGAGCATCATGCAACATTTCATATAGCGTTCTAGATTGGGAATAAAACAAATCCAAATATTGGGCATGAGAAATAACTTGATCCTCGGTAACATAACCTCCCATTGCTATATCTGTAGCGATTTTGTTTACGAATGACTTGGTGAACCATTCGATCAACAACTCATCAGGGATTTCAAATTTGATGAGGCGACGTCGACGTCTCCATTCATGGATGTGATCAAAGATATGGGTCATGATATCCTGTTTCAGAGATGTAAGAAAGTGGGTACTAGTTTCATAATGAACTGGTAACTGGAAGTGGGTGAGGAAGGCCATTGCCAAAGAGTTGAAGTCTGCATAGGTAACTCGAGGCAATTTGATGTACCACTTTGCAGCAACACCTGTCAAGGTTAGCTGAAAGAGGTGGAGACGAACTAAATCGTCAATGTAGGAATTGAAATAACACCACAAGTGATATGTCATCACATGAGCTTGAGGTTCCTCTTTAGCTTTACCTTCAAATTTAGGGAAATCACTTAGAATTTTATTGGGAACTATAGGCCAATAAGGTGAATGAAGAATTGGATCATTAGTAAGCCTTGAGACATCGGGTAGTTCCAATGTCGCTAAAAATGGAAATTGTGGGTTAAAAGGCATATAAGGCCTTTGATAAGGCCAAGTCTACATGTTCCAACCTTGTTGGTAAGGATTTTTCCCCCACAGTGGAGGGTTTTGACGCCCCCACTGAGGGATACCTTGACCATAAGGTGGATTTTGTGTAGGGTAGGGTTTATATTGACCTGCCATAGGCCATTGATAACCATAAGGAAGATAAACATTGTGTGCGGCATATGGATTGTAAGGTTGTTGCACCTGTTGACCCTGGTAATAAATCCATTGGCCTTGCTGCAACAGGGGCTGGCCTTGTGTCTGCAAGATTTGACCTTGTTGATATACAGGTTGAGCTTGCTACTACAAGGGTTGACCTTGCTACTACAATGGTTGACCTTGCGGATACAAGGGTTGGTTGGGTTGTTGGACAAACTGTATTTGTTATTGCAAAGGTTGTTGAAACTAGTGCAAAGGTTGCTGCTACAATGGTTTCCCTTGCTACTGTAAAGTTTCCCTTGTTGTAGTAAAGGTTGTTGAACATTTCCTTGAGGGATTCCCTATTGGTACTGATAAGTTCCAATTGGGATTTGACCATATGCACTAGGAATAGGATTTTGACCAAGTTGCACATGAGGACTAGCTTGTGGAATATAAGGTGGATTTTGCAGTGCTTGTGAACCATATGGAACATAAGACTGTTGGAGAGGTATCTGGGCCATGTAAGGCTATTGATACTGGATATTACCTGCCCTGGATGGATCAATAGGGTTAGGAATACCACTAGGATTAGGTTGATTCACTCCAATCATGAGAGGTTGTGATTCACTCATATGGGTTCCACCTAACACAAGAGGGAAGTTTAGATTACCCCCCCAAGGCTGTGAATGAGGTAGTGGCATATTTTTTCCACTTGATAGGGGGACTGAGGAACTTACAGATGCATAAAACAAAACTATCAATTGCACTAGAATGGAAGGTTGAAATGAAGGTAACAGTTGTGATAGAATCATCGGTTGAATCGGAACTGAAGTAACAACAGTTTGCACAGGAATATGAGAGATCACGTTAGGAATAAACAGACCAGAAGTAGGCATAGCATTTGATGACTAAATTAGATTTTGGTACAATGAAGAAGCACTAGGAGTTCCTGAAACTAGTTGAGCCAAGGTTGTATAACCAAGTGGAAGCATAGGCCCACTATTTTCAAGAGGTGGTTGAGATGGAACTCTTCCTACATAAGGAAAGCCTTCCAGAGGAAAGTCATATTCAGATTCATTATCAACACTAGGAGTGTGAGTAGTAGAGATTTCCAGAGGACCTCGAGGAGAGGTTGGAATCTCACCTTCTAAATCCATAGGTGGAAACAACTAGCGAGGAGGAATCCAAGACGGATGAGGAGATAACTCCAAAGGAACACCCGATTGATCGTATGGACTATAAGGATGTTGAGGAGATATCACAATGGATCAAATAATGGATTCAGAGGATATAAAACAAACCTTTGTGGACTCTCAGGAGTTTCAGGATCAAACTCCTAATATGACGATGAGTCTCGAGATGGAGGATGAGAAGCAGGTGGTTGATGCTTGGGACAATTCTAAGTTCAAAGCCTTGAGCTTCAAGTGACTGCGAAAGCTTAAGATGAAATCCTTGTGAAGACCCTTCAGTATCAGACAATGAAGGGGAACTTTGACATGAACATGGTTAAGCCACGATGACTTTCTCTCAAGATCAAAAGGAGAAGAGATGATTCATTGAGGGCTGATTAAAATTAAACTTTACAAGTAATTACTTAATGTGAGGCCAAGAAGCAATTGCATGGATTCAACATGTTATCGTTGGTAGTTAATTTTATGACATGAAACCACAAATAAATAAAAAAGGGTAGTGCTAGGCAAGAGGGTTTACCAAGTATCGTGAACTGCTATATACACCTTAGTCAAAACCAAGGACTTGACGTACAGTGACCTATCTCCCCTAATTTTGTGTTCAATGTATCACGTTTACAAGGCAGCTGACTTGGTTACCTATGGCTAAAAGATAACAACCTAGTGGGGTCTCCCAATATATACTCAACGGTATAGGGAGCACAAGTCTGTGTTAGTGTTGTCTAATGCATAACCATTCGATGAGAGCGTCCTTATATACTTTCCATATTGAAGTGCCTCCTATATACCCGCAAGTACTGGAGAACCTTTGATATACTTCTATACTGGGATGAGATTTCACTCCTAGGATACAATGTAGGCAGTTAATGCCAACTACTATGTTTAAAGATGTCGGAACACATCTCTAGCCTAGACCTCTAGATATTTACGTTAGGTTACAAGTGCTCCTTAGGTCGATTGAAGTAAATTTTAAGTTTATATTCAATTAAGTTTCAGTTTGATGGTTCAACGATGTCACCTGAATTCCTATGATGCAATTAAATGATAAAAAATGAAATCTTTTCATTCAATGAAGGCTAGACTAATTAATGAAGAGAGACAACCAAATAATGCATCAAACAAGTAAAATGCATCAAAACATAACTCTTTATCTTTCCAATGAAAAATGTAAAAATGAAATCTACTCTTTCACTTTCACTAACAAATGCAATCCTATGAGAAACAAAAATCACTTTTCTTTCACTAAGATGCACTAATCTTTTGTTATTTTCCTTTCTCTTTGATTCAACAATGCAAACTAATGTAATGAGAAAAGGAAAAAATGCAATCTAAAATAGTTAAGATGAAAATTTCATTCACTTTCGGTTTCAAATGAAAATCGTTTCAAAAATACTTAAATGAATAAATCTTTCACTTTTCTTTGTGAAACAAAGAAATCAAAACAAGCATCCACTTTCAGTCCTACCAAAGGAAACAATTGTAAGCTATGTTTGACAATGGAGCAAAAGCAATTTTCAAAGCAGCAATATGACTCAATACTAATGAAAGTAATTTTACAAACATGAAGCAAAAGGAACTCAAAAATGGTGTTCTGACTGCAACAAGACTCCTAAATGGAAAGAAATCAATTTCACAGAAGCAAGCCAAGCAATGAGTGGAGAGTGACCTAGAAACCATAGAAGGAAATAAATCTTCAAACACATCAACAAAGCTAAGAGATAATTGCAATCACATAAGGATAACAATTAATACAAACACACTGTAGTTACATTGGAAAATCACCGACAGAGGTTGAAAACCACTGAAAACAAGAAGAAACCCTAATTTTCTTCTATCCTCTAAGATCAACGCGCCTGTTAAAGGAAAAAGGATGATGAAAGGTAGAACAATGCGATTGTAATTTTAAAATCATTGTTGTCAATGCTTCTGGCAGAGCAAAAAATGTGTTGAGTGAGAAAAATAAGGAAAAAAAAATATTCAAGATCAGAGCAAGCTTAACACTCTTAAGCAAAAACCAATGACTACAAACATATACAACGACGCACAAAAGCCAATAAATCGACAGTTGGTCAAACTCATCAGAGAATCTAATCGTAGGAATGAACGGAAAGGGTTATAGTTTCACCAATGGAGTTGCCATTTTGTTGTCTAGGTAAATCCTCTATTCAGATAGAGATGATCCCTCTAGCCCAATGAGTGGTACTAGAAACCTACGTGACAATATACAAGACACTTTCCTAAATTACAATTGAAATGAGGGAAGAGGAAGGTGGCTTACCTTGTTCTGATGCTATAACACACTCCTTTGTTGAAGATCTCGAATCACCCACTCCTCAGGCTAAACTCTATTGCTCACAACATTTGAATACCTACAAAAGAGATCAAAGACACAACGAAGCATACAAGTGCAACAAGCATAATCGAAAGTAATCTACTTAACAAATCAAGGAGCATTAAGATAAATGATGCATTAAGCAAACATTTATGGAAAGTGAACCAACAATTGTATATATTAATGAAATAAAGGAGGAAGCATACAACCAATCCTTGATGGCAATAAGCTCTCCTTGAGTGAATATCCAAGTCCAATCTCAAGCTCTCCAAGCACTCCTTCTCCAAGGCAAATGAGTAGCATGTAGGTACTATCTTAGCATAAGGGTGCAAATAATCAAAGACCATCCATTTGGGAATGGGAGAGGATGAATATATAGGCACGGAGAGGGAGTTAGGATTTGTCCAAAGATAGGGGAAGGACCTCATCTCAAGGAGGTAGCTCATAGGGATAAGATCAAATGGAAATATTGGGAGAATTCGACCACATCCACACCGAAAAACCTCCTACTCGTCATTCTAGAAGCTTATAGATCACGAAGCTTCTTGTCCTCTTTGGGAAAACTTGCCTTTTAGGGATCATCGCGAGTATCAAAGTAAAAAATGCACTCACAACACGAGGCTAGTATAGTGAAACTTGCCATCATCACTAGTTGCCAGTGTCATAGTCGCGGTGGTCCTGAAATTAGGGTTTTAGAGCTTACTTATTCAGGGAAGGCTCAAGGCATGTTTCCATCAGTGTTTAGGGACGATGTGAACTGCATATTAGGATGGGTACATTGCATGATTGCCAAGTTTCGGGCACTTCAAGGTATGACACAAGGAAGTGCAGTAAGCATGACAAAATACTGTGTAACAAGAGCTCATGGAGTACCCATTGGGGATCATCCTGTTCTAGACAACGAATACACTGTCATAATTTTTTTTTAAAAGAACATTGTGAATCAATGGATAAGAAGCATATTTCAATCTTAATACTTTTTTCTTTTTTGGATCAAGATGTGACAATGTTGTTCCATTTTGAAAATAAAATTTGATGTTGGCGTACCAAGAATTTGGATCGTCAGGAAGACAAAATGTTTCATTTTGCAACATAGTTATTTCATTATCTGAACAAGAATGTTGATTGGGCAAGTTAACAAATTCAACTACAAGATTACAGAGACCTTTTCCTTTTACTTTTAGGCAGGCTTAATCTCATAGTCATATTCCTGGAGAAGTTGTCATCTAATGAGCCCTCTTGTCTCCCAATTCTTTTTTTATAAGTAAATTTCTTACCTCTGCATAAGGAACTATTACTTTAGTTTTGGACTTAAGCAGGTAGGATATGAAAATGCTTTACAACCTTAAAGATTACAAAAGCTCATTTATCTACCACTGGGTAATCTAGTTTAGCTCCCTTAAAGGAAAAACTTATAAATGCAATGAGGATTTCAATATTAGGTTCTATTTTCTGGGTAAGGACAACAATGCAAGCGGAATCAGAAGACAAATTATATAAAATAAAATCCTTATAAAAATCAAAGCTTATAAGGACAGGTGCTTCAGAAATAACTTGTTTTATAGTGCTAAAAGGTTGTTTTTCTGGGTCAATCCACTTATAAACAACATTATTTTTTACGAGATCTTGCAGTGGTTTAACTATTTCAAAAAATCTTGGGATGAATCATCGAACAAAGTTGATTTTACCAAGAAAATACTGCATGACCTTTTTAGAATTAGGAGGTAGTAAAATATCAATGGCATGTGTTCTTTTCATATTAATCATAATACCTTCTTTTGACATGATGCAACCTATCAATTTTCCTTCTTTTACCACGAAAATCAATTTTTTTGGATTGAATGAAATGCCAAATTTTCTACAATGCTCAAACACTATTCTAAGATAGGTAAGGTGATCAGATCTATGTCTTAAATAAATGGTAACATTGTCTAAGTAAATGACCACAAATTCATTAATTAACCCTCGAAAAACAATGTTCATTGCCCTCTAAAAAGTTGCCCCAACATATATCAAGCAAAAGGGCATATTTTTGTAGGAAAATGTTCCTCATGGAGTTCAAAAAGTTGTTTTTAAATGGTCAGAGGGAACCACCATAACCTAGTTATAACCTGAGAATCCGTTCAAAAGGGACAACATTTTAGAGCAGGAAGTTTGTTGTAAGATTTGATCCATGGGATTTATTGTGTAGTTATATTTATCAAAGGCTTTGTTGAGGTTTCTGAAGTCAACAAAAAGATGAATGTCTCCATTTTTATTTCTCACTGGAACTAAGTTTGCAACCCACTGGGTATGCCAAAAAAGGAAGATTATCTTTGCTACTAAGAGTTTGTTTAAATCACTCTTGACAATAGGTTCCAAACTAGGGTGGATTTTCCTAAGCTTTTGTTGAGATGGTTTAGTGTGAGGTTTAATGGGAATTGTGTTTTAAATAGTATTGGGGTCAAAATTTTTAAGGTCTTGTTGTAGCGGCTACAACCACCCTCCAAAATTTTGGCTCGCATGCAGATTTCAGAGCCTTTTGTGGATCCTGTGATCGACTGTTCCTTGGCCACTTATTGGTAAGCTAATGATCTTAAGCCCCCTCATTGATCTTAATATTTGTTTACATTCTCATATTTATGCAGTATGTGTCATCTTTGGGCATAAGGATTATTGTTTGTCATGAAAAGGGAATGTTGTTCTACTTTAAGGGGAAATCTTGTGCATATGGGATGTTCTCATTACATAGACATGTTTCACACTCACTTCACGCACTCTTTTCACGAAGGTTCTTGCATCAAGAAAAGTATGTTTTATATATTATGGATGGTCTATGTTGTATCACTAAGTGTTTGTGTATAATCATAGTCAAGTTCTGTTGCTATTTACATCTATTTCACTAATCTCACACTTAGTCGGTTTCGCGAGCAACCTAGCCTCATCCAACTTTCCGGAACTACACACTTTTCTTCTGAAACCCTCAAGATTTTTCCCTTGCTTGCTGGAAAAATGCAATGCGCAGATACACCAACCTCACTTAACATGAAAAATTGTTTAGTGATTTCCTCCAATGTCTTTTCCTAGCCAGAACCCATTGTCATAAGAAAATGTGCAGTATTGTCCCTCAGTTGCTTGGTCTGTCTTGCAATTTGAAATTGCATAGATGTGTCCTCACGATACCCATCCCACAGTAGTTCCCAGCATTTAGAAACTATGCAGTATTTCCTCTCAACTTCCCAATTTGCATTGCATTCAGAAACTGCACAAAGGTGTCCTCCCAGGACCCCATCCTGCAGCAGTGTCTTGCATCTTAGAACTGCACAATGTTGTCCTAGCTGTCCAATATTCCTTTCTCCTAGAAATTACGTAGAACAGCCCAACCTTTCTCTGGAAAACTACACATGGCAGGCTAGCATCCTTGCTCCTAGAAATTGTGCATAGCAGGCAACCCAACCTTGCTCTGGAAAACCGCGACGATCATCCCGATAGCAGTCAATATCCGTTGAAAATGCGTACATCTATCTCTCAGTGACCATAAGGAAAGACAACATTCCAAATTACTCTCAAGGAGTTGAGGAGAAAGACCAAGGAACCAATCCATGACAAGAGATCGGGACCGCATGCAAACTCTGTCGGATGCATAACCATCTAGAGGGTAAGTATGGTAAGTAAAGTACATATTTTTGAAGTACATCTCTTAGTGTAGCTTGAAGTACCGTTGATCATCGTCATATCACCCTGTCTTCAATTACATGCATGTTTGAGAGCACTAAAAGCCATTCCGCGTGTTTTATTTACATGTCTCACTCCCTTTCTCTTATTGGACCAACTATCATCTTTGGCATGTTGATTGATATGCGATGCTTGTGATCCGGTTCTGGTGATTTCGAAGGTTTGTCTTTGTGTGCATGAGTTGTTTTCGCCTTGTGAACATCGATCATACTCTCACACAAATTTGTAAGCACTGTCGCACAAGTGTCATCATGATCATCCGAAAATCTATCTCAAGTGTCGCACTTGTCGTTCTTAACCTTTAGACAATCCCACTAAGCACATGTTTGTCTTGTTGATTTGAGGTGTCTTTTTGTCGAGTCATGCTAAGCATGTGATCACAATGTAATGTACGCACAAGTTCACTTGCTCCCACACTTAGCCATTTTTCCTGAAAATCTTTCGACTGGACAACCCTCCTTCAACTGGAACCCGACTGAGCTACACTGCGTAGTCTCAGCCTCAGTAACCCTGCTCTACTACCTAGAACTGTATGGAGCTTGAGGCTATCCCCATGGGCAGCCTGCACTACGCAATCCTGGAAGTGAGCAAGATGACTATCTCCCAGAACTGCACAGAAGTTGTCCCTAAGTCTGATCCAATCTACACTTCCCGTAATATCACTCATCAAGCCTCCCTCTGTTCTAATGGAAACATGAAATGCATTGTGACTTGGGGCTACACTACTCCCCAAAACTACACAAAAGTTTCCTGGCTGCCTTCCCCACCTTGTCTGCTGAAACTGCATAGAGCTTGTGAGTCAGGCCTCTGCTTCCTGTCACTGCACTGTTCCTGAGAATTGCACATATCTGACTAGAAGGCCCCCTGCTAGCTTTCTCTACTCTCCATCTAAAAATTGTCCAATTTTGACTAGCAACCTATCTGTTTTCCCACTTTGCACTCATCCTAGAAACTACGCAAAACTAACTGCCCGAAACCGTCTCTTAGAAATGTATAGTTCTGACCAGCAGTGCCCCGCAACCCGATACAACCCCACTCTGGAAAACTTCACAGAAATCCCAGCCAATTCTTCTTGCTGCCTGCTCTGTCTTCCCAGAGAAGCTGCACAAATTCCCAGCTGGACCCCCGGATGACCTGCCCAGTCCTCATCTTAAAAACTGCACATCATTGCCCAGTAGTTCCCCGACACCTTGCCTTGTCTTCCTCCCAGAAACTGCGCAATTCTGCCTCCCAGCTGGGTTTTACCTTGCAGCTGTCATTGCTATCTCGGATTGCGCAAATTTTCCTCCCAGTGGCATCTGCGCAATTTTTCCCGACAGTGCTCTAGAGTCACGCATCCTGGCTGGAGTTGTGCTCTATGCAGTTTCAGTGCCTTATCCCTCTCCCGCTTACCTACACTAAAACGAAAAAACAATGCATCGTGATTGACTAAGAGATTTTTGGATTTGATGTCATATCGTCATGAGTGATTACATGAACATGTACATTGATGGATCATGGCGCAATGACGAACGCGATGAAGAAGGAGCGCATGCTAGAAGACTTTCTCGCAATTGAACATACAAGCGAATAATATGAGATAACAAGCAGAAGAAACACATGCATGTAACCATCTTGTGAATACCAACACCATTGAAGACCCCACAACACCAAGCTATGCGTAGATGAAGATAAAGTACATTCAAGGACACATCCATCACTTAACAACACAACAACTTGACATGGACACCATAGTTAGCCAGTACATGTCAATAGTGTCATGTCGAGTTGTGTTATGAGTTGTCTCGACCACCTCACTACTATGAGCCATAACTGTTGTAATTAGATGTAATGTAAAGTGAAATTCCAAGTGTCATTAATGGGATGAAAACAATCATATGTAATGTAAAGAGTTATATGTAATGAAGTTGAAGAGTCATAAGGGTAGTCCAAGAGTCACAAAGGGGAATGTCAAGGGTCACCCCACCCTTTGCTATATATAGAACCTCATAATTCATAGAACAAGATTTTGGGAGCCAAGCTTTTGCTAGGCATTGCTTAGAGAGGGATTGGAGAGTATTGTGATGAGCCTTGGCTTCTCCACAATGCAGAGCAAGTATGTCTCTTTAGAGGAGCATCCAGTGTTGACTATAACGTTCCACTAATGGGGCTAGTGGTTGTCATGGTTGTATGTATGGATGGAACTTTCACTTTTATATAATATAATAGGGCCAACACATTTCATGCATATGTTTTTATTGTAGTTCAACTCTTCTGGTTACTTTATTGATTTATGTAATATTAACTTATGCATTTTATGTATAGACAATTCCATATGTGATTGTATGAATCTTAGTAAAGCATGTTGTTGGTTTAACTCATCACTTTGGATTGTCGACTATTCTGCTTTCTAGTTTGTTATGTCATTCAACTTATGTTTTCCTTTCAGGCTGTGTAATATTATAGGCTTCTAAGGGATACACTTCTTTCCCCCTCTGTGTGTTGGAACCTCCCCATGCATCTCTCTTGACTCACTGCAAGGTCACACACTTGCTTCTGACAAGGATATCTTTCTTACCTTTGCATGCTATCGCAATCAAGGCATAGCTTTACTATCCATTGCTAGAACTGCTACTCCGAATGGTCTGAGGTCTAGTTGTGACTCCTTACCAGGGAGATCCCCTGACATGTTAGTGGGTCCAACACTATCAATAGGTCCTCATAATCCCAGATAAAAATATCTTTAAACTCTTTAAACAAACAAATAAACTATACCCTTTCATGAGGACTACAGTTAATGACGAAATTTATATTTTGAGGTTTTTCTTTAGTTCCCAAATTAATAATCTCATATTGCATGGTACTATTGTTGGTTTTACAAGTTATAGTTTTCCTAAATCTATCTTGCAAATCATAAAGTTTTTCAAGCCTAATAATAGGTCGAGGGATATAATTTTCCAAATCAACAATATCGTCCACTAAACATTGACTTGGAATTTGTGAAAAGTCATGAAGGTTCTTATCATGAGTCAATTTGTTAACCAAAATATCACAAAAGTTGTCTTTCGAATGGTAGAAATCCAATATCTGTTGGTCATGATCAAAGACTCACCAGTTAGTAACATTGTCAGTTATAGAAGGTCTAAACAACAACTCAACAAAAAAAGAATTAGGCTCAGACCCCTTAGCATGAATTTACCTTGATGCCACATTTGCTAACATATCAACTTCCTTATTTAAATATCGAGGTATAGAAATAATATTAAATGTAGAATTTTTTAAATCAAGTCCCATACCTCAGCTTGATATTTCATTAAATGGGATGAAAGACAATGAATGGAATTTTTTACCTGATTTATAATTATCTCAGAATCACCATATACTTTCGAGCACTGTATTCTGAGGTCCAAATCCTTTCTGAGTCCTTGTATGAGTGCCTCATACTCTGCAATGTTATTAGTGCACTCAAATTCTAACCTACAAGCTATGAAGATTTTATTTCCCCTAATATACAAAACGAGACAACCTGCACTTGCACATTCTTTAGACTTTGACTCATCACAATATAAAGACCATAATTCATATTTAGGATCATACTTAATTTCAATTAATTGTTTTTATTATCTATTGTTACTAATTCGTTGACAATTGACAATTCAGATTGTTAGGGTCCCACCCTAACCCCCTTATTTATGTAATGGGATCACGTCATAGTCAAGATTCAATAAAGCCCATATTAATAATTGTAAGTGGTTAATCCGCAATTAATGACAGAACCACAGTTAGTTGCAAATGGGCCGTAGTATTAGATAGATGGTATTAATAAAACCCACAGTATTGGCCCGTGGTATTGCATTTATGAGTCATATATAAAGGATAGATACTCCCTGCGAGGAGCATCGTGTCTTATTTTCTAATCGAGCTCTGCTCTATTAGAGGTTGCCCCCTCGAAGAGGCAAGTGAACATTACTCTCTGAATAATAAAATCATTGCTATTCTGTGTTCTGGGTATCTTTTCCGCGCATATTCTGTATTTGGGTATTATTTTGCAGGTTAAGAGCATAACAAGTGGTATCAGAGCACTTTCCAGGGCCGGTGGGATCTCCATTTCTTAGCAATTTTTTTTTTTTTGGCTAGAGACGTGTTTCGGCATCTTTAAACCACGGGATCTGTCATTGAGCACATAAACCTGCGGATTTGGGGAGGCATGCACGCAGGAAATACAAGAGGTGGTCACGTCTGTTGGACTCCCTTATAACCCCTGTGGGTACCCCTTCGAGTAGTAGCGCATTAGACAAAACCACGCACATATTGTCTTCCACGTACCCTCTGGGTATATCGGAAGCCCCCTAGGCTCCCTTGAAACCTCGCCATAGATAAACCGTCGGCCGTCTTGCGGCTACAGTACACCGAGAACAGCACTCGGGGAGATTACTCGCCCATACGATAGGGTAGTCGGGTTGTATGGCTAAGGGTACGGTCGATCCTCCTTAGTTAGAGCCCTGAAACATTGGGCCGAGTACTACTGCCAGACCCTTATGTATATTGCGATCTGTAGCACCTGACACTCCTCAAGACCATAGTTCCCTTTTCTATCGGGGGATCACACAACATCTCTTCCAGATCCGCCTTTGCAAAGGGGTGCAGCAGCAGCAGACATCAATCCCGCAGTCTCGAGTTCGCAGATCAACCATTCCGATCTATTAGATCCATCAGATCCATAGAAGTAGTCTCTTCCGCCATCAGATCCGCCATTCAGATCTCTCAGATCCACCAGATCGGAGTCGTTGTGAAGGGTTCCTATACCGGGGTATAATTTTCGTAGGACTTTTGGCCGCATTGACATTTTGAGGATTTGGCCACTGCAGTATTGATAAGGAAGGAGTAAAACTCCGTTAGGAGTTTTCAGAGAAAAAAAAAAAAAGAGTCTGAGATCTTTCGGGGTGCTTATTGGTGATCTAGCCCATTAGAATCAGGACGACGAGCTGAGCATGGTGGTACCATTCACTTCTTAGTGAAAAATTTTTAGGCGGTCCCAATTTTAAAAAAATCTGGTTGGTGTATGGTAGAAACTAGAGCTCAAGCGATGGCCAATGAAAGGATGGACAAACTTGAAGAATCAATGCACAACTTCCACCTTCAGCTTACCGAACTATGTAGCATGGTCGAGAAAATAGTCCCGAAGGGCAAGGAGCAAGCCCACGAGGAGGAGTATAATGGCACTGAACACAATGAGGGTGAGTCTAGCCACTCTCCTCACATCTGGCACACCCACCCACCACCCAGTCAGCGACCTCCAAAGTTGGATATGCATAAATTTGACGGTTCTCACCCGTCGGCATGGATAGCACAAATGGAGCAGTATTTCAAACTGAATCACATCTTCGATGATGCGACTCAGCTTATGTTGGGGAGCATGTACTTGGACAATAAAAGGTGGCAATGGTGGGAATGGCATCAGCGTTGCACTGGACCTTTTAGGACTTGGACCAAATTCACCAAAGCTCTTCAAGACCGCTTTGACCAGGAATCATCTTTTTTGGGTCGTCTTACTAAGCTCCGACAGACTGGTACAATGGATGAATATATTATAGCTTTTGAAGCCTTAGCCTTCCGCACTTGGGGTATCTCAGATGTGTTCTACATGGAATGTTTTATCAGCGGTCTTAAAGAAGCTATCAAAGCCCAAGTCCTACTGCACCACCCTCCCACATGGACGGAGGCTTGCAAGGTAGCTCGTAACGTGGAACGTGCATTAGCAGCCCAATACAATCACCAAAATTTCTCCGCTAAAGGTCGCCCCCCACAGGCTCACAACATGACTCAAACATTTAAGGTCCAAAAGGTGTCACCTGCGGAAATGGACGAAAGAAGAAAGCAAGGCCTATGTTACTACTGTGATGAAAAATAATCCCCAGGTCATAAATGCAAGGAGCCCAAATTTTTTCAAATTGATGCCACTGACTACAGCTCAATAGAGGAAGATCCACCACTGGAGGAACAGGAGCCGCCAGAAGAAGACAACCAAAAGGACAATGTCTCTGACGAACCAGTTATTTCGTTGCATGCATTGGCAGGGATTTCTTCCCCTCAAACTCTCAAAATCAGAGGTTTTATTAAACATCGCCCAGTAGTAGTCTTGATTGATAGTGGAAATACACATAATTTCATCCATCAAAAAGTCGCAGAAGCAGTGCATTGTTTTGTACGAGCAGTTTCTAACTTCCAAGTTCAAATTGTGGATGGAGGCACAATGAAATGTGAAGGCCACTGTGAAAATGTCAAACTTCAAATGGGGGATTATCAGTTGAAAACCCACATGTTTGCCATACACATGAGGGGTTGCGACATTGTCCTCGGCGCTGAATGGCTCCGCACTCTTGGGCCAATCACAATGGATTTCCAGGAGTTATATATGAGTTTTAAGCAGAACAACTACACACATAACCTCCATGGACTCCAGGTGGGAGCCCCCTCTATCATCAGCTCGCATAGGATGGAAAAATTGTTAAAAAAGGGCAATCATGGAGTTGTAGCTCAATTTAATGCCATCCAGGCAGTCGAAACAAAGCCTCTACCAATTCATCCTGAGATGCAACAGATTTTAAATAACCATCTGCCGGTCTTTGACAAGCCTCATGAGCTTCCACCCTCGCGAGGGGAACATGATCATAGCATCACCTTGGTTCCAAGGGCCCAACCCCGAAATGTGTGCCCATACAGATATCCGTTCACCCAAAAGAATGAAATAGAAAAAATCATCAAGGAACTTTTGGAAGCAGGTGTCATTCGTCCCAGCATTAGTCCTTATTCATCCCCAGTGGTCATGGTGCTCAAGAAAGATGGGGAGTGGCAGATGTGTCCCGACTTCAGGGCCCTCAATAAGTTGACAGTCAAAGATAAATTTCCCATCCCGGTGGTTGATGATTTGCTGGATGAACTCAATGGGGCTCAATTCTTCACTAAGCTGGATCTTTGCTTAGGCTACCACCAAATTCGCATAAAGGAAGTCGACATCCCCAAGACTGCTTTCAGAACTCATGAAGGCCATTATGAATTCCTGGTCATGCCATTTGGTCTTTGTAATGCCCCCTCTACTTTTCAGAGCCTTATGAACCACATTCTCAAACCATATCTCAGGAAATTTGTCCTTGTTTTCTTCGATGACATCCTCATCTATAGTTGCACTTGGGCTACACATCTTCAGCATGTAGATCTACTCTTGCAACTGCTCCGCAAGCATAAATTATTTGTCAAGATGTCCAAGTGTTCGTTTGGCATGGCAGAAGTAGAGTATTTGGGCCACATTGTGGGGCGTGAAGGTGTCAAGGTGGACCCCAAAAAGATCCAGGCAATGCAGGAATGGCCTCAACCTAAGACCTTGAAGAGCTTGAGAGGATTTTTAGGTCTCACAGGCTATTATCGTAAATTTGTCCACAACTATGGTCGCATAGCGAAGCCCCTCAGCCAACTCCTAAAGAAAAATTCATTCTTCTGGAATGAGGAAGCACAACAGGCCTTTACAGCTCTAAAAAATGTCATGTGTTCCACTCCAGTCTTAGCACTACCTGACTTCACCAAATCTTTTGTCATTGAATGTGATGCTTCGGGTACAGGTATTGGGGCAGTCTTAATGCAGGAAGGGTGACCGTTGGCTTTCACAAGCCAACAACTCAGTGGGAGGAATCTGGGCCAATCTACCTACGAGAAGGAAATGATGGCCATCTTACATGTAGTCAAGACCTGGCGACCTTACTTATTGGGGCGATGTTTCCAAATCCGCACAGATCATCACAGTCTTAAATATTTTTTGGAGCAATGCCTATCCTCCCCACAACAAAATAAATGGCTAGCCAAAATGCTGGGATATGATTATGAGATCATTTACAAGAAAGGGAAAGACAATAGTGTAGCAGATGTATTATCTCGCCAATTTGAGGAGGAAAGTACTCTGCTAGCAATTTCCCTCCCCATTCCAGAATGGATTGAAGAGGCTCATAGGGAATGGTTTTCACACCCCGGGCTCTCCCAACTCATTTCTCAATTGCAGGTAGATCCAAATTCCACCAAGGGCTACTCGTGGCAGGATGATATTCTTCGCTACAAGGACAGAGTCGTAATATCACCAACATCCACCCTCAAAAGTCACATTTTGGCAGAATTGCACTCATCTCCCATTGCAGGACATTCGAGCTTTCAGAAGACGTATGCTCGCACCAGAAGATCATTTTTTTGGATAGGCATGAAAAAGGACATCCTTACTTTCGTAGCAGAATGTGATGTCTGTCAAAGCCACAAAGGGGAAACCGTCAACACACCAGGCACATTACAACCATTGCCCATTCCGGCATCAATTTGGACGAAGGTTTCTATGGATTTCATTACAGGTCTTCCAAAGTCAGGGAACAAGTCAGTCATCATGGTGGTTGTGGACCGACTGTTGAAGTATGCTCATTTCTGTGCCCTACCCCACCTATTTACACCAACTTTGGTTGCTCAATCTTTCATGGATCAGATCTTCAAATTGCATGGCATGCCCACTTCTATTGTGTCCAACCGCGACCCGATCTTCACCAGTAATTTTTGGTAGGAACTCTTCAGAATACAAGGCACTCAACTCAAACTCAGTACTTCCTATCATCTGAAAACAGATGGTCAAACCGAAGCCGTCAACAAATGTCTAGAAACCTACCTTAGGTGTTTCACTTTAGAAAAGCAACACCTTTGGGTACAGTGGTTACCTCTGGCTGAATGGTGGTATAACACCAACTATCATGCCACCACCAAAATGACTCCCTATGAAGCAGTATATGGTCAACTCTCGCCTTCACCTACTTCGTGTCTCAAGGGATGCTCAAAAGTACAAGCAGTGTATCAACTCCTACAACACCGCGCAACCATGCTCGCCCATCTTCGAGCGAATCTTCATCAAGCTCAGAACCGCATGAAGCAACAGGTAGACCAGCATCGCTCAGAGCGCCAATTTCAAGAAGGGGATCAGGTCTTTTTACGGCTACAACCATATAAGCAAACATCACTCAAGGACAAGGGGTGTCAGAAACTCTCTCCCAAATTCTACGGACCATATCAAGTACTTCAACGCATTGGAGAAGTGGCCTACAAGTTGGCCTTGCCACCTAATACAAAAATCCATCCAGTTTTCCATGTCTCATGCCTCAAGAAAGTGATTGGGAACAATTGTAGAATTCAGACCAGTCTACCTGAATTGGACGAAGAAGGGTCCATCTAGCTTCAACCCGAACAGGTCCTAGACACACGAGACAAGCAACTGCGCGGCCGCATGATTAAGGAAGTCCTCGTCAAATGGAAAGACACCTCTCTGAAAGATGCAACTTGGGAACCAGCCACTATTCTTCAGCAGTTTCCGCAGCTTCAGCCTTGAGGACAAGGCTCGTCTTAAGGTGGAGGGCATGTTAGGGTCCCACCCTAACCCCCTTATTTATGTAATGGGATCACGTCATAGTCAAGAGTCAATAAAGCCCATATTAATAATTGTAAGTGGTTAATCCGCAATTAATGACGGAACCACAGTTAGTTGCAAATGGGCCGTAGTATTAGATAGATGGTATTAATAAAACCCACGGTATTGGCCCGTGGTATTGCATTTATGAGTCATATATAAAGGATAGAGACTCCCTACGAGGAGCATCGTGTCTTATTTTGTAATCGAGCTCTGCTCTATTGGAGGTTGTCCCCTCGAAGAGGCAAGTGAACATTACTCTCTGAATAATAAAATCATTGCTATTCTGTGTTCTGGGTATCTTTTCCACGCATATTCTGTATTTGGGTATTATTTTGCAGGTTAAGAGAATAACACAGATTGTTGTTCACTATTTGTAAAAGGAAACAAATCAATAGTAAAATTACCAAATATGAATCAACACATAAAGAATCAACAAACGTCCTGGTTCATTAGGACCTTACGTCATTCACTACTTTACAAGTTGTTAGCTGTCCAGAATGCCTAACATAAGTGAATTTGAAGCCATTTCCAATGCCAAAAAATCTCTTAGAGACAAATTAGACCCTCTCCAATACCTAGTGCTCGGAAAGAGCATTCCAATGGTATATGGAAGTCCAAAAATGGACTCTTGGAGTAGAAGTTAGAGCACGTTGAAGTTACCATTATAAAGCCCGGAAAACAATGAGAAATGACCGAGTATGAAGGCAAACAAGAATATCGGGGACCCAGGAACTTATCACAATCTCAAATTAGCTATCAGAAGGGTCTTAGGCACAGGCTTATGGTTTATCGGCGGGTTATGGTACCAATCGCCGATATCACAGTCCTGCATCATCGACACATTGGCATATCGGCATATTCGCAATTGGTGAGGTCCTAACTTTAAAGCCTCGCGGTGTTGTGATTTGCGATATAGTGTAACATTGTCAAGGGAGGGTGAAAAGATTTTATAAAGGAAATGCGGGAAAAAAATCAAGGTAGGGTCGCCCCCTTCTCTCTCCTCCATGTGGTGGTACGAATTATTGGTGATCGGCGGTGGGCAGTCCCGCAGTCCCACATTTCAGCCTTGTTGCATTCCCGCAGTCCCACATATTGGCCATGTCGCATTCCCGCAGTCCAACATATTCGCAGTCCCGCAGTTCTATGATATCGACAATCGACGATTGGTGGAGTAAAGGGGTTATCATTGTAAAAGCCTTGCGATCTTCCAATTTTGTGATCCAGTGTAACATCACCGGGGGAGGCCGAAAAGGATTTACAAAGGAAATGCATGGAAAAACCAAGGCCAGGCGGACCCTTTCTCTCTCCTCCACGTGGCAGTATGGAAGGTGACGTGGCTGCACGGGGGACACGTGTCACTCAGTTTCGACATTTTTAGGGATCCTATAGGGCCATTTCCAGGTGACACATGTCACCAATCACATGGTGACATGTGGCAGTGATGACGTCGACCCGCGGTTTAGCGATCGGTGATTGCACAAAGTAAAAGCTCATTCCTCCATCGATACTCCTTCCTGGTCAGAGATTGTGATATGCGGGGGATCCTCCTGGATGTGATATGTCATGGGTTATATTTTATAAGGATTTCGCATCCGGAATATCGGTCAGCGCGGTAAAAGAAGTATCAAATGCTTTTTGTTTTATAAAGGAAAGAGCCCCCAGGTAGTAGTGGAAAGCCTTAGCGCCTAAAGGGATAAGCACTTAGTTCAAGCCCCTGGTCATATGAAGGAAGTCATAGAAAGGGGCTGAAAGCATGAGGGCTTAAAGGGAAGTCAGAACTCGCATGTTTCATCTTATTTATGTGTTAAAGGCCTGCACCCGACAGACTGCTTGTTACATCATAAAACACATTTACAGGTGTATTAGAGCATCGAAAAGAATTGCGCAGAGCTTTAAAGGACGTATGGGTCGGCAATTAGGGCGTTAAATGGAAGTGTGGACCATGCAAGCCAGGTATGGGTGCATTCAAGATAAGGCCCTCTCGTAGCATGTTTCCAGAGTTGGCATCGAATGAATTTAAGTTAGAATGGACAGTGAACTACCTCAGCAATAGAAAATATCATGATGACAGATATGTGGCTTGATCATAAGCCTTCACATAACCGCAAAGTACCTCTTCCTCCATCTTCCTCCTGTTTCTTATTATTTTTTGTAGTTTCTTATTTCCAAGAAATGGAGCAGATCCCAATTGTAATCTTTGGGCAATAGAGCCTTACATTAGACGAGACAGCTAGTCTAGTAGACAGCTGGAGCTCACACCAAGATATTTTTTTTAACTGCTACCCAAGCTCTTCCCCTCTTCTTATAAATAGGGGCAAGCAAAATTATACAGAGGTTCCAGAATTTCTCACCCACAAGGTCTGAATTTTGAGATGTCAATTTGGTTCTAATTTGTTTATTCATGGGGGCTTCACTAATATCATGCTCAATGTATGGACTGGTTATTTGGACGCTTTGAGATAAATGGAATTTCCCTGTGATTCCAAGCATGATTAATGTGCAACATGTTCCTCTCGGTAATATCATTTCATTTGTGTTTTTCCTCCTTTGAAATAGTATAATGAATGTAGTTGGTTCCTCTTCAAACTATAGATTTATCTTAGCTTCTCATAGAAGACAATACCTATTCTTATCATAGACCTACATGTGTTATTAACTATCATTGAACTACCTATAAAACTACAGATTTACTTGTGTTTTTTATTAACCTGTAGGACCTGTATTAGCCCAGGTCTACATTAGCTTTGGTAGAGAATGGTACCCATGTTGTGTTTGATCTGAAGCCTTATTTTGCACGCCTCTATTTCTATCATTCCACTGGAAAACCATGGTTTAGGATTATGTTTTTTTTTACAACCCTATCCATCGAATTCCACTTTCTGTTATAACATTGCTGCTTAGGATTTTGTTGGTTACAACCCTATGCATCCTTTTCCTTCCTTCCTTTCCTCCTCTCCATCATTACTATGACTTCAGTTTTAAGTTCTCATTTCCGTGTGTTGACCACCAGAGGAAGAAGTCATTTCTCTTTGAGATTACCCCAATATACCCCCAGCATTTAGATCCATGAGTTGGCTTGAATCTACCTTAATGAAGGCTTATTGAACCAATCATCTCCTATTACTTTTTTTATGTGACAATGAGTGTTGATGACCCCTCACATATAATCTTTCATGCCCTCCCTTATTTAATATGTCCTAGGCATTGGTCTACAATCAACCCAGAGGCTGTCTCTAGGGAGCTTTCTTTGTTTCCTACTGCACTTGTGTTGCAGGTGCAAGAAAAAGCGGCAACAGGACCATCAATGTTAGTTACAACATGTCAAATATATTTCTCTCTGTTAACTCTAATATTTTTGGGCTCACCTTTCCAAGGTAACCACATATGGGTAAGATCCGTAGACATGTAACATTTTTAAATGTTGCATCTAAATCCTGACTTAAAAATAAGCCATATGATTAAGGAATGTCAACAATAGCTATGTCTATGGTCTGGTGCACCTTATGATCTGATGACAATATGATAAATTCATAAGTACATTCACCTACTACCTTCATATTTGTCCTATTGCGTTCAACATTTTTTGCTTCAAAAGGCTCCATTTTAGCATTTAATTTCTTGCATACTGAAAGTGGCATAACATTCGAGGAGGTCCCCAAATCAATCATACAATTGTGTACGTTGCGATTAAAATTTTCATAAGTAAGCAAGAAGGGCAATGGATTTCTTTTTTGTATAGGGGGATTTTCTAACGAACATTTGAAAATATGTACCTGATCAGATCAAGGTATTTCAAAACTAGAAACATCTTTGTCTGAAACAATCCTACTTTTACCATAATTTTTAGCAAATCTGAACTTTCTACTATATTAAAGGAATTTTCAGGAGTTCAAACAAAGAAATATTAACTTTCTGTTTTTTTAGGTTTTCAATGTTGTCATATTCTAAGTTTATAATGACATTTTTTCTACACATTTGTTGGTTATTTTTTAGTTTTTATGGCTTTATTAGCAAGAAGGGAATCTTGTTTTACTATTGTACCTTTACTACGTGTATTATACTAGTGTTGATTGGAAATAATGGGATCATGGTCTTCCTCAAACAATATATCTGAAAAATGATCTATAGCAAGCAGTGTTGATCATATTCTTGTTCAGTATTAATATCAACCTCCTTTGCATAATTTTCAGCGGAGGCAGTTCCATTAATTATTTCTTGTATCATGTCAAGTAAATCAATAGTAAGTCCCTCATTTGGTGGAGCACACTTATTTTAAAAACACTTCCTACAAGGATTTCTAAAATTTGATTTATTTGAAGAACTTGATGCTGGATTCTTTTGCATATTTGATAGTTTATTTAGGGCCTTTTTTAGACTCTACAAATCGAAAGAAGAAGAATATTTATTTTTGGAATGTTGCTTCGATGCATCATATTTCTTGCTAGAAGAAGAAGCAATGTCAGTTTGTTTATCAGAATTAGGTTTCAAACTAAGGATGTCCTTTTCTACAGATAATGCTTCCTCAAAGGTTGCCTATAATGTGTCTTTGTGATCCCTTTTCACGCACATGGAAACATCATAAGATAAGGCTTTTACATAGTAGGCAACCGCCAGATTTTGATAAGGCATAGATTCAAGGATTTTGTTTTTTAATGAGAGAAACCTAACATTCAAATCTTTTACATTCTCTTTGTTTTCCATCTTCATGTTTGAAAATTCTGAAACAAAAACCTCTGATGGCTTCTCATCTCCAAATTTATCTATAAATGCAACTTCAAATAGTGCCCATGAAGTTATACTTTGGGACGGTTGAGCGAAGTACCTAGTGACCCTCCCCTCAAATCTATAAGGGAAGAATTTTCACACTACATCCTTGTGTCATATAATCTTTTGTCTAATGGCTAGCATAAATGCTTTTATGCGGTCTTAAGATGGCTGCTCAGACTCATGGTCGAATTTGGGGAGAAACTAGTGAGGATTTCTAAGCAAGGATGTTGCACACCAGGCACATAAATGACATCTTGATAAAGCTAGGGGGGCATAATATTATTTTTTTGATTGCCTTGATTATTACCAGGGTTACCTTGATTGTTTACCGTCCTCAAGATCCCTCAGATTCTGATGACTCAGAACAATCTTCTTCATTAGAGGAGTCTCCTGAAGAAGAGGGTGAACTAGGTGCGGAGGGAGGAGAATCAAAACCTTCAAGTAGAGTGGATTGGATGGAAACACCATCATGTACCTTAGATGTAGATAGATTAAGATCGATAATTCTGTCGGTTAGGATGTCGTGTAATCTATCATTAAAAACAATGGTAGCCTGAGTAATATCTACGCATGGATCCAGTACTGTGGGTTCTTGTAATTGAAGGTCAAGAGGAGTGACTAAGTGTTGCGACAATCTTCTTCAGATGGAGCTAGTTTGTTCTATTATTTCTTGAGTCCAGGAGAGAAGTTCATAAGATCTTTGAAGAAATTTGTCAATTTTAGATCGTATGTGTGATTGAGTTAGAGTTGTAGAATCACTATCAATCTATTCAAGTTGAGGTTAAGAACTATCATAATTATAAGAAAAGGGAGGGTTTGTATGAAAACTAGTGACAATAGGAAACCTAAGGGTTTATCTTTTATGACCGCCTTTTTCCATTTACAGTTAGATGGGCCCTCTGTTAGGCCCCTATACTACTAGTGTAACCCCGTATTGTTATTAGTACAACCCACTTATTATATTGATGTACCCATGTAGTGCCCATATTGTTACTATTGTGCCCCATAGAAGCCCACTATTGTTATTATTGTGCCCTTACATTATTATTGTTATGTCGGCTCTGATTATGTTATGACCCCTTAGACTCCTATATATAGAAAGGAGGTCTTTTCATTTGTATCATCCAATAATTGCTCATTTGTTTAATGTAAATGAGGTTTCCCCCTAGAAGAGGTTAATTTCTAAGGCGTTGATCTCTCTTTTCTATCTTTTTGTGAGCTAGTTTCATAACATTTGGAATCAGAGCTTTGGATTCTAAGGTTTCGCTGCTCCAAATAGTTCAACGTGGCATTTCTGCTGTAATTTTTTTGCTGCAACATTTCAGAATCTAAAAAAAAAACCCATTTGAGAAGACATCGCGATGAACCTCAGGTCCGAAGTTTAGAGCTTTTCGTGCTATATTTGCGGAGATATGATCTGAGGAAGTTGGTCTTTTTGAAGACTCCTGAATTAAATTCCAAATAGGTGACCTGGGGAAAATCGTCATAACTTTCTCTCTGAGTATCATATTGAAATTTTGTAAGAAGGTATAGAAAGAGGACAGACAGTAGTTTCTTGCATATATTTTTCAGTGCCAAAGGTCGAAACAGTGACACGTGGCACTTCATACAAATTCACTCTTCTGGAAAGGTCTATAATCAAGTCATCTTGGGAGATTGTGCATAACTCTTTCTTGGAGAATAAAATTTGGATCAGACTCGAGACATTGGAAAGAGGACATAGAGGGCTACTACAAGTCGCAATTTTAGAACTTAAAGATCCGAAAGTATAAAGTTAAGATCAAGCTCATAAAATCAAGAAAAAGCAAGACGAGGAAGTTTGATGGCAAGGATCCGGTAAATTGGATACTTCAGATGGAGCAATATTTTGATCTACATGGTGTACCACTGTTACAAAAGGTATGTATTGCATCTTCATATTTAGAACCAGATCAATTTTTATGGTATGAAGGGCTTTGTTCTCGTAAACAACTTGTTACGTGGTCAATCTTCATGGAGGAAATGATAGCACATTATGAGGATACAAAGAGCAACACCTTCTTTAGAGCAACACCACAACAATTGGAAAGAGTAAAAGGGCTTTGTGACATAGTGGAAAGCAAAATTATGGAAACCAGGAAGCATACCCCTCACAACTATAAATATGGAAGTGTTGTTTCTCCTAGCCTTCCACAACCTACAAGGGTTACACCACAACAATTGGATGAAAAAAGAGAAAAAGGGCTTTGTTACAATTGTGATAGAAAATGCACTAAAGGTCATAAGTGTGCTGAGAAGAAATTATTTTACATAGAATATGAAGAGGAGGAAGAAAAGGATCAAGAAACGTCAAAAGAAGAAGATATACGCCAGGACCCCACCCCAGAGAAAGAAGAAATGAATCAGACCATATCTTGTAAAGCATTGGCAAGAATTACCACTTCTCAAACTCTCAAGATAGAAGGACATATCAAGAAGAAAAAGGTCCAAGAAGTGAAAGATCACATCGAGAAAGAAGAAATGAATCCAACCATATCTTGTAATTCATTGGTCAAAATTACCACTCCTCAAACTATCAAGATAGAAGGACATACCAAGAAGAAAAATGTTCAAGAAGTGAAAGATCACATCGAGCATCAAGAAATGAATTATACCATATCTTGTAAAGGATTGGAAGAAATTACCACTCCTCAAACTCTAAAGATAGAAGGACATATCAAGAAGAAAAAGGTTCAAGTAGTGAAAGATCACATCGAGCATCAACAACAAGTTCTCCAAATTTTAAAAGATAATGCCACTTCGGTGCAAAATCAAACAAAACAACAGGTAGATCAACATCGTAGTGAAAAATGTTTTTATGTAGGTGATTGGGTATTTTTATTGCTACATCTCAAGCAAGCTATTTATGAGAAGGAAATGTTGGCAATACTGCATGCACTTAAAAAATGGCGACCTTACCAAATTGGAAGACTCTTCAAGGATGAGGATGTGGAAGCAATGTTTTGTGCTATTTCTATTATCCAACCATATTGGATAAATGAAGCAAGGGATGAATGGAAGAAAGACGAAGAAGTATGGCCACTTATTCAAAAGTTGCAAAAGATCCCAATTCAAACAATATTGCCAGAAATTGAAGAGGAAGGAAAAATCATATTGGAACCTGGAGCAGTCACAGAAACAAGAACCCGACAACTATGAATCAATCAATTTTAGAGTATCTCATCAAGTGGAAGAACTAACCCGCTGAAGATTCCACATGGGAGGACAAGAATTTTATACATAAGCATCAATAACTACTCAAGCGTTGAGGACAACGCTTTTTGAAGTAGAGGGACATGTTAGGCCCCTATACTACTAGTGTAACCCCTTATTGTTATTAGTACAACCCACTTATTATATTGATGTACCCATGTAGTGCCCATATTGTTACTATTGTGCCCCATAGAAGCCCACTACTGTTATTATTGTGCCCTTACATTATTATTGTTATGTCGGCTCTGATTATGTTATGACCCCTTAGACTCCTATATATAGAAACGAGGTCTTTTCATTTGTATCATCCAAGAATTGCTCATTTGTGTAATGTAAAGGAGGTTTCCCCCTCGAAGAGGCTAAATTCTAAGGCGTTGATCTCTCTTTTCTATCTTTTTGTGAGCTGGTTTCATAACACCCTCCTTCTAATGCCATTTTGTTGACACCGGTTTATGCTCACCTAAGTCAACAAGGGAGAAAAGACCCATACCATATCTCTTTAAATAGCCCTAGTTGTTTGATGTGGTCATCCTCAACGAGTTTATAGGCTCTATTAGCCTTCATATTACTGCTCCGAAAAAGCCAGGGGAAGACTAATGCTAATCTATACTACTTATGTAAAACTAAACTACTGTTAGATGTTCCTAAAATTAATGATAAAATAATATAAATACAATTCAAAGATTAGAAACTATTAAAAGTACAATAAATCTAAATGGTTGATTATACAATTAAAATATTAATTGCAGGAATATTATATAGAAATCGAATAACCGTTAGCAAAGGAATATATTAAGATATGTACAAATAGAATTATAGTACATTAATATAAAAATACCAAAACATAGCGTAACTAGTACAAAAGATTGAAAATACAACTTTCTGCTAAAACAATAAGAACAAATTCCTAATTTTAATTTATATATAAAAGCATAAATTAAAATTAAAAACAAAAAATAAATTATTGATGTGAAATAAAATATGTGACAACTATTAAAATGTAAGCCTCTAATCTTTTAAATAAACATAGATCAAATTGTAAATACTCTCATAATTATCACTAAGAATAAATTCAAATGAGTCGTACTAATGCAATCTACTTTCTACTATTCAAACGAGATTTAGAAGGTCACTCTAAAAATATCATAAAGAAAATTTATTCAATTACTTGTTCATGAATAAAACTAATAAGAAAGCGAGGGAAGAAAGACTTGAGGAGGCGCTTGTAGGAAGCAGAAGCTGCGTATATTCTGGACACCAATCCTAATATCAGAAGGATGATAGAGCAGATGGAGGAAGAAGCATTGCAGGGGTACTCAGAGCCAGAGATGGAGGATTGGGAGCAATATCTCCCTGATCCTGGACATACGCGAGGTCGAATGTCATTATATAAACAGTCCTTACATGTCTATTGGGGCATGAAGCGTTTATTAGCTAAGGCTATGGAACAGGTGGCTGTAGAGATGGCTGAATTGCTTCAAGGTATTCCAACTATGAAAAAGGAGTTGAAAAACATTCAAGTGACTCTACTGATGCAAGACAAAAAGATGGATGATATCGTGCAGCTGCTCCAAGCGGGGGGATTGGGCATCAAGTTAGAGAAAGAACCAAAGGATGCACCGAAACAGTAAAAGTTGCAGCTGAGGCTTGGAGGTTTTTATATATGTTGTTGTTCTGTTGTTTTTTGCTTTGCATATTTAGATGTTACTGTCTCAGAAGGAAAACAATATACTGTTAGTAAAGATAGATGTATATTTAGCGTGGATAGATAGGTTGGTGACATACTTTTTCTGGATGGCTTTGAAAAATTTCAGATGGTAACGAAGCCCGGTTTCCCTTAAGGGTGGGTAGAGACCTGTCCTATTTTGTAATTTTCTTTTGGTTTTAGTAATGGAAAGTAGAGTACCGCATTAGCTTACAAAAAAAAAAACTAATAAGCAAATAATCAAAATGAACATGTAACTTAGAAATCACTGCAACACACTAATTCAATTCATATGGTGAAAATGACATTATTCACATTCTAATCTTCTGGAATAAAACCACAGAAACCCAAGCCAAATTTATGCCCAGATTAGTAATCAATCTCCGGACATAAGTCACTAAAGGCAATACTAATCGAATAAAACATATACAAATTGAATAAATATAAGAAAAAAATGAATGAAATGAATTGCTAACTGCTCATGGAATAAAACCACACGAACAAAAACTTTCTATCTCTTCTATTCTAAATACCAAAATCACCTAGAAAATAAAAGACAATAATATTACTGACTATGGAACAATTAAGAACACAATAAGTAGTTAACTGGATAAAGCCAAGTGTTACAACTCAGAGTGTAATTCAAAAATATTACATAGTCATAAACAATTTATTTCTTTTCCCCAGATTTTCCCCTCTATAATACCAAAGGTACCCCCTTTCACTTTCAAAACACGTGGTTTATATATCAATTGCTCTACTAACCATGTCCAAAAATAAACTGTAAATCAAAATTGTCTTATACACAATAATAATAATGATTTGTTTGGCATGTTGTCCATATCCCAATGGATAAAGGAAATAAATAGGAAACTAATAGGAATTCTTTTGCCACATTTGCAACCGCTGGAGGTTATCCAAAGCAATCCAACCCAAGAAAAAACAATGTTTCAACTGGCACAGAGACCTGTCACAAATTAAGGAAAATAATATTACTGTTTGACATAATTGAGAAAGAAGCTTGTTACAAAATCTTTGATTTTGCAACACCCTTTTAATTTTAGTAATAAAATCATAACATAAACATACCTTGATATCTCCAAAGGTTGGAACATAGATATCAATAAAAATATTTATTTAGAATCACTTGGATTATCAAGATCTAAATAAATTATTACTTTGACCTATGATTACTTTACAATAATGTGTGTATTAGAAGTCTGAGAATTTTTTTATTTTTTATATTTTATTTTTTATTTTTTATTTTTTCTTCTGAGCTGGAAGATTTTTGTTCTCTGTGTGTTTCCTTAGCTCAACAAGAAGCCCTGAGTTGTTAATTTTCTTGCAATATCTAATTAATTCGACCATTCAAGCATGGGGAAATAAATAAGAATTGTTGATGCTAGCATAGATCCAATAAAGTAGGATTATGGTCAGAAAGGATATGAGGAGTTTTTCAGCTCTGTCATAGTGGCTAGGCTCAAATATACTGTGATCTATAGACTCTTCAACCTAAGTTTTGGTTTTCTTGCGTGTTAGTTGAAGCGAAGCTTCCAAATCTACAAACACTTCCTTTGCAGGAGCATTTGCATGCTTATTTCTACTAGCTCGAGTCCTTTGAATTTGCTTAATTTTAACCTAAGATTGAGAGTTTTTTTCTGCTTGATTGATCTTTTCTTCTGATGCAGGTTCTGGAGTTACAAGATCGGGCTAAGGGTCAACCTTGGAAGGTTTCAATTCCTTTTTATCCTTAAAATCTTGCTTTGTTTTACCATGATGGACAACAATACCTTTAGCCATGCTTCTAGATAAGTGAATAGGAGTAGGTTCTGGGATTTAAGCCTTGTTGTAATTTGAAATGCAAAGGTCCACCTCATGAAATGATTCTTTAAAATTGTCCTGTAGTGAATGATGTGAAGGTGACTAAACAAAATTATCTAGAGAAGTATTAGGTGTAGAGAGACTTGAGGAATCAAATTCTCTGGGAAGTTGGGGTTTATTGAAACATTTTCAACTCAGGAAAGAATCCCATTGATCCTCAACCTTTTCCAACTGGTGTTTACCAGTATGCAAATAACACTCTGATGAAAGAGTGACCTTACAAAATTCTTGTTGCGTAATTGATAATTGCAATACATTTTAGTTAAGCTCTTATACAAATAAAGAGGAAAATTAAGCTTATGGATGTGGAACACCATTAACAACCATATATGGTAGATGAAAACCAAACTATACTGCCCTTCAAAGGTAATATATCGACACAACATTGACACTAAATTATTCCATTTAAGTTTCAAAGAATAAATAGGCATACCTTTTACATGCCATACACAATATTTGTCAGTAAGAAGTTTCTTCCAGGGAATATTGTGTACTTCATAGTTTTTAGACCATTTTTCTCCTTCAATGGGGAGATGAGTAGCATCTGCAATAAAATCAACATCCACAACAATTTCCAAATCACTCACTCGGGCTTTCTTTCCATCAAACGAAGAGGAAAAAGCTTCAACAATACCCTTATTGTAACTCTGAAATCATATGCAGGAAATCCCACCACCCGACTCGGTGAAATGGATCCGTGCATTCATTACAAGATTCAACCATTTCAGCCCTAATGGCTTCTGACCAGACAACACAAGCCATGGCTAGAATCTGAGAGGTTTTCAGTTAGGATAGAAGGCAAAATAGAGAGGGCGAGCATGCAACCAGTGGGTGACACAAAACCTAGCTCTCGATGAAGACAGAGAGAAATGAGGGAAACAATGAAACAACAGGGGGTTGATTTGGTCGAAACCCCAAGAGATTAATTTGGAGATTGATAATCGAGGGCATATTACAAAGAAGATAATGGTTTTGAGGTACTAACAACTGTGAACAATTGATTTCGTATATATTATGTCAATCAAGATTAACATCCCTCACAGAAATGACATATTACCTGTAAGGCTCTAATACAAATCCCAAAAATATAAATCAAAACCACAGAACATCATATCCCATGATTGCAAATCGAGAAGTTTCAAATGAAATATCTCCATATATATGAACACAAGCTCACAATCCTTAGTCAGTCATCAGGTTGATAAATCAAACCAAATCTCACATAACAATAAGGTCATGGTATATCGAACATGAAAAATAAATCTATTAGAGTATCAATCAAGCACATGTTCAATATAAAGTTTATATAAAATGATGACCACACATAAACCTAGCAAAATGTAAGTATTAAGGCCCATACATATAGATCATTCATTCAACATAAGAAATGAAATGTTAGAGGAAGATTAAAATATGCAAAGTTGATATAAGATAAGGCTACTCTAGAATGAGAATTATGTAGCACCCTTATTCACTCTAGAGTTTATATACAACATAAATTAATGGAGACAGGGAGAAATGCTAGGTTTTCCCTTTTATATTAGTACCAAATGAAAGAAGAATTCATTGAGAAAACACCGATAGAAAATATGAAAATGATAACACCTGTAAAAGAAATCAAGGACATGTCATATGATCATTCAGAAAACGAAAGTTGTGCATTAAAATATATTATTTCCATACCAAATCAAAGCCAAAAAATAAAAAATAAAAACCCAAAGATAGAGTTGAGAAGGGGCTTGTATCATTTCTCAAAAATGAGAGGGGAGCTAATTGGGCTACCAATAGGTCCTTGATCTTTCTTCCAACCGTTAAATTGATCCTGAAGTAACCTAGCTTCTCTGATACCAATTGTTAGAAACTGTTGAGAAATCCAGGGATAGTAGTAAAAGGTAATTTCTCTTGCTTATGACCACTGCTTGTGAATACTTTTTTATTTTTCTTGATTAAGTTATTCTTTAACTTGATTATTATTGTGTTCTCTTTATCAAACAACTACCAAAACATAATGAAAATTGAGAGAAAGGAAAAAATATATAGGTGATCATTGAGGGCCAAAACTTCTTTAATATTGAGAGGAAAACCCACAAAATTCTTCCTCTTATAGAATATTCAATTGACGAATTCCAAGACCTAGACCCTTGACTTATAACCCCTTCAAGACCAAGTCAATTCCTTTCTTTAATGAGTTTTCCTTACACAAAGTCAACCTCAGTTAAACTAGCCTTTCTATAGCATAAGCTTCTCCTTCGACCTCCTTTTTCGAACCTACAACTTCTTGATTATAATTCGGCCTAACTACAAAAACCCTAAGCCGTACGTGTGGGCAAGATCATGGAGAAATCGTCATCCTTTCTTCTTTGCTTGGTGAGATAATTCTTCTTCAACAATTCGGTCTTCAAGATGATTCAACAATGTAAATTTTGAAACGGGAACTATAAAATCAAAACGAGAACTCTAGCAAAAAAAATGAAAAATCAACTCGAAAATGAAAAGTATTGATGTTGGAATAATACCTTTTTTTTTCTAGGGTAAATTTTCAACATTTTTAAAAAATGGCAGTGAAAACCATTTTTTGTGCAAAAAACACCCTGAAAACGGAAAAGTTTTGATGTTGAAATAACATTTTTTTTTTTTGGGATAAATTTTCACCATTTTGAAATAATGTTGTAAAAGATTTTATCATGACTTCAAAAAGCATTAAACTTTCAAAAGAATAATGAAAACACAAATTTAAAAATTAAAACAATGAAAAAAAACAAAACAAAACAAAAAGTTAAAAAACAAAAACAAAAAGTATATATATATATATATATATATATATATATATATATATATATATATATATAGGAAAAACACAAAATTAAAATAAAGAAAAAAAAAAGTCATAAAAATCATAAAAAAGAAAAACAAGATTAAAAGAGAAGAATTAAAAAACTAAAAAAAATATAAAGAAATAAATAATAACAAAAGCATACTTTCAAAAAACAAAACATAAAAAATGTAAGTTTTTTGTTTTTTTTGTTTTTTGTTTGTTTGTTTGTTTTTTTTTTTTTTTTTTAATTGAAAAAAAAAAGCTATAAAAATGCAATTTTTTTAAAAATTATAAAAAAAAACAGTTTAAAAAATAAAAATAAAAATAAAAACAAACTTGATTTAAAAGAAAAAACTAGAAAATTAACCCAAAAAACAAAAAAAATTAAAACGTTTAAATAATTAAAAAAACAAAACAAAAAAATTAAAAAACTATTAAAATTAAATTAAAAAAAAAAAAAAAAAAAAACATAATTAATTAAAAATTAATAAAACATTACAATTACATTTTTTTTAAAAGGTTGGTTAATCATTTTTTTTTAAGATTTTAATTGTAATGTTTTATCAATTTTAATTGATTATGTTTTTTTGTTTTTTGTTTATTGTAATTTCTTTATGTTTTTTTAAATGTTTTTAATTTAATTTTAATATATTTTTAATTATTTTAGTTTTTTTTGGCAATTATCTAGTTTTTTTAAATAGTTTTTTAAAATTTTTGAATTTTTATTTATTTAATTTTATAGTTTATATATATATATATTAATTAAGTAATCAATATTTAAAAAAAAAAATAAGACAACTAGAAAATTTGTTAAGTAATCAATATTTAAAAAACAATTGGACATAAAAATTTTAAAGTGTCAAAAAATGTAATATTTAAAAAAAAATATCCACACTTAATACATTAGAAAATTTAAAATGTAAAAAATAAGCCCTCTAGAAAAAGGGGTTGATGCTGCATCAACATGTTTCAAAATCAGCATGAAAATCACGAACATTTAAAAAAATATATTTATATTTGATACATAAGAAAATTTAAAGTGTCAAAAATATGCTCCGAAAAAAAGAGTGTATTCTGAATAAGCTTTTTTCTAAATCGGATGATTTTTTTGCTACCTCAAAACAATGGGTAATCCTATCAGTTCCCATTTCAAAGTTTACGTTGTTATTTGTATTCCACCCAAGTTCAAACGTCTATGGTGACTCCAACTTTCGATTTTCCTGTAGCAGTGAGAGCACTAATTCTCTTTGCACGTGTGATATATTTCTAGCCAAAAACAAATCAAAAATTACTTCTCACCCCTTTCTCCTTTCTTCGCTAGGTGTTACGCTCTTTTCTTGTTCTTGATCGAACACTTGATGATGCTTAAGTGAGTGTATTTGGAGTGAAGTCGAGCTTGCCTTTATAAAGTCCTTCTTGAGTCCTCAAAATAGCCCGACATCATCTTCTAGAGAGGCTGACTATTCCTTTGTAGGCCGACTTGATAATTTATCATTTGAAAAGGTCTTGGAGGGTTAATTTACTTGACTTTGACTTGAATTATTTTCTTACAATATGTAACATGTCCAAAAAGGGTCTTCCATATACGAAAATAACTCATAAGCCCTAGAAGCTCTCAATGGGATCTTTGACCTATAAAAATAAATTCCTCTTAAGCATGAAACCCATGCCTCAAGAAAAAAATAACAAATTTATCAAATACATAAAATCATGATTACATATGTCATTATTAAGACCGAACCTAGTTACATATTTCAACACTCCCTCTTAACTAGAGAGGTATTCATAATCCATACAAGGTACTTGGATATTCTCAATATGAAGAATTCTCATAAAAGTCGTTAGATTGGTAACCCATCTGTATAACATCATATCATCCAACATTGTCACATAGCAAAGCCTTGACTAAAAACTCTATCCATCCACAATATTAGAGCATAATGCCGGTGAGCCCAATGATTTATAGACACCTTCACCATTGTCTCTTAAGGAACATACCCCACCCAGATTCTCTTAGGGTATCTCCTTCCAGGACTATTATTATCTTGGATTCCCAGTCCTCAAAGAATATCATTCCTATACAACTACTATTATCTTGGATGCCCTACCACATCCTCAAAAAGTATCAGATGCTAGATTCTTACCCAATCCTTCATTCTTTCTTCCAAAGTGAAGACGAGAATGAGGCGTCCATCTCTCCCGATGGCCTTCACTAAGACTTATGTCTGTTAGTCCTAGTCTAGTGCATGACACATGAAATAGAGAACCAGATTTGTCACTCGCTCTTAACCAAGGATGACCAACCCATTCCATAAAAGGAATGTACCCAAGCTCCCTCTTAACTAGGGACTTTCTTTCAACAACTCACTTGTGGAGATTTGGAATCTTTAGCACCTTGAAGAGCTTTCCCTTTCGATGTCATGAATTTTCATCATTATGGACCCTTCATCTTTTGGGACTTCTTAGTAGGGCATTGACCATTCATCACTTTCCTCAAGCCAGTCATTTCATTCTTCCTCTTGTCTGAAAGTGATTTTCTATATCTAGCTTTTGTTCATACAACTACCTTCTCCACATCATATTTCCTTTAGTATCTTTCATCCTAGCACATGATTACCAGTTGTAGGTAACATCCACAACTCTTCCTTTGGTAGCCCTATCTTAGCCCATCTTCAAAAATAAAAAAACGACCATCAATTTTAGCATTACCTTTGTGATGGCCTTACATCATGATATCATTTGTTGCATTATCAACATCTCACATATTGATAAATCTCTAAGATATACAATGTCAAGGGTATCCTTCTTTTTCTAGATTGCATCAGAGTCTTCATATCTTTTTCATGGAGATGTCACAGTCAATCCTTCTAGTCATCAGATGTTGATTTCCTTTTATGTGACCATAGTTGCATATTTCATGATCTCTCCTTACTTTCTTCACATATTGATTCCTAGGAACTTCCATCCATAGTTCCTTCATTTTGGCAACTACTCCATATTCCATATGAGGACTTATTATGTTGATTTAATCTAGTCAATATGTGAACCATTTCTCCATGCATCCTTCCAAAGGAAGATATCCCTTTCTTGATCTTTCTCTTGAGGTAGAACATTTATCCATGCTATCTGCAACCATATGACATGACTCAATTTTATCAAATACATCCATACATACCTCATTTCTTCTTGTTTGTCATTTATACTTCATTCGACAACTTCCCTGATTTCAATCAGCTTGACTCGCTTCACTTCTTTGTCATCATACCGTAATCCTATGAATCCCTATCCAATTTGGAATACTCGGCGAGGCACTTGCTTCTTTCAATAGGTGAATCTTCTAATGAAGATTTCAATGGAGGATCTTGATCATGCTCTTCCTGCAAATGCTCCTTTTGAATGAAGTATGATGAGATTTATACTAGATGACTTTCTTCTATCCATAAGTACTACTTATGCTTCTAATGAGGTTACCAAGAGCTTCTTCCTTCTATTGATGACTTCCGTAGACTTCTACTTCAACTATATTTTAAGCTTCTTATGATGATGTCACAAGCTCTTGTTTCAATCGTATGCTTCTATGGTGCCATCTCCTAACATGATGCATGATTTACAATGCTTTCTATCTGACAATAATTCTTTAACCATGGTAGAGGTCTTCCACCTTCTACTTCTTCCAGGTATCATGAATAATGTTCAAGGGTCCATATAGTTCCCTCCTTCCATCATGATTCTTGAAACAAAAGCTTAGCCCATCCATCTTTTATTTCTTGTACCTATAATATTTATTGACAAGTACCTCAAGCAAAGTGTACAATACCAAAACATGATGTCAAGATGTATTTCTAGGGTTTTATGCAATCAAGAGGTCATCTAGGGTTCCTTAAGTTCAAACCCTAGATCATGTTTTTCTCTTCATGTCATTCTAGGGTTTATCCCTTGTCCTAGAATCCTAACAAAACCCTAGAGCTAAAATTATAGGGAACAAGACTAGGGTTTCTCATCACTAGAATTTCTTATGGTTCAAAATACAAACCCTAGAACAAAAACTTCAACCCTTATGATGGACACTTAAAAACACAGATTTTATACATACCTCATGGATACCTACCTGTAGTGCTTTGTTCTTCTGAATGTTGTGATTTTTATTGACCCTTTGCTTCCTTCAAGGCTTCCTTTAAATGAGACTTTAACTAGGAATATGACAACTTTTCCACAAGCTCTTTTCTATTTGACAGTTCCAAGATTTCTTTTCTCCAGATCTTCATAGTAAAGAATCTTCTTGTTGTCTGTAGATTCTTGTTTTAATTATCTTTTAGAATGTATTAAATGATCGTCAAGGCACTTCGATTGGAAGGTTAACCTTCTCGAATGATTGATCATTCCACAAAGAATGAGTATATGAGAATTGTTGATGTTTTCACTCTTAGTGCCATAGATGTTTGATTCACCTCAAACACGAGATTTGCAAACTGTGATATAAATATGAATTATCTTCATGACGTTCTTCAATATTCTTGAGGAGATTGATTCTTTTCTGAGGATGCCTAGAAATTAGGCCATGAGGTTGCTACAGATGATTTGGTGATGAAACAATCTTCTTCTTTCTAGGTTCAAAGATTCGATCTTCTTGCCAAAGGATTCAGATTACTTTGAACATTTGAATTAGGCCTTTGACCTTTTGAAACAATGATATATTATTCTCAGAAATTACTCTATTATGCATACAATTTAGGGGTCTTCTTACTTGATGAAGGAATGATATAGAAGGTCTGCTTACTTGACGTTGAGAATTCCTTTGTGCCTAGAACTCGATCAAGCCTTCATCTTAGATTCTAAGTATTCCTTCTTTGATGTCCTCAAGCCTTCTTACAAATTTGATCCTTGGATGAGACACTTGTTTATTAATTTGAAGCTTTTCTATGACCTTCAACATGTCTTTGCTGTTAATGAAATTCTTGTGATTTTTCCCTTGAATGTCCTTCTTTAAGTTTCCCTTCCTTGACTTGTCACCTTATCTATGAGACTATGTTGAGAAATCTAGGGGAAAAAGTAAAAGGTAATGTATCTTACTTATGATAACTGCTTGTGAAGACATTTTTATTTTTCTTGATTAGGTTCTTCTTTAACTTGATTATTATTGTGTTTTGTTTATCAAACAACTAACAAAAAATAATGAACAATGAGACAAAGGACACAAGATATAGGCAATCAACCAGGGCTAAAAGCTCTCCAATCTTGAGAGGAAAACCCGCAAAATTCTTCTTTTTATAGAGTCTTCAATTGACAAATTCCAAGGCCTAGACCCTTGACTTATAACCCATCCAGTCCAAGTTAATGCCTTTCTTTAATGAGTTTTATTTCCACAAAGTAAACCTCAATCAAACCAGCGTTTCTGTAGCATAAGATTATCCTTCGACCTCCCTTTTCAGACCTACAACTTCTTGACTGTAATTCAACCTAACTGCAAAAACCCTAGGTCGTACGTGTGGGACAAATCATGGAGAAATCATCCTCCTTTCGTCTTCACTTGGTGAGATACTTCTTCTTCAACAATTCAGTCTTCAAGATGATTCCTTCGCCACCCAAGTTCAAAATTCTATGCTGACTGCAACTTTCAGTTTTCCTGCAACTATGAGAGCAATAATTATCTTCACATGTGTCACATGTGTGATATATTTCTAGCCCAAAACAAATCAAAAATTACTTCGCTCTCCTTTCTTCTCTCTCCTTTCTCCTTTCTTCACTAGGTGTTAGGATCCTTTCTTCTTCTTGATCGAACACTTGATGATGCTTGAGTGAGTGTGTTTGGAGTGAGGCCAAGCTTGCCTTTATATAGTCCTTCTTGAGTCCTCAAAATAGGCTGACATCATCTTCTAGAGAGGTCAACTTCTCCTTTGTAGGTCGACTTGATCATTTAGCATTTGAAAAGGTCTTGGAGGGTTAATTTACTTGACTTTGACTTAAACTTTTCTTACAATATGTAACATGCCCAAGAAGGGTCTTCCATATATGGCAATGACTCATAAGCCCTAGAAGCTCTCAATGGGAGATCTAACCTATAAAAATAAATTCCTCTTAAGCATGAAACCCATGCCTCAAAAAAAACAATAACAAATATATCAAATACATAAAATCACGATTACATATGTTATTATGAAGCTTGAACCTAGTTACATATTTCAATAGAAACTAAGACACTTCTGAGAGGGGGGGATGAATCTATAGTGTGAGAATTTTAAAACTTTCTTTCACAAGTAAATAATGCTAGGACACCAATAAACACTTCAACAACCATTCATATATGCATGCAAGAATCAACACAAGAAGCAAAAATAGAGCACGTAGTTTCTTTATACTCCTCGTCAATTACTTTCACAAAGGTAAGATTCAACTTGTTGTTACAAAGTTTTCTAGCTCCAACCAAAAGGAAGCTACTACACCTCATTTATCACCTACCACTGAAAGGAGCAACTACCCATAGTTTATCAACTACCAGGGAAAGGAGCTATAACACCTAATTGTTTACTAGCCATCATGTTGGAATTAATGCTTCCATGTCATTTACAGGTTGTCATTGTGAGTCCTGAGGTGTCAATCTAGAAGATGTTGATTCCTATGTTATGAGTTGTAGTCATGATCTAGATGTGTCAAAGTCAGTAATTTATTTCCTATATATTTGTAACTATTGTGATCATTAAAAATATAGAGTGTAGTTTTGTGTTGTGTGTAATTTCTCTTTGTTCTCTTTCTATTTTTTCTATCATGGTATCAAAACATGTTCTAGCTAGCTTGATTCCCTTACGGGAAAGCCAAGAAAACGTGAGATCCATAATCGTTGATTCTTTGTAAATAAGTAGGAGAATAAATAGTGTATTTTTTGTGTGAAAGAATTGTGTGACTCTTCATGTGTATAGGTTTGAATAAAGGAGTTCAAATGTATTTGGTGTGTGTGAGAATAAAGCCGCATTAGTCGTCGCTGTCAGCTGGAGGAGCCACTGTAAATATCCGTAAGGATGTTTCCTCTATAAATATCCATAGATCCATCATCACTGGTTTATTTTTTGACGCCTATCCGCCACATTGCTGAGCACTAAATTTCCAAAGGTTTAATAAGACCAGATCCAAGTTTTGATCTATTTTCCTGGTCATGAAGGCGAATCAAAATATTTCCAGAACCATCGTCGTCGTATGCTCTAAGACACCACCATTATGGTCGAGATTGTTAATGGAATAAGGTCATAAAGTAATCACGAAGGTTCATAAAGTCACCACAAAGGTTAAAAATTGAGTTGAAAATTTAAAAATTCGTGGAAGTTGAATAATTCTTTGGTGTTTCGTGAATGTTCAAAGCATTGAAAAATTATATGTTATTTAATACTTTATTTGATTAAGTGGAGCATTGAACACTTTATGGCCGAGAGGAGAATGAAATAATCAAAAAGGAGGGTGATTAAAAGGGATAATAATATGAAACCTTCGATGGCAGAGCTGCTTCGATTCAGATCTGCATTTAAAAAGAGAACGCATCATAGTGATGGGGAGTGGCCTGCTATTTAGGTTGCTACCGATTATGAAATCCATAAATTCATAAATAACGAGGTGAAGGGGCATACAAGATCATGGTTACCCTTGTTCTCTTCTCATCAAATGAAGATGTTGACCTCACTGTCAATGAAGTGATTTAAATGAACTAGATATGAGTTCTAGATCCATGATCAGCTAAGGACATGACAAAACTCAATCAAAATAAAATATTCACATGATTTTTAGCAAAGAAGATGAGTTGATGTTCAATTCCTACAAATTCATTGAATTTTAGATTTGTTTTTTGTTTTTGTTTTTAGGGTTTTGTTTTTATCTGCAAAAAAAATGTCGTTGGTAGAAAATTTTATGGTGCAATTTTTATTGTGTTGTAGTGTGAAAAAAAATCAAATGATGTAGAACCACAAAGAATAGGTCAATTATTCAACAGACTAATTTGACTCATCCTACTCTGGGAGCATTAGTCACTTGTGGTTCTTAATAAGGCCAAGCTGGTGTGACCCGTCATGCTCCAGGAGCATCAGTTTAAGTTATTTTATACAAGGTCAAGTTGTAGAATTGTCTGTGGAAGACATTCTGTACCAATAATTCTATCCTAGATGATTGATAAAGGCTGCAAAGGGCCATGGATTCAAAAGATGGTGGTAGTTCCATAGGATGGTTAGTATTGAGACAGACCCATTGCACTTCGGGAGGTTGAGAAGCGTCAATTTTGCAAAGTATGCCAATGATGGTGTGAAGCGGTTATGTCTTAAATAGATCAAGTGGGAAGCTTGAAAATGTGGTGAAGAAAAAAGTGGAAACCATGAGATTTCAGAGTGGATATGAGTGCTAGTGATGACCATATCAAACAAATTTGATAGAAATTCACTTATTGTTGTAATGTTTATTTTCTATATTTGTCATGTAAGCATTAAGGGAGGGTGTTGGAAGTAATGCATCCATGTCATTTACAGGGTGTCTTTGTGAGTCCTAAGGTGTTAATCTAGAAGATGTTGATTCCTATGTTATGAGTTGTAGTGGTGAAATAGATGTGTCAAAGTCAGTGATTTATGTCCTATATATTTGTAACTATTGTGATCAATAATGATATAGAGTGCGGTTTTGTGTTGTGTGTAATTACTCTCTGGTCTCTTTCTAATTTTTCTATCACACTACTGGAAGGAGCTACAACCCATGATCTATAAGGTGCCACTTGCTTGACCTCCTTGATTCATCTTTCATTCCATTTTCAAACTCAAACCACGAAGGCCACTGTCTTTCATAAAACAAATAAATTCCTCAATCACATAACCCATTCATCACCAAATCACCTCTAGAATTATCTGATCTCTAATCAATTCACCATAAAACACTAGCAAAGGAAACAACATTAACTTCAACAACTATCTTGCAAATTCAATTATGTTTATATAGAAATAGAGTTGATGATTTTAGTTTTTAAAACTTTAGTTAGTTGCGGCTCTTTATCATGCATAAATCATTCTTTTTGCTTATGTGATACCTTTTCCAAGTATTTAAAGGTGTGTTCTTGAAGTCTTCAGTCTTTGTTCTCTTGTCTCTGTGAGAAAATCTGAGTTAAACTACCTAAATTTGCAATTTTGGAAATATCAATGTTTATCAATGACTTTCTAAATATGGCGAACTGCCAGATTTGGCCAATTTTCCAAATATGCTGCTAAGTTTGTCCATGCCACTAAAAATTCTACCAAATCATTTATGCCATGTTACCCAAGCTTTAATGCATTGCCATTTTGGTGGAATCCACCAAATTTGGCTCAAAATGCCAAATTTCAAAGTTGCTGACCCGTTCATGTTGGGCTTGCATCCTTGGTCATAAAACCTTCACATAGGACCTAGCGTTGGAGCCAAGCCTTTAGCCCCCATTTATATTTCATCAGAAAAAATCAATGGAGCACTTTCATTTTCCTCTGGGGTCAATCCTCCAATCTTACGTGTATTGGTGGGACCACTTCTCATGTTATGGGGTGTTGTGTCAACCCATGAAGCCTCCAACCCTTGCCACTTGTGTGTCAGGTTATCCCAAATCTTCGTAAGCCCAGTGTTTCCATAATAATCTCCTCCAAAAATCACTGGGGGTACCTATACTTCTAGGGCCTAGGGTGGCATGTCCCTATGGGACCTCCTGCTACATACATGGACCAATAAGAAATTCGTTAGGGTTACGTCAACACCACCATGTATGCCACTTGTGTAAGGATGCAATGTGTCACTTACTTAGTGGTGCCACATGTCACCTATTTTTGGCCCACTTGAACACCCAAAAATGTGAAACCTGCATTCCATGTGCCAAATCCTCATTGGTTCCATGTGTCTTGCTAACATCACCATTCCACTATGGATCCCATTTCTCTTTGTCAGCTAATCATAGTGAGCCAAGTGTCATTTGTCCACGTCATCCTAGAAGTTTGAACTTGCACCTAGTTTGGAGAACTCCAGGGAAAATCTGTCAGGGTGACATGTCTAATATGGGCCCGTCTTTCCTCCATCTCACTCTTTTACAATTGAACCACCTTGCCACCTATTTGTGCCACCTCATGTCGGCTCCCCTGTCTCCAAGAATTTCACTCGTTCCTTCCTTTGGAACTCCCAGGGAAAAAATTCCAGGGTTACATGAACTATTGGGTCCTCCACTAGATAACCTGGATGAATCAAAACTCATGTGCTCAGCCACATTGCTTGTCTCATCACCCCGTTCCTATAGTTTACTGTTGATGGTTTTCAAGGACCCCTCTTCTATGGTTTTGTGGTAAAATGGGGGCGGGGTCCACTTTTAATATGGATCGTCGATCTCACACTCGAAAGTTTGGGAAATCACACCCATCATGGATCCCCCTTATTGTTAACCCTTGGGCGGGCTTTGGCCTCTACATTTTTTACAATCAATCAGTGGGGACATGCCACACCTGATGTGATCTCATACATGCTTGGGTTTAATTCTTGTCCTCTTCCAATTTATTTTCCAACGTAGGCTAAACACTAAACCTTCCACCATTTTTGTGAGCTCCAAGTCTAACACCAAATTTCGGAACCTTGACCTTTTGGCCTGCAAACTTTGACTAGCCATATATTTTGATTATGGAGGTATCTTGTAGATTTAAATCATACCATTAGAAATCTCTTTCTGAGCTCTATCCATTTGAGTGGTTTCCAACTACACTTGAGTTTATCTTATGAACTGGAAATTGTTGAGAAATCTAGGGGTAGAAACAGAGGGTAATTTCTCTTATATTAATAACTGTTTATGGTGTATTTTTACTTCATTAGATTAGCTTCTTCTTTCACTTATTTACTATAAGTGTTTTCTTCATCAAACAACTACCAAACCATAAATAACAATAATACAAAGGACAAAAGATATAGGTGATCTACTAGGGCCAAAAACTCTCCACTATGAGAAGAAAACCCAAAACAATTCTTCTTCTTATAGTATCTTCAATTGATGAATTCCAAAACCTAGACCCTTGACCAAAACTCCTCCAAGAAAAAGTCAAACCTTGCCTCTTTTTGAATAAAGTCAACTTCTCCTTGATACTACTACAATATCTCCTTCATCCTTAACTTTTGGCCCTGTAACACTAGTATGAAATTTTCGAACTCTCTTTTTGCAACTCTCGGCCTCCTGTAAATGGCTACAACTTTAGCACGTGTGATAGGATTAGGGAAATTTTAGCACTTCTTATCCTTCACTTGAGTTGAGCTAGTCCCTTTGTGACTTCAACTTGCAAAATGAATCTTCTTCTTGTCTTGTTTTTGCCTTCTTGAGGTGATTGTAATTCTAATTTGTTGCAGTAAGTTTTGCCCTAGTCTCCTCGCACGTGTGAATAAGAATAGCCCAAAACAAACCCAAAATTACTTTGATGTTTTTGGGATTGTACTTATATGCTTTCGGGACATCGTGTGCCTGATTCACCAACTTGTAATTATATCTTTGTTAAGCTCTCATATGGGAAGTGACTATTCGTTAGGGTTTTCTCCTTAGATCTGGTTCGAGACCTAAAGTTTTATTTAGAGCTCTAAGTGAGTATTCCCTCAAGCATGAAATGCCTACTTTTTCAAGGTAAGTAATTGGATAACGCTTCTCCTCTCTCATTTTACAACATTGGTAAAGATGCCATTATTTTTATGGTTCTTTGTCTACAAAGGGGGATTGGAGGTAAGCCTCCCTCCTCTCAAAAATTTTCTTATAAATATGGCGTCCATGTTCGACCCCACTCTAAGGAAAATCAGGCCTAGACAACTCTTGGACCATTTTTGGTGGAAAAATATGAGGAAGTTCCCTCCCTAGAGATCTCTCAATTATATCTAGAGGATCTCCATCAACTATATTTTGAGGCAACCCTAATCTATCGACTTAATGGCTTCTATCCCTACATGACTGATCTATTCCAATGGATCCATTTCATATAGACTAAGAATTGCAAGGTTATTTTCTGCTCAAAAAGATTCTTCGTTGTGTTATTTTGGGAATCATAAGATTGTCAAAAAGATTTATCTAAAGGGCCCTAATTTTGGGGCAATGTTGCACTATTTTTAACCCCTTGGTTCCCAAATTTTCACCCTTCCATAGATGTCATTACCAAGATGCCATTATGGATCAGACTTCCTAATCTTCTAGCTCATTTGTGGCACTACACAATCTTTTAGGGCATTGGAGATTCTCTGGGTCATTACCTTACTACCAATGCCTCTCACTACCAATGCCTCTCATGGGAAAATTGGTGTATACACCTATGGAAAAATGTGTTGAAATCGATACCAATAAAGGGTTTTCAAACCAAATCAATTTAAAAATTGGTGATTTTGATTAGACCCAAGCTTTGGACAAAGAGAATATTGCTTTTCTTTGTCGCTCTTTTGTTATCAAATAGGTCATTTATAGAATTCTTGCTCAATGTTTAATTCTCAATAGAAGGAGAACATTTGTAATTCCAGATCTAAAAGTTGGAAGCCCTGCAACCCTCCTCCTATGGAGGGAAAGGCCTCCTCTAAGTCAAAAAAGGATGATGAAATCCATCTATGGGACAAGTTCCAAGACTCAAGGCCTCAAATATTTCCTAAGGCTCATGGTGTGAACCATGTTCCTTCGACAAGCACAAAGATATTGAATAGCAATGCTTCTTCAAGTATATTGAAATGAGCTCATGAGTCAGCTTCTTCAGACTTTGATAAGGAATATCCTTCAGCATGCAATGATAATTTGCAGATCACTTTGATCAAACCACCTTCAAAAGGTTGGGTCAAGGTTTCGAAAAAGAAAGGAAAGAAAGGTCACCTTGAGGATCAACCCAATTTGGGTGAACATCCTCTCTAGTTGTTTATTTTTCCCTTTACATATACTTTCATCTTTGCTTTGATACTGTTAGTATAGGGCATATTGTGCCAGCAAAATTCATAATGGAAAATGATGTAATTTTATTTTTGTTTGATTAATAGAATTTTTAGACTTACAAAATAAAAATGTGTGATTTGTTATCTTCACTTCTTATAATATTTTAATTAAATTCATAAAATATGTATAATTACACCATATCTATTTTGAAATTGAGATTTTAGAATTTTAATTTCATTATCAATAATTATTAGGTGGATGATAGAGATTTAACCTCCATGGAATATTCAAGAATATTCATAATAGTATACACAAATTAAAGGTTGATATATTTTTCTTTGCTAGTTTATGTGATTCCTAAGATGATTACACAACTAACCTCTTGCTTGAGTAGCCACAACCCAAGGGCATCTAAGCCATAAAAATGACCTAGGGATCACACTTATCCTAGGCCACACCAACCCTTAGCATGGTTGGATCCCCCCCCCGGGCCAAAGTTTTGAACTAGTGACCTTCACAACACATAGTGCCTTGGTAGAATACCCTATTACCATCTATTCTACGCCCCGTGGGCCAAAGGTTGAGATTTCTCTCCACGGTAGTTATGCTCTTTTTACTCTCTTAATTAAATTGATTCTGTAAATAGGTTTTATTACAGTATCATGGGATAATACCATGGCTTATCAATACCACATACCAATAAAAATGAAAACTCATTTCATATGACACTTATTCATATATCATTTTTTTATTTAATCAATTTAACTAAAATTATATAACTATTTTGGAGTCTCTGATGGGGGTGTGTTACGAGATTAGCAGCCTGGTGGAGATTTGTGCCCGTCATCTTGGGTTGATTGAGAAGGAACATCTTTAAATATGGGGGGTGGCATGGCCACCCCCATGTATGCTTCAATATGTGAAGAGTTAAGTATATTGGTTAGATTGTGGGGATACATGGAATGGATGGTATGTGAAGGTTTTGGCACTGATTTCACCGAGGGGCACAACTACTACTTGCCCTCATTGAGCTTTGTGAATTGCAATCAGTTGGTATCACATGCATTGTCAAGGAATTTGTTCTTATGATATGTGGGTTATGGAGTATGTCAAACCCTAGTTGAACAATTATAATATAGCTCTGGTATTGACCCTTCGTCTCACGTTGACATCCAGGATTTGAATCCACTCTCTTTGTATGCAATTTTATGAGTTTCTTTCTATTTGGGTAACAATCTCTCTACCCAACTTTAGTTTTCATTTTACTATATGGAATTATTCGTTCTGGGCTTATGTATGATCTAATAGCTTCTCTTTAAACAGTTTTAGTTGGTTAATTTCTTGATTTCATATCTATTAGTATGATGTTTAGGTAGACTAGCTTATACCATTTTCTTTTTGTAAAGGGAAGGGGGTTTCGCATGTTGGAGAGAGGGTGAGACTGGGTTTGTTTGTCTTTAGTAGTATCCTTATTTGAATCCAACGCTCAAGGGCTCAGATTGAGGTGTTAGGTATTTTTCTTTTGTCTTTGGCTTTGGAATTCTTAGTTACTGAGAAACCCTTTGGAGATGTAAGTTTACCAGCTCTCTTGGTCAAGTAACTCTATGGGTAATCAATATGGGGGGTATTTATTCCTAGGTTATTAGGAGAATTTGTGTCTCTAAAGGTCTTCCCTTATCTAATATTGTGTCGAATTATTATGTAGTGCAGAACCAAGGAGCTATTATTGTCAGAGTAACCCCTCTCTGTGGTTCTTGTAATGGCAATCCATTGGAGGTTTTATTTCTAATTGTTTTCCTAAAGATGGGGTCCGATCTCTTGGGTGCCTTGGTCGTCAAAGGTAATAATTACCGGCAGAAGCTTCAAGTAAAGGGTGTTTCTTGGATTATTGGTTTTGGAGTTACGAAGAACATTATCCTGTGTCCAAGAGGGGGTTGTATCTATGTCTAGGCTTGTGGTTTGTTAATACATGTGGAGTTGTGAAGCCTTTCTAGTCATGGTGTAGTTATTTGTTTCCTGAGTTAAGGAGATATTGAGAACCGCATTGACTAGTTCGTTTTATGCAACGCTAATGAATGTGAAGTCAAAGGGGTGGGGGAGGAGGTCAGGGCCCATAGGGGAAACCAAGACCAAGCATAAACCAAAGAGGTTGTTGAAGCTCATGAGACCACCTTTGCTGATGTCTACAATGAACTGCACAATTTGGAGAATTTAACAGTCAAGGATAGACACTCTATTTATGATTTAGAATTTTTGGAAGAATTTGGGCAACTGGTCTCAGACCCTAGCCACACCAGCGGTCGAAGGAAGTAGTATATTGAAGCCCTCTTTCTCTTCTAGAAAATGAAGTCACTAATGGGAAGAATCTTGATGGAGAGGTAAGTAGATTAGTATACTATATTTTCTGATCTTGTAGATGTGAAGAGGGAGCAGTAGAACGTGGGATTCTATATGGATTATATGGACAATCAGATAGCTCGAATTGAGTAGCATATCCCTTGCATTACCACTTCATCAACCCCTTCGGGTTCAAGCACTGACTTAATTTTGTAATACAATTAGTCTTAGTGTTATGGTTTAATGTTGCTATAAACTCTTTTGTGAGATTGCAAATTGTGATATTGTTACAATTTTGGACTTATTATTTTATCAACATATGGTCAAGAAACCTGGTTTCCCACCACAAGGGCTTCACTCAATGAACCTTTGACATATCGTGTGTGTTCGCGACGAACTAAATAATACCCCTAATTTGACTACATATTGGAAAATATCTCTGAAAATCACATTTTATAACCCCCTACCAATATGAATCCAATACAACTTCCCAATTTAGAAAATCCCTACTTTCACTAGATATTGTAGGTATCTATTTTTCATTAACAATTTTTATACCCCTTTATATTTTTTCATTAACTTTCAGCTCCATTTTTTATACCTATCAATATAAAAACCCTTTACCCCCTATATATCCCCCAATATATTATGCCATTTTTTACTTAATATATATCCCCCAATATGAACCCACGTGGTATGGTATTGCTCTCCCAATGAAGCCCCCGTGTTTACCACGAGGTAGATTGAGACCATCTATCACAAAATATTATTGGGTTGGATATTGTAATATCTTTTGATTAATGAAAGGAAACACCACGTATTAAGGGTTAACCCAATTGGTTGAAGTCTTGTTGCTAAAGCACCTCGCCATTGGGAGGTCATGGGTTCAATGATTTGTGAACACTATTAAAAATATTCCAGAATACCTGGTGGAATTTAAATCTCTACCATCAACCTAATAATTATTGATAATTAAATTAAAATTCTCAAAGTCTTATTCCAAAATATACATACATATCAGTGTAATTTTGATTTATTTTTTATTTAAATAATAGTTTTTATTAGTTTAAAAATAATGGTTTTTTAAACTTTAATTTTAATTTTACTTTAATATATATTTATGTTAATGTTTTTGTGTTTTATAATATATTTAATATTTATATTTTTTATAGCCTACTTGTTATAAGTTTTGGGGCTTTTTTGCTTATATTTTCATATTCAAATTGCTCAGATTCCTTAGAGATTTTTTGAAATTACACATTTGAATTGTGAATTCTCCACAACCTAGTGCCCTAGTGGTTTTTCACACAATTGGATCCATATATGTAATCAAAAACACATTTCAGATAACAAAAACTTCATTATTTAACAAAAAATTGTTTTGCTGGATTCTAAAAAAAACTCCAAAACATCTAATAATTAGACAAGGCTTTTATATTTTTATGTTTTATAATAAAATAATATATATACACACATTTAAAAAAAATATGATTATGATTAATATTTATTTAAAAATATGTTTTCCTAATTAATGTGATTATTTAAAACAAAAGTAAAGTGTAGCAATGTCATTGCTTTTGCTATTTTTTTAGTACATGTACACTACATGCAAAACATATAAAAACAGTGATCACATAACTCTCGTTCTCAATGTATTTGAATATGATAGGAAAAAGATTTAATGCAAACACCTTTTAAGACAAAATGGATCACATCTCCACTATGACATATATATCACTAATAGATATAAATTAAAAACCATAAATATGTTTTTAAATAGTTTAATTTAATTATTTAATGTAGCTAGAGGTAACTAACTACAATAAAGGAAACATACCGCCTAGTTACAAAGCCAATAAAAACAAAGAAAGAGAGGGAAAAGCAAATTCAGTGTACATTTTAAATAAAATATATATATATATATATATATATATATATATATATATATTAAATAAAATAAATTATATATAAAATAAATTATATAAATAAATAATATTAATAATAAATTATAAAATTAATTACAATTTTATATTATATTAATTATATTTATAAAAATTAGTTAATATTAATCATTCAAAAGTTCAAACCATAGATAAAAACACTCTTTAATGTTATTGACACTTAGAACTTAAGGAAATCTTCAATTAATAAATTCCCACTCCATTGTAAAGCAAAACCATTCATGAAATTCCAAACATGTTTACAATGTCAAAGAAAGAAAGTGCACTGTATCATCAAGATTCAACCACTAATATCATTAGCGAAGTGCATTATATTTAGAGATCAACTGTTAGTATTATTATAATCAATTATATTAAATATTTTTTTCACTTACTGGTTCACGGATACCCGGGTCAGTGGGTAGCCGCTACGTCCAGGGTTTTAAACACTGAGTGGACGCCACCCGAAGGGCATCAACACCCCTCGGCCTATTTACTGACCTAACCCCAAGAGCTTTCGGGATTCGACCCTGTGACCTCCCATTGGCGAGGCACTTGATTTGACCGATTGAGCTAACTCTTGGGGCTCAATTATATTAAATATTATAATTACTTTTTAGAAAATTAATGATATTAGAATAGTTAACTTTAATTTAAAATATTAATAATAATAATAAACTTAAAATTTAATAATAAACTTTTTATGGTTTATGTTTTAATTTTTTTTTAAATATTTTTTTAATAATAAAGAAGATTTTACTGTTAATGTTTTTATAATTAATATTTAAATAGATAATTTTTAAATATATAAATAAATTTAATATTTTAAATAAATTTTAAAATATTTTAATTATGTATATTGTATAACTCAAATTTATAAGATTGAATATAATTGTAAAAAAAAATAAAAATAAAAATAAAAATTAAACAATTAAGATACGAATATATTATGTATAGTATAGATCATAAAAAAATGAACCTTAGTCACAACTATTTGCTGGAGATTTGCATATCCAAAAAAAACTAAATTTTAAAAACAACAGAGAGATGGACATGAATTGACTAAGCGATGGAGAGCACATGAATTGGCTAATCGATGAAGAGGGTGAAGAATTTCCTTCAATATTACAGTGCTGGAATCACCATTTTAGAAGATCGTGATAGGGCAGTGCCATAATCACCGTTTCAGAAGATCGTGATATTCACGTGTCTTACGAAAGATGGACACAAATCAAATAAGATCCCACAATGGAGAAGGCCAAGCATTTCCATTGATGTGGCCGCCATTATGGGACAAGTGGATTGACATGTTTTTGAGCTAACATCCTGCCATGGAGAGGGAAAAGCATTTTCATCGATACGACAACCCCACACACTAGAATATCATGAGTTTGGATTTTTGGATGTCATCAAGGATTAGTGGATTGATGCCATGAGAACCTGGATAGGAATTGTTCTTGTAGTTCACAAATTCATCATTGAGAAATCTTACCTAGTACGAGATGACCTCACACTTCGGGGTCTGTAGTCATACCCCAACGGCCATGAGACGTCATCTCTCTCGAAAATTGAATATCTATAGTTCGACATAGGAAGTGATTTTTTTATTTTTTTATTGAAAATTTCTTGTACGACTACAACTAATTGTCATTAATCGTCATTATATGTCACTGCTATGGCAGTGACATAATAAAAAATTATAAATCATTTATTTTTTTACAAATTAATTAATTCAAATTGGTAAAATATGAGTATAAAAAAATGTAATTGGTAACAAGTGTTGCAGGGCAACTTAGTCCATACCATTCAAGTTAGAAATTATCTCTAGGAAAAATTGCATTAAAAATATAGCCTTACATTGGCTAATGTTAAATTAATAATTGTTAATAGGAAAATCGAATCATAGGGAATGCAAGAGCGGAAAGGGTTATCTATCATCTCGATGAAGAAACTAAGATCTAATTTGCTTGGAGATTGGGGACAACTACACATAGCCAAGCATAATTCTTGTCCTTGTGGCAGGTGTTAGAAATAGTTATATAAAAAAAATAAGGCATTTGTTGGTATTTGGAGACTCATTAATAGTTATCCAATGAGTTATCAAACTAGCAGAGACTACAAATAGAGACCAAGTCCTTATTTTGCAAAGGATAAGTAAACAAATAAATAAATTTGAAGTAATCCAATTCTACCATGTCAAAAGGCACTTGAATGTCAAAGAGGATGCATTAGCCAATGAAAGTGTCTCATTGGAACAAGGAATGTTAGCTCACGTAATGAAAGTTGCTCATTTAGACCCTTACCATGACTATTAAAATAACCTCAAAAAATTCCAGGAGGAATGATTTTTTATTCTTGGAGTTGTGATTCGCGCCTAGATTAGCAACACCTCAGATAACCCCCTAGTCGTCAAGCTTCAACATTGCCAGCTATCTCTTTTGAATAATTAAGGGGAAATATTGGCCTCAGGAAATCAAGCTCAAGCACTTCTAGTGAATCAGAAAATTGGCATGCTTCAAGTTAAGATGGAAAGGATGCAGGTAAAAATGGATATGATGGAACCTTGACAACATTGAAGCTTTAAAGAGAAGAGGGTAGAAGGGGCCACAATAGTAGGCTAGTGTTTTTTTTTTACGCTATGCAAATATATATTAGTGTTAGGATTTTTTTAGAGAGTCTATAAGTGTATTTAGTCTAGGAAAAGAGACAGCAGGAAATGTAGCAGAAGTAGTGTTGTTTTCTAGACTGGATAAAATTTAGATTGAGAAGAATCCAATGAATATGTAAAAGGATTTGGTGTTGAAACTGATTTTTTTTAATATAATCATAATTGTTTTGTTAAAAAAATATAGGCAAATCGAATTCTATAATTCTGTTTTGGCAGGAATTAGTAAATTGAGATGTGAAGTGGGTAAATTAATTGCTTGCTAAGGCACAAGGACTTGCATAAATTTTGGTGAGTAGAAACCATTATCTACACATTTATAAGTTTACTCTACATTAGTATTGAGAAAAACATAAATAATGGTGGGATGTAATTGGTGCTAAGTATATTTATTTACATCTTATTCCTTCCATTTTTTATGGAAAATTTTGCTTAAATTATGGTGGGAAGTAACTGATGGTAAATATGTTATTATGAATTATTTTCAAGGATTTTATTTTTGGATGGTCTTCCAACAAAGCTTAAAAATAAATAAATAAATCATTACACAAACATCTAAAAATCATGCATGAATATTGCAATCATATCCATAAATTATGACATAAAATATGTGAAACATTTATCCACATGGCATTATATTGTGAAAAGATTACAATAAGACCTTGAAGTTATAGTCCAATCAAATGTTTAAAAGATAGTTTTTAAAATAATATTGAAAAATAAATATTTATTTTTCAAAGTTAGATATTATAAGTTACATTGGTCAACAAGCAAATCAATTCCTTGGAAAGACTAATGATATCTTATTTGATGTATATGACTAAGGTTAAATGTTATTGAAAAGTATATGACTCCATTAGTTGACCAGAAATGATGTGGATATTATCTTAGATGAAATGCTTTTTTAGTCATGGACTAACACATAAAACTCATTTTTGTTAGCTAAGACCTCATTTTCCTTGAATATAAGGAAACATGTTAACAACTCAAAACCTAGATGCACTTAGTAAGAGAGAAACATTGGCACTTTACAAACCCTACTAGATTATTTCAAGTAGTATGATTTTCCTTAAATAACAATGATGAGTAACCAATAATAAATATCCTCACCACTAATATTATAATAAACTTTATCATATTCAAAATAAGTAAATAAACTATTTAGTTTAAAATAATAATAATAATAATAGTAATATCATCTTATACTTAAATTTTTATTATTAAATTTTTTAAATTTATTTAAACTATTTTAAATCAAATTTATATAATTTATGGTTATTCTCATTTCTTATAAAAACATGTGATTTGATACAAAATTCATAAAGTATATATAATTTTTTATTATTATTATTATTATAAAACATGTGATATGTTACCTCCACTTTATAATTGTGGAATACAATTTATTATAAAATTCAATAAAACATTTTAGTAATAAAATTAAATGTAACATTTTAGTTAAGTTGGAATTGATCATTTGAATATTAAAAAAATGTTAGGAATATTTTTTTATTTATTTATTTATTCCTAATTTACCTATATAATTTTAAATAATTCAAATACTTATTACTATTATTATATTAATTTTATATAAACTATATAATAATAATTTTATTTTTATTTAATTATAAAATATTTATTTTACCTCTTTCATTAATTATATATATATATATATATATATATATATATATATATATATATATATAACTAACTATTTTATTCAAAGATTTTATATTGTCTATCAAAAGTTTATCTTATTTTTCAACATCATATATATTAAATATATGATTTAAGTATATTTAATATAAAACATACATATTGAATTATATATATATTTTTATATAGATAATTTTATTTATAAAGATAATTATTATTATTAATGTTCACTAAGATTAATAAACATTAATGTGGTTTATTAGACTTTAATAAAGTAAAAGATTAATTGTGACTTTTTATTATTTTAATTTTATGATAAAAAAGGAGGGAAAGGAGAGCTCCAAGATCGTTATAGTTTTGTTGACTTAATCCGTGATGAAGGTTGGTAGTGTGGCAAATGTTTTGGAAATAAGAACGGATGTGAATAACAGTCGGGTAATCCAAGAAAAAGTGTTTTTCATCTTCAACCCTCTCAGTGTCGCAAAATTGACTTATTCTTTCATCCCAAGGTGTTTTGGGAATAGACCAACGCGCGGTTTCACTTTGAAGCTCATGAAAATTAGTTCTTATCTTTGCAATGCTCATTTTTTTCCTAGCATTGGTTAAGACAGAAAGATAATTCTGGTTAGCAAGAGTGGGGTTCATCACCTCCATATAATACCTCAACTTCCTTTTTTCCTCTAGCTCCTTATCAACCCACAACCTACCCTTAAATTTGGAGGTAATAGTATTTTTAATATTATCTTTATTCTTTAAGATGATTTCCTCCTTTATCACCAAAGACAAAGCCCAAACTCAACATCCTTCTGTCATCCTCACTAGAGTCGGAGGTGAAAAATTTAACTAAAACTAAAAACAATTTTAGGAACCACTTAACTTCCATATTATAAAACTTTTATTTAAATTTTATTTTATCATATACATATTTTTTAAATAAATATGTTTTTAAAATAGTATTTTATATTTTAATTTTACAACAATTTAATATTATTATATTTAAAAAAAAAACCAACAAACAAACTAATTTCACGTGTTTGAATATTTTGCATTACTATCTCTTTCATAATATACATGTAAACGTACACCTATTTTAAATGTGGTCCTATAGTAACTATAACATTTACATTTCACCTCTTTCATGTTAACATCAACATTTTCCCATCACAATAACAACTTTTCATGAGCCACGTGTTAGAAATATGATATAGTTCACCGCTCCCTTTTCCACGCGGCAGCTTGCCCGGTAAATGAAAATCAACTTCGCTTTAACTATAATGTAGACGTTAGACATTGGTCAGCTTTCCCACGTGAATCAGCTTCAACATTTTAATGGGAAGTCTCAATTTTTAAAAATAACATGACAGTATACAAAGCATGGAAATAGTGGAGGATATACATAGCATGACAGTATCTTTTTTTAATAATCCTACTTTTAATATTTTATTAAAAAATATGTTTTGTATTATTTTATCAATTTTATTTCGTAAGATTGTGATAGTTTATAAGTTTTTACATAATCCGTACAACATGTTTGTCTATCTAAACGTTGGTTTTAAGGTATAAGTCTTTCAGGTGAGTTAATATATTTAATATTTAGATTGTATTGAGTTTAATAATATGATTGTTAAAAATATGTGGTTATAATGTTAATAATTAAATTGTAATTTAAAAAAATAATTTTATATGTAAATGTGTAAATTGGTTAGTATTAGAGAAAATTGGTTGGGATCAATGAGATAGAAGTTTATATGTTTGTTTTTTCATTTTGATGGCTTTATAGTTTGATATGGGGATGTTATTTGCATTAGATGCTCATATTGGTTGAAATATTATTCATCCAAAATCAAAATTTTGGACTGTTTTTAATTAAAAGATAAGTAGTATGTGTCAAATTTAATGTCATTTTACATTAAGAAATATGAGAAATTGCATGTTGTATGTGTAAATATGATTAATTTTGAATATGGACACCTTAATATTTTTTTATTTGTTTACAACAATGAGAAATATTTGCATTAAGTCTACACCCAGATCACATGGAACACATGGGGAGAATAAGCACTTTACTTGAGGGTGCCTATATTGAGGACACATTATTTGGGGTTGGTTGTGGACCCAAGACAAAAGTGATGTTAAGGAAGAGTATTGAAGCATTGGATGCTTATCTAAGAGAGCAAGGAGACTTATGGTGAGCATAGAGTAGCCAAGATGGTTATAGGAGAGCATAGAGGTTGGGAGAGTTGGAATCTTTCATTGTTATGTATTTGATGCTCATTTGATGCTTGATATTCAGGTGTATTTTTAGTAGGATACTCCTAGAAATAATTTAATAGATTGGACTATTTTTACTTGCACTTAAGAGAACTAAAAGGGAAGAATATCCCTAAGTGACTATTAAGTAGGCAAAATAAATATCTTCTTTATGTTGTGTAGGGTGATGGAGGAGAGTTCAATGGTTATTTGATGGCTTAATGAGATTTCTATAGTGCTTTGTGACGAGTGAAATGGCTAAGCATGAGAGAAAATTGGTAGGGTTGAGTGAGATAGAAACTTGTAGCTGTGTCCCTTCATTTTGTTGGCCTCATAGATTGACATGGATGTGGAATATGTAGTACATGTCTACAATAGGATGATAAATTTCTCATATATAGCTTGTTTCTTGGATCATCTTTTATTAAAACATAAGTAACATATCTCTATTTATGATTATGTAATATAATGCCATTTCACGTTATGGGAAAATAAAAATTTGTATGTGATCCAAGTGGATATTAGTGGCCACAAGCCTATTCCATTTGGACCCCCACCATTGTACCATTATTTCTTTCAATGTCCATAATTGTAGCACAATTTACTATTCTTGGTAGTTTTTCAGGTCCTCAACTTCTAGAGCCATTTTGAGGCCTTAAACGACATTTTCTTGGAAAACAGGCAAACATGAGACTTTGACTAAAATTTCTAGCCGAAAGTTGTGATCCTCGAATAGATCTTTCTAACAAGGTATCGAGCACGTCAAAAAGAGATCATATGCCAAATTTACCAACCCAAGAAGTTGATGTAACAATTTACCCCAACGAGTCCCACAATCTCGACGCTTCATCTCCTAGGGTTATGTTTTTGGATGTTTAGGGTTTTCAATTGTTTATCAATAATAAATAGGTCTTTAAGCCTCATTGTAACATAGTTTAGAGGCATGTAGCTGCCACATCTCTTCTCATAGATAAGCTACCATCACCTACGCTAGTTTATTTCCATTCTATGTACGCATATTTCAGTTCTTTGATATTGATGAAATGAAGATTTATTTCCATTACATCTCTATGTTTATGTTTATATTGGTATTTTTTTGCATTCTTGCATAAGTTTGATTCAGTGGTATCAGAGCAATCTTTTCTTTCTCTGTTTTTCTTTGCATGTCCCCAACAAGGTTGGGGTATAAGGAGTTAGGGCTTGAATTGGTTGAACCTTTTCAAGACCAACCTCGCAAACCCTGAACACCTCCCATGGAGGAAGAAAAGAAAGATGAGGGAGCATGAGATCCCTTCAAAATATTGCTCAAAGAATCCCTTGAGAAAAAAAGGAACCCGATGATGGACAACTTTTCCTAGATCCTTCGACAGCTACCCACAGGCGATGCATCTTCATCTAACAACCACTTTAGAGATGCTACTCCCTTTAACGTACAAGTAAACTTTGACATTCACATACTTGAATGTCAGATAGATATAGATGCCATAAATAAATGGTTAAATCTATTGGAAGGATATTTTTCGGTTCATGAATTTTCCAATAGGGAAAATATTACTTTTGCAGTCCTCAAAGTTGCCCCCCATGTCAAGGATTGGTGGGAAACCTACTGTCAAAAGAAGGACGAGGGGGAACCCTCACTGTTTTCAGCCACACCCACTTGGAATTATTTCCAAGACACCATTAAGGAGCAGTACTACCTTGTCGGAATCTATGAAGATAACTACATAAAGTGGGCCACACTGCGGCAGGGAAGGGACAAAGACGTGTCGGAGTTCACAAATATTTTTCATACCCTTCACACGAAGTTGGGTATCAAGGACTCTAAGTGGCATCTGGCACTCAAGTACCGTGGTTGTCTCACAAGTACATCCAGGATGAGATGGAGTTCTTGGACATCTCCTCGTTGAGCATCGCCTATCGATGCACTATTAAGATCGAGCAGAAATTTAAATAGAAGAAGCGATGATTTGGATATGCAAATCCAAATTAAGGGAAATGTGCCCCCAAACGACATAGCAAAGGACAAATCCAAGGTGAGGTGACCCAGGACAACCCATCGAAGCCACAAGCAAATAATAACACCATGAAGAGAAAGAAGGACACATGAAAATGGTGTGAGTACCATAAGAGCCCCACTCACAACACAAGTGAGTGTCGAGCCAAGCAGTGACTGGTGGTCGAGTTGAAGGCTTCAAATTCAGATGCATGCTCTAACTCTGATTTGGAACCTAACAAGGGGAATGACAAAGGGAAGCATATTAATAATGTGGAGCCCAATGCCACTTTTTCCACCACCAAGATCTAGAAGATTGAGCATGAAGATGTAGAGGAGGGGGAGCGTATCTTTCACTTGAAAATGTGGGTGAAGGGTTCTCTGTTGCATTTCATTATCAACAGCGGGAGCCAAAAGAACCTCATTTCAGTAGAGGTCGTGAAGTGGTTGGGCCTACCAACCACACCACACTCATAGTTGTACACCATCAGGTGGCTTCACCAAGGACCAAATCTTTGCATCAGCTAGCAGTGTCTCCTTCCCTACAACATCAAGCCCTTCATGGATGAGGTACTATGTGATGTTGCTCCTCTTGAAGTTTGTGATGTATTATTATGCGAACTACTTGTGGAAGCATCATGTTGTGTATGAGTCTAGGTCTTGCACTGTTATTATTACTTTGGGAAATAATTTATACAAGATACTGGAGGTAGTGTCGCTTACCACCATTTCTTTGATCTCTGATAAGGAATGTAGTAAGATCATTTCCCAGATAGGGAAATTTGTTTTCCTTATGATTCACCCTTAGGGAAAGAAGAATACCATGGCCACATCCGCAAACTCTAGACAAGGCTCCTTTACACGGCAGCAACAGATGGACAAGGTTGTGGAATAGTATAGGGACATCTTCACCTCACTCACAGGGGTACCCCTACACTGTCAAGTCAAGCACTCCATCGATCTGGCCCCGGGCACATCACTACCCAATGGGACAATCTACAGACACTCTGTTCTAGAGAACGATGAAATCAAGAGGCAGATTTAGGAGATGTTGAATAAAGGGAACATCAAGCCAAGTTCATCACCCTATGGGAGCCCAACTGTGTTGGTACAGAAGAAGGACAGAACTTGGAAGCTTTGTATTGACTATCGAGTGCTAAATAAGATCACTATCCGGAATAGGTATCCAATCACACGGATTGATGACTTGTGGACCAGCTCAAGGGGACCAAATATTTCAGCAATATTGACTTGAAGTTTGGTTATCATCAGGTACTAATCGAACCCTCCAATGTATGGAAGACTACCTTCAAATCCAAGGAGAGCCTTTTCGAATGGATGGTCATGCCTTTCAGGTTGACGAATGCCCCCACAACATTCATGAGGCTGATGGATGACATATTGCGTCCCTTCACCAACTTGTTTGTGGTAGTATATTTGGATGGCATCCTAATCTTCAGCCGGAGTTGGGAAGAGCACCTACGCCATATTCGAAAAGTCCTCCAAACCCTGCAACTACACAAATTGTGTGCCAATTTGGAGAAGTTCACTTTTGGTATGACCTAGCTTCATTACCTGGGGTACATCATTTATGAGTGGGGTGTGCATGTAGACCCAACAAAGGTTCAAGTTAATTAGGATTGGCCAACCCCAACCACTCTAACAGAGCTCTGAAACTTTCTGGGTCTTGCCAATTTCTATTGCAGGTTCATGTTGGGATCCTACCATATCACTTAACCCTTGAGTCTAGTGAACAAGGGTGGAGAAAAAGCAAAGTTATTTTTGTTTTAATCCTAACATAAGTTATTTATCGAGTTGAAGCATCGCCTCTGCTTTTAACTAGTGCTCACATTACCGGACCTGCATCATCGTTTGAGATTGAGACAAATGCCTCTAACTATGTTATTGGTATAGTTCTTACTCAACAGGGGCATCTTATGGCATATCACAGTGAGACACTTTCTAATACAGTCTGAAAGAATCCCACCTATGACAAAGAGATGTATTCCATTGTGCAGGCCTACCGACAATGGAAGCATTACATTCTGGGGAAGAAACAGCCATCCATGCAGACCACCAACCCCTGTAGTTCATACATACACAAGGAAAGTTGCAGAATGATGGACATAAAAAAATGTCCACATATATACAACAGTTCCATTTGAACATCAAGTACAAGAAGGGTAGCACCAATAATGTTGCAGATTGTCTCAGTTGACTGTTGGTTATGGCGTTGATCACTTTTCTTGACTCTTGTGGACACGAGACTTCAGAATGGCCACATCTTTACAAAGTGATCCAGAATTCGACACCACATACAAGATGCTTCTGGAATGTAAGAAAGTTCCATGTTTTCACCTCCAAGACACACTATTATGCCACCTGGGACACCTATGTGTTCCTTCAAGCAGGCATGCCAAGATGATTTGGGAGGCACACTATAGTTGATTCACTGGACATTTTGGGGTAGAAAAGACAGTGGCAGTGTTGTAAGAGTATTTTATTGGCCAAACCTTCGACATGATTTTGGTAAGTACATCATATCATGCATTTCTTATGCCATTGCCAAACCTACAATCAAGAAGAAATGCATGTACTCCTTTGCCTACTCCTAGTTGGATCTGGGAATCCATCTCCATGGATTACATGTCGGCCTTCCTTTTACCAAGCATGGAAACAATTGTGTTTTCATGGTCGTCGATCTCTAAGATGGTTATTCTAGTAGCCTACAAAAAGAGTATCACAGTAGAAGCCATTGCCAAACTCTTCTTTGATTGAGTATGGGTACACTGTGGGATCCCACAATCCATTATCTTTGAACGGGACAATAGGTTTCTAAGTGCATTCTATTCAAGCCTCTAGTTGTTGTTGGATACCAAGCTCACTAAGTCCACAACCTTCCACCCCCAAACTAATGGCCAGATAAAGGTCGTTAATAGGATGATCATGCACATCTTGCACATGTACAACTCGATGCACCCACACAGATGGGATGAGAGCCTCTCTTATGTCCAACACAGCTACAACAAAGCTCTCCACAACTCAACTGGCCACAACCCCTTTCAGGTGGGTTTGAGATTCCAACCATTATGTCCCATTGATGTTCCCATACAACTTGCATCTACTCAGTCAGGTTCGGCTCATGTCCAGTCTGAAGCTAACAGGGCTAATAGCTTCATTAAGCACATTCAAAACATCCGCCAACAAGTCCATGACATATTTGATAGAGAAAATTTTAAGTACAAACAACGTCATGACTCAACATCGGGTACCACACAAGTTCCAAGTGGACAAAAAAGTTTGGTTACATTTGTAGAAGGAGAGCCTAGATAGGGCCCACCACAAGCTTCACCCGCTCTAATATGGGCCTTACACCATCACTAAGGTTATCAGAGAAAATGATTTCGAGCTCAACATTCCCCCATTCCGTGGCCTACACCTAGTGTTCAATGTGGACTACCTTTGGCCATACTTCCCACCATTACTAGACACATCAGAGATTGCAGAACAGCTCACACCAATAGAGCTAAACCTAAACTGCATGGAACAAGCCACAACTGATCGGATCATGGACACGCAAATCAAGAACTCTCGCTAGTAGAATATCCAACTGTATCAGGTTGTCAAAGCTGTCCAACTCCTACACCAAGGCGAGTGGCTTACCGGTGACCAAGTTCAACAGAAGTTTCCCCATCTCATGGAGAAAGTAAATGCAATTGGTACCATTGCTTCCTAAGGGGGGAGGATAGATCTAGGTGGCTATTGGTGGTCACCCGCCTATTCCACTTGGATCCCCACCATTTTACCATTATTTCTTTCAATTTTTGCAATTGTAGCACAATTTACTATTTTTGGCAGTTTTTTAGGTCTTGAACTTCTAGAGCCATTTTGAGGCCCTAAACAACGTTTTTTTTGGAAAACAGGAAAATGTGAGGCTTTAACAAACACTTGTGGTTGAAATTTGTGATCCTTGGATAGATCTTTTTAACGAGGTATTGTGTGCATCAAACAGAGATCGTATGCCAAAGTTACAACCCCAAGAAGTTGATGTACAAATTTACCCCAATGGGGTCCACAGTTTTGGCACTTCATCTCCTAGGGTTAGGTTTTTGGATGTTTAGGGTTTTCCATTGTTTCTCAATCATAAATATGCCTTCGAGCCTCATTATAAAATAGTCTAGAGGCATGTAGTCACCACATCTCTTCTCAAAGATAAGCTACCATCGCCCGAGCTAATTTATTTCCATTATGTATGTAAGCATATTTTAGTTTTTTTATATTATTGAAATGAATATTTATTTCTGTTGCATCTCTATGTTTATTTTTATATCGGTTTTTTGTTGCATTCCTACATAAGTTTGAATCAGTATGTTGTGCGTATATTTGTGATTAGCTTTGAACATGGACACTTCAATACCATAGAATTTGTTAATCCATGCATGTATGTTTTGTCACATTTAATGAACACAAATGTATGATTTTTAATCAGTTTTAGGTTTTTGTGGGAGACATGCTCTTTCGTGTCACGATGAATGGGCATTTGAGGGATATGATTCGAATATGTTTAATGGTTATCTATCTTGTGGTTAGGGATGATGGATGGGGATGTTGCAATGTGGTATCAGAGTGCAACATTAACGTTGGACCAAATCTAGATAGTTTATGAGGGCATAAAATTATTCACTAAAACATGTGGAGATTGTCAATGTCTAGACTATCAAAAGGTTGCACAATATATTTGGATGTGAATGATGGTATCTTTTGGGTTTCTTTGTGAGAATTTACACCATGCAAGGGGTGTCTCATTATGATGGGGGAATCATGGTGAAACATTTGTCCTTTTGTTGGTCTTAGGCCTTTTGGTTCATGACATTTAGATATATTTTTGTAGGTGGTTTCTTAACCTTGGAATTGGTGGTAGAAGTGATGCACTTATTAAGGAGGTGATTATCTTATGTGGGATTGGTATTTTATACATGGTGTATTTTTGGTTGAGATGATTTTTTGCATGGAGGGTGGAACTACCTTTTAGGATGAGTTTTAGGCATTGGCAACATTAAAACCATGTGGAATAACTTGGGATGATGAGCACTTGACTCAAGGACACTTGTGTTAAGAACCCATTACTTGGGTTAGTTGTGCACCCATAATGAAGATGTTGAGAAGGAGTGTTATAGCATTGGATGCCTATCTCATAGAGTATGGATATTTGTGATGAGGATCCAATGACACTTGGATCCCATGCTTAGAGAACATGCCACTTGAGGGTTGAACTCTTGACATGTGTACACCTTGGAGAGAGATTACTTCACATGGAAACATTATATTATGGATTTGATTAGGTTGTTGTAAAATTAGCCCACTTTTGGTACTATTCACTTCCCTCAATTATTCTACATAAGTGGAGGAGGTTGCCCTTGTATGGAGTGTACTCATTATTTTGTCTTTATAATTATTTTGGAGATGTCCTATCACTTGTGTGAGTGGAAGACCAAGGGTTTGTGATGTGAACCTTATAGGAGACATGGATGAATGGTAGAAATAAATATGATCTTAAGTCATAACACTTGTTTTTTGTAAGAGAATAAGACTTGAGGCTTGTGTTATGTAAACCCTAGAGTAGGAACATGGATCACTAAAGAAAGAGTAGTCATGGTGTAATTGTATCTTAAGGATAAACTTGTCTTGAAGTTTTTATGCTTGTTTTAGTGAAAGGGAGGAAGGTGTTAAGGTTTTTGAGAGGAAAAACCTAGAGAAGACATTATGCACCAAAGTTTTATGTCCTTATGTGAGAAGGAAGTAGGGTTTGTGGCAAATAAATGCTAGAGAAGACATGGAGGGCTCTACTTGGAGATTTTATGTGATTCAAGCTTTGAGATTTTGCTAAAGGAATTATGTTATCGAAGTGGGAGACCAATGGTGGAATTGTTGATGCTTATTTTAGATCATTATTTAGCATTTCAAGTGGTTGGGAGTAGTTTGATGTGTTCTCTTGCTAGGCCATGTTTTTTGGTTAGGGTTTATTGTTAATTATGTATGCACTAGCTAGCGTTTGGAAGTAGTTGGAGTGTCCTAGCTCATGGTAATATTTAAGGATGTGTTGTACTAGGATGTAATAAGATGATTGCTATATATTTTTAACTTCATTCCATGTATATATGAAGTTTACATTGATATCCAAACTTTATGCATTTACATATGTGATTTTCAACTGAGATTTTCACGGTGATTAAGTGGTTTATGTTATGAAACCAGCTCACAAAAAGATAGAAAAGATAGATCAACACCTTAAAAATAAGCCTCTTCAAGGGGGCAACCTCCTTTACATTACACAAATGAACAATTCTTGGATGATACAAATGACAAGACCTCCTTTCTATATACAGGAGTCTAAGGGGTCATAATATAATTAGAGCCGACATAACAACAATAATGTAAGGGCACAATAATAACAATAGTGGGCTTCTATGGGGCACAATAATAACAATATGGGGACTACATGGGCACAACAATATAATAAGGGGGTTATACTAATAACAATAAGGGGTTACACTAGTAGTATAGGGACCTAACATGCCCCTCTCCTTCAAAAGGTGTTGTCCTCAATGCTTGAGTAGTTCTTGATGCTTCTGTATAAATTCTTGTCCTCCCATGTGGAATCTTCAGCGGGTAAGTTTTTCCACTTGATGAGATACTCTGAAATTGATCTATTTTGTAGCTTTCGATTTCTCGATTCTGTGACTGCTTCAGGTTCCAATATGATTTTTCCTTCCTTGTCAAGTTCTTGCAATATTGTTTGAACTGGGATCTTCTGCAACTTTTGAATGAGTTCCCACTCCTTTGGGCGTATGGATATATGTAAGGCCTGATGTTTGGAGGAACACTTCGTGGAATCAAATGAATAGCATGATCATGATCGCAAATAGGTGGGAGGCCTTTGGGAGTCTCAAATACCTTGGAATGATTGTCCAAAACGTTTTTGAGATCTGGAGAAATACATGATTTCGATGTGGGATCCTCTAGTGAACATAATTGTGCAATTACAACCCGTTCTTTATTTAGAAGCTTTGTCATGCTGTTAGAGTTGATTATGTTTCCAGGTTTTCCTTCGATACCCCTCAATGCAACTTCCTTTCCTTTCCAAAAAAAATTCAAGAAAAGTTCTTGAAAATTAAAAGCTATTGTACCCAAAGATTGTAGCCATTGGACTCCTAGTAAAACATCAGCACAATCCATTGGAATGGAAAGCATTGGGATATTCAATACATATTCTCCCATGGATAGCTTTATATTATGGCACTTTCCAGAGAAATTTATGGTTCCTCCACTTGAAACCATCACTTGACACTCCAGTGCTGGATATAGGAAGCACTTCAATTCCTTGGCTATCTTACAATCAATAAAATTATGGGTACTACCCGAATCAATCAACACTCTTACCTTTTTCTTCTTGATATGTCCTTCTATCTTGATAGTTTGAGCATTGGTAATTTCTTCCAATGCATTACAAGATATGGTCGGATTGATTTCTTGAGACTGGATGTGATCTTTCAATTCTTGAACATTTTTCTTCTTGATATGTCCTTCTATATTGATAGTTTGAGGAGTGGTAATTCCGTCCAATGCATTACAAGATATGGTCGGATTCATTTCTTCTTTCTCAGTGTGATCTTTCACTTCTTGAACCTTTTTCTTCTTGATATGTCCTTCTATATTGAGATTTTTAGGAGTGGTAATTTTTTCCAATGCTTTACAAGATATGGTCAGATTCATTTCTTCTTTCTGTGGGGTTCGTTCCTAGTGTATATACTCTTCTTTTGATATTTCTTGATCCTTTTCTTCCTCCTCTCCATAATCAATGTAAAATAATTTCTTCACAGCACACTTATGACCTTTAATGTATTTGTTATCACAATTGTAACAAAGCCCTTTTTCTCTTTTTTCTTCTAATTTTTGTGGTGCAACCCTTGTAGGTTGTGGAAGGCTAGGAGAAACAACACTTCCATCTTTATAGTCGTGAGGGTTAGACTTCCTTGTTACCATAATTTTTCTTTCCACTTTGTAGCAAAGCCCCTTTTCTCTTTTTTCTTCCAATTTTGTGGTGTTGCTCTAAAGAAGGTGTTGCTCTTTGTATCCTCGTAATGTGCTATCCTTTCCTCTGTGAAAATTGGTCATGTAACAAGTTGTTTACGTGAACAAAGCCCTTTATACCATAAAAATTGATCCAGTTCTAAATATGAAGATGCAATACATACCTTTTGTAACAATGGTACACCATGTAGATCGAAATATTGCTCCATCTGTAGTATCCAATTTACTAGATCCTTTCCATCAAACTTCCTCATATCGCCTTTTCTTGATTTCAGGAGCTCGATCTTGAAATGACTATAACTCTATACTTTCAGATCTCAAAGTTCTGAAATTGTCTCCTGTAGTAGCCCTCTGAGTCCTCTTTCTAACCCCATAAGTTTGATCAGAATTTGATTCTCCACGAAAGAGTTATGCCCAATCTCCTAAGATGACCTGATTATATAATGTTTCAGTAGAGCAAACTTGTACGACGTGCAACGTCTCACTGCTTCGACCTTTGGATATGAAAACTATGCACAAAAAACTACAGTCCGTCCTCTTTCTGTAACTTCTTACGAAATTTCAATTTGTTGCTTAGAGAGAAAGTTATGACTATTTTTCCAAGGTCACCTGTGTAGTATGTAATTCGGGAGTCTACAAAAACCCTAACTTCCTTAGATCATATATCCGAAAATATAGCGAGACAAGATCTGCAATTCAGACCCGAGATTTAGAACAATTTCTTCTCAAATGGGTTTTTTCTTTAGCTTCTGAAACTTCATAGCGAAAAGACCACGATGACTTGTTTTAGATGAAATTCTGGAGCTTACAAAAACCCTAACTTCCTCATATCATATCTCCAAAAATATAGTGAGACAAGATCTAAAATTTAGGCGATTTAGGAAGATTTCTTCTCAAATGGGTTTCTTTTTTTAGCTTTTGAAACGTCGCAGAAAAAAAATTTATAGCGAAAATACCACGATGACCTGTTTGGAGCAGCGAAACCCTAGAATCCAAAGCTCTGATACCAAATGTTATGAAACCAGCTCACAAAATGATAGAAAAGATAGATCAACACCTTAGAAATAAGCCTCTTCGAGGGGGAACCTCCTTTACATTACACAAATGAACAATTCTTGGATGATACAAATGACAAGACCTCCTTTCTATATATAGGAGTATAATGGGTCATAATATAGTCAGAGCTGACATAACAATAATAATATAAGGGCACAATAATAACAATAGTGGGCTTCTATGGGGCACAATAATAACAATATGGGGGCTACATGGGCACAACAATATAATAAGGGGGTTGTACTAATAACAATAAGGGATTACACTAGTTGTATAAGGACCTAACATTTATAGTGTTTCTATATATGTTGATTTAACATAATTGTAAGCATATTTTGTTGACTAATTTGACAATGAAACTTAATATAAAAGGTATATTTGTGGCTATAATAAATATGTTATTCATAAGTAATTTTCATATTTGTTATATGTTGGTGATTGTGCACTTAAAGATGTGAATCTCCTCCGTTAAAGTATATTGCTTTTTTGTTAATTTATAGGGTTTCCTTGTGTATTTTAGTCGATCAAAAATCAAATATATGCTTTACAATTTATGTTTTAGTTCATCCATAAGGATAATACTTCACAAGAAATATATTGGAGCAACCTTGAGCTTTGAAATGGAATTTTTTATCTTGAGCATAGATTTCATGACTAGTATTCAAGATAATTTGACTAAAATCGCTAATGTTAAAGAGAAAGTTGGATATTATAGTTGTTTCATACATGGGAGAAGTGCTTGACCCATTATACTATGATATCCACTGACTTAGATTTATTTGTAAATTTGTATATGTCAAGTGTGATGATGTTGTGACTTTAAGACTTAAATGAAATCGATTTATCAATAACATAATTTATTTTGTTGGAGAGAGAGACATATGAATGCATTGACCACTCAAGTTTTAACTACCTCATGAGCAGAGTACATTTCAAAGTAGTCAAACTTTTTTTTTAATTAATTAATTAATAATAATAATTATTATTATTATTTATTTTTTAAATTTTTCTTTATTTTCTTTTTTTTCATATTTCTTCATCATCATGTAGTTTATGGTCTTCAATTGTAATCCAAATTATGCAACCCTATGGGCCATTATGTAAAAAATGATTCTAGTATATTTATAAACCCATGTAACACATCTAGGTAGCTTGATATTTTTGCTAGAGTTCCACTCTAGGGTTTTTTTTTTTTTTCCTTAGCTAATTATTTGTGTTTCTCAACACTAAATAATTGGTTAAGTTTTTCTCCCATGCATTCCCCAAAGCTAGAGTGGGGCTCGGTGGTGAAATATTAGGTGAGTCCTAGCGTATAGAATCTATGTAAATTATCTTATTAGATCATGTCTAAAGTTTCACAGAATTTGATTATGTCTAGAGGTCATTTTTTAATTGTCAAAATCCCCCTTATAAACGAGATTTTTATGAAATATTTAATGTAAAGATGTAAAAAGTGTTGTCTATATAATTTATAAGGTATATGTGTACTTAAAATTGCACCTCAACTCCTAAAATTTCTATGTAGACACACTTTGAGGGTGGAAAAATATGGTTAAACCCATCTAGAGTCATTATTTTTATTTTCCAGCAAAAAATGGGAAAATAATTAGCTAGAAATTGGTCAGAAAATTAAAATGAGTCAAAATACAATTCTCTCCAAGTGGAAAAATAATTAAAAAAGGTCGTGAACATTCCCAAGATGAAAATACTTTTATAAATTCAAGGAATCTCCATTATTTAAGCAAGAAAACTCCCTTAGAAATTCATTGGGCCAAAAGAAAATAATTTCTTAATGAAATCATATTTTTTGGTCCAAGGAGGTTATTTTGAATGAGAAAATTTCAAGGAATTTTTTTTGAAGATATTCTAGTGGTTCAAAGCCACTCTAAAGTCAACATATAGTCCATCTAGCTCATCCATCAAGGCCAATGAATTTTTCCTTTGGATCTATGACAACAAATCAATGGTTCAAATTTTTTGGAAGCATTTAGCCACAGATCAAGTCAAGCTAGCCTTTTTTTCTAGCTGGAGGGTTCTAGCTCTCTTATTTTCTATATAAGGAAGCTCTAAGCTCCTCATTTGTAACAAGAAAAAAATTTGAGCTCTTGGCTAAGTGAAGCTCTACTGCATTTGTAATATTTTCTCAAGTAATAAAATAAAGTCTTTGGGGGGAAAGCTATGGTGTTATTCTTTAGTCTTTTATGGTAAAATTATTCTGATCTTATGTGCTTCATCTACTGATGTTATAACTTGTTATTTCCATTTTCCATTTGGATTTACTGGTGTATAGTTACCTTGCATCATTATCTGAATTGGGGAAACACTTTAGATTGGGCAGATCTAGTGGGTTTTCGATTAAACCCCTAGACTTCCCTCTCACTATGCCATCCAATTCCTGTGGATCTAACAATTTTTTTGGAAGTGTGTAGAAAATATTTTTATTTGATCAGATCCTAAGTACTTGGGGAATTTCTCGGTTCAACTAACCAACTATTCATGACATAAGAGCTAAAGAACCCATAGTGGGTTTTATTGAAGACTTATCATTCAAATATTTAAGGGAGTTTTCTTACCATCTGCTGTACAAAAACTTATTTATCTGCAAATTTATCTTACTCTGTTGTGCTTTACCAAATACATATGCTACTAAAGAGTTGTTGATTTGCTAATCAAGGAACAAAGTTGTAATCATCTTCCTTTGATTTAGCCATTATAGATTTGTAAATAGATATTGTATATATTTTCCAACCCTTGTATATAATTTTATCGATCTTGTATATATGTTTACTAGGGACTTCTTTCTTGTACATCTGAAGAACGAGGATAAGGCTTCAGTGTAGAATTATTTGTAATATTTTTGTAGGTGGATTTATGTAAAAATCAAGGACGAAATCGAATTTATTTGATGACAAACCCTCATCTAGCCTAGACGGCTAGGGTTTTATGATAGATCAATTTTTTTTAAGGGTCATCCATACATTTTCAAGAATCTCTCTTCAGGTCGCAAGGGTTTTGAGACCCTTCCTTACTTCCAAATAGATTTTCACTCAAGGGTTTTAATTTATAAATTTTATAAAACAATTAAAGTTATTTTTCCTCAGATCTCCTTGACATATCTCACTTTTGGTTTCACATTTTGCAAATCTAGCATTAATTGAAGAAGTCACAAGCATAGGAGGCTTCCTAGCCTCTTGAGGGGAGGATTTTAAATTTTAAACTTTTGTTTTGTGGCTTATAATTTTGTTGACAATATTTGGGCTATCTGCAAGCCTTTTTGGCATTAGTTTATCAAGTCACAAGCCCTTAGGGCCTTAATTTGCTCCTAGTGCCAAATATATAACCCTTGGAATTTTTTTCATAGAACAAATTGAATATTTTGAAAGGGTTTCAATTGAATTTTAACAACGAATCTATGGCCTAAATTATGAAACTCATCTCTGATGCGAGAGACCCTTTTTGACTTGGACGTATTGATAAATTACAAAAAAAATTAAGGATACAAGCCATTTGGGCTTCAAGGAAATTTACCATAAAACTTTGCAAACTTTAATTAAATTTTTTAGCCTATTTTCTTGTGGGGTCATGATCCTTTTCTCCTAATGAACGTGAGTATTTTGGAACCTATCATTCATCAGTGTCAATGTCATGAGCTATTGGAGGTGTGGAACAAATTGTTTGGAGGATTTACAATCAAGTTGTGAAGCATAACTACTCTTATTTGCCTTGTATTTTCCTTTGCCATTCATTGTAACTTAAGGAGTAATTTCATAGTCATTGCAAATATCTATCGATTGCAATTCTCCTCAAGGTTTCAAGAGCCCTTCTTACTATCTAAAGGGTCTCTTTTTATGTAATACATTGGTAATAAAAGATTTTATTTCTGTAGGGAGCTTGTGAATTTCCCATGGTATCTCTTCTCCTTATTTAAATGGGAGGATCTCTTGTCTTACTAGCTTGGTTTAGATCTAGTTCCTAACTTGTTTCTTGCTCTCATTGAATTATTTTAGCTTCATTTTCATTAGAACTTGGTAGGTCTAGATTTTCGTTACTTTATCTAATTGCTATTGTGATCTTATTTGTTACTTGATCTAATTCACACTTAAGGAGCTATTGTCTTGTCTCGCTTCTATTTTAGATTGAAATCGCATATCTCTAGCAATTAGATTCTAACAATCTCATCTGCCATCTTTGAAGTAATTACTTGTGCTTTAGAATTAGTAATTTGCTCTATTTACTCTTGAAAACTCTTGAAAACACCTTAAGTGAAGTGATAATTTAAATATAATCAATAACTCATTCTCACATAAAGACTAATTTATATTTAAAACACTTGTGTTATTTCTCTAATTCATTTTGTTTCATTGAGTAGCTCTTTACTTGCTTCATTGAATTATTTTTGTAAGTTGGTCTCATTGTGATTTTGTGCTCTAAGTGTTCATCATAAGCTTGTCATAGGTTGATTGGTATCTCTTTCATCTCTATTTGAAGCATCTTGATTTAATTTTAACTCATTGAAGCAATTTCACTAACATTTGCATCTGGATATTAGCCTTATGCTTGCATCCTTAAAATCTATCTCCAAGCATAAGCTTGGTTGATAGAAAGTTTAGGACAACCTTCTCCACTATTCAATTTAAGTAGCTTGATCCTTAAACAATGGTTAAAACACATGACCTTGTAGTTCTCTTGTGGCCTAGTCCCTTGTAAGTACGAAGGCACTTAGGTTGCTAGAATTCCTGGGTAGGTATTGTTAATGAGGCCATAGCCTCCTTCCCCAACACTTCTTCCAACAACCTTGTTCTAAGACTAGTTTTAACAATTGAGGAGGAGACATTCACCCTTAGTTCAGGCATATAATTAAAATAAACCAAGATCTTTTCATTACATGTAGATCAGCCTTGCACTCATTCATCTAACATTGTCTTTCAATTGGTTATTTGTAATCTAAATATCATATCATCTTTACTTGAAGTACAAGCTTTATTTCCTTGCAAGTTTTATTTGAATCTTATTGCTCATAGTTATTATTTATTATAATCTCTTTATCTCTTGTACTAATGCTTTCCTTGCAACATTGCCTATCTTTGTAACTTGAAACATTTTCACTTGCAAGTATCATAATCTTGAGAAGTTTTATTAAGGCACTGGTCTCTCATTTATTTATTTTATCTCATTAAGTGTCATATTGATTTAATTTAATGCATATTTTAAAATCCACATTTCTCAATAATAATCTTACTTTCTAATTAATCATAAATAAAGTTATCTAGAGAAGTAATTTCCTTTCCCTTGATCTCCTAGACTTGTTTTTTCCAACAAGATTTTCTTTAGTTGTATCCTTATGGAATACCCCCCTTATCTTACTGTTGACGGTGTTGGACCCGCCAACATGTAAGGGGATCTCCCCGGTAAGGAGTCCCAATTAGACCTCAGACCATTTGGTGTAGGAGTCCTAGTAGTGGATCATAAGGTAATGCCTTGACCGCGATGTCGCACAACGGCAAGTAAGATAACTCTGTCAGTAGCAAGGGTGTGATTGATGCAATGAGTCAAAGAAGGTGCATGAGAGGTTTTAACACTTTGAAGGGAGATGAAGGTGAAGGTGAGTTCCAGGTTGAAAGGGATTAGACCCAACTCGGCTAGGAACACACAACACAAAAGGACATGCACAACTTTTGGCAGAGCAGTCCACTCAGATGCAGCAGTCACATCATACAAGGTAAGATAACACGTACAACACTCATAGCTTAGTCTGAAACGAGTGCGACGGTTGTTATAGCAAGGTTCATGTGAAAGGTCTATCTGATGTCCGGCAGAGTAGTCGACACAAAAGGTGACAACATTAACAACATATACAACACATTAACAACAAGATTCATATAATTTCATACAAATCAGTTCATACACAAGTTCGTAAGTTAAACAACATATATCATTAAGGCAACCAGAGCAGTCCAATTACAATAACAACATATGGATGAAAATGTGATGGCTCTTATTATATAAAGAAGTGTAAGTCAGAATCATACAATACATCTATGTAAACCTGCTAGCCCCAATAGTGGAACGTTACAGCCACATTCGCCTGCTCCTCTAAAGAGATGAACCAGCTCCACACAGTGGAGAAGCCAAGGCATGTTACAATACTGTCCAAGCTCTTTCCAAGATAGTCTTATCAGAAGCTTGGCTGACCAAAAGCCCTTCCAATGAGTTATGAGGGACTATTTATAGAAAACGGTGGGGTGACCCTTAACATTCCCCTTTGTGATAGTTCAACTACCCTCATGACTCTTCACCTACTATATGACTGTTACATCCAACCATTGACACTTGACTTACACTTGACATGACTCAACATTACAATGCACATGTACTCATGTGAGACAACATGGCTTGAGTAAGCCTTGCAAGACATCACTAACACTCAGTCCGTTGTGATGAGACCAGCTCTTTGACATGCTTGTGATGGTGAAGGTGGTGAGTTGATGCCAAGCTTGGTCATTGTTATAGACATTTTTGTGCCTTACAGCTCTAAGCATGAAATGTCCATAAACCAAGGGCTCCTAAGTCCCTAAAAGTGTTGTTCTAACCCCTAAAGGAACAGGTCAACAAATTACAGCTTCTCCCAGAAGTTCTCCACCAGAAACTGCTCAGAATAAGTCAAAACAGGATCATTTCAGCTGCTCCACTAGCTAAGTGTTTTGCATAGCACCTAAGTCCACTAGCTAGGTGCGTTGCAACACACCTAAATGCACTACCAGGGTGCGTTGAGCGGGAAATGACAAGTGGCAGTGTCATTCCACGAGGTGGAGAGACAATGGAAGCTTCCAGAATCTTCTCCAATGACACTTGCCTCACTAAATTCGACCAAGGATAAGTAAGAGGCTTTCAGTCTCCAAGTGGAAGAAAGAACTGACAGAGAGAAGCCACTAATCAAATCATAAGCTGACTCATCCTCCTTGCATACATCTATATATGGATCCCTCATCCCAGAGATCCAGAGGATGGAATTTTGCACATTGTATTGAATTGTTGTTGGTTTTGAGATACATATCAGAGAATTGGGTGATCTATGCTTTGTTGGGGGTGAAGAAGGGACTTCTTTGCTGGGAGGTTGATGCTGGGTCAGGAATCATCGGTTGTAACTCCTCCTGGATCTTCTTGTATATCAATAAAAACTATTTGAGTTTCTTCTCCATGCTTTTGTATCATTGATGCTTGTTACAGTTGTATGGTTAACTTAAATTTGATCCTAAGTTATTTATGAATATAAACCCATGTCTTTGTATAGTTTCCTTCTTCTGTGATCTTACAGGTACTTGGTGAAGCTGGGCAAGTAAGGGAGCAAGTAGCTGGAAGCTGTCAAAGAGGAGAAAGATTGGATCAAAGGACTAGCGCAAGACACAGGTTGGTTCTTCCTATTCCTCTTTGTTTATAGTTCATAAAGGAGATACAAAAGTAGTTTTCTCTGTTTGTTTCTAAGGTAGCTGTCACACCTTAGTGGGATAGAGCAGTTCTAAATAGACACTTTTCCCGGTAACAAAATGGCGACTCCGCTGGGGACATTGTCTAATTAGTTTGTTTGTGTATCTCTTGTTGTTTGTTTCATAAACTTATAAGTAGCAATCGAACTGCATTTGCCATAACAAATGCAAAGTAGACATTTGCTGCTTTAGTCCATTCACTGGATCTGTTTATGATTTGAACAGCTGATTCATAGACTAACTGATTGCCCTTTGTGATAGCTCTTAGACCCTCCTTAGATCTACCCCTGATTGTGCATTACTGATTGCTTTTACTCGGCCAAAAACCAAAGATTAAACTGCAAACTGTGACCCAGAACCCGGATAGAATTCTCGTTTTTGCCCCAGCGCAGGCACTGTGAAGAGGTTTTGTATTTCAACGCACTTCCCGAGAGGGCAACCTGCGCTGCAATGCAGTTTCTCTGTGTAACAGGTGCGCTGATCAGCCTAGCCCTGTGCAGCTGAGGTTCTTTGCTTCATTCTTTCCAGTTTTGTCTTTGTATTTTGCAGCCTGTGATCAGTATATGACTGTTTCAAACCCCTTTTCCTTACTGATATTCCGCCTCATTTGTACAAAAGAACTGTAGATGTTTTTATGTGTTTGTTGAGTCGTTTACAGTTTTCCATTGCAAAAGTATAATAATCGTACTGTCGTCCTTTGATTTAGATCTGTCGCAAGTGTCGATTTTGATCATAGGAGAAAGTTTATTTGCTGTTGATGGTCAATTATGCTTTTACTTTTGCCTTTGGTTTGAATTTGTGACTTTCTAGTGTCGAAACGAGTATTTATTTCAAAATCATAAAGTGTCGTAATCATCTCTACCTTTAGATTTCGAAAAGAAGCTTGTTTGTGTTTGTCGCTTGAAAGCAAATTCAGATTTGTACATCAACTTTCTTTTTAGCATCAATACTAAGAAAGTGAAAAACAAATACATGCATGTGCATTTGCATATTGACAGTCTGTTTGGCTTGATTTAGGAAAGTGCATTTACAGTGTGCTCTTTGCTCTTTGCGAAAAGATTGTGTCTTTCTTTTCCCCTAGTAGCTAGGATTTTCATTGCTGAAAAGAGATAAAAGTTTGTTTATCATCTTTAGATTGCATTTTAGGAATTACATCTACATCTCGTGGTGAACCCAAAAGGAAAACTTCATAAGAAAGATCAACTTAAAATAAATTCAATGAACCTAACAACGCTTTGGAACTTAACACACAACATTTAGAGGTCTAGGCTAGAGACGTATTCCGGCGTCGTAAAGCCTGGTAACTGTTGTCCTCATTGATGGTTGGGTGATTCCTCCACTTTGAGACGATAAGTGCCAGTATGGACTTGTGCTCCCACGTACCGTCGAGTATATATTGGGAGACCCCTATAGGCTTAAATCCTTTATCCATAGGAAGCCGTGTCGGCCGCCCTACTGATCGCAATGCACCGAACACAGCATTCGGGAAGATTGACTGCCGTACCGTAAAAAGTATTCTGCAGTTTTGCGATTGGTTTGGTACTCCCTCTACCTAGACCTCCAGAGCAGTCCCTTTCGTTCCTTTTCAGACTCCTTAACGGAAAAGGTCCATCTGAGCACTTGTCACTTCAGGCTCATTAAAAATTGAAGGAGACTAGAGTCATCTTTTGTTTTTTCTCGACTCTTAAAAACTGAAAAAACAAGTTGTGTCAAAGCGTGTTAAAATTTATTTTAAACGGAATATTCATACCCCTTTCCTACGTTGATCTTGGGTTGAGAAAATGGAGCCTACCAACCAAGGAATTCCCCTTGGTGGAAATCCTAGTCCCTTCTCCTCTTGGGGAGATGTTGGTGCGCCCCATATGGCCACATTGTCGCTTCCAGGACTGACAATTGGTTTGTCTGCATGGCTCTTCTCAACCTCTGTCGTTCAGAACACCACCATTCCTGAACAATTGAATTAGCAATTAGACGAGTCCAGAGTTGCCCACCAGCCTTCTACTTCCTCTAATTCTTCCTCTCCTCCTTCCTCTTCGCTTGATGGAGCTAGTAAAGCTAAAAGCCAAGTTCCTAAGGAGAAGAAGGAGCCAAAGGCGAATGGGGGAAAACGAGTGTCGTCTAACGAAAATCCACACACTGCACCGACCAGGCCTAAATCGCCATGTGTCATTTGCAAAGGAGACCACTTTCACAGAGATTGTCCTTGCATCCCCCGGATACTAAGGGACTGGTCTCCTCGTTTGCACAACCCGGTGTCGTCAACCTTTGGTGATCATGTTGAAAGCACACCGTCAACTAGTGAAAGTGAAGCCCCAGGACAAAAAGGGAAAGCTAGATTTCCTTGTAAACTGTGCGAAGGCAATCACGCCGTCCACCGTTGTCCCTTCTTAGACGAAGCTAAAAGAGTTTTGGATGATCGTCCGGTTTCACCGTTACGACTTCCTCCTGGATATAAAAAACTCTTGCCAAGTCCGTCACTAGTTGAGAATCCAGCTGGCCCGCTCAGGTGGTCGGCTGAAGCGCCTATCATTGAAGATAAACCATCTGGATCCATACCAGATGAAAGTCAAAAGGTCGAGGCGGCAGTTGACCCGGTCTTGCCTTCAGAGGTTTCATCTTCAGATGATACAGTCACTGAAGAGAACAAGGATGACACCGTCCAAATTCTCTTCATAAACACAGACTCCGACGAACATGGGGGCAATTTACCCGTTCCTTTACCGCAGGAAGGAAGTTCATCAGAGCCGTACCCGGCCGTCTATTCGGTCCCACCTCCAAGCAACCTAGTTGTCTCCTTCGACTGGAATCAACTAGGCAGACCCCGTTTACCAGCAAGTGTACCATTCTGAATTATCGTTCAAATATATAGAATGGTTATGGCTGGTACCATCATAGATGAGGGGGCTTCTGTGAGTATCCTTTCCTCAACTGCTTGGAAAGCACTTGGTTCGCCATCGCTTTTGCCTGAGATGAGAAATCTGACAGGCTTTGATAAAGGAACCAGTCGACCTTTAGGGATCCTTCCCGATGTGTCCATAACATTGAAAAGGAAGACAGTTTGCATGAACGTAATGGTAGTTCAAGGACCCTTGGATTATAACCTACTCCTTGGACGAGACTATATTTATTGCATGGGAGCGATTGTCTCTTCACTCTTTAGAGTAATGTGTTTTCCGCACGAAGGAAGAGTGGTCAAGCTTGTAGACCAACTTTCATTTCCCGGATCATGCATAGCAAATAGTCATATACCATCCCTAAATGGTCTTTTCACGCAAGAAATGTCTCAATCTCCAGTCCGTACTCCCGATGAGCGCGAGTAATTCGGAGGGATATGACTGAAACCCAGGGGGCATGCGTCCTGGTCTGCTTCGGCAGGAAAACTTCTGGTATAGGGTAGGTTTCCGCGGGAGAATATGACTAGTTTGTACCCCGTCCGTGATTGGAAGAGGGGTTATTCTAGAACAAGATTCTCTTGTCAAAGTTATGTGAGTGGAGTAGCCTCCCTTCACTCACCTTTGTTTATCTCGGTAGACATCGCCAGAGAAGTGTTTTGTTTACGCCGTAAATAGAACAATCTTTGGGTAACCTGTAAGAGGTAGTACCCTTCCTGATAAAACGAATGTTTTGTCAGCTCGAATAGAGGGTGACCTTGAAACTCTGTTTTATACCTGGGGGCATGCAAACCTTTTGGAGTGCAAGCGATGGGCGACTATTTATTTTTTAAATTTTTAGGACCTCTAACCCTTTAAACTCGTAGGATTAGTCGTCACCTAACTTGCATAAAGAAAGGATGTGGGGAAAAAATCTAAAAGTTGCCATTTTTATATGAGACATTCTTATCATATGACTGGATTAATCGAGCAGTGTTACCGCAGGGTTCAAGCTCGTTAAAAAATAAACCCGCACCGAGCAAATGTTTCCACCCGCGTTTAAGCTCATTAAAAAATGAACTATCCCCTGGTAAATAACCACCGTGAATGTAGTACTTCAGCCATTAAAGCCTTGGTCGTGTTTGCACCGTCACCTCCACTTTTTCATTGGCCGATCATTCACCTCCATTTGATTGTTTACCCATTTTGAGGAATAGCTGCGAAGAGTGATTTCACTAGCCATCCTTGTGACACTGCCGTGATTGGAAAATTCCAAACCTTACCTGGAATCAGCTGCTACCCATTTTATCACTCGTTCCTCAAAAGACGAGTCTTATTTAAGCTCTTTTCAACTGACTCGTAAAATATGAAAAGATTGTCGACTCCTTGGCCTTCCAGCTCGTTAAAGGGACAGGAAGTGCTATCCCTCCTCTAGATTTTAATCTTTTTGGACATGAGGGATTATTGCACAAAAAGATCGAGCGCTTGTTTTGTTCGGCTCGTTAAAGCTAATCGAAAATTCATCCCTTCTGTATTGTTTTATACTTTTTCGGACTTAAGGGATTAGATGACGAAAAATGAATTTTGGAGTTACCTTTACGTACCTTTTCAGACTCTCTAAAAATGAAAAGGACCGAGTTATCTTTGTCGTTAAACTCGTTAAAAAGGTTAATAGTGACAAACTTGTCTTTAGACGAGAACGAGTTTCACTATTGCTAGGCTCGTTAAAACGTAGCGATGGGTTTGCCTGAAGGGAAAATTATAGAACAAGCATATGTTATCCTCCTCAAGCTTGACAAAAATAAAGAGGTACTGGTCAGCAATGACTGGGGAAAAATTGGGAAGAAAACTCAAAGAATCTTTATTGGTAGCAAGTCGCTCTTGAACATGACACTTCCACTCCGTGCCTGAGTCGGGTTGGGTTGTTTCATTCACCGGTCACATCGCCATGGTCTCGCCATACCATCCACATTTGGGATTAATGCTACCAATCCATCACATAAGTGTCGCCGACATGTTCAAGAGAAGTCATCCAGAAAGGCCACCTGTGTCCCGCCCACTACCATACATTATACTCCATTCTTTCATGACCGCCACCCTGAACCATATATCATCAAATTGTTTTCACCTCCATCAAATTCATTTGCTCCGTTCCGTGTCATTGATGTGGGATTCATTAAGGCCCTCCTATGACGGATCACTTCTTGTCGACATCAGCTCATTATCCTAGAAGTTGGTCTAGGAACACCCCATTCAGTACTTTGAAGCTTGCATGCCTCAATGGCAAGTTTCTCACTTCCGGCGACAGGTTTACATCAATGACCTTCGACCAAAAGATTTTGCGTGGTGTTCGACGCCAAGTCCTTTATTCACACCACGTGAATTGTACTGCAGTACCTTGAGGATCATTATCATTATCGGTGATTCCTCTCGCGCTTGTTAACGGTTTACATCATTGACTGGTAATCAAGCGATGTCTTTCCATGTTCGACTTCAAAACATTTTTCACATGGATCGACTTGTACTTCGAGTGAAGATCGGACGAGATTGAAGACCCCGGATCTAGTTTCATCCATCCGGGCTGCGAGATATATTCAGGAAAATAAAGACATTCAAATGTACAGCGTTACAGAACAGATAATCATCCTACCAAAAGGATGATGGCTCTATCAGAATCATCAGTCTACCATCAGACGATTGTCTGTCCTATGTACATGAAAATGAATTTATAAAGCTGAGCATGGGAATACCCGCCTCAGCTAGATCATGAAAACAGTATGAAGATAACGTATTGTATTGTATCTTATTACAGGTCTCCTCCCAGCATTGAAAGAACTTCGGATACTCATAATAAAGCATTTCACCCGATAAACGACCTCATACTTTAGGGGGCAACTGTTATAGACATTTTTGTGCCTTACAGCTCTAAGCATGAAATGTCCATAAACCAAGGGCTCCTAAGTCCCTAAAAGTGTTGTTCTAACCCCTAAAGGAACAAGGTCAACAAATTACAGCTTCTCCCAGAAGTTCTCCACCAGAAACTGCTCAGAATAAGTCAAAACAGGATCATTTCAGCTGCTCCACTAGCTAAGTGCGTTGCATAGCACCTAAGTCCACTAGCTAGGTGCGCTGCAACACACCTAAATGCACTACCAGGGTGCATTGAGCGAGAAATGACAAGTGGCAGTGTCATTCCACGAGGTGGAGAGACAATGGAAGCTTCCAGAATCTTCTCCAATGACACTTGCCTCACTGAATTCGACCAAGGATGAGTAAGAGGCTTTCAGTCTCCAAGTGGAAGCAAGAACTGACAGAGAGAAGCCACTAATCAAATCATAAGTTGACTCATCCTCCTTGCATACATCTATATATGGATCCCTCATCCCAGAGATCCAGAGGCTGGAATTTTGCACATTGTAAGGAATTGCTGTTGGTTTTGAGATACATATCAGAGAATTGGGTGATCTATGCTTTGTTGGGGGTGAAGAAGGGACTTCTTTGCTGGGAGGTTGATGCTGGGTCAGGAATCATCGGTTGTAACTCCTCCTGGATCTTCTTGTATATCAATAAAAACTATTTGAGTTTCTTCTCCATGCTTTTGTATCATTGATGCTTGTTACAGTTGTATGGTTAACTTAAATCTGATCCTAAGTTATTTATGAATATAAACCCATGTATTTGTATAGTTTCCTTCTTCTGTGATCTTACAGGTACTTGGTGAAGCTGGGCAAGTAAGGGATCAAGTAGCTGGAAGCTGTCAAAGAGGAGAGAGATTGGATCAAAGGACTAGCGCAAGACACAGGTTGGTTCTTCCTATTCCTCTTTGTTTATAGTTCATAAAGGAGATACAAAAGTAGTTTTCTCTGTTTGTTTCTAAGGTAGCTGTCACACCTTAGTGGGATAGAGCAGTTCTAAATAGACACTTTTCCCGGTAACAGTCATCCGTGATGGTGTGCATGCACCTCATGGTGACATCTTTCTAAAGTGAACTCTTGCCTCCGTTGCAACCGGTGCATTGGTTCAGCCCCTTCATCCAACTCGTCTGCTAACATGCGCATGGTCTTCTTAGGTATGGTTGAGCTGGACACACACTTATGCATAGTGTCCGTGTTGATCTTCAAGTGTGTGTTGGTGGTCATGCACATCAACTTGCCGAAGCACATGTTTAGCCCCAGTTGAACTTGCTTCTTGTCTTCGCCTTGGTGAGTGTGTTGAATGGGTTGGATTGCATGCGTGTGCTCAACGACATGCATGCTGTTGAATCCATTGCATGCAATCAACAACACATTGCCATGACTACTATGTGTTAGCTACTGGGATGGATCCTTAACTTTTATGGGTGCAGTATCATACATGAGTGCATGTTGTGCTGACTGCTTTTCATGTTCTTGCTGCAACTCATTCATCTGTCTGTGCAGCTTCATGTTCTTCCTGAGTTGTTGCTTCAACACATTCAAATCCTTTGTTCCATCTTCTTCCTTCGCATGATCTTCATGTCGCACCGTCATTTCATAGTCAGAGTCTCCAAAGTTGCTTTCATCATCAATGGACCTGCTTGATCTTGCAACCTTGTTCTTCCTCCATGTTGTCAACAACCCTCCTCTTCATTCCTTGCATTTGGTATGCTGTCTTTAGCTATTGTTCATGATGCTGCTCGTTGGGATGTTGTTGTTGTCATATCTTGATGTCCTTGTCTACAAACAACTTGATGTCTTCGTGGGTAGGCAAGTCCATAGACACTTGATTGACTGCATCCCCAAGTGTGCTCTGAACGGTGTCTTTGTCTCTGCTCTATTGGAAACCATTGTACCTATACTGCTGAGAGGAAGATGAGCACCTGTGTTACCTAGAGAAATGGAAAAACTCATGGCAAGAAATCTATCGGTTGAAAACCAAAATGAACATGATAACTAACTTGTAACATACCTGGGTAAATGATCATGAAGGTTGTGCAATTTTGACCGGGGGAATAGGAGACCGACTACCAAGATTGCACAAGGCACAATCTAGGCTGCTAGGAGGCTGAATGACTGCTAGAATTGCGTAATGCACATTCTAGTCTGGCTGTTGACTATTAGGATTGCGTAATGTGCAATTCCATATGGGAAGGACCGTTGGCCCAGAGACAGATTTGTGCAATTTCTTGGGCCAAGCAATCACTGTCCTCCAGAAATAAGTAAAACAGTCCTGGAGGCCAGTGCTGGGTAGGAATGCACAAATATGGAGAGGAAGGTGAGCCTTCCTTTCCCAGATTACATAATGCAACCTTGGTGAAGGCAGAGCCCGGGCCAAGGTTGGCCCGACTCGCCAACGGGAAACTTAAAGCAAGTAAGTCAATGAATGCATGGCGACACTAATTGATAGCAAAGGTGATTAACAGTGCATGCAAAACATGATTAAAATATTCAACAAACAGATCAACATGCATGTGGGTAAGGTAGTTTTCCGGTTGGGCGAACGTCCATGCAAAATAGTTTCATGCATGCGACAGCAAGCATTCAAAGAAATCAAGCAAACAATACTCCCACAAGCAAAAACAGAAAAAGTGACAGAAATGCAGCACAAGGCATGGGAAGCAAGCGTACCCCAAAACAACTGAGTTGAATGTGTTGATTGCTCCTAGATGTGATGTGGGATGTCAAAACTAGAAGGTTGATGTGAGAAATGAGCTCTGCAACATCCGGTTGATGAGTTTTGATAACATCAAGGTTGTGACACACATGCCACAAATCTAGGGGAAGCGACACTTGGTGGGAGGTTTTTGAATTGATCCTTGCATGTAACCTCCAACTGCTACACATAGGTCCCTAAAACAAGGGATGCCTTTACATGCTGCCTTGGGAGAAGAATCCCATGCATTCAAGTTAGTTTTTCTCGGTTTCGGAGGGAACCAGTCAACTCAGCTGCACATGCAAGAGACTACTCAAGTGCTGGAGAAAAATGCGCATTTCTGGCTGGGAGCTAGGCTGACTGCCTAGGATATTTGCACAATTTCTTGGTAGAGCAGCTGACTGCTGCCCAGATTTGTGCAAATTCTAGGCTGAGTAGCCCTGCTGGGGAAATTTGCGCAAATCTTGTTGGGATTTTTGACTGGCAGGATTGTGCAATCCTGGAGCCCAACAGGCTGCTAGACAGGATTGCACAATTTCTGGAGGGAAGGCTGGTTGCCCTCTAGAAATGTGCAATTTTCAAGGGGAAGCTACTCAGCATGCAATTGGACCAATTCCGGGTGAGCAGCTTGTGAAAGGAAAGGATCAAACTGTGATTGACAGGCTTCCTTTGTGCAAGAAGGACACTGAAGCTTGAGGACTTGACGAAGCAAGGCAAGGTGTTTTGTAAGGTTGGTAGGGTGGCTCTAAAACAATCTAACACAAAATTCTAGAGGGTAGTTGTAGCCGTTACAACACTTGGCGAAAGACTGGTAGAACTCCAGCTCTCTGGATGGACCTTGTTCATGAAAATCAAGTCTAACACCATCGGAAGTATTGTTCAGCTCTCAGCTCATCTTAGCTTCACACTAACTTGATTGTAAGATGTAGCATCTGTCGCACTCTTGGTAGATTGACACACATTCCAAGCCAAGGCAACACAGTTGTTTCGATTGGGGTTGAGGGGTATATAGGTGCTCAAGCAGTATAGTCATCAGAGTCTAAGTTTCATCTCTGGTGTTGCTCCACTACCAGCAGGCCTAGACAGTACCCCTGTGGAGTCACATAGGAACATAAGCATGGCTCCACTACCAGTGAGCCCAGGCGAAGTTACTTGCATCACCTCCCTGCGTAGGAAGCCTTTCTCTTCTTTCGCCTTATTCATTTTTCATTTAAATTTTTTGACTTTTCATTTTTCTCATTTTTCACTGTGCATAGCACTTATTCATTTCAAAGGCGGAAGAGGGATCCCGACTTATTGAGAGTAGAAGAGGTTGTTCCAGCATAGAAGTAGTTTATTGTATCTCTGATATGCCTATTAAGGTTTTCCCCCTCACCTTACTCTACTTGACTGAGATGACAAGGGTTAACCCAAAAACAACCGACTAGAGAAGGTGACACTAGTTAGCGTGCAAGCGTTGTGTTTTCACCAAGGTTCACTTCGAACAGTACGTATTTTCCATCGACATATCATGGACTGAAAGTAACAAGTTCTTCATATAGAGGCAGGATGACAGATAACCAAGTAGTGATAGAAAAACACGGCCTCTTGTACTTTACCCAGCTTGCTTCAAGAGTCATACATGGTTTCATGTGAAACTATCCTTTGAAACGAAACAAGCGAACTAACAAACAACAAAGCAAAGCAAGAGAAAAAAAAAAGCAAAAGAAAAGCAAGTAAACAAACAAGCAAACAAACAAACAAACAAACAAGAATGAAAGAAAACAACTCGAAAGCAAATGCTACTCCTACTCCTAAGGTAACAGTGCATGGGCCACATCACGTGAAGTGATACTTCCAATGTAGCCATCACCACATTGGTTGGCCCATGTTGGTGAAGGCATGGTTCGTAAACAAGACAACTGTGTGAACCAATAAACCAGAAAGATGTAACAGTGAAGACAAACACACTCTGAGCTTACAAGTGACCAAAGAACACAGATGATTGAAAGTGCATGACGTGCATTCTGTGATGCTGCCATGATGTTGTGCTACACTGCATGCAGATGTTGAGTGTATGCATTCTCTTGAATGTGACATGAAAGCAAGCGTGAGGAAGGTAGACCACTTATGATGTGCATGTTTGCTTGTTGTGTAAGATTCCTCCAATGCATGAGCGATGGGATCGTGTAGTTCGAGTGAAGGAAGTGAAATCTGGGTGTTTAATTGATCTTCAATGCAAAGCAAAGAGTGATGAGGAGCCTTGAGTGTTTCAACAATTTCCTGACTAGAAGTGAAACCAACCTCTTGACAGCGAGGGCCTGATATAACCATCAACTCGGGCTGAAGTTCCTCAATAGCCTGGGGGGTTTCAACCTCATTGATAGATAGATCATCATAGACAAATGTCTTGGATATATTAACAACGATTGAATCAACATCATGATTAGATGAGGAAGTGAATAGTTCATGACAACCAAGATTAGAAAATTCAAGATGTTCGTCAGCATCCTCATGATTTGATGAATTGAGCAGAGGGGTAGATGAGAAGCAAAGATGTTCACCCTTTGTGTTTTCAAGAAAGATAGATGACAGATTGGACGGATGTTCTGAGGAAGATGTATCCTCTCCACACTGTAATGACAGACTAACGTCCAATGTTTCCTAACAACAAGATTCATATAATTTCATACAAATAAGTTCATACACAAGTATGTAAGTTAAACAACATATATCATTAAGGCAACCGGAGCAGTCCAACTACAATAACAACATATGCATGAAAATGTGTTGGCTCTTATTATATAAAGAAGTGTAAGTTACAATCATACAATACATCTATGTAAAACTGCTAGCCCCAACAGTGGAACGTTACAGCCACATCCGCTTGCTCCTTTAAAGAGATGAACCAAATCCATGTAGTGGATAAGCCAAGGCGCGTTACAATACTGTCCAAGCTCTTTCCAAGATAGTCTTATCAGAAGCTTGATTGACCAAAAGCCCTTCCAATGAGTTATGAGGGACTATTTATAGCAAACAGTGGGGTGACCCTTGACATTCCCCTTTGTGACAGTTCAACTACCGTCATGACTCTTCACCTACTCTATGACTGTTACATCCAACCATTGACACTTGACTTACACTTGACATGACTCAACATTACAATGCACATGTACTCATGTGAGACAACATGGCTTGAGTAAGCCTTGCAAGACATCACTAACACTCGGTATGTTGTGATGAGACCATCTCTTTGACATGCTTGTGATGGTGAAGATGGTGAGTTGATGCTAAGCTTGATCGTCTGTGATGGTGTGCATGCACCTCATGGTGACATCTTGCTGAAGCGTACTCTTGCCTTCGTTGCAACCGATGCATTGGTTTGGCCCCTTCATCTAACTCATCTGCTAACATGCACATGGTCTTCTTGGGTACAGTTGAACTGGCAACAAACTGATGCATAGTGTTTGTGCTGATCTTCAAGCGTGTGTTGGTGGTTATGCGCATCAACTTGCCGAAGTACATGTTCAACCCCAGTTGGACTCGCTTCTTGTCTTCGCCTTGGTGAGTGTGTTGAATGGGTTGGATTGCATGCGTGCACTCAAAGACATGCATGTTGTTGAATCCCTTGCATGAAATCAACAACACTACTTACCATGTCTACTTTGTGTCAGTTGCTGGGATGGATCCTTACCTTGTATGGGCGTAGTTTCATACGTGAGTGCATGTTGCACCCACTGCTTTTCATGTTCCTGCTGCAACTCATTCGTTTGTTTGTGCAACTTCATGTTCTTCCTAAGTTGTTGCTTCAACACATGCAACTCCTTCTTTGTTCCATCTTATGCCTTCGTGCGATCTTCATGTCACGTCGTCACTTCATATTCGAAGTCTCCAAAGTTGCTTTCATCATCAATGGACCTGCTTGAGCTTGTAACCTTGTTCCGCCTCCATATTGTCAACAACCCTCCTCTTGCATTCGTTACATTTGATATGTTGTCTTCAGCTGTTGTTCATGATGATGCTCACTGTGATGTTGTTGTTATCATATCTTGATGTCCTTTTCCATGAACAACTTGATGTCTTCGTGGGTAGGCAAGTCCATAGACACTTGATCAACTGCATCCCCAAGCGTGCTCTGAACGATGTCTTCATCTTTGCTCTCCTAGAAACCATTGTACCTGTACTACTGAGAGGCAGATGAGCACCTACATTACTTGGAGACATGGAAACACTCATGGAAAGCAATCTGTCAGTTGAAAAACAAAATGAACATGAGAACTGACTTGTAACATACCTGAGTGAATGATCACGAAGGTTACACAATTTCGGCCGTGAGATAAGGAGACCGACTGCCAAGACTACACAAGGCATAGTCCGGGTTGGTTGGAGATTGAATGATTGCTAGAACTGCGCAATGGACAGTCTAGTTTGGCTGTTGATTGCTGGGATTGTGCAATGCGCAATTCCATCCAGGAAGGACTGCTGTCCCAGGGACAGATTTGTGCAATTTCTTGGGCCAAGTAGCCACTATCCTCCATAAATGCGCAAAAAAATCCTAGAGGCCAGTGCTGGGTAGGAATGCGCAAATCTGGAGAGGAAGGTAAGCCTTCCTTTCCCAGATTACGCAATGCAGCCTTGGTGAAGGCAGAGCCCGAGGTTGGCCTGACTCACTAACGGGCAACTGAAAGTAAGTAAGTCAATGAATGCATGATGACACCAATTGATAGTAGAAGTGATTAACAGAGCATGCAAAACATGAATGAAAGATCCAGCAAATAGATCAACTTGCATGTGGGTAAAGCAGTTCGTCGGTTGGGCAAACGTCCGAGAAAAATAGTTTCATGCATGCGACAACAGTGAGATAGCAATGAAAATTGAAATAGAGCTAGGAAAAGTTAGTATACATGTAAATGACAACAAGTGTTCAAATAAATCAAGCAAACAGTACTCCCACAAGTGAAAACACAAAAAGCGACAGAAATGCAGCAAAAGGCATGGGAAGCGAGCTTACCCCAAAACAGTTGAGCTGAATGTGCCGATTTCTCCTAGATGTGATGTGGGATGTTAGAGCTGCAAGGTTGATGTGAAGAATGAGATTTGCAATGTCTGGTTGATGAGTTTTGATAACATCGAGGTTGTGACGTGCATGCCACAAATATAGGGGAAGCGAAACTTGGTGGGAGGTTTCTGAATTGATCCTTGCATGTAACCTCCAACTGCTAAACATAGATCCCTGAAACAAGGGATGCCTTTGCATGCTGCCTTGGGAGAAGCAGCCCATGCATGCAAGTCAGTTTTTCTTGGTCCCGGAGGGAACCGGTCAACTCAGTTGCACATGAAAGAGACTGCTCAACTGTAGGAGAAAAATGCCCATTTCTGGCTGGGAGCTAGGCTGACTGCCCAGGAGATTTGCACAATTTCTAGGCAGAGCAGCTGACTGCTACCTATATTTGCGCAAATTCTGGGCTGAGCAGCCCTGTTGGAGAAATTTGCGCAAATCCTACTGGGAGTGTTGATTGGAAATATTGCGCAATCCTAGAGCCCAACAGGCTACCAGACAGGGTTGCACAATTTCTGGAGGGAAGGTTGGTTGCCCTCCAGAAATGCGCAATTTTCAAGGGGAAGTTGCTCAGCCTATAGCTGGACCAAGTTCGGGTGAGCAACCTGTGAAGAGAAAGGATAAAACTATGATTGACAGGTTGCCTTTGTGCAAGAAGGACTTAGGACATTGAAGCTTGAGCACTTGATGAAGCTAGGCAAGGTGTTGTGTAAGGTTGGTAGGGAGGCTTCAAAACAGGCTAAGGAAAATTTTTGGGCGGTGGTTGTAGCCGCTACAACACTTACCTAGGAGAGAGATTAAACAGAATGAGTAGGGAATAGGTGGAAACCCCTACTCTTAGCGTTGCACCATAAATACTATACCTTATGGGGTTAGAAACTTTTACCACATTTAGGTGTACATCTTAGGAAACAACATAACAAATAAACCCTTATTGTGGTTTTTTGTCCAATCCCTCCATTAATGGTTTTCCTTAATATTTCCTTCCTCCTCTTTTGTTCATTAGTCTATCATTTTTTTTCCCATTTTCACAAGTGGTTTCTTGCATGAAGTGGGGGTCGAGGAGGTTGGAACCTAGTCGCCCTTGCCCCTTTGTTCAATGCATCACAATATTTTTATGGAGCTGACTTTTTGGGTATTCTCAAGTTGGTGTCAATTTTTTTTGCAGGATTTTCATCAAGAAAAGTGGTTGTTAGTTCGGACAGATGTGGGGTCTTCTCGCTACCTTTTCCATAATTCTCCTATCCTACACTACTTCCATCAAAGCTTGGTGTCGACTCCATTTTCTGGGCCCTGTGGCCTCTTTTTCCTGTTGTTGGGATTATTTTATGGGCTTGTGTTGTAGTTCATCATTTGGGATGCTCTCATTTGTCACTGGTGTGTTACATTTCGGCTGCAGTGTCCTTCTATTGGGCTTTGTGACACTTTTAATTTTTATTTTTTTCGGCTCCTTCCTTTTGAAGCTAGTGATGGGGTTCGCGAAAACACTTAGATGTTGTCGTTTTTTTTTCATCGATGCCTTGTCGCCTTCAGGGTCTCTGATGCATTTGTTCATCTGCCCTCTATTATTCTATGATTTTTTGACAGATTTTTGTATGTAATGGTTTCCTTTTATGGGACTTCTTGGGGTTCAATTTACATGGGGGTTTTCCAGTAGGCCTACATGCCCTTTAAATTGATATTTGTATCATATATTTCTTGGCTTAGGATTGCATGCGCACACAGTGCGTCTATATAATGTAATTTTTATTTTCATTAATAAAAATTACGATTTTTTTCGATGGAAAAATAATATAAAGAAATAAAGTATTATGTTTTTGATAGATTACTTTATGTAAATATGTTTTATTAAGTTATTAATAAAAATATGGAAAATAATATTGAGGCTGCAAATGGCTAAAGAGAAGTTATGGACTTCAATTCAATGGTTGGATTTATTTACCTTTGGATAATGTAAGACCCAGGCATCTAATCTGAGGATTATATTATTAAATTATGGAGATTTATTGATCAATAACTCTCCCAAAAAGACAAGACATTGTCTTATGAAGCTGGGGAGAGTGGAGCTCATTAATAAGCAAAGTCACTATTACCACCTAATGGATAAGGGAGGAGGTGGTTACTAATTGCCAAAAGAATCCTAAAAAAGGGACTTTTAGTCCAATATTGTAGTTAGACTCACGAAGTGTAGAGCTAGAGTGAGGAGGAATCGTAGAAAAAAAGGAGAGAGAACAAAGTTTTTGTTGGCTTGCATTCCATTGAAGCTCGAAGGGACTCATCCAGGAGGAAGAGTCAAGGTTGGGAGAAGCATTGCAGATCCAATATTATTTTCCAAAACAAATTGACAAGTCGGTATACATATTAGTATGTATTTGCTTTCTTTTAGTTGATACATGTTAAGTATTTTATTATTGAAGACATGTGTAGTAGTAGTGTTGTCACAGTTTACAATTTATTTGAGTATACAAGCGAATGAAAAAGGAAATAGAATTACATTACTCAATCATTTTTAAAATGTTCATTTATTTCGTGTAAACATAGAATGGTATAGAATATGAAACGTATATCTGAAAACTAAATATATATTTTTGTCTATTGTGTAAATATAATCTGGATTATCTTGTGGAAACATTTATTTCTAAATGCATTTAGAGTTCAGTGCATGTGTAAACATAATGAATATATATATATATATATATACTATAGAGTGATATGTTTTGAATAAAAATTTGATACAATATGTATAAGGTATGTTGATAGCATATGTTTCCTATATGTAAGTCTAGTTTAGACAAGAGTATAACTATAAAATAAATGAATACCAAAGATGTGGTCGAGCTAGCCTAATACATCAGAGAACAATAGAATTTTCTACAAGCAAATTCAGGAAAAATCGAGTACATTAAAGCCAGTGAGAAAATGACGGGTTGTATCCAACCTATATAGTTTTAGATATAATAGAAAATAACCCATTAATGGGTAAAATTCTAATAAAATGTTTATGCTATCATTTAAAGCATGTAATTCTCAAAACTATCGAGAACATATGATGGCAATTTCTGAAATAGAAGAGAAAAAGAAAAGAATTACAATGTATATAAACTAAGGGGAAAATCCCTTAGAGTTATCAACAAAGGAACTCAACATATAATGTTATTTATAATCAAAATAGGTGTTTACCAAAATTGTCAATTGAGACCTATTATAATTAAGAAAAAACAATGTCCAATGGTTGAATGCTTCCAGCCTTGGTCATGTTAATAATACAAGTGAGGCATAAATGCCCTAAATATTAAAAAAAATTACCCTTGGGGTAAAAACATAGAGTAGCTTCCATGATAATTAATTCGGATAAAATTCTTTGGTATCTCAGTCCTCGACGAGAGAATAAAAAACTACTTAAAAAGTGACCAAGGAGTGCAAGTTTTTCCGCCCTGTAAGGGAGGAGGTTGAATTCGTTAAGGGACTATAAGAGATTTCATAATTAATGTAAAGAAGAAAATCCAAAGCACCATGATTTGGTATACATGAAAATGTCCAACATTACAAAGTATGAGATGTGGCATATTAAAAGAAAAACTAGAAGATAATTTGAATGAGGATTATACTTGAGAAAAGAAAAAGAAAAAGAAAAATGTTTAAAAAACCCATATGCTCTATCTGTAACAGAGTCAAAATCTGTAAAAAAAATGTTCACAAAATAATATTACCTAGTTAATAAATTTGGGTAGAGTTAAAACGCTAGAGTAAAAATTCCACATTTGGGAGTTTACCCGTGACCCAATATTTACATATGTGGATTTGGCGAAAAGAACTATTTCAAAATTTAACCATGGCCATAAAAATCAAGTCGAAAAACCCTATTGTAGAGTAGAGTGGAGCTCTGTCAGAAATGAATGAGTGAACCGACAGAAAGAAGGTCGATATTGCCAAAGCGAAAACGTTAACATTTTTCATTGTTGGATTGAAAAGATTTATAATATGTCGATTATTTTACCAAGTGAAGTCTCGTGAGGCTAGGTGAGGAGAGACCTGTGTGAATCCTTCGAAATTATCCATGTGGACAAGCAGGGTCCACACAATTGTATCTGTATGCCATTTGTAGAGTGTAGTCCATGCAATTGAATTCATATGTCAATTGTAGAGTGTATCAAAGCTTGTTGAAATGGTTTGTTATTTATATTGTAATGAAAAGGTGCATAGGTTGAATCCTATAGTGGTCAGTTGTAGGGCACATTAAACCATATAATTTTTGAATGATCAAAACATAAAACGCATCAAACCACACATTATACCTTAGCATAACATTTAAAATAAGGTGACTTAGTACCTTATCATAAAGGAACAAAGAGGAGGGATGAAACCCCATAAGATTTATAACTATACTTTTACAAAAGAAGCGAAGGATCAAACTTTGCAGTAATCCATTAAAGGGATGTTTATTTTTTAATAAAAATCCTATTTTGGACATAAAATTAAATTTAAGCCTACTATATGTGTAATACATAGTTAAATGAAGGATGTAGTGGATTAAAAGACCCCATATCAAACCTCGGGAAAGGTTAAGGGAATATTTAGATGTATTTTTAATAAGATGAGAATAGTTGGGGATAAAATCGTAAAATTAACTTGTATTCAAATACTACGAATGAAAATTTTGGTTATCATAGTATTAAGTCATAGACTTGTGGAGTGTTATTTGAGTACTGGAATTTATTCAGCAAGAAAAAAATAGTGTGTCTTTTGGGGTTCATTACATGTGGTATCAAAGTTGTAGGTTACAAAAACGAGCTTTTATGAGTCTTAACTGAATGTATTATTTTTGTGTATCATACATAAACAAAAATTACTACCTGTTGGGAACAGGTCCCCTAGAGGCAATTTTGGGGTTAAAAGCCCAAGTTTTTTGTGTAAAAATGTAAAGTCTCTACATTTTGTGGTCACGGAGCACGAAGATGTAAAGTGTCATAAAGGGTTTCCGCCCTTGTTTTATAAGTCATGTCTTCTTTAGGAGATCTACCCATGGTCTGCAAACCATGGGCTTGTATAAAAAGGGAAGTCTTAGAAGAGTCTAAGGCAGTTCAGTTCAGTTAGATATGGTAATTTATGTTGATGTAATGGGTCAGTAAGAGATAAGAGTGAAGAGTCTTAGCGTAGGAAAGAGGCTCTGCAACTATGTGCATAGAGGCCTAGGGTAGAAGTCCGTAGTTGAGTGCGCAGACCCCTGTAGCTGTGTGCGCAGGATAGTTAGAGTTTGTAAATGAAGATCTGAAGCATAAATAAAGAGAAGTATTATGGAATTACATGTGTTGATCTATTTACTTATGTTATGAATGCATGCGATTATGTTGTGAAGAAAATTGGGGTTATGATTTAATGCTATTTTGATGCGCAGATCTATATGTTTTACTTTGTTATATGAATGCAAGTAATAATATCTGTTTACACGAAGAATATCTTAATGCATGTGAAAGTTATCAGATACTTAAGCCACTAGGGGTAAATACAGAGGTAAAAACATTTACAAAAGCAGGTAAGTAGATAAATCACCTATTTAGGGCTCACGAAGAACAATCACAAACCTCCGCGAAGGTCTGGAAGTCGGAGAAAAGAGTTATATCGATAAGCCCTAAAAGGCTTATCGATCTATGCGGAGACAGGGTTAGGGTATAAAACAACATCACTACCATCTCTAGGTGCGAAAACTTGGTTCCTGCATCCCCCCATATTTCTTCGGGTGAGACTTCAGTCCACGCTTCGCGGATTGATGTTGAAAGGGCCATTAGTGTAAGGATTTTCTTGGCTAATTAACGTTGAACTTGGGTCAGGGTCCACTAACCCAACAAATGGTTCTATTGCCGGGACCAAGATCTGTACAAAGGGATGTGTGATGTCACATCACTGGAATCCAACTAAGAAAGAAAATGAAGACTGGTTGGATAGAAAGACCCACAAATTCGTGGCGTAAGAGAACAGAAATCCGCAATTGATGAAAGAATAGTGGTTGGACAGATATATGTACACAGAGATACATGAAATCTTCTTCTGCTCCTTCCCAGTTGAATTATACGAGTGGATCGCTAAATTGGCAAACAACTAAGGAAGGTGGAGACTTGACGGTCTGATAGTGTGGACCCCGGAGTTAGTGCGGATATTAGAAGCCTCAGAAGATAAGATCGCTCGTGCTATCGATCACTGGCTTGATCATATCATAGGAGGATTCGTGGCAGAGTTCGCGTTTGATATTTTGGTCAGTTATAGTGAAGCAGAGCTTCTTCAAGGGACTGTGAGGTAAGTATTTAAGGTCTTTAAATACTTGGATTAAGATGCTCTTGTGTGAAAAGCAGGTTATGCAGCTACCTTTATGTTTGGAGCTACGCGAAGTGGAAAGATCTTCAGGGACAGAGGTAAAACATGCCCTGAATATAGCGCGCTAATTGGACCTCCTTTGGGTGACGACGAGGAAGAAGCACAATTTTCTCCACAGAGCGTTGTTCAATTGATAAGGCAAGGTTTGCTGCGAATACCCCATCCACCCACACCACCTCCATCTTCACCTCCGCCACATACACCTTCACCCACATCGCCACCACCTTTGCCACCGTTCAATATGGCGAATGCAGTAAAGTTGCCCATTTTCAAGGGGTCGAAGGACCCGGACTAGTTTTGGTTCATCACAAAGGCCGTATGGGAGGCTCAGGGTACAACGAATGATGAAATGAAGAAAGTAATGTTGGTCACTGCTTTATAGGAACACGCGCTGACATGGTACATTAAGTACTGCACTGATAACCCAATGGCTTCATTAGCAGATATTCAGACCGTGCTGAATAAGGAGTTCAATAGGCCTAAGTCTGAAGCTCAATCAATTGTGGGATTCAAGGAGATCATGATGAAGCCTAGCGAGACACCCTGGGATCTGGATCAGAGGTTGAAGTGCATAATCCGTGAAGCCAACATGAATATTATGGATGGGTAGCACCGCGAATGGTTTGTGGCTTCACTCTTGCCTCATCTGAGGGTTTCTTTATCGCAGCAAAAGATTGGGACCTAGGTGGAAGCCCTGGAGATTGCAATGAGATTGCATGAGACACCGATGCAAGATGCTAATTTGGGAGTTCAACAGATTCACGCGTAGTTACAGAACCTTTGCCTAGAGTTCCAAAGTCTGAAGAAGGATAGAGCAGTCCGGCCAAAGGTGTGTGAAGAAGTTTGGTGCCTGAAATGCAAAAGCCAAGGGCATGACAAAGATCACTACCCAGTTTTCACGAATTATGTTGCAGTAGGAGGGCCAATGCCTCTGAGTCCAGAAGCTCAAGCAGGGCCAAGTATAGGGCCCATGCTATGGTGTGCTATCTGTCAGGTGGCTAAAAACATGTGACATACAATTATCACCTACTACAAAAGTTTGTACAGACACCGCAACAACTCTTCTACAACTTCTGTCAATCGATGGGGCATGATGAGCGTAATTGTCGTAGCTATGAGCTAATGATGGATAGAACGCCCACATATAGAGTGCAAGAAGAAACTCAGCCTTCGGATCAAGACACTGGGGGAGTGCGAGGAGGATTATAGGGGTGCGGGCGAGGTCGAGGTGGAGGAGTATCTGGTAGAGGTTGAGGACAAGTGATTTACTACAATTGTGGGGGACCAGGACACTATGCATGAGAATGCACAAACCCGATGCACCTGTTGTGTAGATATTGCACTCAGTTTGACCACGCGATAGAAGACTGCCCTGTATTATTGGCTAAGATACGCGAAAAAGGGGTGCAACCTTAGCAGCCTACCCAAAATCTGTAGATGATGAGGGCTGAACCCCGCGAAGAGGATCCTAATGTGAACATCATGTTGCGAAGTGGAATGACGACTGGAAAATATAAGGGAAAGAAGCTTGAAGAAGGTGAATGAGTCCGCAAAGCTCTAGAAAAGGAGGTTGGCTTTGATCTAGGGTGCGTGAAGGAAACCTTCATGGAAGCAAAGAAAATCTTCGTTGAGGCTTCTACCTCAGAAAGTCAAGATAAGTAGTCTGAAGAAATGGACCCTTCCATTCTTACTACACTTTTGGAGACTTATATGAAGCTGCTTCGAGATAGCAAGGTCGTCAAGGGATTACAAGAGTTGATCAATAAATGTGGTGATAATACTCTTGACGGCCCACGCGTGGTTAGGAAGATTGGTAAGCATAAGGCAAGAACAGGGCGGGAGATGAGACTCACTACGTAGATAGGAGACTATGAAATGGATCAAGTCATTCTGGATCTATGGTCTGATGCGAATGTTTTGCCTAAAAAGACATGGGAGAGAATAGGGAGACCTATGCTGCAGCGGTCTCCTATTCAATTGAGGATGGAAAATTAGCAAAAGATTATCCCCATGGGAAGATTGTAGGGAGTGACAGTCGATATCAAAGGCACGAGTGCATTGGTTGATTTTGAAGTAATAGAGATTGTGGATGATAGCAATCCCTACCCTACGCTCCTTGGGATCAACTGGGCTATCAACATGAACGGGGTGATTAATTTGAAGAAGCGGATGATGTCATTTGAAAGAAATTCGCTCCACGTAGTAGTACCACTGGACCTTGCATAAGGACCATGCTACACTGAATCAGTCCGTGATTATGAAAGTGATGACGATTTGGACCAGATTTATAAGATAACAGTGCACGATCAAGATTGGGTGAATCCTACAGCTGATGTATGTCTTGCATGGGACCGCAAAAGCTCCTGCACATCAGATTCAGACGAGTAATTGGAACAATGGCATAATAGATTACACGAAGTATCTACGCTACGATGTAACATGATGATCAAATTGTTGCGCTGCATATCTTCGGAGGTAAGAAGTCTACCTTACTATGATGGTTTAACTGACATTGATAATTTTTTGGATGCATTTGAAAGGGAAGTGTTGGAGAAGCATCACTTCCAAGCCTTGGACTTGGCACTGCACACTATGACTGCAAGATGGTGGGGTATGCATAAAGACATCTTCGATGGATGGCACAGATATAGAAGAATGGTGAGGGTACAGTTTGGTTGCCCAAAGGTATGATTGATAGAGGAATACGCTGGAAGGAGTGACCTGCACAGTCACTTAGCCAAATGGACCGATGCTTATGGAGCAGAGCCGCAACCGGAGTGGGTGCATCTATTCTGTCACACCTTGGATGTGATACCTATGAATTGGTACTTGGAGACAGAGCTCCGCCATGACATAGACGAATGGGATATTTTGAGACAGGGATTCTTGATGACATTCAACTTTGAATATGGATTTGAGTGCATTGATGAAGCAATACAGGAGGTCAAAGCAACGATCTTCAGAATACCACAAGATACCTTGGATTTGATTCAACTGGAATGGACCACCGAGCTGTGCCATGCGCTAGAGTGCTACAATAAGACTATTGAAAAAAAAGATGAGGATCCGAGGAACATTAATATATCAGAAACAGAAGGACACCGCGAAGCTGAGGGGCCACATATAGAAAACCTAGATATCACTGCGCCGCTAAAAACAAGACAAGTGAACATCGGGACAGAGGCAGAGCCAAAGTTTGCGAAGATAGGGGACTACTGGGATGATGCTACGGTGGATAAGGTCATTGAGTTGCTCCACGAATACCAAGACTTGTTTCCTATGAAGTTCTCAAACCTAAAGGGGATAATAGGGGACCTAGGAGTTATGAAAATTACGTTGAAACTAGACGCGAAGCCAATCAAGCAAAGGCATTACCGCCTCAATCTGAAGTATAAAGAAAGGGTCCGCTTAAAGTTGGATAAAATTCTTGCGGCGAGTATTATTGAACCAGTGGAAGAGTCTGATTGGGTGAGCCCAATAGTAGTTTAGGAAAAGAAACAGAAGGATGAAATAAGGATATGTGTAGATCTCAAGACGCTGAATGAAACTTGCGTGCACAATTCTTTTCCAACTTCATTCACCAACAAAACACTGGATAATGTAGGAGGACAGGAAGCATATTCATTCACTAATGGGTTCTCTGGGTACCATCAGATCAAGATCGTGCCAGAGGATAGAAGTAAGACAACCTTTGCAACTGAGTGGGGATGCTTTTAGTATAATGTAATGCCTTTTGGACTAAAGAATGCATTGACGATCTTTTCACATGTGATCATCGCGGTGTTTAAGGACTTCATTCACAAGTTTCTGGAAGTATACTTTGACGATTGGAGGGTGTTTAGGCTGGTGAAACACCATTTAGGTAGCCTACACTTGATGTTGGATACATCCCAGAGGTATCAGATCATGCTCAATCTGAAGAAATGTTTGTTTTGTGTTCCTTTCAGAATCTTGTTGGGCCATGTAGTGTGCAGACAAGGATTAATGGTGAACCCAGCTAAGATAGCAGTTATCATTAATTTAGAGGTACCAAGAAGTGTGAAACAGCTACGTGCAATGTTGGGGCATATGGGATACTATAGAAAGTTCATCAAGAGTTATGCCTAGATTACTATGCCAATGGAGAAGTTATTAAATAAGGATGCTACATTTTGTTGGAATGAAGAGTGTCAGCAAAGCTTAGATGTGTTAAAGGAAAAGATGGTCACTGCATCAATCCTAGTCTTCCTGGATTGGAAGAAGGAATTTCATGTGCATGTGGACACGTCATGTATTGCGCTTGGGGAAGTACTGACACAGGCCAGTGAGGGAGAGTTGGATCACCCTATAGTGTTTGCAAGTAGGAATTTGTCTAAAGCTGAGAAGAACTATTCAACGATAGAGCGCAAAGGTTTGGCTATGGTGTACGTGCTCTAGAAGTTCAGACACTACTTTCTATGCGGGCACTTTAAGATGTATACATACCATTTTGCATTGAAGTACTTGGTTAACAAGCCTATGTTGTGGGGGGAATATGCAGATGGTTGTCGTTGTTCCGGGATTATGATTTCGAAGTCATTGTGAAACCAGGACAATTGAATGCAGGACCAGATCATATGTCGCGCATTGAAACAGGAGAGGAGCCTACTAATTTGGAGGACGGACTGCTTGACACAACTCTTTACGTTACGCATCGCTGACAATCACTTTGTAGATATCATACACTTCCTGACGACGGGAATGGCTCCAAAGGGGTATACTAGTCAACAAAAGACGGAGTTGGTGGTGTGTGCGGCAGACTTTTCTATCATTGCAGGACATTTATATAAAATGGGCTTAGATGAAGTTCTGCAACATTATGTACATGAGTTTGAACAGAACAACATCCTCGCTGAAGCTCATGGAGGAGCTACAGGAGGAAATTATGCAAGAAAAGCAACAACGTAGAAGATTTTACGCGCTAGGTTGAGGTGGCCAACACTGCATAAGGATTCCAAGGTTTACTGTAAGGCATGTGATGCATGTCAGAGGATGGGAAGGCCATCGTGGAGGGATGAGTTGCCTCTAAACCCACAAGTTCTGTTATAGCCATTCGAGAAATGGGCCATTGACTTTGTAGGCCCGATTCGGCCTCCAGGATAGAAGATGGGTGCACGATATATCATCACCATGACAAATTATTTGACCAGATGGACGGAGACGCAACCCGTGAAGGATTGTATAGGGGAAACAACAATGAAGTTCCTCTTTGAATATGTGTTAACTAGGTTTGGTTGCCCAAAGATTTTGATGAGCAATCGTGGTACACATTTCCTTAATGAAACGATTAGTGCGCTGGCGGAGGAATTCCAAGTTTATCATCAAAAGGGAATGCCATATAACCCACCGGCTAATGGGATGGTTGAAGCATTTAATAGTATATTGGAGAACGCACTAAGGAAGGTTTGCAATGCATAAAGGAATGATTGGGACATGCACGTACCCGCGGTGCTATGGGATTACAAAACTACTTGTAAAAAACTAACTGGACAAACATCCTTCAGGCTGGTTTATGGCGTAGAAGTTGTGATGCCAATGGAGTATATTGTGCCTAGTCTACGCATAGCGGCATTCACAGGAATGGCAAAGTGTGAAGCCCTGGAAGAGAGGCTCGCGCAACTGATAAAACTTGAAGAAGACAGATTTCTGGCTGGATTCCATCAGCAAGTTCAGAAGGAATGTGAAAAGGCATGGCACAATCAACACATCAAACTGCACACCTTCAAGGTAAATGATTTGGTTTTATTATATGACAGCAAGTTTGAAAAATTTCCAGGAAAATTTCAGATGCATTCGCTGGGGCCCTATGTCATCAAGGAGATTACCAATGGTGGAGCAGTTCAACTGGTGAAATTGAATGGAGATCCATTTCCCGGAAAGGTAAATGGCAGCCGATTGAAGCCATACACCAGGGATCTGGCTAGATGACTATATGATGGAAGCACAGTCTTAGCACTCCATGCAGTTGAAAGGAGGTGTGGGACTATAAATTACCCTGCTCGGGTTGTAGGGATGCGCGATTGTTGGACTCTACAGGACAGAATAATGTCACAACACCAGAAGAAGCGTGAAGGGAGTTGTGCTATAGAAGGAGAGACCATGCAGGGTAGCAAGAAAGTGATCGTTACGGTCACTGTTCATGATTTGATAGTGAGAAAATGACTAAGAGGAGCGGGGGGCAATTAAGATGGAATTTAAATGCGAGATCTTTGAAAATATGCCGCCAATCTAGCATTTATGAATGGATTTTGGGGGGAGCGGTTGGATTTGAATTCAAATTTTCCCATAAATTACAAATGGCCGCCCAACGAGAAACACTTTGCATTTTGAGAGTTGATGTGTCGAGCTATCGGTTGTGCATGAACCCTGAGAGTTTTGAGGCTTTGGTGGCCAGTTCGGTGTTTGACAAGTTACCTAAGGAAATCTAGGAGCTCCTTAATAGTCTGATGTTGGAACCCGCAGAAACTGCAAGTGCTGGAGGATCAATGGCCTCTGAGGTAGCTTCTACTGAGGTCATAAGTGTGGAGGTTCCCGCAGACGTGCCAAAGTCACTGAGGTCGCCCTGGACGAGGCCTATGATAACAAGAGAGGGGCCTAAGATGAAGAAATACAAACAAAAAGTGACATTGTTGGTGCGCGAGTTGCCAAGGAAGCACCAGAAGAAAGAGAAGCCCACCACGTAGGAGAAAGGCAAGGTGGTAAACCTAGAATCTGATGATGGTGTAGATAAAGGAAAAGAGGACATTGACACTGAGGGTTTATACCCTATCTCAAAGCTATAGGAATGCATTCGTCCACGCTGGGGTAAGGTGAAGGTCTCGAAGGAACCAGATGAGGGAAAATTTGTGCATAATACACCTATGTTGCCTGACCAGATCACATTCGAAGGTCTGCACATGGTGCATGTCCCACATCTGAAGTTAGAGGATTAGGACTTGGCGGATACTGAGCGATTCCCCCACCTGGCTATTGATAGTTTCATGCAGAGGGTATTCTATAAGGATTCGGGTGTCACCGCGCTGGAGCCGATGAAGTGGATTCGTGGGGTGGAGAAGGTAGGATTGTTGAACCTTCTATGGGTGTCGCATTACCACCACGCGCCATAAAATTGATAGTTATCAAACATTTGTTGTGCCTGGTGCATGACGGGTGCCTTTGGTTGGAGGAGCCAATCCTGATAACTGATATGTTGATCCATAGGATCACCCGGCTACCCCATTTAGGATAAAATTTGACTAAGGCATTTGGCGGAAAGGTGGGCGAGCATGACCTCACCAAGCGAATGAAAGACAAGTTTAATGTTTTCAAAAAGCCGCGCAGATACTCAATTTCAAGCATAACCGACCCTGCGGTCAAGGTAGCCACCTAGGTCTTGGCTGGGAAGATAATGCAGAAGTGTCACGAAGATGAGGTGTCGGCACTAGTAGTCTCACTAGCATCCCAGTGCGTGGAGGGCGTACGATTTAATTGGGCGCGCTACCTCTGTAGTGAGTTCCTCGTGAACTACAAAGAAGCTTAGGATCAAATTAAGGCTTTCCATTACACCTGGTGGTTGTTGTCAATTGTGTTGGTTGCATGGTAGTTGCCGGAGGACAATCAGTTTCCTCTGATCTCGACAAATTTTCCAGAAGCAGCGAAGTTTGCTTCGCTATGGGCCATGAAGGACACTGAGCGGGTCTGTGAGAGCAAGGTCTTCTCGGTTTTGATGGAGATGAGCATCAATATGGCCATCAAACACAAGCCAAGACTATCACTGACTATTTATGAGCAGTTGTCGGGATACGTAGAGTTCAAGGTAGACTTCTACTGTATCTCCATCCAGGCGCGGAAGGACCTAGAAAAAAAATGGTGTGACCTCCCATACTTTGGGACGGATGATCCAATAGCAACGGTTCTCGATCGTTGGCCAGCAGAATGGTGCACAACCTCAGATTTTTTTTCTTGATCCAGTAAGTCAGCAGGAAAGCAGAAGAAGGAGGAGGCCCAGTTGAAAATGAAGCAGATGGTTGAAAGATGAAAAAAGGAAGCAGAGGAAAAAGTAAGAGCTGAAGCAGAGCGCACCGCTAAGGAGTGTGCAGAAGAGTAGGAAGAGGAGGAAGAGCATGACTCTAACAGAAGTCATATGTCTCCTTCTCCACAAACGGAGGATGAGCAACAATCTGAACAAGGTGGTAGAGACCAGGAGAGCACTCCTTTCTGGATAAAGTGAACTCGGGAATAGGAGAAATAGGGGCCACAGAAGAAGTCCAAGGCCAGTAAATCATCGCTCGACCAGATCACCTTAACAAAAGGTGACTTAGATGACATTATCGATAAGGTTAGGGATGCGATCGCTGAACTGCTATAGTAGTTTGAGCAACAGTAGAAACAAACCTTGGTTGCCATTCAGATGGGTCTGCGTGAGCTACAAATCCAAACTAATCAACTATAGACCGGTGTAGGGCAAAGCAGCGTGACATCGACTAGTTTAGCACTAGGTACCTCTGAAGTAGCAGAGATGGTTCACTCTTTGGATCCTCGGGCCGTCGTGCTGTCGGATGGAGCTTTGACTACAAAAGTGGAAGCTGACAGGGCTGCTGTTAGCACACTAAAGCATATTGGGTTGAACTTGGCCATGCTTCCAAGTGAAGCCCTTCACACCTTGCAAGTAGGTGTGATCACAAAACTTCAAGCTTGAGAGCAGCGCACACTGAGTGTGAGGTGAAAAATAGGTCAATAATGTGTATATGTTCATCAAGAATACTTCAGAAATTGACACATGGAAGAAAGTGCAATAGAAGAATGAGCACATTGTGGTAGTAGTCGCTGAAGCATGAAGAACCGTTCTGGAGCTACATATCCCAGAAGAAGCACCAGTGGAAACCAAGATTCGGAAGTTGGCTACCAGTGTGCACAACACCAAGACTAAGATGACCAAGGTTCAGCTTGAGTTGAACCTTAATATTACTGAGCTTAAGTTGAAGGCCCAACCTTCGACTCCATCAGAGGTCAAAGAACAATGCGAGGTAGCTGTCAAGGATGCAGTTGATGCAATAGACATTGTGGTGACAGATTGCACTATGCTCTTCGAGTAGTCTATGGAGGTACTTACCAGTCTACAGGAAGATCCCAACCTACAGAGGTTAGAAACAGAGGCGATGGAATTGCAACAATGATATGATGAGGTCAGAGCGACGGTGCACATCGTCACTATCACGCAGAGATTGGCAAAGCTACAGGAAGCAAGGGATCTGGAGGAATAGGCGGACGCAGCACAATGCAGAGAGGCAGTACTGAAGTCTAGATTGGAGCCTTGGCTGGACGAATCCTATGTGCTCACCACCATCATTGAGCGAAATTTGGCTAGCCTGCAAGCAACATAGCAGAAAATCAACGCAGATAGTGTAGGACCAGTAACGGAGCAGCTAGTAGAGTAGGTTAAGCAAGCAGTGACACATTGTACCATCAAAGTTGTAGTAGTTCAAGTGGAGCAAGGAGGTCTTCGCGACAAGATCTTCGCGCTAGTAGAGTGACTCGGGGTGAGTCACCATGTTTGTGTTGGGGGCCTATTGGGAATGGGTCCCCTAGAGGCAATTTTGGGGTTAAAAGCCCAAGTTTTGAGGCAGAAAGCCCAATTTTTGTGTGTAAAAATATAAAGTCTCCGCATTTTGTGGTCACAGAGTGCGAAGATGTAAAGTGTCATAAATGGTTTCTACCCTTTTTTTATAAGTCATGTTGGCTTTAGGAGATCTACCCATGGTTCGTGGACCATGGGCTTGTATAAAAAGGGAAGTCTTAGAAGAGTCTAAGGTAATTCAGTTCAGTTAGATCTGGTAATTGATGTTGATGTAATGGGTCAGTAAGAACTAAGAGCAAAGAGTCTTAGCGTAGGAAAGAGGCTCTGCAACTGTGTGTGCAGTGGTCTAGGGTAGAAGTCCATAGCTGAGTGTGCGGACAGTTAGAGTTTGTAAACGAAGATCTGAAGCTTTAATAAAGAGAATTATTTTGAAATTACATGTGTTAATCTATTTACTTTTGTTATTAATGCATGCGATTATGTTGTGAATAATATTGGGGTTATGTTTTAATGCTATATTTATGCACAAATCTATATGTTTTACTTTGTTATATGAACACAAGTAGTAATATCTATTTACATGAAGAATATCTTAATGCATGTGAAATTTATCAAATACTTAAGCCACTCGAGGTAAATACAAAGGTAAAGACATTTGCAGAAGCATGTATGTAGATAAATCACCTGTTTAAGGTCCGCGAAGGATGATCATAAACCTCTGCGATCGTCTGGAATCTAGATAAAAAAAAGTATATCGATAAGCCCTAAAAATCTTATCGATCTGCATGGAGACAGGGTTAGGGTATAAAACGACATCACTACCATCTTTGGGTGCGAAAACTTGGTTCCTGCATCCCCCCATACTGCTTCAGGTGAGACTTCAGTCTGCACTCCGTGGATTGATGCCGAAAGGGCCAGTAGTGTAGGGATTTGCTTGGCTAATTAACGTTGAACCTGGGTCAGGGCCCACTAAGCGAACACTACCAAAAAGAAAATTGAGGAATGAGTAGAAATAATAATAGACAGACTTATGTAGGATCACTTGAAGGGGGTAAAGAGCATGATTTTAAGAAGAGAATGATGGGGGGAGAAACTGGAAACCAAATAACCATGAATTTGAGATTTTACAAGTGGTATGTAGTCAAAAAGTATATTTAAACAATGTTAAAGCTAATTAGGAGAAATTGTCTTACGCAAGGGATGAACAAGAAGACATAAATGGGTACATATTCAAGAGGTTAGAGGAAAACAAAGGAAGCATGAAAGCTGAAATAACTCATAATAAAAGGTTTAGAAGTGAGTCTCTAGACAAAATTAAACCTATAACTTCTATTGAGAGTAAAAAATCCAAGTTTAATGATGACTTGGATGAACAAAATTCAAGAAGCAATGCTTCTTTATCTAAGAAGAAAATAATTATATCCCAATTACAAGGTGAATTTAAAAAGATCGAACCTTTGAATTTTGACAAAGAATATGAAGAAGGGGAAAAAGCTTAGCTTTTGAATATGTCAAAATATTTTTAAGTCTATACTTACCCTAGTAACCTAAAAGCCTGACTGGCTACATGCCAATTAACTGGAAAAGCAACTTTATGGTGGGAAGAAAACAAAGCAATAAAGAAAATTAGAGGCAAAAACTTGACCTGAAAATTATTCAAGAAGGAATTAAAGAAGAAGTACTTAATAGAGAGGTACTACGATGAGAAATCTAGGGAGTTCCATGAGTTAATATTAGGTCAATTAACAATGGATGAATTTGTGAATAAATTTATGAGCCTATTGTGGTATGTGACATATCTTAATGAATAAAAGGAAAAAATTAAAGGTTTATTATTTGCTTACCTTTTTCCTACAAAGAAAGGATTGAATTTGATCATCCAAAAACAATGGATGAAACAATAAGAAAAGAAAATTTGTGTTACACCTAGAATAAGCAGAAAAGTGATAACTCTAAGAATTGGTTGGAAAAAAAGAATGAAAAATTTAATGCTAAAAAGAAAGGATTTAAGAAACTTGCGAGCATCAATACTTCTAAAAGTGTTCAGGGTGGGAATCAAAGTAGGAATGTGAATCAATAAATAAATTTGAATTAGAGAAGTGGGAAGATAATAGGAACAAGGAACCGAAAAATAGATGAATCTATTAAGTCGCTAATCAAGCATTTGGGTTCTAATTAAAATCATATGTGGAGGAATTGTCCAAAAAATCTTTTGAATAAGAAGGCGACATTACATAATATATAGGATGCCTCTATAGCAAATTATGACCCTCATAACATTCCAAGGATTAATGCAACACTTGATGATAGACAAGCTAACCATCAATCCACCATGGTAGAGATTCAAGGTAAAACCTTTGGAAAAAAAAAATTCTATGTTAATTGATCCTAACTCTAGTTTGAGTTATATTTCTCTTTTTGTGATTGAAAAATGTGGTCTTAAGAAATAAGAAAAAACTAAACCTTGGTTAGTGAAATTACCTATAAGAACCAAAAGAAGGGTTACTAAGATTAGCAAAGATTGTTCGATAGACTTAAATGGATTACATAGTAAACTAAACTTGAATATTATACCTTTAGGATCATATGATATCCTAATTGGCATGGATTGGCTAGAACAACACAAAGTAGTCTTGAACTGTTTATAAAAATATTTTACATGTGTCAATGATGAAGGGGTAACTTGCATAGTAGAATGGATACCAATGGTTATTTCAGTAAGGCAAATATCTACCTTACAATTAAAGAAATGCACCCGAAAGGGATGTAAAATGTATGTAATTCATATTGAAGATCATTCCAAAAGTAATAAAAAACATTCCATAGAATATTACCCCATCCTAGAAAAGTATAAAGATGTTTTCCTTAGGGAATCCCAAGACTACCTCCATGAAGAGATATAGATTTCAATATAGATATTATCCCTAGAGCATGCATAACATCTAAATCTCCATACAAAATGAGTGTTCTAGAATTGTTGGAACTAAAAATGCAACTACAAAAGTTGTTAAATAAGAAATATATCATACCAAGTGTGTCACTTTGGGGTGCATCAGTCTTATTTGTGAAGAAGAAGGATGGAACCCTTATACTTTACATATACTACGGACAACTTAACAAAACGATAATAAAGAATAAGTATCCATTACCTTGGACTGATGACTTGTTCGATGAGGTCAAAGGAGTTACTATCTTCTCACATATTAACTTAAGATTTGGTTATCATGAAATCAGAATCAAAGGGGAAGATGTTCATAAGACAACTATCATGACACAATATGGGAATTATGAGTGTGTCGTAATTTCTTTTGGACTCACTAATGCACCAACAACTTTTATGTGTTTGATGAATACTGTACTCATGCCTTATTTAGACAAACTTGTCATTTCCTTTATTAAAGACAACTTAATCTATTCTAAGAACAAAGAGGAACATGATCAAAATTTGTAAATATTTCTCCAAACACTTAGAGAAAATTAATTGCATAACAAATTTAGAAAATGTGTGTTTTATCAAAAACATATTCATTATTTGGGGCATGTTATATTTGAAGAGGGGATTTATGTGGATCTAGAGAAGATAAAGGCCATTATGGAATGGCCAATGCCTAAGGATGTGACTAACATTAGGTCCTTCATGGGAATCACGGGTTATTAGAGGAGGTTCATATAAGGGTTTTCCAAGTTAGCTTACCCAATAACTTCCATACAGAAGAAGAGAACTAAATTTGTTTGGAATAAAAAATGTCATGATAGTTTTGAAAAATTGAAGCAACTATTGACTATTGCCCCAATTTTAAAGATAGTTGACCCCAATAAATAATTTCTAGTCTATATTGATGCATGTAAAGAAGGTTTTGGAGGGTATTAATGCAAGAAGGTCATGTGGTAAGCATTGAATCTTGAAAACTTAAATACCATGAGAAAAACCATGAAACCCATGATCTATAATTAACAACTATTTTTCCCTTTAGAATGTGGAGGCATTATCTTATAGGGAGTATATTTTAACTGAAAACTGATAATATCAACATTAAAAACCTCTTTGAACAACCAAATTTAAATTTTAAGCAAGATCGGTGGTTGGCATTCCTTAATGAGTATGATTTCGAAATAATACACATTAAGGGAAAAGAAAAGAAAATAGAAAATTCTCTTAGCAAGAAATTAAATCAGATTTTTGCTATTTTGCAGGCAGTTGGCAAACATATTTGATTGAAAAAAATAAAGACAAATGTGGATTTTCATGAGGAATATGTTAAAATCAAGGAAAATTTTCAAAAATCATAGCTTCACTATGAGGAAGGAAATGATTTTTTAGTTAATGAAGAGGATTTGTTGATGTATAGAAATAGAATCTATATACCCAATGATCAAAACATAAAAGTGTTTATCCTTGATGAATTACATAAAAAACTTACAATTGGGCATCCTGGCTATCAAAAACTAATAACCATGTTAAGAAAGGACTTATATTGGCCTAATATGAAGTCAGAAACAACAAAATATGTAGCAAAATGTTTAGAATGTCAACAAGTTAAAGCTTCCCATCATCATATGGCTGAATTTTTATAGCCATTACCCATTCCAAAATGGAAATGGGAGGTAATATTCATGCAGTTTATCACTAGTTTGTCAAAAACAAGAAAACAACATGACTCTATCATATGGTTGTGGTAGATAAATTTAGTAAGGCAACACATTTCATACTTGTAAATTATACTTTCAAATCCATTAATATAATAGAGATATTCATGAGGGATATATTTAGATTACATGGTATGCGCAAGATTGTAATTTTAGACTGTGGTGTGAAATTTACTTCTAGGTTTTGGAAAGGTTTATTTTAAGGCATGGGTACAAAGTTGAATTTTAGCACAACCTATCATCCCCAGGCTGATGTTCAAACAAAAAGGAACAATCAAATCCTAGAGGACATGTTGCAAATGTATGTTATGGATAAGCCCACTAAGTGGAAATATTATTTGCATTTCACAGAATTTCCCTACAATAATGTTTATCAAACTTCCCTAAAGATGATATCTTTTGAATTAATGTATGGGAGACTGTGTAAAGTGCCTTTAAGCTGGGATCAAGACAGGTTGATTTTAGGACTAGATATGATGAAATAAATGGAGGAAATAGTCAAACAGGTGAAATATAATTTGAAAACAACTCAAGACCAGAAAAAAGTTACGTGGATTTAAAGAGAGCTCACAAAGAGTTTAATGTTGGTGACCATGTTTATTTGAAAGTGACACTTATGAAAAGTACTCTTAGAATGGGTAGTTGTTCCAAGTTGTCACCCATATTTTGTGGATCCTTTGAAGTGTTAGCAAGGATAGGTCAAGTTGTTTATCAGCTTTCTCTACAAGCAAGCATAAAAGTTCATGATGTGTTTCATGTGTCTTTATTAAAAGAAGCATGTACATGATCTAGATTACATTATTGATTGGAGCATGGTACAAGTAGAGTTGGAGGGAGAGTTCCTAGCAGAACCTCTATGCATACTAGACTGGAGGGAAGTCACACTCTAGAATAGAGTGTGAGCCCAAGTTAAAGTACATTGGAAACACTTTCTCTCAAATGAGGCAAATTGGGACTTAGAATATGCTTTTAAAGAAGCACATCCCTATTTATTTTGAGACTGGGTTGAAGTCCAGAGCAAACACTGAGATGGTGTCAAACTCAAGTGGGGGAAGATGTGATATCCCTTGACTTAGTTTTATCTATAAATTTTTATATGTAAAGTGTGTTGATGTTGTGACTTTAAGACTTAAATGAAATTGATTTAACGGTAACATAAAGTATTTTGTTGCTGATAAAGTACTTTATATATGTTTTATTAAGTTATTAATAAAAATATAGAAAATAATATTGAGGTTTCAAATGGCTAAAGAGAAGTTATCAATTGCAAGCCAATGGTTGTATTTGCTTTCCCTTGGATAATGTAATATTTTAGGCATCTAATCTAAGGTTTATATTATTAAAATTTCAAAAATTTATTAATCAATAAATCTCCCAAAAATATAAGATGTATTAGGAAGTTGGGGAGAGTGGAGCTCATTAATGAGAAAAGTAACTACTTGCAAACTAATAGATAAGGGAGGAGGTAGTTACTAACTTCCAACAAAATCCTGAAAAGGGGAATTTTTTTCCTATACTATAGTTAGACTCATGAAGTGTAAAGATGGAGTGAAGAGGTATAGTAGACAAAAAGGAGAAAGATAACAGAGTTTTTCTAGCTTGCAGTCTACTGGAGCTCGGGGGTACTCATCCAAGAGTAAGAGTCAAGGTTGGGAGGAGAGAGTATTATTTTTTGGAAAAAAATTGACAAAGCGGTATATTTATTAGTTTGTATTTGTTTTCTTTTCGTTGATACATGTTAAGTATTTTATTATTGAAGAGGTGTAGTAGTAGTGTTTTCATAGTTTACAACCTCTCTAGGTATACATGCGAATGAAAAAGGAAATAGAATTACATTACTCAATCATTTTGTTAAATGTTTAGTTACTTCGTGTAAACATAGAACAATATAGAATATGAAACATATATCTAAAAAATAAATATGTATTTGTCTACTATGTAAATACTTTTTGGATTATCATGTGAAAACATTTATTTTTGAATGCATTTAGAGTCCAGTGTATGTGTACACATAAAAAAAAGAATTATACTAGAGACTGATATGTTTTGAAAAAAAATTGTTATAGTTTGTATAAAGTATGTTGGTAGCATCCATTTCCTGTATGTAAGTCTATTTTAGACAAAAGTATAACCATAAAATAAATGAATACCAAAGATGTGGCTGAGCTAGCCTAATACAACAGGGAAAAATAGAATTATCTAAATGCAAATTCTGGAAAAAATCGAGTATAGTAAATCCAGTGAGAAAATGAGGTGTTGTAGCCAAACTCTATAATTTTAGATATAATATATTAAAATTATAATAAAACATTTATTTTATCATTCCATTAAAGCACGCAATTCTAAAATCCATCAAGAACACATGATTGTAATTTTTGAAATAGTAGAGAAAAATAATAGAATTACAGTTTATATAAATAAGGGGAAAATTCATTCGGTTATTTATAATGAAAATAAGTGTTAACTAGAAAAGTCAATTGAGACCTATTTTATAATTAAGATAGAACAGTCCAATGATTGAAGGCTTCTAGCCTTGGTAATGTTAATACTACAAATAGGGCATAAAACCCAAAATAACTTCGATGATAATTAATTCAGATTAAACACTCTAGTGTCTCAGTCCTCAACGAGAGAATCAACAATTACTTAAGAAGTGACTAGGGAGTGCAATTTTTTTCAACTTGGGAAGAATTGCTTGAACCTTCAAAAGGTGATCTACTTGATTTAATGTTGATTTTTCTTTGAGATATGCTTTATATTTGAGGGAGTGACTACTATTGTTCTTAGAGAGTATGAAAAGATTGAAGGTGCTTCCAAAATTTTGCACTTTTTTGGTAGAGGTTGTAAATACCATTGGAAGAGGTTGATTTCTTGAAGCACATTGAAAAAGAGAAAACTTCACCTACAAATTCAAAAATATTGGTTGAGCATAATAAAAAGGAGGTGAAGGATGTTGGGTATGTGTTATATTCTCTATATGGTTTGTATGCAATAGGTGTAATCTAGGGTTGGTGGAGTCTTACCCCCAATAATAATAAAAAGGTGGTTTTTTGCATTTTTTTTTTTAGTTTTTAGCACATGATTTTTATTTTTGGTGGTTTTGTGGTGTATGGTCATTCATCTTGTGGTTATCTAATTATATTTAAGGAATTAAGGTTGTAATCTTATCCAAGTTAATGGATTAGGGGTCTTGCATGTTGCGGTATCATATATTGTATTGTACACAATGAAGTTGATTAATGATCTAAATTAGAGTTGTGACTCTAAATGGTTTGTTGGTTTTCTTAGTTTGGGCTTCCAAAGTAAATCTCTATTTAATATGTGAATGTAATTATTTTATTTTTCTATTTTATTAAGAATCTATGTATGCATTACATTACTTTATAAGGTTTACAACTTACAAAGGAAAGGAGAATCATTATTGATTTGATAAACATCATTTGATCAATCACTTTATATAGAAGAAGACTAGTGAGGTGATGGATGATGTTTGGAATATATTATATTAGAGTGTGAACATCTCTAGGAAGATGCTTTGGAGAAAATAGTTATTGCCTATATACAAGAGAGGCATAGATTCAATGGTTAGTTATCGAGGAAGGATCACGTAGTTAAGAGATCAACTGGCTACCACAGAGACAAATTTTGAGGATGGGGATTTGGTTCTCATTACTTTGAATGAGCTTACTTCATCATGGAAAAGCTTTCTATAAAGTGTTTATGATTGTGAGAAGTTATTTTCTTTTTGGAAACTTGGGATGAATTTTACAAGAAGAGACAAGGTTTAAATCCAAATCAACTAAGTGAAGTAGAATACCCAACTCCCATTAGGAAGATGAGGATGGGAAACAAGAAAGGAACTAGGAAGGGTAATAAATAAGAATTAAGCCATAATATGACATATTTGAGTAATGAAAAATATTTTAGGTGTGTTGACAGTGTTGGACCCACCAACATTCGGGGGATCTCCCCAAATGAAGTCCCAACTAGACCTCAAACCGTTTGGATTAGGAGTCCCAACAATGGGTGGTAGTGTAATGTCTTGACCGTGGTAGCGTGCAGAGGTAAGTATGATGAATTTGTGTGAGAGAAAGTGTGTGACCCTACAAAGTGTCAAGTGCAATGCATGAAGGTTCTAACACATGTAGAGGAAAAGGAAGTGCACCCCTTAGAAGCCTGTAATAGTATGCAGCTTGAAAGGAACACATGAGCGAAATTATATCACAAGATAAAATGCAGAATAGTCCACAAATTAAAGTGATGAGTTAACCCAACAACACGCATTCAAACGGATTTGTATAATTTCATACAAATTAGTTCATAAGAAAATGTGTAAGTTAAACAACATACATTGCTAAAGAAACCAGAATAGTCCAACCAAATTAATAAAATATGCATGAAAGTGTGTTGGCTCAGATATTATTATTATAAGTGAGGGTTCCATCCATACATACACCATTAACGACCACTAGCCCCAATAGTGGAACATTACAGTCAAGAACACCTACTCCTCCAAAGAAGTATACTCACTCTACGTTATGGTGAAGCCAAGGCTCTTCACAATACTCCCAAGCCTTTTATAAGCCTAGCCAAAAGTTGGGCTCCCAAAAGTCAGGCCTATGATTTATGAGATTTTATTTGTAACAAAGGGTGGGGTGACCCTTGAAATTCCCCTTTGTGACTCTTTGCCTACCCTCATGACTTTTCAACTTCTTTTACAAGTAACTCATTACATAACATGATGACTTTCACATTCCACTAATGAAACTTGGAATTTAACTTACAACATATTTACAAATAATATTGCATTTTCCACATGTACCCATGTAAGACAAAATAGGCCAGAGACAGCCTAACAAGACAAAACACTATGATTCCAAAGTTTGGGGAAATACCAACTCAGCAACCTCCACGTGGTGCTTCTCGGTCACATATTGATGCCAAGCTTGGTACTATGTGATGGTGTCCCAGAACTGCTTGATGGTGTCTTTCTGAAAGTGGACTCTTGCCTCCATGGCATCTAAGTATATGGTCTTGGAACCCGTATCCAACTCATTCTAAAGCATGTGCAGCATGGTGTTGAGCATGATGGGACCATCGATATACTTCTTCATGTTATGTGCTCTCAACTCCAAGTCTTCCATGGTGGCCTCTCACCTTAACTTCTCCATGTACTCATCGATCTCTAGCCGGACTTGGTTCTTGGGTTTAGCATCGGGGAGGGAACTGATTGATGGGATCCTGTGCATTCTCACCATTACATCCAAACTTTTGTGAAACCATGCATATGAGGCATGTATTCTACTTATGAATGGGGCAAGCTTATCGTAGTTCTAGATCAACATCTGGGCCTTTTCTTTCACCAGCTCTGCCTCTGGCTTCATCTTCTTTGCTACGTCAAGTGAGGCCCCTTTGTATCATGTTGTCCACTCTTGTACATGGGCGATGGCAGCATGTATGTTATTAAGAGTTTAAACAAACTCTTTGCTCCATTGTTGTAGGTAATTCGCATGGACAACTTCTTTATGCAAGGTGACAAATCCATCATAGGGCTTCCGCATGGTATTCTCAAGTGTTGATACTTCAGTAAGTATCACTTTCTTCATACCCCAATGTAGAAATTGCATTTTGCGTTGATGATAGGAGTTATTCTACCTCTTGTCTGGAAGCCTACAAGTTCTTTGCAAGTGCTTGATTCTCGGTCATTAGGTACTTAACATTTGAGTTTGTCGCTCCTGCATAGGCTAAGTTGGCTTCGGCAAGGACGGTTGGATGCTACCTAGTGTCTAACACTATCACCCTTTCCTTGATGAATGTAGGTGATGTGTGATCATCTAGAAAGTGCTTCCTTTACACCTATATAATCATCTTCTACAATTCATCAAATGATAGATTGTACACATCCATGACTTGATCATCATCAAGGAGAACAACTTCTCCTTGCTTTCTCGAGGCTGGTTCTGACACTAGAGGTGGAGGAGACTAATAGATGATCCTGGTGATCTCAACATAAGGTCAGTATCTTCATTTTGTGGCTCCTTCTCCAACTCCATGTATGTCACTTCGATTAGTTGCTCAATATGTTGAGAAAGCTCCCAATATTGCATCTATTCACCCTCTTCCTCAACTGTTGGTTGTTCCGACTCATCAACCTATATGGGCATTTTTTTCTCTATCATCATGCCTTACCTTTGTTCTTCTTCCTGCTTATGCTTCTCTTCTCTTTCTCTCCTCCTTAACTCTTATTCTTCCTTCAGCTTCTTCTTTGTCTCTTGCAGCCTCTGCTTTTCTCTCTTCCTTCTCTTTTCTCTCTTTATCCATTGCTCCATCTTTGCTTACACTTCCAAAGTTGCTTTCTCCATGATAGGATCTGCCCTCATCTTGCATCTTTTCTTTGCCTCTGGGTTCTCAACAATATTCCTCTTTCCCTTGTCCTACACTGGATTTCTGCCTATTGTTGTTGTTGTTGTTGCTTCCTTTGTTGTTGTTGTCTACAAAGAAGCTTTCCAAGCTCCTGCTATGATGACCGACTCATTGAGTTTGGAGGCATTATAGCAGTACCTCCAAGGTCCCTCCTTTGGCTAGTGAAATGTTTCGTGGATCCATGGAAAATACACCATCGCATAATGGTCCTCGCAAATACTGTGGGGATCATACATATTAAAGTCTTTGGTGTTGAACTCAGATCTCACTATCTCCTTAGCCTTGCCATTTGCATCCTTCAAGCTCTTAATCTCGTATAATCTGATCCATAAAGGAAGAGTGAGCCATGGCACTTTCTTCTTCCTATGCAGTCCTACTGAAAACCATGTGGAGAGGTGATATGAGACCTCTTGCATGATAAACTTGTCAGTGACATACCTTGGTAGAACATGTAGAGGCTTCCCTCCATCAAACACTCTGATGAAGGTGCCGCCTGGTGAATCATTCTAATCTGCAATGTTTACTATCGCCTCCATTACTTCTCGGGACATGCAAGGTAAATCATGCTAAAAAATAAGCTGGTACAACGGGATGATAAAATGGTTAGTTAGCTTTTCTTTCATTCCTCGATAACTGCAGTTAGAAAGAAACTTGAAATAGATGTTGACACAGTCTCTTTTGGTGTCCATGTCCATCTCATGCCAGAGAATTGATGTTGGGCAAAAATTGCATCAAGAAAGTATGCAGACATGTAAAACCTTGCTTTCTCATTCCTGGATAGATTATGAGCGTTAGCCACATGGATATTCAACTGATGAGCCAAAAAATATGACTATTTGAACAAATTCCCATCACTCACCAACTGGTCCAGTATGACTATCCACCCTTCAGGAAAGGTTTTTGTGTTCTCTTAACCATATATTTTGTAAGCAAAGATGATAAAAATTGATAAGCCTCCCTTAGGTACTTTTTCATGTAAACATGAGTGGGTTTTTGTCTAAACTTTGATGACTCTTTCACCCATCGCTTGACAATATCTCTGGTGTTCACAAAGCTATAGGTGGCATAGAAAAATTATTTTGTGTGCTTCACCCACTGGGGTAAATGATACATATGCTGGAAGTTCTCTGCCCTAAAGGTGGCAAGATTTGTCCGATTGGCACTACTCAATGTTATAGTCTATTCATCTGTGTGTGAGACAATCCATCCCATAATGTATGCACATGGGAAGGCGGGTACCTGCATGCAACCTTGTATAATCCTGACCTTTGGATGTTAAGATAAACCTATCATTCCTCTAAGTCTTCCTTGAATTTCTCTACAAAATTATCTTTGATTTATTGCCATGTTAATGTTGTACCCTTCTCAATGAAAAATTGAGTGTCTACCTAAACCGGTAGGTCAATTGATATCTGCTCAACTACTTCCCCAGTACTACTCCCGTCGGTTTCCTTTGATGCAACTCTCTTGGATGCCATGTTAACTGTAACTGATAGAGGGACACTCCAAAAATGTTGTACCTGTGGAACAGAGAGGACACTCATGGCAAGCAAATGTCAGTTTAAAAACCAAAGCAACTTCAAGACAAGATCAAGCAACAAACTAGGCTCATGATAGAAAGGATTGTGTAATTTTGGCTAGCTATGGGAACTACACATTGCAAAATCCCAATAGCCATTCGGGAAGCTTGATGACTGAAACTTCGCAATGTTGGGAGAGATTGTGTATTGCGCAGTCTTAGTGACCAAGATGGGAGGTTAGCTCCTAGAACTGCGGAGTGCATAGTTGGAGCCAAGCTAGGATAGGATTTGCACAATTCTAGAAGCCAAGGCAGAGTCCTTAAGCTCCCAGATTATGCAATGCATTCAATGAAGTGTAAGATCTGAGCAAGGGGATCCAGATCTGCCCAAGCGGAGTGTGAAAATCAAGTAGATCTGAAGGATGGTGTGATTTTGAGTGTAGATTTGACTAAGTGTTGTTGCATGCAAGTGAAAAAGTGTGGGAATCAATCAAATAGAAGGAATACAAATCATGTGAAGAGAGTCACCGTAACGGCAACCGTTGGTCCAAAAATAGGGTAACTCATGCGACACTTAGGAAAGGAAATATAAAACTTGAAACAAAATTTATACCAGCTAAAACATGTTAAAATTCTAGCATTCATTCAAATAAACAAGTGAAACAACACTCTCACAAGCTAAACAACAAAAGAAACAGAAAAAGTGGTAAAAGATGAGAAAAGAAAATCTCACCCGGAAAAGCGACGATGATGACACCGAAGTTTCCTTGATCTCCTCAGGAATGCTAGAGTTCCAAGATCGAGTGTGAAAATGAGCTCTAGCAGCATTGATTAAATATATTTGTTCAAGTTAGGGTTTACAATGTACATACCTAAAATCAAGGAAAAAAACAACACTTGGTGGCAGTTTTTAAAAATAGCAAGTGCCTCCTTCAAGTTACTAAAAATAGATTCCTATTTTTAGGGACGATTTTTTCTTTTTCTTTTTTTTTTGGGGGGAAAACTGCCATGCATTGCCCAGAAAGATTGCACGGTTTTAGGAAGAATCGGGAAACTCCTTGGCTCATGCATTACGCATTTTTTTAGCACAATGGGTTCTACGCAAATTTTGGGCTGAGTGGCTCTAGGTTGCCTCTCATGTCTGTGAAATTTTGCAGGTCAATGCTGCCTTCCATTTAGTACTATGCATTTCCTGGGCTCAAAGCCCACCGGTAATCATGACTATGCAATTCCCAAGAGCAAGGCTAGTTGTTCTCAAGAATTGTGAGTTCTCTAAGGTAAGCCCAGAACTGTCGGAAAACCAAGTTAAGAGATGGGCTTGTGGGTTAGAAACAGAGCTAAGTGAGAAAACACAAGCCAAGATGAAAAGAATAAATCTTAGTCAAAACACAAGTACATGGATCAGTGCAAGATTAGTTGTGGTTTAGAAGGGACGCTCCAAAATCAAAGCATATGCAAAATTTTGGAGGGTGGTTGTAGTCGCTACAACATTGGTGAAAAATTAGTAGAACTCCAGCTCTTTGTATGGACATTGTCTCATGAAAAATGGTTCTAACTCCTCTAGAAGTATTGTTCAATCCTTCGATCATCATAGCTTCTTTACTAAGATTGATTTAAATATGTAGTTTGTATCATTCTCTTTATCGACAACACACTTACCAAGCCAAGTCAAACTGATTTTTTTTATTAGGGATGAGGGGTATATAGATGCACAAGTAAAATAGACTGTCAGAGTTTTAGTTTCATCTCTTGTGTTGCTCCACTACTAGCAGGCCTGGACAGTACCCTGGTGGAGTCACTTCGGGAACACAACCATTTCTCCACTGCCAGCGAACCTAGACAACATCATCGACAGAGTTACTTGCTTCACCTCTCTGCATAGGAAGCCTTTCTCTTATTTTTCCTTTTATTTTATTTTTTTCATTTTCAAAGAACTGTAGCCACTTGTTTATTTCATGAGGCAAAAGAGGGATCCCGACATATTGAGAACGGAAGAGGTTGTCCCTTCAGAGAAGGATGTTTATATATACCTATGACATACTTGCTATTGTTTTCCCCCTCTCCTTAATATACTTGATTGAGTTGACAAGGGTCAACCAAATATAGCAAACCGATTAGAGTAGGTGGTACTAGTTAAGAGTTCAAGCATCATGATTTCACCATTACTCTCTCTAAAAGGTGTAACACCCCCTCACAGGTTTACCCAAAGTAACCTTACTAGCCGGGGTAAAAATGAGGAGAGATGCTACTACGATCATATTCGAACTCCTATGTTACCTTAAGGAAGTGGAATCAACAGAACATCACCTACAATCATCCAACCTCATCAACAAAACCCTCATGAGACAAGTCAACCACTCATACATCATGTCCTTGGGTCCCACTTCTATTCTGCAGCTCTTAGGCCATAGTCACTCTCATGTTATGGAAAAGGGAGCGACCATCAACCAAAAGTCGCTCTCATGGGCCTACCTGCCAACAATTGTGGACCAAAATTTCTAGTTCAATGCCAACGACCCCTTGATTTAAGCCATTTTTCTAGCCCATAATCCTGGCCTTTTCCCAGAACTTGTTGTAACTTTCGGAATTCATTAAAGACATGATAAAAATGTTGATAATGAAAAAATAAACCTCAGGACTAGGCATGAGCATCCCCAGCTGGGACTAAGATTCTATCAAACACTTGGAATCAATGCAACCCAGAGGTCTAGGATACAAAGCAAAGCATAAATGACTGAAACAACTTATGAAACATAACCAGAAGGATCACCTCCTTATCCATTGAGCTACTACATCATCAATTAGGTCTTGCATCCATCCATTTAAGAGTTACAAGTAAATATATGAAATAAACATGACATAAACTAGTCATTCAACCATGCTTATAACCAGCACAAAACCATATAAATATGTTAGCCATTAAATCCACATATAAATCAGTGAAAAATTAAGAGAACTTAGCTTTTATTAATCATAGGCAAATCCGACCAGGTTCGGGACTTCCACGTACCACCCGACCATAGACATGGCTAAACCAAATCTCTCTTTTAGCCAATCACCCCCGTGCCATATTCCATGCATGACTGTGGGATCTCATATAACTAGCAATCCAAGAACAACCAAGTGAATCTAGAGGTTAAACCACCTTCACCCACACCAAACCATGATCACACCAAATTCGGTGCTCTGATCACAACCAAACAAAACTTGGAATTCCATCCGGAATCCATCACTATCTTTGAGGATTTTTTTATCTTCTTGTCTCTCAGGCTTTACTGCAATCCAACCATATCACTAGGCCCTAAACTGAGACCAGTCTCTGAGGCTTTACCGCAATCCAAACTCAGATCACTAGGCCCTAAACCGAGACTTCTCCCTCAAGCTTTACCATGTATCCTGCCAAAACCGATCAAGGGATTCGTAGGCCTTTGGGAATGAACCTTGACACCACCTCCACCCAGATTCTGAAATCCATCCAAAAATTCCAAATCTCAAAAACTGAAATAAACATCCCAACATACCATGGCATCTGTAAAAATCTAGGCTAGGCTGAAATCCATTGTCATAACCTGACAAAACCATGCCACTGACAACAAGAGAACCATACACCAACATGAAAATCCATGCATGTCCAAACCAGCTAGGAAATCACTCATGCAAAAGGTTACCTACAAGTATTCCTGCTAAAGTTGCTTGATTCTGCTTTCCTTTCCTTGATCCTTGGTTCATTTTCCTTTCCTTTCCTTACTTTTTCTCCATTTCTGTTTTCTTGTTTTTCCTTCCTTAATCCAAAGCTAGAGTGCTTCAAGAAAACTCTAAGTGACCAAGAGTGAGAGAGAGAGAGAGAATAATGAGAGAGCTCAAAACTTTCACTGGCCAAGAGCTTACACTAACCAAGCTTGAGGCAAGAGTCTGAGAACTAATCCTCAGAAGCCTTTTTATTAATGAGGCCTCTAATTTCTTCATTTCCAATATCTTCCTTCAATTTCCTCTTCACATGCAACATGTGACCTTTCACCTTACTTTTCTCCTAATTTCCTTATTTTCATAAATAAATGTGCCAAAAGTTCATTTTTTCCTTTTAATGACTTTGCCTTAGCCTTTTCCAATTTTCCTTAGCCAAAACACACATCCAGTGATGTCCACTAAGATATATTTGCCCAACATTCAACTTGGAATACGTGTCCCTTACCCGTGGTCTTATTTTGCCTTTATTTACATTATTACATGGAATTTTCACCAAGTTTGTTACTGAACCCTCCCCCCAGGGAACACCATCCTTAGTGTTAAACCACACCATGACCTCAGCAAAATCGTTGAAAAGCAAACATACTACCCATGGAGATTTATAACTTAGCTCATTGCATTATTTACAATGAAATACCTTCTCAAAATCAAAACATGATGACAACATGACCAGATAACAACCATACTGCATAATGGAGCTTTATAACACAACTTAATATGATATTTACAATAACCACATATACACATATGTACATTTTCTAAACCGAAAAATAAAAGGATACGATGCCCGTATCAATCAACAAGGGAATCCATAGGATCACACCTCCACCCTCAAAGTAGTACCAAGGTTCACCTCCTTCCCAGGAATTCTAGAATCCAATGCCACAGTCAAAGTTGCATCCAAAGTCCGACACTAAAATCTCACACTACATGTCCTCTCAGTGAACAATTACCGGCTCATTTTTCTAGGGTGCACTCCCAATATGAATATGATTCCATATGGAAATGCTAATGACAAAAACCAATTAATTCGTGACCTTCCTTTCTCTACTACATAGTCCCTTAGGAAATCCGATCACCCCATTCCTTGCAATCACTCACCTTCCAAGTTCCACGGAATCCCCTAACCCGAGTGATCCATCCATTGGCAAGGCTTCCTCGCATCGGAAGATACAAAAACCAAGGCATATACCTGCCTCAAAACCATCATATTGGTCATATCGTGCTCATGGAAATCAATGGACACTATTGGGTACCAGTGTGCCACAATGGCCTTGCTCCTAAAGTGTTTTACCATCATACTACTTAATGTTCCAATCCTTTTGTTGTTGTTGCCAATTCTTATAGTCGATTTTGGCCATTCAACTGGGCATTTTCATGCATTCATGTTCCAAGCACATAAACTTCCATTAGATTCAAATAAATTGAAATAACCTCAAATCATACCTCATTGGTAGTTTGTCAATAAGGTACACTTGCAATCATGTTCACTTCCTGTCACAACAAGTCAAACTAGCATATTTAACCAAATCAACATGTATAAATATTTCACATCAGGTTAGCTCAAAACAAAACCATCAATATCATAAATCATATGTAACAATCATAAATCACATGCATAATAAAACTAAAGTAAAATATTGATACTTATCCTTTAATCAATCCTTAGCTTCTACCTTTGTCTTTATTCCGTACGCACTCCAAATCGGTTGCCACACCAGAAAAACACCCAGTGCATTTTCCTCAACCATGTGCACATACACATGGTGTGCACCACACACATACATCTAAACACATCATACAATACCAAGCAATACATGCATCTACACCAGTACCATATGTACCACATGTACATAGTGCCACTTGTACACTGCAACCACTTACACAACATGTGCACAGCATCACATGTACATGGCACCACCTGCATAATGTGCACACAACGCCACATGTATGCTACAAATTCGCACAACGTGTACACAATACCACATGTACACAATAGTGCATGCATGAAACATACGCGACACCATATGTACACTGCATCACATTTCACGACATGTGCACAGCACCACATGTACAACATGTACACGACACCACATGCTCACAACACCACTTGTACAATCATGCACACAACACCATACGTACATGACACCATATGTACAATATTCATAGAGAACCATATGTACATAGCACTGCATATCCAACATGTACATAGCATCATCTGTACATAGCACTACATATCCAACATGTGCACAACACCATATGCACACAACACCACATATCCATCATGTACGTAGCACATCTATACCCAGCATCACATATGCAATATTCACACAACATTATTTGTACCATCTTGTACATAACATGGCATAAATAACATGTATGCATGCTATGTATACACAACATCGCATGTGCACAACACCATAGATGCAAAATGTACAACATATACAACAATAGTACCTCACATCCAAAAGCACACTATCTCTACCAAGAAACCTTGCTCCTTTATGCTTGTCCCAGCATGTTGCAAACCACACTGCTTTCATTTAGTTGTTGTATCCCTCGATATAACTTGTCCATAACATATACATGATATAATCACATAATATCAATGCATAACCATATGATACTGACCTTGTATATTTTTCATGACTACTCTTCCCACTTGATTCCTCATAGCTAGGAACTTTTTCATGGCATTCACCTGTGTAAGCAATCATTCATGCACAATAATGATTCCCGATGACCTTGTCAGACAGTAACATAGATACATGGATACATTCATATAGACACATAAACATTATCATAAAACAATCATGTTCTTGTCAAACAACAATATACATACATATATACATGTATACATATAAACATAAGCATAATCATGATCACAACAAAATTGCCAGATATTATAAGGTCTAGGTTAAGAGAACTTTCTTATTCGTGCACAACATGCACAACATTGAGAACCACAATTCCCAACTTGGCCAAGGCAACTGACACCTCAGATCCATTTAATTTACCTTTTCTAGTTACCTTTCTCATGTTTGTGTTGCCACCATCCATTTACCACAATGGACCCGACCAGTCCAACTGACTGTCATAGTCTTACCTTCCATTGTGCTTACTCATGCACCAAGCTTCATCCATGTATTACATCATTTTTTGGGTACCACACGACTCTCCCTGGGCTCCATCAACTCTTCCTCTCTCCCAAACAATTCCCAAGACTCAAAACATAAAGGCAATACCAAGAAACAAACAAGAAGAAAAACCATGAAAACCAATAACGATATGACACTGCAACAAAGTGGCATAGCTATGCACCAGACACATGCAAAATCAAAAATCAAGCACAATAATCGCAAAAGACCAAAAGCACAAGACTAACAACAGACACCATCACTCAATCCCCATGGTTCCCAGTGCTTCCAAAGGAAAGCTCAACCTTAGCATTCTTCCAGATTCATGGCAATCTCTCTTTCCATGCAACTCTCAGCATTATATTGCCATAAACACATAATGTTAGTGCATAAATAAACATAACAATACATTAATTACTTTATCTTGTCATGCTAAGCTTGTTTCCTTACAACTGAACACATCCACACCATCTCTCAAGGGATTCCAATTATCTTGACAGATCCACCTATAACTAGAGACTAGCTAATAAAACTATCAAGTACATGTTCATGAATCTAGCACATATCCACATAATTTCAAAGAAAATCAAGGTTAAGAATACTTCATGTTAGCAAAGCACTCATTCGTTTGGAATTAGGGTTCCCAAACATAGCCAAAGGATTTTTTGTCCAATTCCTTCCTTTCACCTTTTTACCTTGTTGCAATCGAGGCTTACTATGTACTATCACATCACCCAACTATTAGTTATATAAACACATCAACTATTACCTTGTCACGTTAATACCAAATGTGTTTCCTACAACTACTCACACATGTCAACCACATGTTCCAAATATCACAACAATCATATCTTTTAGTTCGAAATCAACCTTTACTAGGACTAACAATCATGTCATAATCCATAGTCAACTCATAGTCATCAGTCATAATACATACTGCTACAATATTACCTATCATACTCAAGTATATGTCAACTATCTCAACTCATATGTATTAGCGCAATCATCTTAAAACAAGATCATTTGAACACATACTCATATTATGCAATTCATCAAACATTCAACCAACTTGCAACATACCATGTTAAATAAATCAACTAGATGACGTAATCAAATAGCCAAGCACCAAATATCCAACATAAGCAAACTCGTACCTTACTATGTCTCAGGGAGGATATCTTGTCTGCACAATCAATTTATTTAGCACGATATAACTTCACAACATATCAAATCAAACATAAATAAGATCATGATATCCAAAATAGTCACTAGCTAACATGTTACATCATACCTCATGCACAATTATCGTTCACACATATGCAAATTCAATCTGGATTAGTAAAACACCATATCACAAATATGTCGGCTCATACTCGAATATCGTAACCATAACCATATGCATAGGCCAATCCAATTTAGCATGATACATATAACATCAAGGTATAAATGTTATAACCCTAATCATCAAGCTAACTATCATTCTCATCAACAACATATAACCTATTCATCAAGCTAATTTTCATATAATAACAACAAGTTAACCTATAACATACTCATCATCAACATATAACATAATCATCAGGTTATCTAATATAAACTACAATAGCAATACATACAACTACAGGTTACTATCATTCTTGATTATCTGATACATGTGCATATAACTACACTAATCAACTAAAATCTATCATGAATGTAACCATAACATCAAAAGACGTGTACATAACCCTAATGTATATAAACCTAATGCATTTAATAATCATTGACTTACATACCTGCATGCCAAACATACAATACATGTATGACGATTTGCTCTTACCCCAAAGTCCAATGTTGCAACCTCATTATGACGCTTTGCATCTCCTTCTCTATCTCAGCCAACACATTAGCATCATAACATACCAATATCACCTTGATGACCTAAATTGCAAACCATGACTTCACAAGGCATGTTTGATCTACTATTCATGGATAACTATAACCAAGACCATACATGCATGACCACAACCATTACTCCATTACACACATTGCCTCATGCAACTATCAACCTGCATAAGCAATTCTTAATAAACTACACATACACATAACCGCATGTAGTTGAGAATAAGCAATCAATTCTTGTAATCAAACTACAAGACTGATGCATGTAATCAAATAACCAAGAATGCAACCCAATGTACAAGGATGTAATCAAGCTGCATATAATTGTATAATCAGTCATATACTCATGATGATGCATCCATAAAACCAACATCAATTTCCTCATGGTAACCTTACTACTACCATGATCAATAAGATGTAGTGTAGCAAGCACATGGAATGTAAGTATAAGAGCCACACATGCAACTAACATGTATGCATGACCAACACATTCACCCATATCTGTAGCACCATATATGACCCAAAGAGAGTGCAACCCACTCTAATACCAATCTGTGGTATCAGATATGACCCAAAGAGAGTGTAACACCCCCTCCCAGGTATACCCAAAGTAACCATGCTAACCAGAGTAAACTTGAGGAGAGATTCTACTACGATCAGATTCGACCTCCTATGTTACCTTAAGGAAGTGGAATCAATGGAACATCACCTACAGTCATCCAACCTGAAGTCAGCCACTCAGACAACCTGTCCCTGGGTCCCACTGCTATTTTGTAGCTCTTAGGCCATAGTCGATCTCATGCTATGGGAAAGAGAGAAACCAACAACCTAAAGTCACTCTCACAGGCCTACCCGCGAGTGACTGTGGACCAAAATTGCTAGTTTTGTCCCAGTGACCCCAGGATTTAAGCCAATTTTCTACCCAGAATCTTGGCCTTGGCCCAGAACTTGTTATATCTTTTAGAATTCGTGAAAGACGTGATAAAAATGTTGATAACTCAAAAATAAACCTCAGGACTAGGCCTGAGCATCCCCATTCGGGACTGAGATTCTGTCAAACACTTGGCATCAATGCAACCTACATGTGTAAGATACAAGACAGAGAATAAATGACTGAAACAACTTATGAAACATGACCAGAAGGATCACCTCCTTCTCCATTTAACTACTACATCATCAATTAGGTCTTGCATCCATCCATTTAATAGTTACAAGTAAATATATGAAATAACCATGACATAAACTAGTCATTCAACCTTATAACCAGCATAAAACCATATAAATATTAGAGATATGACAACCATTAAATCCACATATAAATCAGTGCAAAAGTAAGAGAACTTTGATTTTATTAATCATAGGAAAATCTAACCAAGTTTGGGACTTCCACGTACCACCCGACCATAGACATGGCTAAACCTAATCTCTCTTTCAGTTAGTCACCCTCGTGCCAGATTCCAAGCATGAATGTGGGATCTCATAAAACAACTAATCCAAGAACAACCAAGGGAATCCAAAGGTTAAACCACCTCCACCCTCACCAAACTATGATCACACAAAAATCGGTGCTCTAATCACAACCGAACAGAACTTGGAATGCCATCCGGAATCCATCACTATCCTTGAGGAATTTTTTGTCTCCTTATCTCTCAGGATTTACTGCAATCCAAATCGGATCAGTAGGCCCTAAACTCAGACCAGTCTCTCAGGCTTTACCACAATCCAAACCTAGATCACTAAGTCCTAAACTGAGACTTCTCCCTCGGGATTTACCGTGTATCTCGCCAAAACTGGTCAAGGGAGTCCTAGGCCTTTTGGAATGAACCTTGAGACCACCTCCTCCCGGGATTCTAAAATCCATCCAACAATTCCAAATCTCAAAAACCAAAATAAACATCCCAAAATACCATGGCATCCAGAAAAAACTAGGCTAGGTTGAAATCCATTGTCATAACCCAACAAAACCATGCCACCGACAGTAAGATAACCATACACCAACATGCAAAGCCATGCATGCATGTCCAAACCAGCTAGGAAATCACACATACAAAAGTTTACCTACAAGTATTCTTGTTGAAGATGCTTAATCCTACTTTACTTTCCTTGATCCTTGCTTTATTTTCCTTTCCTTTCCTTTCCTTTCTTTTTCTCCCTTTCCCTTTGCTTGCTTTTCCTTCCTTGATCCAAATCTAGAGTGCTCCAAGAAAACTCTAAGTGATCAAGAGTGAGAGAGAGAGAGAGAATAATGAGAAAGCTCCAAAATTTCATTGACCAAGAGCTTACACTAACTAAGCTTGAGCCAAGAGCTTGCCAACTCATCATTAGAAGCCTTTTTATTAATGAGGCCTCTAATTTCTTCATTTTCCATATTTTCCTTCAATTTCCTCCTCACATGAAACCTATGACCTTTCACCTTACTTTTCTCCTGATTTCCTTTATTTTCATAAATAAATGTGCCAAAATTCCTTTTTGCCTTAGCCATTGCCAATTTTCCTTAGCCAAAACACACATTCAGTGATGCCCACTAGGATATATTTGCCCAACATTCAGATTGGAATACGTGTCCCTTACCCGTGGTCTTATTTTGCCTTTATTTACATTATTACATGGAATTTTCACCAAGGTTGTTACAAAATGAACATATTTTCCATCAAGGTATCATAGACTAGAAGAAATGCAAGATTCACATAAAGAGAGGGAATAGACATATAACCAAGTGTAAATAGCTGTACAAGTTCCTCTTGGGTTCCACCCTGCTTTTCTAAGAAGACAAACATGGTTTCATGTGGAAATTAACCTACAGGTTAAAAATAAAACAAGAAAAGGAAATAAGCAAGACAAAGCAAACAAAGTAAGCAAATCATAAAAAAAATGAGAAAAGAAAACACTATAAGAACTTGACATAACCATCATCTTGGGCTGAAGTGCCTCGATAGCTTGAGGAGTTTCCAATTCATCGGAAGATGGATTGTCAAATACCGGTAGCTTAGGAAGATCAACAGTAGAAAAATTAGAATTGTGATCAGATGAATGAATGATAAGATCACGACAACCATGATCAAAAAATTCAAGATGATGGATAACGGTATCCTCATGATCTGACGAATCATAAAGAGGGGATGATGATGAAAAAGGAGAAATTTCACCCTCTATGTTTCTGGAAAGGTAAGATGAGAGATCGGGTGGATTCAAGGAGAGAGATTTTACCTCTCTGCAGTCAAATGAAAGACTAGAATCCCACGTGTTGTTTGGATGATAAGAAAGAGAACCATTTGGAAATGAGCTTTCACAAGATGGGAGGGAAATGGCAGAATGTGGAAGATGTCAGGATAAAGTGGATGAGGTGTGGAAGGAAGGAGGTCATCCATCACCGCAAATTCTTGTTGATACTCCCACACATACTCATAAAAAATGATATTGTAGGCTGGTTGTTCAACACCAACTACATCCAGAACTTGATCCTCGTGAACATCACATGTGAGATATGAGATGAAGGAACACAACGCACCAAAATCTAGACGATCAAAGGGACCGACAAACAGAGGATGAGGATATAAGACCACATGAAAACCATCGAAGTTACAATCCAATTCTATGTAGAAATCCTAAGCAGATGGGGCAGGAGGATATGGTGACAGAACAACAGGTGGATTCTCAACTTCTCCCACCTCGACTTACGAAGCCTAGAGTTGTTTGATGAGAAGGGGATAAAGGATCACTTGGGACAGCAACCTTGTCCGTCTTAGATTTAGAAGCTCTAACACCGAGGTATGTTGGGAGATCTTCGAATGATTATAACTCATGTGGGTTCTCAGAAATGTGAACAAGATATTGAAATATTTCCTCCAAAAAATTATAGTCAACTACATCTTAAAGAAATTCATAATAGTAGTGAAGAAAACGATCATGAAAATCTTGAAGAGATACGTCGGGTGATTTTCACAATTTTAATTTTTTTTATTAAGTGCTTTACGGTCATAAATAACGAAAGGACGACATAATTCTCTAAACAAGTGATAAAAAGAGTGTATAGAGGCTTCATCCAATGTGTGACACCATTTCTTTGCAAGCCCTTTGAACATGAAAGTGAACAACCCACAGGCAATGTCATCCAATAGGACATCATGCCTATCACAAAAGCCAACAAAAGAAATTGTGTGCCTGAACAAGGTTGTTCCATCCTCGCCATTGAACTTATATCTGGACAAGTCATCTATAATTCTCGTCGGCACTTCAAAATCAACAAAGTTAGAGAAACATGTCGAGGTTATGATTTGGACCCAAGTCATGAAATATGTGCAGAAATTCAAAACAGACTTCAAGGGCTCAACTTGTCATCTGGCCCTCCTTCTAGCACCAGAAATGTTGATGGTGTTGGACCCACCAACATTCAAGGGATCTCCTTGATATGAAGTCCCAACTAGACCTCAAACTGTTTGGAGTAGGAGTCCCAGTAGTGGGTGGTAGTGTAATGCCTTGACCGTGATAGTGCGCAGAGGTAAGTATGATAACTTTGTGTGACAACAAGTGTGTGACCCTGCGGAGAGTCAAGTGTGATGCATGAAGGTTCTAACACACGGAGGGGAAAAGGAAGTGCACCCCTTAGAAGCCTATAATAGTACGCAACTTGAAAGGAACACACGAGCAAAACAACATCACAAGCAAAAATGCAGAATATTCCACAAATTAAAGCAATGATTTAATCCAATAACACACATTCAATAGGATTTGTACAATTGAATATAAAGTAATTCATAAGAAAATGCGTAAGTTAAAAAACATACATTTCTAAAGAAACTAGAATAGTCCAACTACAATAACAACATATGCATGAAATCATGTTGGCTTTGATATTATTATTATAAGTGAAAGTTCCATCCATAACTACACCATTGACGACCATTATCCCCATTAAGGAAACATTATAGTCAAGAACACATGCTCCTCCAAAGAATTATACTCACTCTATGCTATGGAGAAGCCAAGGCTCTTCATAATATTCCCAAGCCTTTTCTAAGCCTAAGCCTAGGCAAAATCTTGGCCCCCAAAAGCCTGGCCTATGAGTTATGAGGTTCTATTTATAACAAAGGGTGGAGTGACCCTTGACATTCCCCTTTGTGACTCTTTGCCTCCCCTCATGACTCTTGAAATTATTTTACAAGTAAATCATTACATAACATGATGACTTTTCACATTCCACTAATGACACATGGAATTTCACTTACAACATATTTACAAATAATATTACATTTTCCACATGTACCCATGTAAGACAAAATAGGCTAGAGATAGCCTAACAAGACAAAACACTATGATTCTGAAGTTTGGGGAAGGACAAACTTGACAACCTCCACTTGGTGCTTATCGGTCATATATTGATGCCAAGCTTAGTATTGTGTGATGGTGTCCTCAAACTACTTGATGTTTTCTTTATGAAAGAGGACTCTTGCCTCTATGGAATCTGAGTATATGGTCTTGGAACCTATATCCAAATCATTCTTAAGCATGTGCAACATGGTGTTGACCATGATGGGACCATCAATGTACTTCTTTATGTTATGTGCACTTAGATCCAAGTCTTCCCTGGTGGCCTCTCGCCTTAGCAGCTCCATGTACTCATAGATCTCTAGTCAGACTTGGTTCTTGGGCTTAGCATCGGTGAGGGAATTGATTGATGGTATCCTATGCATTCTCACCATTACATCCAAACTTTTGTGCAACAATGCATATGAGGCATGCATGCTACTGATGAATGGGGTGAGTTGCTCGTAACTCTGGATCAACATTTGGGCCTTTTCTTTCTCCATCTCCGCCTCTCACTTCATCGTCTTTGCTAAGTCAAGTGGTGCCCCTTTGTACCGCATTTTTCACTCTTGTACATGGGCGATGGAAGCATGTATGTTCTTAAGAGTTTGAACAAACTCTTTTCTCTGTTGTTGTAGGCCATGCACATGGACAAATACTTTATGCACGGTGACAAATATGGCATAGAGCTTCTTCATGGTATCCTCAAGTGTTTATACTTTAGCAAGTATCACTTTCTTCATCTCCCCCAATGTGGAAACTGCATTCTACGTTGATGCTCGGAGTTGTTCTACATCTTGCTTGGAAGCCTACAAGTTATTTGCCAGTTGTTCATTCTCGGTCGTTAGGTGCTTAAGATTTGAGATTGTCTCTCCTACATAGGCCAAGCTGGCTTCAGCAAGGGCGGTTGGATGTTTCCTAGAATCTGACACTATAACCCTTTCCTTGATGAACGCAAGTGATGCGTTATCATCCGGAAAGTGCTTCCTCTTGACCTATAAAATCCTCTTCTGCAACTCATCAAAAGATAGATTGTACACATCCATGACCGGGTCATCATCAAGGAGAAAAACTTATCCTTGCTCGCTCGGGGTTGGTTCTGAGATTGGAGGTGGCAGAGATTGAGATATAACCTCTAGTGCTCTCAGCATAAGGTCAGTATCTTCATTATGTGGCTCCTGCTCAAGCTCCATGTCTATCATTTCGATCAGTTTCTCAATATGTTTTTCAAGATCCTGATCATGCATCTGTTCACCCTTTTCCTCAGTTGTTGGTTGTTCTGACTCTTCAACCTGTATGGGCATTGTTTTCTCTGTCATCGCACCTTTCCTTTGTTCTTCTTATTGCTTTTTCTTCTCTTCTCTTTCTCTCCTCCTCAACTCTCGTTCTTCCTTCAACTTCTTCTCCATATCCTAAAGCTTTAGTTCTGCTTCTTGCAGCCTCTTCTTTTCTCTCTTCCTTCGCTCTGCTCTCTTTATCTGATGCTTCCTCTTTTCTTCCACTACCAAAGCTACTTTCTCCATGATAATATTTTCCCTCATATTACAATTGTGCTTTTCCTCTAGGTTCTCAGCAATATTCTTATTTCCTTTGTCATGCACTAGCTTTTTTCCTATTGCTAATATTGTTGTTGCTTCTTGTGCACATAGAAACTTTCCAAGTTCCTGCTATGCTGACCGGCTCATTGAGTCTGGAGGCGTTATAGCAGTACCTCCAAGGGTCCTTCTTTTGATAATGAAATGTCCCATGGATCCATGGAAAATACACCCCCACACAGTGGTCCTTGCAAATACCATGGGGATCATATGGATTAAAGTATTTGGTGTGGAACTCGAATCTCACTAACTCCTTAGCCTCGGCATATGCATCCTTCAAGCTCTTAATCTCGTATAATCTGATCCACAAAGGAAGAGTGGGCCATGGCATTTTCTTCTTCCTATGTAGTCTTGCTGACAACCCTATGGAGAGGTGACATGAAACCCCTTACATGATCAACTTGTCAGTGGCATACCTTAGTAGAACATGTGGAGGCTTCTATCTTCCTAACACTTTGATGAAGGTGCCACCTAGTGAGGCATACCAATCTGTAATGTTTACTTTTTCCTCCATTGCTTCTCATGACATGCAAGGTGGATCCTACTCAAAGATAAGCTAGTACAACAGGATGATAAAATGGTCAGTTAGATTTTCCATCGCTCCTCGATAGTTGTAGTCGAAAAGCAACTTGTAATAGATGTTGACCACAATCTCTTTTGGTGTCCATGTCTAGCTCATGCCAAGGAACTGTTGTTGGGCACATATTGCAACAAGTAAGTATGAGAACATTTAAAACCTTTATTTCTAATGCTTGGGAAAATCCTAAGTGTTAGCCACATGGATCTTCAACTTATGACCCAACAAATCTGACTAGTTGAATGACTTGCCATCACTCACCAACTGGTCCAGTATGACTACCCACCATTTAGGAAAGGTTTTTGTGTTCTCTTAACCATAAATTCTACAGGAAAAGATGATCAAGAATTGATAAGCCTTCCTGAGGGACTTTTTATTGTAAACATGAGTGGGCGTTTGTCTAAAGTTTGATGGCTCTTTCACCCAACGCTTGACGATATCTCTGGTGTTCACAAAGCTATGGGTGGCATAGAAAAATGAGTCCATGCACTTCACTGGATGAGGTAAATGATATATTTACTGAAATTTCTTTTCCCTGAAGGTGGTAAGATTTGTCCCACTTTCATTGCTTAATATCATAGTACATTCATCTATGTGTGAGACAGTCCAATTGATAATGTCCGCACATGGAAAGGCGGGGTACCTACATGCAACCTTGTATAATCTTGACCACTGGATGCTAAGATAAACATGTCGGTCCTCTAAGTCTTCCTTTAAGTTCTCTGCAAAACTATCTTTGATTTGTTTCCATGTTAATGTTGTACCCTTCTCAATGAATAGTTGAGTGTATACATAAACTGGTAGGTCAAATGATATCTACTCAACTACTTCCCCAGTACTACTCTTGGCAGTTTCCTTTGATGCAACACTCTTGGATTCCATGTTAACTGTAACTACTTGAGAAATGCTCACCAATTACTTTATCTATAGGATAGAGAGGACACTCATGGCAAGAAAATGTCAGCTTAAGAACCAAAGCAACTTCAAGACAAGATCAAGCAGCAAATCGGGCTCATGATAAGAAGGATTGCACAATTTTGCCTGACAGAGGTCACTGGATGACTATGGGAATTGCGCATTATGCAGTCCTAACAGTTAGTCGAGAAGCTTGATGACTGGAATTGCACAATGTGCAGTTAAATCTTGGGCCAAGGTTGGGAGAGACTATGCATTACATAGTCTTAGTGGGCAAGCTGGAAGGTTGGCCCCTCGAACTATGTAGTGCAAGTAGGAGCTAGGCCAAGATATGCTCTGCACAATTCCAGAAGCCAAGGTAGAGGCCTTGAGCTCCTAGATTGTGCAATGCATTCAGTGAAGCGTGAGATCTGGGTAAGGGGGCCTAGATCTGCCCAAGGGGAGTATGAAAATCAATAAGATATGAAGGATGGTGTGATGTTGAGTGCAGATATGACTAATTGTTGATGCATGCAATTGAAACAAGTGTAGGAATCAATCAAACTGAAGGAAAACGAAGCATGTGAAGAGAGTCACCGCAATAGCCATTGTTGGTGCAAAAACAGGGTAACGTATGGGACACATGGGAAAGGCAATCTAAAATTGAAAAAAAACACTTCTACCAACTAAAACAAGTTAAAACACTAGCATTCATTCAGAGAAACAACTGAAACAACACTCTCACAAGCTAAACAACAAAAAGCGATAGAAAAAGTGACAAAAGATGAGAAAAACAAAATTCACCCAGAAAAGTGACAACGAATGCACCAAAGGTTCCTTGATCTCCTCAGGAATGCTAGAGCTCCAAGATCAAGTGTGAAAATGAGCTCTAGAAATTTTGATTAAATATATTTGTTCAAGTTAGGGTTTCTAACACGCATACCTAAAATCAAGGAAAAAGTGAAACTTGGCGATAGTTTCTAAAAATAGTGCAAGTGCCTCCTTCGGGTTACTAAAAATAGATCCCTATTTTTAAGGGATGCTTTTTTTTCCTTTTTGGGAAAAATTTCCATGCATTGCTAGAAAGATTGCGTAGTTCTGGGAAGAACTAGGCAACTCCCTGGCTCATGCATTGTGTAATTTTTAGCACAGTGGGTTCTACATTATTTCTAGGCTGAGTGGCTCTCGGGTGCCTCTCATGTATGCGAAATTTCCCAGCTCAAGGTTGGCTTCCATTCAATACTATGCATTTCCTAGGCTCAATGCCCACTGGTAGTCATGACTGTGAAATTCCCAAGAGCAAGGCCAATTGCCCTCAAGAATTGCATAGTTCTCTATGGCAAGATTGGAATTGTTGAAAGACCAGGTCAAGAGATGGGCTTATGGGTTATAAAAAGAGATAAGTTAGCAAACATAAGCCAAGATGAAAATAATAAAGCTCATTCAAAACACAAGTACATGGATCAATGCAATATTAGTTGTTGTGGTTTATAAGCGAAGCTCCAAAATCAAAGCTTAGGAAAAATTTTGGAGGGTGATTGTAACTGCTACAACAAGGTGATACCACAAAGGGGAATTATCTATACAAATTTTCAAATAAGAATAACATGGCAAGAAACATATATATGTTGCATGGAGTACACAATTTGGAGCTAGGGTGGACGATTTAGCGTCCTAATTTGAAATTTCCTTCTCTATGGTCCCTTGGTTATATATCAAGATTATGTCAAGTGTTGGGTGGGATGTGGATAATAGGGAATCGATACATATGACATATGATAGGGAATGATTCAACCATTTTCAAGAGCAATAGGGAGGAATAAAAATAGGTTTGGGTGATAATACTGGTTGTTGTACCATGGAAGACAACCTCTGGCTGAGGAGAGGTCAGAGCCCAAGACAATAATTTAGAACTGTGATAAAATAAGTTGGTTGTCCCATTGTTTAAAACCCCAGAAATTATAATCATAAAGACAATGCCTCTTAATATTCTATGGGAAAAATAATCATTCAAAGTGGCCTTCTGAAGTTGAATACAATTTTAATGAAAGTGTAGTGAAAAAGGATTATGGAAAGTCTTCAAGACTAGCTACTTAATGCAAAATCTTTGTTTTCAACTTTAGAGGAAATGTCACATAGTTAATATGAAATGATAAATAGAAAAGAGGAGTGCATTATTAAGGTACTTTTAAATTTAATTCACTAGAAATTGATTTTCATAACTATAAAATTAAAGGCCAACAGCTTCATTACTCTCTTCTATGAAGAAAAACATAAAATGGAAATAATAGGAAGCACATTTTGTACTCAACAGGTGTCTGGAATCACTTTGAATTATTTTTTCAAATCCACATGAAGATTGAAATATACAAGTAGTTTTTGCTTCTGAGGTCCAAAACTCGAAACCTCACTTCTCTTTCTAAATTCATTTTATACAAAATTTCAAAAGGACAGTTAAGAAACTGTCAACTACCAAAATTGTCAACTTCCTAAACTACTTTGGAATTAATAGTTCTTTCGAACATTACATTTTGAAAAGAGAAAAAATAAATACATGATTTCGAAAATATCTAAAAGAAAATTGTTGCATGATAGGTGGAACTGCTTCATTTGGTAATTTGAGACTCTGGTGTAGATGAAGGTCTAGCTTTTTCACTTGATGTTGTCAGTGACGTCCATTCTCTGCACTTTTTCCAGATGGTTGTATATGAACTGGGACTCTTAGCAAACTTTGTATGTTCCATTATGAAGTTAATGATTCTGTTGTATGTAGGTTTGTCCATAAAAAGAGTTCTCATTAACCATAAAAGTTGGAAATCCCTGTGCAAGTAATTGAAAATTGTTGCTCCCTTCAACACTGTTGTTCTTTCATGAGTTGAACCAATTTTTCTCTTAGCTTCTACCAACAAGGTTTCATAAGTCTCCCAGGGTAATAGATTTCCCTGCTAGTCCCAACATGAAGGAAAACTTGCTCTTGTTCTTTTATCAAAATCAATATTGAATTTCATTACAACTTGTTTTACCTCGATTAATTTTTCCTCTAATTTCTTTTTGTAAAAGTTCTTCACAATCATTTTATTAATCTCTAAAACATACTTAGTCATTTCTTCAATTCCTAATTCCATTAATTGTTGTGAAGATATTGAGTTAAGGAAATCAATATTTTTTTTTTGCAAACTGAGCTCGTTGTTGTAAAGTTTTCTTATTAGCAGTGATGAAGATTTCTAGGTCTCTGATAATGATCTTATCTTCTTATACTATATACAATTATTCCCATATTTTCCTCGCAATATGGATGATATCATTCCATAAAATTTCTCTGGCCTGAATAAAGGACATATTTCCCTTCACCTTTTCTTTCAGCTCTTTAATTTCTTGAGAAGCAACTTGAAAATCATTTTTGTACTTCTCAACATTCTCCTTGAACATTACCAAGTCTCTTTCAGTGGATTTTATAATATTTAAGGAACTTTCATAATCCCTTTGAATTTTCTTCATCTCATTCTCAGAAATCTGCAACTCAGTCATGACTCTAGTTAACTTATCAGTTGGGTCTTCAGAATCTTCTTGTACTACAATAGTACAAACATGAGAATCAATTTTCTATTGCAAAACAAAATTGATTTCCTTCATCTTGGTGATTTCATCATTCCTCTATACAAGTTCATCAGTCAATGCTTCTTTTTATTTTTCTACTTGTGCTACTTCTGAAGCCATTGGATGCTCTATGGAGGGCATCTTCAATTTCTTCCTTAGCACCTAGATTTCTATCTCAACTCCCTACAACAACTTTTGAACATCACTTCTATCCTCTATATTAACCCCAATCTTAACAATCAATTTCTTTAATTCTTCATTTTGAGTGGTTAAAGCTCTAGAATTTTCTTTTTCTAATTTTAATTGATTAACCACTTTCTCTAATAAAGTCTCAGCCCTACTGGCAGCCAAGGAAGTCTTTTCAAATCACTATAAATTAGTTCACCAGTCTGCCTATGTAAGTTGATTTTATTAGGTAGTTGATTTCTCTAGCATCTACTGTCAAATTGATAATCTTGAAACCTGATGAAGAAGACACAGTCAAAGCAGAAGGGTGAGAGAAAGCTAGTTTGAGTTGATTTCTCTCCAAATCCATAGAAGAAAGTAGTCTAGTTTGATAATCTAAGATAAATTGAGCCTCCAACTAGGATTCCATGCTTTCTTTAACCTTCATGTTGGTTTCTTCAATATGATAATACAGTTGCTTTATCATTGAAACGGAGCTTTGGCCAATATCTTTTTTCATAGGAGAATATGGTGCATAAATAACATCTCCTAATTGTAATTGGAAACCTGGAACAGATGATGAACTACCTCCCTTAGATAGCTTAACTCTTTTAGTACTTCTATATGTTTCCTCTTCCAAGTCAATGACATCTTCACTACCTCTCTTTAAATTCTTCTCACTTTGATGAGGAGTTTCAATTTCCACCCCTCCTGAAAAACTGGTTTGTCCTCCATTTGCTAGCTTCTTGACATCTGGTCGAGCTTCATGTACATAGGGAGCATAAGAATTTTCCACTCTCCTATTTGAAATGATATGGTGAGGGTCATATGCCCATTTCTCACCCAGCTACAAATTCATACCTTCAAGAACTTTTTTCACTTCTCCTATAGTTTGCCTGTTATTTACAACAAAAGGCCCCCCTATCTTTGGTAATTTAAATAGGTTCCGCTTCTTTGCTGCAAAAAAATGTAGTTGATCCACATTCAAACTCTACCTGATGGATTACAACGAAAACGATATCATAGGCACAAATGTAGGCAGTGTGTAGGGGGCAACTTCTGCTCCATATAATCTAATCTCTACATAATCTTCAAATAGAAACTAATCACCTACTTTAACATCCTTACTGAGATGTAGGAAAGACTAGGCCTTTGGTAATATTCAAGGTGAAGGAGAGTTTGTTATAATTGAGTAAGAAACTAATTAAAAGGAAGTGGTAAAGTACATCAAGCCCTCATTATTTGTAGTGCTTCTTACCACATCAGTTCAAAATATTACTGATTATTTGTTCTTGTGAGGGTCCATGATATTCAATTCCAGGTGCATGAATCTTTCAACATGAGTATACAAGAAGAGATAAGTAATTAGAGAAGGAAATCTGAAACATCCAGTGAGTGAAAGATCTGTCAATTGAGAATTAACCATTTTCTCCCAGAAAGAAGGTATGTCAAAAACTATTTCAGGGCTCATCATCAGACTGAACATCCCTAGGATAGCCTTGTCAATAATATTTGTATCTTCCCTTCCTAAGATTTTGGCCAGAATTTGAAGAATAGGTCTAACCTCCTCAACAAAAGTATCCAAAGGAAAATGAGTAGGCTCCATGGGCAAATGCTTCCCAGCAGGCATTAAAAAGAAAGTCAAATGAGCATAATTGGAGGTAGACAAGTCTTGAAAAGTAGAAAATAGAGTTTCTTCTGAGAGAGGAGTGTATGAAATTGAGGAAGGAAAACATAATGCTTGCTGAATCAAAAGGGAAGACACCTGAAAAATATTTTCACCTAATGCGTTCATGAAAAAACACTGTTGAGGATAGAGGGCAGAGACCAGCCAATATATAAATTTTGGGAACACATGGGTTTGAGGAATCATAACAGCTAAAACACCTAACCTTACAGTAGCAAAATATATAGGAGACTCAACTTGGTTAAGAAGAAAACGTTGGTAAATTTCTAGGTAAATAATTGAGAAAACTGGGTCAAATATATCTACTTTAGTGTCCATTAATGGAATATGGGAAGAATAATCTGCTAAGATGGATTTCTTCGAAATTTTGATAATATCGAATGTTCAGAGATTTCACACGAATACTTGAGTAGTGGTGAGTAATTCTGATTGGAGCTACAACTTGTGCAATTAGATTCACGGAAGCAAGAGCAAAGGACAATGGTATATGATATGAGTAAAGTAATGGGATTTTATAGAGGAAACAGAACAAGGGGTGGAAAAAACAGAATTAAATGCGAACGTGGGAAAGTTGAATGATGACATGGTGACAATATGATTGATGAGCTAGCGGGTGATGTGGATGATGAGATGGTGGAGGACTATGATGACAAGTGGTGATAGAGAAATGGCATAACAACTAGATCATAACCATGCTCGCTTGCCGATGTAACACGCTCGCTTGCTGACGTAATATGAGGGTTGTATCCTATACGGAGGAAACTCGATGGAGCCCCCCCATAAACATTATGAACCGTTGATCTACCATCAAAGAATATATTGAAAAGTCTTTACAGGGGCACTTGGAGAGATAATCGTTGGCCATGTAGTGTCATCCGGTTTGCTCCATCCGATGGGTCCCGCTCACATTCTCTATCGCGCCTGAGAATATAATCGATATTTAACATCTTCGACTTTGGTTTATAGGGACACACCTGCTTTAATATTAAGTATGCATTAGGATTTAATTAGTGTAGCCTAATCCGCCATCATACATTAATCAAAATTCAAGATCAAAATTCCTTTGCCTTTTGATTTTCTTTTTCTTTTGTTTTTTTTTTTATATATATACATTTTATTTTGAACACAGAGACAAGTAAAATGAGCTACAACACTGGTTATCATATAAAAGTATCAGGCTCCATTTCCTTCACAATACCATCACATGATGTTATTGAGTTGAATTATGCTTTCTAATTCTTTATTTGAATGAAAGTATTATTTTGATTTCTTGTATTAAATATTTTCAATGTAGAGTTGCATGTGAAGCACAATAGTGAACTATAAGTGATTGTAGTGTAGAAGATTTGACAACTTTTGTTAGAGATGTGTAGGGTGATGACCTTTTCAAGTTAGTTAACGATGTTGTGGTTCTTGTACATTCCAACAAAAAACTATGGAAGCCTTCTAGTTTTATCAAGGCATGTGTAGAGCATGTATGGTTGGATGCCATGGAGATAGGTTCAAAACTTATTATGGAACCCATTATTGATTCCAAAGATTGCGACTAATGGGAGTATTGAGGAGTACTTGTACAAGATTGTTATATTTTTCCATAAATAGGGAGGTTACCTATATGAATCTCTTATCCATTTATTAGATGACTATGTCTAAAAGAGGTATTGAGCTTGTTGAAGGTTTTGTTTTAGTTGTTGGAGTTTTTGAGGTGCATGGGAATGATACTTAAGTTTGCATATTTATGGAGGCCCTATCTAGGTTGTTTCATGCACCATAAATTTCAAATCTCAATAAATTTGGTTAATAAAGTTGAGTTGAGGGATGATTGAGTTTAGTAAGTTGTTGATGATCCATGGTTAGATTCCTTCATATTCATATGTGGTCAATGTCCTTGGAGGTTTGAGATGTCATGATAGTGTCATGATGTGTGTTTGTGGCCACCCGCCAACTCCACTTGGACCCCTACCATTGCTTCTTTTAGTTTTTCAATTTCCTTAATTGTAGCATAGTTTACTATTTTTAGCAGTTTTGCGGGTCCTAAACTTCCGGAGCCATTTTGAGGCCCTAAACGACGCTTTTTTGGAAATCTACCGCCAACGATTTGTTGTCTACAATTGTATTTTTTCGTCATAGTCCTCGAAGCGATCTTTCCAGTGGGTTATCGTGCATGTCAAACGGAGATAATATGACGAAGTCGTGACCCCCAGAAGTTGGTTGTCCAACTCACCCTAATGGGGCCCATAAACTCTTAGTGTTACATCTCCTCGGGTTAGGGTTTTGGTTGTTTAGGGTTTGCTCTTATTTTTCAATAATAAAAAGGCCCTTGAGCCTCATTGTAAGGAAGTTCAGAGGCATGTAACCACCACATCTCTTCTCAGAGATAAGCTACCATCGCCCTAGCTTGTTTATTTCCATTTCTGTTTGTAAGCATATTTCAGTATTTACATTAATGAAATGAAGTATTATTTCCGCTGCATCTCTATGTTTATGGTTATCTCCGTAATTTGTTGCATTCTTGTTTAAATCCTGATCAGTGGTATCAGAGCGGTCTGTTGTTTTTTCTATTTTTTTCTTTGCATGTCCCCAATGAGGTCGGGATATAAGGAGTTAGGGCTTGAACTAGTCGAACCTTTGCAAGACCAGCCTCGCAAATCCTGACGACCTCCCATGGTGGATGAAAAGAAAAATGAGGGGGCAGGAGATCATATCAAAATATCACTTGAAGAAGCCCTCAAGTGACAAAGGAACGCGATGATGAACAGCTTTGCCCAAATCCTTCAGTGGCTACCCAGGGGCAACGCATCGGCTTCCAACAGCTACTCTGGAAATGCCACACCGTTTAAGGTACATGTTAATTTTGAAATCCCCATATTCGAGGGCCAGATAGATGCAGATGCCATCAATAAATCGTTAAATCTGCTGGAGGGTTATTTTTCTATTCATGATTTTTCCATTCGGGAAAAGATTATTTTTGCTCTTCTCAAAGTAGCCCCCCACATCAAGGATTGGTGTGAAACCTACTGCGAGCAAAAGGATGAAAGTACAGGCTCACTATTTTCAGCCACACCCACTTGGAATTCATTACGAGATGCCATCAAGGAGCAGTACTACCCTGTCAGAAGCTATGAGGATCAATACATAAAGTGGACCACGCTGTGGTAGGGAAGGGACCAAGACGTGTCGGAGTTTACCAATATTTTCCATACCCTTTGCACAAAGTTTGGTATCAAGGATTTAGAGCAGCATTTGGTACTCAAATATCGTGGCTGCCTGCACAAGTACATATAGGAAGAAATAGAATTCCTGAACATCTCCTCGCTCAGCACGGCATACTGATATGCCATCAAGGTCGAGCAAAATTTTAAATAGAAGAATCGAGACTTTGGATCTGTGAATCTGAAGCAAGGGAAAGGTGCCCCCAAACCATAGAACAAAGGACAAAGCCAAGTCAGGGCGACCCAAGACAACCCACCAAAGCTGCAAGTAAAGAACACCGCCCTGAAGCCAAAAAGGACACGAGAAAGTGGTGTGCGTTCCATAAGAGCTCCACTCACAACACAAGTGTATGTCGGGCCAAGCAGTCACTGATGGCCGAGCTAAAGGTTTTAGAATCAGATGCATGTTCCAACTCTGAATCAGAACCCGAAAAGGGGAGTGACAAAGGGAAGAGGATTATTGATGCAGATCCCAACGCCACCGTTGCCACAACGAAGATCTAGAAGGAGGAACCCGAATATCCAGAGGAGGAGGAGCATCTCTTCCACTCACAGATGTGGGTAAAGGGCTCCCCGCTACAATTCATTTTCAATAGTGGGAGCCAAAAGAACCTCATTTCAGCAGAGGTCGTGAAGCGGCCGGACTTACCGACCACAGCACATCCACAACCGTACACCATCAGGTGGTTTTACCAAGGACGGGATCTTCGTGTCAGCCAGCAGTGTCGCCTTCCATACAACATCAAGCCCTTCACGGATGAGGTATTGTGTGACATTTCTCCCCTTGAAGTTTGTGATGTATTATTAGGACAACCATACTTGTGGAAGTGACATGCGTTGTATGAATCAAGGCCCCGTGTTATTATTGTTACTTTTGGAAATAAGTTGTACAAGATACTGGAGGTAGCACCGCCTACTGCCATTTCTTTTGTTACTGCAAAACAATGCAGTAAGCTCATTTCCAAAACCGGGAAATTTGTTTTCCTGATGATATGCCCTCAAGGAAAGAAGAAGATGATGGCCATGACCTCCAAACAGGGCCCCTCCGCATGACAACTATAGATGGACAAGGTCATGGAGGAGTACGAGGACATTTTCACCTCCCCCAAAGGGGTTCCTCTGCACTTTCAGGTCAAGCACTCCATCGATCTGACCCCAGGTGCGCCGCTGCCCAATGGACCAATATATCGGTGCTCCATTCTCGAGAACGATGAAATCAAGAGGCAAATTCAGGAGTTGCTGCAGAAAGGTCACATCTGTCTGAGTTCATCACCCTGTGGGAGCCTGATCATGTTGGTACAGAAGAAGGATAGGACTTGGAGACTCTGTATTGACTATCAGGCACTGAACAAGATCACTGTTCGTAATAGGTACCCAATCCCATGGATTGATGACCTCCTAGACCAACTAAAGGGGGAAAAATATTTCAGCAAGATCGATTTGAAGTCAGGATATCACTAGGTACCAATCGAACCCTCTAATGTGTGGAAGACTGCCTTCAAAGCCAAGGAGGGCCTTTTCGAATGGTTGGTTATGCCTTTCATATTGACTAATGCTCCTACAACCTTCATGAGGCTAATGGATGACATCTTGCGGTGATTCACCAACTCATTTGTAGTGGTATACTTGGATGACATCCTGATCTCCATCCAGAGTTGGGAAGAGAACCTCCACCACATCCGACAGGTTCTCCAAACACTGCGGTAACACAAGTTATGTGCCAATTTAGATTGGCCATATCCAACCACTCTAACAGAACTTTGCAACTTTCTAGGTCTTACCAACTTCTACCACAGGTTCATGTTGGGATTTTCTCATATCACTTGGCCCTTGAGTCAATTCACCAAGGGAGGAGTGAAAGAAAAATTATTTTGGTCTGAATCTCAACAAAAGGCATTCATAGAGTTGAAAGATCGCCTCTGCTTAGCACCAGTGCTCGCATTACCAGACTTGCAACAACCATTTAAGGTCGAGACATATGCCTCTAACTATGTTATTGGGGTAGTCCTTGCTCAACATGGGCATCCATTGGCATATCACATTGAGACACTTTCAGACACATTCCAGAAGTATCCCACTTATGAAAAAGAGATGTATTCCATTGTGCAGGCCTGTCGAAAATGGTCATTACATTTTGGGGAAGGAAATGGTCATCCACACAGACCACCAACCCATGTAGTTCATACAGACCCAAGGGAAATTGCAGAATGATCACCATCAGAAGTGGTCCACATATCTGCAACAGCTCCATTTGAATATCGAGTATAAGAAGGGAAGCACAAATAATGTTGCAGATTTCCTCAGTCGACCACTGATCATGGTGTTAACCACCATGCTCAACTCTTGTGGACACGAGACTTCTGATTGGCCACTTCTCTACAAAAGTGACCCAAAATTCAGCCACACATATCAGACACTCTTGGAGGGTCAGCATGTTCCATATCTTCACCTCCAGGATGCCCTGTTATGCCACCTGGGCCACCTTTATGTTCCTTCAAGTGAACATGCCAAGATGATTTGGGAATCACACTATAGTCGGGCTGCTGGGAATTTCGGGGTCGAGAAAATGGTGGCAATCCTGCAGAAGTATTTCTATTGGCTGAATTTTCGATAGGATGTTGGGAAGTACATCAAATCATGCACTGCCTGTGCCATTTCCAAATTGACCATCAAGAAGCAAGGCCTCTATACCCCGTTGCCTACCCATAGTCGACCTTGGGAATCCATCTCCATGGATTACATGTCAGGCCTTCCTTCCACTAAGCATGGAAATGACTATGTTTTTGTGGTCGTCGACAGGTTCTCGAAGATGGCCATTATGGCGGCCTACAAGAAGAATATCACAGTAGAAGCCACTGCTAAACTCTTCTTTGAACGAGTGTGGGTACACTTTGGGATCCCATAGTCTATCATCTCAGATCGGGACAATATCTTCCTCAATACATTTTTGTCCAGTGTATGGTTGATGCTAGACAACAAACTCACTAAGTCCATGGCCTTCCATCCTCAAATTGATGGCCAGACAAAGGTTGTCAACAGGATGATCGTACACATTATGCGCGTGTACAACTCAAAGCATCCACGCACATGGGACGAGAGCCTCCCCTATGTTCAGCACAGCTACAACCAGGCTTTCCACAACTTGACTGGCCACAACCCTTTTAAGGTGGCCTTGGATTCCAGCCACGATGTCCCATTGATGTGGCCATGCCATTTGCAGCTACACACAGATTCGGCTCATGTCCAGTCCAAAACAGATAAGGAAAACAACCTCATTGAGCACATCCAATATATTCTCCAGTAGGTCCATGACATTCTGGAGAAATAAAATGCCAAGTACAAGCAGCGACATGATCAACATTGGGTGCCACACAAGTTTCAGGTGGGTGACAAAGTCTGGTTGCATTTCCGAAAGGAATGCCTTACTGGAGCCTATCAGAAACTCAGACCACTTCGATATGGTCCTTACACCATTACCAAGGCTGTGGGAGATAGTGCATTTGATCTCAGCATTCTCCCATTCCTTGGCTTGCACCCAATGTTCAATGTGGATTGCCTTCGACCATACTTTCCACCATTACTAGACACATCCGACATTGCAGAACAGCTCACACCCACAGAGTTAAATCTAGATTGCATGGAACAAGCTGCAACTGATCGAATCATGGACACACAAATCAAGCACACTTGCTAGCAGAATATCCAACTGTATCGAGTTTTCAAAGCAGACCAACTCCTTCACCAGGGCAAGTGGCTAACCAGGGACCAAGTTCAGCAGAAATTTCCTCATCTCATGGATGAACTCAACGCAATGGGGACCATTGCTTCCTAAGGGGGGAGGAATGATCTAGGTGGATATTGGTGGCCACCCGCCAATTCCACTTAGATCCCCACCATTGCTTCTTTCATTTTTTCAATTTCCTTAATTGTAGCACAATTTACTATTTTTAGCAGTTTTTTGGTTCCTAAACTTCTAGAGCCGTTTTGAGGCCCTAAATGACGTTTTTTTTAGAAATCTATAGCCATCGATTTTTTGTCTAAAATTGTATTTTCCATCGTAGTCTTCGGAGAAATCCTTCCAACAGGTTATCATGCATGTCAAACGGAGATAACATAACCAAATCGCGACCTTGGGAAGTTGGCTGTCCAACTCACCCCAACGGGGCCCATAAACTCTTGGTGTTACATCTCCTCGGGTTAGGGTTTTGGTTGTTTAGGGTTTGCTCTTATTGTTCATTAATAAAAAGGCCCTTGAACCTCATTGTAAGGTAGTTCAGAGGCATGTAGCCGCCACATCTCTTCTCAGAGATAAGCTACCATCACCCTAGCTCGTTTATTTCCATTTCTGTTTGTGAGCATATTTCAGTATTTTACATTAATGAAATGAAGTATTATTTCCGCTGCATCTCTGTGTTTATGGTTATATCTATAATTTTTTGCGTTCCTATTTAAATCCGGATTAGTTATTGATTTCTAGACTACAACATATTGAAATTTGTTATGATAGTATTACCTGGGATTTAAAAGGAGAAGACTAATGTTTTTGAAAATACTTTCCTCACAAAGAGGGTATGCTTGCTTATAGGTTGCTTCAAAACTATTTACACCATGCTAGAGTTGATTTCATGTGATGTGGGCCCCTTATTTATATCTTAGCCATATTGGTTAATGAAATTTGGGGAGACAATTAGTTTTTTTATCACATATTTGTTGCTAGAAGTATCACACTCCTTCATAAGGTAAGTATCTTATTTGGTATTAGTATCTTCTATTTGGTGTGGGTGTGTGTGTTGGAAAAGTGGTTTTTTGTATGGGAGGTGGTCCTACCTTGGAGGATGATTGTTGTGTATTTGGAGAAAAGGTACTTAGCCATAGGAGCATTGCAACCACATGGAATACCTTAGGAGGATGAGCACATGATCTTAGGATTCTTAGGTGTAGGGCACATTACTTAGGGTTGGTTGTGGACCTTAAAAAAATGTGTTGAGGAGGAGCATTGGAGGACGTATTGTGATGATGAGTGCTTGACACTTGGAATCCATGACAAAAGAGTGCACCACTTGAATATTTATCTCCTAACATGTGTACACCTTGAAGAGAGAGTTTTTCACTTGGAGATCTTATATTGTAAATTATATGATTTTTCTCATAGACATAGTCCACTTTAATATAATTATTGGCCTGTGTTAGATGAAACATTATTCATATGTAATATATTCATTACTCTATATTTTTAGTTGATGTGGAGGGGTATTACTGATTGTGTGATGTTGGAAATATTTTTTTCATTGATGTCAAAGATAGGGGGGAGACTACTTATGTGCAAGATAAAGATTGGAAAATGAAGATTATTGGAAATTTTACTTTTGGACTTTTGATGTCCTGTTTGGATACCATATATTTGGAGGCATTTTTACTCCAATTATCTAGATCAAATGGGGGAATAGGATATATATTTAGAAATATTATTTTGACACATTTCCAACAGTATATGGAAGTCCCTTTAAATCCATAAGAGGGAGAAGATATGAAATATTTTGTTAGGATGACTCAACCAAAGTATAAGCATGTTGAACCAACCATTTTTATGAGGTATCCCCATAAGTGAGCATACAAACTTTATAAATAAAGGTCATATGAGCGCATTTGATCACCAATTCATCGAAGAATAGATCTAATATTGTAAGAGGAGTTGAAGAATAATTTGGGTAAAAACATAGTTATCGATCAAAGGAAAAAAATTACCTAATACCCGTTTTTTTGAGGTAGCAAAAAATTGCCTGACTTTGAAAAGTGGTGATTCAGAATACACCCTTTTTTTAGCATATTTTTGGCACTTTAAGTTTTCTTATGTATCAAGTATCAACATTTTTTTTAGATGTTAGTGATTTTCATGCTAATTTTGAAAAGTGTTGATGCAACATCAACTCCTTTTTTTTAGAGGGTTGATTTTTGACACTTTAAATTTTCTAATGTATTCCTCTTCCCATAAGATTTTTTTTAAGCGTGTTTATGTATTTGTGTGTTTTCATTTTTCTTTTCATTTTTTTAGTAATGAAATCTTTGTCAACATTCTAAAGTTAGTATTTTCTATATGTTTATGTAATGTTAATTAATATTTCAATGGACATCAAATAATTGTCACTAAAAAACAATAATTTTAAACATTTGACAAAAAAAACACATTTTCAACATAAATATAATGAAAAAAACTCACATTTTCAGACTTTTTGTCAAGAATGACATGTCAAATAAACGATTTCTATGGGAAAACCCTAACAAACAAAGTTTAAACAATAGCATTTTTATGAATTTTATGTTAAAAAATAATAGTAATCGCGGGTTTTTTACAAAAAAAAATGATTCACATAAAAATTAAAGTGAAAATTGGATAATAAAAATATTGAACATATGACAACAATAATCAAATGCCTTTTCTTCTCATAAAATCTCAAAGTCAAAACATTACAAGTAAAACTAATTAAGATCTCTCAAAATTGAGCTTAATTTGCAATCATAACTTAAATGTCATCAACAATATCATCTAATCCATATTCATTGTCTTCTTCAACTTCATTATTTTCTTCTTCCACAATATTTTCTGCTTGAGTTTCCTCATTTTTCTCTTATGATGGATCTTTCATATCTGCAAATCTCCCAAAGTGCCAATCATTCCATATAATGGTGGTTGAGGTTCCTTTGCATATTTTGCGACACGTTATTCATTAAAATCTCCTTTCCTCAAACCAAATTCTTGCATCGCATTTGGAAGAAATTGAAGAGCATTAATTCTTTGTTGAATAAAATTGTTGTTGGCATTATGATGCATGTGTTGTACTTGACGACAACCCACTTGTAGCAGAACAACTCACTTGTATATGGTAACTAGATGAATCTACAGAAGAGATATCAAATGTGACAGAATGCATGGCAATTGTGTTTACAGATCTGACAAAATGTAGGTCAGTTCAATGGAATCAATTCAGAAGGAATGTACAATGGAAACTCTCTCAGATGACAGTTCACAGTGCAATAGGTTAACAACAAAGAATTATAGATCAGACTCCAAAGAATGAAGAAAGAGAGGTATACGCTAGTTCACTTTGTCAAAGGAGCATATACACACGGGTTAATAGAACCAAAGGAGTGTATAACGTATACACGCAGTTTCACAAAAGGAAAATGTGTACATGTTGGAAAACCAAAGTTTTGGACCAAGGTATTTAGCCCAAGGTATTGATCCAAGGTATTGACCCTAGGTATTTGTACCAAGGTATTGGTCCTAAGTGGTTTTGGTCTAAGGTATTGAGAAAAGCCTAAAACTATATAAGGAGGAGAAGATCATTAGGCCAAGAGTGCAAGTATTGAATATCTTCTGAAGTGTTAGATCATATATGCAGGTTATAAGCTTTGATGTGTTGCTTGATCTGATCTAAGGATGCACCCATGTGGTTGATGATGGTTGATGGATTGGGATCATAAAGCCTTAAATGTATTATCATTATGTGGTTTGATCATGGATAGTCTAGATCTGAATACTGACGCATGTTTTATTCTGTAAATGATATGATCTGGGTATGATTGAAGTCTGGAATGCCTGTGAAGTTTTAAGTTAGTATTTGCAAATATGTACGTTGTTTCGCTTTGGTAAAAGCGTGTATACACGCTGGTTTGACACATCGAAGTAGCATATACCTTATGAAATATGATGTTTGAAGTTGGTTCTGGTTGTTGATGTAGAGTTATGGGTTTTGCTTTATATTCTAGTGACAGTGTTCAGATTGATTTATTGTGATTTTCTTCAGTGATGATGGATGAGATCTAATGATGGCTAATCATTATCTGGTCTGATGGGCTAGATCTGATTGCTAACACATGTTTTATCCTTTATATTTGATGATCTGGGTATGTTTGAAGTCAAGAAGTGCAGCGAAGTTATAAGTAAGTATTTGCAGATTTATACGCTGGTTCGCTTTGATGAATTTGTGTATACACGTTGGTTCGGTTGTTCCAAGTTGTGTATACACTCTGATGCATGTTTTTGAGGTTACAACTGGTTCTGAATGATGATGTAGTATTCTAGGTTCAGATCTGTGTACTAGTTACAGTGATCTATCTATCCAGTGGATTTGTTGAAGTTGATTAAGTATGAATGAATGGTTAATTCAGTTTTGTTAGAGTTTCAAAGGTGGCCAGTGATTGATTGAGTTTGGTTGATTGAAAGAGTGATGATTGAGTTTCATTGATTGGTCGATGCAAATGTAGTTGATGGTTGTATTGCAATCATGATTGATTCTAAGCTTCAAAGTTGTTGATGGTCTAGTATGAAAATTGGATGAAATGAGGTCTTCATGTGTATTGTTGTGTACCAGGAGCATCCAATCTGAAAATTTATGAAACGTGGTCCCTAGAGGAAGAAAGAAGGTCGTAGCCTTTTGTAGGTCGACGCCTACGTACTAGTAAACATATCGGCTAGTACAAGAGCTAGGGGGTTGTAGCTCCCTTCCAATAGAAGCTGGAGAACGAGAGAAGGTTGTAACCTTCTACAGATAGAAGCCTGCGTACTGGTATGAGTCTGCACCAATACAATGTTGTAAACAAATTTTCTTATTATTAAAAGAAGACAGAGATGACAACAGCAAGTGGTTTTTACCCACATTGGGTTTCCAACTTAAATATTAGTGTTCATGTGTGTTTCTTATATGTGATGGTTCATTCTATTATTAACTGCACATGGTTACTATTTAATGTTTAATAAAGTACTGATGCACAGATTAAAGATCAACATATGATGAATTAACTGAATCATAGGTTCACTAGATATACGCTGGTTGCCTTAAGAACAGTTGCGTGCACACGTGAGTTCCCTTCACTGAAGTAGCGTATATAAATCTGATTATGGAAATGAAAAACATATTGATTTGCTAATACTAATTAACCCCCCCACCCCCGCCCCCACTCTCAGTATTATTTCCAACAATTGCATTGTAGTGGGTCTCTTTCAATCGCAATGCAATTTCTTCATTTTTGTAGGCAACATGCTAGTGTTGTACCTAATCATCAAGCACAAAAACAATAAGTAAATTAGTATACACACACACACACACACACATATATATATATTAAAATTCAACTTTATATAATAAAACTTACTTGAACCTGAAAATAAATCCAAAACCCAATCTCCTTCATTTGAACATAAATCTATAAGATAATTAATCAATGTTTACAGTTTTACGACAACATCATGAACCAGTACTTGGCTATGACTCTTGCCATCTACTTTGTTCAGAAGAATAGACTTATAGCTATCATCTTTTGCCCAACATTCAACATGGATGAACTTGCAATCACTTGTAATTGACTAATCTCTGGAAGAAATAACATTTTACTTTTGCCTGTAACACGACATAGTATAATTTCAATTAACTTGTACATAAAAAAAAAATAGCATTAATCAAACATACAATTTCAATGTCTTACCATATATGTTGCATCTTTGAGTTTTATTTTCCCTTAAAGCTTGTTAATAACATTGCAAATTGTGTGTCTGAATGAAATGTCACGAATCTCCAAAGTGGTGATGTTGTAACTTCTTGAAAGCCCATAACCACTTTATTAGAAGATTGATAAGTGTAAGTCTCACTATCATATCCGATGTCTTTGAAATTGAAACCATGAGGAATGTCTACAATGACTAGGGCATATTCCCTTTTAGGTATGAGTTTTGCAATGTCTTCACAATCGCCTTGTATTATTTGATATTGGATATTGTCCAGCCCATTCCAAATTAAATGAGTAAGAGTAGGATCAAGTTCAACATTCTTAAGATGTTGCTTTCTCAGCCTTTCCAAGATAATTTTTTCAATGAAACTTTCAAAAGTATTTGGTACTCCGTTCACCTCCTTCTTCGACATCTTTAATGAAATAAACAAATATAAGTAATAAAATAAAATAAAAAATTATATGAATAAAATGAATGTAAATATCAACATACCTTTTTGAATGCAAGATAAAAATCTTTAAGTGTTGTTGTAGAACTTGATTCTGGGTAGTTGAGTACAACATCATTCCAAATCTCTTCATTCAACATTTTAACCATATGTTCTTGTATTTTCATATAAATCTTATCACTGAATAAATAAAGTAAAATTTGTTAATATAGTGATATGTATAAAAAATAATACCAACAACAATATGTTGTATTTAAAATAAAATTATAATCCAAGAAAAAAGTAAAAATAATTTAACAAACTTACTTTTGAAATTATAAGCACATTTCCTCCAATGACAATTCACTTGACTTCACATGACATAATATTAGTTTAACTAGTTTGTCATCCTTCACTCCTTGCAATGTTCTCCAAAGTGTGATAGTCATATCATCTGGAAGTTGCTTGATTTCAGGACCTATCTTACTGTTGGTACATATCATGGGTTTAGAATTTTTAACCTTCTAATTTTTTGTGGCAATATTCTCCCACATGTCGAAAATGTCATCTATCAATTCCCATATCTCCCCTATTCTAAATGCCAACTGGAAAATGTTATATATGCCTCTGAATAGTTCTGAGTTTACTTTGCCACCTTTTGATTTGATTATATCCTCAATTTGATAACCTATTTCCATACAACATTCCTTTCGAAAGCTTAAACTGACGTTTGTCTTAATCCCACCTCATTTTTCTACAAATTCATTATGAATAAATCTGACCCTTTGGATGAAAGTCATAGACGTTTTATACTCATTATCTACATTATGATCCCATGCCAATAACTCTACCTTTGTTTCATTGTTTCAAAAAGATAGTTTTCAGGATAGTCAAAACATTGTGTTCTATCGAATTCCTCCTTGTTGGGAACTTGATCTAGGTCAACAAGAACCACGTAATCCACCACATGTGCATATGGATTGTACCTGAACAATGTTTTCAAATTATGGATATGTAGGTGATGTGTCTTTCTAATTTGATATTGAGATTGTCCTTCATCTGAACTATAGAATTGGGTGACAATAAGCTCAAATGTTTTTCCATCATTAATAAATTATTCTTCCTTAAGTGATTCCAAATGGAATTTTGTTTTATTTTCATAATGTCATACTCTAAATTAGCACCTAGTGTTATGATTTCTTTGTTTCCTTTATAACTTTCACTTTGTTCTTCACTATTGCTTATGATTTTAACAGATTCACCAATTTTTTATTTCTTCTTCTTCCTAGTTAACATACTTCTTCTACATAAATAATCTCCTCATCATCAAGTGGAAGAGAGACATCCATGGGTATTTTTCTTTTTGGTGTTTTATTTATTTTCTTCTTTTCAAAAACAGTTCTAACCTCCTCCTCACTAATGGAAACATATTTTTGAACTTCAGCTTTAGCTACAATTGTCACATCTTCAAAAGAAACATGTTTACCTTTGCTAGATTGACCTATCGTATGGATTCTTTGTTGATCCCCTATATGTACCATTGCAGTGTCATGGATTGATGATCTTTGCTTCATTCTCTTTTGTTGTTCTGACTCTATCTGGAAATTGTTGATCACATCCATAATATTTGGGTCTACATAATAAATACCCTCCAACATCATTGAAAGGCTCTCAGCAAAATCCTATCAAAGAAATTACAATATGTCAATGATCAATCATTTATAAAAAATTTAATGTGCCTTACAATAATACATAACACATAAATATAAATAAGCATACTTATAATGTTATTTGAAATGTTGGATGATATTTCTTCACACAATGGTGTAGATTCTTCATTTGTGTCATACTTACCTTTGAGAGACAATATCTAACATTTCCATATGACTTGAGCAATTTTGCAAGAACATAAATAGCTTTTGAATTCACACCAAACATATGTCTCGTTCTCTGCCTATCACCTCATACAGTTCACCCATATAAATCATACGAAAATATAGATAGAGATGTGTACTATCATCAGATTCAACCTCTCTAACATGACATGTAAAATTTGTTTTATTTATTTCTCATGTATTCATCCATTCATAAATAATCTTTAGTGTACTTGATGGGCCAGTTCGTCGACTTTTACGATGTTTCTTAGTTCGGGTATGTTCGGCAGTCTTCACAGCATGTCCACCTGCAACTTTGGATGATGGAATTGTTGTCCTTGTTCCAAACATATTCATAGAGACCTTCCTTGATGCCATCTTCCTGATATATATATATATATATATATATATATATATATATAAGTTTATCAAAAAACCATATATATTACTTAAAATTAAAAAAAAAAAAAAAAAATAAGAAAATTGACACTATAAATGTTATTTAAACATAAAAATAAGTTAAATTATATGTAATTTTTAAAATTTGTTATAAAATTTATGTATACAAATTTAAAAAAAAAATGTTACATACAAATTTTATATATATAATTTTAAAATTATTAAAAAATATATTAAATATAAATTTTAAAAAAAATGATTTATATTGACACTTTAATAAAAATATTATTATATATTAAATTTTATTTATTAAAATCTATAAAATATATATATATATATATATATATATATATATATAAAAAAATTGTATAAAAATTTTTAATATTAAAAATATATATATAAATTTTAATGTTTATATATATTTATATATATATATATATATATATATAATATAAATTAAAAATATTAGATAAAAAAAATTATATTTAAAATTTAATATATAAAAATTATTTTAATATTTTTAAATTATATTAATTTTTATAATTAAAATTAAATTATTGAATTAAGGCTTTTGTGATCCATATCAATTTAGAGAAGAATCTTCAGCGAAAATCACATAGAGATAATTTTTGTCGACGCGTTTCGAACCAACCAGTGTGGTTCATCGTCAGGACAAGTTGAATGAGCAGATCTTGCTATGCAATATAAATAGATCGGGCAGAATATCCAGGTAACGGCTACATTTGACCAGGGAACGGCTAGTTAGACCAAAATATTTAATTATTTATTTATTTTTATTTAAATTAGTTAATTCGGTTATTATTAACGTAAATAGACAATTTTATAAATATATATAATAAACTATAAAATAATCGAGTAATTAAAAATAAATATAAGTTAATTATATTTCAAATAAAATATCAGATGAAGGGAGATTTAAATCTTAAAATAAATTAATTATAAATCAACGAGGTTATATAAATACTATTTAGTTGTAAAAGTTGAAAATAGAATAGAATTCTATATATACAATAATGTAAAATAAAATAAAAAAATAAAAAGTTTCATAATCAAAGTCAAAGAATAAACATTAATAAAAATTTTTACTTAAAAGTTAAAATAGAATAGTTAAATAAATAAATAAAAAAAATAAAAAAAATAAATAAATAAATAAATAAAAATTTTAATCAAATAAGAATAACAATAAAAATATTCACTTAAAAATTAATAAAAATAAATAAATAAATAAAAAATAAAAATAAAAATAAATAAATAAATATATATATATATATATATATATATATATATATATATAAAAAAAAAAAAAAAAAAAATATTCATTTTAATTTAAGAATCAGAGAAGTTGAAAAAAATAAATAAATAAAAATAAATTAAATTAAAAAATAAAAATAAAGTAAAAATGTTAATTCTAATTAAGAGCTTGTAAATATATATATATGTATTTTAAATCTAAGGAATAAAAATAAAATAAAACAAAATAAATAAATCAAAAAATATATTAAATATAAATTTAAGAATCAAAGAGCTTGAAAAAAAAAAAAAAAAACCTCAAGGGAGAAAACAACTAGGAGGAGATGGTTGGGACCCAACAACTACTAATCTTCGAGCCATCCTCCCTATTGAGATTGTTCGGCCTTTTTCAATCTCAAGGGCTTCCCTAAATTTCCGGTGATGGAATTGCGACACTCTAGCAATCACACTAGCTTCTTCGATGCAGACATGGTGATTGGTTTTCTCCACATGCTCTGCTAAAGCGGAAGACTTCGTTCTCATATGCTTGAAGTCTGCTGCATGCTCACTAATCCTTTGGTTAATGGAGCGACCAGTCTCACCGATATAGGGGGTCCCACATGAACAAGGAATAATATAAACACCTTTCATGTCCTTGGGGTCGATAGGATCCTTCACAGATCTGAGGGACTTACAAATGGTGTTAAGAGGTCTAAAGGTTTCAGGAACATTGTGCTTCTTAAGAATCCTTGCAATCCTATCCGTGGTCCCTTGAACATACGGCAGATGGACCCTAAGAATCCGATCCTTAGGTTCTCTTCTGGATAACGAATTCCTAGTCGCTTTGAGGAAAGCCTTATGTCCCAAATGTCTACTATAACCATTCTCAACAAAGACATTAAGGAGATGGGACTTCTCCTCTTCGAAGCTCCTTTCATCAGAGATCCTCAAGGCACGAGTTGCCAGAGTGTTTCTCATTCAACTTGTCCTGACGATGAACCACACTGGTTGGTTCGAAACACGTCGACAAAAATTTCTATATGTGATTTTCGCTGAAGATTCTTCTCTAAATTAAATCATTATTATTATTATTTTAAATTTGCTCATTGGTTGTTGGCTGGGGCCTGGACGTGTGGAGGGGGGCTGCGTGCATTGGCCTGCGGCCCTTTGGCCGCTGGCTAGGGGCCCGAGCGGCCGAAGAGGGCTGCACGCAACCCCTCTCCGTCCACCCGAGTGCAGCCCCCCTCTGCCCGCCCAGGGCCCCAGCCAACGGCCAAAGGGTCGTAGGTCGATTCCAGGAATCGGCTTACGACCCTTTGGCTGCTGGCTGGGGGCCCGGGCGGACAAAAGGGGAATAAATTATATATATATATATATATATATATATAAAAGAGAGAATTAATTAAAAGAACAAAACAAACAAACAAAACAACCACTAATATTTTATATAATAAAAAAAAAAACAAATTAAATAAAAAAAAAAACAAACAAAAACTCTAAATATTTTTTTTTAATTAAATTTAAAATATAATTTTTTTTATTAAATTTAAATATATATTTATATATATATATTCAAAATATATTTTTTAATTAAAAAAACAATTTAAATAAATAAATAAACAAAAAATTTAAAAATAACAAATACAATAAAAGAATTTTTTTTTGCCTGATTGAACAATTTTTTTTTTTTTTTTTTTTTTTTTTTTAACGCAAGAATTTTAATGCTCTCCAAACGATATATATATATATATATATATATATATATATATATATATATATATATATATATATATATATATATTCTTAATTTTTCTCCTAAAAATCCTACAAATTTGAGTCTTCTTTTTCCTTTTCTTTCCTAAAAAAAAAAGAAGAAGAGTTTTTTTAATGTGGTTTTTCCCATAAAAACAAAAAAAATCCCCAAATTCATATATAAATAGTCAAAATAAAAAACTAACCTTTAAAATGTGTAAAACTCCCGTTGAATGTGTTATCAATGACAATGCAGCTCCTCCGCAAAATCGCTCCAAACTTTTTAACAACACCCAGAAGACTTGATGTGATGTGATGAATAGAAACAATGAATTTTATTTTATAACGATGATTGTGAGATTGCTTTAGCGTTTCTTGAATGTGGAATTAAACGTGAAATTGAAAAAAAAATAGTTAACATTATGGCTTTAGGTTAGTTTTCATTCATTGTGGGATAAAAATAAAATATTAATTATAAAAATTAATTTAGTTACATAGTCAATGTTAAATAATTTAAATAGAAAAATTATTTTGGGCTTCTGTAAATATTTTGAATAGAAACTAGGGTGAAATTTTTCAAAACCAAAATTTTAATAACATATTTTCAAGTAAATTATAGATGAAAATTTTGGAGAAAAATATTTCAAAATGAAAATTTTGGGGGCGAAATTTTTAGCAAAAGCTTTTGGGGGGGAACTTTGGAGGGAAAATTTTCGGTGAAAAAAATTGGGGAGGGAACTTTAGAGGGAAATTTCAATCTCTAAGCTATAAATTTTCATTGGGAGAGAGTGCATTTGTATCATTCGACATCTTCTAGTTGAAGGTCATGGATTCTTTTGATAGTGAAGTTTTTCTTTCTTTAGCAACAACATCTTCGTCATGCAACAACTCTATTCATTTTGATGAATGTAACAGGAATTCTTTCACTATGAATAGAGAGATAAATTTTCCACTTGGTCTTAATCCTAAGGATTATGAGATTAGTATTGATGAAAGGCAACAAAAATAATTTCCTGTGAATAGAGAGTCAATTTTATCACTTCATCCTAATCCTAAGGATTATGAGGGCACCATTGATGAATGGGGAGATGAAGAATTTGCAGAGTCAAAGTTTCCACTCCCTCCTAATCCTAAGGATTATGAGAACACCACTGATGAAGGGGGGATGAAGAATTTACAGAGTCAAAGTTTCCACTTCCTCCTAATCCTAAGGATTAGAGAGCACCACTGATGAAGGGGGGATGAAGAATTTGCAAAGTCAAAGTTTCCAATATTCCTAATCCTAAGGATTATGAGAGCACCACTGATGAAGTGGGGGATGAAGAATTTCAAGAGTCAAAGTTTCCACTTCCTCCTAATCCTAAGGATTATGAGAGCACCACTAATGAAGGGGGAAATGAAAATTTTGGAAAGTCAAAATTTCCACATAGTCCTAATCCTAAGGATTATGAGAGCACCATTGATGAAGGGGGGGATGAAGAATTTGTAGAGTCAAAGTTTCCACGTAGTCCTAATCCTAAGGATTATGAGAGCACCACTGATGAAGGGGGGGATTAAGAATTTGCAGAGTCAAAGTTTCCACATATTCCTAATCCTAAGGATTATGAGAGAATCACTAATGAAGGGGGGGATGAATAATTTGCAGTGTTAAAGTTTCCACATATTCCTAATCCTAAGGATTATGAGAGCACCACTGATGAAGGGTAGGGCGAGGATGAACAATTTCCAGTATATAGAGATTCAAAGTTTCCACTTGGTCCTAATCCTAAGGATTATGAGAGCACCACTAACGAAGGGGAGGATGAAGAGTTTCCATTAAATATAAATTCAAAGTTTCCACTTATTCCTAATCCCAAGGATTATGAGACCACCACTAATGAAGTGGAGGATGAAGAATTACATGCAAATGATAATTTGACTATGAATAGAAAGTCATATTTTCCACTTAGTCATAATCCTAAGGATTATGCGAGTACCAGTGATGAAGGGGAGGATGAAGAGTTCCTTGCAAATGATAATTTTATAGGCACATATGTGAATAATGCATTTTCTCTAAGTGAGTGTTTCAAAGGTAGTCATGGTGATGACGAATTGAATCCTCCAAGGGAGGTTTTCAAAAGCAGGGATGAAGATGGTGAAGAATTCCTTCTGAGTTGGGATTTCAAAGCACAGATGTTGGTAGTGAAGAATTTCCTTCAAGTGAGGATGGTAATGAGTATTTTCCAAGCAATGATGGCGATGAATTTTCTAACTATGTTTGTCAGTACAATATTCCTCCTAATGATGATGAAAATGCTTCTGTAGGGAATAATGAAATGAGGGAGATGTTGCAAGAAAATATTGTATCTAGGAGTACGAGTAGGCATTTTCATATCAATCCAAAATATTCCAGTTATACAAGGGTTAGGACAGAATACCTCACAAGTATAAGTTCTATCGGTGATCTGATTTCAAGTGAAGGTGCTGAAGGAGCTGGTAATTTTATTACATATTCATATTTTACAAGGATATGGAAGAATGAATTCAACAATGTTCGTGTTCCTAAGAAGACAAGGATGGGGGTTTGCAGTACATGTGCTTCTCTTAAATCAAAAAGGGATAAATTTCAAGGGGCAGAAAGAGGTATGCATTCATAACATTATTTTTAAAAATTGGATAATTATTAACTATGAAAATATATTTATAACTAGATTTATTTTATTTTATATGCAGATTCCATTGTCAAAGGACTTCAAGAGCATCACAATCAGAAAACAAGTGAAAGACAAAAATTGTATAAGCATACAAAAAAGTGTTATGATAATTCAAATAAATATTTGGATTTGATAATTGATGGTATGGACCAAAAGAAAACACTTCTACCACATTTTGTCCGAACACCAAAAAATTTATAGGAAGAAAATTTTATTCCATTTCACTTGGTTGGTTGTATGGTCTTTAATGGGAAGATGTTGCTAAGGGTTTATTTCACAGCTCCAAATATTCATAATGATGCAAATATTACCATATGCACAATCCATGATGTGCTTTCTCATTGGTCTAGTATTCTTCCTGAAGTTTTGTATCCGCAATTGGACAACACAAGTCGTGAAAATAAAAATCAAGCTCTTTTTGGAAATCTAAACATGCTTGTTCAATTGGGAATTTTTAAAGGTAAAGGTTGGTTTCCTTCTTGTTGGGCACATTCATGACCATATTGATCAGATGTTTAGTCGTTTTTCAGTAACATTGAGGAGGAAGAATGTTGGGAGCCTGTCATCATTAATTGAATGTACTAAGAAATCATATAATCCAAGGCCTGTTTTTCATGTGCTAGAAGAAACTATTGACATGCGAAGGTTTATTTTGGGATCGCATGGTGAGGAGAAATGCATTGAAAAACATAATGACATTAGCTTCTAGCATCAATTTTGAATCAAAAAATTGATGGAAAAACACTTATATGGGGCAAGAAGTATTCAGTTGTTGCAGAATGGGGGCATCATCAGGGTTAGCAATTTTAAAGTTCATTCTAGATCATCCAATATTTGCATCAAAGATAATATTATTACAATCAATTTTTGAACTCCATAATGCACGAAGACATAAGAGAGAGATAAATTATTCTGAATGCCTAGAAGGAATAAAAAGATGTAATAGAAATACATATGATTACTTTGATGTTGATGATTCAGTTTGGTGGCAGTCCTTTTTCAATGATCAAAGTGATATCATTTCAATATCAGGAAACGAATATACACTTTTGAAGACTCCATTTATTTGGCCTCAAAATATGTCAAATGAACAGGAGGAAAGACACATTATTGAACAACAACAATCTCAAGGCATTATTAATTCTCAACAAGAAGAGGAAAGATAAATCTATATTGGTTCTAGAAGATCACGTGCACAACGTGAAGCCATGGAACACCTATACAGGGGTTTTGTGAAGGATGTTAAGGAGGGTTGCATGATAGCAGTATTAGCAGATGGAGATTCACTTGGCTATCCATTTTGGGTTGCAAAGGTTATAAAATTCATTAAAGAAAATGAAGATATTACAGTTGTTGAGGTACATTGGTATGCCATAAATACCCACCCATTCAATGGTGTGTACAAGCAAGAGATGGCAGTTGATAAACAAATTCGCAGAAAGAGAAAAATAAAGGGTAAAAATATAAATATTCACCGCACAGACCTCTTAAAATTGGAGGATGTTGACATACTTGTCTATGACTTCAATTTAACAAAGAGAGGAACTCCTCGCTTCAAGACCATAGATATTTTGAAGAAGTTGCTATCAGAAGGAATGGTATTGAGATGAGAGTCTGTTAAACCTAGTCGTAGATCTAGAAGACTTTTGAAACCTGAAATGGTGGGCATGCATGTTGACTCAAATGGGGCTCTAATTGATGAAAGAGAAGAATATGGGTCATCTTCATCTGCATCCAGTCATTCATCTGAAGATGTAGATTCTGATGGTGTGCCAGATCTTATGGATGATTTTGAATAAATGTATAAGACATTTTATGTAAATGATGTTTGCATGGTAACTTGAAATAAATATTTTGACTTCCATATGATCTTACATGAAGTTATGAGCCATTTCTATATTTGTTGGATTTAATGTTTTAATTAAAAGAAATGCATGTCTTTAGAGATGATTGCATGGTAACTTGAAATAAATACTTTCACTTACATATGATCTTACATGAAGTTATGGGTCATTTCTATGTTTTTTGAATTATATGCTTTAATGTATCTGATATTCAATCTACGAAAGTTGATATTTTGATTAAAAGTAAATAAATATTAGAAATTAATGTTGATTTTTTAAATTATAAAGTGATATTGCCATGATATTATTTATTGTTATCATTCGGTATAAGATAGTTTTAAAATTGTTGAATTTTTAATGCCTCATTAAAAAAGACACTTCGTTTTCATGGTTGATTTTTAGGTTTTTGTTGCAATAGGATAAGTTGTATTAGGCTAAAATGTGAAAAGAGCTATAGTTTTAGCCTTTGAAATAAAAATTACTCTTGGAATAATGAATCTTTCATTTACTTGTTCATTTTTAAAATTATTTTTGTCATATAATTTGTCCATGATTTCATGGTTGAAATATGTTGAAAACTGGAGGTTTTTAATTACAAGGTTGAAAATTTGTCAAAATCTTAATGTTTTTTTGGATTATGATATTTTATCTTTAATGCTATGGTTGAAAACAATTACAATTTCAAGGTTTTTTAGAGTCAAGATAATTTATCTTTAACAACATGGATGGAAATTGTTGGAATTATGAGGATTTGTGACATGATATTCTATCTTTAACATCATGTCTGACAATTGTTGGAATTTTATAGTTTTTCAAAGTCCGCATATTTTATCTTTAACTCCATTGCCAAAAAATATCAAAATTGTTACACGATTTTTTTTTGTTATTCCAGAATCAACACTTATTTTTTTAAGGGTGTTTTTTCATCCATTTTGCTAAAAAAAAATTGGTTTTTACTTCCATTTAAAAAAAAAATGTTGAAAAATTACCCTAAAAAAAACATTGTTGTGGCATACACAATTTTCATTTTTGGGTTGTTTTTTCATGTTTTTTTTTGGTTTTTTGGCTAGAATACCTGTTTTGAGGTAATAGTTCTCGTTTCATCAGTAACTATGTTTTAATTCTCAGAGTTTAAAGGTGGAAAAAAATATGATTTATCAGATAAATGAGTCATTTTGGAATTTTCATTATAGCATTTATTCTGGGATGTTTTGGATCAAAGAAGCTTGTTGGACATAGGTATAATATCGTTATGTAGCTTTGGTTAAAATTTCAGACCTTGGTGTGTTATAATTTTAGAGATATGCTCTAAGGAAGTTAGGCTTCCTAAATGCTCCTGAAATCTTCTTCAAATTGGTCAGCTGGGAAGTTTTACTATAATTTTTGTTCTGGGATATTCCATACTGTGAAACTTGGATGATATAGATAGAAGATCATCATGTGCATGTGGTTTAAACTATAGACCTTGTTTTTATATAATTTCGGATATATTATCTATGGAACTTAGGCTTCTTGAATGCTCCTAAAATCTTCTTCAAAAAAGTCAACTTAGTATTTTTTCTATATTTTTCTTTCTATGATGTTTCAAAATTTAAAATCTGGAGGACACAGATTATCAACGTACTTGCGATAGAAATTTCGGACCTTGTTTCATTATTTGGAAACATGCTTCAAATATCATCTTGGCATTTTTGCTATAACTTTCTTTCTAAGATGTTTTAGTCTATGAAATTTGGATGAGTTTGAGAAGAGATATCTAGGTACCTATGGTAGAAATTTGAGAATTAGATTTGCAAAATTGTATATGTGGCATGTTTTGAAAATTCATTCTTGGGAAGAATCCAAAAGTAACAAGTTTTGGGAGAAGTAGACCTAATGAAGAAAGAAGCAACAAGTAGACCTAGTGAAGGCAGAAGTAACTAACATACCTAGTGAAGGTAGGAACAACAAGCAGACTTCGTGAAATTGGAATCAACTAGCATACATTGTGAAGAGGCAAGCAAACTTAATGAAGTAGGTTAGTGCCTACAAATATTTGCAAAATGGCGATTGGTGTATGATCCGAACTTAAACAAGAACGCAACAAATTACAAATATAGCCATGAATACATAGATGCAACAGAAATAACACTTCATTTCCTTAATGCCAAATACTGAAATTTGCTTACAAACATAAATGAAATAAAACTAGCACGGGTGATGGTAGCTTATCTCTGAGGAGATATGTGGTGGCTACATGCCTTTGAACTATGTTACAATGAGGTTCAAAGGCCTATTTATTATTGAGAAACAATGGAAATCCCTAAGCATCCAAAAACCTAACCCTAGGAGATGAAGCATCAAAACTGTGGGCCCCGTTTGGGTAAATTGGTAAATCAACTTTGCGGGGACATAACTTTGGCATACGATCTTCATCTGACATGCACAATACCTCGTTAGAAATATCTATCCGAGGAATACAACTTTTGAATAAAAAAATGAGTTAAAGGCTCATGTTTTCTTGGTTTTCCGAAAAACATCGTTTAGGGCCTCAAAACGACTTCAAAAGTTTAGGACGTGAAAAACTATCAAAATTAGTAAATTATGCTACAATTAAGGAAATTGAAAGAGGCAGTGGTGGGGGTCCAAGTGGAATAGGAAAGTGGCCACCAACATCCACCTAGATTAGTATCCCCCCCTTAGGAAGCAATGGTCCCCATTGCATTGAGTGCCTCCATGAGATGGGGAAACTTATGTGAACTTGGTCTCTGGTGAGCCACTTGCCTTGGTGCAAGAGTTGGCCAGCTTTGACAACCCGATATAGTTGAATCTTCTGCTGGAGAGTGTTCTTGATCTATGTGTCCATGATCTAATCATTTGTGGCATGTTCCATGTAGTCTGGGTTTAGCTCTGTTGGTGTGAGTTTTTCTACAATGTCAGATGTGTCCAACAATGGTGGAAAGTATGGTCGAAGATGGTCTACATTGAACACTAGGTGCAGACCAAGGAAAGGTGGAATTTTGAGCTTGAAGGCATTATCCCTTACAACCTTGGTGATGGTGTATGGCCCATATCAGAGTGGGTTAAGCTTGTGGTGGGGTCAAGTGAGTCCCTCCTTCTGCAAATGTAGCCAAACTTTGTCACCCACCTGGAACTTGTACGACACCCAATGTTGATCATGCCATTTTTTGTACTTAGCATTGGCTTTGTCCAATATATCATGGACCTGGTGGAAGATGTGTTAAATGCACTCAATGAAGTTGTTAGCCCTGTCTTCTTCGGACTGGAAGTGATCTGAATCTGCCTAAGTGGCTGCAAGTGGTATGGCCACACCAATGGGACATAATGGTTGAAATCCTAGCCCTACCTGAAATGGGTTGTGGCATGTTGAGCTATGGAGAGCTCTATTGTAGTTGTGTTGGACATAGGGGAGGCTTTCATCCCATGTGAGTGGATGCTTCGAGTTGTACATTTGCATAATATGTACAATCATCCTATTGATAACCTCTGTTTCGCCATCAGTTTGGGGGTGGAAAGTCATGGACTTAGTAAGTTACATATCGAGCATCAACCAAAGACTTGACCAAAATGAAAATAGGAATCTGTTGTCCCAATCTTAGAAAATGGACTGTGGGATACAGAAGTGTACCCACACTTGCTCAAAGAAGAGTTTAATAGCGATCTCTAGTATGATACTCTTCTTGTAGGCTGCCATAATGGCCATCTTAGAGAATTTTCCGACAACCACGAAAATGCAGTCGTTGTCGTGCTTAGTAGAACTAAGGCCCAACATGTAATCCATGGAGATGGATTCCCAAGTTTAACTAGGAGTAGACATAGGAGTATATAGGCCTTGCTTCTTGATGGTTGGTTTGGAAATGGTGCAGGAAGTGCATAATCGAATGTACTTCCCAACATCCTAACGAAGGTTCGGCGAATAAAAATAATTCTACAGTATTGCCATTGTTTTCTCTACTCCGAAATGTCCAATGACCTGACTATAGTGTGCCTCCCAAATAATCTTGGCACGCTCACTTGAAGGAACACAAATGTGTCGCAAGTGGTATAACAATGCATCCTAGAGGTGAAAATTATAAACTTTCTTACCTTCTAGGGTTTTCTAGTATGTTCTGTTGAATTCTGGATCACTCTTGCAAAGATGCGGCCACTGCGAAGTCTCATGCCCACAGGAGTCAATCACATTGATCAGTGCCATGATTGGTGATCAGCTGAGGCCGTCTGCAACATTATTGGTGCTTCCCTTACTGTACTTAATGTTCAAATGGAACTGTTGCAGGTATGTGGACCATTTTTTATGGCAATTTTTCTGCAACTTCCCTTGTGTCTATATGAACTGCAGGGGTCGGTGGTCTATGTGGATGATCATTTCCTTCCCCATAATGTAATTCTTCCATTGAAAACAAACCTGCACAAGGGAATACATGTATTTGTCATAGGTGGGATACTTTTAGACTATGTCTAAAAGTGTCTCACTATGGTACGCCATTGGATGCCCATGTCGAGTAAGAACTACACTAATAGCATAGTCGAAGGCATATGTATCAATCTCAAAAGGTTGTTGTAGGTCTGGTAATGTGAGCATTGGTGCAAAGTAGAGGCGATGCTTTAACTTGGAAAATGCATTCTATTGGGTTTTGGACCAAAATAACTTTACTTTCGCTCCACCCTTAGTGACTTGACTTAAAGGCCAAGTGTTATGAGAGAATCCCAACACGAACCTACGGTAGAAATTTGCAAGATCCCGAAAGTTGCGGAGCTTTGTTAGAGTGGTTGGGGCTGGCCAATCCTAAATGACTTTTATCTTGGCTAGGTCTACATGCACACCATGCTCATCAATGATGTACCCCAATATTGAACCTTTGTCATGCCAAAAGTGAATTTCTCCAAATTTCCACACAACTTATGTTATCGCAGGGTTTGGAAGACCTGTCGAATATGGTTGAGGTTCTCTTCCCAACTCTAGTTGAAGATCAAGATGTCATCTAGATGCACCTCCACAAATTAATTAGTGAAGGGTCACAAGATTTCATCCGTCAATCTCATGAATGTTTCAGGGACATTCGTGAACCCGAAAGCTATGACCAACCATTCGAAAAGGCCCTCCTTGGATTTGAAGGTAGTCTTCCACACATCAAAGGGTTCGATAGGCACTTGGTGATAACCAGAATTCAAATTGATCTTGCTTAAATATTTGGCCCCCTTGAGCTGGTCCAGAAGGTCATCAATCCGTGGTATTGGGTACCTATTCTATACAGTGATATTGTTCAGCTCCCGATAGTTAATTCAGAGCCTCCAAGTCCCATCCTTCTTTTGTACCAATACAATCAAGCTCCCATAGGGTAATGAGCTTGGCCTAATGTTCCCTTTCTGCAAAAACTCTTGAATATGCCTCTTGATCTCATCATTCTCTAGAATAGAGCGTCGATAGATCGTTCCATTGGTTGGTGGCATGCCCGGGATCAGATCAATGGAGTGCTTGACCTGACAGTGCAGAGGCACCCCGTATATGAGGAGAAAATGTCCATGTACTGCTCCACGCCCTTCTCCATTTGTTGTTGTTGTGCGGAGGATCCCTGTTGGAAGCTGTGGCCACAATCTTCTTCTTGCCCTGAGGGAAAATCATAAGGAAAACAAATTTCTTGGTTTGTGAAAGTATATTACTGCATTATTTTTCAGTGATCAAAGAGATAGTGATAGGCGAGGCTACCTATGGTATCCTGTACAACTTATTTCCCAAAGTAATAATCATAGAGTGAGGTCTAGACTCACATATATCATGTCGCCTCCAAAAGTATGGTTGTCCTAATAATACATCACAAACTTCAAGAAGGGAAACATAACATAGTACCTCATCTGTGAAGGGCTTGATGTTGTATGGAAGGCGACACTATTGGCTGACATGGAGATCTTGTCCTTGGTGAAGCCACCCAATGGTGTATGGTTGTGGATGTGTTGTATTCTGTAGGCCTAGTCACTTCACAACCTCTACTGAAAGGAGGTTCTTTTGGATCCCGTTGTCAACAATGAACTGCAACTGAGAAACCTTCACCCACATTTGTGAGTGTAAGAGTTTTTCCCCCTCCTCTAGATCTTTAGGCTCATTCTTCTGGATCTTGGTGGTGTCCACGGTGGAACTAGGCTCTGCATCAATGATTTTATTCCCTTTTTCATTCCCCTTGTCAGATTATGATTCAGATTTGGAACATGCGTCTAACTTGGAAGCCTTCATCTTGGCTTTCAGTGACTTCTTGGCCCAACACTCACTCGTGTTGTGAGTGGAGCTCTTATGGAACTCACACCATTTTCTTGTGTCCTTCTTTATCTTCGTGGTGTTATTCTTTCTTGTGGCTTCAGCGAGTTGTCCAGGGTCACCCCGCCTTGGATTTGTCCTTTTCTTTGTGGTTTTGGGGCGCCTTTTCCTTGCTTCAGATTCACAAATTCAAAGTCTCTCTTCTTTTGTTTAAACTTCTGCTCAATCTTGACAGCGTATTGGTATGTCATGGTGAGCGAGGAGATGTCTAGGAAATCCATCTGTACATGTGTAGGCAGTCATGGTACTTGAGTACCAAATGTTGCTCAGAATCTTTGATACCCAACTTGCTGCGAAGGGTATGAAAAAAATTGGTAAAATCTGACATGTCTTGGTCCCTTCCCTGCCGCATCGTGGTCCACTTTATGTATTTACACTCATAGCTCCCAATAGGGTAGTACTGCTCCTTGATGGCGTCCCAGAATGAATTCCAAGTGGGTGTGATTGAAAATAGTGAGAGTGTACTTTCATCCTTCTTCTTGTTGTAGGTTTCCCACCAGTCCTTGACATGGAGGTTTGCTTTGAGAAGTGAAAAAGTAATATTTTTCCGGCCAGAAAAATCATGAACATAAAAATATCCTTCTAGCATATTTAACCATTTATCTATGATGTCTGCATCTATCTAACCTTCAAATATGGGATGTCAAGGTTAACTTGTACCTTAAACAGTGTGGTGCTTCAATAGTAGCTTCTGGAAGGAGATGTGGCACCTTTGGGTAGTAGCTGAAGGATCTGCGCAAAGTTTTCCATCATCGTGTTCCTTTATTGCTCGAGGGCTTCTTGAAGAAATATTTTCAAATGATCTCCTGGCCCCTTGTCTTTCTTCTCTCTCGCCATGGGAGGCCGTCGGGATTTGTGAGGCTAGTCTTGCAAAGGTTCGACCAGTTCGAGCCCTAACTCCTTGTATCTCGACCTCGTTGGGGACATGCAAAGAAAAATAGAGAAATAGAAGATCGCTTTGATACCAGTGATCTAAACTTAAACAGGAATGCAAGAAATTACAGATATAACGATAAATACAGAGATGTAGCAAAAATAACACTTCATTTCATTAATTTCAAATACTTAAATATGCTTACAAACAAAAAGGAAATAAAACTAGCTTGGGCGATGGTAGCTTATCTTTGAGGAGAGATGGGGTGGCTACATGCCTCTGAACTGTGTTACAATGAGGATCGCAGGCCTATTTACTATTGAGAAATAATGGAAAACCCTAAACATCCAAAAACCTAACCCTAGGAGATGAAGCACCAAAACTATGGGCCCCGTTTGGGTAAATTAGTACATCAACGTCCCGGGGTCATAACTTTGGCATACGATCTATGTTTGACATGCACAATACCTCGTTAGAAAAATCTAGCTGGGGACTACAAATTTTGAATGAAAACATGAGTCAAAGATTCATGTTTTCTCAGTTTTCCAAAAAAAATATCGTTTAGGGACTCAAAATGGCTTTGAAACTTCAAGACCTAAAAAAACTGCCAAAATTAGTAAATTGTGCTACAATTAAGGAAACTGAAAGAGACAGTGGTGGGGGTCCAAGTGGAATAGGCGAGTGGCCACCAATATCCACCTAGATTATTGTCTCTTGTAGGTTGGTGCCTACAAATATTGCAGCAATGGGGATTGGTGTCTCTTGTAGGTTGGTGCCTATAAAATAATAAAGGGGATTGGTGTCTCTTGTATATTGGTGCCTACAAAGAAACATAGGGGATCAGTGTCTCATGTAGGTTGTTTCATACAAAGAAGTAGAGGGAATTAGTGTCTCCTATAGGTTAGTGCCTACAAAACAAAAAAGGGTATTGGTTGCTACAAATTGATGTAATGGTAAGTTGGTGCATACAATATCTTTCATATAAAGAAGTTATGTGTTTTTCTCCCATAAGAGTTTCCATGTATATCTGGTGCTACTTGTTTAGTTTATGAGATTGATGTTTTATGATGTGTGATTGGCTTTAAATAAGTAAAAAATGTCACTTTAATTATTCACTTCCCATCTGAGTATAATTATAAATCCAACAATTGGTTTCAAAGTAGGTTCCTTCAAAAGAAATCTAACCATTGGAAGGTAAATCTGAAAGGGACCATGGCTAGTCAGGATGGCTCTTACACAAATAGAGCTCCATTATTGGATGGATCAGATTATGTTTTCTAGAAGATAAGGATAAGGGCATATCTGATGTCTTTTGTTGTTGATGATTGGAATTTTGTAGTAGATGGAAGGAAGGATGATAAGCATAATGCAGAAGTCATGAGTGAAATCTTGAGTGGCCTATCAAAATCATATTCGTATAAGGTGATTCATTATGAAACAACAAAACAAATGTTTGATAAGTTGAAAAGTATATATGAGAGAGAGGGCATTCATGCTGCATATGAAATCAAGACAGAAAAGTCAGAACAAAGGGAAGAAACCTCCAAGTATTCAAAGAATAAGGGAGAGTTCAAAGCTTGCAGTTACTCCAACAATGTGTTAGATCCAAAAGAAGTGCAATTTATCTCAAAAGGAATTAGCAAATCCAAAGGTAAGGTATTGTTTTGTTTTAATTGTGGTAAAGTAGGTCATTTTGCTTATAAATGTCCATATGCAAAATTAGAAGATAATGATGATGAAGAAGATATCCTAGCCATGAATTCTCAATTTGCTGATCATCAAAGTCAAGATTCAGACTCAAAGGAAGAACTCGAAGGTGAGGTAGATCTTGAAGGAGACATAGTGAGTTCCCTAGAATAAATAAAGAGACTCAGAGGCAAGAGAAAAAAGTAGGAGTAATTACAAAAATATGATGAGAAAATTCATGATTATGATGAAGCACCAATCATCCTCCTAAAGATAGAATGAAAATATGCTAATAAAATAGTGGATACAATGATAAGTTAGCTTAAATAAAAGGAAAGAAAATGTGGGAAGCTAGAAGCAGAGGTTGTATCCTTAAGAAAGGATCTAGAGAAGGAAAATGCTTAGTTGAATCTAAAGTTAAAGTTTGTAAAAGGGACTAAATCATTAGATAACATTCTCAGTTTCCAGAGATGTCCTCTTATTAAAATAGTTCTTGGATATCATGAAATTTCTAAGGGAGAATCAAGCTCAATGTCATCACAAGAGAAATGCAAAAAGGAATTTGAAAGAAATGTTAATTTTCCAATAATATATATCAAATAAAACATCAGTAGGAAATAAGGAGAAAGAAGCATCAAGTAAGGAAGTGAACACCATATGTGACCCAGGAATGGATTTAGAAGAAAAATTTCCCCCATAAGGTCTCTTACTTCCAAGCCTCAAATTCTCTTTATGGCTATTGCCTCTCATGCAGTAATATTGGTCACAAGGCAACATATTGTAAAGCAGGTGTAATAAATGACTATATGAGGAATAGGAGTAAGGGATCATATGAGATTTCAAAGAATGGTTGTGTGAGAAAAAATAATGTAGGTTTTAATGAGAATGATGTTAGAACTTAAAATTCATTTATCCCCTTATAAGATCATGTTGAATGTTTCAATTACATTAAATTTGGGCACAAAGCTTAAGATTTTAAAAGCAATACATTGAGCCTTCCAAATAAAAACACAGAAGAAGATATTGTCCGAGATAGAAATTGAAGAACAAGAGTATGGAAGGAAACAAGAGGAGCAATTATAATGTGGTCTAGCTCTATATCCAATGGTATATATAGAGTGGATGTTCAAGTCATATGATAGGAGATAGAAGCAAATTTCTCTCTCTAAATGAAGTCAAAGGAGGCAATGTCACCCTTGGAAATAATGATTCAGGAAGGATAATTGGAAAAGGCACAATCAATCTTGATGATGGAAGGAAAAGATTCAAAATATTCTATTAATTGAAGGTATAAAGCATAATATACTTAGTGTATATCAAATGGTTGATCAAGGGTGTGATCTCAGATTTAATTCCAAAGGATTTGAAAGAAGAAACATAGATTCAAGAAGATTAGTAGAAAATGAAATAAGGTCTCCAAATAATGTATATATCCTCAATAAGATTAAAAGAAAGAAAAACTCCTCTATGGGATTAACATGCCTAATAGCTCATCAGTAAAAAAAAAATACAAACAAACAAAGTAAAAGATTACAATGCATTAACAAGATGAGAACGTTTAAAAGTGAGATGCAGAAGAAGAATGGCAAAATGGAAAGTTTGTAGGATATAAATCGACAACAAAAATTGAAGTAAATGATTCATTTCAATTAGCAACAACACATCATTTAAGGGGGATAAGCATCTTGCCCTTGATATCAACAAAGGGGGAGAGTTATAAATAAGGAGAAGCAACAGTTCAAGGGCAGCATCCATTTACAAGAAAAGAAGAAAGTTGTAGTTAAAGGACTTAAATTGTAGGAAAATAGGAAGCATAAGCCCAAGGGGATCAATCCCAAAAAGAAGAAGAAAAAGGAAGTTCAAGCACAAGAGGAGGTCTCAAGATCATATCTATAGAAGAGGAAATGTTGCGAGCAAGGACAAATAGACACAACCTTCATAGGGGGAGCCTAGTTGCAGATAAAAGAGAAGTAAGAAATCATGGGAAGTACTTGTTTTGTGTTAACATCTTAGGGGGATAAATTATGGAAAGAAGTAAAAAAAACTATTTCCCATTGATGTCAAAGGGGGAGAATATTTAGATGGAAAACAAGGGGATCAATTTCAATCACTAAGAGAGGTTGTAAATATAGGAGAAATTGCAGACATAAGGAAAATTGCAGCTATAAGTAAAATAAACACTTTTCCAGTAATATCAAATGGGGAGAATATGTAAACATAAGGAGAGATGGTAGATAGTGGGGGGCAGTTGTAGTCACTAAGAGAAGTTGAAAATAAAGGAATATTTTTAGATACTAAGAAAAGTTTCATACAAAAGAAGATTTACAAATATGTAGAAGAACAAGTTAAGGGGGGGCATCCCTTTGACGTTGATGTCAAAGGGGGGGCATCCCTTTGACGTTGATGTCAAAGGGGGAGAACTTACAATATGGGGAGTTCTACAATATTATTATAGAATTGGCTAAGGGTTTCCATAAATCACAAAGGGAGAGATTATTGGAAATATTGTTTCCATTGATGTCAAAGGCAGGGGAAGACTACTATATCCAAGACAAAGATTGGAAAATGAAGATTGTTGAAAAAAATATTTTTGGACTTTTAATGCCCCATTTGGATACCATATATTTGAAGGAATTTTTACTTTGATTACCTAGCTCAAATGGGAGCATAGGATATAAGGTTTTGTTGATGGACAAAACTGTCCTCGTCGACATTTGGGAGACCACCTAGTCAAAGCACAAAGTTAGACTCTTTTCCATTTGGGTTGTTGGTTTCGGCTGGTTTTGAATTGGGTCCAATTACCCGAACAGAAATTGTTCCAGCGGATGGAGACTTGAAATACGAGAAATCTATAAGGAAGGAATAGGAATGGATCGGTAACGCTAAATGAAAATTATAAATAGATATATAAACTAAAATATAATAAATACTAACTAACCCAGGTGTTGATATTTTTATGTGCAAAAGAAAGGTAACTTATAACTAAAAATATAGATTTCCAAGCTATATCGTTAATCAAAACAAACTGAAGATAAATTAATTCAATTAAATAGTTAATTGAATTTCATAAAACATTCACATATAATTTTGTTCCTCTTACACTTATAATCAATAGATAGCAATATATCAAAAGTGATAATATCTCAATAAATTAATCATAAGCACAAGCTTTAAAGCATAAGATGAGATTCCAACTATAAATTAAAAGAAAACAAATCTTGTAAAAGTACCAATTATGCTTTACTCTTCTTGAACAGGGAATCAATAAATTGTCCAGAGCTTATATTAAAGAAATAATAGAGTACAAAAGTATAACAAATATTTTCTTGCAAAAATTTAGAACCCCTAAACTTCGGCTCGAAAATGACTTAAATAGTTTTTCAAACAAAAGAGAGAAAAGTTACAAGTCTGATATTCTCTCAACTAAAGCAAAACAAACTAGAAATAAACATTAGTTACAATTTAAAAGAAATAATCAACTCAGAGGAATAGTTGTTGATGAGGAGCTAGTGGGTGTTTCCCATTGTTGATAAACTTCTAGAAGATGAGCCAACTTGGGAGGAGAATGAGGTTTGATGTTCACTTGGTATTTCAATACTTCAGCTTGAAATGAAGGTAGTAATTGAGTCACTCATTCAATAATTACATTGGTTACTTATAAGTAACCATGTGGTTTAATAAGGAATTCCAAAGTTAACTCAAAATCCACTTTTGACAATTTTTCAATCTTTTTAATGCGCTATGCCCTGTCATTTTTCCAAATTGATTTTAATGTCTCTGCCTCCGGGAGAGTCTCTTTTGAATCATATGATAATATATTTTCTTCCCTAAGTGACTGAATGATGGATTGAACAATTGAATTGCAAATTATTTCAGCATCTCTTATCAATCACTTAACCAAGTGTATCTCATCTTTCCATATACGAAGCACTATAAACTTCTACATTTCATCAATCATGGGTATGTTTGGATAGAATCTATTAGAATCATCTTGCCATTGCAATAGCTCATTAATCTTATGCTTGGTCTCATCATTTTGGTTTTCCATATTAATAACAACATCAAGGAAATAATTGACCTATTTTTCTTGACCCTGAATTATACTTAATTTGTTGCAAAGAAGTTGTTGCTCATGTTGAAGTTGTTGATTTAATTTATGATCTTCATGCTTAAATCTAGCAAGATCCAAAATATCAGCCTCAGTTTTCCTTATCTTCTTTTATAATTCGGCTATCTTGTCATCTCTCTGCGTAATTTCACATTCATTTTGGCCTCTAACCAGAGAAACATGTACCTTCATTTGTGCATGGACCTGAGAGGATTCATGTTCCAATTGTTGTATTCTTTCATGTTTTTCCTTAATGAATTATTTGACTTTGGTTGCTTTGTCAACACTAGTAAAATCATAAGCTCATGCATATTGAGTTAACTCCTTAAGCTCTTCATTAGGGGTTGTTGATGTTCCTTTCCATACTACTTTGAATGAGGATTCTTGCAAAGCAGTGCTTGTTGTTAATACATGTGTCTCAGAAACCTTCCATTTTATCCTACTTTTCTTTAAAATGGCCTTATGTTGTGGGCTACAGAATACCTCAATTGGGATAATCTCCTCAATGTTTAGCTGAATTGTAGTGGTTGGAGATGCTAGAATTGTCTCCACGTTAGGCCAAGAATTGATAGGTGTTTTAGCAATGAGACCTGGTTGTGTAAGAGCAATCTTCAAGGAATTAGGAGAGACATTCATTGACTATTATCCAATGATGGTGGAAGCATTTGTTTTAGGAATTGTTATGTATTTCCCTGGTTGAACCAAAACTGAAGTAATTTCTACAAATCTTTTCCAATATTTGACGATATCATTAACTAACGGATTTTTAAAAGTAGTTTGTTCTCGAGAATCCACAGAAGAAACCTAAATATGGGTACTTATTTGTAGAGTGACCTGCTATGTTGAAGAGTTGGTCACTTTTTCTATTATACCATTGCATTTCGGTATCTTGTGAAAATGCAAAGGTAATGTATACCTTTTGGTGTCCCTGAAAACTTAAAAATGTTGATAGTTGTATGGGGACAACTGCTTGGCTCTGTTACAAATAGATAAATAAGAAGGAGCTCCACAAAATAATTCATCATAATGGTTGGCTTCATGAACATATTTCTTGATATTTGCATCAATAGTTAAATTCTCGACCAACTTGGAAGGATCATTTGGCTTTGCAGGAATAGTAGCTAACTTCAACTAAGATAAAGGTTGTAGTTCCTTTTTGGCATGAATGTAATTCTAAAGGGTAAATAAACCAATCTACAAATGGAATTCAGGCCAGAGTTTCCTGGAAGATTTCTTTAGTTCAAGGTATCCCTATTCTGATTGTTTAATATGAAAAATTTATACATAAAAGCTTATATGGAACATAAAGGGGTAAAATGTGTGGTTTAACATTACATCCCCAAACCCTAATATAGTAAAAATTTCTTCCATGAACCAATCCCCAATTCTTGACAGACAATCCATAACAACTATAGACATTCTAGGAAGCTTGGAATTGAAAATGGCTTGGTAAATGGGAATCATGATGAGGTGAAAAATGCAGTAAAAATGATTAAAATAATTCTCTTCCCATAATATGTTATGCTAAATATGGATAATGAGAGGATCAGCAAGTTTCCATTTCCAACCCATAACTAGAAATTCTAAGGAGAAACAAACGACCTCCATAACAAAGGCAAACATATAAAAAGGAGGCTTATGGGTGACTATTTGCTTGGAGTAGAAATGAAGGATATGTTTGGATAAATTATCAGACAGGGTTTGGTCCCATTTAGAAATAAACTCATTAGTATCCCTATGAATATGAGGGACCCATTCTTTAGCGAAGTGTGAGAAATTTTGGTATGCAAATAATCTACAAAGCATATAGGCCACATAACAAAAAGGAGAGCTCAAATATCAATGTATGGATTAAATTCCAAATGAATCCTCTTTATGTTTATTAGGATCTCTCTTCCACTCTCTAATCAATCTAGGGATTTATTTATCCTTATTGTTACATTCTTCTTTCATAAAGCTTTTGAAAAACTAGGAATTATAAAAAAGTTGTGGCTCAGGCAATTGATACATACCATGGACGTGAGTTGGCTTGAATGAACTGATAATTGTTTCGCACGAGGTAAATAATTTCCTTTTAGTGATGTCCACATTCTCAACCACCTAACAAACCACATATGTGTTAGGAAGAAGTATGGGGCGCGCAGTAATTCTTTGTAGGTGAGATTTTTATACATCTTCAAGTGTTGCTTATGAAGTTTTGTTTCCACCCTATTTTGTAGTTGCTACTATTGGATTTACATAATCTTTCACTAGTAGTTCTTCCTCCAATAAATTATACATCATATTCCAAGATGAAATGACAGAATCGATCATGCATATGGTATCAGAGAAGATGAAGGAGTATGCTAACTTCTCATCAATTACTTCTCGAAATGGACCTGTTGGTTGTTGCACCAGTATCTTCTTCTTTGGTTTCATCATCTCGGCAGTTGACACATATATTACAAAGACATTCTGATGTTATCAAGGGAAACTATGGTTTAAACATTATTCACTGTGTTATTACCGTAAAACACATAAATTAAATAAAATTGCAGGCAACTATATAACTTAAATTTTTTTCATGCAGGAGTAAATAATCTAAAAGGTGGTAAGTACAAAGAAATTTATTATGGATGCACTTTTCAAGTCACTGTGTCACAATAAAAATTGTTCAAGGATGATAGGTGGCATGGTTTGATTGGAAGGAATAGTGAGTTGGTAGAGATCATGGTTGATTACATCATCCCACAAGCTAGAGAATAGAAGGAACAAAGGAAGCATGTTTAAGGGATTACTAGGATGACTAGACTATGGGGTGATGTGGAGAGGAAATGTGTGTGTTCCAATAGGAAACTATGTCAACTCCACGTGGATGGGATGATTCATACCACAAATAGGATCCCAAAAGAAACAAATGGATGGAGCATTAAGAGTTTCGTGGAAGGCTAACCGATATTATGTGGTATGTGGGGTCTACAAGCACCCAATAACTTAGTAGGAGTGGGAGCATACGCGGGACCTACAAGCGGAGGTGTGATGTTGAGTTCTCTAAGAAGATTTGTCCCTGGATTGTTTTAATAAAAGAGAATATGAAACCTTCGAGGTAGGAGGGTTGAGATGAGATGGAAAGGTGATGACGCAAAGGACAAATGAGAAATTTGCAAGCCACTTCATATGGAAAAAAGGACCCCACATATTATGTATTCATTAGTGTCAAGTTATCCCATAAGGTGATCCTTGTAAGATTTGAAAGGTGCAACTTGTGAATTGCCTAGGTAAGGACATCTGAGTGACGTATCAAGCATTTAGAGCAAGAACAATGTAAACTTTGAAATAGGAACCCATACTGTTACCCGTTTTTTTGAAATAGCAAAAAAGTGACCCAATTTTGGAAAGGGGTGATGTAGAACACACGTGTTTTTTAGAGCTTAGTTTTTGGCACTATAAATTTTTTTATGTACATTGCATTTTATAATGGTAGTGTTTTTTATACTAATTTAAAAACGTGGTAATTCTACACCAGGCCCTTTTTTTAAAAGGTTTTTTTTTTTTTAATTTTCTATTGTATGAAATGTAAATAATTATTTTGTAAATTTAATAATTTTTTAAGTGGTATTTTTCTTCATATTTTCTTGTTTTTATTTTAATTTTTTTTTGTAGTAAGGTTTTTATTGTTTCGCATATTTAAAGAAGAAGGTCGTTATTTTGAATTTTCGATATTCTACATATTTATACATCGTTAATTAATTTTTCAATCCACATGAAATAATTGTTTTTAAAAAACAATATTTTTTAAAAATTAACATAAAAATAGCCATTGTTAACATAAATATAATTAAAAAACTACACGTTTTGATAATCTTTTGCTACAATTGACATGCGAAAATCAAAATTTTTATACGAAAATTTTAACTAAAAATAGTTAAATAATAGTTTTTTTTTAATGAATTTCATGTCAAAAAAATAATAATAATCATTTTTTTTCAAAAAATAATGATTAGCTTAAAAATTAATGCGAAAATCACATATTACAAATATTGAACACATAACAACCTTAATTGAGTGTATATTCTTCTCATAAAATGTCAAAGTCAAAACATTGCAAGTATAACTACTTAATAATTACAAAAAATGAGCTTGATTTCCAAGCATAACTTAAATTTAATCAACAATGTCACGTAATCCAAACTCTTCATCCTCTAGAGTTTCATCATTGTCTTCTTCCACAATATTTTATGCTTCCTTTTGCTCATTTTAGTCTTCTAATGGATCTTTGATGTCTGTGAATCTCCCAATGTATGTCTTTCCAAACATCCCATGTAATGGTGGTTGAGGTTCCTTTGCCTTTTTTGCCACACGTGATTCACTAAAGTCCCCTTTCTTCAACCCAATTTCTTGCATTGCATCTGGAAGAAATTGAAGAGCATTAATTCTTTGCTAAATGAAATTGCACTATAATGGATCTTTTTCAATTGCAATGCAATTTCTTCCTTTTTAAAGGCAGCATGCTAATGTTGTACCTAATTATCAAGCACGAAAGAAATAATGAAGTAAATTAGTACAATGACATATTAATTAAAAAAATAACATATTGAAATTCAATTCTATTTAATAAAACTTACCTGAGCCAGAAAATAAATCAAGAACCTAATCTCCTTCATTTGAACATATGTCTATAAGATAGTTAATCAATAATTGTGGTTTTTGATAAATGTTAACTATCTCTCCTTTTGCTTCTTTGTCTTCATATGTTAGTTTTCTCACATTAGCATCATAACTCAGTGTTTGGCTATGACTCTTTCCGTCCACCTGATTAAAAATCATAGACATATAGCTATCATCTTTTGCCCAACTATCAATATGAATGAACTCACAATCATTTATAAATACTTGATCGTCACGGTTAAGAAGAGTTGACTTTTGCCTGTAACATGAAATAGTAAAAGTTCAATCAGCTTGTACATAAATGAATTTTTCAACATTAATCAAATATACATTTTAAACGTCTTACCATGTAAGTTGCATCCTTGAATTTGTTTTCCCTTTGAAGCTTGACAATATCATTGCCAATTGTGTGTCTGAATGAAATGTCACAAATCTCCATAATGGTGATGACGTGACTTCTACAAATCCCACAACCACTTTACTAAGAGCTTGATAAGTATAAGGGTCACTATCATAGTCAACGTTTGGAATATTGAAACCATGGGGAATATCTGCAATAACTAGGGCATACTCCCTTTTAGGTATGAGTTTAGCAATGTCTTCATAGTCGCCATGTATTGCTTGATATTGAACAGTGTCTAGCCCATTCCAAATAAAATGAGTTAGAGTTGGATCAAGTTCAACATTCTTAACACGTTGCTTCCTCAGTCTTTCAGTCTTTATTTTTTTCAATAAAGTTTTGAAGCTAGTTGGCACTCCATTATCATCCTTCTTCATCTTCTATAAAATAAACAAATATATGTGTAAGTTATAAATTAAAAATAGTAAACAGATGAATAAAAATGAATGTGTAAATCAAGATACCTTTTTAAATGCAAGATAAAAAGCTTTTAATGTTGATGTAGAACTTGAATCTGGATAGTTGCGTACAACATCATCCCAACTATCTTCATTCAACAATCTAACCATTTGTTCTTGAATTTTCATGTAAACTTTGTGACTGCATAGATAAAGTAACAAAAAGTCAATATAATGATATGTATAACAAATACTACCAAGAACAACATGTTTTATTTAAAAGAAAATTATAATCTAGAAATAAATAAAATAATTCAACAAACTTACTTTTGAAATTCCTCAGATATTTCCTCCAATGATAATTCCCCTGACTTCACATGAGATAATATTGTTTTGACAATTTTTTCATCTTTAAATCCTTGCATTGCTTTCCAAGGTGTGATAGTCATATCTTCTGGACGTTGCTTCAATTCAGGACCTAATTTATTGCCACCACATATCAATGGCTTAGACTTTTTGACCTTCTGGTTTTTAATGCCAATGTTTTCCCACATGCTAAAAATCTCATCAATCAACTTCCAAACATCTCCAGTTCTAAATGCCAATTGGAAAATGTTATCAACACCTCTGAATATATCACTAGGAAGGTTGCGTTTTCCACCTTTTGAATTGGGTTTATCTTCAATTTGATAGCCTATTTCCATACAACATTCCCTTCGGAAATCTGCAGTAACATTTATCCTATCCCCACCACATTTTTCTTGAAATTCACTATGAATAAATCTAACCCTTTGGATGAAAGTCATAGACATCCTATATTCATTATCTGAATTATGATCCCATGCCACTAACTTTGCTTCTGTATCCGATAAACCAGCATAAATGATACATTTCATTGTTTCAAAACGTGGGTTATTGGGATATTCCTCCATCAATTGTCTTTGAGCTTCTACAGAATGGTTCCCCCCAAGCACATAATAATTGTATTCAAAACATTTTGACTTATCAAATGCTTCTTTGTTGGGAACTTGAACTGGATCAACAAGAAGCACATAATTAACCACATGAGCATATGGATTGTACCTCTTCAATGTCTTCAAGTTGTGACATGCAGATGGTGTGGCTTTCTAACTTGATATTGACATTGTCCTTCACTTGCCTTATAGGTTTGTCTGACATTAAGCTGAAATGTACGACCACCATCAATTAAGTTTTTCTTTGTCAAATTCTATTGAATGGCATTTTTTTTTGTTTTAATAATGCCATCCTCTAAATCAACTCCTGGTGTAACGATTTCTCTACTTTCTTTTGAAGTTTCACCAGGTTCTTGACTGCTGGTAATGACTACTTCAAAATCTTCAACTTTACTTTTCTTCGTCATAACATTCTCAACAGATTATTCTTGGGCATTGCTACTTTTGGTCTTTTACGGCTCTTCTCAGTTCCAATGTCATCTTCAGTAACGACAACATATGCTTCACTGTCAGTTTCAACTTCATCGCCCTCAAAAGTAACTTGTCTACCCTTGCTAGATTTATCCATTAGAGGCCTTTTTTTTATGATCCTTTGGATGTAGTTTTGTAGCATCATCAACTACTACATTTTGCTTGTTTTCCATATCTTCTTCTGACACTGAGTAAAAATTGTTGACAACTTTCATGATATCATGCTCTATGAAATGAATGCCTCTCAACCTAATTGAACAAATTTCAACAAAATTCTGCCAAACAAAATATCATATATCAATAAAAACAAAATTAAAAAATATAGCGAGACCCTTTCAAGAAAGCAAAATACAAATATAAATAACAATACTTACGATGTTTTGTTTCATCTCATTTACGATTTGTTTACACAACTTTGTAGATACCTCTCTCGTGTCATATAATGAATATGTTAGTTGATATTTAATCCTTTCATGTGACTTGAGAGCTTTTGTAAGTATGTAAACAACTTCAGTGTCTGGTACCGAACACATATCTATGACTCTTCCCATCAGCTCAAAAATTCCATTTTCATTCGGTATATCAATATATAGAAATATGTTCACATTTTGGCTTTCTCTTTCTTTCACATACCAGATTCTTGATGGGAATTTCAACTCTTTTGAATTCTTCCAGTTTGAAATCATCTTCTTATCATTTGAGGCACTTGAAGGATTTGTAGCCATGAGCTCAGGTGGAGTTCGTTCACCAATTTTTTTTTAAGATGCACCTTTAAGAGTCTTTGGTCCATACATATTCACAGAAATATTCTTTGATGCCATTTTCCTGAAAAATAGAAACACATAAATCAGTAAATAATGAAAACATATTAACTTAAATCCACAACAAAAATATATCATAAATTTTTAATTTGTATAATCAGATAATTGAAATTAAAAAAATATTAACACTAAGAAATTGCAGAAGCCCACCGACACCACCCCGTCCATCCGCGAAGTGGCGGGCGGTTTCTCCACCCCCTACCCCCCACACCCCCCCTTACCCCTCTTCCCCCCCAACTGACCCATGCCACGCCACACCACCCCACCCCGCAATCGGACGGCCACCCAACCCCACCCTTACCCCCCCTTTCACCCCTCCCCCCTACCCCCACGCCACCCCACCCCCCAACAACTTCCCCCCCACGCCCCAACCCCCTACAACGTACCCCCCACGGCTCCCCCCACCCCCTTCCTCACTACCCACCGCCCCCCAACCCCCACGCCACTCCACCCCCTTTCCCTCCACCCCCCAACCCCCTATAGCCTACCCCCACATCCCCCCAACCGAGCCACCCCACCCCGCAATCAGACAACCATCCCAGCCCACCCTTACCCCCCTTCTGCCCATTCCCCCTACCCTCCTCCCCCCCCCCCAACCGAGCCACCCTCCTTGCAATCGAACGGCCACCCCATCCCTCCCCCATCCCCCTACCCCCCTTCCCCGGCCCTCCTTCCTATCCCCCTCCCCTACCCCTACCCCCTCCTTCGGCCCTCCCTCCTATCCCCCTAATCCTCCCTCCTACCACCCTCTCCCCCAACCCTCCTTACCACCCCCCTCTCCCCCTCTCACTCGGCCCTCCCTCCTACCTCCCTTCCCTATCCCCCACCTCACCCTTCCCTTCCCCGCCAACCCCCTAACCCTTGGCACCTCCCTTACCCGGCTCCCCTCACTCCAACCCCCTACCCAACCCCCACCCGCAACCCCCTACCCGACCCCCCTACCCCCCTCGACCCCCCCACTCCACCCGCCCTACTCTGCCTCCCATCCCCACCCCGTTACCCCCTTGCCCTACTCAGGCACCCTCCCTACCCCCCTACCCAGCCCCCCCACCGCACCCCCTACCCGGTGCCCGCACCCACCCTCACCCTACTCGGCGGCCACGCCCACCCTCACCCTCACCCCCTACCCGATCCCCCCTTCCCTTCCCCTTACCCCCCTACCCAGCCCACACCCACCCCCCACTTCTCCCTACCCCTACCCCCCTACCTGGCCCGCACCCACCCCCCCTTCTCCCTACCCCTACCCAGCCCCCCTCCCTTCCTCCTCTCACACCCTTCCCCTTCCCCCCTCAACCCTCAACCGCCCCCCCTCGCTTCCCCCTCCCCCCTTGACCCCCCCGCCCTACCCCCTACCCAGCCCCTACTCCCCCTCCCCTCCCTTCCCCCTCCCCCCTCGGCCCCCCTACCCAGCGCCCCCTCCCTTCCCCCTCCCCCCTTGCCCCCCCCCCCCTTCCCCCTCCCCCCTACCCGGCCCTTACCTGCCCCCACTCCCTTCCCCCTCCCCCACCCAGCCCCTACCCATCTCGCCTCCCTTGCCCCCTCCCCCACCCAGCCCCCACCCATCCCCCCTCCCTTCCCCCTCCCCCACCCGCCCTCCGCCCCATCAGACGGCCACCCCGAGCGGGCCAGCGGGCCCCCGGGGTGGTGCGAGGTGTGGCGCCACCACCCACCTCGTGCCACACCGAGGGCCCGCTGGCCCGCCAGGGGTGGTAGTCCAATTCTTGGAATCGGACTGCCACCTCGGGTGGGCTAGCGGGCTGCCGAGGTGGCGTGGGGTGGGGCGCCGTCGCCCACCCCGCGCCACCCCGGCGGCCCGCCCGAGATGGCAGTCTGATTACCAGAATCGAACTGCCACCTCGGGCGGGCCCGCGAACCACTGGGGTGGTGCGAGGTGGGGGGCCGCTGCCCACCCCATGCCACCCCGACGGCTCGCCAGCCCGCCGAGGTGGCGCGGGGTGTGGCGCCGCCGCCCACCCCGCGCCACCCCGGTAGCCGCCAAGGTGGTCATCCGATGGGGCAAAGGGTGGGAGGCAGTGGACGGAGGGAATCGAACTACCACCCCGGGCGGGTCAGCGGGGCGGCGCAGGGTGGGTGGCAACACCACACCCTGCGCCACCCTGGGTGAGTCGGCGGGGTGGCGCGGGGTGGGTGGCAATGCCACACTCCGCACCACCCCAACAACCCGCCGGCCTGCCCGGGGTGGTCGTTCGATGGGGCGGAGGGCGAGTGGGGGAGGACGGAGGGGGGAGGGGGGGGGAGGGAGGGGGGACGGGTGGGGGAGCGGGGTGAGAGGGGGGGCGGGTGGGGGAGAGGGGAGGGGAGAAGGGGAAGGGTGGTGGGCGGGGGCCGAGTAGGAGGGTCAAGGGGGGAGGGGGTAGGAGGGCTGAGGGGGGAGGGGGAAGGGGGCGGGGGAGGGGGCCGGGTGAGGTGAGGGGTGGGGTAGGGGGAAGGAGGGGGGGTGCAAGCAGGGGAGGGGGGTATGGGGGTTGGGTAGGGGAGGGGTAAGGGGAGGGGGGCCGGTAGGGGGAAGGGGAGGGGCGTGCGGGCAGGGGAGGGGGGTATGGGGGTTGGGGGGAGAGGGGTAAGGGGGAGGGGGATGGGGTATGGTAGTCGGGTCGGAGCGGGTACGGGTAGGGGATAGGGGTGGGGGGGTATGGGGGTCAAGTGGGTAAGGGGGTAGAGGTAGGGGGTGTATGGGGGTCAGTTGGGGAAGGGGGTACGGGGGTGGGAAAGGGGGCGGATAAGGGGGGTCGGGTAGCGAGGTCGGGTGGGGAAGGGGGTAGGGGGCTAGGTAGGGGGGGGTTAAGGGGGCCGGGTAGGGGGGGTTAAGGGGATGGGTGGGAGGGCCGAGGGGGAAGGGGGAAGGGAAGTGGACTGGGATAGGGTTTGAGCGACAGGAGGTGAGGGGGTCAAGGGTTAGGCGGGTGGAGTGGGATGGGGTTGCGGCAGTGAGGTGAGGGTCGGGTGGTCGAGAGGACAAGGTGGGTGAGTTTGGGTAAGGGGCCAGTAGGGTGTGCAGAGGGAGAGGGTGGCCAGCCGATTATAGGATGGGGGTGACCCGGGCCCACCATGCTCGCGGCGGAAATATTGGGTAATTTGGTTGACAAAAAAATTTAAGTTTAAAGAAAAAAAATCTACTTCGTTAAACTAATTTAATATGAGAATTTCAAGGAAAAAAGTTTAACTGACCTTTCAATTGCGAGAATTCTTCGTTGAATATGTTGTTGATACTAATGTAGCTGCTCCACAAATTCACTCCAAGTCTTTCAACGAACCTCGAAAAACCTTGATGTAATGTGAGTAATAGTGATAATGGAGTATATAGGTGAAATTACGGAGATGTTTTACCATACGGTGAATGCAGGATTAATCAGTTTCAATAAATTTTAACATGTTAATTTTTTATGGCGATGAAGGAAAATATGATAAAGCGAATATTATGAAATTGTTTTACAGCGGGGTGAATGTGGGATTAATTTGTTTCTCAATATATTATAAAAATTAAAAAAAAACATTCAATTGTTTAGTAAATATTATATACTTTGACTATCAAAATAATTTAGGTAGAAGTTGTAGTTTATAATTTTAACTTTAATGATTTATTTCATAAAAAAAATTAGTTTACATTTTTAATTAAATTTTAGAATAAAATAATGAAGATAAATAAATCTCACAAACTTTTAGGAGGGAAATATTTTCGCGAAATTTTTGGAGGGAAATATTTTCATGAAATTTTTGGAGGGAATATTTTTGCGAAATTTTTTAGGGGGGAAATTTTTGGAGGGAAAATTTCATTATCTAAGCTATATAATATCTTTAGAAGACTCTCCATTTGTATCATTCAAAATCTTCTATTTGAAAGGGATGGATTGTCCTAATAGTGAAGTTTCGATTTATACAGCATCAACATCTTCATCGCATAACAACTCTATTCATATGGATGAATATAGTAGGAATTCTTCCACTATGAATAGAAAGTCAATTCTTCCACTTAGTCCTGATCCTAAGGACTATGAGAGCAGCACTGATGAAAGAGGGGATGGAGAATTTCAAATAAATAAAGAGTCACAGATTCCACTTAGTCCGAATTTGAAGGACTATGAAAGCAGTAGTGATGATGAGCTTGATGACAAATTTCAAAAGAATGGAGTCTCATGGTGTCCACTTAGTCCTATTTCTAAGGACTATGAAAGCAGCAGTGACGAAGAGCATGATGGTGAAGTTCAAAAGAATGGAGTGTCACGATGTCCACTTAGTCCTAATTCTAAGGAATATGAGAGTAACAATGTTGAAGAGCATGATGACGAATTTCAAAAGAATGGATTGTCACGATGTCCACTTAGTGCTAATTCTGAGGACTATGAGAGCAACAGTGATGAAGAGCGTGATAATGAATTTGAAAAGAATGGAGTGTCAAAGTGTCCACTTAGTCCTAATTCTAAGGACTATGAGAGCAGCAATGATGAAGTGCATGATGATGAACTTCAAAAGTATGGAGTGTCATGGTGTCCAATTAGTCCTAATTCTAAGGACTATGAGAGCAGCTTTGATGAAGAGCGGGATGATGAATTTCAAAAGTATGGAGTGCCATGGTGTCCAGTTAGTCCTAATTCTAAGGACTATGAGAGCAGCTTTGATGAAGAGTGGGATGATGAATTTCAAAAGTATGGAGTTCCACAGTGTCCAGTTATTCCTAATTCTAAGGACTATGAGAGCAGCTTTGATGAAGAGCGGGATGATGAATTTCAAAAGTATGGAGTGCCACGGTGTCCAGTTAGTCCTAATTCTAAGGACTATGATAGCAGCAGTGATGAAGAGCGAGATGATGAATTTCAAAAGAATGGAGTGTCACAGTGTCCACTTAGTCCTAATTCTAAGGACTATGAGAGCAACAGTGATGAAGAGCGTGATGATGAATTTCAAAAGAATGGAGTGTCACAATGTCCTCTTAGTCCTAATTCTAAGGACTATGAGAGCAGCAGTGATGAAGGACAGGATGATACACTTAGTCCTAATTCTAATGAGTATAAAGGTAGCAGTGATGAAGGACAGGATGATGCACTTAGTCCTAATTCTATGGACTGTGAGAGCAGCACTGAAAATGCACATGAGGAAGAATATCCAATAAACATCGAGTCAAATTTTCCATTGAGTCTGAATTCTAAGGACTATGACAGTAGCACTGAAGAAGGGGAAGATGAAGAAAATCCTCCAAGTCAGTATTTGAAAAGCACAGTTGATCATAGTGTGGATAACATTCCTCTTAATGATGATGAAAATCCTTATACAAATGATGATCCAATGATGGAGATGTTTCCAAGCAATATTGTATCAAGAAGTAGGAGCAGACCTTTTCATATCAATGCAAGATGTTCTAGTTATACAAGGGGTAGAGCAGAATATCTGACGAGAAGAAGTTCTATCAGCACACTCATTTCAAGTGAATGTTGCCAAAAAGATTGCTTGAAACATATGGATTTCAAATTTGCATTAGAGAGCAGGAAGAGATATTTGTCAATGAATAAAAGCATGCAAAATTCATATTTAGTTGGGTGCATGTAATCTACATTGTTAGGTTATGATTATCATATTAGGACTTTATTTATCTATAGAAAAGCTTTCAAAATGTTTCATTCGATTGGGAATTTTCGTCTCTCGAGAATTCAAGAAAATTTGGAAAAGGATCCCACATTTTATTCTGAAGTACATCATAAAAGACAGTTTGGGCCATTATCAAATACTGTAATGTCATGGATGAAATATTTCTTTTTAAAGCATGGAGAGTGTATGCCGAATAGAGAGACAATACATATTCCAGATAATTTTTCAAGACGAGAAATCTACAACTTATACAAAGAATATGCAGAAGGTGCTGAGGGACATGGCCGGTTTATTACATATCAATATTTTGTGAAGGTATGGAAGAAAGAATTCAACAATGTCCATATTCCTAAGAAGACAAGGATGCAGATTTGCAGTACATGTGCTTCTCTTAAATCAAAAAGGGACAAATGTGAAGGGTTAGAAAGAGGTAGGCATTCATAACTTTAACTTTTAAAATTGTATATTCATCAAGTATGAAAACATATTTCTTAATGGCTTTCTTTTATGTTGTGTAGATTCAATTGTCAAAGAACTTCAGGAGCATCACGAACAACAAACAAATGAAAGGAAAACGTTGTACAAGCATCAAAAGAAGTGTTATGACAATCCGAATAAATATTTGGGCTTGATAATTGATGGTATGGACCAGAAGAAAACACTTTTAACACATTTCGTTTGCACACCCAAAAATTTACAGGAGGAAAATTTTATTTAGTATCACTTGGTCGGTTGTATGGTCTTCAATGGAAAAATGGTGCCAAAGATGTACTTCACAGCTCCAAATATTCATAATGATGCAAATCTGACCATAACCATAATTCATGATGTGCTTTCTCATTGGTCTAGTAATCTCCTTGAAGTTTTGTATCTACAATTGGACAACACTTGCCATGAAAACAAAAATCAGGTTGTTTTTGGATATCTAAACATGCTTGCTGAATTGAGAATTTTTCAGAAGGTAAAGGTTGGTTTCCTTCTTGTTGGGAACACTCATGACCATATTGATCAGATGTTCAGTCGTTTTTCAGTCACATTGAGGAGGAAGGAAGTTGGGAAATTGCCATCATTAATTGAATGTATTAAGAAATCATACATGTCAGAGCCTATTTTTGATGTGTTGGAAGAAATTGTTGACATGCGAAGGTTTATTATGGGATCATACGGTGAGTGGAAATGCATTGAACAACTTAATGACATTAGCTTCCAACATCAGTTTCATATCAAAAAAATTGATGGAAAAACACTAATATGGGGCAAGAAGTATTCAACTACTGCAGAATGGGCACCGTCATCAGGTTTGCAATTTTTGAAGTTTATTCTAGATCATCCAATATTTGTATCAAAAATATTGTTATTACAAACAGTTGGTGAAGTTCATAATGCACTCAAACAAAATAGAGATATAAATTGTTCTAATTGCCTAGAAGAAATTCAAAAGTGTATTAGATATACATATGAGTACTTTGACGTTGTTGATTCAATTTGGTGGATCATTTTACTAGAATTTTTTTTTAAATTTTGAAGATTGACCCTAAAAAAAAAATCATCGTTCCAGTATAATCACTTTTTCGTTTTCAAGCTGTATTTTGCACGAAAATTTTGTTTTCACTGCCATTTTTAAAACATGTTCAAAATTGTCCCTAAAGAAAAAAAAACCATCGTTCCAGTATACACACTTTTCGTTTTTAGCACTGTTTTTGATGTTTTTTTAGCATTTTTTGGCCACAGTTCCCGTTTCAAAGTTTACATTGTTCAAGGCGCATGAAGCTTTGAAATAAAACTTTTTATAATACCTATACGTGTGAAACCTTGGTTTATTTGAATTATGCTCAACCGCGACAGTTCTTGCCTATGGCCTTATTTATTATTTTATTCAATAATACATGGAATTAGACCTTAGGCTTAAATATAATAATAAAATTAAAAACTAAAGGAGTTTTCTTAGAAATTTTTAAAGCAATATTAAGGCAAATAAGTTTAAAATTTTAAAAAGGTCCCCAATTTTAATTATGGTACTAATATAAAATGGGGGTTGTTGTTTGCTACAATGGGTTGGAAATCTTATTATGAGGTATTTACAATGGTATATGGCACTCCCTCTAATTCCATAGGAATCATGATATATGAAATATTTTGTCAAGATGACCCAATCAAAGTATAAGCAGGCCGACCCAACCTTTTTTACAAGTTAGCTCCATTTTTTAACATACAAACACTATAAATAATGGGATTATGAGTGCATTTGTTCACCAATTCATCGAGTAACATATATGAGGTTAAAAGAGAGGTTGAAGATTAAATTTTTGGGTTATCTTAGAGTCTATAGGTGGAAGATAAAATGTGATTTACGAGGTGAATGAGACATCTTCGCATTTTCGTTGTAACTTTTATTTTGAGACATTTCAAACCATGAAACTTGGAGAATATAGATAGAATATCATCATGTACCTGTGTTTCAAATTTCAAATTTTGGTGCATTATTATTTCATAGATATTCTCTAAGGAATTGAGGCTTCTTGAATACTCCTAAAATCTTCTTCAAATAGGTTAGATTGGAATTTTTGTTGTAAAAAAAAATTGGGATGTTTCAGATTGTGAAACTTGGAGGATAGAGTATCATCATGTACTTATGGATCAAATTATAGACCATAGTTCGATATAATTTCAAAGATATGATCTAAGGAAGTTAGGATTCCTAAATGCTCCCGAAATCTTCTTCAAACAGGTCAGCTTGGTATTTTCCTGTATTTTTTGTCACATTTCAAAATTTGAAATGTGGGGGAGACAAAGAAAGATCTCAAGATAATTATGGTAAAAATTTGAGACCTTGTTTTGCTATATTTTTTGATATATGATATTATTAAGTTGGTGTTACTGAATGCTCCTAAAAGGTGCTTCAAATAGGTCAACTTTGCATTATTGCTATAATTTTCGTCATTACATGTTTCAAACTATGAAAATTGGATGAGATAGAGAAGAGATCTCTAGGTACCTGTGATAGAAATTTTAGAATTAGATTTTCAAAACTAGGTATGTGGCATGTTGTGCAAGTTCATTCTTGGGAAGAATCCAAAAGAAACAAGTTTTAAGAGAAATAGACTTAATGAGGGAAGAAGCAACAAGTAGAACTGGTGAAGGCTTAAGTAACTAATAGACACAATGAAGGAAGAAGTTGTTAGTAGACTTGCTGAAGTACAAGCAACTAATATACATTGTGAAGAAGCAAGTAGACACAGTGAAGTAGGTTAGTTCCTATGAATATTTGTAGTAGTGGGGATTGGTCACTATCTCTTGTAGGTTGGTGCCTACAAATCTTGCAGCAATGGGGATTGGTATTGTATGTAAGTTGGTGTCTATAAAACAACAGAGGGGATTTGTGTCTCCTGTAGGTTGGTGCCTACAAAGCAGTAGAGGGGATTGGTGTCTCCTGCAGGTTAGTGCCTACAAAACAACAAAGGGGATTGGTGTCTCTTGTAGGATGATACCTACAAAACAATAGAGGAGATTGGTGCCTCCTATAGTTTGGTGCCTACAAATTGATATAATAGTAGGTTGGTGCCTACAAGATATTTCATATAAACAATTTTTATGGTTTTCTCCCATAATTATTTCCACATATATCTTGTGCTACTTGTTCAATTTATGATATTGATTTTTTATGATGTTTGACTAGATTTAAATAAGTAAAATTTTCACTATACTGATTCACCTCCCCTCTTAGTATAATTATGAATCCAACATGTGTTACAAGATATGAATACCTAGGGTTCGTGATGTAAACACTAGAGGAGATATGAAGATGAACACTAGTAGTATGGATGTTATTGAGTCTTAACACTTATGTGATGAAAGGCGGGAATATCTAGGGTTCATGTGATGTAAACCTTCAAGCAAGAGCAAAGAGAATTAGAGATAGTCACTAGTAATTTGATCATTAAGTCTTATTTATTAACTTGTCTGAAAATATTTATGCTTTTGTTAATTAAAAATATTATATTTAATCAAAATTGTCCCCATAATAAAGAAAATGTAAGATGACCTTACATCAAATGAAGAGGTTGTGAATGGAGGATTAAATATGAAAACTAAAGATAAAATGAAAGCTTAAATGGAATTCCCAATCGTTAGTTGTGAATGGAGGATTAAATATGGAAACTAAATATAGAATGAAAGCTTAAATGGAAGTCCCAATCATTGGTTGTGAATAGAGGATTAAATATGCAAACTAAAGATAAAATAAAATCTTAAATGGAAATCCCAACAATATTTTGTAAATTAAAAAGTAGAGGAGACCACCAGAATATCTCAACACTTTCTTTTAAAACCATAAAATAAAAATTGGATTAAAAAAATAATTGAGATGCATGTGGACAAGGTCTCCCTTTTTCTGCTACCAAAACCTTTGTTGCATCTAACTCATTATCCTCTAGTCTTGTGTTCACTCCTTTATCACATCGAAAACCCTTGCAAACATTGTGGGAGCAACATGCTTTTTTCACTCAGCCACGTTGAGCCCTGGAAGGCACCAGATGTCACAAAGTTTGGAGTGCAAAGTCCACAAATCATGAAGCCTTATATTCATTATGTAAGTTTAAAGGAATTCCAATCGTAATCAACTCCTTTACAGTTGCAGTAGTAGAGCGTAGGACACAACCATGAAATTTGTTGGGGATGATTCTAGTGAAACTTTGATCACACAGTTTCCCGCTCTTGGTTATCATTTCATTGGATACTGTATAAATTTGATAGAAATTGCAATTTCTCAATAATTATAATTGAATATCATGAGACACAATTCTACTCTACTGATCTATGGAATGAAATTCACAATTTAGAGCAACACGCATAGACATGCAATAAGAAAAACCACAAATACACAGTGATTTCTAGGGGAACACAAATGGGAAAAACCCCTCAAAGCTTCTTTGCATTAATCAATCAATTGAGCAACTATTAAAATTTCTAACTCTAACTCTGAGGTCAACCTACAAAGGAATAATTGTTCTCTTTCTCAATGAATAAGCTCTGGCCAACACTTAGCCAAATATTTTCTCACCAAGGCTCCTATTTCCTTGTGCAAATCCTGAGGAAATTAGTCCCTATTCTTTAGGAATTTCCTTAAAATTGATTGTGTAATTCCCAAGGATTTATCACTAATTGCATGCAACAATTGTACACTCAAGAATAGTCTATAATTTATGTTACACTGCCTTGTCATCTCCACTTAAGTTGAGGAAATAGAATTATCTACATGCACTAGAAATTTTGGGTTGATTGATCAGTTAACTGACAAATCTTTGAGTTAGACCGATGTCCCACTACACAATTGACCTTAAACTGACTCTATCAATAGTTAGAGGTCAATTACATGAATACAATTGAAAATAACTAAACTGGATTACTAAAATTTAGTAATCACGCATGCATAACTGAACTCCAAGCCCTCTAACTTGAATTTAATAAAACTGAGTGACAAGAGCCATGTCACACTAGTTAACTACCTCCAAGTTGTCTTGCTAATGTGGAAATTTCATTTACTCAATTTGACTAAGGCTAAAGTCAAATTTAGCCTTTATTGCTACATTTTTTCAACACTCCCTCTTAGAAAGAAAGGGAATTTCCACCACCCCTATCCTGCACCTATGGAATTTGAATTTACCTCTTGACAATGCCTTTATCAATATGTCGACATATTTCTCCTCAGTTAGAATGTACAGTAGTGACATAATTATCCTCTACACACAGTCTCGCAAATGATCATATTAGATATCAATGTTCTTGGACCTATCATGAAATATAAAATTCTTAGAGAGATTAATGCAACTATGATTATCACAATATATCATTGTCAGATCCATCTCCTAACTGAATAGTCCCATAAGTATTTTCCTCATCCATATTACTTCACATGTTGCTTGAGTTGCAGCCATGTATTCAGCCTATGTTGAGTTGAGCATCACATACCTCTACTTCCTATTGTACTAGGAAATAGTTGCAGACCCAACACTGAAGATATCACCTAATGTACTTTTCCTATCGGATGGACTTCCTACCCAATCTACAGCAGTGAAGCCTTGTAGCTTCACTCCCTTTGTTTGTCTATACCATAATCCATACTAGGTAGTGCCTCTAAGGTACTATAACACATGATTTGCTACCTTCCAATACAATTTGGTAGGCTTCACCATAGGATTTGGTTGAATGCATAGCACATGTCAGGTCATGTGTTCACAAGATACATTAGTGAACCCACAATCTTCTTGTAAATGGTAGCATCAAATTCCTCACCTGAAGAGGCATACTCCTTCCTCTAATTTGTAGCTAGAGGTGTTTCCATGGGCTTACAATTCTCCATGTGAAATATCTGAAGTATCTCATTAACATACTTCCTTAAGAAAAAAACAATTCACCATCACCCTACCATACTTCCAACCTGAGGAAGTAATGAATAAGGCCCATGTATTTCATCTCAAATTCCCTTGCAATATCCTCTTTACAAGAGCGAATCAGCTACTCATCACCTATCAATATTAAATCATCAACATATAAAACAAGAATAAGCAACTTACCATCTACCAAAATGTGATAGAGGTTAACATTTTCTTCGCTTTTGGTGAAGCCCAATCCTCTGAGATAATTGTCAATCTGAATGTACCATGCTTGGGGTGCCTATTTGAGACCGTACAATTCTCTCTTGAGTTTGCACACATCCAAATCTCGATCATATGTCTCAAATCATTCTAGATGCTCTATGTCAATCTCTTCCTCAATAACATTGTTGAGAAAGGTTGTCTTCACATCCATCTGGTGGATTTTCCACTCCATTTGTGCAGCCAATGCTAGAATGGATCTAATTGAGCAATATCTTGCAACGAGTGCAAACATTTCCTCATAGTCTACTCCCTCTATATGAAAAAATCCTTTGGCCACACATCTGGCCTTGTACTTCTTGATACTCCCATTCGTTGAATGCTTCACCTTGTAGATCCATCTTAAACAAACCATTTATTCCCCTTCTAGCCTCAGCGTCGCCTCCCATACACTGTTATTCATGATGGATTTGTGATCTTACACCATGGCATCAACCCAAATATTTTGACCAACTGTTTCCTCAAATTAGGAAAGGTTTGTCTCAATGAGCTCAGTCATGAGAGCCATGTACCCAGTGTACCTATCAAGTGACCTCCTATGCCTGCTATGAGATGTCGAGGCTCCCACTTTCTCCCATGCATCCTGCAACAATCTATCAACTTCTTTGGTTCTCTTTCTCCCCTCTCTATAGGATTATGGTTGAGTGGGTGCATCCACTTTGCCTCTTGTATGCTCCTTTGCATGTGGTTTCTCCACCACCTCTTGAAGCTCATCCGAAGACTCCTCCTTTGGAGCTAGAAACTCCTGCTCTGGTAGAGTACTCAACTCTAATTCCATAGAGCATCTCATGGCCTTGTCCTCATCAAACTTGACATCCCTCCTTACAACTGCCATCCTTAGTGAAGGAAAATACACCTAGTAATTGTGTGGAGTTTCGGTGTATCCTAAAAAAACTCACATCTTTGTTGTTGGCTCAAGTTTCTTCCTCGAATCCTTGGAGACATGAAAATAAACTGAAGCTCCAAAAATTTTGAAATGAGACACACCAGGCTTTCTCCCAAAGAAATCTTCCTCTTATGTGATCATGCCAAGTATTCTATGCGTACTCCGGTTCTGAAAGTAGATTCTGGTGTGGCATGCATATGCCCATAGATGCAATGGCAGCCCATGATCATGCAACATGGCCCTTTCTAATCCCATTATGCTCTTATTATTCCTCTAAGATACCCCATTATGTTGTGGCTTGTCGGGTGTTTCAGCTCTTTTTGAATACCTTCTTTCACATAGAAACCTTTGAAGTCTTCTTAAACAAATTCACCTCCATTGTTGCTCCTAAGAGCCTTCACCTTCTTCCCAGTCTCCTTCTCAACTAATTCCTTGAACTCAAAAATTTGGAGAAAAAATAATCCTTATTCCCCATGAAGAAGATCCAGCATTTTCAATAGAAATCATCAATAAAAATAACATATGATCTGGATCTGAATGATCCGAATGGAAATTCGCCCATGGTATTTACCCATGGTAATGATTTGAATGGAGATCCTCCCATGGTATTTACCCATGGTAATGATCCGAATGGAAATCCGCCCATGTTATTTTCCCACCCATGGTAATGTAACTAAAAAATGTTATAAATAATGAGCCTCTTTTTGTAAGAGGACAGATTCTCCAGCACAGTGTAGTTGCAACTACATTGTGCTGGAGAATCTATCCTCTTACAAAAACAGGCTCGTTATTTATAACATTTTTTAGTTACATTACCATGGGTAAATACCATGGGTGGATTTCCATTCGAATCATTCCTCCCTCCTTAGGAAGTAATGGTCCCCATTGCGTGAAGTTCCCTCCGAAGAATCTTTTGTCAAAGATGAGTTGTGGATGACCAAGTGTTGTCGAAGACAAGGGTTTTGCGTGGTTGACCCATAACCGAGGGTTTGTGGATGACCCATAACCATGATGCATGAAGATCCAAGGATAGAGATACCCTGTAATGCTTGTGAGCCAACTGTGATATTGACAGTGTGTGGCCAAGCAAATGGATTTCACTGGCAAGGGTTTTGCATGGCTGACCCATAACCATGATGCACGAAGAGTTGAGGATAGAGATACCCTGTAATGTTGGTGGGCCAACTGTGAGGTAGACAGTGTGTGGCTGAGTAGATGGACTTTGTTGGCAAAAGGTTTTGTGTGGTTGACCCATAAGCATGATGAACAAAAAGTCGAGGATAGAGATACCCTGTAATATTGGTGGGCCAACTGTGAGGTGGACAGTGTGGCGCTGAGAAAATGGACTTCATTGGCAAAGGGTTTTGTTTGGTTGACCGATAACCATAATGAATGAGGGTTTGAGGGTAGAGATACCCTATAATGAACCTCGATATCACTTTTTGATCTATCCGGTAGAGATCTAGTGGCTTATCTTTGTAAATTTTCAAAGGACCCTTTGCAATAAATGTATCAAGAAATCCAAGTGCCTTTGTTATGCTTAATTGGAACACCCTTTCTAGGTAAGCCATATAAGCTAAAGTTGGGTCCCCTCCATTTTCTGATACTCTTGATGCTAGCATGAGCTCACCATATGACTGCTCTATTTGTGCAACATTCAAGGGTCTTGACATAGCATACCTAGCCTTCTTTTTCAAGATGAATTGAAATTTCCATTTCCTCTCTAAATGGAAATAAATATATTTTCCCCACAAATCATCAAATGGTAATAGACTGAATTGGAGAACCAAGGGTCTTGACATAGCATACCTAGCCTTCTTTTTCAAGATGAATTGAAATTTCCATTTTCTCTCTAAATGGAAATAAATATATTTTCCCCACAAATCATCAAATGGTAATAGACTGAATTGGAAAACCAAGAAAGAAACTTTTGCTAATGTCAATATGCATGGGATTCTAATGGCAGTATAGTCCATATAACAACCGATGATCCTCGCTTGAGTCAATCCACTGAGTTTTGGTTTGATTCCAATGCCTTCGAAGTCCACGGCCTTGTTATAGCAGTGGACTCCGATTAATATATTGGCCTCATCAAAGTCAAGTTTCTTTGAAAGCCATGCAAAGACTACACCTTTGCAATCATCCACAATGACTTGTTCTATAGGTGACTCTAAGGCAGCATTCTTTGAAAGTGAGCTAAAATCTCTTGATGCCAAATGAATAGTAGCTTCAACAATAACATACTAGAAAACTGGCCTACAACATTCTCTTAGAGGATCAGCAGTCGTGAATGCATCCAACAATTTTCTTGTATTCACTATTTTCTCGAAGTCTACCAGAGTCTCCACAATATTTTTAATTTTCGAGATATTCACCTAACATCTCCCTGTGAGTACTAGATCAGGCGCACTGGGAAAATACGGATACATAGGTGGTGTAGGCACCATTGGCGGCAAGGCATGTGGGACTATAGACGGAGAAATTTGTATGGGAATGAAAAGGTCGTTTGGTTAATCATACAGCTTAACCAAATACATGCTAAAAGAGCCATAATTATGAGATTTCGGTGTTGCGCTTCCTTCCCCGGAGGTCATAAAACACCTCGAGAATAATACAAATGACAAAAGGAAGGCACCTTCGGGCATTCGACAGTCGTAGTCGTAGCCGTCGTCATCTTCGCCTTCCGCAGTCACCGAGGTCCAGATGTTCGCACCCTCTCCTTGTGATTTTTCCTGCATAATATTACTCCCTTAACAACATCTACGAAACGACCGCAGCATTTGACCAGCCAGCAGGCCCCTCGGGACTTGACAGAGCGTGTTTCTAACACGTGACATTGTGGCTCTCATTCCAGGCCATTGAAGGAACGTCAGACGTTGTGCATTCAAGTGCGTTTAGGACACCTTTTGGCAATGGTAACGACATCCACAAATCTGAGAATTGGTGGAGAGGATGAAATTTGGTATCATTAGATCAACACGATGAAATATCATTCAATTCAAACGCATATGTCGCTCCTCAACTCTCTGATCTATCTCCCACACATCTCATTTCCTTCATGTAATTTCCTAAAATCTTTCAACCTCATTATTATCATCTCGTATATGAGTGCCCGAGTGGGCGTTTTTATAATAATTGAGTATAGGAAAGCGTGAATTGTTTGTATATCCTTGGAGAGACTCAAACATACAACTAGGGAGATGTTCATGATGACAAAGGTATGGAGGATATAATGATGTAGATGTGGTCCAACAGTTGGATAACTACTACACTGGCTCCCATGAACTCCTTAGTCCTCCTAATTTTGGGTTGTTATTAATGAAATATAAAGTATTGTTGGCCTAGCCTAAGATAGCATGGGGCGATGCTCCTGGTGTTTGCTAGCAGGATTGGAATGGTCTCTGTTGAAAGGGTAGAATGCCCCCAACTGAATCGACCACCTCCAGAGCTCCGCCGTGGTTTCGGCATAGAAGCTCCAGATGTCAATGCCCACCATGGGAACCCCGAACATTCCGAAGTTGAGTATGGTGGAGATAGAGTAGCATAGATCCTCCCATTTATTCCTTATTGAATCTAAATCTGGCAAAACTTTGGAGACCTAGATAGCTGAGAGCATAATGTGGAATGCTAGTCAGAGAGTACTAATCCTCCACAGAATGAGAAAATAGGAATATGATAATGATAAGGAAGTGGAGGAGTTTCTAAATAGTGGATAATGCCTTTGAATCCTCCAACCCAACAAATAGGAATGCCATGAGAGCTTGAATGAGGAATCCTTGCTATAAAAATCCCAGATGCCATGGATTCATAACCTGCTCTGATACCACTGATCTGATCTTGGGGAGGGCCCCAAGATCTGAGTAATTGTCACACCAAGAAAAGAACAAAGGTAACCCAAACCAGAAAATCAATCATGAACTAACTTTTATTAGATCAGAAAATGATAGTTGCAACTACATTGTGTTGGAGAATCTGTCCTCTTACAAAAAGAGGCATGTTATTTATAACATTTTTCAGTTACATTACCATGGGTAAGTACCATGGGGGGAAAATACCATGGGCGTATTTACATTTGAATCATTACCATGGGTTAATACCATGGGCGGATTTCCATTCAAATCATTACCATGGGTGGATTTCCATTTGGATCAACATAGTACTTATGTTTTATTGTTGAGGTTGTAGAAAAGGGTACACAAACATCATAGTGCACTCACTCCAAGATTGCATCTTCTCTTCTCTTTCATCCATGGAGTGTGGATTTGACATATTTCCCCAATATGCACCCTTTGCAGACATCTTGCTGGTCAAGGGAGCCTTTAGGAAGGACAGTGATAATTTGTTGCATGATCTTTAAGGCACCATGGTGTAGATGACCCAATATCATGTGCCAGATTTCTCCAACATATATACTCTGCACTTTATCATCCTTGCTTCTCAATGTAACGCAATCTCCCACCTCGAGTTTGTATAGGTTCTTCAATCGAACCCTGATATGCTTCACTTTCTCTATAGGTATGTGTCTTTGAAAGGCTTTCCCTTTGCTAAAAATAGCATCATACCCATGATCCTCCAAAACTACTATAGAGATTAGGTCCTTTTTCAGCTTTGGTACAAGCATAACATCTTTGAGGTGAAGAGGAAAGGCTTTATCGCTTTCAAAGGTGACGGTACCAATTCCTATAGCACTGTACTTCCCATCATCCTCGATTTTGATATGCATCTGGATATCCTTCTCCTCCATGATACTAAAAAAATCCTTCCACCCTATCATATGGAACGAGGCACTAGAATCAAGGTACCACACATTCCCCATAACTATGTTGGCCATGCATTCTATTAGGGTGAATTATAATTCGAATTGTGAAGCCAATGCTTCACCCGCTACTCCTCCTACAAGCTTCTTCGTAGACTTCTTGTGCATACATTTTGTTGCATATTGCCTGAACTCGTGGCAATGGAAGCACTTGATCTTGCTCAAGTATTTCTTATTTCCATTATTTTGTCTGGATTCGTGCTTCCTTTGTTTCTTCTTACCTTTTCCCTTATTCCCATTTCCAACCAAGGAAAATTTTTCTTCATCTTGTGCTCTAGCTGAAGTTCCATCTTTGGTATTTCTCATGAACTCTTCTTGAACAAAATTGGACCACAACCTTTCCCAATTCGATAATTTTTCCCTTCCATTCACAAAGTCCTAGTAGTTGTGCCAAGATTTTGGAAGGCCTAGAAGAGCTCGGCTCACCAGGTCATATTCTGCAACATTCACCCCAACCCCTCCAAGATCATCCTGAACTTGTGTAAATCTTGGGAGATATTGTTGAATAGTATCATTCTTCTATATTCTTATTTTTTGAAGTTTGTCTTATAGGGTCAATTTTATATGGTCACTGCTATTTTCGAACAGCTCAGTCAGTTTCTTCCACATAGAAAATGGTGCCTCTTTCCCATGGATATTTGAGACTGCATGGTCCCATACACCTTCCAGAAAAAATCTCTTGCCCTTTGCAACATCCTTCTTCCATTGGGCTAGTTTTTGTGCATCTAACTGTTGGGGTTTTGCAATATCAATTTTAATATATTCTAACACATCATTTCCATCAAGAACTACTTCCATTTGATCCTTCCAAACTATGAAATTTGAGCTACCCTCAAGGGAATACTCCAATCTCAGTCCGTTGAATGACATTCTCCCAATCCTGAAGAAAAATTGTTGCAAGAAGTCTGCAAATTCAAAATTCTTGAGAGACAAGTTCGAAATATTGGTTCTAATATGAATTCAAGGCTCTGATACCATGTATAAATTTGATATAAATTACAAATGCACAAGAATTCTAACTGAAAATCATGAGACATAATTCTACCCTACTGATTTGCGAAATGAAATTCACAATTTAGAACAACATTCATAGACATACAATAAGAAAAACCAAAAATACATAGTGATTTCTAAGGGAACCCAACTGGGAAAAACCCCTCAAAGCCTCTTTGCATTAATGAATGAATTGAAAAACTATTACAATTGCTAGCTCCAGCTCTGAGCTCAACCCACAAAATAATAATTGTTCTCCTACTCAGTAAACAAGATCTAGCCAACACTTAGCCAAATATTTGCTCGCCAAGGCTCCTATTTCCTTACACAAATCCTAAGGAAATTATTCCCTATTCTCTAGTAATTTCCTCCAAATTTATTGTGCAATTCCCAAGGATTCATCATTGATTGCATGCAACACTTATACACTCAAGACTAGTCTACAATTGATGTTACACTACCTTTTCATCTCCACTTCAGGCGAGGAACTCAAATTCTCTGCATGCACTATCTATTTTGGTCTGATTGATTAGTAACTGATAGATCTCTCAATTAGACTATTGTCTCACTCCATAATTGACCTTCAATTGACTCTATCAATAGTTAGAGGTTAGTTAACTAAATACAACTGGAAATAACTGAACTAGATTACTAAAATTTATCAATCACACATGCGTAACTGAACTCCAAGCCCTGTAACTAGAATTTACTGAGCTAACTGAGTGACAACAACCATGTCACACTAGTTAACTACCTCCAATTTTTCGTGCTGATGTGGAAATTTGATTTACTCAATTTGATTAAGGCTAAAGTGAAATTAAACCTTTCTTGCTACATTTTTTCAATAGATACCTCGACCATCCAACCATCCCCATCAGAGCTTCCATTCTTATGCCAACTTCTCAACACCTCTAAGACTAATTGATGTCATGGATATTTCTTTGTCAATTGAGGGGCAAGATTTTAAGGTCACTATGTATTCTCCATTTTTGAGATCCAAATCATTGGTTCAAGTCTTAGAAGAGGTCGGATGCCCCAGTCGTCATCATCAAGAAATTTGGTTGTCTATTTCGATCAGTAGAAGCCACTATCCACCCATGTACATTTGTGTGTAGCAAAGTAATCTATGAATAAGAAGCTATACATAGAACAACCCCCTTCACATTGTTTGGAATGATCTTTTATATAATGTGCTCAATTGCTTGGACTTTTAACTACTTCTAAACTGTGTAACAAGCCATTGGTTTTATTGTGTTGAGATTCTAAATGTTGGTTGCAATATGTATGTATTAATAATAATTGAGTTGGTACAAGGGCCTTGTTTTTGAAAATTTAGTTGAAGACAAGTATTTTGAGTGTAAAAAAAACCAAAACAGACAACACACATGGAGTTACCAATAGCACATAGTTACCAACAACGCACTGTGAACCTTACGTCCACAGTTCAACCTCCCTGGCCTAGAATCAATTTTGATCGATACCTTGTGATTATCACTAGGAAGGCAAGTAGTGACTTTTACTCTTTTTCTTCTTCTTTTTCTTTTTTTTGTGTTGTTTTTGTAAATTGAAAATGCATTCTTTCAACTCTATTCTTGGTGTGGTGTTGATTAGTAAGGAGAACTATCTGAAGTGGTCTAGAAAGATAAAAAAAAAAAAAAAATCTTTTTTTTTTTAAATATTTATGGGATGGTATCTAGGAAGGAGAGATTGAGGAAGAAATTAAAGGAGAGGTGTGGTGGAAGCACAATGGACTTACAATGCCTACATCAACCAAGGAGCTTGCTAGTTGGAAGAAAAAAGACAAGAAATCTTATGCCCTAATTTTTGTGACAATAAGTGAAGAAGCGAGCCACCATATAGTTCAAATTAATGATTTGTATGGAGCCTTAAACAAGTTAAAGGACTTGTATGACTCTCACTTAGAACTGGAACGTGTACAATTATTGGTGAAGTTCTTCAACCTAGATTTGAAGGATGATTATCCCATGACTTTAGCCCTTGATATTAAAACTAGCATGCATGAAATAGATGTGGCTAGAGTGAAGGTAGGCATTCCTCTCATAGCCTTAATCAAGGCCATATACCCTACGTACTCTTACTATCTTAAATCCTTAGAAGTTGGTGACCAAATGAAGTTCATCACATTTGGCTCTCTAGTAGAAAAAGTTCCAGAGCATGAGAAATATTTTGAAAGGAATAAGATACCCCATCCCATTGAAGAAATCATATGCCTTCCTTAGAAATGTAAGAACTAATCAAATGACTCTTATGGAGGATAAGGAAGTAAAATAATAAAGATATATGATCTTTATTATGAGCACCGTGGCTGAAATGCACATGAGGTGAATATATGCAAAAGCCTTCGGTTGAAGATAAACACAAGCAAGGATAGAAAGAAGATAGAGAAAAATTATATATTTGGTGAGTGATAAATTATACGAATATACTCAATACATTGTTTCCCATTGCAATATTTGATCTTAATCTTAGGGGGGCTTATAAGCTAAGCTCGGATGTATAAGTCATAACATTATATTTTTTATGTAAAGGGGAACTTAATCGACATGTAGCTAATGGATTCAACCTTAACCAAATTTGAATACGTCAAAAAGACATCTTATAAAAAGGAAATAGGAAGAGAGTGAAGTTGGAGAAGAAGAAGAATTCCATTAAGAAGAACCATTACATGCAATAAGGCTAATTTTGGGACCTCTCCTTCTCCGCCTTCACTCTCTTCCTATTGCCTTCTTATAAGATGTCTTGTTGACGGATTCAAATTTGGTTAGGGTTGAACCCATCAGCTACATGTCGATTAAGTTCCCTTTTACATAAAAATATGATGTTATGACTTATACATCCGAACTTAGGTTATAATCCCCTCTAAGATTTGAATCAATCCTCCCCTAATAGAGAATGATGGTCCCCATCATTCAAAATGCTAAAGAAAAAAGAGGGACCCCATTATGCTTAATGTGCCATAATTATTACAATATGCCATGATCTAATGAAGAGAAGGGTTTTGTGTGGTTAAGCTATAATCGTGGGTTTGTGGATGACCCAAAACCATGGTTTTCCTTTCTTTTGATTTTTTCTAGCAATATACCTCTTGTTGCAACTTTGTTGATAACTTCTGCTACAAGTGATTAAATAAAATTTTGTCGAAGACCCATTTGAGTTATTGAAGAGATATTTCCATTGATATAATACATTTGCACATTGATGGCCAGTGGAGTGGGAAAATGATTCCTAAAACTCATGGTATGCATGGTCGTGCAAGGTTACAGAAATGTGTAACTTCAATTGCTCATATCTCTCAATATGGGAAATGAAATCAAATTCCGTAAAAATAACATTTGATATAATAGAAAATGCCTTCAAATGAGCTACTTTTCACCTTATGAAATGATTTTTAGAGGCATTAGCACCTTCATTAAGTTTTCTTAAAAATGATGCTCTGCTTTTCATCCATCATTGTGCTTCTATGGCAACCATACCACCATGGGCAAGTTGAGAAATGCTCTAAATGAGGTTGTCCAAGCTTCTATTTGTTGCATACAATTTTTTTTAAGATATGGCATGGTTGTATAAATCTACAATAACAACAAATGTGATAATAACAAGTGCAAAGGGCCACAAAGGATGCCAAGGATTTGTAAAGCAACATGGGTCATTGTAGAGGTCATGGAACCTCCATTTTCCATACCAATGGATGTAATGAATCCATGTAAAATTCTCCTAAAATGGTGAATGAATAAACAAGGGTGAAAAACGCTATAATGTTTGTGTGCCAACTGTGATACTTACATTGTATGGCCAAGCAATTGGACTCCAAAAGTGCCAAAAGGAGGTTGGAGATTGTTGCATAACTTTGAAACTGAAATATGCTCCAAACCCTCATTCCTATGGAGATGTAACCTGCTTTGATACCACTTATCCGGATCTTGGGGACTAAGATCTAGGAGCCAAGAATGTAGAGAGAGGAGGAGAGAAAACATACAGATCTGACATGAAACTAATCACAAGAACATTGATGAAAATACAAGAACTAAAATATATCACAAAAATATGAAGAGAGAGATAGCCAGAATTGGAGAAGAAGAGTAATTCCATTAAGAAGAACCATTACATGCAATGAAGCAAATTTTGGGGCCTCTCCTTCTCCACCTTCACTCTCTTCCTATTGCCTTCCTATAAGATGTATTGTTGACAAATTTTACTTTGGTTAGGGTTGAACCCATCAATTACATGTTGATTAAGTTCCCTTTTACATAAAAATATGGTGTGATGACTTATACATATGAACTTAGGTTATAATCCCCCCCCAATATTTAGATCAATATTGGAGTACATGATTCAAATATATAGCTAGAGCCTTATTCCATCAACACAATTTGATTTGTCATCATCCTTAAACCATCATTTAATATAAGACTTAGGGATTTTGCTAAACATCATTTGGTGGTTATCTTTCAGCTATCATTTAGTAGAAGACATCAGCTTCTACTAGCCATCTAATTTGTGGTCATCCCAAAACCACTCAATTCAGAGATCATATTCAACAATTGGCAATTTTCGTTCGTCTCTTTACTCAGACTCACAAACACGCCCTTGGATTGAGAGGGGGATGTTAGACACCTAATCTTTAATGAAAAATCAATGAAGCTTGGAGTTATTCCTTTGTCTAATGTTGAACATAAACTAAAAATTAAAAATTAAATAAAATAGAATCCCTAAACTATAAAATTTCAAAGAATATACATACAAACTAATAATACAATGCAAGAAGTGTAATTATTAAATAAAAATTTTACAAGCAACTACTCAAATCATAATTAGATAAATAAACATTTATTTTATGAGTAATGTATTCTTGGAATTCATTACCATAAAAATTTCAAAAGAATTAAATCATAAAATAATAAATATTAACAAATATTAAATTAGATTAAATTTCCTTTTAACCATGAGGGATGAAGCTAAACCAATCTAGAGATTTGAACTTCCCAAACTCTAAAATTGAGAACAAATGGATAGTCGCAAAAAGGACAATAGTTAAAAATGACTACCAAATAACCACTTATATTCCACTACATGAATCACGTTGAAAGAATCAAAGTAGAGGACAACTTGGTCTCTATCATACACATAATGGATTTTCATAATCATACACATAATATATTTTCATATTAAAGTCCATGTTTAAGATGATAAGCATTGTTAAAAATATTCTTGAAGTGGTAGAAGCATTATGTTACCTTCAAAATAGTAAGTCATATGATGTAAGTTGTTGAAATCCATAACAAACTATGAATAGTAAGTAGGAAGTATATATTTATGGTGCTTAATTATGGTTGTGTTGAATTTTAGGGGTGTATATATTTAATGTTGGCCAGATTGATATCATAATCAAACGGCTTGTTAAAGGGTTTGGTTAAAAACTCATTTCATTTGTTCATTTAAGAATGAAATTATTTTATCCGAATGCGGTGTTGGAAAGCATTCCCAAGGAGGGAGGGAGGGGAGAAGTCCTACCACCCTGCCATCACTTTAGGAATTAAAGAGGAGATGTCATAGCCAACCAACCCCATGCACTCACACGTATTTACAAGTTATGATGATGTATAGCATTAAACTAGAAACTTCCACTACCATCGCGTCTTCCTAGTACAGCTGGAGTTTCTCTGTTATTCTCTAGAGCCTTCGCCACAACATCGGGTTACTTATGGGATATTTCATCCCCTACTTCCACAATTGTGGTACGCCTATTAAGGAGGTCTAGCCTTCCAACTATCATTCTTTATAGTTGTTTGGACACTTTACAAACTTCAACTGTATGTAAGGGTTAATGTAGTTGTTTTGACGATTCGCTGGTGGGAGGGTTGGTACTGGGATTCCATTGAGGTCTTCTAAAACACGCTTATAGCAGGCCCACTGATCAAATTGTCAACCTCTGACTCCTCTAGCTGGTATTGTAATTATAGTGTTATGGTTTTGGTTTTTTGGTCTAAGAAATTGGTGTTATCCCCCTCGGCAGAGACATCAACCTACTATATCTTGTGGGGAGATTACTTGTATATTATTAAGCTTAAGGAGGACCCTCTATTTCCTAATGTTGTTCCCTACTCATATCTACATTTTCCCTGGTGTTGATGGCCAAAACTGACTACATCAACATTTGGGAATATACCCAGTCAAAGCCCCAAATTAGACTCTTTTCCATTAAAATTGGTGGTTCCGACTGTGTTGTAGCAGCTACAACCACCCTCTAAAAATTTTCCTTAGCTTCGTTTTGTAGCCTCCCTACCAACCATCCTCAACAGCATGTCTTGCACTATCAAGTACATGAGCTTCATTGGTTTTTCAGCAGCTTGCCATCTTATGCATGATTGTCTGTTTCACTCCCCTCACAGGCTGCCATCCCGGAATTGGGTTAGTGACTAACTGAGTATCTCCCTTAGAAAATTGTGCAATTCTAGAGGGGAACCAGCCTTCCCTCCAGAAAATGCCCAAATCTGACTGGCAATATTCTGGGCTCAGAAATTGCGCAATCCTGTCATACATCCTTCCCCTAGAAAATTGCGCAATCTGACCCAGTAGTGCAACTCAACCCAGAAATTGCACAATTCTAGGCAGGAGTCAGTTGCTCCTCCCAGAAATTGCGTAATTATAGGCAGCAGTCAGTTGCTCCTCCCAGAAATTACGCAATCCCTCTAGACAGCCGACCCAGCTTCCTCCCAGAAATTGCGCAAAAATCCCTCTCAGTCAAGCAGGTTATGACATGTGCCTTCAGGTTGACGATTCCCTCCGGGACCGAGAAAACTTGACTTGCATGCATGGGTTGCTTTTTCCCGAAATAGAAAAATCTACATGCAAAAAACATCCCTAGATTTTAGGGAGCTATTTTTAGCAGCTGGAGGTTACATGCAAAGATTGTTTTAGAAACTTTCCTCTAAGTGTCGCTTTTCCTAGATTTGTGGCATGCACGTCATGAGCCTCAAACTTATTTATTCAATGCTTAAGAGCTCATTCTTCACATCAATCTTGGATCTATGAAATCCCACAGCACATCCATGATTCCTCGACACATCCAGCTCAGTTATTTCCGAGTAAGTCCACTTAAATTGTCTTTTGTAGCATTTATGTCACTTTTTCTATCTTAGCTTGTGTGAGTGTTGTCTACTTGATTTCTGTGAATGATTTTTGTCGTTTGCATGCATGTTAGCATGTACAAGCACCGTTTCAGTTTTTGTTAGCTTATCGCATGTATGACATTGTTTTGCATGAACGATCGTTGATTTGGCAACTCGTTTCACACACATGCATGTTGTTCTATTTTTTGAATCTTGCATTCATTGTTTGCATGCATGATCATTCACCTCTTCTTACTCTCAGTTTTTCCATGCATTCACATCTTCATTTGCTTTCAGTTTCCCATTAGTGGGTCTGGACAACCTTGGTCTGGACTCTGCCTCACCTGGACACCATTACGTGATTCTGAAGGAAGGCTTTGCCTTCCTCCCAGAAAATGAGCAATTATAGCCAGCCACTACCCTCCAGTATTTCCTTGTGCAAGTCTGAGAGGAAGTGATAGTTGGTGCAGAAAATTGTGGAATGCAATCCTTAGGCCTGCATCACTTGCTAGTTAAAATTGCACAATCTCAGCACGCAACAGGCCAGTCTAGATTGCGCATTGCGCAATTCCAGTAGTCAACCATCCTCCCAACAGTTTGGAATGCCTTTTGTACATTTCATATATTCAGTCTCCCGGCCTCCCAGTGAAAATTGTGCAATCCTTGCCAATCAGTCCCCAGGTATGTTGCATGCCATCCCTCAAGTTTTCTTTGTTTTTAACTGACATATTTCTTGCCATGCATGTCACCATGTCTCCAGATATATCAGGTGTTTATTCATCTCTCAGCGATTTAGGATCAATGGTCTCCAAGAGAGAAGGGTCAAAGGACATCGACAGAAGCGCAACTGGAGCAACAGTTGAGCGAGTGTTTATGAGTTTGTCGATTTATGAAGACACCAAGCTGATCGTAGACAAAGACATCAAGCTGAAATGGAAAGAGGTCAATGATGCATTCTCATACACATTTAGGAAAGATCTCGAAGACCGCAAAGTCTATGTGAGCATTCACAAATCCATATTGTACCAAATTGCATATAGGTATCCCGTGTTCCCATGCGCGGACATGATACATTGGATCATCTCGCACACTGATCCCGAGACGATGACATTGAGTAGTGTCAGTGGGACAGAGATTTCTACCTTAAAGGCCTAGTATTATCAGCAAATGCACCACTTGTCGAAGCTAATGATCACCATGGAGACACCCTTCAGCATACCCAGCAGCAATGCCAACTCCAGGGATGTCTTGAAAAATTCGGTGAAGGAGACTGCCAAATTCAAGATGACACCCAACCAGATTTACAAGATGAAGATATTGTGGAAGGCATATTAGTACTTGGTCATCTTTTCATGTCACGTGTATGGCCAAGAGAGCACTGAGGCCTTCTCGTAGAGTTGGGTGATCGCGTTTGGACTAACTAGCCAGTGAAGGCAAAGCATGCAACTGCTCCGACATGTTGGCTCACAGGCTAAAGGAACAGGTAACAGGAGCTCGGCACCCACCCAAAGGTCAACAAGCAGAAATCTACATGTTCGCCTACATGTTGGATGCAATCTATGCCCATCAGGAGTTCTCGGGCTTAAAGTGGGCATGGACACCAGCGAAAACTTCTGTCAATACTTATTGTAAATTGTTTTTCGAATGCAACTTTAGAGGGGTTATCACACAGCTATCGATCGTTTTTTCACCATAGTGTATAATATGATATTTGAGCAGGATCCACCTTGCATGTCGAAGGAAGCCATGGAGGAATTGATCAACATAGTGGATTGGTATGCCTCATCGTTCGGCACCTTCATGCGGATATACAACACGTAGAAGCCTCTGCATGTTTTGCTGAAGTTTTCCATAGACAAGCTCGTCATGCAAGAAGTGTCATACCACATCTCGGCAGGACTGTTAGCTAGGCTGCCCCAAAAGAAGAAGGCACCTTGGCCCACTCTTCCATCGCAGATCGGGTTGTACGAGATACATAATCTCAAGCATGCAGATGTTGAAACAGAGGAGATCAAGAAATATCATTTTGACACCCGAAGCTATAATCCGTATGACCCACATTATTTGGTGAAGGATCACTACGTGAGAGTACAGTTTCTATGGATCCACAGGGCATGTAATTGGGTGGAGGAAGACCCATGTAGATATTGTTACAGCTTCTCTAGGCCCAATGAACTGGTTGACATAGCTGTGGAATGGTTAGCGAATCAGTGTGAAGCAGCATCTAGGAGAGCACCAGCAGTAGCACCAGCAGAGGTAAACATATCGCCGCGCGACAAAGGCAAGAGAAATATTGTCAACAACACAGAGGCAGAATAAAGATACAAGTTCAGAGCAGACCCACTTCTGCATAAAGAAAATTTGGAAATAGAGGCGAAGAGGCAATAATGTGACAGGAGGACCATGCAAAGGTAGAGAGAAAAACATAGGATGGAGGAAACAGTGAAGGAGTTGCATGAGTTGAAGGAGCAACTCCGGAAGGAATAGGAGTTGCGTAGATAGGAGAAGAAAGCACAACAAGGATAGGAACAACAAGGGGTGCAACATGTACAGACAGATGAAACTATGCCCATATAGGTATTAGACTCATCCGAGCAACTGGCGCAAATCAGACAGGGTGAGTAGTCGTAGGAGCAAGACTTTGCTCAAGAGATTGAACAAGCACTTGAGCGAATGGATACAGACATGGAGCAACAAGAGTTAGAGAAAGACATTGACCTCATGCCTTACCATCAATATGTCAATCCACCAACTTCACTAGATCTGGAAGCAGAGCAAGTCCCAATCGACCAAGGAGATATTGAGATCCTTGGAGACAATCCGGAAGGAGAGATGCACAACATATCATTCAATGAGTTGCAGCATAGAGTTGTGAAATCACACAGAATGTCCACTCCGAATGACAACACATCTCTTACATAGTTTGAAGAATGAATTATTGTGTCTGACGTGCACAAGCATCCAACAACATTGGCCAATGCTACTAGAGCATATGCCAAAGCCACTAGCTTGAGTGTTCTCTTCTTGATAGTTGTTACAAGCGAATGGCTAAGGAGTTATACACGGCCAAGCAGGGAGGAGAATTGGTTACGTCATCCGCCCGAGCAGAGATGAAGAAGGCGATACTGGATGAAGTATCGTCCCTTGAGACATTCATGCGAGCATTGTATTCCAAGTTTGGTACCGTGCATAAGGCAGTTGTCCATCTCAACGGTTGGCAGCAGCGATGTGCTAGGAGAGCATGTATCTTGTCAAACATGCATACTTTTGTTGACTACATGCAAACATGGAAAATGATATACAAGGGAGCCCCATTACACTTGCCCAAGATGATGAAGCCCAGAGCAGTCGAGCTGAAGGCACGCATCCGGAGTCAAATCCGGAACTATGAAGAACTCCTGCATCTCATCACTAGTTTGCAGGCTTCCCATGCACGGGTATTCAAAAGCATGGATGTTTTTGTGTGTGCACATGTGATCCCATCTATTGGGACACTCACCGAGGCAAATACAAAGGCACAAGTATGACTGGAGCTTGACTCGTACTTTGACAAGTTGATGCGCATAGACACCAACGCAGACTTAGCAATCAGTGCAGACACCATGCATCAGTATGTCACTGGTCTGGATGCACTCAAGACAATTATGCGCATGTTATTAGATGAGTTGGACAGAGGAGCGAGAGTAGTGTACTTGGATGCTATAGAGGCAAGAGTTCATTTCCAAAAATATGTTACCACAGAGTACACAGACACCATCGTGGACTACCGAGCTTGGCATCAATTTGCCACCATCGACCATCATGAGGATGTCGAAGAGTTGGTCTTCCCACAGTTTTCCGAGTCATAGTGATGTCTTGCATGGCTTGCTCAAGCCTATTTTGTCTTACATGGGTACATGTGAGGATTTTATGTAACGTCTTGTCAAGTGGAAGTTCAAGTGTCGATAGTTGAATGTAACAGTCATAGAGTAGTTGAAGAGTCATGAGGGTAGATGAACAGTCACAAAGGGGAATGTCAAGGGTAACCCCACCCTTTGCTATATATAGTCCCTCATAACTCATTGTAGAGGCTTTTGGTCAGCCAAGATTCCGATAGGATTATATTAGAGAAAGCTTGGAGAGTGTTGTGATGAGCCTTCGCTTCTCCATAGTGCAGAGGTAGTACATCTCTTTAGAGGAGCAGGCGGCAGTGACTGTAATGTTCCGCTAGCAGGACTAGTGGTTGGTCATGGTTGTACTATATGATTGGAACTTTCACTTCTTAATATAACACAGCCAGCACATTTCATGCATATGTTGTTATTGTATTTTAGCTAACTTGTTTACTCTAATTATATATGTATATGTTTGCTTACTCATGCATGTATAGACTTTAATTCTTTAAACATTAAAAGTGATAATGCTAGAATCAATGAGGACACATACATGGAAAATTCCTTAAAGATAAAGTGTACACATAATGGATAGAAGTACCTGTACTGTTGACAAACTTTGCATGTTGGAATTTATATTAGTTCATATTATAATAAAGAAAAAATTAAGTACATAAGTTCAACAAAAGCCTTGCTTTTTCCAAAAATTCATAACCCTTTTATATCAGTTCGAGAACATAATTTATGAAGTCTTTACAAAAAAAATGTAGAGTTTCTCTTCCTAGAAATTCTAAAATAAAACATAAAAAAATTAACATAAAAAGAAATTTGTTGCAACAACTCTCAGCTAGTTGAGGATGAGCCAATCATTTTTTTCCATAATTTTTTAATGTCTAGAAGCATCACCAACTCTGGAGGGGAACGAGACTTGATTTGCATCTGGTTGCTAAAGATAGCCCCTCACAATGATGGCAAAATCTGAATGGAGATGTTGGTAAGTGACTTTAAAACAAACCAATTAGTGTGAGGTTTGACCAAAAAATTCCAATTGGATTCAAGATAAACTTTAGTCAATTGGTTAATAATTTTAGTGAATTTGGCCCTCTGTTCAAGCAAATTCTTGAGCAAGCTTTCAACATCTGGCAGGGAATGTTTTGGATAGTTGGAGGCAATATTTTCTTCATGTAAGGAACCATTAATAGCTTCAACTAAGGCATTTTACAATTCAGAACATCATTAATGGGTTTTTTAACTAATCATATCTTGGTTTTCCATCCTCTGAAAATGATTGTTTTATGCATTTCATAAATTTTGGGAAAGTCGGATTTCTTCCCTTCAACATTGTTTTGTCACTTCAACATTTCATTGAGATCCTTCTTGACTTCATCATAATATTATATCATGTCTAATAACTCATCAGTCGGAGTATTTCCCAATTTTCATTATTCCTGAATCAAACTCAATTTCTCACAAAATAGTTTTTGTTGCCTCTATAGTTGTACATTTAAATCATGGGCTTCCTGTTTGAAATTCTTCAGTTGAAGGGTCCCGAACTGTAATTGTTTTATTTTTTGTTGAGACTCATAGTTGTTTATCTTTTTCCTTGATCTCCTCTGCATGTTGAATTTGAAAAGTATTGAACTGCTTTTGTAGTTGTGTCAGTTGAATCTCCTTTTGATCTAATTGAGCTTGTCATTGTGATCTCAATTGTTCTTCCTTATTGATGAATTCTTGTTCCATAGTGGAAATTTTGTAATCCTTCTCCCTTAGCAATTCTCATACTTTAATCGCTTTGTCCATGGTGACAGAAGCATATGCACCTGCGAATTGTGTTAACTTTCCAAGTTCATTAGCAAAGGCAGCTGAAGTACCATTCCAGAGAACTTCCAGAGGAGCATCTTGTGAAATTTTCCCTGGTACTAAGCCTATGAATCATCTATATTCTTTTTCTTCCTTCCTCTTTTTACCACTGCTTTGTGCATAGGGTTGTGTGTAAGGATCTCTTCAATGTTGAGAAAGATCTCTGAAGTAGGATTGACTAGAATAATATCTACTTCAGGATCGGTAACAAATGTTGTCTTGTCGGTTGTATATTTCTCGGGCATGGTGTAGTGATGAGAAGAGGGATTATTTAATGGAGTTTGTTGTTGAAAAATAAATTCTCCCTCTAGGATTCCTTTCCCTTGTTCACCTTGCTTATACTATTTCAAGGACTAATGAAATTGATCCCAGACATGTTCCATGCTTGGGTCTATTGTATGCATCTCCCCTCCAGGATTTGAAGAACTAGTTGTAGTTATTTTTTGTTGTTGGGGATGAACCATTGGTTGGGAGGAATTCTCTTGTTGAATAGATGTTGTAGTGTCCTTTAAAGATACTTGTTTTTGTGTAGGAATCTACAACAAATATAATGGCGGGGGGGCAGTCTTGCATTTCTAAAAGTGAGGAATTGTTCTTGCTCCTAAACTGATAAGTTTTCATCCACCCTCTTCAAAAATGAATTATAAGAATATGCTTCGGTGAATAAGCCATCAAACTTATTTTCTTCGTTGAGGAATCTTATAATACCAGATGTTAGGGCCACTTGTTTCACGACTCCATATGGATCATAAGGCCTAGTCAGAATGGTGGCTGACTTTAATAACTCAATAGGATTCAGATATTTTTTATCGTGTCCATAATTTTCCAAAGAGAAGATTCCAAAAGGTAGAGGGAATTGAGGCCAAACCTTCTTGTTGGAGTCTTTCAAGGCTTTGGTAATCCCATGACCAACTGTTTGGTATGCTACTTCCTTGCATAGCAGCTTATCTGGAACATAAAGTGGCAAGACATGTGGGTGTGCATAGCTGCCCAAGACTCTAATATATGTAAATGACTCTTCACCAAACCAATTCCCAATTTTCTTAAGGTTTTCCATAGCTTCTTGAGACATCCTTGGGGATTTGGTTTCAAATATAACTTCATAAATTGGGATCATGACCTTGTGACAAATATGATAAAAATGACCAAAATAATTAGTCTCCCAAAGTACATTGTGATAAATATGAATTGGTGAGGGGTCAGAGATGGTCCACTTCCATCCCATGGCTGGAAAATCAAGAGAATAACAAAGAGAGTCCATGATGTAGGATGACATATAAAATGGAGGGATTTTATTCTCTAAAACATTGCGGGTAGAACGAAAAGCCAAAATGTGTTTGGCCAAATTGTTGGATAGTATAGTGGGAATTCAAAGACATTTGGATATGTGTGTAATCTACAAAGCATGGTAGCAACTTGACTAAAAGGAGAAGCGAGTGAATCTATAGAGTACTTACCATCTTCTTTTTGTGTTTGTTTGGGTCACTCCTCCATTATTTAATAGAATCAGTTGGATCCCCGTGCTTTTTAAAGAATTCCTCCACATACTTTTTGTTGTAGATGCATTGAGGGTCTGGCAAGTGATACATCTCCTAAAAGGATTTTGTTATGAATAAACCAATTGTGGTGCCTTTCTGAGTGTGGAACTTCCTTTTTGTAATGTTTACCATTTCAACAACCCATCTAACATATATATATATATATATATATATATATATATATATATATATATAGGGAAAAATCTGAGGCCTCACACCAATTCTATGCAAGAAAGAGTTGGTCGCATCCTATGGAGTTGCCTCTAAAGTTGGGGTATCATCATCGACTACAAATATTTTGACGTCACCTTGGGGCCTTCATATTCAAAATATTTGTAAATAGCTTTCCATGAGGAATGTCTTGAATCCATGGTGCAAATTGTATCTGTAAACAATCTTGCTCCTCGTAATTTATAATTAGTGGTTTCCCTGAATGGGCCAGTTGATTACTGTATAGGCACCTTATTTTTCCCTTGTCTTTCTTCATTTCTTCTTGAAGAGAGGATTCAAAGCTTCCCTATCAAATGCAAATATATTAATGGAATGGATTTGTTACAGAGAAATAAAATGGAATGTCCAAACAAAAATTTGAACTATGTTAAATCAATTATCTCCTAATCGAAAATATGCCAGCATAGATTATGAATAAATGCATTTAGTTGATTGAACGAGAAGGAGGAGGAGGGATACATGATAGATTCCACATCATACCCAAGATTATAAATCCCATAAGAAGTCTTAATTGGATTTTTTTTTAAATTTCGAGGATCTGTGGATCTAGGTAATATAGGAGAATCAATAAAGTGCAGGCCAGGAAGGGAGAAATCTCGAAATGAATTATTAAAGACGTGGGGAAGTATGATACGGGGAATTTTATTATGAGATAGGGCATGCTTGAATTATCAGATGATCATAAAAGAGAACGCCAGGAGGGGCGTTGCGCGCTCCACCACATGAAACCATCCTGTTTAGGGAGGCTACGAACACGCCAGGACAGAGAGCCAAGATAGAGACCGCGAGAGAGACCAACCGAACCGCCGAGAGAACCAGGGAACTCCAGCCCGAGGGCCAGAGTAGGAAACCGCTTAGACTCCCAGGATGAGAGTTAAAAGCGAAGAGAAAACGACCAGCCTCAAACGTCCAATTTTTTGCATGTAAGAGGAGGAAACCGCTTAGACTCCCAGGATGAGAGTTAAAAAGCGAAGAGAAAACGACCAGCCTCAAACGTCCAATTTTTTGCATGTCGTTTGAGGCTGGTCGTTTTCTCTTCGCTTTTTAACTCTCATCCTGGGAGTCTAAGCGGTTTCCTCCTCTGGCCCTCGGGCTGGAGTTTCCTGGTTCTCTCGGCGGTTCGGTTGGTCTCTCTCGCAGTCTCTATCTTGGCTCTCCGTCCTGGCGTGCTCGTAGCCTCCCTAAACAGGATGGTTTCATGTGGTGGAGCGCGCAACGCCCCTCCTGGCGTTCTCTTTTCGTTATTACTTGCTGGTTCCTTTGGAAGTGGAGGAATGATCACATCTTCCAGAATTCCTGTTTGCCCCTTGACTCCATCTTGATCAAAATTTCGGGCTATATGCCTCCTGTGGATTAATATCTGTCCTGGCATCATATGTTTCCTTCTCATGTGGCATTATTGTTGTATCCAGATCTTTTTATATCTTGCTTTTGTTGGATATCTCCCCTGGAGATCTTGTGGCGCTATGCGCTCAATGTTTTGATCTTTCTTGACATCCATGCGGTTCTGATCCTATGATCCTATGACAGTATCTGATTTCTGAATATCTGCACCTAAGGCATTTTGTCTTCTCATGTATCTCGACTTTTATATTCTCTTAATATAAATCATGAAGTTTTTTCTCTCTGAAAAAAAAAAAAAAAAAAAAAAAAAAAAAAAAAAAAAAAAAAAAAGTATTATTAATTGGAATTACCAATAATTTACGGGATTTCGGGTATGCGGGAGTTAAAAAGAGAAGGGTCACATAAATAATAATAAGGCAAAAACAGAGAATGGAAAGAAATGTGGGCCAACCATTCTTATGGTGATGTGGAACCCAGAAAAACCAAAATAATGGATGACTTTAGAGATAGGAATTTTAAATATGTTACAGGATTTCAGGGGAATCGGGCTTTGAAAAACAAAATCGGTTAAATTGGGGCATTTTCCTTATAATAGGATTTTGAATTAGAAACAAAATTTTGTACACATTTTCCAAAGAATGATGACGTGGAACCCGGATCCCCATAAGTTTTTATAATTCAAATAGAAATAATTTTCGGGGTTCCTAGATACCCCCATTAACTTAGTGAAATAGTGTTTTTCCATTGTTTTTAAATATTTAAGGTTGCGATGGTTCTTTATGAAAGGATTTTATTGTGAAAAATTAAAAAACTAAGTCCTTTAGTTTTATTAAGGTGAACTTATATACTCAAATGAAATCATACAGTCCCCCATTATTATTATGAATAAAAATAAATGGGCGGTTGTTGTTTGCTACAACACCTGGCTCTTGCCGTACTTGACCCCCTACTCTTGAAGCTTTTCTTTCTAGATTTTGCATTGGCTCCCTTTTGGTCTTCATTCCCCCACCCTTATCTTATCTCTTAGATCATCTCTAACTGGGAACTTTTCTTTCCCTAGTGCCATGTTGTAGAAACACATGCACCTAAGGTGTGGCTCTGGTGGATAAGGCCTTACTGGCAGACCTTGAGCCCAGTTTTTGGTTGAAATTTACCATTTAGCCACCCCCCTAAATTTCAGAATGCAATTTGTTTACTCAAAGCCTTGGAATTTCATGATTGGGATGCCCAATCCAAGTCAGAGACTTAGGTCAAAGCGTTTGATTGGATTCCACATCTTAGACATTCCATCGGTCACAAGAACCAATACTTCCACTCCATCACTTTGTACTATCAGATGAAAACAATGTGGGATGTGTCACCTGGGAAAAGAAGGAGGGCTATAATGAAATCAATTTTCACCTCAATGGTATCCAGCAAGTCCAAAAGAATTTGTGCTCTTGTCTACTCAACTTGGATGCTCATTTGGCGCATATTGAGATGCATCTTCGGTGTGGGTGTAGGTTTTAACCCCCGTACAGAAATTACCTGCATACGAATTCTAAGAACAGAAAATAAACAATGCGAAAGCATAACACATAAAACACATATACTCAGAGATTTTCCCCTGGATTCCTAAACCGGGACTACCAGCTTGATTTTTCATTTTGTTCCTTTCAATGTTACAATACATATATATACATGCCGAAGCATCCAATACCATGGACCGAAAACCATCGCGCCCAAAACCATGTGCGAAAACCATGCACAAAACCATAGGTAGGTTCTTCCCACCTAATATAGGGTCCAAAAAAAATTCCCCAGGGTGCTGCCCCAGACCCCGTAGAGGGGGGCTAACCACCCCCTCAAACCCCCTATGACCCCCCTGTTGCGCAATCGACACAACGAAAGCCCCCCCCCCAAAGTTAACTAAGTGAACTAATCGTGGAAAGAACATAACACAACCCAAAATTCTCCCACTTGTTGTTTTCTTTCCATAGGAGAGCTTAGTCATTTATCCAACCCTGCAATGCCCATTGCTTCTCTACACCAATAGAACTTCTCAAAGCTCACAGATTTTTTCAATGCATCTGTAGTATTCTTCAAAGTGTCCACCTTTACCAGCAACACCTTTTTGTCTTCTATCATATCCCTCACAAAGTGATACTGACCATTAATGTGCTTTGTCTTTGAATGATAAGTAGGGTTCTTTGCCAAGAAAATTGCACTTTAGCTATCATAGTCTATCCTTATAGCTCCCTGCACTAACCCCATACTGGAACACAATCTCTACAACGAAACTTATTCCTTGCTTGCATGAGTGGCTGCCATGTATTCTACCTTTGTAGTTGATAGTGCCACTACAGATTGTTTCTTACTCATCCAACTAACTACACCTCCAAATAGGTTAAACACATACCCACTTGTAGATCTTCTATGATCCAAATCTCCAACCCAGTTTGCATCAACAAAGCCACGAATATCCAACACTCTATCCAATCATGGTCTTCCTTGGTAGCACAAACCATAATCACCAGTGCCACACAAATACTTGAAAACCCACTTCACTGATGTCCAGTGCTCCCTCCCTGGTTTTGACATAAACCTGCTCAATACTCCCACTGCATGTGCAATATCTGGTTTAGTACAGACCATTGCATACATTAGGCTACCGACTGCACTTGCATATGGAACACGAGACATGTCCTCTTCCTCTTCTTTTGTCTTGGGACACTGTTCAACAGATAACTTCACACCTACAGGAATAGGAACCTTCACCAGTTTACTATCCTGCATATTAAACCTCTATAGTATTGTCTTGACATACTTCCTCTAGTTTAACCAGAGCTTCCTCTTTTCCTGATCTCTTTTAATTTCCATGCCCAAAATATAGTTTGTAGCGCCAAGATCTTTCATGTCGAATTTGGAGGACAATTGGGTCTTCAAATCCTAGATAATTTCTTTGTCATTTCCAACTAGCAACATATCATCCACATACAAGACTAGATAAATAACACAGTCACCAATTAATTTAAAATACACACAGTGATCTGCTTTACTTCTGGTGAAGCCAAGTCCCTGTATAAATGTATCAAATTTCTGATACCACATCTTTGGTGAGTGTTTTAACCCATAAAGAGACTTCTTTAACTTTCATACCAGTTCTTTCTTACCCTTCACCGCAAAGCCTTGAGGTTGCTTCATGTAGATCTCTTCTTCCAGATCCCCATGAAGAAATTTTGTCTTCACACCATCTGTTCTACCTCAAAATCAAAAGCATCAGCAACAAATAAAAGTAATCTAATAGAAGCTACCTTGGCAATAGGAGAAAAAATATCACCAAAATCAATTCCCGACAACTGGGAATAACCTTTTGCTACCAACCTAGCTTTGTATTTCTCCAACTTTCCTTCTGCATTCATCTTCTTCTTGAACACCCATTTGCTGCCAATGGGTTTCCTTCCAGCTGGCAACTCCACCAGATCCTAAGCCTCATTTTTGTGCAAAGATACCATTTCATCAACCATGGCCTCTTTCTAGAGTTTTCCACCCTCTGAATCTATTACTTCCTTCACAGTTCTGGGATGATCATTAGTAATAGATAAAGAAAAATTTGAACAAAAAGCATATGGACTATACCTTTATGGCTACCTTCTTTCTCGAATTGATCTTCTCATAACTAGAGTTTGTGCCTCTTCATCTTTTGATTCTTCTTCTGATGTAGAGTATGATTCTTCCTCCTTTAGCTCAAACTCTATCTTCTCAGGTTCCCTTGAAGGTACTTCATGTTTAATAACATATTTCACCTCTCTGAACACCACATCTCGGCTGTACACAACCTTCCTTGTTACTAGGTTCCAAATATTATAACCCTGTAAACCATCCTTATACCCAATAAAGATGCACTTTTCAAATTTACTATCCAACTTTGTTCTTCTCTCCTTTGGAACATGTACATATGCATCACATCCAAATACCCTCAGATGTGAAAGAGAGGGTTTATTACCAATCCATACCTCTTGTGGAGTCTTATCCTCCAATTCTGATGAAGGTGATATGTTGACCAGTTAACATGTTGTCTCCACTGCCTCTTCCCAGAATTCTTGTCCTAACCCGACACCATTGAGCATGCTTCTTGCCCTTTCCATCAATGTCTTGTTCATTCTTTCTGAAACTCCATTTTGCTCAAGTTTGTATGGAGTAGTCTTTTGTCGTGCTATACCACACTTCTTATAGAATTCTTCAAATTCCTTCTTGCAAAACTCTCCACTGTTATCTATCCTGAGCATTGTTATCTTCTTCTCTGTCTAGTTTTCCACCAAAGCCTTAAATTTTTTAAACCTGTCAAAGACTTCAGATTTCTTCTTAAGGAAATATATCCATGTATTCCTTGAGAAGTCATCTATAAATGATACATAGTACATAGACTTACCTAGTGATGGAACCTTCACAGGTCCAAACACATCACTGTGCACAAGCTCTAATATCTGTTTCGCCCTCTTACCACCAGAGGGGAAACTCACCCGATTCTACTTCCCATATACACAATTTTCACATAAATCAAAATCAAAGATCTATTAGTCATACCTTCTACCAAACCTTTACCATGAAGTATTCGAAGGCCCTTCTCTCCAATATGTTCAAGCATTTGATGCCATAGCATGTTATTTTCTCCAAAGACCACTAGATTTTCTGCTTCACTTTCAGGAACCACAAAACTATTGCACCCATCAACAACAGTGCTACCTTGCAGCTTGTACAGAGTTCCAATCCTAACTCCCTACATCAATACCAGTGCTCCCCGAACCATCTTGCAGTTATCCTTCTCAAACACTGTTTTTACACCTGCATCATCCAACTTGCTTACAGAAATCATATTTCTGGCTAATGCAGGAATATGCAGAACACCCGAAAGTGTTATAATCCTTCCACCTTGCAAATTCAACTTAAATTTTCCACGGCCAATGATTTTATCCTTCTTGTCATCCCCCAAGAAGACATCACCACCATCATATTTATCATACTTGCAGAACCACTCTCTATGGGGAGTGAAGTGAAAGGATGCACCGGAGTCAATCAACCATGCCTCATGATATACATGTGTACTTGAAGAAGCCAAGTACACATCCCCAACTTCATCTGAGGCAGTTTTCACCTCTACAAAAGGAGTATCATCAAATCTCTTTCCTTTGTCAGGAGCTATAGATTTACAATCCCTTTTGTAGTGTCATTCCTTTCCACATTTCCAACACACCTTTATATTGGTTTTCCTGGATATTTAGATCTCCCTCTAGATTTATATTTCCCGCTCGATGACTTATTTTTATTTCTATTCTGGGACCTTCCTTGTACAGACAAGGCATCACCATTCTGGCTCTCCATATTTTTCCATCTCATCTACTCCATTAGTAAGGATGAGACTATTTCATCAAACTGTAAGGACTTGCAGTTGCATTGCTACATATTGCAATAATCATACTATCCCACAAATTTGGTAGAGAACATAACAAATTGATGCACTTATCTTCATAAGAAATTTTATTATCAATAGATAATAACTGACTTACCACGGTATTAAATGCGTTCATATGCTCTGTCACCAATTCTCCATCTTTCATACTCAAGTTATACAACCTTTTCTGTAGGAACAGTTTATTCACCAGAGACTTAGATTGGTACAAAGTCCCCAACTTGTCCCACAAAGCCTTCACTGTAGCTTTCGCGGATACATTCAACAATACTGAATCTTAGACACACAATCGTATTGTGCTCTTTGCCTTCTGGTCCAACTTCTTCCATTCTTCATCGGACACTCCCATTGCTTTAGTACCCAGATCTACTACGATCCACTGATCTTTATCTACCAACAGGCCCTCCATCTTGAGTTTCCATAACTCAAAACTCTGACCATTAAATTTCTCGATCTCTATCTTCCCACTACTTGCCATCTTCTTTCACCACCAAAATCAATCCCACAAATCTCCCACTGAACAGGGTCTACCATAGGCCCAAGCAAAACCCCTCAGCAACAAAGGCATCCCCTTGAAGCTAAAACAGGTTTGATACCAAATGTAGGTTTTAACCCCATACATAAATTACCTGCATACGAATTCTAAGAACAGAAAATAAACAATGCGAAAACATAACACATAAAACACATATACTCGGAGATTTTCCCCTAGATCCCAAAACTGGGACTACCAGATTGATTTTTCATTATGTTCCTTTCAATGTTACAATACATATATATACATGTTGAAGCATCCAATACGATGGACCGAAAACCATCGCGCCCAAAACCATGTGCGAAAACCATGCACAAAACCATAGGTAGGTTCACCCCACCTAATATAGGTTCGCTATTCATGGAAAGAATATAAAACAACCCAACAGTGGAATATGTTATATTTTGAGCACTAGAATCAATGCACACACACACCAAATGTGGTAACAACTTCCTATTAAATTTACACAGTGAATGAACTAATACGCACTAATGTGTCTAACCATAAACAAATTTAGCATAACGAAACTTATAAAATGAACAATGTGATCATGCATCGTAAACACAAATTTTAAACCCCAAAATATAGTTCTTATCAATTCTTCAACAAGAACCAAGGGCTCTTGTACAAGGGACAATGACCCTCGAGAAAATTACATATAAAATAATTACCCTAGATCTGATCTAGCAGATCAAGCCCTAGATCCATCCTCGATTTGGCTAATTTGGATCTCCTTTGTTGCTCAATTCTCTTTCCCCAAACCCGACGCAACTAAGTATCTCACTCTCAATAAACCTTCTCACAATAAACCTGAAATTACCTAATGCATATCTCTTACCATCTTGATAGAATCTCTCTCTAAATGTATAGTATCCATGCGCATTTTTTGATCTAGATCAGTCCCTCTTAACTATCAATAGGCCTTCTCGACCCTTTTGGTTTTCAACAAGCCCTCTTGACCCTCTTGGATGTCCGCAGGCCCTCTTATCCTCTTGTTGTCAACAAGCCCTCTCAACCCTCTTGATTTCAACACACTCTCTTGGTTGTCAACAAACCCTCTCAGACCTCTTGCTTTCAATAGGCCCTCTCAACCCTCTCATCTCTCCACGAGCCCTCTCAACCCTCCATAAATTTGAGGCCTACGTCAACCCCTCTTGACCCTCCATAGATCTTAGGCCTACCATATGCCCTTGCGACCCTCCACATATCTGAGGTCTACCACATGCCCTCTTGGCCTTCTCATTCCTCCATAGATTTTAAGCCTACCATAGGCCCTCTTGGTCCTCCACATATATGAGGCCTACCACAAGCCTTGTCGGCCCTCCTCAACCCTCCACGTGCCCTCTCAACCCTCTCCAAGCACTCTTTCCAAGCCACAAGAATTAATCACTCACCCTTGTACTTATGCTTTTCCAAAGGGTGCAATACCATGGGTCATTACCATGGATCTATGGGTGCAAAGCCCTATAAGTTAACCCACTTGCCACACATGTGATAATACTCATGATGTTACCCAAAACCTCAACAGGAAACAATCCACACCAAGTTTGAGCACATAGGATCTCGCCCCTGCAACTTCATCTAAGGAAGGTTGAATGCCCATATTCATTATAATTTTATGCTTATGTTTTATGAATTTCATTTTGTTGTTTTTTATGTTTTACAATTGTGGTATGTTTGTTACACCTAGTTTATGTTTTGTAATCTCGATGATGACTCTTCCAAGCATATATCTTAGCCTACTGATAGTCATGTAGTAGTTTTTATATGGTTTATTTTCATAGAAAGAAGAAATTTGAAATATCTTCACTATCACTAGTTTGGTTTCCATTGTTGGAAGCCACAACAGTAAGGCTGCTATTTTTATATGATTGAATAATGATCTAATGAAATCCAATAAACCAAACAAAACAAAAATGGAATGAAAGGATTTTGTAAAAATGATTGTCTATCATTAATGTTTTTTTATATATTTTAGTTGTATTGATGGATTTGTTGCAATGAATAATTATTACCATCTTAGAAAATTTGTAATAACAAAAATACAATCATGTTGTCAATGTATCATAGAGAATTTATTGATGAAGACCATTAAAATTGATTCTCGTGGTCATAAATCAAGGGGCAAAGGTTTTTTTGATGGTGTTGGAAATCCGTCAACCAAGGGGTCTCCCCAATGTGAAGTCCCAATTAGACCTCACGTCATTTGGAATAGGAGCCCCATCTGGAGTATTGGCTTGGTTGCCATTTATTCTTACAAATTTTCCTTGACTCTAACTATCAGCAAGAGAGAGGAGTGCAAATGTGCCTTCGAAAAGCAAGGGGGTGTGCCTGGTGAGTGTTCATTCATATGTGTGTCAAAGTTCTTTTATTTTAGAGGGGGGAGAGAAGTGAGCCTTTAAGAGAGAGGTAATAGTACTATTCTAGTAGAGACACACATAAACAAGAAGAATACATTCAACATCTAGCAGAATAGTCCACAAACATGCGACAGACATTGCAACCAATACAACAAGAAAGATTTGTCTAATATCTAGCAGAATAGTCCACAAACATGCGACGGTCATTGCAACTAATACAACAAGAAATATTTTTCTAATATCCAGCGGAATATTCCACGAGGGTGTGATGGTGACAATAACCATGACAACACATTCTCAATATGATAATTACCAAAATAAAATAAATATTTCAACTACTTTAGCACCGATGAAAGAAAACATGAATTACAAACATTCGCAGAACAGTCTTACAAATATTCATAACCCATGCATGAAGAACTTGTTGGCCATAAGGCTTCTTATATTAAGTAAAATTTCCAAGAAACATGTATACAATGAACACCATTATCCCCAATAGTGGATAATTGGATCCACTCCTTGCTTCTTAAAAGAACTAGATGGTCTCTCTGATTCCTTATGGGAGGAGCCAAGGTGAAAATTCCTTTGATCATACAATGAGGGTGTATAAACCAATGAGGTGATTCTTCACCTTCCTTGTGACTCTTTGACTACCCTCATGACTTTTTGACTTCCTGTGACATTTTGACCTTTAAATGATTCTTCATATTCTGAATGTGTCCTTTGGACTTCCACTTTACAATACATTTTGAATAGATAATTACATAATCCACAATAATGATGTGGCATATGATGACTTGTGACCAGACATGACATGACACTGATGACATGGATTGCATGATGATGTGGCAATTCCAAGTTGTCATTTTGATGCTTCTTTCTTTCCATCTTCAATAAGAGATGTATCTAATGCTTCATCTTCATGAGAGATATGATTTGTTCTTCATATCTACCCTCCAAAGGGTTGTGAATAGGATGGATTCTTCATGCAGTCTTGATCTTTGGTCTTCTATTTTAATCCAATGTTCCTTCGTCTTCTTATCTGATGATCATCTTATCTTTTCAGCTCCATATGTGTCTTCTAGAATTTCCTCCTTCTCCATCTCCTTCTTCATCATCTTTTGATATCATGATATAGTTCCTGCATCTGCAATCCACTCATGACAAGACGACGTTAGTCCGATAAACCCAAATCTAAGATGTTACATGATGATCCATTCACTGAGCTGGAACCGAGTGGCACGCTGAGGGAGAGGCTCAGTGACTATGCAATTTTATAGCTTAGGAAGTCAAGGTTCAATCTTGAGCCTTCAGACTGTGCAATGCGCAGTTCAGGCTTAGACTAAGAAAAAAGATTGTGAAATTGGCGAGCTCAGGGAGCCAGGTTGAAGGCTTGAACATTGAATTTTCCCATTGTGCATTTCCAGAAGACAAAGGAGCCTAGGTTATTGCATAATTGCATAGTTCAAGAGCCCATGGCTGAGACTTGAGCCTTGAGACTGCGCAATGTGTAGTTCAGGCTAGACTGTGTAGGCAAATTACGCAATTTTGAGGCTCAGTGAGTCAAATTGCAAGTTTTACATGGTTTCATTCAACTGTATAGTTTTGGGAGGAAGATCATACTTGGTGATTACATAGTTCAAGATATCAAGGTTTGGGCGTGAGCTTAGAGATTGCACAATGTGCACTCGGGGCTAAGTTGGAGAGTTGGATTGCACAATTTTAGGGGCCAAGGTTCAGGCTTGAGCACTGGAATTGCGTAGTGCACACTCCTAGGAGGCAAGAAATGCACATTGCGCAGTGTCAAGGGACAGGGTTGCAGCTTGAGGGTTAGAATTGTGCAATGTGTAGTTAAGGAAGGTCAGATAAGGCTAGGTTGTAGGGAATTTTCTGAAAAATGGCTAAGTGCGGGATCAATGAGACTAATATGAATAGTGATATGACTTGACTATGATCACATACTTAGAACACTTGTCGACATAAAAAAATAGAACATCCATAACACGTTAACAACATATTTTCCTCAATGTGATGACTTTACAACAAGTGCGACACTAAGGATACACTTTGCGGCAACCGTGATGACACTTGTGCGATAGTGCTTAAAAATTTGGAAATGAGTGCGACATGTGTTTACATGGTAAGATCAACTCATTTTCATAAAGATAAACCCTTGAAACCGTGAAATTGATCTTATACACATTGTGCGACAACTAACATGCATAAAGACGACATTTACTATATGAAGAGAAAAGGGAGAGTGACAATTGTGATATGCGAACGATATTGAAGGTGACACATGCCATATCGAAGATAACATGAAAATAAAACTAATTAAAGTGAAATAAAGAAAGAGTGATATTCGAAAGCATGACAATGACACTTGCGAAAACGAAGGTGTGCAAAAGCGACAGTTTGAAAATTTCACCAAAATAGAAATACAAACGCAACCAAAAGTGAGGGACTATCAATGACAGTGCACACTAACTATCGACATGGTTTGAATATTGCAAAGACATTGTCTTGATGGACTCTACTTATGCTTGTTCAAGCTTTCATGGAATTATGTGTTCATGAACTCGTTTCAAACCAAGAATGCATGCACATGTGACTTCGATCGATCAATAAGCGACCATAGAACGATTGATTGCAAGATCCACAGTAGGCTCCAAAATCGAAGTATAGGAAAAAATTTAGAGGGTGTTTGTCGTAGTGAAAACACTTGGTGACACACTGGTAGAACTCCAGCTTCCCTGCGTTGGTTAATTATTTCAAGAGGGATCTAGTTCTTCATGAAGTATTGATTCATCGTTCAGATTACCATGGCTTCCCCACTTACCTCGTTCATACACATAGTCCCCTTCATTCCTTTACACATTTAAACACAAACATAAGATCAGTGAACACATAATATTTCGAATCAAAATAAGATAATGAAGTTTGTGGGCTTTGGATTTTCAGGGTATATATGTTCATCTCTGGTGTTTCTCCATTGTCATAGGCCTGGATAGTACCCATGTGGAGTCACTTCATGAAGAAAAACATTTCTTCGTTGCTAGAAAGATTGGACAGTACCCTGACGGAGTTGCTTGCTTCACCTCTATGTGTAGGAAGCTTTTCCCTTCTTTCACCTTTATTTATTTATGTTATATAGGAATTTTCATCGGCACTTATTTATTTCATGGGTGGAAAAGGGATCCCAACTTATTGAGAGCAGGGGAGGTTGTCCTCTTAGAGAATCATATATAAGACCTCTGATATTGGTTTTCTCATTTATATTTTCCCTTTGTCCTTCTCTGCTTTATTGAATCAACCTGAAAACATTGAAACATAAAAACCCGAGTGTAGGCATTAGGTTTCTAGAATATACATGAAGATCATGGTTTGACACAAGGCTTTCTTAACACAAGGATCATATTTTCCATTGGAACATCATCAACCAAAATATGTAACCAAGACAAGGAAGAAGTACAGAGAGTTAGCCAAATGTTGCAGTGTCACAAAGTCCTTTTCTATTTTTCCACATTCCCTTCTGAGCCAACAAAACATATTCATGCAAGGTCTCACAAAACGAAAGGAAAGACAACACACAACAAGGAAACAAAACCAGAATACAAGACAAAAAGTGGCTAAACAACAACATGATGTGAAATCAAAACCTGGAAACACAAGATAAACTATAGGAAACGAATGTAGGATGAATGTGTAGGTAAACTAATATGCAACTACACCTACTCCTAACCTAATCATATATAAGGTAGCAGCCGCATATAATGAAATTTCCAATGAAGCCACCATAATTGATTCTGACTTGCATTCACAAATATAGGTAATTAAAACTAATATAAAGCAATGTGCAACACAACAGATAAGAACTTGAAAAACTTGCACAAAAATTTGAAGGTCTTTCCTGCCATTAGAAAGATAGGACATAGCCACTACTTCTAGCTAGTTAACTTTCTTACCTTTTTTATGAAAACCATCATTCAACAAACCTCGAAAGCTTCTTTTGAATGTCTCTTCAACTACATCGAAATCCTTAGCAAGCATGTGGAAAGATAGAAACTTGTTATTTGTGATGAAGCCTGCCAAGTATATTGCTCCAACCATTCACCTAAATGACCATAAAATTTGTGACAATCCTCTTGAAAACCCTGAAATCTTTGAAAATATGAATTTTCAATTAGAGTCACGGATTATGATGAAAATCTTACGAGGGAAAATAGAACTGAACATATTTAGTAGACATGTCAAGATAGTGGGGATTTGACATAACCATCAATGAGTGAAGAAGTGCCTCAACTGCTTGAAAAGCACTTGGGTAGTGAGATGTTAAACCATGAAGATAAAAGGGTGTAAAAAAATTGTCATTAGATGTGTTGATGAGAAAATAGTAAGATGAATGACAGTCATCAAAGACAGAATCATGATTAGATGGGTTGATTAAATCATGAGATTCCCAGTTTGTAAATACCAAATATAAATCAAATTGAACAATTTTGCAAATTATCAGCATAATAGAATCAGCTTCCTCGCATGATGAGTGTAACAAACCATTTTTCTTGTAACTGGTTACACTACACTAGCATCATAATCGTTGAAAGAAGTAAAAAGGAGTGCTAGTATAGTAAACAAATGAAACCAGTCAAGGTAAAATGAGTGAAGAATAATTTGATTGGTCAAATAATCCATGCATTCATTGACGCTTAAGAGGATTTCAAGTGTGATGAAGAAAAAGATTAGCATCAGAATATTCACAAGAAGGAGCAAGAGTTGATTGTTTTCAAAAGAGTGTGACAGGTGTTGTACCTTAAGAAACCAATTTCCTAGCTGTGGAGAAATTGTGCTTAAGACATTAATGATTATTGTTTGTTGTCACTTATTTGTCACTTTATTTTTTGTTGTATTCTCAAATGAAGGACCTGGAAAACTTGGTCTTTAGCCCTAATACATGTATGACTAGAACATCTCATAATGTTGTTTGTTGCTATATATAAATGATGAATGAAGAAAACTTGAAGGAGAATTTAAAGATAATATGTTGCTTAACACAAAACCTACTATCCGTCACTTAGAATAATTATGAAAATGAGAACTAGATCATAGACAATATGCTGCTTAACACAGAAACTACTATCTGCGACCCTTGGAGAAGTTAAAGATAATATTTTGCGTTACACAAAAACTATTATCTATAACTTAGAAAGGAAGGTGAAAACTTCAAGTATAGGAGCGCTCTTTTAAGGAATTTTAACTTTATCTACATAAGCAAATAAAGACCTGCAGCTTCATTACTATACTTGAAAGAAGAAAACATAAGATGACACATGACAAAGAAGTTACAAAATTATACCCAACAATTCATGGAAACTTCTGATTCTTTCATAAATCAACAGTTATATCAGGAATACAGTGGCCTAGTCTCTGGGTTCTCCAAAATTCCCACAACCCCTTCTTTGTAAATTTTCATCCTTTTATACATTTGTGAAACAGTTGCTGATCTCTGAAACTGTCAAACTACTAAACTGTTTCCCTAACTATCTGAATTAAAAACTATTACAAAATATTACGCAGAGGGTAAAACACACCTCAAAGAGCATAAAATAACAGGAAAATAACTGAATTTAGAAGATAACAATAATTTTTGGCTTGCTCAGTTGATCGGTTGCCGATTTCCTCTGTAATTCTTCAATAATGATTAATCCGATTTTACCATAATGAATGTTTGACTTGTGTAAACCTGGGATTACGCATGTATCAGGCGCATTTCAATTGGCCAAAACACCAAGAAACTCGACCAATTTCCTTTTCTTTGAATTTGGCGTTAACACTGATTTTTCCTTTATACAACGAAATTAACGCAAACCTTTGGTTTACCGCGGAACTCAAAAAGAATTAAATATGTTTCATAATTCCATCGGGTCCGCCTGCTCAATGCTCCATTGACTTCTTATCACAAATCGCAATCGGCGCTTTCAAATGGTGTATCAACCCAAACCTTAATAAAATGCGACAAGACAAACGCGTCGGAGTTATAAAACATAGCATATAAACCATATCGGGTCTGGCCATCGCATATCGCAATCGGCGGAACCCATATATATATATATATATATATATATATATATATATATATATATATATATATATATATATATATATATATATATATATATATATAACGTTATGTGATATCGCAGACTCGCCGGGACTTTACAATATAATATATATATGCTTCGGGTCCGACCCATCGCATATCGCAATCGGCGGAACCAAATGCATATACATAATGCACTATGTTATACAGCGGACCCGTCGGAAATATTAAAATGTAACATATAAAATATCGGATCCACCTATCGTAAATCACAATTAGCGGAACCAACACCCATTGCTCTGCTGACCCACTAGGACTTTTAAACACAATGTATATATGTTTCGGGCCCGGCCCGCAATTGCAAATCGTAATCAGCACTATCAGCGGAACCAATCATTACGGACCCGCTGAACTTTATAAAACGCAATATATATATTTCAGGTCCAGATCTTAAACACTTTAACACTTGTTTCTTTTGCGAATCTGATATATTACTTTGTTTCTTTCTTGTTTCAATATGCAGCTATCATATATATATATATATATATATATATATATATCGGGTCTAGCTCCATATAACCATTTATATAGCGATTTGATTTGTTCGTATATCAACCTTGGCTACACCGGGGTCGATTCTTTTACAATTATTTCTTTTGCGATTTCAATGTATAATAAACAAAATACCTCATTTCCCTTAGACTCTGCAAATGTAAAGAAAATAAGAGAGCTTCATTAAGGCTCCTGCAATGATTTTTAGACCACACAATGTGATAAAAGTGATAAATAAGCTTAAACACAATATAAGCTACAACATCTGGCTCCAACTAGGGATAGTGCTTTTGCCACAAAAGCACTAAGAACCGTAGATTAGTGCCTTATCCATTGGGCATGGAGTCATATATTGCTTCACCAAGCTTAATTGTGTGAAAATTTGTACAGCGAACCCACACCAATATCTGCAGTGATAAGATGCTTGCGCTTTGATAGCAAAATATTGAGAATCGTAGATCAGTAACCTTGGTTGGGCATGGAGTCCAAAACTGTGAAAACCTTGAAATTTAACAAACTGGAACTTGACACTCTTGAAGTCTGAAACCTCTACAAACCAGTTTCCAACTGGGAAAGTCACCTTTATTCATCAATTAATGATTAAACTGAAGAACTGCAACTGGAAACCAAATGCTCAACACCTGAGCTTATTTATGTACAAGTTCCTACATATGTACATGATTGATCTCCATCAAGTGAAGTCAATCTTCCAATGGTACCAGGTTAGCATTTGGGTGCTTAATCTAGAACCATTCTGCCAGTGAATCTTGAAAATGCAATTCATCCTGAACAAAAAATAAATTATGCATAAAAGCAGCTCACAACAAAAATTAGGAGTATATCCACAAAATGATATGTGTAGACTACTGATAAATTCTTCCATGTAATCTGCCACAGGATCTTCAAAAGTATAATAAAAAATATGTTCTTGATCAGCTCCAAAAAAGAAATTCTCTATGTATGAAGGTTCCTGCTCGATTAAACCTTCTGTTGGGATAATATGTTCAACAGAACAATCAGCAACATCTTTAAGAAAATGATCTATGTCACTTTCATGTCTCCACTTTTCATCTCTAAGCTTTGATTGAAAATAATTTGTAATTCTAACCTCAGGAAGAAAAAGAAATTTTTTCACATTACTATACGACATATGATAAACTTCAAACAGATGTTTTACCTTTGATCCATGGGCATCATTATGTTCTTCAATGCAATGATATACAATCTCTTTATCAACTTTTTTTTTACATAATATAGCCTCTTTTGCTATGATAGATGGCTCAATATATTGATGTCCAACATATCCCACTTGTTGGTTTCTTCTTGTATGTTCAACACCCAACTGATGAACTCGAAGAGGTTCGTCCTACCCATTTAAACTATTTTCATTATAGATATGAGGATCATCAAATTTAACAAAATAGGAACTCTGGGGATTTATTTGCAACTTAATTATTTCTTCCTCTTCTCGACTGCTGAGCAGAAAATCTTGATGCATGTTTGAATTTTCCTCCATCTGAATACTCTCTTAATTTCCTTTATTCATTTGTTTTGCAGGTTGAGATTCTTGTGGAGTCGCCTTTGGTGAGGAAGTTGAAACTTGCTGCTCACTTTCATTTTCTTGATTTCTTGATCCTTTCCTCAATCTCAAGTCATATTTCTTATGTAGTTCAGTCTACATAAAATCAAAGAATTGCTTCCAATATTCATCAATTTTATTTTCATCATGAATGGAATTTGTTTCATCATATTCATACTCTTCTCCTTCGATATCAAGTTCATCTTCATCTACTGAATATAACATAGAAAATTTGATCTTCAGGTTGTTTTCCACCAGGATCTGCTTCTATATATCATGGTGCTTGAATCTAATTTTGATCTTTTCTTTCCCTTTGCAGGATTTGCGAAGGTTGTCTTCTATATTGGGGATTAAAGTTCTTATTATATTGTGTTTTCTTCTACAAATTCTTATTTTCTACCTCTAATTTATTTAACTTATCTGACAGTTTTAAACATATCCTCCAATGCTTGACTTTGAGAGGATTCTATCTTTGCCTTTCCCTTGTCTTGGATAGGTTGTGTCTCTGGTGCTTTTCCTGCAACCACCAGATTTGTTTCTATCTCTAATGCGTTTGTTTGGATCTGATTAATCTGGCTATAACCTCTATGAATGCTTGATATATTATCCACAAAATCATTAGTTTCATCAACAAGATTATCTTGAGCCTTTAAAGTTTCTTTAGCATCCTAATATTCACAACAACCTTCAAAAAGAAACTTGGGTGGATAATAAGTTCTACAGTAAGAATTGAATACTGAATGGAAATCTTTCAAAGATGAAATTGTTGAACGAGGCAAAGACCATAACCAAACCCTAGCTTCTAGGTCCAAAGAAAACAAAAACAACTTCATCTTCACATCTTCATGAATGACACCCTGCTGCTCCATGCATTCATGAAACTCTTGGAGGTGCTGAGCTGCATCTTCATATTCCTTTCTATTGGATTTTGGAAGATACTCATTCCGGACATAAAATGTAGGCATATCATGAGGATAGCCAGTGGTTCCAGTAAAATCAAATGGATCAAATTTATGGACTAAGAATGTAGGGAGAGCCATTAAAACCCAGAAAAGAAAACTTCAAAGTGCAGTGGAGTCGCCAATCAATGTTGTAAGTGAAAATCACAGGTGTGAATGTACAACCAACTACTGAAACTTGTCATTCTCAAGAATCAGCTTCAAACTTAATAAACCCAAGGAAAAGTGCTCTTATTCAATTGCTTTTATTCAAAACAGCCAAACATTTCCTCCTCACTGAACAACCAGAGGAAAATATTGAAAACCTGGGGAAAAATGTTTTTGCCTTCTCTCCCCAGCAACGGCACCAATTAATGTTGTACCTTAAGAAACCAATTTCCTAGCTGTGGAGAAATTGTGCTTAAGACATTAATGATTATTGTTTGTTGTCACTTATTTATCACTTTATTGTTTGTTGTATTCTCAAATAAAGGACCTGGAAAACTTGGTCTTTAGCCCTTAATACATGTATGACTAGAACATCTCAGAATGTCGTTTGTTGCTATATATAAATGATTGAAGAAAACTTGAAGGAGAAGTTAAAGATAATATGTTTCTTAACACAGAACCTACTATCCGTCATTTAGAAGAATTATGAAAATGAGAATTGGATCATAGACAATATGCTGCTTAACACAGACTACTATCTGCAACCCTTGGAGAAGTTAAAGATAATATGCTGCCTCACACAAAAACTATTATCTATAACTTAGAAAGGAAGGTGAAAACTTCAAGTATAGGAGCACTCTTTTAAGGAATTTTAACTTTATCTACATAAGCAAATAAAGACATGCAGCTTCATTACTATAATTGAAAGAAGAAAACATAAGATGACACATGACAGAGAAGTTACAAAATTATACCCAACAATTCATGGAAACTTCTGATTCTTTCATAAATCAACAGTTATATCAGGAATACAGTGGCCTAGTCTCCAGGTTCTCCAAAATTCCCACAACCCCTTCTTTGTAAATTTTCCTCCTTTTATACATTTGTGAAACAGTTGATGATCTCTGAAACTGTCAAACTACTAAATTATTTCCCTAACTATCTGAATTAAAAACTATTACAAAATATTACACAGAGGGTAAAATACACCTCAAAGAGCATAAAATAACAGGAAAATAACTGAATTTAGAAGATAACGATAACTGTTGGCTTGCTCTATTGATCGGCTGTCGAGTTCCTCTGTAAATGCTTCAATAATGATTAATCTGCTTTTACCATAATGAACTGTGTTTGACTTGTGTAAACCTGGGATTACGCATGTATCGGGCGCATTTCAATTGGCCAAAACACCAAGAAACTCGACCAATTGCCTTTTCTTTGAATTTGGCTTTAACACTAATTTTCCCTTTATACAACAAAATTAACGCAAACCTTTGGTTTACCGTGGAACTCAAAAAGAATTAAATCTATTTCATAATTCCATCAGGTTCGCCTGCTCAATGCTCCATTGACTTCCTATTGCAAATCGCAATCGGCACTTTCAAATGGTGTATCAACCCAAAACTTAAAAAACTGCGACAAGACGGACGCGCCAGAGTTATAAAACATAGCATATAAACCATATTGGGTCCGGCCATCGCATATCGCAATCGGCAGAACCCATATATATAAACGTTATGCGATATCGCGGACCCGCTGGGACTTTACAATATAATATATATATGCTTCGGGTTCGGCCCATCGCATATCGCAATCAAAGAAACCAAACACCTGTACATAATGCGCTATGCTATACAGCGGACCCGCCGGAAATATTAAAATGTAACATATAAAATATTGGATCCACCTATCGCAAATCGCAATCGACGGAACCAACACCCATTACTCTGCGGACCCACTGGGACTTTTAAACACAATGTATATATGTTTTAGGTCCAGCCCGCAATCGTAAATCGCAATCGGCGCTATCAGCGAAACCAATCATCCATAACATTGCGGACCCGCCAAACTTTATAAAACGCAATATATATATTTCAGATCCAGATCTTAAACACTTTAACACTTGTTTCTTTGTGAACCTAATATATTACTTTATTTCTTTCTTGTTTCAATATGCAGCTATCATATATATATATATATATGGGGTCTAGCTCCATATAACCATTTATATAGCGATTTGATTTGTTCGTATATCAACCTTGGCTACATCGGGGTCGATTCTTTTACAATTCTTTCTTTTGCGATTTCAATGTATAATAAACAAAATACTTCATTTCCCTTAGACTCTGTGGATGTAAAGAAAATAAGAGAGCTTCATTAAGGTTGAAACCCTGCAATGATTTTTAGACCACACATTGTGATAAAAGTGATAAATAAGCTTAAACACAATATAAGCTACAACAACAGGTATGACTCCTTTGGCCAAATATAATATTTAAAATAATCAACTTCACAATTCCATTATTCTATGAGAGATACGCATACCAAACCTGAGTTTGATATAGGAGATTTGCATGAAGATGAATCGTCTTGAATTTGATCAAAAATTGAATCTTGAAAGTTGGAAAGATCATATCCTCAATTCCAAAAATATTTCAAGAAAGAATTTACATTGATTGAAACCATGTTGAAAGAAGAGTTTTGCGAAGAAAACCAGACCTAACTTAGTTTGAGGGTCTTACCAGAGTTGCAAGATCTTGACATAACCATCAACGGAAGTTGAAGTGCCTTGATTCTCAGGCAAGTCCCAGAACTTTCAAGGATTTTAAATTTGTATTTTGAAGATTGAACCAGATCATGCATGGTGTGAGGATATTTGCTTTCACTGATTTTGATTAGATCACTATTAACTAGATGGCATCCATCTCTGTCACTGGTTTGATAAGATTTTACAACTTCGACAACCAAATTAATCAAGCCGAAGATTCCTCTCATCACAAATCTTGAGATGGAGAAATTTCATGAGAAATTTGATTTGAAGAGTTGTCTTCATGAAAAAAAAATATGATACAGGATGGAAAGGATACTCAATTATCTGATTATTTTCTCTTTCAACATGGACAACCTCACTACCTTGTGTCAATTGAGAAGTGAGATCATGCGATGAAGAACTTGAAGAGAATGGAGTATCTTCATCACATGTAGATGCATCGCAAATAGGAGAGCACAAGGGATAGTGGGACAAAGAGGAAGTTTCGATAAGAGCATTTTCTTTGACCGAAACAGATTCCAGATCTAAATATTTCAAATTAAAATTTTCATGAGAAACCGAATGATAAACTAGTGCACTTGGGAATTCATCATCGTATACATCAACAGAATCATCATCATCAGAATGATTGTTTCCTAATACTACGGATCCAAAAAAAAACTAATTTCATTTGATTCATTATCGAGATTAATAGATTCAAAATCAGTCAAGAATGAGGAGATTCCATCTTCACACGGAGGATTTTGAAAAAGAGAAGAAATATTGAAATAATATTCACCTTCTTGCTCCTCTACCTGTGTAATATGACTATCTTGAACCCGATTGCAATTTGGACCAACAACTTGAAAATTAGGAGAGTGCAAAAAACTAGTTGATGGAGCAGATTGATCAAGCGGATCATGGTACAAAGGGTCACAACATGTAGATGATAGAGGATGACATAAATTTGAATTAGATTCAAGACTAGAGTTATGATTCTTAATACCATCTTGAGGAATAGAAAAATTATTTTTCATCGTAGTCTTCATGAGCCATTCTCAGATTTCCTTATTGGATTTGAATCATGAAAAGCGAAAGGAGGATGAGAAAATTAATTAGGAATTTAATGTGCAGATTTTCCAACTTTACAATCATCATAAGGAGGCATCTGCATCAAAACTAAAAAAGGAGGAGGACAAGGAAAAAAATGAATAGCAAGTTCCTCCTCTAAAATTAGGGGTGTATCTTGGCTTACAAGAGTTGGGGATGAAGAAACATTAAGTGGTATGGATTCATTGTGCAAAGAGATATGAACCAAACGCTCAAAATTTTGTTTCAAGAAATCCTGATCCATATCTTCTTCAGGAAATTCATAAAAAAATATGAAGGAATCGATTAGAGAAATCCTCAACTGATTCATTGGACTCCATTCTAAGTTGATTGATTCTTTTATAAACATCTCGTTAATCATACCTATCAAATGCTAAATGGAGCTCCTTGACTAGATAGTTAAGAGAATGAATGGAAGAAGGTGGTAGAGTGTGACACCATCAGCTAACTTGACTTTCAAGGGCAAGGCAGAAAACAATACAAACCACATATTCACAATCAATTTCATAATATTCATAGAACTTAAGAAAAAGAGATGCATGCTCAGCAAAGGATGCATCACCCTTACCATCAAACTTGAGATGAGACAAGTCATGGAGAGACTCACTGGGGATTAAAAGTTCACCAGGAGACAGGTTATAAAAACACCTGGGAGTATGATTTCAAGATGAATCATTTACAATAAGAGATTCAAAATAGACTCAAAGGGCTCATCTTGTCATCTGGCCCTCCTTCTAGTGCCATTGTTGATGGTGCTGGAAATCCGTCAACCAAGGGGTCTCCCCGATGTGAAGGAACAGTTAGACCTCACACTATTTGAAATAGGATCCCCATCCATGTATTATTATATATTTTCCTTTACTCTAACTATCAGCAAGAGAGAGGAGTGCAATTGTGCCTTCTAAAAGCAAGGGGGTGTGCCTGGTGAGTGCTTGGTCGAATGTGTGTCAAAGTTCTTTTACTGCAGAGGGGGAAGAGAAGTGAGCCTCTAAGAGAGAGGTAATAGTACCATTCTATTAGAGACACATAAACAAGAATAATATGTTCAACATCCATCGAAATATTCCACAAACATGTGATGGTCATTGCAACCAATACAACAAGAAAGATCTATCTAATATCCAGTGGAATAGTCCACGAGGATGCGATAGAGAAAGTAACCATTACATCACATTCTCAATATTATAAGTACCACAATAACTAAAATATTTCAACTACTTTAGCACAGATGAAAGAAAACATGAATTACAAACATTCACCAAACAGTATTACAAATATTCATAATCCATGCATGAAGAATGTGTTGGCCATAAGGCTTTTAATATTAAGTAAAATTTCCAAGACACATGTATACAATGAACACCATTAGCTCCAATAGTGGAGCATTGGAGCCACTCCTTGCTTCTCAAAATAAGTAGTTGGTCTCTCTATTGCCTTGAGGGAGGAGCCAAGGTGAAAATTCCTTTGCTCATACAGTGAGGGTGTATATATAACCAAAGAGGTGATGCTTCACCTTCCTTGTGACTCTTTGACTACCCTCATGATTGTTTGACTTCCTATGACTTTTCGACTTTTACATGACTCTTCATATTCTGAATGTGTCCTTTGGACTTCCACTTTACAATACATTTTGAATAGATAATTACATAATCCACAATAATGATGTGGCATATGATGACTCGTGACCGAACATGACATGACATTGATGACATGGACTACATGATGATGTGGTAGTGCCAAGATGTCCTTTTACTACTTCTTTCTTTTCATCTTCAATAAGAGATGTATCCAATGCTTCATCTTCATGAGAGATATGCTTTGTTCTTCATATCTACCCTCCAAAGGGTTGTGAATCAAATGGACTCTTCATGCGATCCTAATCTTTGGTATTCTATTGTAATCCATTGTTCCTTCATCTTCTCATATGATGATCATCTTATCTTTTTAGCTCCATATGTGTCTTCTAGCATGTCCTCCTTCTCCATCTCCTTATTCATCATCTTGTCATATCATGATAGAGTTCATGCATCCACAATCCACTCATCAAAAGATGGCATCGATTCGATAAACCCTTATCTAAGATGTTGCATGATGATCCACTGACTGAGTCAGAACCATGTGGAAGGCTGAGGGAGAGGCTCAGTGATTGTGCAATTGTGCATCCCAGGAAGACAAGGGTCAGGATTGACCCTTGAGACTGCACAATGAGTAGTTTAAGGTTGGACTAAGGAAAAAGATTTTGTAGTTAGGGAGCTCAAGGAGCCAGGTTGAGGGCTTAAACACTAATTTTTCGTATTACACAGTTCTGGAAGACAATGGAGCCCAGGTGATTGCGTAATTACGTAGTTCAGGAGATCAAGGCTAAGGCTTGAGCCTTGAGATTGTGCAATGCGCAGTTTAGGCTGGACTGTGCAGGAAGATTTCCTAATTTTGAGGCTCAGTGAGTCAGACTGCAAGGTTTTACACTATTTCAGTCAACTGCACATTTTTTGGAGGCAGATCAGACCTAGTGATTGTGTATTTGCGCAGTTAAAGAGCTAAGGGTTTGGGCTTGATCTTGGAAATTGTGCAATGCACAGTTGGGGCTAGGCTTGAGGGTTGGACTGTGCAATTATGGGGCCCATGTTTCGGGCTTAAGAAATGGAATTACACAATGCACAGTCCTAGGAGGCAAGAAGTCTACATTGCACAGTGTCAAGGGATAGGGTTGCAGCTTAAGGGTTGGAATTGTGTAGTTGAGGAACGCCGAATGAGGCTAGGTTGTAGGGAAGTTTCTAAAAATGGCTAAGTGTGGAATCAACGAGATTGTTGTGAACAGTGATATGACTTGACTGTGATCACATACTTAGAACACTTGGTGACATAACAACATAGATCATCCAGAACCCGTTAACAACATATTTCGCTTAATGCGACAACTTTGCGATGACTTTACGACAAGTTCGACACTAAAGATACACTTTTTGACGAATGTGACAACCCTTGTGAGACAGTGCTTAAAATTTTTTAAATACATGTGATATGTGTTTACATGGTAATATCAACTCATTTTCATGAAGATAAACCATTGAAACCACCAAAATGAGCTTATGCACATTGTGAAATAGCTAACATGCGTAAAGACGACATTTACTATATGAAGAGGGAAGGGAGAGTGACACTTCCGATATGTGAACGACATTGAAGGCAACATATTCCATATCAAAGATAACATGAAAAAGACACTAATTGAAGTGAAATAAAGCAAGAGAGACAGCTAAAAGCATGAAAAACGAAACTCACAAAAACGAAGGTGCACAAAAGCGACAGTTTGAAAAACTCATCAAAATAGAAGTACAAACACAACCAAAAGTCAGGGAATGTCAATGATAGTGCACATTGACTGTCGACATGGTTTGAAAATTTCACAGACACAATCTTGACAAACTATGCTTATGCTTGTTCAAGCTTGCATGGAAGAATGTGTTCATGAACTCGTTACAAGTTGAGCATGCGTGAGCAAGTGAATTCGATTGATCAAGAAGTGACCATGGAACGATCGATCGTAAGATCCACAGTAGGCTCCAAAATCCAAGAATAGACAAAATTTTGGAGGGTGTTTTTCGTGGTGACAATAGGTTGATGCAACCCAAGCTTACAATTAGATAGCTTATATTGCCTACAAATTGTACCTTTAAATATAAGTTGTAGTGTTCCTTCATTGGTTATTCAATGGAAGTATCGGTTGATCATATTGGCACATCTTCATTATTCCAAAATATTTGAAACATAAGAAGAGCATAACTCTCTAAGTAGGGGTGGCAGGAGTTGAGGAGGATCCTTTTCGATCATGCAGGAAAAATGTAGTTTCCATACACTAAGGTTTAGGATTTCTTTCTATCAGCTAAACAAAAGCTTACTCATTATTCTAAGGGTTGAGATTAGTAGTGGAAAGGAATATTTCTCGAATAAATGTAGTACGAGAATCCATTATAGCTATCAAATCTATGATTAATAATGGTTAGACAAACCATAGATTAAACTCAATCCTAGTAGAATGCAACATGAATCCTCAAATATTTGAGAAGTAACATGTGACCAAGTGCTTCGCAACAATAATAAGCAAGGTGATGCAATGACCATCAAGGAAATTAGGTTCAAAATGGGGTATTATGGATAAATGGTCATAAATTTACCCATTGTAGACCTCAACCCTTGTTTATATTACCATTACTAGGAATTTTAATCAATAGATGTTACCCATACACTAGCATTGTTGTTAAGCCATAACATTTAAAATGAAATGGTTTCTCATCACTTCACACACACTTCAAGCTATGGGATAATTGGTTTTTGAAGGTATGGACTTGCTCCATCTTGACATATGCGGGATAGTACATAATCACATTTCATTCAAGGGGAAAGGCATTGGAATTTCATACTTGCTCCTCTACAGGTGGGTTTTTATGTTATTTTTCCTCTTTGGATTTCTTTTAGATTGTCCTCTTTAGGAATAGTTATGTTTCAACCATTATTTCTCCTTTCTCTGGTACATTTGTGCTTGAGGTCCTGTATGAATCTTCAACCTTCAAAATCCTAGAGCTAAATCATTGCATTTGGCCCCTTAGTTTTGGGCATCTAGTTGCTTCTAGGCTTTATTAGTACATGTTTTCAACTTTGTCTCCCAAATTCATTTATCTTCATTGTTTGTTTTCTCTAATTTTGAGACTCTTTTCACACTTTTTTGGGGCAGAGTCTTCTTCTTTGAGGAAAAGGATAAAATTTGTGACCCGCTTTTGGAAGCTTGGTCTTCTTTATAGCTTTTGTGCATAGATTGGAGGACTCTCATTTGTTAACAGTCTACCTTCATTATGGAGCCACAAGACTTAATGGAATTCAAAATAATCTTAAGGACTCATAAGGAGATTGTCCAAGGAAATAGAGTTTATATCTTCTCCATTATCTCCAAATTCAAGGAGTCTGAACAATATTGCATAGCACAATTCATAGAAACAAACACGAGGATTGCTACAAACAAGGGACACTTAGGTTGAAACCTTATAAACAACTTTAGGAATTGTGGAACACCTCTCCTTTATAGGAAATCAATTGTAGATAATCTTCAAAGGCTTAATCAGTATTCTTGAAGGAACAATGGTGTTGGTTTCATAAAAACATGCTTGTATAGAAACGGTTCGTCCCTCTGTAAGAAGTCATGGAATTCATTTATTTTTTTGTATGGTGTAGTATGGAGGACAAATCTAAGGTTGTTGAATTATACCTTAATAACCCTTTGATTACAAATTTGATTTTGTACGATCCAAACTCAAACCTGGGAGATACACAATTATTGACCCTGCATCTTGGCTAAGGCATGAGGAGATCAAAGCTAAAGAGGTAAAGAAGAACTTAGATGGGGAGTTGAAAGAGCCACTATGGATTAGACCTAAACACCCAAACCCATCAATCCTCACCTCCACTCATGCAATTCTAGCAAAAGATCCTAAAGTAGTGGAAGTTTAAAATCAAAGAAAAGTGGAGATGATCCTCCATTTTGAAGCTACTTTTGGGCTATTAGGAAAGGAAAGCTCTCAATATTTCCAAAGGATATGGAAAAAATTGCCCCACAATATGAATATTAGAGAATACCACTCTCTTGACCAATTACGGGTTGCACTTTCCAAGACTCCTTTGTACAATAACATTATTTAGAGGCTTGGAGTCCAATGAATTGGGCTTAGGTTCAATCCAGCCATGTTGTTGGGACGCCAGGAACATAAAATTTAGGAATAGGAGTCCATAGAATGGCAGTGCATGGAAGAGAATGCAGGTTTCCACCTAGAAAACATAACCACCTCTAGCTCAGCATGGAATGTCAAGAAAGTTGTCAAAGAAATGAACGAAGAAGAGCAGAAGCAGGAAGCAAAGTAAGTTGCTCAAAGGGTGAGAAATTTTTCCAGTAGGGGGTATGATGGGCCTCCCAAAGAGATAAAACATAATGCCCATCTAACCACTCCTAGGCACACAAAGGATACATTAAACCTTCCTTTTTTCACTTAAAAACACTTTCCTAACTTAATGAGTTATTAAGAGAGTCAAAGAGGATTTTCATACTTTATGTGCTTAACATGACTATTGTGCATAATATTAAAGGGATTTTGCACATATTTCAAGGATATCCAACCATAATATTCACGGGGCCTGCTCCCTACTACAGAAGTTTCCAACTTGACTACTTGAAGATAATAAATACTCCTTCATGATGTTGTGTGATGACCTAGGAAACATGATCCAACTTTTTAGGGATTTTAGATGGAAAGAAGTCCTCCCCTCAAGGATGTTTCCCCCTACTTATCTTGTATAAATAGAGGGCTCTAATAACCCAATAAAATAAGTAGGGGTAGTAGAAGAAGAAAGTAGAACATTAGGAGAAGTTTAGAGTTCAAGTTTTGTAACTTTTTCCATGTACAAGCAACTTTTCAGTTAATGGAAGTGATCTTTGATTTCAGCTCTTAGTTTAGATTTTTCTTAAGGGTTCTGAGCTTCCTTAGGTTAGGGCCCACCCAAGGTGCTCAAGATCCCCCTTGTACCATTTCTATTCGTAAATGTATTTATCTCTACAACTTCTTTCTAAACATTACTTTTATGCATGATTATTTAGATAGTTTATGAGCAGTCTTTTCTTGCACATTATCTTAGAATTATGTGATGATATTTGTAATGGTTACATTGTTCAAATAGCATTATTATTTCTACATTTGGTTCACTTTCTTTATTGTTTTTTATTTGTATTCCATCATTCACTATTTGTTGTTTTTGCACAATGCCCTATTTGTAGTTATAGGAAACCCTACAACCTTGCACCTTGATATTGCTAGATTAACCTTGCCACAAGATGATGTGATGCCTTGTTTTAGGGTACTATAGTCTAGGAATCATAGTGTTTTCTTATCTTACTATTCCATTTTTTAGGCATGTTTGTAAATTTTAGCCTATGGATCACTATGTGTCATAGTCTAAAGAGTCCCTTGTGTAAAAAGGTCAAAATATTTGTAAAGGTTTAATAGTCCATGAGGGGTCATTAATAGAGTGGAAGGGGTCATGTCATGGGTCTGTTAATGGTTTATATTTCTCATACCTTCATGATTTCAAATATCATCATCATGACATGAGAGGGCTTGGGCAGCTTAAAAATTCAAAATTGTTTGAAAATTATCTCATTTTATCTCATCCAAAGCCTGGTTTGAGCTCTGGATCAAGTTGAAAGTTAAATATGTCATTGAGAAAGCTGAAGGAGAGGTTCGAGGTTGAGTTCAAACAGTCATTGCGAATTTGTTGCGAAACTGACTGTTTTTGTCATCATTTTCAAAGGTTGTTTCAGACCAAAAGGATCTGAATTTTTTAAAACTGAAAGAGGTTTTTTCTAAGCACGGGCCAAGGAACAAAAACCTCCCTCAGTTTTGTAAAATATATCATTATTTTGGATATATGATCTCGTCTTTGAACCCTACTTTTCCAGGAATTTGGTCCCAGCTATTGCGCAAACATATCAGTCCCCTTTGCTACTCAACTGCGACGCAAGTTTATCAGTGATGGTTATTTTCATAAATTTGTATTTTGGGAGCTTCTAGAAGTGATTTTTTTGGTTGGATAGGTGTGGATAAGTTAGTTTAGTTGAGTTTCCATACATGATTTTTCTAAACTATTTTAAGTTTGAAATCAATGATGTTTCTAAATTGTGATAACTTCGATATGGTAGTTCCTGCTTTTCTGCAGATGTATTGCATCTAGTCTATTATACTTTTGTTAAGTGAATTTGACCACATAGAGTGGTAATTTCGAAATCCTTATTGTATTTAATGACGTAAAGACATGTAAAAAAGGATTTGAGAGTAAAAAGAGAAAACTTTGTAAACAGTGGAGAAATTTTTAAAGTAGTGATCAATACATCAAGACAGCCACTATTTTGTTCCAGCATTCTTGTGTCATACATAATGGTGATGTGCCTCTCTTTGTGATTTGTCTTGCCTTCTACTTTTCACATGTGCCTTTTCTTCTTAATTGTTTGAAAGAAAATTATGTTGTAGATTTTACATTGGGAACCTGCTCATGCTTGTCAAACAATTTTAGTGTTTTCTTCTAAATTTAGATATAAGATTCATTTACGCATGCTTTATATTTAATGGATCCTTACTCTCATTTCATCTCATCCATACTAAAGCAAATTTTGTAGATCCAAAAGCCTACCTACCTCGTCCTAGTTCAAACTGCTTTGTTGATTGTGATTGATTACTAAAATATTATTTTGACTCCATGCCCAATGGAATCTCCCTTTCACCTTGTAGCCACAACTCAAAAAAAAATCACCTTAATTATCATAACCAGCCTAAAACCCAAATCCTTTCAGTCATTAAATTGGTTGATAGAAGAACATAGCAAGAGATCCCTCTCCAAGTCTAGGGGGGTTGGACTTTAGCCTAAAAGTGGTTTGTGGTTACCTCTAGGATTTCTCTCCTCAACCTGGAGAAATTTACGGAGTGCTAACATAGTGGCGTCGTTTTTGGGAACGAAAAGTTTCATCTTCTCCAGGAAAAATCATCAAAATTTTGGATTTGATTTTTGATGGTGGATAGCATTCAGACATATGAAGGTTGAACCATTCACGGGTGACTCCAACCAAATTTCAACCTGACCCAAAGACTCCACTAGTAGCAGGATCCAAAAATCATAGTTTCATTGGCAACTCTATTAGCCAAAAATGAATTTAGTTCTGAGGTATGCGCATATGAATCATGCTAATATACCAGGCTTTCTAAATCGCATGCCTTGTGTAGATTGGAAAACTTATTTTCCAAAATTCAGAGATCAGAAAGGAGATGATGCGGCTCTTCATTTGGTCAAGTTTCACATGCATGTGCATAGACTTAAGGTTCAATTTCATGAAGGCTTCCTAATGAAAATGTTCATGGCTACCTTGCAGGAAAAAGCAAGATATTGCTATGAAGGTTTGTCATCTGCTAGTATTTATTCTCTTAAATATTTTCATTAAGGATTTTTTGAAAAATACAAAGAATCTCATCCTTCTTTGTCTTTGGTTAAGAATTGTTGTGAACACTTTGAGGGTTTTATCCAAAATCTATAAAATACATATGGTGAGGAAGAATTCATGGATGAAGAGATTTTGGAAGCTTTGAATGAGAAACCTTTCCGTTACCAAGAAGAAATGGTGATTGGTATATTGGATGAAAGGGAAACTAAGCAGGATTTAAATCATGATAGTCAAGTTCTATTTTCTGAAATTGATGAAAATTTTCAGCGAGCTTGTAAGTCCTTGTATGATCAAAGGTATGAAGATATTCATTCATTTGTTTTTTTAGATTTCTTTATCTCGGTTTTTATTTCAAGACCAAGTTCTTGAAGACCAATATGAGGTTTCTAATGAAATGTGTGAACAAAGATCTCTAGACATTCATCACTCATATGTCTCTCCAAATCATCCATTTTTTGAAATGTTATTTCAAGAGCAGATTGTGTAAATCAAAATTTCGAATTGGCATGTGTGGAAGTTTCAAACAATGTAATTATGGCATAAAATAATTATCAAACATTGCAACCAGATAATGAAGAAGAGCAGGTTGTTCTAGACCTCGTGGATGTAGACACTTTTGTTATTCAAAATACTGCCTCATTTGAAGATTTGAAAGAACATACAAGCTTTGTATCTCATATGGATGATAGGAAAGAAAAAATTGTTGCATTTCAATTTGAGAAGGATCAACTAAATCAAGGACTTCATGATATCCAAGACCCTTTTGCCAATTCTTTGCAGCCATCAAGGAAGATGGATTTTCTTGTATTTATGGATTATGGTTATCAGTCTCAGTTACAATTTGAGTTGCCATTTTCTGAATTTTTCTTTATGTCTGGTGGAGTTGAATACAAGCATCAATCAAGTAGTCATTTGCTTGATTAGTTACATTGGAAGGATCATTACACATGATTGTATGTTTATCTTCAGCGTGTGTGGACAACTATCATCAGAGTTTGAATCTCGAGGAGAACGCATTAAGGCTTTGGTGATTTGTTGCCAATTTCCTTTATAAGTTTTGAGCTTTGTTATAAATATAATCAATTTTCTGTCAATTTCAAGTTCAATCAAGGAGTCAATAAGCCCAATGGTTAAGGCTACTAGTCTACAATGTTCTTGGCACCTCACTAGCAGGATTCCATCCCCATTGGAACCAATGTTAGGGTCCTATAGTCTAGGAACCATAGTGTTTGCTTATCTTACTATTCCATTTTTTATGCATGTTTGTAAACTTTAGCCTATGGATCACTATGTGTCATAGTCTAACGAGTCCCTTGTGTAAAAAGGCCAAAATATTTGTAAAGGTTCAATAGTCCATGAGGGGTCATTATTAGAGTGGAAGGGGTCATGTCATGGGTCTGTTAGTGGTTTATATTTCTCATACCTCCATGATTTCAAATTTCATCATCATGAAATGAGAGGTCTTTGGGTGGCTTAAAAATTTTAAATTTTTTGAAACTTCTCTCATTTTATCTCATCCAAAGTCTGGTTTGATCTCTGGAGAAAATTGAAAGTGAAAGATATCATTGAGAAAGCTGAAGGAGAGGTTGTAGGTCATGTTCAAATAGTCATTGCGAATTTGCTGCGAAACTGACTGCTTTTTTCATCATTTTCAAAATTTGTTTCCAACCAATGGAGCTAATTTTTGGAAAACTTAAAGACATTTTTTCCAAGAACGGGCCAAAGAACAAAAACCTCCCTCGCTTTTGTAAAATATGTCAAGATTTTGGATATATGAGCTCATCTTTGAAACCTATTTTTCCATAAATTTGGTTCCCTTTGTTGCGCAAACATATAAGTCCCCTCTGCTACGCAAATTTATCAGTAATGGTTATTTTCGTAAATTTGTATTTTGGGACCTTCTAGAAGTGATTTTTCTAGTTGGTTAAGTGTGGATAAGTTAGTCTAGTTGAGTTTCCAGACATGATGTTTCTAAACTATTTTAATTTTTAAATCAGTGATGTTTCTAAATAGTGATAACTTTGATATGGCAGTTCCTACTTTTTTGCAGATGCATTGCATCTAGACTATTCTACTTTTGTGAAGTGAATTCAACCACATAGAGTGGTAATTTTGAATTCCTTGTATTTAATGATGTAAAGACATGTAAAAAAGGATTCGAAAGTAAAAAGATAAAACTCTGTAAACATTGGAGAAAGTTTTAAAGCATTGATTAGTACATCAACACAGGGACTGTTTTGTTCCAGGATTCTTGTGTCGGACATAATGGTCATGTGCCTCTCTTTTTTATTTGTCTTCCCTTCTAGTTTTCACATGTGCCTTTGCTTCTTAATTGTTTGAAATAGAATTATGTTGCAGATTTTACATTGGTAACCTGCTCATGCTTGTCAAACAATTTCAGTGTTTTCTTCTAAAGATAGATATAAGATTCATTTATACATGCTTTATATTTAATGGATCCTTACTCTCATTTCATCTCAGTCATACATATAGTGTCATCCCCTCTTGAGTTTGCACGAACCTCGGGTTGACAATTAAATCTAATACCTTAGGGAGTGCAGCATTGTTGCGTCAATATTGAGGGCCATCACCAACCTACCGGAGATACCAATCCCCATTGTTGTAAATATTCACAGGCACAAACCTACTTCATTGGGTTTTATTTCTCCTTCATAATGTATACTAGTTGCTTCTACTTTTACCAAGCCTACTTACTACTTATGCCTTCACTAGGTTTATTAGTTACTTCTAACTTCAATAGGTCTACCTGTTACTTCTTCCTTCATCAGGTCTACTTGTCCCAAAACTTATTGCTTTTTTCTTCTTCCCAAGAATGAATTTACATAATATTCCACATATCCAATTTTGAAAATCTAATTCTGAAATTTCTACCAAAGGTATCGTTATGCCACAAACCCCCTATAATTTTTTTACAAATGATATGGGGACCCTCTATGTAAATTTTGGTCATATCACTCATTTCATGCTTTGATTTTGTTAATTTTGTGGGATTTTATTTTTTCTCGGTTTTCCGCTTTAATCACTTCATTGTGTACGGTTTTCCTCCAGCTTCCCAACTGATCCGGATTTAAACAGGAAAGCAACAAATTATAGAGAAAACCATATACGCAAAGATGCAGCGGAAATAATACTTCATTTCATTAATGGAAAATACTGAAATATGCTTACAACCAGAAATGGAAATAAACCAGCTAGGGCGATGGTGGCTTATCTCTGAGAAGAGATGTCTGGCTACATGCCTCTGAACTGTTCTGAACTATGTTACAATGAGGCTCGAAGGCCTATTTATTGTTGGGAAACAATGGAAAACCCTTCACATTCCAAAACCTAACCCTAGAAGATGAAACGCCAAATTGTGGGCCTCGTTTTTGGGTAAGTTGGTACATCAACTTCCCGGGGTCGCGAATTGGTCGTATTATCTCCGTTTGACGCGCATGATAGCCCGTTGGAAAGATCTCTCTGAGGACTACGACGGAAAAGACGATTTTTTGAAAGAAAAATCGTTGGCGGTAGATTTCCCAAAAAACGTCGTTTAGGGCCTCAAAACGGCTCCGGAAGTTTAGGACCCGAAAAACTGCTAAAAATAGTAAACTGCGCTATAATTAAGGAAACTGAAAAACTGAAAGGGACAGTTGTGGGGGTCCAGATGGGATAGGTGGGTGGCCACCAACATCCACTTGGATCACCAACAACTCAAATTTCACTAAATTTGGACTTACGGTCTGAAAATGACGCTCGTTCAAAGCTTGATTCATTTTCAACACGTGGGCTTAAATATGTAAAAAAAATGTATTTTATTTTTATTTTGTAAATTTAATTAATTTTAAATATGTGAATATAATTATTTAGTCAATTTATTTAATTAATCTATATTAATTATATTAATTGCAATTTATTTAATTAATTCGTAAATATTTTTTATTAATTATTAAATCAAATTATTTATTTATTTCTTTAAATATCCTACAAAACCACCGCAACCAAAAATGTGTATATAATAAAACTATATAATGAAACAATGCATTTTTAATATTGAATAACATATGTTATATATATATATCTATATATATATATATATATATATATATATATATATATATATAAATAAAACAAAAAAAAACAAAAAAACAAACAAACAAACAAAAAACAAAACAAAACAAAACAAAAAAAACAAAAAAACAAAAAACAAAAACAAAAACAAAAACAAAAAACAAAACAAAACAAAACAAACAAACAAACAAACATGATGTCATCCTGCTTATAGCACCCCGGAAAATTTTATTTCTCATATTTCATTCCTCCTAAAATACCATCTCGGGAATGATTCCCATCCCCAGGATGATGTAAGTAGAGTGGGAGGAGCTGAAAATGGCCTTTGTATTAATATAATGGGAATCTTTTGGAATGGGTAGATTGAAAAGCTTATATCCACTTTTGTTCACCATATGCACATGGGATCCTCTTTTTCTTACCCTATCTATATTTTAATTGGTCATTAATTCACGATTTCCACATGAGCCTGGAGCCACGCCATCCTGGCCATTCCTTGCATTTCACCCTTTATTTCCTCTCAAAATCCGTCCTTCCAGGTTGATGTGGAAGGTCCAAAATCCTTGTCCTAACACTATCATTTTCCACATATGCCTAACTACATTATCATGATAGGTCCACAAAGTCACTTTGCTCGTTTCATCCAGGATTTTCCTTCCAGGGTGACGTAGGCATTCATTCAAGCCTACATGTTCTACCTTTCATCCACATATTTTCCATCTCTGCAATCACTCAACCTCATCTTTATGGGTCTCTCCTCCATTCTACGTCATCTCAACTTTTCTTTCCCAGAGGTTACCTTCGCTCACTCATTTGAAAGAGTTGGGATTCAATTATTCGACATAGCTCATCACCATGCCTTTGTGAGTTCTAGCATTTTTCATTTGCTAAAGTTGAGTTTAATCAAATAAACCTAAGTTTGAAGGCTTTTTGTAAAGGCTCGCTTGCTTCATTGACATGGGGCTTGGAGGTCTTAGCCTGGTTCGTTCCTTATTTTCAACTAATTTGGATCAACCATGGGCAAGAGGACAGAACTAATGGGGCATATGGCAATAAGTCTCCTAGTAGACAGGTCTTATGGTGGGCACGGGTTGGATAGATCTGGCGTGATCAAATATGGTAGGTTTTTAGACACTCCGAATAGGAGGGGTACTGGACACAGGTACCATTCTAGTTCTGGTTCTGATAGACATCATGATCGTCATCGCTATCACCCTTACAGGAGGAGTGATAGGGAATACTTGTCGGATGAGTTCAATAAAGTAAAGCCACCTACCTTTAATGGAGAGATGAAGAAATCACAGGATGTAGAGGCATGTTATGAGGAAATTCATTAGATTGCATGATTATTCAAAAAACATGAAAGCAAGAATAGCCATTTTCAGTCTCAAAGGTAAAGAAGATATTTGATGGTAAGATGTAAAGAATATTAAAGGTATTGATGAAGATGATTTGACTTGGCATGCATTTGAAAGGCTCTTCAAGAAGAATTACTTGTCTAAGAGGTACTATGATGACAGAGCTAAGGCATTTTATGAGTTGCGGATGGGTTCCATGACAGATGAGGAGTATACTAGCAGGTTTTTAGAGCTGTTGAGATATCTGCCTTACCTCAAGGAGAAGAAAGCCAAGGTTCATAGATTCATCAGTGGATTTCCAGTAGCATACATAGATCATATTGAGTTTGATGAGCCTAGATCATTGGAGGAGGCCATTCGAAAGTTGAAGCATTGTTATGAGCATTCAAAGCGCAAAGTTGAGCCGAAGTGTGACTTGAAAGGAAATGAGAAATCTAAAGGAAAATTTCCACCAAAGAGAGGAAGACCTCAAGATGCAAGTGAGAAATAAAATGTAGTTCCTTACAAGAGATTCAATACAACTGAGAAAAGACATGGAGAGCAGCAAGCTAGAGGCGGTGGTAGAGAACCATTGCAGTGTTGGATATATGGTAAGGATCATTGTAAGAATGATTGTTTGTAGTATCAGAGTGGTGGTATACCCCATATCTACAGTGCTTAGGAGCACATACAATTGATGATGTTGGTCATAGCATTCCTCGGATCTATGCAGTTGTGGACAACAGGCAGGTAGATCATCAGGAATTGATCATTGAGATGGATGGTAAGCTTTGCGATCAAGTTGTTTCTATTTTGATTGATCATGGATCTAACTATAATTATATTAATCATGACCTGGTGGATAAGTGTGGTTTGATAAAATAAGTGCATGCATAATCTTTGTTGGTACGGTTGGCTACAAGTACAAAGAAGTGAGTTCACCATTGGGTAAGAGACTGTGCATTTGAGTTAAATGGTATGCCTAGAGCATCACACTTGAATGTGTTTCATTGGGATCGTATAGCATTCTTTTGGGTATGGATTGGCTATACCTTCATAGAACCAAAGTGGATTGCTTCGACAAGGCTATTGAGTGTGTGGATGATAGTGAGGAAACAGGGCTTTGCAAGGAAATAAGAAGCCTACATTGGTGAGGATGGTTACCACTATGTTGACTAAGCATAGTGGCAGAAAAGGTTGTGTGATGTTTGTAGTGCACATTTCTAGTGACAAGGGTAAGGAGGTTGAGGATGTGGATGTGTTGAAAAGGTGCCCAATTTTGCAACAGTTTCAGGATGTATTCCCTAAGGACATTACAGAGTTTCCACCTCACAGGGAGGTAGAATTTTCTAGTGAGTTAGTGCCAGGGGTAGCTCTAGCATCGAAAGAGCCTTATAGGATGAGCACACCTAAGTTAGTAGAGTTAAAGTTGCAGCTAAAGGAGATGTTGGACAAAGGATACATCAGACCTAATGTATCACCTTGGGGCGCACCAGTCTTGTTCGTAAAGAAGAAGGATGGTAATCTCAGATTTTGCATTGATTATAGGCAGCTGAACAAGGTAAAGATCAAGAAAAAGTACCCTTTGTAGAGGATTGATGATTTGTTTGATCAGTTAAAGGGAGCGGCAATATTATCTAAGATCGACTTGAGATTGGTATACCATCAGGTACGCATCAAGGAAGAGGATATCTTCAAGACTGCGTTCAGGACCAGGTATGGGCATTATGAGTTTGTTGTTGTTCCATTCGGTTTGACTAATGCTCTAGCTACATTTATGTGTTTGATGAATAGTGTGTTGCGTCCTTATTTGGACAAGTTTGTTATTATATTCATTGATGACATACTAGTATATTCTAAAAATGAGGAAGAGTGTGTCGAACATTTAGCAGTAGTGTTGCGGTTGCTAAGAGAGCATCAGTTGTATGCTAATCTTCACAATTGCATCTTCTTTCAGACTAAGGTACACTACTTGGGACATGCTCTCTCCAAGGATGGCATTGCAGTAGATCTAGAAAAGATAAGGGATATCATGGAGTGGGCAGCTCCTAAGAATGTGGATGAGGTGAGATCATTCATGGGATTGGTAGGTTACTATAGGAGGTTCATCAGGAAATTCTCACGCATTGCATATCTTATCACATCATTGCAACAAAAAGGTAAGAATTTTGAATGGACAGAGGAACGTGAGGATAGTTTTGAGCAGCGTAAGCAGTTGTTGACACATGCACTAGTGCTAAAGATTGTGGATCCGAACCAGAAGTTTGTAGTGTGTACAAATGCTTGCAAGAGGACTTGGTGGAGTTCTCATGGAAGAAGGATAGGAAATTTTCTATGAGTCATGGAAACTAAATAAGCATGAGAAGAACTACCCAACACATGACCTTGAGTTAGCAACAATTATACATGCATTGAAGATGTGGAGGCACTATTTTCTTGGCAAGAGATTTGTATTGATGAGAGATCACGGTGGGTTGAGGTATTTGTTTGACCAACCAAATCTAAATGCATGGCAAGCTAGATGGTTGGCTACCCTTAGCAAGTTCGACTTCGTGATCAGATATATCAAAGGGAAGGGGAACTGGGTTGCATATGCTCTTAGCAAGAAGGTACAGGTAAATCATATAGTAGTTATGAGCTCTTATGGGACAAATTTATAGGACATGATTTTATAGGCAGGACAGTAGGATGACAAATGCATGGAGATCATGCAAAGGTTACAACAGAGTATAGGTACAGGTGATCAGGATGCATACTATCGTCTCACGACAGATGGTTTGGTGAGATTTAGGGATCCTTGATCTATGTGTCAAGTTGCAGTGAGCTCAAGAATCTTATCTTGAGGGATTTTCACGTCAAGCCATACTCGGGTCATCTAGGATATCAGAAGATGTTGACGGCAGTAAAGAAGTTCTACTATTGGCTAAATCTGAAGAAGGAATGGTAGAGTTCATAGCTAGATGTTTAGATTGTCAACAGGTCAAGGCAAAATGTAAGCATCCAGATGGTTTACTACAACCTATTGCGATCCAGAATGGAAATGGGAGGTCATTTCCATGGATTTCATTATAGGTCTTCCAAGGAAAGTGAAGCAGCATGATTCTAGTATGGTCATGGTTGACAGGTTGAGCAAGGTAGCTCACTTCATTCCAGTGAAGACTACATATTCATCCAATGAGTTAGCACAGGTGTTCATCAGAGAGATAGTGAGACCGCATGGTGTTCCAAGGAAATTTGTGTTGGACGGGGATGTTAAGTTCACTTCCAACTTTTGGAAGGAGCTACTTTCAATCTTGGGCACAAAGTTGACCTTCATTACAGCTTATCATCTGCAGACAGATGGTCCCATAGAGAGGGTAAACAGGATTTTGGAGGATATGCTAAGGATGTATGTGATGCACCAGCAGAGGAAATGGGAGGAGTATCTTCCTTTGGTTGAGTTTGAATACAAAAATGGTTATCAAGATTCATTGAGGATGAATCCTTTCGAGGCAGTGTATGGGTGGAGTTGTAATACTCGTATCAGCTGGAGTGATCCAATGAACAGGGTACTTATTGGACCATATATGTTCGCAGATATGGAGCAAGAAATGATGGTTATAAAGAAGAATCTAAAGGCAATGTAGGATAGGCAAAAGATCTATGCAGATAGGAACAAGTTGTTCAAGGAGTTTTAGGTTGGGGAGCATGTGTATTTGTACATCAAGCCCAAGAAAATATCTTTGAGGATTGGTTCATGTGCCAAGTTGGCACCACGGTATTGTGGGCCTTTCAAGATCCTTGAGAGGATTGGACCAATGGCATATTGACTTGCACTGCCTCCAACAATGAAAGTCCATGATGTTTTCCATATTTCATTGCTTAAGAAGTATATAAAGGATGTTGATCATGTTATTGATTGGTCTGTATTACAGGTGGAGAAAGAAGGAGAGTTCCAGTCGGAGCCTCAGTGCATATTACAGTGGAAACATCTCATGCTTAGGAACAGAGCCATAGAGAAAGTTAAAGTGCAGTGGAAGAACTTTGGACCTGAAGAAGCTACATGGGAGATGGCAGATTAGATGCGGGCCCTATATCCTTCATTGTTTTCCGGTTGATGCAAAGCAATTTTGGTTTGACGTTGGTATATGTTTAGTTGATGTCTTTAGTATTTGTATATGTATGTGGATCTAAATACCACCATGAGCTAAGTTATAAAGCTCCAATAAGTGGTATGGATGTCATATTATTATGGTTTTTTTGTCATGTTGTCATGATGTTTTTCCTTTGAGTAGGTCTTTCAGTGTAAATACTGCAACGAGCTAAGTTATAAAGCTCCATGGGTAGTATGTTTGCTTTTCAGTGATTTTGCTGAGGTCATGGTGTGGTTTAACATCGAGAACGATGTTCCCCTAAGCGGGAGGGTTATGTAACAACCTTGTTGAAAATTTCATGTAATAAAGGTTAATAAAGGCATAATAAGACCACGGTTAAGGGACACTTATTCCAAGCTGAGTGTTGGGCAAAGATATCCTGGTGGGAATCACTGTATGTGTTTTGGCTAAGGAAAAATGGAAAAGGCTAAGGCTAAGGCTAAGGCAAAAAGGAATTTTTGGGCACATTTATTTATAAAAATTAAGGAAATTAGGAGAAAATTAAGGTGAAAGGTCATAGCTTTCATGTGAGGAGGAAACTCAAGGAAAATAATGGAAATGAAGAAACTAGAGGCCTCATGCATAAAAAGGATTATGAGGATCAATTCACGGCTTTTGTCAAGTTAGAGTTTAGAGATCTCTAATTATTCTCTCTCACTCTCTTGGTCACTTAGAGTTTTCTTGGAGCACTCTAACTTTGGATCAAGGAAGGAAAATCAAGTAAAGGGAAAGGAAGGCAAGTGAGGATCAAGGAAAGGAAAGCAAGATCAAGCAGATTCAGCAGAATACTTGTAGGTAATCTTTTGCATGTGTGATTTCTTAGCTAGTTTGGACATGCATGGCTTTGCATGTTGGTGTATGGTTCTCTTGTTGTTGGTGGCATGGTTTTTCCAAGTTATGACAGTGGTTTTCAGCCTAGCCTTGCCTTTTTCCTTATGCCATGGTATATTGGGATGTGACTCCAATTTTTGAGCTTTGGTTTTCCAAATGGATTTTGGAATCCAGGGTGGAGGTGGTCTCAAGTTACATTCCCAAAGGCCTAGGAATCCCTTGACTAGTTTTGGCGGGATACATCTTAAGCTTGAGGGAGATGTCTCGGTTTAGGGCCTAGTGATCTAGGTTTGGATTGCAGTAAATTCTGAGAGACAAGGAGACGAAAAATTTCTCAAGGATAGTGATGGATTCTGGATGGCATTCTAAGTTCTGTTCGGTTGTGATCGGAGCACCGGTTTTGGTGTGATCACAGTTTGATGAGGGTGGAGGTGGTTTAACCTCTGGATTCCCTTCATTGTTCTTGGATTGAGTGTTCTATGAGATCCCACATTCACACTTGGAATATGGCACGGGGTGACTAGCTGAAAGAGAGATTTGGTTCAGCCATGTATATGGTCAGGTGGTACATGGAATTCCCAAACTTGGTTGAATTTTCCTATGATTAATCAAATCTAAGTTCTCTTACTTTTGCACTGACTTATATGTGGATTTAATGGTTGTCTTATCTTTGATATTTACATGGTTTTATGTTAAGTTATAAGCATGGTTAAATGATTGGTTCATTTCATGGTTATTTCATGTATTTACTTGTAACTCTTAAATGGATGGATGTAAGACCTAATTGATGATGTATTAATTCAATGGAGAAGGAGGTTATCCTTCTAGTTATGTTTCATAAGTTATTTCAGTCATTTATGCTCTGTCTTGTATCCTAGACCTATAGGTTTCATTGGTGCCAAGTGTTTGACAGAATGTCAGTCCCAGTTAGGGATGCTTAGGCCTAGTCCTGCAGTTGATTTTGATTGATCAGCAATGTTATCATGTCCTTGATTAATTATGAAGGTTGTAGCAAGTTCTGGGTAGAGGTCAAGATGCCGGGCCAGAAAAGTGGCTTAAATCTTAGGGTCAGGGTCACTAGCACAGGTCTGGCAATTTTGATCCACAGTCACTGGTAAGCAGGCTTGTGAGAGTGACTTTAGGTTTTTGGTCGCTTCCTTGCCCATAGAATGAGAGATACTATGGCCTAAGATATCCAAAACAGTAGTGGGACCCAAGGATATGTTGTCTGAGTGGTTGACTTGTCTCTTGAGAGTTCCGTTGATGATGTTGGATGACTGTGTGTGATGTTTCATCTATTCCACTTCCTTAAGGTTACATAGGAGGTTGAGTCTAATCGCAGTGGCCTCTCATCTCATTTTTACCCTGGTTGTCATGGTTACCTTGGGTGGACCTGGGAGGGGGTGTTACAACTTCCACGTTCCACCCGACCATAGATTGGGTTGAACTAAATCTCTCTTTCAGACAATCACCCTTGTGCCATATTCCAAGCATGAATGTGGAACTCATAACAAAATTGACCATGTTTCTCAGTCTTTACTGTATATCCCACCAGAACTAGTCAAGGATTTCTAGGCCTAAAGCAAGCACCTATACAACTAGGCTTTACCATATATACCGTCATATACAGATCAAGGATTCCTAGGCCCAAACAAGAAACATAAACTACCAGACTTTACCACAATCCCACCATTACCGGTCCAGGGATCACTAGGCCCTAAAAAAGCATGGATGCCTTCAGATCTCTCCACTTAAACCGTGAGGAATTTTACTTTCTCCACCCTCAGGATTTACCACATATCCCACCTTTACCGGTCCATGGATTTATAGGCCTTTGGGAATTTTCTTGAGACCACCTCACTCAATTTTGAAACCATCCAGAAATCTAGCTCAACCAAATGAAAGAACCCCATCACACCATGCTTATCCAGAAATGGAAAGGTAAGGTTGAAACCATTGTCACGCCTAGAAAAACCCATTCTAATGATAGAAAAGAACCAAATTCACACATGCATATACCATGCATGCAAAAACTAGCTAGGAAATCATATATGCAACTTGATACCTGCAAGTAATCCTGTTTTAGCCACTTAATCCAACTCTTCCTTGCTTGATCTTTGCTTCCCTTTGATTTATCATCCTTCCTTTGCCTTCCTTTCTCCAAAGCTAGAGTGCTCCAAGAATTCTCTAAGTGTTCAAGAGTATGAGAGAATAGAGAGAGCTCCATCATGGAACTGTCAAAAGCCATGAATTGATCCTCAGAAGCCTTTTTATCATTGAGGCATCTATTTTATTCAATTTCCATTATTTTCCTTCAATTTCCTCCTCACATGCAACATGTGACCTTTCACCTTCCTTTTCTCCTAATTTCCTTTATTTTTGTAAATAAAATGCCAATTAATGCCTCTTGTCTTTTCAAAGCCTTTTCCATTTCCTTTTCCAATTTCCCCTTAGCCACAATAAACCAAATGAACACCCACTAGGATGTTTTTCCCAACATTTAGCTTGGAGTACGTGTCCCATGACCTTGGTCTTATTTTTCCTTTATTAACTTTATTACATGGATTTTTAACTCGAGGTTGTTACACAACCTATAGGATACACCAATCCTCACTACTACAAATATTCATATGCACCAACCTAGTTCACTTAGTCCACTAGCTTCTTCACAATGTATGTTAGTTGCTTCTACTTTCACCAAGTTTGTTTGTTTCTTCTACCTTCACTAAGTTTGTTAGTTACTTTTTCCTTCACTAGGTCTACATGTTGCTTCTTCCTTTACCAAGTTTACTTCTCCCAAAACTTTATGTTTTTTGGCTTCTTTCCAAGAATGCATTTGCACAACATGCCACGTATCCAATTTTGTGAATTTGATTCTGAAATTTCTAACACGATTACATAAATATATGTTCTCAATCTCATCCAAATTTCACAGTATGAAACATCTTAGAAAAAAAAAAAAAATTTATAACAAAAATTCCAAGTTGATCTATTTGAAGCATGTTCTAGGAGAATTTAGGAACACTAACTTCTTCATATCATACCTTCAAAATTATAGTGGAACAAGGACTAAAATTTATATCACATATACATTGATATTTGTCTCCTCTAGATTTCAGATTCTGAAACATCACATAAAGAGAGATATAGTGAAAATACCAACTTGACCTATTTGAAGAAGATTTCAGGAGCATTAAATAGGCCTAAGTTCCTTAGAGAATATCCCTGAAATTATAGCGAACTGAGTTCTATAATTTGAACCATAGGTACATGACAATATTTTGTATATATCCTCCAAGTTTCATGATTTAGAACATCCCATAGAAAAATTTATAGTGAAAATTCCAAGCTAACTTGTTTGAAGAAGATTTCAGAAGCATTGAAGAAGCCTAACTCCCTTACAAAATATCTTTGAAATTATAGCACACCAAGGTCTGAAATTTGAACCAAAGCTACATAAAAAAATTCTATTTGTATCATATAAGTTTCATGGTCCAAAACATCACAAAATAAAAAATAAGATAAAAAATCATAGTGAATAATTCCAAGATGACTCATTCGGCTCATAAATCACATTTTTGCTTCCACCTTTGGACTCCACGAATTACCCCAAAAAATATTATTTAGCTCCTCTTGCTACTTAGATTTGTCCTTTGATGAATTGGTGATCAAATGCACTCATATTCCCTTTATTTATAGTGTTTATACGTTCACTTATGGAGTTGACTTGTAAAAATGATTGGGTCAGCCTACTTGTACTTTGGTTGGGTTGTCCTGACGAAATCTTTCATATCTCCTCAGTCTTATGGAATTAGAGGGAGTCCCATATACCATTGGAAGGGTATCGGAATAGTATTTCCAACCATATATCATAGTCTCCCATTTGAGCTAGATAATTGGAGTAAAAAATCCTTTAAAGATATGGTATCGAAATGGGGCGTCAAAAGTCCAAAAACAAGATTTCCAATGATCTTCATTTCCCAATCTTTATCTTTGACATAAGTAGTCTCCCCCTATCCTTGACATTGATGACAAAAATATTTCCAACATCACACAGCCACTAATAACCCTCTATGTCAACTAAAAATATAGCGTAATGAATACATTACACATGAATAAGCTTTCATCTAACAAAGACCAATAATAGCCAAAGTGGATTATTTCCATGAGAAGCATCATATAATTTAAAATATAAGGTCTCCAAGTGAAGAACTATCTCTTCAAGGTGTACACATCTTAGGAGATGAATCCTCAAGTGGTTCACTCTTTGAGCATGGAATCCAAGTGTCAAGAACTCATCATCATAATACTCACTGTTCTTATATACATGCTCCAATGCTTCTCCTCAACATATTTTTTTAAGGTCCACAACCAACCCCAAGTAATGTGACCTCAACCTAAGAATCCTAAGGTCATGTGATCATCCTCCTAAGGTATTCCATATGGTTTCAATGCTCCTATATCTAAGCACATTTTCTCCAAATACCCAACACTCATCTTCTAAGGTGGGCCAACCTCCAATACAAAAAACTACCTTTCCAACACACACGTACACCACATAGAATATACTAATGACAGATAAGATAATTATCTTCTCAATGAGTGTGATACTTCTAGCAACAAATCTATGATCAAGAAACTAATTGTCTCCCCAAATTTCATTAACCAAAATGTATAAGATATAACTATGGGGCCCACATCACATAAAGTCAACTCTAGCATGGTGTAAACGGATTTGAAGCAACCCTTAAGCTAGCATGCCCTTTTTTTTAGTAAAGTATTTTCACAAACATTGGTCTTCTCATCTTAGATCTCAACTAATATTACCTTTCACAAATTTCAATATGTTGTAATCTCGAAATCAATTGTGAACCCCACCATCAATTCCTCAATAAACCAAGAAATTATCATCACATATCAAACCTCCAAAGACATTAACCACATATGAATATGAAGGAATCTAACTCAATCATCCTTCAAGTCAACTTTACTCACCAAATCTATTGAGAGTTTAAATTTATGGTGCATGCAACAACCCACATAGGGCCTCCATAAATCTACAAACTTAAGGTATATTTCTCATACACCTCAAAACCTCCAACAACTAAAACAAAACCTTCAACAAGCTCAACTACCTATTTTAGAGATAATCCTAAAATAAATGGAGTAAGAGTTTCATATAGGTTAACTCCCTCATTATGGAAAAATATAACAACCTTGTCCAAGTACTCATCAATACTCCTATCAATCACAAACTTTGGAATCATAATTGGTTCCAAAATAAATTTTGAACCTATCTCAATGGCGTCCCACCATACATACTTTACATGTACCTAAGCAAGACTAGAAGGATTCCCTAGTTTTTCGTTGACTTGTACAAGCGCCACAACATCATTAAGTAACTTGAAAAGGTCATCACCCTACACATCTCTAACAAAAGTTGTCAAACTTGCTACACTACAATCACTTGTAGTTCACTATTGTCCTTCACATGCAACTCTACATTGAAAATGTGTCATAAAAAAAAATTGAAAGAATACTTTGTTTCAAATCAAGAACAAAAAAACAGCATTCAACTTAATAATAGCATATGATGGCATCATGAAGGAAATGGAGCCCTCTCATTTCATCGAATAAGCAGTATCACCACCCAAATATATGTTTATTCATCCCTCTTGCTCTTGAAACTTGTTGAATCATTCCCTATCATATGTCATATGTCTCAATTCCCTAATATTCTCAACCCACCTAACACTTGACATAATGCTGATATATAACCAAGAGACCATGGAGAAGGTGATTTCAAATTAGGATGTTAAATCATCCACTCTAGATCCAACTTGTGTACTCCATGCAACATATATATGTTGCTTGGCATGTTCTTATTTGAACATTGGTAGAGATAATTCTGCTTGTGGTAACACCTAAAAGATTTCACACTACTATAAATATTTCATATTTTAGCTCAATTCTTATTTCTTACCCTACCTAGGTCCTTTCCTGTTTCACTTCCTCATATTCCTAATGGAAATTAGGTATTCTACCTCACTTAGTTGATCTAGATTTAAACCTTGTATTTTCTTGTAAAAGTCGTCCCAAAGCTTCCCAAAATATAATAACTCCTCACAAATACAAACACCCTATATAAAGGTTTTCCATGATGAAGTAATCCCATTCAAAGCAATAGGCACCAATTCCCCACCCTCAACATTTGTCTCTATGGTAGCCAATTTATCTCTTAACTATGTGATCCTTCCTAGGTAACTAACCATTAAATCTATACCCCTCTTTTAGGTAGCTAATAGCTAATTTATCCAGAGCATCTTCCTAGAGATGTTCACACTATAATATAATGTAATAAAAGCATCATACATCACCTCACTAGCCTTCTTCTATATAAAGTGACTGATCAAATGGTCTTCATCGAATCAAGAATTTTTATCTTTGCCTTTGTAAGTTTTAAACCTTATAAAGTAATGCAACACACACGCACACACACACACACACACACATATATTCTTAATCAAATAAAATAAAATAAAACAGTTGCAATCACATATTACATAAATATTTACCATGGAAACCCAAACCAAGAAAACCAGCAAACCATTTAGAGCCGCACCTGTAATTTTTATCATTAATTAACTTCATTATTTACAATACAATATATGGTCCCGCAACATCCAAGACCCCTAATCCATTAACTTGGATTAGATTACAACCTTAATACATTAAACATAATTAGAAATCCATAGGATGAACCACCATGCACCACAAAGCCACCAAAATTAAACCATGTGTTGAAAACTGCCAAAAGCATACACAAAAAACCACCCCTTTTTTTCGGGGGGCTAATAACCCCCCCCCCCCCAACCACCCCGCACAACACCTACTACATACAAATCATGCATGGGGATAGTCATGCAGAGAATATAACACATGCCCAACATTATTCACCTCCGTTTTATTATGCTTAACCAATAGTTTTGGATATGTAGGTGAAGTGATATATTTCTCAATGTGCTTCAATAATTCAACCTCTCCCAATGGTATTTACAGCCTCTACTAGGAAAGTGTAAGTTTTGGAAGCACCTATAATCTTTCCATACTCTCGAAGTCCAGGAATAGCCATTCCCTTAATATAAAATACATCTCAAGGAAAAATCAACGTTAAATCAAGTAGATAATATTTTGAAGGTTCAAGCACTTCTTCCCAAGCACACTAGTATTTCACACCCAACAAATTATAATAGGTCAAGCACTTATCACATGTATGAAACAACTATAATTGCCAACTTCCTCTTCAAAAAGAGCGATTTCAATCAAATTAGCTTGAATACTAGTCATGAAATCTATTCTCAAGATAATAATAATAATAATAAATCAATTCAAAACTCAAGGTTGCTCCAATCTATTTCTCGTGAAATTTTATCCTTATGGATGAGTCTAAAATATAAATTATAAAACATATATTTCATTTTGGGCCAACTAAAATATGTAAACAAACCCTATAAATTAAAAAATAATAATGTGTATTGAGGGAGGAGATTCACATCTTTAAGTGCACAATCACCAACATATAACGAATATGAAATTACTTATGAATAACATAGTTTTTATAGCCACAAATATAACTTGTAGGTTATGTTTAATTGTCAAACTACTCAACAAAATATGCTCTCAATTATTTTAAATCAACATATGTAACAAACACTAGAAACTACTTAATCACCAAGTTGAAAACCATATATGCAAATATGTAAAGTTTGGATATCAAGGTATTCTTCATATATACATGGAATGACGTTACAAATATATAGTGATCATCTTATTATAGCATATTTCAACACATCCATCAATCTTACCATGAGCTAGGACACCCCAACTACTTCCAAACGTTAGCTAGTGCATACACCATTGACAATAAACCCTAACCAACAAACAAGGGTTAGCAAGAGAACACATCAAGCTACTCCTAGCCACTCCAAATTCTCAATGATGAGCTAAAATTAACATCAATGAGCCCACTATTGATCTCCCACTTTGATAACATAATTCCTTTACCAAAATCTCAACAATTTCAACACATAAACTCTCTAAGTAGAGCCTTCTGATTATTTTCTAGCATTTCTTTGACACAAACCCTATTGCCTTCTCACATAAGGACATAAAACTTTGGTGCATATTGTCTTCTCTACGTTTTTCCTCTCATGAACCCTAACACCTTCCTCCCTTGCATAAACACAAGCACAATCACTTCAAGACAAGTTTATCCTTATGATACAATGATACCAAGACTACTCTTTATTTAGTGCTCCATGTTCTTACTCTAGGATTTACATAACAAAATCCTCAAGTCTTATTCTCTTACAACACACAAGTGTTATGACTTGAGATAATATTTATTTCTAGCATTCATCCATGTCTCCCATAGGGTTCACATCATAAACCCTTGGTCTTCCACTCGCACAAGCAGTAAGACCTATCCAAAACAATTACAAAGATATAATAATGAATACATTCCATACAAGGGAAACCTCCTCCACTTATGTAGAATAGGTGAGGGAAGTGACTAGTAGTAAAATTGGACTAAGTCAAGCAACCTAATCTAATCCACAATATAAGGTTTCCATGTGAAGTAATGTCTCTCCAAGATGTACACATGTTAAGAGTTCAGCCTTCAAGTGGTGTAAATTCTCTCAAAGAAACCCAAAATATACCATCATCCACATGGTCTACACTGAAGTTAATGCAATACATCCAAATCTATTATGTAACCTTTTGATAGTCTAGATATTAACAATGTCCACATGTTTTGGTGAATAGTTTTATGCCCTCATAAACTACCTAGATTTGGCCCAAAATTTATGTTGGGATATGATACCACATTGTGGCATCCCCGCCCATCATCCCCAACCACAATATATGTAGTCATTAAACATATTCAAATTATACCCCTCAAATACCCATTCACCTTGACATGATAGAGTTGTCTCCCATGGAAGTCTAAAGTTGATTAAAATTCCTACATATATGTGTTAATTAAATGTGACAAAACATACATGCATGGATTAACAAATTTTATGGTAGTGAAGTGTCCATGTTCGAAGCTAATCACAAATATACAAACAACATACAATTTTTTTTTATGTTTTCATAATGTGAAATGATGTTAAATTACATAATCATAAATAGAGACATCTTACTTATGTTTTAATAAAACGTGATCCAAGAAACAAGTTGCATATGAGCAATTTTTCATTGTCATTTTGGCATGTAGTACAAGTTCCACCTTCATGTCAAGCTATGAGGCCACCAAAAAGAAGGGACAAAGCTACAAGTTTCTATGTCACTCAACGCTACCTATTTTCTCTCATGCTCAGCCATTCCACTCATTACAAATCACTATAGGCATCTCATTAATCCATCAAATATCCATGTAACTCTCCTCCAATACCCTACACAACATAAGGAATATATTCCTTTTTCGTATTTAATAGTCCCTTAGGGGTATTCTTCACTTTTAGTTCCTTTAAGTGTAGGTATAAAGAGTGTAATATATTAAATTATTTCTAGGAGTATCCTACCAAAAATATACTTGGATCTCAAGCATCAAATACGTTGTAAGTGAAAGATTCCCAATTGTCATAACCTTTATGCTCTCCTACAACCATCTAGTCTCCTCTCTTCTCACCACAAGGCTCCTTGCTCTCCTAGAAAAGCATCCAACACTCCAATGTTCTTCCTCAACATCATTGTGTTATGGGTCCACAACCAACCCCAAGTAATGTGTCATCAACACAATAAACCTTCAGTAAAGTGTTCATCTTCCCCATGTATGCCATGTTGTGGAGGTGGAATGGCATCGCAACATTTGCAACATTGGAAGTGATATTTTGGGGTTTCAACAAGGCTTTGTCACATTTTGCGACAAACTGGGTTCGTGCATGGAAGTGACCGACACATGGTCATGGGTGTGATGACTAGACAGATGACCAAATGAGGGTGTCACGGGCCCGAGTCGGTTCTCCCGTTCGGGGTGTCATGCACCACTAGCTAAACATCCATACTTAACTTTTTTCATGTCTTCAGGACTACGCCTACATCCATTATTATTATTGTTCTCTTTAATTATTATGTTATGTGAGGAATAAACATAACTACAGTATTAACCATGCAAAATGAGACCAACACGAGTTTTCCAATTATAATTGCATTTATAAATTTACTGTACAAATTTTACATAATGTACAAGGGGAGGTCAACTCTACCCGATCTCGATCTCTACCCAAGTTTCACTACATGATGGACCAGTTTCCTCACGCTACCGACCTGCCCAACACCTCAACATATACAGTCGTGTTGCTTCTCCTCTTTGTCATGTTGAATTGTTTCCTACCGCATAGTGGTGTTCACCCCAACCCTTCGCACTATCATGTTGCGTTGTCGTGTGACACGTCTTACCCATGCCCTGAACGTGTTACACTCGTGTCGGATCGCCTGTAATGTGGGCGCATCTCCCTCTGCCCTACCTTACCGTTCAGTTGTTTTAACTCCTTCATGTGACTGTGTATCACCTCTCGGTATTCACATTATGAACTTTTGTTTGGTTCTTGGCTCTGTGGTTCGATTCTGCAACTCCACTTGACTGCTCCACAATATATATGGTCTCGTTGAATGTGTTAAGTGGTGTAGACCCACCGGTCAGGGCATCAGCCCACTAGCCAACGCACCCTTGGGTTTCCTCCACGTTGTTCCACCCTATCATGTGTCGTCTCATGCGTTTTAGCTTATGTGTCGGCTTGTCTAGTCTTCCACCGTATAAACTCTCTGTTTCACATACCTTTCCCATACTTAGTCACTCAATAAACTGTTCACCTTCACTTGTCCTTGGTTCGCCCATGCCTGGGTGTGGGCGCACTGCCCAGGTGTACACCCCCGTCGCAATATTGTGCCCCGACACATTTTGCCAAGTCACTCGCTCTTTGTCATGTCGCCTCGTCCGAGCGTGCCTCACCTGAACGCCCAACTCGGGTCACCCAGTGTGCCTGCGCATCAATTGCTCACCCGTCACACTCAAGTCGTGACCACCTATCGTCGCACATATGTCGCACTTTTCTCATGTGCGCCCATGTCGGGTGCTCACCCGATGATGGTGATGCTGACTCGGGGTCCTCACTTCCTCCCCCACCATGAGTCATTGTCGTCCTCAATAATCCTACTGATCGCACCATCCCATCATTAAACTTTGCAATCTCATTTTTCCATCTCCATAGTGAATCCTTTGTTTCCCAACCACTCTCCTCCAGGGCATCCTTCCATCTAATGAAGAACTCCCTCTCTACTATACTCCTGACACGTGTAGTCCCAAGATCCAAGATCTTATCCAAAATCAAGTTTGGTATGTCCACAATCATGGTTGGTCCCCTCGGTGGTGTTGTCCTCTCAGGATGATGTGCATCAATTCTACATCTCTTGAGCTGACTTATATGGAAAACATATGTCTTGAATGCATGTCATTTGAAAGCTCCAACTCATAAGCAACTTCCCCCTCTCACTTCTTCACCTAAAATGGCCCTTCATACTTCCTCATCAAAGATCTCGTAGTCCCTTTCGGTGGATGAAACTAATCTCCAGTGATCCTCAGAAAAACCATATCTCCAACCTCGAAGTTTGTGTCCCGTCTATCCTTATCTGCCCATTTCTTCATCCTCCTGCAGCATCATGAGCAACTTCCCCCACTCGCTTCTTCACCCAAAATGGCCCTTCATACTTCCTCGTCAAATATCTCACAGTCCCTTTCATTGGCTGAAACAGATCTCCGGTGATCCTCAAAAATACCATATGTCCAACATCAAAGTGTGTGTCTCGTCTATCCTTATCTGCCCATTTATACATCCTCCCTACAACATCATTCAGGTGCACCCATGCTAACACCAAAGACTCCTCCCATGCTATCAATAATCTCTTCGCATGTGTACTCATCAAAAATCCTCTCAGTAGCATAGTGTGTGGAGCAATTGGCATCTGCCCATTGACCAACCCAAATGGATTATACCCAGTTATGGAACTCTTCTACTAGTTGTAACTAAATTGCACCACATCCAAGAGTTCAGGACAATTCTTCTTATCAACCCTCACATAATGTCTTAGGTAATACTCCAATAGTGCGTTCAATCTACCCATATTTCTGTGGATGGTAACTTGAACTCTGCAGCAACTCTATCCCGACCAACTTGAACAAAGTGGTCCAAAATCTACCAGTAAAACGCAGATCTCGGTCAGACATATTACTCAATGGCACTCCCCAATACTTCACTATGTTCTTGAATAATAGCTCAGCAATCTTCTCGGCCCCACATAGTATCTTCGTTGGAATGAAGACGACATACTTGGAGAAATGATCGACAGCGACCATAAACCCATTATACCCCTGCACCTACAGTAACTAAGCGATGAATTCCATCAAAACACTCATCTATGGTCTCTCTAGCATTGGTAAAAGCTGCAAGAATCCTTCTTGTCTCTGGTTATCCAATTTGTCTAGTTGACAAAGGATGCACGTTTGTGCATACTCCTCTACATCCTCCCTCATCCTCTCCCAAAAGTACCCCCTCTCCAACAATGCCAAAGAATGACACTGCCCTAAGTGTCCAACCCATGGAGAATCGTGGAACTCCTTCAAGAGGTGCCTCCTAAGTCTAGATGACTTGGGAATGTAAATTCAGTTCCCATAGAATAAGAGTCCATCTCATAGGAAAAACTTATGAGTCTTCCCCTCCTTCACCTACTTCAGAATTCTCTTCGCCTGAATATCGGTCTCCACACTAGCACGAAGTCTACTCTGCATATCATTGGTCATATAAACTTGACTCCTACTGCCCTCAGCTTAGTCCTCTGGCTCCCCCTCCTCAAGTGTAGCCAACTATCCCTTCTTGTTGAGGGCATATGCAACTACATTTAGTCTACCTAGTTTGTACTCAATAGTCATGTCGAACTCTGCCAATGAACTTGCTTTGCTGACAACTTCGATTAAGATGCAAAATAACTTGTTGGAACATTGTCAAGCTTGACAACAAAAGGTTTCCAAATCAAGTAATGCCTCCATAATTGTAGACAATGGATGATCACAATCATCTCCTTCTCATGAACCGAATATTGTCGCTCTTTATCCTGCAACTTCCAACTCGCATATGCCACCATATGCCCATCCTACAAGATTACTCCCCCTATCACAAAGTTAGAAGCATTTGTGTGCACCTCAAATGGTCTCTCGAAGTCATGTAGCCTCAATATCAGTGTTGTAACCATTCTCTTCTTCAAATCCTCAAATGTTGCTTGACACTTCTTCGTCCAATTCCATTGCTTGTCCTTCTTCAGAAGGTCTGTCAGTGGTGCAGTCACCTTGGAGTACCCCTCTACAAACTTTCACTGGTAGTTATTCATCCCCAAAAACACTCTCGTATCATGGACATTCTTCGGCTCGGCCTAATCCTCAATCGCATGTATCCTACTCGGCTCCATCCATACGTGACCTTGACTCACTATGTGTCCAAGGAACAGAATCTCGGTCTGGGAAAACATGCGCTTCGACTTCTTCAAGTGCAATTGATTCTTCTTCAGTGCCTCAAATACCAAATCCAATTTCTTCTTATGATCCTCCATGTTATCATTAAATATCATGATGTCGTCAAAGTATACAACTATAAATGAATCCAAATATGGACGCAAAATATCATTCATCAATGTGCAAAACGTAGCAGTAGCGTTGCACGACTCGAATGGCATGAAAAGGAACTCAAAACTCCCATACCTCATCACATTTGTGGTCTTCTTCTCATCCCCCTTTGTTATCCACACCTGATAATACCCATGCCTCAAATTCATCTTGGAAAACACTCGTGCTTTCGCAAGCTTATCAAAGCAATCCGCAATAGGTGGTAAAGGATACTAGTTCTTTATCATCTGCTTGTTCAAAGCACGATAATCACAACACATCCTCAACTCATTTGTATCTGTTAGGCCCCTATAATACTAGTTATTCCCCCATTACTATTGTCATTGTATCCCTTATTGTTATTATTGTGCCCCTATTTTCCCCATATTGTTATTAGTATGCCCCATAGAAACCCATTATTGTTATTTTTGTGCCCTTATGTTATTATTGTTATGTCGACTTGATTATATTGTGACCCCTTAGACTCCTATATATAGAAGGGAGGTTTAGTCATTTGAATCATCCAAGAATTGTTCATTTGTGTAATGTAAATTAGGTCTCCCCCTCGAAGAGGCTGAATTCTAAGGCGTTGATCAATCTTTTCTATCTTTTTGTGAGTTGGTTTCCTAACATTTGGTATCAGAGCTTTGGATTTTAGGGTTTCGCTGCTCCAAATAGGTCATCGTGGTATTTTTGCTATAACTTTTTTTCTACAAAGTTTCAGAAGCTAAAAAAAAACACCCATTTGCGTCAAAATCGGTCTAAACTTCAAGTTTGAATTTCAGAGCTTGTCTCGCTATATTTGTAGAGATATGATTTGAGGAAGTTAGGGTTTTTGCATACTCCCGAATTACATTTAAAACAAGTGACCTGGGGAAAATCATCATAACTTTTGTTTTGGGCATCAGATTGAAATTTCATAAGACATTTCAGAAATAGGACGGCCTATAGTTTTATGTGTATCATTTTCAGGTACTAAGGTCGAAACAGTGACATGTGGCACGTCAAACACGTTCGCTCTACTGAACTAGTTTCTTATCAGGTCATCGTGGGAGATTTGGCATAACCCTTCCTTGGAGAATCCAATCTTGATCAGACTTATGGGGTTAGAAAGAGGACTCAAAGGGCTACAGTAGGACAAGATTTCAAATATTTGAGATCCACAGTTACAGAGATACAACAGATTCAATATCAAGCTCTTACAAAGTGAAAAAAAAAGTGTGTTGTTTTTTTTTTTAATTTTGAATAAGATTGGTTTGAAAAATTAGTTTGAAGGAATTCAAAGGGCATAGCAAAGAATTATTAGCATTAATTAATGCCCTAAAGAAAGAAAATGGAAACACCTAGTAAGCAACATGAAAGCTCTAGCATGACTCATGAAGAAGAGGAAGAAATGCAAAATGGTATATCAAAATTGCAAGACCAAGTACAACAAATTTCATTCTCACTAAAGGTAAATGAAGCCAAGATGAATGGCGTGGAAGCTAATATGAATGGCATGCAAGTTAAGATGGAAGCTAAGATGGATGGCATGGAAGGTAAGATGAATGGCATGACGATAAGATGGAAGAATTGAAGATAAATTTGAGTAAGTTGCTACAAGAAATGGTCACTAATGGTAAAAGGGTAGTAAAGGAAACTCATGATGAGAACAAAAGAAATGTTAATCATGATTTCATAGACACTAACGTTGGATTGAAGACCCACCATGTTCCAAAAATTGATATGAGGAATTTTGATGGCAAGGATCCCGGAACATGGATATTACAGATGGAGCAATTTTTCGATCTTCATAATGTGAAAAACACACAAAAGGTACGTATTGCAACTTTATATTTGGAACCAAATCATTTTGTATGGTATCGATGGATTTGCTCTCGTAAACAAATTGTCACTTGGGCAATTTTCACAGAAGAAATGATAGCACATTATGAGGATACAAAAAGCAACACCTTTTTAGCCAATTGATAAATCTCAAACAAAAGGGTTCAATGATGGAGCACATTGAGGACTTCCAAAAATTGAACATAAGGGTAAAAGATATTCCAGAGGAGCATAGGATTGATGTGTTGATAGGGACTTTAAATGATAATATCCAACATGAATTTCACCTTTGGGAACCTGATTCATTGGAGAAGGCATTCAGGTTAGCAAGAAAAATGGAAAACAAAATTATGGCAACCAGGAAGCCTACCACTCACAACTATAAAGATGGAAGTGTTGTTGCCCCTAGCCTTCCACAACCTCCAAAATTGACACCACAACAATTGGAAGAAAAAAGAGAAAAAGGGCTTTGTTACATTTGTGATAGCAAATACACTAAAGGTCATAAGTGTGCTGAGAAGAAATTATTCTACATAGATTGTGAAGAGGAGGAAGAAAAGGAACAAGAAATGTCAAAAGAAGAGGATATAATCGAGGAACAAACCCTAGATGAAGAAGAAGTGAATACGACCATATCTTGTAATGCATTGGCTAGAATTACCACTCCTCAAACTATCAAGATATAAGGATATATCAAGAAGAAAAAGGTAATAGTGTTGATTGATTCGGGAAGTACGCATAATTTTATTCATTGTAAGATAGCAAAGGAATTGAATTGCTTCTTATATCTAGCACCAGAGTGTCAAGTGATGGTTGCAAGTGGAGGAACCATAAATTGCTATAGAAAGTGCCATAATATCAAGCTATCCATGGGACAATATGTATTAAATAGCCCAATGCTTTCCATTCCAATGGGTGGTGCTAATGTTGTACTAGGAGTCCAATGACTACAATCCTTTGGTACAATAGCTTATAATTTTCAATAACTTTTCATGAAATTTTGTTCGGAAGGAAAGGAAGTTGAATTAAGGGGTATTGTAGGGAAAGCGAGAAAGATAATCAGCTCTAATGGTATGAAAAAGCTTCTAAAGAAGGAACAACGAGGTGTAAGTGCACAATTATGTTCGCTAGAGGTTCCCACATCAAAATCATCTATTTCTCCAGATCTCCAAAAAGTCTTGGACAATCATTCCAAGGTATTTGAGACTCCCAAAGGTCTCCCACCTATTCATGATCATGATCATGCTATTCATTTGATTCCACGAAGTGTTCCTCCAAACATCAGGCCATACAGATATCCCTATTCCCAAAAGAGTGAAATTTAATGTATGGTTGCAGAAATGCTAAAGGCTGGTATAATTAAACCTAGTCAAAGTTCTTTCTCTACTCCAATAGTATTGGTGCACAAGAAGGATGGATCATGGCGCGTGTGTCCGGATTATAGGGAGCTCAACAAGCTCACTATTAAAGATAAATTTCCCATTCCTGTCATTGATGAATTATTGGATGAATTGTATGGATCAATTTACTTCACCAAGTTGGATCTTCATTTAGGATATCATCAAATTAGTATGAAGACTGAAGACATTCCGAAAACATCAATTAGAACTCATGAGGGTCATTATGAATTTTTGGTCATGCCTTTTGGCCTTACCAATGCACCTTCTACATTTCAAGGTTTTATGAATTCCATTTTCAAACCCTTCCTTAGAAAATTTGTGTTAGTATTTTTTGATGATATACTAATCTACAGCAAGTCTTGGAAGGATCATGTTGAACATGTTGACAGGGTGCTCAAACTATTTGAGGAGAAACAATTATATGCAAAAATCTCCAAATGTTTCTTTGGAGTACAAGAGGTCGAATATCTGGGTCATATTGTATCTCATGAAGGTGTTATGGTAGACCCTAGAAAAATTAAAGCCGTTAAGGAATGGAAAATCCCCACATCCATAAAGCATTTACGAGGATTTCTTGGGTTGACAAGGTATTATTGCAAGTTTGTTAAGAATTATGGGAGAATAGCAGCACCTCTAACAACATTATTGAAGAAATATGCATTTTCATGGACTCCAGAAGCAACAAAGGCCTTCGAACATCTTAAAGAGGCAATGTGCCAAGCACCGGTCTTAGCTATGCCGGACTTCACAAAAACCTTTATTGTGGAATGTGATGCTTCAGGAAATGGAATTGGTGTTGTTTTAATGCAAGATCAAAGACCCATTACTTTCGAAAGGCATCCAATCAAGGGAAAGTATTTACACAAAGCTATTATGAGAAGGAAATGTTGGCAATACTACATGCACTTAAGAAATGGCGACCAGACCTAATGGGAAGACACTTCAAGGTAAAAACGGATCATGATAGTCTTAAATACTTTTTAGAACAAAGATTATCCTCTAAAGAACAACAAAAATGGGTCACAGAGATGTTGGGTTATGACTTTGAAATCATCTATAAAAAAGGGAAGCAAAATTTTGTGGCAGATGCACTCTCAAGAAAGGATGAAGATGTGGAAGCATTGTTGTGTGCCATTTCTATTATCCAACTAGATTGGATAAACGAAGCAAGGGAGGAATGGAAGAATGATGAAGAAGTGTGGGCACTCATTCGAAAGTTGCAACAAGACCCCAGTACATCTAATACATTTAGTTGGAAAAATGATTCGTTATGGTACAAAGATCGCTTATACCTATGTAAAAATTCCCAACTCAAACAAAATATTCTTATGGAATTGTACACTTCTCCCTTAGGAGGGCACTCAGGATTTTTAAAAACTTACCACAGGGTTAAAAAGGAATTTTTTTGGGATGGCCTTAAATCAGATATTCAAAAGTTTGTGGCAGAATGTTTAGTTTTCCAACAAAATAAAGTTGAAACAATTAAGACCCCAGGTCTATTACATCCTTTATCCATTCCAAGCCAACATTGGGAGGAGTTTTCAATGGATTTTATCACAAGTTTACCCAAGTCCGAGGGAAAGAGTTTCATCATGGTGGTAGTTGACAGACTTACCAAGTATGCACACTTTTGTGCATTATCACATCCATTTCAAGTCAGTACAGTTTCTACTGAATCTATGGAAACAATTCAAAAGATACATGGAAACCCAAAGATTATTGTAAGCGATAGAGATCCCATTTTCACTGTAAATTTTTGGATAAAATTATTTTCTTGTCTCGATACTCAGTTAGCTCATAGCTCATCTTATCATCCTCAATCTGATGGGGAAAATGAGATAGTAAACAAATGTTTGGAAGGATATCTTCGTTGCTTTGTATTTGATAAACAGACACAACTGGTCAAATGGTTGCCTTTGGTTGAATGGTGGTATAACACTTCCTTCCATGCTACAGCAAAAATGACCCCATTTATGGCACTTTATGGATATCATCCACCATCCATCACATCATATTTAAGAGAAAATTCTAAGGTTTAAGTAGTGGAACATCACATCGAGCATCAACAACAAGTTCTCCAACTCTTAAAGGATAACCTCACGTTGGCGCAGAATAGAATGAAACAACAGGCATATCAACATCGCAGCAAAAGAAGTTTTGATGTAGGTGACTGGGTATTCCTACGGCTACAACCATATAAACAAATGTCCCTCAAGCAAGCTAAGAAGGATAATAAATTATCACGAAATTATTATTTTCCATACAAAGTGTTGCAGAAGATTGGTACTATGGCATACAAATTGGAGCTTCCTGCAACTTCCTGAGTGCACCCAGTTTTCCATGTTTCATGTTTAAATAAGGTTATAGGTGACAAGATCCCAGTTCAAACAATATTGCCAGAACTTGACGAGGAAGGAAAAATCATATTGGAACCGAAAGCAGTCACAGAAATAAGAACTCGACAGCTACGAAATTTATCAATTTTGGAGTATCTCATCAAGTGGAAGAACTTATCCGCTAAAGATTCCACATGAGAGGATGAGAATTTTATATAGCAGCATCCAGAACTACTCAAGCATTGAGGACAACGCTTTTTGGAAGGAGAGGAGCATGTTAGGCCCCTATAATACTAGTGATTCCCCCATTACTATTGTCATTGTATCCCTTATTGTTATTATTGTGCCCTTGTTGTCCCCATATTGTTATTAGTATGCCCCATAGAAACCCACTAAAGTTATTTTTGTGCCCTTATGTTATTACTATTATGTTGGCTTGATTATGTTGTGACCCCTTAGACTCCTATATATAGAAGGGAGGTTTAGTCATTTGAATCATCCAAGAATTGTTCATTTGTGTAATGTAGAGGAGGTTGCCCCCTCGAAGAGGCTGAATTCTAAGGCTTCGATCTATCTTTTCTATCTTTTTGTAAGTTGGTTTCCTAATAGTATCCTTCTTCTTCTGGAGCACCATACGTGGACCTTGAAGGTCATATGAAACATGCATCATTCAAATCTTTCAGCTGTCGTTTCAACTCCTCCAACTCTAGCCTTGATAAACGATAACGAGATTTTGCTAGGGGTTTGCTTCCTTGGCTCTAACTCAATGTGATGGTCCACTGCACGTCTCGGTGGAAGTAATTTTGGCAACTCATCAGGAATCAAATATGCATATTTGGCCAATACATTGAAAATCTTGGTTGGAATAGGTGTCCCCACTCCATCATCATCCTCAACCTCCCTGATGACTATCACATATGTCTCAACATCTGAATCCTACATTTCCCTACTCATACTTAGTGCAGATACATGTTGCACTCGCTTCCCTTCTCTGTTGGTGAGTAGGCAAAGCCCATGTTCGTGTGTCTCCAATTAACATAATCTCATCATAAAACAGGACAACAATTGCCTTGTTTCCCTTCAGAAAGTCCTGCCCCAATATCATGTCAAAGTCATTCATCTCCATCACCATGAAATCCAAACAACCCTACCAATCTGCTATTCGAACCGGCACATTATCTACCTATCCCGACACTTTAGCTCTTGAGTTCACATTCTTAACCTCCACATCCTTTGGAACAATCTGCAACCCAACTTCATTTTCTAGCCCTGTCGTCATAAAGTTGTGAGTGGCACCAGTGTCCACCAAAGCTTGGACGATTCCGCCATGTATCTCCAAGTCAAGAAATCCCAAACTATGCAACCAATTTTTCTTTTGCTCAAAAACTTTAGCCTGCATACATATCTAATCTCCATTTCATCCTGTTGTACTAGCTCTGATACCATCTGCATGGCCCCGAGTTGGTTCTCCCATTTAGGGTGTCATGCGGCACCAGCTAAACCTCCATACTTAACTTTTTTCATGTCTTTTGAACTACGCCTACATCCATTATTATTATTGTTCTCTTTCATTATTATGTTATGTATGGAATAAGCATAACAACAATACCAACCATGCAAAACTAAGACTAACACAAGTTTTCCAAATTTATAATTGCATTTATAAATTTACTATACAAATTTTACATAATGTACAAGGGGAGGCCGACTCTGCCCAAGCTCGGTCTCTACCCGAGTTTCATTGCACGATGGAACAGTTTCTGCATGTTGCCAACCTACCCAACACCTCAACCTATGATGTCGTGTTGTTGCTCCTCATTGATGTAACACCCCCTCCTCCCAAGTCCACCCAAGAAACCGACCAACCGGGGTAAACATGTGATGAGAGAGGTTATTATAAGTGATTCAACTTCCTTGGTAACCTTAAGGAAATGGAACCGAAAAAACATATCAAACAAACCCGTCCACGTTAGCAACAACATCCTCAGGGGACATGTCAACCACTCAGACATCTTGTCCCTGAGTCCCACTGAAGATTTAAGCCTTTTAACCCCTGGGCACTCTCATTCTATTGGCATAACAGCGTCTAACAACCCAAAGTCGCTCTTATTGGCCTATGTGCCAGCGACTATGGATTTTTCTCAGCATACCTATGCTAGCGACCTCGAGATTTGAACCACTTTTCTAGCCCATAATCTTGACCTCTGCCTAGAACTTGCTACAACCTTCAAAATCCATAAAAGACATGATAACAATGCTGATAAATCAAAAATCAACCTCAGGACTAGGCATAAGCATTGATCTAGGTCTGGGTGTGAAGAAGGACCCTACCAAGACCTTTTACTTTTGTGATGTGTTAAAATTGCTTTTAAAAGAACATTAATGAATACATCTTAATTGCAGAAAAGAAGATGAACATAACAATCATCAGCACTTGAAAACATAAGTCGTTGATAACGGAGTTCATCCAAGAGGAACTACGTCACCGAGCCCCATGTCAAGATGGTGTAGGCCACTGCATTATGTGTTGTCAATAAATATGATGACACAGAGATGATGCCTCCATCATACAAGGAAAAATGCCCTCACACAGGAGTGGCTCTAAGAGATATCCCACAACTTGGAACTCCCAATCAAACTCCTATCAGTATGACACAAAAACATGCGTGGTGAGCATCCCGCCAACATGGCACAAAAGGGATGTCAAAACAAAACACATGCATGACAACATGTAATAGCAAGAGTATCCCAGCAACATACAATAAGGGATCTCAAAGCATAACATGAAGAGTTATGACAGCAAGTACATCATATAGAAGATTCCACATCAAATCAGCAAGGAATCATGACAACAGATAATAAATAAGATCCTGCATCAATATCAATCAAGGATCCATGCAGCCTAATGTAAAAGAAGAAGTACATGGACAATAACCATATACCTCACACCACGGGCCATTTGAATAAGTGGATGTCTCACTGCTGAAACTGCTCTGACCATCGATCTCAAGGCATTGATGAAAGAAGATGGTTGCTCACACAAGAATGTGGACATCTAAATTAGACTGTCAAAGTGTTCAAGCTTGCTGGACATCGATTTCATAGCATCGATTGCAAGAAGAAGAACCGATCAAAGAAGAATCAATCACAAAGAATAATCGATCAAAAGAAGCAGAATCGATCATGAAGAGAAGAATCGATCATAAAAGAGAAGAACTGCTCTGGACTCTCGGTTCTGTAGCTCGTTGGTTATCGACTCTGTAGCACTCTGGCTTATGTCACTGCAGCTCTACGATTTTCCTCAATCAAGTGCTCTTTGGCTTCATGCTTCCCTGTAGCTCTGCGACTCTGTGGATTTCAAGTGCTGCTCTGCGGATTTCATGCTTCTTTGCGTACTCAGGCTCTTGGGCCTCTCTCCACGTAGCCTCTCCATGAAACCTTTTGGGTTCTCTGTTACACAGCTCTCACCCTCTATTACGTAACCTTTCGCCACTCTCGGCTCTCTGCATCCATGCTCTCGGCACCCTAGCACAGGCTTTCGAGCGCTCGGGCACTCTCTGGCATGCAAGCTCTCTCTCCCTCCTTCAGCCTCGGCTCTCTCTCACCCATCATGTTTTATAACACATTTGGGACAAGGCTGCTTCAAAATTGGAGGTTTGTTGCTTAATAATAGAAGTCATTTGTATTGAACAATCGGCAGGCACAACAACCTTAAAAAAATAGCCTTTTTATCGTTTTAAAGCGATAATACAAAAACCTGAAAAACATTGAAAAGTCTGAAAGTTCGGATTTCAAATTTTATAAAATCAGACCTATAAATCGATCGGGTCCCCGCTATATCACAAGTCGGAATCGTAGATCGCCAATCGCTACGGCCCAAGGTCCTTCCTTCGGCATCCACCGATGCTGATCATTCCGATCACTGATATCGGTGATCGCTAATCGCATTCACTGATATCCAGGGGTCCTGGTCCTCGGCCTTTGGGTTCCGTCAATGCTGATCCTCCATCGCCAATTCACAAGTGCTGATATCGCAAGTAGCATGCCCCCAATCTCCAATTAGTTGGAGATTGCTGATCGGGGTTCCAAAGGCCCACCTTAAGTCCGTCCTTGGCACGATTCCCGATGTGATTTGCCTTATAAAGGCTTTAAGTCCATTTTTATGAAAAAACCTCCTTTTTTCAAAGGAACCAAGGCAACTCTTTTCGCAATAACTTCATCATCCAGACTCGGATTGACGAACCGTTTGCACCTCCACGATTAGGAAGACGAGATCTATGCTCTGGTCCTATGTCGACATCATTCCAAACACTTTTATTTTTGAGCATTTCCATGCCATGGTGTCTGAAGATCCACCTGGATCAATCCTCCCCACTGAAGAGCTTTTGGTCCTCCAAAAGCATAAAAAGTAATCTGCATCTTTCTCTGTACCCTGTCTGCATCACAAATGTCCTGAAAGGGTCTCGCTTCCATCTCCTTCACCTTTGTTCTTCAGAGCCTTAAGCGACGAACTAACACCTACTACCTCTGCAACCTGTAGTGCATTGTTTTGCAAATTACATGCTTTGAATGACATGACCAACTAAAGACCCAAATGTCCCATACTTGCCACGAGTTTATAACTCATACTCAGTGGTCAAGTTTACAATAAGATGGACGTAAGACTCCAGATATGACAACAAGGCCAACCTATCATGGTTGCTTCAAAAAGTGACGGAAAACACATCATCACTACAATGCATGATTTACATACATAAGGCCAGACACTATTGTTTCAACACGTGAGGGAAACATAACATCACTTTCAGAGTTTTATTATGCAACTCAAAACATGACCTAACATCATTGTTGCTGACTATGTGATGGCAACACATCATCACGTTTACATTTTAAAATGCAACAAGTGATTTAAAAAATAATGACCATGAAATGACAACATGTCTACAAATCATTTCTCACTGATCAATGTGAATGGGTCACCTCCCTGAGGTGGTTTTTCTTGTCGAACAACTACTCTTCCTTGTTCACGCACTAACACTTTGTCTTTAAGGTGCTAATCTGGATGGAGCTTCTAGCAAGTGGCTCTCTGATGGCCATTTCTGTCGTAATAACTGCAGTAGGCTTTCTTCCTCCATACCTGCTTAACCTGTTTCTTTTCATGTTGTGGAGAGGGTTTTTCACGCCTCATGAGTGTTTCCATTCTTTTCTAACACTTGGAAAGGGTATGGTCAGATAAACCATAAAAGGTGCATGTTTTCTGATGCCTTGATCTTCATTCATTATTAAAAACATGATCATAATCAAAATGAACATTTGAAGATCAAAAGTGATTATACCTTCCTTTGTTGTCGTTGATGTCAGTATGGCGATGAGAGCTTGCCTTCGCTCTCTCCCTGCAATGGAAACTGCCATGGGATGATGGGGATGTTTTTTTATCATTCTCTTTCCTCGATGATGTCTCGGATGAATCTAACACCTTTGAGCACTCTCCTTCAGTGTATCTCAATATTGTAATGCTCATGCACAACCTCCAAAGGTTGATTGATGCCTTGGTTATTAGCACCAAGTTCTTTCTCCTCGTGCCTTGTCTTTGTAAGGAGCCTCATATTTGTCCCTGTAATTGGGATCTCCAAATCTCCAACGGACATCATACTATCAAAAGATTAAATCGAAAGGAAATCAACATATTTTACCTTCTCTTTCAATTTGGAAAGAACTAATGAGGGCTGCTCATCATTTGTTGTTGGTGGATCGCATTCCCCAACTTCTTTCCTGACATACCCAAGTCCTGCTTGACATGGTAATTCCTCTACTTGGATGGGGTTGACAATGCCTTGGCCATTAACGCCCAAGCCTTTTCCTTCATACCCCATTCTCTTCAACAGTTTGGAGCCAATTCCTGTTGTATGATTTTCAAACACAGCGAAATCATCATCATGAAACATACATGAAGATGGAGAACTACTTTTTACCTCACATGGGTCTCGCTACAGCTTTTCCAAGGCCTCGACCTTTGCTTGCAGTTGTCGTAGCAAACTTTGTTTTTCCTCTTTCTCTTCATGTAGACACATCTTCAATTCATCATTCTCTGTTTGAATATTATGTTTGTTTTGCTTCAATTCTTTCATGGCCCCTTCTGTGGCTTTCAACTAAAGCTGTAATCGCTCCTTTTCCTCTATTTCTTTTTGTAGAGTTTCATACACAATTTCCATTTTCTTGGAAATGTTGAGCATGGTCTCACACATTGTTATTTCATCCTCTGTCATTGCACGTTCCATTGTTCACACTGCAATTCACATCAACGCAAAGACCTACTCTCATACCACTTGATCCAGGTCCGGGTGTGAAGAAGGACCTTGCCAAGACCTTTTACTTTCGTGATGTGTTAAAATTGATTTTAAAGAAAATTAATGAATACATCTGCATGTGGAAAGGAAGATGAACATAACAATCATCAGCACATGAAAACATAAGCCATTGATAATGGAGTTTGTCAAGGAGGGACTACGTCTCCGAGCCCCATGTCAAGATGGTGTAGGCCGCTGCATTATGTGTTGTCAATAAAGATGATGTACATAGAGATGATGTCTCGATCATAAAAGGAAAAATGCCCTCACACAAGAGTGGCTTTAAGAGATATCCCACAACTTGGAACTCCCAATCAAACTCCTATCTGTATGACACAAAAACATGCATGGTGAGCATCCCGCCAACATGGCACAAAAGGGATGTCAAAACAAAACACATGCATGATGACATGTAATAAACAAGAGTATCCCAGCAACACACAATAAGGGATCTCAAAGCATAACATGAAGAGCTATGACAGAAAATACATCATATAGAAGATTCCACATCAAATCAGCAAGGAATCATGGCAACAGATAATAAATAAGATTCTGCATCAATATCAATCAAGGATCCATGCAACCTAATGTAAAAGAAGAAGTATATGGACAATAACCATATACCTCACACCATGGGCCATCTGAAGGAGTGGATGTTTCACTGTTGAAACTACTCAGACCATCGATCTCAAGGCATCATTGAAAGAAGATGGTTGCTCACACAAGAATGTGGACATATGAATCAGACTGTCAAAGTGTTGAAGCTTATTGGACATAGATTTTATAGCATCGATTGCAAGAAGAAGAACCACTCAAAGAAGAATTGATCACAGAGAATAATCGATCAAAAGAAGGAGAATCGATCATGAAGAGAAGAATCGATCATAAAAGAGAAGAACTATTCTGGACTCTCGGCTCTGTAGCTCGCTGGTTATCGGCTCTGTAGCACTCTGGCTTATGTCACTGCAGCTCTACTATCTGCCTCGATCAAGTGCTCTCTGGCTTCATGATTCTCTGTAGCTCTGCAGCTCTGCAAATTTCAAGTGCTGCTCTATGGATTTCATGCTTCTCTGCGTACTCAGGCTCTCAAGCCTCTCTCCACGCAACCTTTTGGGCTCTTTGTTACACTGCTCTTGCCCTTGTTACGCATTCTTTCGCCGCTCTCAGCTCTTTGCATCCATGCTCTCGACACCCTAGCATAGGCTTTCGGGTTCTCGAGCACTCTTTGGCATGCAGGCTCTCTCTCCTTCCTTCAGCCGCAGCTCTCTGTCACCCATCGCATTTTATAACACGTTTGGGACAAGGCTGCTTCAAAATCAAAGGTTTGTTGCTTAAGAATAGAAGTCGTTTGTATTGAATAATCGACGGGTGCAACAACCTTTAAAAAATAGCCTTTTTATCGTTTGAAAGTGATAATACATAAACCTGAAAAAACACTGAAAAAACATTGAAAAGTCTGAAAGTTCGGATTTCAAATTTTATAAAAGCAGACCTATAAATCGATCAGGTCCGTGCTATATCGCAAGTCGGAATCACAGATCATCAATCGCTCCAGGGTCCTTCCTTCAGCATCCACCAATGCCAGTCGTTCTGAGCGCCGATATCAGTGATCGCTAATCACATTCGCTGATATCTAGGGGTCCTGGTCCTCGGCCTTTGGGTTCCGTCGATGTCGATCCTCCATTGTTGATTCGCAAGTGTTGATATCGCAACAAGCATGCCCCCGATCTCCGATTAGTCAGAGATCACTGATCCGGGTTCCAAAGGCCTGCCTTAAGTCCACCCTTGGCACGATTCTCGATGTGATTTGCCTTATAAAGGCTTTAAGTCCATTTTTATGAAAAAAAACTCCTTTTTTCAAAGGAACCATGGCAACTCTTTTCGCGATAACTTCATCATCCGGACAAGGATTGATGAAATGTTCACACCTCTGCGATCAGGAAGACAAGATCTATGCTCTGGTCCTGTGTCGACATCATTCCAAACACTTTGATTTTCGAGCGTTTCCATGCCATGGTGTCTGAAGATCCACCTAGATCAAGCATCCCCAACCGGGACTGACATTCTATCAAACACTTAGCATCAATGCAAGCTATAGGTCTAGGATATAAGACAAAGCATAAATGATTGAAAGAATTTATGAAGGATCACCTCCTTCTCCATTGAACTATTATATCATCAATTAGGTCTTGCATCCATCCATTTAATAATTACAAGTAAATACATGAAATAACCATGACATGAATCAATCATTTAATCATGCGTATAACTAGCATAAAACCATATAAATATCATAGATATGATAACCATTAAATCCACATATGACCCAATGCAAAAGTAAGAGAACTTAGCTTTTATTAATCATATGAAAACTCGACCAAGTTCAGGACTTCCATGTACCACCCAGCCGTAGACAGGGTTGAACCAAATCTTTATTTCATCCAATCACCCTTGTGCCATATTCCAAGCATGAATGTGGGATCTCATAGAACAACCAATCCATGAACATCCAAAGTAATCCAAAGGTTAAACCACCTCCACCCTTATCAACCATGATCACACCAAAACCAATGATCTGATCACAACTAAACCGAACTTGGGATGTCATCCGAAATCCATCACTATCCTTGAGGAATTTTCTATCTACTTGTCTCTCGGGCTTTACCACAATCCAATCCTGCATCACTAGGCCCTAAACTGAGCCCAGTCCCTTGGGATTTACCACAATCCAAACCCAGATCACTAGGCCCTAAACTGAGACTCCTCCCTCAGGATTTACTGTGTATCCCGCCAAAACCAATCAAGGGATTCCTAGGCCTTTGGGAATGAAACTTGAGACCACCTCCACCCCAGATTCTAAAATCCATCCGGAAAACCAAAGCTCAAAACTGAGATAAACATCTCAACACACCATGGAATCCAGAAAAAGTCAGGCTAGGCTGAAAACCAATGTCATAACCCAGGAAAACCATGCCATCGACAGCAAGAGAACCATACACCAACATGCAAAGCCATGCATGTTCAAACCGGCTAGGAAATCACACATGCAAAAGGTTACCTGCAAGTATTCCTATTGAAGCTGCTTGATCTTGCTCTTCTTCCTTGATCCTTGCTTTCCTTTCCTTTCCTTTCATTTTCTTACTTTTCCTCCCTTGATCCAAAGCTAGAGTGCTCCAAGAAAACTCTAAGTGACCAAGAGAGAGAGAGAGAGAGAATAATGAGAGATCTCCAAACTTGAACTGGCCAAGCCTAACACTGACTAGGAAACTTTCCAACTAATCCTCATAATCCTTTTTATTAATGAGGCCTCTAATTTCTTAATTTTCCATTAATTTTCTTCAACTTCCTCGTCACAAGCAACTTGTGACCTTCAAACTTACTTTTCTCCTAATTTCCTTTATTCTCATAAATAAATGTGCCAAAAATGCATTTTTCCTTTTAATGCCTTTGCCTTAGACTTTGCAAATTTCCTTAGCCAAAACACACATTAAGTGATGCTCACTAGGATATATTTTCCCAACATTTGGCTTGGAATAAGTGTCCCTTACTCATGGTCTTAGTTTTCAGCAGGGTTGTTACAGTTGTCGTGTCAAATTGTTGTCTACCGCATAATGGCACTCACCCCAACCCTTCGCACTACCATGTCGAGGTTTTCGAGTGACACATCTTACCCGTGCCCTGAACGTATTATAGTCGTGTCAGGTCCCCCACAGTGCAGGCGCATCTCCCTCTGCATGGCCTTACCTTTCAGCTGTTGTAACTCCTACCCGCAGTTGTGTATCACCTCTTGGTCTTCGCACTACGAACTTTTGTTTGGTTCTTGACTCTACAGTTCGATTCTCAAATTCCACTCGACCGCTCCACAATATATATGCTCCCACTGAATGTGTTAAGTAGTGGAGACCCATCGGTTGTGGCATCGACCCACCAGTCGACCCACCCTTAGGTTTCCTCCATGCCCTTGCACCTTATCATGTGTCGGCTCGTATGTTTTAGCCTATGAGTCGGCTCATCTAGTCTGCCACCGTATAAAATCTCCACCGCACTTGTATTTCCCATAATTAGTCTCTCGGTTGACCATTCACCTTTGCTTGTCCTTGGTTCTCTCGTGCCTGGGGATGGTCGTGCTGGCCAGGTGTGCACCCTCATCAATCGCTTATGCCCCGACACGTTTTTCCAAGTCACTCGCTCTCCACTATGTTGTCTCGCCCGAGCGTGCACCCACTTGAATGCCCAACTCTGGTCGCTCATCGCACTCAGGTCGTGCCCGCCCATCATCGCACATCTATCGGTCTTTTCTCATGTGCGCTTGTGTGGGGCGCCTGACTCATCCAAGGGCGGTGATGCCGACTCGGGGTCCTGACTGAGGGCATGTAAGACAGGTGACCAAAAGAGGGTATGCGAGACGGGCTGAACAATGGCGTGCAATATGGGAGAATGGGCGAGGGCATGCGAGACGAGCACATGAGTGGAACAAGTAGGCTTGGATGCACGAGTGGAATGGTCAGCCTAGGTGTGCATGGAGTTATCCTACGAAAGACAAAGTGGAATGGTCAGTGGGATGAAGTCGTGCAAGGTTGGCTTGACCGAACTGACTTGTCGATTTGACCAATGTGCCTCTTCACCTTAGCGCATGATGCATATAAATGAACATAAGGTTGTAACGATTAAGGAAAACCAACACAACCATAAGGAACAAAACAAGAAAGAAATCTAGAACCGAACAAGAATGAGTAATTGAGAATGAGTTGAGACAGATGGATAGAATGGATGAGCTCGCTCGATTGTGCAAGCTAATTATTGGAACAAGTTCAAGCAAAGGGTTTCTAGTACAAATTTTTAGGTGTGTACGAGTCATGCAAGGTGGGATAGTCATGCAAACTGGTCGAGTCTGCAAGATGACATGTTTTTACGGTGCACGAAGGTGCAGGCAGACTTGTACAAGTCATGCAAGGTGGAATGATCATGCGAGTAGGGTGAGATTGTGGCACAACCGTGCCTTGATGGCGCATAATGGTTTGTATGGAGGAATCATGTGAGTTGGCCAAGCCAGTTGTGACACAATAGTGAGTGGCACATTTAGTGGGTTTAGGATTGTGTAAACTGTGTAGGCAAACCAAGAGGGTTGTTGCACGATTTGGGTTTTGTTGTACATGAAAGAAAACGAAGGTTGAAATATGTTGATGTAACTTATTATAGAATTATTGAAGTTTATTATTGAAGACAAGACCCAATGAGGTTGCTCTTGTACTTGGGCGATACATGTTTCCCAATCTATGGGCTTATTAATGTGGTCAAGTTGTATATGTCCACCGTTATATTTAAACAAGTACATTATCTATCGTTGGGTACATACAACCCAACAGCATTAATGGGCCTATGCCCTGTTAAATACTGGTTGCATTGTACTTGTATAATCTAGTGCACATTGGAAATTGATGTTTATGTAGATTTGTGGCAGTATACTATGACATAACATTGTGGCATATCTATATATGTGGATGATTGTATACTCGTGAAGTGTATTGAAGTTAAGTAAATGGGCATTGTACTTGGGCTAATATTACATGTTAATTCCGCTAACATAATACATCTAACTTGTGATAAAAAGTGCCAATGTTATAGGCGTAGTCCATGTGTAAGTTGTTGTAAGTTGGTCAAGACAGTATAACGAACCACACTAGTGTCGCATGTCTAGAGGCCTTGACGAACCTTGACTCGAGGGACACTGTAGGGGTGTGAAACTAACACTCCTAGGGCTAGGAACCAAAAGATTAAGACCAAGTAAGGGACCCATGTTTCAGCATTTACCCCACATCACTTAAAGGTGCCCTATCATTGTGTAAATAGTTCAAATAAACCCAAAGCTAACATTATTCACAATAATCTACACCCAAGCTTTCCCAATATGTTCAAATCTATTCTACAACCTACCAGTAGTGTACACTTTCACAATGTCCACACATTAAATTGAATAATTTTGTGACCTCCTCATAAATTGTCGAGTTTTGGCCCAACGTTGAAGTTAGTCTTTGGTACCACACTATATCATTGTTGGTCATCATTCCCAACCCTAATGTAAGATCCCATCTTAGGGTCTTCTACCAGATCTATATTCTCTAAAATTAAATGCAATAAGAGGCAATAATTTATTTTCTTACAAAGACATTTAAATGATGACAATTTACCTAGAATCTAATTCCTACAATTTAATTAGTGGAAATTTCATTTCAGTCACTTACATGAGTAATCTATGCATAGAGGAATACCTATACCGATGGCCCCATGGAGATGCCCTTGAGTTGTTGCTCCTGCTAGAACGCTCCTCTTGACTACTGACTAGATTTATCTCCCAGCCAACTAGGAAGTAATTCCTAGCCCAGGAAACCTCCAAAGGTTCCCTAGCCCTCTTAGCCCATGTCCAACCAGATGTAGTGTGTGTCCAAGACCAAGATAAATAATACTCCTTTCCTCTCTCTCAACAATTCCTCCAAAATCACAGCCAACCAAAACCAAAAGCAAGACCCAGTATCCCCCTTCCTCTCTTCCTCCTTCCCCTTTTATGCCCCCCCCCCACCTCCCCCTCTGCACCTCAACCACCTCTCATTAATGTCATAACTTCTCCCTCATCCTTACAGTTGACTTCTCTTCTCCCAAGTAAACCTGAGAGGAAATTTGGGAATGTGATAAGAATAGAGTACATTTTGGGGATGAGAGATGAATATATAAATTGGTAATTAGTTGGAGAGGACCATGTCTTCTCCCAAGCAAATGTGAGAGTACATTTTTGGGATGAGAGATGAATATATAAATTGGTAATTAGTTGGAGAGGACCATGCCTTCTCCCAAGTAAATGTGAGAGTACATTTTGGGGATGAGAGATGAGTATATAAATTGGTAATTAGTTGGAAAGGACCATGTCTTCTCCCAAGTAAATGTGAAGGTAAATTTTGGGAATGTGATAAGAATATTTAAATTGGAATAATGGAAGGAGACCATATCCTATCCAAGATTAAATTTGAGAAGACAAGTTGGGAATTGAATAATAGCAATAATAAATTTTATATCAGTAAATAAAATTTACAGTTTCCCAAATGAAGGTATTCACCAATATTTCTTGATAATTATAAGTCAATACTTTCAGGTAATGTAAACATTAATAAAATTTGCATGATAAGATTAAGTGGGCATTACATACATCCCTCCTTCAGAAAACTTCATACCAAAGTTAGAGTGAAAAGATACAAGGAGTTCAAAGGCATAACAAAATAGAGAGAGTTATAGTAGTAAAATTTGATAAGTCAGACAATGACATTACTTCCCATCAAGAGTCTCCAACTGATCTATATCCTCCTATCCCTCCTGACCTACTTTCGTTCCCACCCTATCCATCCTCTGCTGCTATATACGGTGGCATTGGCTATACCAATCTAACCACTGATAAAACCAACATGGCGGAAGCGTCGACTATATCAACCTAACTTCCCCAGCAGGCAACTGGCAATTGTCATCACACGTCTAGGGGAGCGTGTCCACCACTGCCCTCCCACGATTCCAGGTTTGGAGGTTAGATGGTGGGAAATTCCTCCACCCCTCCTCACAACTAGGGTCAACGCCCTAATATGGACCATACTACAGCGCTGGTTGGACTTGTCATCGAATATTCTAGTCAGGTCGTCTTGCCACCTGTCATTTACATTTTACTCATGTCATAAGAGTGCATATCAAGTAGATACCAAATGTAATAGAACAATGTACATTATACCTTTCTCCATGAAATGTCTCGACCTTAGATCTCGGCTATCATATAGTTTTTCCCACCTGCGGGTTAGCTCTCATTCATGCATTTATATAACAACAAGATATATAAGTGATTTTTAATCATCATGTTATTAATTCTAGTATCCACGTGTCAATCTTGTAGTTCATACTAGAAATAAATCATAAATTCACTAAGTCATTTATTTAAACAAATCATATCCACTTGAGCCATATATGAAACAAAATAATTTTGATAAGTCACGCACTAGATAATTCATCACTAAGTGAGTCATACATTTAGGCCATACATCAATCATTTCCATCATCAATACCAAATCTATCAATTGATTTATATAAGTAGTTTCACGTGTCCAACCAAATGCATCAATATTACATAATGTTCATAAATAAATAACATGGAATTGCAAAATAGAACCTTAACATAGGTATCTATCTATGTCAAAAAAAAAATGGGCATCACAGATGCTCAAAAAGTGAGGGGTAGTCCCGACTTATAGTCTCTACATCCTCCCAGGTAGCAGATCCTAGGCTATACTTGTCCCACTAGACCTTAACTTGGTCCATCGTGCGATGTCTAAGCTGTCGAACCCTACAGTCCAATATGCGTAATGGTTTGACCACTACGGTTCCCATGTCCAAGACCTGCAATTCCCTCCAATCCAGTTTGTGAGATTCATCAGAAACATAATGTCGTAAAATAGATACATGAAAAACATCATGAGTTTTATGCAAATGGGGTGGCAGTACAAGACAATAGGCAACTGATCCAATCTTCTCCTTGATCCTAAAGGGTCCTACAAATCGAGGTGACAATTTCGTCCCCTTCCCAAACCGAATGGTGCTTTTGTTGGGCCGGATACGAATAAAAACTTGGTCCCCTACTTCATAATTGCGATCAATCCTATGTGAATCAACATAACTCTTCTGTCTATCTTGTGCTTCCTTTAACCTTTGTCGAATCTGCTTTACTTGTTCCTCCATTTCTTGAACTAATTCAGGGCCAACTATTACTTGATCCTCCAACTTTTCCCAACTCAACGGCGTCCTACATGGCCTTCCATATAGAGCTTGATAAAGAGGCATCCCGATTGAGCTATGGTAACTGTTATTATAGGAAAACTCTACCAATGGTAAGTACCTTTCCCATTGAGTCTGATTATCCATGACGTACATCCTAAGCATGTCCTCTAGAGCCTGATTTACTCTTTCAGTCTGCCCATCTGTTTCTAGATGATATGTAGTGCTCAGGTTCAATTGAGTCCCTAGCACTGACTGTAAACTTGTCCAAAACCTAGATGTAAATCGAGAGTCTCTATCAGAAATGATCTTTGTGGGCAACCCGTGTAGTCGAATAACTTCATTTACAAACACTCATGCCACATCCGTAACATCGTAAGTGTCTCTTACTGGGATGAAATGGGCACTTTTGGTCAATTTATCGACTATAACCAATATAGCATTGTGCCTCTATGAAGTGAGCGAAAAACCCATAACAAAATCCATGGAAATTACCTCCCATTTAGATATAGGGATGTCATGAGTTTGTAGGAGTCTTGCTGGATGGCAATGATCAGCCTTCACTTGTTGACATTCAGCACATTTGGCGACAAACTGGACTATGTCGTGCTTCATGCCTGCCCAAAAGAAGAGTTTCTTCATGTCTGCATACATCTTCTTTACTCCAGGATGTGCACAATATAGTGCTCTATGTGACTCTTTGAGGATGGTTTTTCTTATACGCCCTTCCTTAGGTACGTAGATTCTCCCTTGAAATCTCAATAGCCCATCTGCTTCAAGGACATATCCCGCAAAATTTGGTTCTATCTGCTTCCCACTCTGCATTGCTAAGATGAATTTTAGATACCAACTATCTTCAAAGAGTTTCTCCAATACATGTTCCCTTAAATTTACCTTTAAGGCTACTAGGGAGAAGGTTCGTGGTCTCCTGCTTAGTGCATCTGCCACCACATTCTCCTTTCCCTTGATGTATGAGATCTCAAAATCATACTCACTCATGAATTCGCTCCACCACCTTTGTCTGGCATTCAAATCCCTTTGAGTGAAGAGGTGCTTCAGGCTTTGATGATCTGTTCTTAACTCAAATCTTCTCCCAATGAGGTAGTGTCTCCATAGTTTCAAGGCTAACATCACTGCTGCTAATTCTAAGTCATGGGTAGCATATAACTCTTCATGTTTCTTCAATTTTCTAGATGTGTAAGCTATTACTCCGCCTTCTTGCATCAATATTGTACCCAAGCCTTGCGTCGAAGCATCGGTGCAGATAGTGAAGTCTTTTCCCATGTCAAGTACTCGAAGGATCGGTGCACTAATTAGTAACATCTTTAGTTCTGTGAATGCAGTGTCACATTCATTTGTCCATTCATACCTGACCCCCTTTCGTTATAATGTGGTGATGGGTTTTAAAATCCTTGAAAACCCTTCCACAAATCTACGATAATACCCTGCTAGCCCCATAAAACTATGTACCTCATGGGCTTTTTTTGGTACTGGCCAATCCATTATGGCCTTCACCTTTTCCAGGTCAGCTAAAGTCCCTTCTCCTGAAATGATGTGCCCAAGGTAATGAAATTTCTTCTGAAAGAAGGAAAATTTTGAAAATTTCCCATATAATTGATTTTCCCTTAAGCAAGTCAATACCACCCTTAGGTGCTTTTCATGCTCCTTTTTATTCTTGGAATACACAAGAATGTCGTCGAGGAAAAATTGCACAAATTGGTCCAAATACTTCCTGAACACACCATTCATGAGGCTCATGAATACTGTTGGTGCATTGGTTAAACCAAATGGAACAACTACGAACTCATAGTGCCCAAACCAAGTTCGAAATGCAGTTTTTGAGATGTCCTCCTCCTTGATCCTCAATTGGTGGTATCCAGATCGTAGATCAATCTTTGAGAAAACCATTGCTCCCTTCATTTGATCAAATAGGTCATCTATTCGAGGTATCGGGTACCTATTCTTTATTGTGGCTCTATTTAAGTCTCTATAATCTATGCATAGCTGCAAGGAACCATCCTTCTTCTTGACAAAAATCATTGGTGCACCCCAAGGTGAAATACTAGGTCTGATAAATCCCAAGTCTAAGAGCTCTTTTAACTGCATCTGCAACTCACAAAGTTCTGGAGTTGTCATCCTATAGGATGTCTTAGATATTGGTTCTGCACCAAGCTTTAGGTCGATTGTGAAATCAATCTCCCGTATAGGAGGTAACCAGGCAATTCCTTAGGAAAAACATCCTTGAAATCTGACAAAATTGGATGTTGATCTAGGGAGGGTCCTTTCTGGTCACTTACAACCTCGACCACATATAGTTTGCAACCTTGTCGGAGACAATGTTTTACCTTCATCATGGATATGAATCATAGCAACACTCCCCTCTTGATTCCAAAGATCTCAATCGGCCTACCTTCATCATCTAAACAAAACACCTTCTTCTTGAAACATTCTACCAAAGTTCGATGAGCTTCTAGCTAGTCCATTCCAATAATTACATCATACATCCCCAATGCTCTAACGTATGCCTTCAACTTAGTCATACACACCCCGAGGTTTACCTAACATTGAAAACATTGGGTCCTACTGCTTGTTTTATCCCAGAAACCATCTCAACTTTTTTAAAGTCATCGTGCTCATAGGTTTCCAACCCACATTTTTCTAATGCAACTGGTGAAATGAAACTGTCTGTAGCACCAGAATCAAACAAAATTTTAACTTTTACTTTGTTTATCATACCTGAGGTTTCTACCACGGCAGACTGGTGTTCAACTTGCTAGTTGTCAACTGCTACATAGATTCGATGGTGGCTACTTGCCCCCCCCACTGGTTCTTTTCCTTCTCTACAGTTGTTACCAATTTGTAACTCAGGGCAGTCCCGCTGGTAATGAGGTCCTCTGCATCCCCAACAAGTGATTCGAAATGGACCTTGAACTGAATGTTGTGGAGTTCTTTGGAAAGAGTTCCTTCCCCTGGGACCCCTACCCCTACTTGTTGCTCCTCGCGTATGACTTTGATTTGTACGCGCCCTTGAAGTTACGGGTGAGGCTGCACTAGAAACCATTGAAATCCCCACTGTCGGTGCTCTAGGTACAACCCTGTTTCCATATGGTGGTGGCCTCATACTTCCTCCCCTTTGGAAGGTATGAGGGGCCTTCCCCATAAACCCTATTTGGCATGGAAAGATGGCTTTGCCTCCACCCTTTAAGTCTAAGTGTTCTTCGACATAACAAGCTTGTTCTATAGCTTCTGCAACTGAGGATGGTTTCCACATCCGCACCATTGCCCTAATCTTAGGGTTCAATCCATAAATAAAACGATCCGCTTGGTGCTAGTCAGTATCCATGTAGGAGACATACTTGACCAATTCCATGAATCAAATTTCATATTCTTCTACTATACGATTTCCCTATACCAGGGCATGGAAGGCTCCTACCTGTTGTTCTTCATAATATGTTGGTAGGTACTTTTTCCGGAATCTCTCCTCAAATAATTCCCAAGTAACTGTGTCTGGAGTGAGGTGCAGTTGACGCTCCAAGTTACCCCACCAATTCAGGGCACTATCTCTAAGTTGGAATATTGTTATTTTAGCTTTTGAATTGGAATTGTAATCCCTTAGTGCAAAGCACCTTCTCATTCCTTCTAACCAGGATCCTGCACGTTCGCTGGCACGACCTCCTGCAAACTCCGAGAGCTTAATCTTCTAGATTTCCCTAGTAATGTCCTCAATTGGAGGTCCTCTATCAGAGTCTCTAGATCCCTCGAGATTCCCTAACCCTGATGGAGGGTGTTCAACTTCCACTTCATTTGTTTGGCGCCCTTTTAAGGTCTCATTAATTGCTTCTAGCGAAAGCAAGATGAGAGTCAACTCCAGTGAAGGTAATGGGTTATTTGTAGGAGGTCCTTGTGATGACTGTCCGGGACCTTGATTTCTTCGCGTCCTCACCATTTTGAATTGTTCAAAATCTGCATGATACCTAAGACTTATTAGCACAACTTAGGGCCTTCTCAATTCTTACTCGGCTCACACATGTTTTGCATAATGATAGATGCAAGTTTTCCTTTTGTTATACTTGTAAACGACTATTTCTAATATAGAGATGATAACCGTGGGTCTACTAAATCCTCCCCCATTGCTATCTAAGCAAGTGCTACCACGCACTACTAGTCACCCTCAAGTATCCTTAGATATCCCTAAACAATCATACTAAATCCATCTTATACATTTTGAGCATTCACATAATCATTAACTTACCATTTTTAATCACATTATTATAACTAGGCGCCCTTTTGAAATTTCATCAACAACGTTAGATTAGTTTTCAAAGTGGGTGCCTAGCTATCTCAATCAACTCAATATTGACATTATTGTTAGATGTATACTATCCAATTGATGTATATAGAATGGCTAGTGCTACATGCTTGAAGATAATAATCAAATGAAATGTTTTAGATGATCTATATTCATGGAACCACAACATAAAAGATGGCCTTGTCATTAGTGTTGATGGAACATTGAAGGCATATACAAAGAAAACTACAAACCTAGATGTTGTTTGGATAAAATTTACAGTTCTAAGCATTGGGCAATTGTTAAAGAACAAATATCATGACTTATGTGACAAATATACACCACCAATTTGGACACCATTCTTGTGCATTGTAAAAACATTTCTATGTACCTAGGTACAATCTTAATTCATGGTATGGAAACAATTTCCAATTTAGTTAGCATGTGTTCGAATAATACATAGAACTCAAGGCTTTAATTCAGATAGATATGCATTTGATCCAACTAGGATATCGACACATGGATTGGTATACACAATATTATAATAAGCCAAAACCATGGATTTATTGTATCTTCTCAAGGAATTAACACAAGGAAACTTTCATGTGAATGAGAAGTAACCAAAGAAATAAGATTCTTAGCAATGAATGCAACATGGAAAATAGAATGCTTACATAGGCTAGTAAAAAGTATATATAATATTTTATTTTCACAATTTTGAACACCTATAAACTATTATCGCAATAGTGACATCCTACAAGATGAATATTTAATGAGCAAGTTGATCACATGTTGTCGAAAAATGCATTCAAACTACCCTCTAAGAAATATTGGATATGCAAATTTCAATTTCAACCTCGCATACTTGATTCATAGTGTTCTCTCTTACATACAAAAGAAAAATGCCTAGACATTGCTACAACAAAAGGCTTTTGCAATAATAAAATTGAGTTTAGTGATGGATCAAGGAATCATAAAACAGGGGATGCAGAGAAAATTCCATTCAAGTTTACTCATGCACCCTGTGCTGCGGTCATCCTTGAACTGAAGAGAAGAATGGGAAACATGATTGAGAAGGAAGCCTCGAATGTCATGGCTGCATTTTCTTCTATCATAGAAAAGGTGGAATCTTTGGAAACATTTTTACAAGTACGCAAGACGGAAGACAGGACTTCAACAAAGCGCAAGGGTTGCACTTGGGGATTTCAAAATATCTGTGGAGAAGGCTTCAGCACAGATTACTTCTCTAATGATATCCTTGTTTGATATAGGGCATGCGTTATTTCCGATAGCTCTGTGTATTACCAAAAGTTCCCCTTTGGAGAATTATCTTGATAAGGAAGATGCATCTGCTAAGATGCTCCTGATTGTTAGAGAACAAGAGGAACGTTGATTATTGGATTTCTCAGACTGGTCATCCTCTATTACATCACATTCAGATCATAATACTTGGCATTCCACTAAAGCTGATGTACCTTCTACCATAGGAGCTGCAGTGAAAAGGAGCATGGATAAGATAACTGCACCTCTTGATGCAGAAAATTCTCGACCTAATGGTGATTAGGAACTGGTCATGGAAAAGCCACTGGACAAACTAGAAATTGCTTCAGCAAAAGTAGCTAACCTGGAGTTGCAGTTGACAAGCCTAAAGGAGAATCTCAAATTATGTGAGAAATATAGAAAAGATGCAGAAGAAAAGCTAGCTGAGGCTGTCAAGCAGCATATCGAGAATAAGTTGAATTTTGCAGAAAATGAAGAGGAAATTGCAGGGTTCCGGTTGGCTCTTGATAAGAGAGCGCCCTGAATGTCGTTTGAAGAAGGGAGAATGTAAGCAGAAAGATGCTATCGTTAAGGGGACAAAATTTTCAAACAGTGTTGCAACATCGATCTGCAACTGGGGATGTTTAGGCGACTTGGTTGGTTTGGTGGATGGAGTGTGTTGGTTGTGCTATTGGTTAGTGCGCTTGGATTGTAAATCGGCATTGTGTGTCTTGCCGTAAGGCTATGTGAGCAGGGGAAACATTTTGTATACAGCAAGGAATGGACCTACTGTCATGGATGCAGTGGAAGGATTTATGCAAATATTTGTAGACCAAAATGCTTTCTTGGAGTACTTTAAAAATGGTTGCCTAAAATAGAGATATGGGTCTCTGCAATGAGAACTCTTCCACTTGCAAATTAGGAAATGCATGGAGCAATTGAGGCATAACATGCTAGATTGAAACTCAAACTTTTGAATGAATCAAATGTTGTTGTGTTTTATCGAGTGGATTGGTCAACAGATAGTGAACTAGATATCTTTTAAGTATATATGTATATACTTGTCATTTTGCATCTTTATTTTCCAGCCTTCCATGATACATATGGTATATAAAATAGATGGCTTTGGGGGTTGGGTTTTGTTCAATGCTCCAAATATTTGCACATGGAAAATCGGTTGATAGACTTGATAGATTTGCATCCATGTACCATGACTATTTATGATGTCTTCGATTGTAACCATGACTGTTACTGACGTTTTTGATTGTGTCTATTCAACTAAATTAGGCTGTGGGACTACCAAAGGGTTTTCTGCCATTGGGACTGATAAATAGAATTAGGAATAAATTATCTAACAAAGATGAGGAGATGGCAGTTACCAGTAGATTCAACGACAGAATTGACAGAATTGTAGAGGGATGAAGAAAAGATTTAGGAACCAAGTTGTTGTTTAAAAGATCTACAAAAAGATTTAGGAACTGGAACCAAGTTGTTGTTGTTTAAAAGATCTGGATTGGTTGGTTCACACACTATCTATTGAGTTGCATTCTTACTATTGGTTTGATCCATATTCTGAAGAAAGTGTCTCATTTAGAAATGTAATAGATGAGCTTATAGTTACTAGTTCATGGAAAAAGGCACTGTAGCTTCCAGATATTGGAAGTGTGGGTTGGCAGAACAATGATGCTCAAAAACTCATGGGTGAAATGTTAGAAAAGAAATTACATCCTAATGGGTATATAAGCCATTTGTTAAAGATGGTGCCTAAAACTGAGGCCCAAAATTTATGAGCGTGCATTCTTTTATTTCTGGCCATATTCAATCTTGGTGAGAGCACGTGTGTTGTTGTTCTATTATGATAATTATGACAAGTCAACTAGATAGGTGGAGTATGAATCACCTTCTAATACATAGGGGAAGCAGAGTCGAGAGTAAGGTGGAGAAATCAGTTTCACATTTTTTTTTTAATTTAGCAGAGATTTGTGTCTAGTGGGTCTTGGGTCCATATTTTGAACCCGCTTTGATACCATGTGGAAGATCCCATCCTAGGGTCTTCTACTAGATCTATATTCTCTAAAATTAAATGCAATAATTTATTTTCTTACAAGACATTTAAATGATGATAATTTACCATTTAGAATATAATTCCTACAATTTAATTAGTGAACATTTCATTTCAATCACTTACATGAGTAATCTATGCATAGAGGAATACTTGTACCGATGACCCGGTGGAGATGCCCTTGAGCTGCTACTCCTACTGGAATGCTCCTCTTGACTACTGACTGGATTTACCTCACAACCAACTAGGAATTAATTCCTAGCCTAGGAAACCTCCACAAGTTCCCTAGCCCTCCGAGCCCAAGTCCAACCAGATATAGTGTGTGTGTCCAAGACCAAGATAAACAATACTCCTTTCCTCTCTCTCAACAATTCCTCTAAAATCACAGCCAACCAAAACCAAAAGCAAGACCTAGCATCCCCCTTCCTCTCTTCCTCCTTCCCCTTTTATGCCCCCCCCCCCCTCTCCTCTCCACTTCAACCACCTCTTATTAATGGCATAACTTCTCCCTCATCCTTACAGTTGACTTCTCTTCTCCCAAGTAAACATGAGAGGACATTTGGGAATGTGATAAGAATAGAGTACATTTTGGGGATGAGAGATGAATATATAAATTGGTGATTAGTTGGAGAGGACCATGTCTTCTCCCAAATAAATGAGAGAGTACATTTTGGAGATGAGAGATGAATATATAAATTGGTAATTAGTTGGAGAGGACCATGTCCTCTCCCAAGTAAATGTGAGAGTACATTTTGGGGATGAGAGATGAATATATAAATTGGTAATTAGTTGGAGAGGACCATGTCTTCTCCCAAGTAAATGTGAGGGTACATTTTGGGGATGAGAGATGAATATATAAATTGGTAATTAGTTGGAGAGGACCATGTCTTCTCCCAAGTAAATGTGAAGGTACATTTTGGGAATGTGATAAGAATATTTAAATTGGAATAATGAAAGGAGACCATATCCTATCCAAGATTAAATTTGAGAAGACAAGTTGGGAATTGAATAATAGAAATAATAAATTTTATATCAGTAAATAAAATTTACAATTTCCCAAATGAAGGTATTCACCAATATTTCTTAGTAATTATAAGTCAATATTTTCAGGTAATGTAAACATTAATAAAATTTGCATGATAAGATTAAGTGGGGCATTACACACAAGACAAATAGCCATCAAACATGAGACTCAAATTACAACCCTTAATGACTCATTCACAATGACACAATAAAGCATGTCTCCCCTGCAAGGTTGAATTTGACTAAAATGCATGCACAAGCATGATCATTGAAATGCAATGGAGCTTTCAAGAATGGGTTAACAAATTAAGTTGCCCATATTCAAAGTTAATCATAGATATATGTACAACATACAATTTCTTATATTTTAATAATGTAAAATAACATTAAATTTGGCAAATAATACTTTTTTTTAATAGAAGACAGGTCAATAAATTAGTTTTGTATGAGTAATTCTCCACCCCACCATAAACATCCAATACAAATATCATCCCCAATCAAACTATAAGGCCATCAAGGTGATATAAACTTCTATCTAAATAAACCCAACCAATTTTCCTTCATGCTTAACCAATTTACTCATTTACATATAAAGTCCCCACATCAAACTATAAGGCCATCAAGGTGATATAAACTTCTATCTAAGCAAACCCAACCAATTTTCTTTCATGCTTAACCAATTTACTCATTTACATATAAAGTCTTTTTTTTTAATTACATAATATAATTATTAACATTATAACCACATATTTTTAACAATCATATGATTAAATTCAATATAATCTAAATATTAAAACTCTAAATGTTGCATATATCAACTCACCTAAAAGACTTATACTTGAGAAACAAAAATGTTAAAAGAAAACGAACCATCTCAATCTTAAGAAATAAAATTATAAAATAATACATTTTTTAACATTATTAAAAATAACACATTTTTTAATAAAATATTAAAAGTAAGATTATTATTTATAGGTTTATGCTGCAGGATGTCCATCTTTTCAATAAGATATTGTCATGCTATGTATGTCATTAAGAGAGTCATGTTATGTTACTTTTAGAAATTGACACTGCCCATTAAAAAGTTGAAGCTGATTCACATGGGAACGCTAACCAATGTCTAACGTCTACATTATAGTGAAAGCGAAGTTGATTTTCATTTACCGGGCAAGCTGCTGCGTGGAAAAGGGAGCGGTGTTTTATATCATATTTGTAACACGTGGATCATGAAAAGTTGTTATTGTGATGGTAAAAACTTGATGTTAACATGTTAATCATGAAAGAGTTGAAATGTAAAATTTTTTTTTCTGACGACAAAAACGGTTACGGTTGTTTTTTATTTGGAAATCGGCAAAACAGCGGTCGAGGACTTAAACACTGATACACTGTAGATCCTTGTTACAGTCAGCAGGGACAGTAGAAAAAGCCCGCTGAAAGATTTACATTGTGGTTGCAGAAGGAGGACCTGAATTGTTCTAGAGTGGCGTCTTGTAGTTCCACTGCTTTTGCACTTGCAGAGAGGAGACTCACCGCACCGGAATGTCGGTTCAACCCGTGAAATCATTGCATTTTCTTTTTGAGTTGTCTCGCAGATTGCTATGTTGTGATCCAGAATTCCAAGATCGGAAAACAGTGTATAGCGGATCTGAAACCCTATAAATGCTGGGAGATAAACGATATTGGGTCCGAATTCAAATCCGAAATCACAATCGGAGTAAGGCGGGGGGTAGGCCCATCGCACAGGGACGCGATGGGGGCCGGAAGCAAAATGGCAATAGACTGAAATAAATGTATGGTCAGGTCTGGGCTCTCATCGCGCATCGCATGTCGCAATGGCGAATGGTATTGCTTTGGTTGGGAATTACGATGGGGCGGATGCGAAATGGAAATATACTGGAATAAATGTATGGTCGGGTCTGGGCTCTTATCACATATCGCAATGGCGAATGGTTAAAGCTTTGGTTGGGAGTTGCGATGGGGCGGATGCAAAATGACATGAAATGTAATATAAATATGAGGCCCGTGCCACTTAACAGTTGGCAACTCCAGAGGATCGAACCCGAAGCTTTGGACAGCGAAATACAGAGGCCCAGGCATCTCCAAAATTAAGGAATGTTGCAGTTCGATTCAGCCTCATTGACTAACAGGAATCTCCTGCTCCGGATAGAGGTTAGGTGGTTGCCAGATCCGCCTGTGAGTTTAACTTTCTCAACACATGATAGAAGGAGATTTTTTGAAACTTAGGCACCACTAGTCTAATTTTTTTGATGATGGGGGCTAACTGCACCTGAGAAGGGATCTTTTGAGAGTTCATAGCCTGAATAATTAGGCTGGAGTCTCCAAAGACTAAGATGGAGAGGAGATTCCTCTTAAGAGCTAGATTTAGACCTTGCCACAGAGCTAGAGCCTCTGCTCTGTTGTTTGTTTCATGCCCCAGACCCCAAGCAAAGCGCAGCTCAGTTGAGCCATCTGGGCTTAAGATAACTCCACCTCCACCCGCCTTTCCTGGGTTGCCTTTAGAGGCCCCATCGAAGAAAAGGCAGTGGTCATCCAAAGCAGATCTCCATTTGATGAATTCATGTTCTTCCAGACGGATTTCCCAGTGAGAAGAGGCTTTAGCAGGAGGAATGGGTCTATTCTAATGATTAGGAACAAGCTCTTTTAACCATTGATCTTCCTCGCTGTCCAAAGTCGTGCCATTTCTTATGGTGGGTTTGGTTTCTAAAGCCTCCCCCAACAGGGCTTTGATCTTAGTGATAATTCTGACCGGGTTGCAACTCTCCTCCCTAAAAATTATGTTGTTCCTCTCCAGCCACAGTTTCCAGCATGTGAATTTGGGAATCCACATCCAACCAGTCTTGAGAAGGTTTTTTTTGGAGAGACAGAAGGGGGATAACTTGGCCCAGTTTCGAAGAAGGTCCTGGATATTTCCTGGGAGCTCTATATTGTCAGGTCCTAACATCAGGACACCCCTCCAAACTTCTTGAGCAAAGGGGCACAATAAGAACAAGTGATTATCCATTTCTTCGTCTGAAACACAAAGAGGGCATCTGGAGGGACCTGCCATTCCACGCTTCCTCAGGTTATCTCCAGTGAGGATACTTTTATGCACCATAGTCCAGCAAAAGAAGTCAATTTTGGGGAGAGCAGGAAAAGACCAGATAAATTTCCATTGAGTTGGCTCTGGGGGGACGCTAGGGACAACCATCAAACTTTTGTAACCTTCTGCTGTTGAGTAAGAGCCTGAAAGAGAACCCCACCCTCTTTTGTCCTTAGAAGAGGCCTTTAGGGGAGATTTTCCTTGGAGCAAATTCAATAATAACTTGGCTTCACCATCCAGCCAATGAGGGACCTCCCCCAAATTCCAACCATCCCATAGACTCTCTGCATCATTTTTCCATTTGGAGATGTCCCAAAGGGTTTCCAGATTTCTGGCCTGAAGCCAAACTCTGATATTTTCCAGATCTACCATCTGATTCAAGGGTTGATCTCCAAGAATCGAGTCTTCCCATATTTTTATTTTTTTCCCATTACCTGGGATCCAATAAAGCTTATGACTGAACTATTTCATAGTTGTGAGACAGAGTTTGAAAACTAGATATCCTTTGGATATTCTTGGAGACTGGTCCAAACACCTCAAACGCTGCCCATGAAAATATTTTTTCCACAAAACTCTCTTGCTCCAACTAGGATTCCCGAAGACAATGTTCCAAAGGAGCTTGGAGCCCAGAGCAAGATTTTGGGCTGCCAGATCCCGCATTTGTAGACCTCCTTCCAAGAATGGCTTCTTAATAGTGTCCCAATTTACTAAATGGAGCCTTCTTTTGTTATTTTTCCCTCCCTCCCATAGAAATCTTCTAAGGAGACCGTCCACTTTACTGATAAAGGTTTTAGGAGCTAGTAGAATGGAATTCTGATAAACCAAGAGACTTATGAGAACAGATTTCATTAGGATTACCTTCCCAGCGTTATTCAACCATGAGGCTCCCCAAGCTTGAATTCTGAGTTTTAGCTTGTCTAGCAAGGGCATCCAGTGAGCTACCTTAGGATTTGATTTGAAGATTGGGATCCCAAGATACTTAAATGACTCCCAGGTCAGGTTTCTTTCCATTTCTAAAAGCCTTGCTATGTCTGTCAAATCCTTGGTCGAGCAGTTCCAGCCAAAGATCGTGCTTTTTAGATAGTTAATCTCGCTGCCCGAAACCTCCTTATAAATGTCCAGCTCTTTCTTGAAGGTTCTAGCAGAATGTATGCTAGCTCCTCCAAGTAATAAAGTATCATCGGCGAACTGGGCATGATTTATGTCTTTAACATTTTGAGCCATTCTCAGGCCTGGCAGAGTGTCAATTTGTTGACAGTAATCTAGCTGGAAGCTGAGCACTGAAGCTTGAATGGCGTAAAGAAGCGGGGACAAAGGGAAACCTTGTCTTAGCCCCCTCGAGGCTTGGAAGAATTCCGTTGAACGACCATTAACCAGAGGCGCTATCTAAGTGGAGGCAATGCAGGCTTTCACCCAAGTTATGAGAGCTTTTGAGAAGCCAAATTTCCCCATCACAGAGAACAGGAAATCATGTCTCACCCTGTCAAAGGCATTTGTAAAATCTAGCTTAATTACCATGCCTTTCTCTTTTCGGTGACAGCTTGAATGAATTGCTTCTTGCACCAGCACAATATTGTCAAGAATCTTTCTCCCTTTTATGAATCTTCCTTCGTTTTCAGGGATGATGACCGGCAGAATTTTCTTAAGAAGGTTGGTTATTATTTTTGTGATCAACTTATAACTTGTATTACACAAAGAAATGGGCCTGAATTTGCTGAAATCGATGTCGCCTTTGTCTTTCAGAATCAAAGCAAGGAAGGCCAAGTTGGTGTTGCCTCCAATCTTGGTACAGGTCTGAGATTTACGAATCATTCTCAGAAGGTCTTTTTTAATTGTGGGCCAACAAGTCAGATAGAACCTTGCTGTGAACCCATTAGGGCCCGGGGCTTTATTCGGGTCCATGCAATCCAGAGCATATTTAATCTCATTCATACTGATCGGAGCAGTCAGCATGATATTGTTGGAATCTTGAACACAGTGAGGAATAAGATCAATCGGATAAGCTTGAGAATCAATAGGAGGGTCTTTCGGGGCAAAATAAAGATCTTTGAAGAAGGAGTGGGCTGCTCGCTTTATGTCGTCAGAGTCTTTAATCATTGTGTTTTGATAGTGAATTTCATTTATTGTTTTGAAGTGCTTGCGAGCTTCAGCTTGCTTATGGAAGTAGCTTGTATTTTTTTCTCCGGCCTGTAACCAAAGATTTCTGGACTTCTGTCTCCAGAACTCTTCTTCATCCCTACTTGCTCTATGGAGATCTTTTTGCAGCTCTACTTCTTTTTGAAGAAGGGTTTGTGTCTCATCGGAGTTCTCCATTGTTAATTGGTGGCCTGCTAAACTATCATGCATCTCCTTTCTTTTGGCGGTGGGTGTTTTCAACCTTTTAGCCCACACCTTGAGCTCCCTTTTGAGTCTCCTCATTTTTTCTTCCCACACAAAGAAAGGGGATCCTTGAACTTTCCGGTTCCAGGCCTCAGAGACCACCTCTTGGAATCCTTCTAGATGAATCCACATAGAACTGAATCTAAAGGGAATGGGCCAAGATTTCCATCCAAGGAGAGCTCAAGCAGAATGGGTTTATGGTCAGAGGTGTAGTTCGGAAGAATTTTATAGGAGGCCATTAGACCACAAGTCAAGAAGGAGGATTGGACCAGAAATCTGTCTAAACGAGCAGTAATGTGGTCTGGGCCTAACCTTTTGTTTGACCAGGTGAATTTCCCAGATGTGGGCTTCATATCCTCCAAATCCCAATCTAGAATGAGGTATTCAACCCATTTTCTAGTTGGGTCCCTGACCAGTAAGCCCCCCCTTTTTCTCTTCTGCAGCTATCGTAACATTCAGATCACCTACAATAATAATATTTTATGGATTGTGCGAGAAAAGATAGGACTAGAGTGAGTCCCAACAAGTTTTTTTCTCATAGGGTAAAACCGGAGCATAAATATTGAACATACTTAGTTGGTGGCAAGATTCTTTATGGAGGAGCTTAGTGAGTAGCCAATGGGGGAAACATTCTTCGTGAATCAGATCATATTTGGAGTTGTCCCAAAAGGAGGCAATCCCTCCAGAGGCGCCTCTGACGCTGACTGCTCTCCCTTGGCCTTTATGCCAGAAAAATTTGCTTGCTTGGAGGAGTAGAAGGTCCTCCAGTTTTATCTCCTGGATGAGAAGGATTTTAGGCGAGTACATCCTCACAATGTCTTTCAGAGCTTCTTCTTTCAACTTGCTGTCTAATCCTCTGCAATTCCAGGAGAAATATTTCATTATTTACTAGCTTGGGAGGTTGCAACTCCTTTTGGAGCCTTACCATGCTTGCGGCTAGATCTGGTATTCATCATTCCTTTGAGAGTTTTCTGAGAGCCTTGGAGGACATCCAGGTAAGTTTTCTCCTCTCTCTGTTTCTTCTTGGACTTTCGGCCGCTCGCTGACTTGATAGGAGTGACTTGCGAGCTGTCTGAATCTGAGACTCCATCTTCTGAATCTCCCTCAGAATCGGAGCCCAGATTGATGTGCTCCTCATTTTCTTCTTTTTCCCCTTGTTCATATGACTTTGCTTCAGCTTCTTTCACTTTCTTCGACAGGTCTTTTGGTTCCTCTTGGATCACAATTGTAACAAAGCCCTTTTGCTCTTTTTTCCTCCAATTTTTGTGTTGTCAATAGTGTATCTTTTGGAAGACTAGGAGAAGAAACACTTCCATCTTTATAGTTGTGAGAGGTAGACTTCCTTGTTACCATAATTTTTCTTTCAACTTTTCTTGTCACCCTAGATGCCTTCTCCAATGAATCAGGTTCCCAAAGGTGAACCTCATGTTGGATGTTATCTTTTAAAGTCCCAATTAAGACATCGATCATATGCTCCTCTGGAATATCGGTTACCCTAAAATTCCTTTTTTGGAAGTCTTCAATGTGCTCCACCATTGAACCCTTTTGTTTGAGATTTATAAATTGGATAAATAAGGTGTTGCTCTGTGTATCTTCATAATGTGCTATCATTTCCTCCATCAAAATTTGACCAGGTGACAAGTTGTTTATGAGAACAAAGCCATCTTTACCATACAAACTGATTGGGTATTAAATATAAAGATGAAATGTGTACCTTTTATGAGGGTTGCACATCTTGTAGGTCAAAATATTGCTCCATCTGCAGTATCCAAGTTACTGAATCTTTGCCATCAAACTTCCTTCATATCTATCTTTAGAATGTGGTAGTTCTTAAACCCCACATTAGAGTCTCTAAAATCAAAATTCATATTCCTTTTGTCTTAATCATGGTTTTCATGGATTGCCTTGTCACCACTGGGAAAACTTTCTTCTAGCAACTTTGCTAAACCTTCCTTCAACCCCTCTATCTTGACATTCATCATTGCTTCCATGTCTGATTTTAAACCGTCATTCAGAATGCCCATGTCCCTTTTTATACCACATATCTTAACTCACATGTTCCTTTTTATACCATCTATCTTAACATTCATCATGGATTCCAATTCATTTTTTGTTACTTTTTACGAGAGCGAAATTTGTTGCACTTGGTCTCGTAAATTTGATATATCATGTTGCATTTCTTCCTCTTCTTCATGCGTCATAGAAGAGATTTTTGGTTTCTTACTAGGTGTGTCCATTTTTTTTGTTTTGAGGAATTTTGGAATCAAACAATGATATCTATGCTTCAATATTCCCCTTGAATCACTTCAAACTAATTTTTCAAACAAAAGTTATGCAAAGATTTTTAAAAAATACACACCTTTTTCTTGATTTTTAGGACCTTGATATTGCAGTTGTTGTATCCCTGTAATTACGAACCTCCAAGATATGAAAGCGCTTCCTGTAGTATCCCTATAAGTCTTCTTTGCAACCCAATAAGTCAGACCAAGATTGGATTCTTCAATAATTTTTTATGCCCAATTTCCCACGATGACCTGATTATAGACTGGTTCAGTATAGCGAACTTGTATGGAGTGCCACATGTCACTGTTTCAAACTTCAGCCCTGAAAATGATACCCAAAAAACTACAATCCATATTATTTCTGTCACTTTTTATGAAATTCAAATCGATGCTAAGAGAGAAAGTTATGATGATTTTCCTTAGGTCACTTGTTTGAGATGGAATTTTGGAGCCTGCAAAAATCCTAACTTCCTCGGATCATATCTCTGAAAATATAGTAGGACAAGATGTGAAATTTGTAAACAAGTTCATCAATATTTTGACTCCACGTGGTTTCAATTTCAGCTTCTTAAGCTTCCTAGAAAAAAAGTTATAGCGAAAATTCCATGATGACCTGTTTGAAGCAGTGGAACCCTAGAGTCCAAAGCTCTGATACCAAATATTATGAAACCAGCTCAGAAATAGATATATCAATGACTTAAAACTTATCCTCTTCAAGGGGGGGACCTCCTTTACATTACATAAATTAGCAATTCTTGTATCATACAAAGGACAAGACCTCTTTTGTATATATAGGAGTCTAAGGGGTCACAATATAAGCAGAGCCTACATAATAATAATAATGTAAGGGCACAACAATAACAATAGTGGGATTCTATGGGGCACAATAATAACAATAAGGGGGATACACTAGTATTATAGGGACCTAAAATATTAATAGATCCTTCCCATATGGGAGCTCATAAAATATGGATTTCCTTTTCGTCCCTTTCAGCATCTTAATTACAACTTGTTCTGGTTCTTCAATAGAATCACCCCCATTGAAAAAATCCTACCAAGATTTCAATTCAACATCTTCATACTTCTTAAGCCAATTAGTTGCACCCATAATCATGGGAGGGCCTCTATTTTTCAACTTTTCCTTCAAATTGGTTCTTATGGCAGTTTCTAAACCTATGATCTGGTGGTAGAAAAACAAAGTTGTTTGCATAAATAAATTTATGAATATATTTATAATATCGCCCTTGAAATTTTTATGCACATCTTGGACATGCAAATATCCCCTTTGTTTGAAGCCCTACAATTCAATAAGGTTAATAACATCAAAATAATAGTACAAAACTAAGTATGAAAGTTGGGATGACAATAAATTATGAGTGTAAATAGGTAATTTTTTTTATCTTACCAGAACAACAACCAAGTCTTGGGAAATCATGAATAGTCCAACATAGCACACCATACAACATGAAGGACCTATTTGATGGAGGATGTGATATGTCATACATTCTTATGCCTTTCCATAGCAATTGCATATCATCAATAAAAGGTGCAAGATAAACATCCATATTTTTAACTTGATGTTTTCCTGAAACAATGAGAGTCAACATAAGGTGCTCCTTTCTAACACTCATCCATGGGGGAATATTGTATATTATCAATCCGACTGGACAAACACTATAATTTTATGAGAATGGGCACACTCCATCAATTGCAAGACCAAACTTGATACTACGGGGTTCATCTTTGAATTTTGTTGGCCATTTTTCCTCTATGTGTTTCAATGCTTTGGAGTCGGCCAGAATTCGCATGAATCCATATTTACTCCTATTCTTTGCATGTCAGTCCATCAATTGTGCAAGTGACTTGCAACGAAACATTCATTGAATTCTAGGTATAATTGGCATGTGACGTAAAACCTTCTTTGGAACTATAGGACCTTGTACATTTGTACGATATCTCTTCTCTTTGCATACAAGGCATTCTACCTTGTCTTGATATTCATATCTATATAAAATGCAATCATTTTTACATGAATGAATTTTCTTATATTCAATCCCCAACTCAACCAACAACTAACACGCCTCTCTGCAAGTTGATGGCAACACATTCTCTTCAGGAAATATTTTAGTTTTTAGTGCCCTGTAAGATTGCTAAAGATTAGATCAATTGAATGTTTGACTTATGATGAACATGTTTGATATGTCAATATACTATATTATGACTATTAATATACAATATATGTTTTTAAAATCTCCTTAAAGAAAAATAAACAAAGTTTATGAATGTTTACGAATTACGTAGACTAATTGACAATGCATTGTAAGAAATATATTTCAACTCACTTCAATAGGGTGGTGAATCCTTTGTCTGACCAACCAAATAGTGACTTGATTTCTAATAATATTAATGTGCAGGTCAGTTAATAGGTTCTACTGCACCTAATTTGAACATGGGGTCTTTGTTGCTTGCTTGATGGAGTCTTTCAGCAGGTTGTTATCATCAACATTACGTTGGTGGTAATTACCCATGTTGTCATCGTTACTATCAACCATATGATCATTATTGTCATCATTGTTTCCATCCCCAAAGAAACCTGTAAGCATCTCATTCAATCCTTCTTCATGCATTGCATTTTCACTGTCATGCTCATCACCATTAAGGCCACTAGCTGGTAGCATATTGCAGTCATCAGTGTATGTGAATCTCATCAGTTGTTCAAATTTCTCAGGTGGTAGAGTTCTCTTTAAATATGTTATTTTCACCCTGGTATGGTTTAAAGTATGTTTGGATCATCCCATCTAAATCTTAATAGCCCAGTTGGATCAACTTGGGTATTAATAGTCATTCTTTCATCATCATCTTCTACCTATCGACAAATGCAACCATTATTTAATGTTTGGCAAGAATTGGATAAATCATAAATGTATCAATTTCAAAGAAATATAATCAAATATTGCTTAACAAATCCCATCCCATGTACTATAGTCTTGACCAACCTCTTCTTTAGTGGAATTATTTGTTGTGTTTGAAGTATCCATTGTCATATCCTCTTCCACCCACTGTGTTCTTCATGATTTAACAGTTTTAGGTCCACGCCCACGTACATATGTTTTTTTTTCTTTTGCTAGTTGAATGCTTAGGTTGTGCACTTGCTCCAATCTCCATCTGAAATATCAACAACATGCATTAATTTATTTCAAGGTTGGATAATACACTATAAATTCTAATAATACTGTGAAAAAGAATGGCATATCACAAAATGCTTCCTAAGTTAAGTCAAATTTTTATAATTATCTGATGCCTGCGACATCTATTGTGTCCTTATTTAATATGACACGATTTGTTGCCATGGCCTCGTCTTGCGCCTATAATAAATAATATAGTCAATGATGTGTAGTACACCAATTATATCATTTCAACCAATATGTTATCCAACACAAAACCTCACTTTACTCATATATTTGACATATCTATATCATGTTTTGGACTTGAGAAAACAACAACATACTTTATATAACTTTATCTCGTCTATGTTGCAGAATTTGTGAATTCATAAACACCATCATCCTTTGGTTGAGGTTGCTTTGTCTTCTTACTTTTATTGTATCTGCAGATTTTGTATCTGATTCTATGGCCACCCACTTTCCTCTCGTTGATTTAGTAGGTTTACATCGTCCATGTCCTATGTTTGTGGCCTCCTCTAAATCACGCATGTAATACACAATAATGATTAGTCACATAGCATCTATGTACTTCATTGTTGTTCCATCCAATTTGCTAAACACACAATCAGTTTAAGCTCAGTTGGTTTTCACTGCACCTTTCTAACTAAAATGCCCCTATTTTCAATATATACCCTCTTTGTTAATTTCTATTCCCAATATAGTGACATGACACACTCATATAAATCTTATATGATGATTATGAAAACTAATGGATTGTTTTTTCTTTTTTTCATATTTTCATTAACTTAATTCAAACCCTTCATCCATAATTTTAAAACACCAAATATTTGTATTTTTGTATATTTCAATTAAAAAAATCCTTTGACCCTATATGTTAGAGAATATACTATTTTCAAATTTTAATTTTTAAGTCTTCAAAATGAACTCAATATAATATAACAATTAGTATAAGTTAACCTGTGGATGAGATATATTTTCAATGCCACCATCCACCCTATAAAGGAGTAAAGAGTGAGTGGGGAGATCGAAAATGTTTATGTCAGATGTATACATAATCACTAAGCAACACAACCTTTAAAGGTGAAAATGTGTGTATGTGACTATAACTAGTGGATTGTTACATTATGAGCCATTGGCTATTAATATAAAATTAGAAATTTCGAAATCACAACAAATTCATTAGTGGGCTAGGAAAATATGACATAAAACACCCTTCATTGCAGGGTCAAAACACCATTTATAGGGCTTTACATCAACCAACATTTCAGCTTATCCCATGTGCCTATGCACATTGCACATCCAATATTGGTATTCAACTAGCACAACCACATTAAAAAATGTGGTTGATAAATGCTGATAGGCGTATATTAAGCACATTTATTAATATTTATATCAACCACATTTATTAATATTTATTATATTATTATTATTATTATCATCCCATGTGCCTATGCACATTGCACATCCATTATTGGTATTCAATTAAACCTCATAAAAAATGACAATAATATGGAAACCTCCCACATCGACATTGCAAAGATGACAATGAATACAAATTAGACAAAAAAAAAAAAAAAATTACCACCAATCTATAATTGGTGTGCACAATGGATAAACATATTGTGTATTCCAACTATTCAACCAAAATAATGTAGTGCATTCACCATATTTCAATTCTAATACTCACTAATTGCTTATCAAAGGAGCTTTGAAGTTTTGTGCAGAGTTGGAGCAGATCACGATTGGAGAATGTGTTGAGGCTTTGAAAGAAAATAACTAATCGATTGGATCTCCGTTGATGGTGGGAAAAGATATTGACGAACCTTTCTTCCCTGTTGTGGATTTCAAAAAAAAATTGTGGGTGTGATTCAACCTCTAGGAGTAATGAATCAATTTGTGCATCTCATTCACCCCCTACCAGAGATGAAAATCAAACCCCTATCCATCCATTTTGCACTATTGTTGTTTAAAACAGTTAGAGGGAAGGGAGAAAAATGTAGGGAGAAAAGAGAAGGGATTTTTCACAATGTGGAGGAAAACAAATATCCCTAGGACGCTAAAACATGTCAAGCAACAGCAGAGGGAAACGAGCAAAGGGATCTGATTCTTGTGAGAATGAGGTATTTCATATTCAATTTATAGATTTGCACATGTTTCCATTGATGGTTTGAATTGTATTTTTTAGTTTTTAGTTTCTAAATTATAAAAGAAGCAATTAGGGTTTGTTTTTTTTATTTCTAGTTTTAAAATAAAATAAAATAAAATTTCTTGTACATATGTAGGGACATGACAGTGAGAAACTAAAAGAGGAAATGACTTCTATATTGGGGGCTGAAGTAATGAATAAACTAGAAGGTATGGACATGTCCATGCTTTCCAAATACGTGGAAGAACATACTAAAGGCACTGAAATAGACCAACCAAAGCAACCTTGTCAAAGGGAATTGATTGATTCCCCATCAACTCCTAGATTGAGCAAAAGATATAGGAAAAAATCAATCACAATAACCTCTAATAATGTGGAACAAGGAACATAGACATCCAATGTCCCACCCACTCCTGGGACACAAATTTCTTCCACCACCAGTATAGGTATTTATGCATCTTACATTGGTAAATACGAAACCGAGGTAGAATATGTCATCTCTAGGGAAATCAGAATGACAGATGTTGGGAAAGTGTTCAATCATAGTTTGAAGGAATCATGCCTTCAACACTTCAAAGAGCATCTACATCTTCCATTATCGAAGATACCCATGCACCTTCAAAAGGCAGTCATCCATGACATGTAGACTAAATTTGGGACAAGTTGGTCAGTAAAGCAAGTAAAGAAACAAATGACTCAAAACTACAAGACATTCTGTTTTAACCAAATGAAAAAGAAAAAACAAATTCTTCCCGAGCTAAGGGACAAAACAAGTCCAATTGATGTAAGCGTGAGAGTATGGAAAGAGCTCATGAAAGCATATGATAGAGCATATGCATGAAGGAAGTCCAACGAGGAGAGCATATAGGTATTTAAATTTGGTCATAATATTATTTCAAACTCATTAAATGATTTTTTGTATTTACTGGTGCATAATTAAATTGAACTAGTGTATGTTTCAGCACAAGTCCTCAAATGCTAGGCTTGCCAAATATCGTGCCACACATCACAGTGGCCAAACAGGTTTAGAATCCTTAATATTCAGATTTGTAAGTATAATATCCGAAATTATATATATATATATATATATATATATATATTGTACAAAAAAGTAAATGATTGGATATTAATTACTTTAACTTGTCCATCTGCCATGTTTTTACAGGAGAAACAATATGGCCATTATCCATCACAATTGGAATTCGATATCATAAGGGACAAAAAGTGCTACGATTTTGTTATCTAGATGTAGAATAAGGTACCATTAGTTGACTTTCAATAACTTACTTAGATATTGTTATGTTAATATGTCAATTTGCATTTCTTGTGTTAAGTTGTCTATTTATGTGTATCTTGAGTTATTTTGTGCTCCCATAGGTCATAACACCCTTATAAATCACCAACCTTTCACTATGCTCAAGTCCTTAAATCCATACCCAATCATGCCTTTATCAAGTCCTTTGCCAAAAACCGTAGGCCAAAGGAGGGCTGCAAGGCCATGTAATACATAAACCGTAGACAACAAAACAAATTACATGGTATTGATTATAGATGCTTGGGTTGAGAGCATATTACATGGGATTGATTATGGACCCAAGATACAAGTGTTGAGGAGCATGGGATGATTGTCTTATAAAGAAAGAATCCTTGTGGTAGAGCACTTTACACTTGCAACCCATGCTTAGAGAGTGCACCACCTAAGGATTGGTCTCTTGATGTGTATACCTTGGAGAGAGAGCACTTCACTTGGAGACCTTATCTTGTGCATTAAATTAAATTGCTTGTGTAATTAGTCCACTTTACCAATGTTGGCCTCCCTCACCTACTATGTATAGAGGGAAGAGAATGTATTTGTCTACACTATACTCATTATTCCATATATATAATTGCCATGGAGAGTTCTTAGTGCTTGTGTGACGCAATAGAGGAATACCTAGATTTTGTTACATAAACCCGAGAGAAGAAATGAAGATGAATGCTAGCACTAGGGATGATCTTGAGTCTTAGCACTTGTCTTAGAAATTATTTTCCATATGGTAGGATGAAGGGTGTATTGAGGTCTAAAACATTTATTTTGTAGTGATATATATATATATATATATATATATATATATATATATATATATATATATATATATATATATATATATATATATATATTGAATGAATTAAGAAGATATGTAGGGACATGGCTATTAGAATAGGAACATTTATGATGTAGCCTTGTGTTGGAGCTTGTTTGAAATTTGAAGGCCTGGTTTGAAAGAAAGGACCTGGAACTCTATAGGACAGTTCCTTTTCTAGTCCTATGGGGAGTAGGTTAGCACACAACTTGGTGATTTTTCAAAATAGAATTCTTCCTATATTATACACTACAACACAAGTCTAGTCACTATTCTAGCTCTATTAGACCTTATTAATCCTAAAACAACCAGACAACTGGGGCAGGTGGCGATAGACCTATAAATGCATTTTGAACTAGTTTTTGGAGAAATTAATGAATAAATTCAATTGGCTTCCTTATCTGTGATTATAGCCTTTAAAATTGACGTTTTACTATGGAGAGAAGAACATAAAGAAATTTTAGGTTTAAAGCATTAGATCTACAACAAAGAACATGACATGAAAGAAAATAAGATGAAGAGACTGCAAAGTGCTTCATCAAGGTTTCTTAGATAAAAGTCACAGGTATCTCAACTATTCACACAACATTGATCAATTTTTTAATGAAAGAAACCAATATCTTTATTACACAGGTCTCATAAGAAGAATAACACAAATCCAAAGTTATTAAGAAACACCTCTTTGGTTGCCCACTTTCAAGCTTTGACAAGCAAGATGAAATGGCTTGTTGTTACAACATCCATTGTTACAACATTTATTATGGCATCTATTGTTACAACATCCATTGTTACAACATTTACTTCTCAATCCGTTGTTACCTATGTTTGTTCTCAATTTGTTTTCTTGATCCCCCAAGTGTTGGTATACTGTTGGGTGGCAGAAACACCTCTTTGGTTTCCCACTTTCAAGCTTTGAAAATCAAGATGAAATGACTTTCTAGCTTTGAAAAGCAAGATGAAATAACTTTTTACCCCCTCAATCGTTACAACATTCACTGTAATGGTCATAGTTTTTATAGTTTCAATTGTAAAAGATGTTATAGCATCAACTTTTACAACATTTTCAGAATTTTCAACAATAATTAGTGTTACAGCATCAGTTGTTACAACATTTTCAGCAGATTTAACATTGACATGTTGTTACAACATCTGCTTCTCAATCCGTTGTTACTTATGTTTGTGCTTCTCAATTTTTTTTCTTGATCCCCCATGTTGTATCTTTGTAGATAGTTCTCATCTAAAGAACTGAGCCAAAGCATCAATGTGAGGAATTTAGAGGAATTTAGAAGGCTAAACATTCTCCCTGAATATTTAATCATCTAATAATAGCAAAGATGTATAGATGAACCTCTATATTCAACACAAATATATCCAAGTATAGCATAGAAGCAACAATCTAAATATTTCAGCGTAGTAAATTAAATAGATTATCCAATTTCTAACTTAGTTGTGAACATAACTTTGCAGAGGGACGTCAAGGAGATTGATACTCAATCTAGCCCATCCCAATGTCCTATACTATTCTCAAATATACGCAGAAACATACTACAAGAAGAACTCACAAATACACAATTTCTATAATGAATGAAAACTAGAAGCATTTGATTATATCCAAGTTGAAAGTATTACAACATTATTACAAAAACTTTCTCAAGGTATCAACCCTTTCTTATTCAAAAATAAGATATATATATATATATATATATATATATATATATAGTGCTTTACAAAATATCGTCTCTTAAAAGATTTACATTCAAAGTATTCTTTATCCAAAGCTTTGGATAATGTTTAAACAACTTTTAACCAATGTTGCGAACATTGACATAGGGATAAATCGATTGGGCTTTAGAAAACCAAAAAATCGGGAAAATCAGGAAAATATTGGCAAAAATGGGAAAACATTGGCTAGGACAAAAAATTATGATTTCGAGATAAAATCGGGATGTTATCAAGATGTTTGCAACAATGCTTTCAACTAAAAAATAGAAAATTGCTCAAAAAATGTCTGCAATTGCACTTGATTTCTGCATTCAAGTTCAATGTATTTGAAATTGCTCTGCTCTTGTTGCTCGAAATGCTTAATAGTTGCGACATGTTGCTAATATGTTGCATTGATAAGCTGAATTTATTGAACACATTTAACCAACTGCTCTAATTCTTCATATGTTGTGTAATGTCCCCTAATAATAATAATACTACTACTAATAATAATAATAATATTAAAAAATAAGTAAATAAATGATAAACAATAAAGAAAAAATAATAATGGTAAATAAATAATAAAAAAATTAAAGAAAATATAATAATAGTAAATAAATAATAAATAATGAAGAGAATATAATAATAATAAATAAATAAAATAGTAAATAACAATCTTGGAGTTCTATATATATATATATATATAAACTATTAAAATAGCAAAGTTAAAAAAAAGTAAAATAAGATAAGAAAGAGTTAAATTAAGAGAACTATAAAAATATTAAAAATAAGTAAAGTTAACAAAAAGAAAAACGTAATAAAATAAGAAAGAATTAAATTAAGAGAAATATTCAATTAAGTAAAATTTAAAATAAAGAAATAAAAGTTGTATGTTGACACATGGAATATATGCATGCGGATCCCTTTCCATTGTTTGGTCTATTTAATGGATGATGAGAAAAATGAGATTCATCATTCATTCATCCATTCTCTTGGGAGAAAAGTGTTGTAAGACAAAAGATTCCCTGACAGTAGTACGTTGATTGAGAGCTTGGGGGTGGCTAGTTGTAGAAAAATTATGTGCATCTGAAACTACGATTGGGTGGAGAGTCGTCCCCAAAATATTTTTTGCAATTAGCATAATTCAAAGAGCATTCAACTCCAAAAGCACAGGTAAGGAATATCATTGATACAGATAAGTTGTCTCTACTCGTGTTTTAAAAAAAATCTATGTTAAATAGTTGAATAGTTGGGTGTTGATTATTAATCATATAAATTGATGAATTATTTGTATATTTTAAATCGAATTTGTTAAATGTTTGGTAACTGAGAACCATCATATGTATCTACGATTCATCAGCATCAGTATGCTTCTCATAAGAAAGTTTTACTATGAACAAGTGTTTGATTTCGTAGCATATGAAAAGGTCATTAAAAAACATTTAAACTAGATTATGACCGCTAATCTCTCCCTTGATTCCTGCAAACTTTGTCATGTCCCTTGCCTCTCTCTTCAACAATCTTTCATATTGGTCTTGTTACTATCTGGTCATATGGATTCTTAAATTTTGGAAGACATCTCTCTTGCAAAATAGAAAATTATCTACAGAATTTTTTTATTTGCACTAGAAGATTTTCACACTTTTCCTTTGTCTTTAGAATCATAGTTTTCTTCATGAGAAATTTTCTAGTCTAAACAACTGATTTTGTTCTATCTTCAATTCTTAGTTTTTCAAGTTCTTCTTTAGACCTTGTCTTAGAGCTTTTATTATTTGACTTGCGTGTACAGGTTTATTTCCCAATTGTATTTTGATGTCATTAGTGGCTTCTTTGGATCTTTCAATCAACTCTTCATGTTCTACAATAATCTTCAGAGACTACCAAATATCATATATAGATGACATAATTTCTATCCAAATTTGTTTTTTGGCCTGTGATAAACATTGAATATTGTTAGAACCGCTTAAATATCGTTTTAATTGCTTTTGCAAATTTGCATTTTTCTTTATTTCCTCGACTAAGGCATTGTCTGATTCATTTTTGTTCATCTCAACTTTGTTCAATTTTATAATCTCAACATCCTTTTGTTTAAGAGAAGATAATGCTTGTAATAGAATTTCTATGGAATTTGTTTCTGTTGCTGGAATTACTACACTATTAGTCTTGACCTTATATTTTAAAAACTCTTCCATCCTTTCTTGCATTTTCTGAATATGTGGGTTTTATTCAATTAGATAGGATAATATAATTTCCTTCTCCTTCTCTAATTCACCAATTTCTTGTGTTTTGGGATGCTCTGTTGTGGGCAACTTCAATTGTCTTCTAAGTGCTTGAATATATATTCATTTTTCTTCTTAACAATATTTAGAGTTGCATCCACATTTTTAGGATCCAAACCTAATTTAATTACAAGGTCTTCCATTGATTTGACCCTAACATCCTTCGCCAGAGAAGAAGTCTTTTCCATTATAAGTTCCGCAATAGTATTATTCAAAGAATTCTACAATTTTGATACATTTGAAGTAGAACTAGTGAGAGAGGAATAGATCATCTCACTAGTTTGTCTATGCAAATTAATCTGATCTATAGGATGGATATGTTTAGTATTGAAAGATAAAACATAAGTCTTATAATCTCCAACAGCTCTAGGAGTAGAAACTTTAGGTTCAAGAAATGTTAACTTAAATCCACCTTTTTCTGTATCAAGAGCTTAAAGAAACCTATTTTTTAGGAAGAATTTTGCTTCTAGAACTCAGTATAATTTATTGCCTTCAAAGCCTCATTCTTTTTATTCGTTTCCAAAAATTCAGAAAAATATGTTTTGGTTAGAAGAAGAAGAAGGAGAACATTGTTTTGTCCCTAGATCCAATTCTTGCATTATGAAAAAGGCTCACCTGAAACAATAGTAGTTGGTGAAGAAATGTTGGATGAGATAGTTTATGATAACACTCCCTCCATATTGTTTGTATTCTTTCTCTTGTATACTCTAAAGTGTTCTATTTTTTACTCTAATCATCTTTAATTTGTCCTCCTAAGTTATTTTTCTTTCATTGGAGGTGTAACCAAAATTTTATGTCCTACTGATTGCTCCATAGTTTGTTCTTTTGTCACTTCTTGCAAATTGTTTTCCTCTCGGGTGTCCTTATTAGCAAACTTCTCTATCTCAGGCTGGGACACATGAAAATAAGGTGGATATTTATGGTGAAATTGTCCCATTGGGGTCATATGGCCAAGTAACCACAAATTTAACCTTCATTTGTGCATATAATTGTTCCACCTCTTTGTCTGCTAACCTTTGATTCACTATAAATGGCCCTACCTATGCCTTCAATTTAAATAAGGCTGGTTTCCTTCTAGGTAAAAATGCACTTGATCTACATTGAGGCTTTGTCTGATGAATTCAAGCGCAAACATACGCATAGGAAAAAAAACTTGCAACTGATAGGGTGGAAGTTCACACCCACAAAATCTGATTTTTGTAAAATGTTGGTGAAAATACCAGTCACCAAGCCTTTTTTGTTCATTAAGCTGCATAATCCTTTGGATTTCAGGTGAAATTTAGGGAGGACTATCATTAATCAATAAACTGTGGCATATGTGAATAAATTTGTTCACAAAATCAGTGAAGGAAAATTACTCAAAAGTCCTTCTAACCAAGGAAGTCCAATGAACCACAGACCATTGATTCCCTTGAATATCGTGCTTTTGCAATTGTATTGGGAATTTGTATGGCTGATAATACAAAAACAATTACACCAGGACTGATTGATATTTAAAAGTTTTTTCAACTCCAAATTTGTGAAACTAGTCATGAATGGCCTCAAATAAAAACTGGTTGAAATTGAATAAGATTTGTGGTTTCTTATCTAGACAAAATGTTGACAGAAAAGCTATAACTACTTCATCCACTTTATCATCACTCTGATACCCTAAAATACAACATAAAATGGATATGATCTGTCTTGAAAATTTTGGAAACATTGATGAAGGGTAAGGCAAACTATGAATGGGAATATCAGTCCCTTCAGGCATGAATAATTCGAAAATAACTGCTATTTTTTCAAAATTTAACTTCTAATATATTTCCAAGAGAATTTCGCTAGAGAATGGGTGTAAAGAGATGGAAAAATATATGCACTAGGATTTTAAAATGGACTCAGAAGTTACAGAAAACAAGGTTTCACCGTTTTGAGCAATTATGGTTTTCTCACTAGGTAAGTATTTGTTCGTACACCATACCACAAATTTCGTAAAATGATGATTTTGAGGAAATATAAACTGGGGTAAAAAGTACTCCCACAAAGGAAACTCGTCACTATTATCTTGAAACTTTTGGGAAGCCTAATTCTGAAATTCATATAGGTTAAACTCTGAGATTGTATCTTATATTCTGCTTTCCTTATCAACCAAGGGAAATTCATCAATTTTTGGAGGGTTTCAGACTGAACCTGAAACTCTTTTCCTTTAGTTGAACTCATTTTGAACTATCAACTTGTAGCAAGGAGCAGAATTACCTGTAAAATGTATCGCGCATTGTATTTTTTAGATGTTGTTGAGGGATTTATGTAATTCTACACTTTGATTCCCTTTTTCTGGCAACTAAAGGAAAGGCGAGAGGGGAAAAACAAAGGTGGGAGCAATTAAATCATGAACAGGGGAGAGAATGTAGTGGAATGAACATTCTGATAAGGGGCATATTTAGAATTAAAAGTCAAACGGTATTCGGAATTAAGTGGCAAACAATCAATAAAATTGTGGCAGGTGATATTTATTACCGAAAACAGGGAATGGTTTTTGCTCGAGGGTTAGATGTTAAGTGTAATGAGAGAGGGGAGGAGCACACTTCATATTTCACTGCCATGTTGCAAAATTTGTTTTGGAAAAACAACTTTTTGTGCCAACTCGACCCCTTTGTTAAATGTCCACCAAGTGGGGGGGGGGGGAGGGAGGCGCACAATAGAACAAGAGTCGTCGAGCACTAAAGCGTCATTCACCGCCAATAGAAAATGCACGATAGTTAGTGTGTGGTAATTTGACCTTTTATTTATTAAAAAAAAAAATGTTGTGGCATTATATATTTGCGTGCAAACTATTCCAAAGCTCAAAAAAAGAAAAAAGAAAAAAAAAATCAATGTTACAAGAAAATGTTTTAACACCCCAAGTGTTGGTATAGTGTTCAGTGGCAGAAACACCTCTTTGGATATCCACTTTCAAGCTTTTACAAGAAAGATGAAATGGCTTTCTACCCCCTCAATTATTACAACATCTGTTGTTACAACATATGTTATAATGGTCATTGTTTCAGTAGTTTCAATAATAGCAGTTGTTACCTATGTTTGCGCTTCTCAATCCGTTGTTACCTATGTTTTTGCTTCTCAATATGTTTTTTTGATCCCCCAAGTGTTGGTGTAGTGTTGGGTAGCAGAAACACCTCTTTGGATGCCCACTTTCAAGCTTTGACAAGCAAGTTTAAATGGCTTTATACCCCCTCAATTTTCTCCTCAAGGTGATACATGTCCTTCAAGGCTACAAATTCAGTTGCTTTGATAACATATGATCCATAAACAATTGGCCTATGGATTTTTTTATCTCATCAACATGGACCATTTTGAAAATACATATAAAATAAGACAATGATGTCTCTAAAACTCAATGATTGTTTCTAATGCAATTCATTAATCAGTTGTCAGTGCAATTCATTTACAAAACCAGAACTTTGTCAAGTCAAGTTCAAGGATCCTTTGTTAGTCCAAGTGAGTTAAAGGATCCTACCCATGATGCATTGTTGTAATTCACATAACCAATGCTCAACCTTCAACTTGTATACAATTGACCAAAAGAAAAATTTGTTGTGATCAATGCTCTTGATCAACAAAGGGCATAATCAACTATGTTTGCACTAGGTTTCAAGCCTAATTCCAAATGGATTCCAACATTATAATTCATCAATAAGAGGTTATTTCATAAGGAAGTTTGATTTATTTAGTTGAAAATTACTGCAACATCTAAAATCCATAGGTTCACCAGTGAATAGAGGTTCATCATGCCCAATCTATGAAGTGACCGATGCCAATTCATAGATTCCATGGATTATCTTGATTTTGACTTTGACCCCTAATTATTATCCCTGGCAAACTCTACCTTGAATATGTTCTCAAATTGTTAGGCAAGCACAAATAATTTGCAACAATCATCTATATGGAAATTGTTTACCCTAGAGAAGTCGCAATGAACAATCAGATTACGATTTTAGTGTACACCTGTAGCAACCCTTTAAGACAACCCTAGGTCACCTCTAAGTCACCTTCCTTACCTTCATTCTTAGACTAAGTTCAAGTTCTTTCGTTATCCCGCAAGTCGTTGACTTGTTTGGACTTCTAAGCCTAAGCATAGGGTGGAACGATCCCTCTATCTCCTAGCTATTACATGTGAGCTTCAAGCACAACCATTTCTCTAGGATGTGACATAGGCAAAGAGATGCTCCCTTTCACCACTTCTTGCAACTAGAGAGCCAATGCTACCAGTTGCAATTGCACTTATGCCATTCTTTTTTATCCTTGTACTCCACCTAGAGTTTACTCTAGTCTCATTCCCCATAACCATTTCATCTTCGACACCTTTACTACATCTAGATGCTCAACATTGAAAGGAAACATTGACCATCCCTTCACTTGAGTGTGGAAATGTAGTGTATATATAGCACAAAATTTTACAAAAGCTTGGCTCAAAGAGTCCCTATATCTCCCTTTTCTTTTTGTGTATCTATCTATATTTTTTTTTGAATTTTTTTTTTGAAAGACAATGATAAAATAGCTACAACACCATATTTTACAAAATATTTCTTCAAATTGCTGAAAAGTGATGATACTACCAGGTTGAAGGGATCTGAATGGGTGCTACAACATCAATTGTTACGACATTTTCAGTAGATTTAACATTGACAGTTGTTATGGAATCTATTTTTACAACATTTGTTGTTACAAGATCCATTGTAATGGTCATTGTTTCAATAGTTTCAATAGTAGCAGTTGTTATAGCATCAACTTTTACAGTAGTTTCAACATTTTCAATAGTAATAGGTGTTACAACATTAGTTGTTACAACATTTTCAGCAAATTTAACATTGATAGTTGTTATGGCATTTGTTGTTACAACATTTGCTATTACAACATCATGTGACAACCCCACCCATGGTTCTATCATAAAATGCATTACAAATATTTTTTACAAATATTTGAAATTAAGAAAATGGGACTGATTCAAAGGGACACAGATCTCAGAGTTGGGGAGGAGGATTGCTTGCTTGGGAGGTTGAGGTTTTCTTGTGGAGAAAATATGAAATGTTTGGGACAACCATTAAAAGTTGGTTGGTGCATGAATTAATGAACTGGTTCTTAAAATTGAATGAATTGCAAGGAAGGTACACAGACCCATGCACTTGGGAACCTTCACAAGGAAAAGGGACAAGAAACCAAGAGGGGAATTGTGTAGTGCAAGAAAGTAAGGATGGAGCAGTAAATGCAAGACAGGAAAAGAAGGCAAGGCATGATATTCGAATTCATGTTAAAGGAGAGAGGAGACACAATTCAAGCAACAGAAAAACAAAGAAATCTGGTTCGATCAACAAGCAACACAGAACAAGAGAGAAGAGAAGGGGATTGGCTCTTAGTTTCCATGGAGACTATGGGTTGAGATGCTATTCTTTTGAGCCCTATAAAAATTTGGGGTTCCCTGGAGGCTATGGGTTGAGATAGAATCCGTGGAGCCCTGTAACAGTTTGGGGTTCCCTTGGAGGCTATGGGTTGAGTTGCTAGTCTCTGGAGCCTTGTAACTATTTGGGGTTCCCTGGAGGCTGTGGGTTGAGATAGGATCCCTAGATCCCTGGTAATAGTTTGGTGTTCCCTTGAGGCTATGGGTTGAGATAGGATGCATGGAGCCTTGTAACAGCTTAGGTCCTTGGGAGTTGTGGGTTGAGAGAGTCTTTAGAGCCCTGTAACAACTTGGGTCCCTGGAGGTTGTGGGTTGGGATGTAATCTATGGAGCCATGTAACAGCTTGGGTCCCCTGGAGGCTGTGAATTGAGATAGCAGGCTTTGGAGCCCTAGACAGCTTGGGAAGAGGTTAATCTTGTAGCAAAATCAAAAGAAGACTTGATTAAAAACCTTGGTTATTGAATTACTGTTACAATGAATCTTGGACTCCCTAGAAGGGAATGAATCACTGTGTATGCACTTGGGGTGAGGCAAGAACCTCTGGACTCCCTATGCTGAGAAGATATCAACATCAATTGGTGGGATTAAGGAAGAGGCCCTCTAGATTCCATGTTTCTGTTGGCATCTAGTGTTCTAATCCCTTAAGAAAGCACCCCCCTCAGAATCTAGAATCTGGCTCAAGGGTGACAGCTATAAGTGTGGTTGCAGTTGTCTATGGTTGGGTGGAGAGCCCTTGCCCTAGAATCAGTTGCCATGCAACTTTAAAGAAAAATATAGGTTTGTGTTGCTTAAATATTAATTAACTTATGATGCATTTATGGTTGAAATGGTTTGGATTCTTTTTGTATTGTAACAATTTCGTTAATGTGATGAGCATGTGGATGGCTCTCTATCTAGAGATAGCTTTATAGTTATGATAAATAAATGCATACATAAACACATATGTCACACCTCTGAAATGAACAGTGTTGATAAACAAGTTGAACTAGTGTATGCATCTGCAATGGAATGAAGTGTTGTGTTAAAATGCTCATTACTGCAGTTCATAACATATACTCTGCAATAGAATGTGTAATGTTGTATACAATAAACTAACTTGAGTCATGTTCCTGAACTCGAATCTTGTCTTGGGGTAAATGCTCATTCATACTGATTAATAGTGCATATGTAATCAATATAAAGATGTCATGAAACACCACAGGCAGCATAAGGATCCATAAGGATCTAGAATAAAAACTTGGAACAATGGGCACAAAGACCCTTGTTATTAACATAAAACAAGTACATAAGAGACCATTCACTTGGCAGGATCAGTACATATACATGGATGTTCCTTCACCGAGTTGTAAGCCCTTGAACCTGTGTAAAAGGTGATGATTCAACGTTGGAAGGGTTATCCTCTCTTTAACTGTAGGAATAGTCGAAACCCAAACAAGCAAGCTTCACCAGTCTTGCATTATAAGCAATCTAGATATCTCTTGCTTGCATCAATGTGTAGCTAGCTCGACCTTGAAAGTATCTGCATATCGCCATGGACTTGCTCACAAGCCTTCTTTGAAGTCCAAAACCTTTGGCATGTGGTAGGCGAGGTGGAGACCTTCCAAGAGTTCACATGCAGTCATTGGTAGGTAAGGGCTACGAGAAAACTTATCACAACATGCCTGGAATTCCTTGTTTGAGAACGGGGAATGCAAAAGGGTTGGGAACATCTTGGAGTTTGAATGGCTCAAGATTATGATGGCTAGCACCATAGAGCACCTTAATAATACATCGACGTCAACACTGAGTATTAGCGTTGATATGGAGGTATGCAAGACCTTTGAGACAGAGCCATGGTCGAAATATCTAGCTCAAGGAAATTATGGTCGGTCGAGACTTTCTCTTATGATGGTCGTAAATATCCTCATCTGATGCATTGCTTAAGGCAGGGTCAAGATCCCTTAGTCGAGCCATGGAAGAGATTGAAGGCAAGCTCGATGTGGTGCAGGAGGGAAAGCCTTAAACTTATAATGAAAATTCGGCAAAACCTTGCACCGCTCCAAACCCTAGTTGTGGAGACTCTTCATTGGCATGACCTGATTTTTCCTTTAATGAAATTGGATGAGGAAGTGACGACGTGGCCCAGAGGTACAAACTCGAAAAAATACCCCGGAGGATTGTGTGGTGCAACTATGGGATCGACTAGGATGATGTCAATTGGGATGAGCTAACATGCAATGGAAGGATCCATAAGGATATGGGATAAAAACTTGGAACATTAGGCACAAATACCCTTTTTATTAACATAAAATGAGTATATAAGAGACTGCCCGCTTTGTAGGGTTTGTATATGTACATGGATGTTCCTTCACTGGGATATAATCCCTTGAGCCTATGCAAAAGGTGTTGATTCAACATTGGAAGGGTTATCCTCCCTTTAAGTGTAGTAATAGTTGAAACCCATGTAGGCAGGCTTCACTAGCCTTACATTATAAGCAACCTGGATATCTTCTACTTGCATTAATGTGTAGCTAGCTCGGCCCTGAAAGTATCTACATATCGCCATGGAGTTGATTACAAGCTTGCTTTGAAGCCCGAAACCTTTGGCGTGTGACAGGCAAGGTGGAGACCTTTCAGGAGTTCACACATAGTTGGTGGTAGGTAAGGGTTGCGGGAACACTTATGACAACATGCCTGGAATTCCTTGTCTGGAAAAGGGAATGTAGAAGGTGCATGAACACTTAGAGTTGGATTGGCTCAATCTTAGGAGGTCTAGCACCATAGGGCACCTCAATAGGCCATTGACGTCGACACTGAGTATTGGCGTTGATCCGTAGGTCTGCAGGACCTCTGAGACAGAGCCATGGTCAAAATAGCTAGCTCAGGGAAATTATGCTCGAGTCGAGACTTTCTCTTATGATGGTCTCAAAGATCCACGTCTAATGCATTTCTTAAGGCAAGGTCAAGATCCCTTATTCGAGCCATGGCATAGATGTAAGGCAATCTCCATGCGATGCAAGAGGGAAAATCTTAAACTTGTAATGAAAATTCAACAAAACCTTGCACCGCTCCAAACCCTAGTAGTGGAGACTCTTCATTGGCATGACCTGATTTTTCCTTTAACGCAATTGGATGAGGAAGTGGCAACGTGGCCCTGAGGTACAAACCGGGAAGATTACCCCGGAGGATTTGTGGCGTAGTTATGGGATCAACCGAGATGAGCTAGCTTACATGCCAGCCCAGAAGTTCTACGATTGGTCAAAGGTGGACCCTTTGCATAGGTCAAAGACACGCTGATGCGGTAAGCGGAGGTCGTTGCATATATATATATATATATATATATATATAGAGAGAGAGAGAGAGAGAGAGAGAGAGAGAGAGAGAGAGAGAGAGAGAGAGAAGCATGTAGAGTAACATCTCTAGTTGTGAGGCCCTTATGATGAGTTGGGAAGTCAAGTAGAGTTCGGAGGAAAAAAATAAATAAATATGTTTTATCCCATTCCTCTAATAGTATGGGAGATTGGGCGATGTTACACATATGATGTTACAACATTTGCTTCTCAATCTGTTGTTACCTATATTTGTGCTTCTCAATTTGTTTTCTTGAGCCCCAAAGTGTTGGTGTAGTGTTGGGTGGAAGAAACACTTTCAGGCTTTGACAAGCAAAATGTAATGGATTTCTACCCCCTCAATTGTTACAACATATGTTGTTACAACTTCCATTATTACAACATCCGTTGTAATGGTCACTGTTTCAGTAGTTTCAATAATATCAGTTGTTATAGCATCCTCTTTTACAACAATTTCAACATTTTTAACAATAATGGGTGTTATAACATCAATTGCTACAACATTTTCAGCATATTTAACATTGACATGTTGTTATGGCATCTATTCTTACAAAATATGTTGTTACAACATCCGTTGTTACAACATTTGCTTCTCAATACGTTGTTACCTATGTTTGTGCTTCTCAATTCGTTTTCTTGATCCCCCAAGTGTTGGTGTAGTGTTTGGTGGTAGAAACACCTCTTTGGATGCCCACTTTCAAGCTCTGAGAAGCAAGATAAATTGACTTGTTGTTACAACATCTTAGTTGTAACTTATTTTAAATTTTATTATTGTTTGTGCACTTTGATATGATGTAATATCGTTATTGTTTTATTTCATATGTTGTAATATTAGATATATAAAAGAGAAATTAATTACTGCATGAAATAAATTATAAATTTTCATTGTAATTTTTTTTTTGGAAGGACAAGGATATTCCAAAATATCTTAATGATCCTTATTACATAGATCCACATCACATTGGCCCTCTATTGTTGAGATGGTAGATGATGCTCATGATGACACAAATATAGATGACAACGAGGCCAATGTTGATACAGAAATGATGAAGATGATGGTGATGATCACAACACTGATGATGACCATGAGGCAGTTGTTGGTAGCAGCTAGTGACATTCATGATCATATAGACTGCATCATGGATCATTTTTGATAGATCGTTATGACGTTGATTTTCATGGTTATTATCATATGTATCATTTTCATGGCCTCTTGTACCATATTATTGAGTTGTATCTTTTTGACATGTATCATTTCAACTTATATCATTTTGACATGATGTGTCATATTAACTTGTATCATTTTGTCTTACATATTTCATCATTTTTATTTATATCATTTGTACATGATGTATCATTTTGACTTATGTCCACTATTGGACATGCATCATTTTCACATGTTAATTTTTTTTTTTTTAAGGAACAGATATATTTCTATTAATCAAACTGGAATCTGGCTAGTGCCATTACATTCAAAAGCATCAAAATTTTCAGAGTCCTCCAAAATTGCTCTGACCAATATCTTTGGGTATGCAGTAATGTTTTTTCCAGATTTACTACATCATTCTTCTTATAATTTCTCCAAAAGACCCCATTAATACTTACATAACTACATAACATAATTTACCTAGCTATTACTATGAAATTAACTACCAGATTCCGTCCACATTGCTTTGGCCGAGTTCCTCTGTAGCAGCCTTGTCTGCTTCCTCTTGTTGGAATGGTTCCATTACTCCTTGTTGCCCTTGCTCCTGCTCTAACTCCTGCTGATTAGGAAACATTGCAGGGAAAGCCCCTCCCTCAACAATCACCATATCCTATTCAACGTTATCATTGAGGTCAAATATTTATTTGAACACTGAAACAATTGCATTCTCCACATTGACCTTAGAGTTTTCCACCTTGTAATCAAGATTTTGTATCTTGGATATAATTACCTCCACTGACGCTTTCACAATTTCAACATCTTTCAGACCTTCCAACTAACTCGTTACCAGGGTGAAATGAGAGTGAGCCTCATAAATTATTTTCCCACCTGTCCTTGGGATCATCTCCTTGATTTCCTACTTGAACACCCGATCAATTTCATCTGGGGAGCCACCAACGCCATTTAATGACGAGGAGGGCGTGATCTCTTCGGCTCAAAAAGAATGTATGGAGAGCTAATGTTCATGATTTTTCACAACCATCCTCTATCTAGACTTGAACTCCAAAATCATGGCAAGGGGATTCCATTCGAGTTTAATGTTGTTTGCATTAACAATTATGAATTCATCACTTCTTGGTTTGGACCATAAACACACATGGTCGAATTGAGACATTCTTCCTCGACCACATAAATATCAAATAATTTGCTAACAATGTCCCACCTGGCCACATGATTAGCATTAATCCTTGCGTTTAACCTTTCTTGGATGAATGGCATGTCATTCTGCTGGAGCGATCACCGATGAGCTTTTGTACCATGCAATGACTACCAAATTTATGCAACCTTAGTTAGTCAGATTATCCTCCTTAATTATCCTTAAGCATCTCGAGATCCTTGAGTTATGAGTAACCATGGTATGTGACATATATTTGTTATGCCACCCTCCTCCATCAACTCGCCTTGAACCAAATTGACGCCTTTGTTGGCTTGATCGTTCGCCAAAGTGTTGTTCTTTCTCTTAATATGATAGAACTCCAAAATTTCAAATTTATCCATGTTCAATTGGATTCTTTGTAGAGTTGATCTTGTATTTGGGTCCTTGCAATGCTTCAATTTGATACATTTTTGAATTGTAATCAGAGGGTCTCGAAAGACATATTTGATGATGATATTGTCAGTATTGACTCGTCAATTTTTATATGTTGAAAGTGGTTGATGATCTTGAAGCATATTTACTATGTATGATGGTTTTGATTTACTGCTCATGAAGGATGTTGTCAAATTTACTTAACTTATAGATATTTGATTCACTTGTTTTAATTATAGATGATGATCATGTTACAATAATTATCTTGTTATTTTATATATACTAGATGTTGTAGATTCTATTTTGATTGAGATTTAATAAGTATAATGATGTTGTTAATTTGTATGGATGTTTGTTTCCTTAAAAATTCTTTATAAATGTTATCCTACAAAACATTTCAAATGCATTCATATGATGTATAATCATATAACTTATTTAAGAGACATGATATATTTAACTAATTAAATTGAAATAAAACATATTAATTTAACTGTATGCAAAAAAATTATCATTTTTTGGAAGAAAACTAAGAAGCAACAATGGAAGCCAAATTTGAACCAAAATTGGAAGCCACACTAGAAGCAAAGCATGATGAAAAATTGGAAGCCACACTAGAAGCAAAACTAGATGTTAAATTGAAAGCCACACTAGAAGCAAAATTGGAAGCAAAATTGGAAGCTAGACAAGAAGAAAAATTGGAAGTTAGACTAGAAGCAAACCCAGAAGAAAAATTGGAAGCCACACTAGAAGCAAAATGGGAAGAAAAATTGGAATCCACACTAGAAGAAAAACGTGAAGCAAAATTGGACATTAAATTAGAATCCAAACCAGGAGACAAATTGAAAGCAATTCCTAGCGCTATCTCTGGCGCTAAAATGGTGCTATTCTAGGTGTTATTTACGACATTATTCCTAGTACTACTTGTGGCATTATTCTTGGTACTACTTGCAGTGTTATTTTTATCGCGCTATTTCTAATGTTCTTTCTGGAGCAATTTACAGCGCAAAATCTGGTGCTAATACAAACATACCTAGTTGTGCCCATTTTTTCACTGGGAAAGGTGGCCAACTTGTGAACTCAAAAAAAAAAAACACTAAATCCTGACACAATTTTAGGCGTCATTTCCCTATTTTGTTGCGAAGAGAGACAAGTTATGAAATTTACTATAATAGCTCGAGTTAAATATTTGAATTGTCTACGATTTTAACCGCCCTTTTCATATGATCGATAATAAAAGATGGCAAAACTAGTAGGTGTGACAATAAGAACTATAGAAGAAAAATAGTTTGAGAATGATCACAATGAATATTATTTGTAATAGACTAGAATCTTATTTTTCTATCATTCAACACTTTTACATTATCACTTTGCATTCAAAAATTGTATTTCATCTTTTTTCATCTTTCAAGTTATTGATAGACTCTATCATCTCAAAAAACCAAGATAACTGAGTAAATTTAAAATTAAAATGACCAAATTGATCTTAGATACATCTAGCATATACAAAATGGTCAGCATAATTAGATGTTCAACAAATTTTATATGACTGTGCATGATTTAAACCAACCTATATCCATATTATCCTCAAATCTATCAAACATCAAGAGGGATCAAATCTCTTGAGGTGAAAACCTTTCCTCAAGTTTTGCACTCAGAAAGAGGTTTGCATCCTAAGAATTTGATCCCACTCGGCGCTTGATAGATAAGGGGTTAAGATGGGTCTAGGCTGGTATAAATTAAATAGTTGATAAATGTATATATTTTTTTTTCAAAAGAAAAAATTGTATATACTTATAAAGTAAATATATACATATATATGTTCAACAGTTGACATCCTAAACAATCCCAAAAATTGGCTTCTATGAACTCATCTTCCCGGATTGGGTTATACTTGAAGCTCTATAATTATTAAAACCCAAAAATGCATCCAAATCTCAAGGGATCGTTTCCCTAGGATATCAACATGTAGAGATCCTGCAAAAACTGTATCATAATAATTTCATAGCTAAAGAAAGAACAAATGTTAAAAGGAGAGATTGGTCTTCGTAGACTCAATCTCATTATTGTCTACAAATTTATATAAGCCCACAAATCCAATGGGAAGAGTTAAAGCTTCCTTTGATACACCATCTGTTTCCACATTTAGTTCTTGAAGAATATGACAGATAGGGATTTGCTCAAAGGATTTTGCAGCCTCCTAGATGTCACTGAGAAGGGGTCAAGTCTAACATTAGATACTTCAACCTTGTGATTGGCCCAGTCGATAAACAATTTTGAATCAAGCATCACCTGAAGTCTCACAAAAACTTTTTTTCTATCCAGCTCCAACAAAAACCATATCACTGCAAATTCATCCTTATTATTTGACCCATTATTGGGAGCATACTTGCAATACATAAAATGTGTTTAACTAAAATAAATAACCACACCTATACCACAACAATGGGGATGCCCTTGACAAGCACCATCAAAGTAGCCCCAAGGAGTGCCAAAGTCAACTTTTGGCATGATAAGGATCCTCTACTTATTTTTTTTGGATCAAACTTAAACTCATAGGCCAACACTGTCACTTTTGTTGCACAAACCTTAGGGGGCATATAAGAGTCCTAAAAAATACACAAATTTTTGGATCTCCAAATATGAGTAGTTAATAAATAAGGGAAATTGCTAAAGGACTTAACCTGTTGTCCACAAGCCATGACTTGAACACATCGCTCACAGTACCGCCATTCCAATTAGATTTTGGCTTGAATTCTTTCCATAAAATATCACAGACAACAATTACATATTTACATTTTTACATAAAGATGTAAGTGAGATTCCTCAACAGTTTTGCATAGAGGGCATGTATTTGGCTCAATCCAACCTCGCTTGAGGAGAGAGCCCCATGTGAGAAGTTTTTCGCTGAGTGCCAACCAAGAGGTGAGCTTGGCATTTAATGAAGCACTAATGCCAAAAATTACTTTCTACTGCCACTTCTTTTGAGAATCGAACTGATCCTCAATCGCAATCTTATAGCCAAGTTTGGATGTGAAGTTGCATAGTAGAGGATATTTAGACCAAGAGATATGATACAAGATATTATCCCTAATTTACACATCATTGGAAACCAATAATTCAACAAAACTTTCCCACTCTTTTGCAAGATCGTTAACAAGCCTAGACCCCAATCTATCTTTCACTCGGTCTGACCTCTGATTTGAGGGTCTTGTGCCTTTCCATCGACTAAAACAAAAATGTTTTAATGACCAAGATCCTATACCAAGGGATCAAAAGGGCTGAAATCATTGCATGCACCATACCAAGGATCAAGGCTAATCCTAATTTGCCTACCATATCCCACCCGCCTAGCAATCCATTTACTGGTCAAAGAAGATACACTAACAAGTGATTTCCAAACTTTTGAACCATTAAATGATTTATTTGGAAGTTGAAACCACTTCACCAAAGACTTCCCTAGAAAATACTTTGATTGAAAAACTTTAAACCATAGAGAGGATTCCAAAGTGAGCCTCCAAATATTTTTTCTTGCTAAATATTTAGCAAATAAATGGATGTCTTTGATGCTCCATCCTCCTAACTCCTTTGGTGCAACAATATGGGACCAAATAACTAGAGAAATACTCTTATGGCTATTGGCTCCAACCCACAGGAAATGCAAACTATGCCTTCCTAATCATAGAGAGTACCCCCTTAGGAACAAAAACAATAGATGTTCAATACACTGGAATACTCTTTAGCACTGTCGTTAGAAGCACAAATCGCCCTCCACAAGAAATAAATTTGTTGACCCAATTGGAAATATGAGCCTCCAGTGTTCTGACCATCCACATCTAGTCAAGAATCTGATACTTATTTGGCTTGATAAAGAAGCATGTATACTTCAAACCCTCATCCAAAGGCTTGAGAGGGAAATTAAATGTAAGTGTTACCTAGTCGATAGAATCCTCATAGAATCCATTGAGGATGAAACAAGATTTATTTGAGTTGATATCCATACATATGGCCTTACAAAATTGATCTAGAGAGTTCTTGAGGAAGGATAAATCCATTATGTCCCCCACAATACAAAAAATAATGTTATCGACAAATAAAAGATGGAAAACCGCTACCTAAACAAACACTTTGATTCCATGGAGGAGACCCCTAGCTTTATTAAAAAATTAAGGCATTTGTAGATTTTATTTACTTGATAATTCCTTGTGATATTTGTTGCCATTTTATTATTATGTTTTACTTCTTCATCAAGAATTTATCAAAACATGAAGATAAAAAAACATAAATAACACAGGATATAGGCTCGAGGCCATGGAAAAACCCCACAACTGGGGAAAACCCAAATAATCATCTTCTTATAGAATCAGATAAAGATGAGACCTCAAATATCCAAAGACCAAGACAACTTCCTCCATAAGCACCCCAAGTCAACCCTCCTCCCAAGTCACCATCAAAGGAAAGCTTCTTCAAACTTCAATCAAACTACAAAATCAGATCACTGTCTTATTACCAACTTCAAAGAAATTTTGGCCTTACTACAAATTATAGACTTCTTTAATTTTTCATCCCTGTCACCAAGTTGTAGACTCCTTTAGATTTTTGACCCTGTCATCAAGTTGCAGACTACTCCAGATTTTCGACTCTGTCATCAAAAACTTTAGAGGAATTGTTTATCCTTCCATAAAGACTCATGTATCCTTTCCACTGCAACTCACATGTCATTATAGAACCCTGAACGAACTGCCACTATTTTGGAGGAGGATTCACACCTATAAATAATTGTTCTCACATACGAATAGACACATCCCTTTCAGTGAGCCGACTTCACTATATGGAGGGCCGACTTGGTCTTATGGAAGTCAATTTGACTCTTGTTTATTAAACAAAAATTATTTTTCCTTTTTCTTACAAAGAGTCCAAATGGACTTTGACTCAAATTTAATTCTTTGACTTAATTAAAACCTAGAATCATGAAGAACATGCTTAACCTATACTTGAGCATGAAACCCATGCTTGAACAAATAAAATTATTTTTCTTCTTTTACATAAACATACAAATTGATACAAGAATGAATACTGAACCTAGGTACTTTCCCAACACTCCCTCTTAACTAGGGAGGTATTCATAATGAATCTACAGGTCTTTCTTAAGTTGAAATATTCTCATAAGAAGGAACCCAAATCGATAAGCATCAATGATAATAATAGTCAACATTGTCACATTACCAAGGCCTTGACAGGTACACTCTATCTCTTACAAGATTAGAGCACAATGCTAGGAAGAATTCCATGGGAACTACACCGCCTCATCGAAGTACATACTCCACCTACTATACCTGAAGTATAACTTTCACCAATCCGTTTACCTCAAGAAAATGTTTATCCATCAAACCATTCTTATTCATGTCCATGTACTTAACTTAGGATTTCCATACTAATCCATCATAACACATGCTCAAGAATGTATTTCCAAGATGCTTATCCAATCCACCATTCTCCTTATCCATTTCCATGTACTTCACTTACGATATCATTTCTAATATGCCACAGTACTTGATACAAGGAGAACCATGCTAATTCAAATCATCATTCTACCCATCTGTGATGCATCAGTTAGACTTATAGTTGTTAGTATTGGCCTAGTACATGACATAGGGAGAACCAATGTCCAACCTTACTCCCTCTCAACATGAGAGGAGAAATCCATGCTCACTCCCTCTCAACATGAGAGGAGAAATCCATGCTCACTCCCTCTCAACATGAGAGGAGAAATCCATGCTCACTCCCTCCTAACAAGGGAGAATTCATCAACCAACCTCAGCTTGTGCCAGAAGTACTCATACTTCCCTTACATCAATTATCAATTATAATTGTAGCTTCCTCAACCAACCCTCTTATCATTAAAATTGATTATCTTGCAAATCCTAGGCCTCCAAATTTTCCTCCTAACAGATCATTATCATGTACTTGAGGTTTTCACCTATAGCATTCGGAATTGTGTCTAACAATACTTCTTGCACTGCTTTTTTCCTTAAAGACAATTCATCACATAGTTTTGATCATCACAATACTACGTTAGCCAATCCATCGTTCAGTTAACTTGGCTAACAAAGAAACTCTACAGTCTCACATAATTCTTCCCTCTAGATACTATTTTCGTCTTTCCAAAATAACCAACTCTTAGGGTCTTCAAATAAACCTTCTTGTTAGTCTTGCCTCTATGATGATTTTCCTTAGGGTTTTTGTGCACAACACTCAAATTGACAATCCTTAGGGCACCAATCAAACTACCTTCCACTATATCCAAGATCTATATCATAAGGTTTTCCAAACACAACCCACTTTATAGTGAGTGTCTACTGCTTTACTGTCCTTACAAATATGTATGATTTTTGCACTTCATTGTACAAGGAACTTCTTCAAATCTTCCCTCTAAGCATCCTTCATATTTTGAAAGATTGCTTCTTAGGATTTCTTCAAAAATCAATGAATGTATAACCCACCTAATGCGACAAGTTTGCCACTTGTCCATAACACATATGCCTTACCAATCAGCCACTTACAATCCTCCAATTATTATACATATTTTGCTTCTTTATCTGTTCAAAACCATATTATGCAAGCCTTACCTTACTGCCCATTTGCATTCACCACAATACATTCTCTGAGGCTGAATATGGCCCACTTGAAGATTAGGATTCCCTCAAAACAATGTGGTCATGCCTCCCTTTAGTTAGGGTCTCGATCTCCCATTCTATGCATTTTTCATATAGTATAGGACAACCCTTTAAGGAAACACATCATTTGAATGATCCCTGAACTAGGGCACAATCAGATACATCTTCTTGTTGCCTTCCTAAAAAATTTAAGATGCTCAACAACAACTATCCTAAACTAGGACAACACATCCTTTAGCAACAAATCAACTTGAAGACATCAAATACATACCTTTTACACTTTTCTAGGTTTGTGCATCTGTTGCATAAACTCAGCCTGGTTAGGGCTTCTTACCAATCCACTTCAACCCTACTAATCTTCTTCAAAATTCCCTCTTCTAGTTGTGACCCTCCTTTGCCTTCAATCCACCTTCCTTTATTGGTTCATAGATTACTTTCTAGCCCTTGTTTAGGCCTTTCGAACCTCTTCAAACTGAGGTACAGGGCTCGGCCTTATTCCCAACAATCACAAATGTATGCGGCCTACTACAATGGTTTGTCCCACACAAAAATTGCACAAGAAACAACCCAAAACTAATGCGTTGAAAAATCAATGCATGTAGGTATTAGGGTTCGATTCCTCTTTTTCTTGATAATTACTTATGATATGTGTTGGCTTCTTTACTTATTTATTATGTTATATTTCATCAAGAAATTACCAAATCAAATATATATAAATATCACAAGAACAAGAGACACAAGATGTAGGCACTTAGTCAGGGAAAAACCCTTTACAAGGGGAACACCCACTCAACTCTTCTTTAATAACACAATCAATTCAAAGTGAGGCAATCCAAGACCTTTTAACCTAGATAAGACTTCCTCCAATCACCAAGGCAACCCTCCTTTCAAGTAGACAATTCTTGCTCTAGTGAGCAATGGTCAGCCCTTTCAAAATTGCATCAATCGGGAATTTCAGCCCCCTACAACTCATAATTGAAAACTACAGTTGCTGCAGAAATTTCAGCCCCTGCAACTTGCCCAGAAACCCTAGAAAAACTCGCACATGTGAGAAAGAGATGCCTAAAAACTTCAATTTAGACTTCCTTTACTTTGTTCTTCCTTCTCCTTGACTTCACTCTCCTTTTCTTGGTCTTGAATTACAAATTATACTTGTGGATGAATAAATGCCAAATATGTTGAGCTCTTCTATTTATATTGCTTTTGTAGGTCGAATTGCCCCATTCTAGGTCGAATTCTTCAAGGCAGTGCCGACTTGGTGAGGAGATGACAAATTACTATTTTGACTCAAAAATAATTTTCTTTACATGACATAAAAGCCCAAGAAGGGTCTAATAAATATGACAATGACACTTATGACTCAAGAGAAACCTTAGAAGCCTTCAATGGAGGCTTTGACCTATCAAATAAATAAAAAGTATGAAACCCATGATTCAAAATAATTTTTCTTTCCTTCTTTTTCAATTTTATAATAAATGTATAAGGACAAATTACAATAGCAATTATGAAGACCGACCATAGTTACATTTTCAAAACTCCCTTTTAACTAAGGAGGTATTCATAATTAAATAGGTACAAGGATGTACTCAAATTGACATGTTCATAGAAGAGTTACAACATACGCAATGTCAGAAATACCCTCACTACCAACGTATTCTTTCAACAGGGACTAAGGTGTCATCTAGGCATTTTCCACTACAAGTACCATCATGCTACTGCCTTGGTATCCATCCAATAGGATACCATCTAGGCCTCCATGCCCTAACACCAACCCTTCGAGGGATCTGGGTACTAACACTAAACTAGAGCTCCACACAATACCCTCCCTCTAGGATCTAGACATCAACTGAGATCTCAATACTAATCAAGCCACGATGTCCTCCCAAGTACCATCGTATAGGCAGTTTTATGGTACTTCATCTCTCCCTCTCAACCAAATCAAAGATATCTATCAACCCGAGCATGCTCCTAAAACAAACTAGCTTCTTGTTGAGAAGAGATTTCTTTAATACATCAACTACTTGTTCATCTGTTAGCACGTATTGTATCTTCACAACCCCATCTTGTACTAGAATTATAATATAATGATACTTATTATTAATATGCTTGGTTATGGAATGGAACACGAGGTCTTACGACATCTTGATGTTGATTTGATTATCACAATTTATAACTCTGGGGTCCAAGGGTCCTCCAAACAAATCTGACAGAATTTTTCTTAACCAAACAACTTCTTTTCCAACTTCACAAGAAACAACATATTTTGCCTTAGCACTACTCAAAGCAACCAAATCTTTTTTACAAATCATCAACAAAATCATAGCATATCCTAGACTAAAACAACCACTTATAGTGCTTCTTCCATCCTTCTCACTGCCACCCCAATCTAAATTTGTAAAACTTGTTAATTTGATTTATTTTCCATCACACTTTAGACAATGATGAATAGCCCCACATAAATACTTCAAGATATGCTTCGCAGTTATCCAATGATGATGATAAGGCTCTAATTAAATTGGATTAGGAAATTCATTGCATAACATATACCGGTTCATGTATTCACCAAATACATCATTGAGCCAACCAATTGACGATAACATGTAGGATCAACAAGGCTAGAATCTAAATTTCTCAATTTCTTCAAATTGGTGATCATTAGAGTTGTCATGGGATTGGAATCCATTATACCACACTTTTGTAGAATCTTGATGATATAATTTCCTTAACCAAGATAGATTTCTCGGGGTTTCTTTGAAACTTCGAAGCCCAAATAGTAATGCATAGGTCCTAGATCTTTCATTTCAAATTTTGCTGCCAACATTTTCTTGCATTCTTGATTTTTTTTTCTCCACACCTGTAATGAGTAAATCATCCACCTATAATATAATAATCACTAGTTTATTCCTTACTAATTTTATGTTTGTAGATCTTTTGACAAATCCGATACTTGAAATATAGGTGTCCGTTCTTGCATACCAAGCTCTAGGTGCTTGTTTCAAGCCATATAGAGCTTCCTTCAACCTGCACACATGAGATTATCTGTTATGTATCTCAAAACCTTCTAGTAGTTCAATTTACACTTCTTAATCTATGGTCCCATTTAAGAAAGTTGTTTTGACATCCATATGGTGGATGTTGCATCCCATGGTTGTTGCTAAAGAAATCAAAAATCTCATGGTAGTGTACCTGGCTATAGGGGCAAATGTTTCTTCGTAGTTTATTCCTTCATTTTGAGAAAAACTCCTTGCGATGAATCTTTCTTTGTATTTATCTATGCTCCCATCAACTGCATGTTTTATTTTGTACATCCATTTAGCTGTGACAATAAACTTATCACTAGGTCTAGGAACAATTTCCCAAATCTTGTTTTCATGATTGATTGATATTCTTCTTGCATGTCCTTCTTCCATTCATAATGATGAGCAGATTGATAAAAAGTGGTTAGTTCTCCTTCAATCAATTTTTTCATATGTGTTGATATCTGGAGTACTTCTTTGGTCTTTTGCTTTCTCTGGAAGTACCTTTCATTGCTCCACGTCCTTCGGCATCTTCAAGTGTAGCTTTTAACCAAATTGGCCTCTTCTTTGCTTTGGAAATTATTGTAGGTTGAATGGGTTCACTTGGTCCTCCTTCTTCTTGATTTGAAGGTGCATTTTCATGTTGTTGCTCCTCTTTAAAGAGAGGGATATCTTCATCATCAGATTCAATAGGAATATCTTTGGACCTTTTGTATGCAAAGTTTTCATCAAATATTACATCTATGTTGACTTCAATTCTACGATCTTATTTTATGTAGATTCTATAAGCCTTTGATGAAAGGATATATCCAACAAAGATACCCTTTAAGCTTGTAGAGTCTAACTTCTTTCTTTTATCCTTAGGAATGTGAATGTATGCAGGGAATCCAAAGAAACAGAGATAATCTACAGATGGATTCTTCCCTCAGAAATATCCTTATGGAATCTATGTTCTCAAGAATTCTATGAGGGATTCTATTTTGTATGTATATTGTTGTCATTGTTGCTTCACCCCACAAGAATTCTGGAATATCTTGATCAAATATCATGGATCTAATGCATTCTTCAATGGTCCTATTCTTCCTTTTTGCTACTCCATTTTGTTGAGGATTATAGGGAACTATGAGCTCCCTCTTAATTCCATCTTCCTTGTAAAAAGATATAAGTTCCTTAGAAGTATATTCACCACCATTATTAGATATAAGAGTCTTTATTTTCCTTTCTGTTAAGTTCTCCACTTCTGATTTGAAATCCTTGATTTTTTCAAAGACTCCATCCTTAGTTTTGAGAAGATAAATCCAAGTCTTCCTAGAATGATCATCAATGAAGGTCACATAGTATAGATGTCCTCCAAGAGATTTATCTTCCATTTGTCCACATACATCAGAATGAATGAGGTCTAATGTTTCTTTATACCTTTATTCATTGCTTGACAATGGTTTCTTTGTATTCTTTCCCAAGGCAAAACCCTTACATACTCCTTCATGATCCTCATTTAAATTGGGAATGCCTTTTACCATTCGACTAAAAGAGGGAAATATCTTGCAATGAAGGTGCCCATATCTTCTAGGACAGAGTTTAGAGGGACTAATATCCATATGAACAAGAGCTTGAGGAGAATGAATTAAAAGTATATATAACCTTCCTTCATGAATCCCAATCACCCTTGCTTTTTTAATACTAGAGTCTTTCCCCCCAACAATAATTTTTCCATCTATAAAGACAATGATGTCTCCTTTATCTTCTATACAAGAAATAGAAAGTAAAATATTTTTCAAAACTGGAATATAGAGGATGTCATTGAGATGAAGCTTCCCACCATCTTCTATTTTCAACAAGGTATATCCAAGTCCTTTCACTACATAGTTGTTGTTATCTCCAAGCTCCACTGAATGTGATGATGATCCTATTGATAGAGTTTGTAGTTGTCCACCTTCTCCTATCATGTTCCTTGAAGCTCCACTATCAATTATCCATGCATTGTCATCATTAAATGTACCTGTAAGTGCTGCTATGAACCCTCCAATTTTGATTCTTCTATATATGTTGTAGATGATCTCGACACCAATGTTTCTTACAACCTTTAAGAGATATTTAATAGTCTTGAGTTCCATCTTCAAACAACTTGCCTTTGATGAGGGAGATCTTTCTCCCAATAGTGCTTTATTTTCAAGATGATAACCAACAAAGTGATCTTCAAGTAGTCCTTCCTTCACCTTTGCTCTGACACCATGTTGAGAAATCAATGCATGTAGCTATTAGGGTTTGATTCCCCTCATTATTGATAATTACTTGTGATATGTGTTACCTTCTTTAATTCTTTATTATGTTTTCTTTCATCAAGCAATTACCAAATCAAATATATATGAAGATCACAAGAACAAGAGACACAAGATGTAGGCACTCAGCCAGGGAAAAACCCATTTACAAGGGGAAAACCCAGTCAACTCTTCTTCAATAATAGAATCAAGTCAAAGTGAGACAATCCAAGACCTTTTGACCTATACAATACTTCCTCCAATCACCAAGTCAACCCTCCTTTCAAGTAGACAAATCTGCTGCAGTCAACAATTGTCAACCCCTTAAAAACTGCATCAATCTGGAATTTCTACCCCCTGCAACTCATAATTTCGGACCTGTAGTTACTGTAGAAATTTCGGCCCCGGAAACTTGCCTAGAAACCCTATAAAAACTCGCACATGTGCGAGAGAGATGCCCAAAAACTTTGATTTAGACTTCCTTTTCTTTGTTCTTCCTTCTCCTTGACTTCACTCTCCTTTTATTGCTCTTGAATTGCAGATCAAACTTGTGGATGAATGAATTCCAAATAGTTCGAGCTCCTCTTCTATTTATACTGCTTCCATAGGGTCTAATTGCCCCATTTTGGGCCGACTTGGTGAGGAGATGACAAATGACTATTTTGACTCAAAAATAATTTTCTTTACATGACATAAAATCCCAATAAGGGTCTAATAAAAATGACACTGACTCTTATGACTCAAGAGAAACCATAGAACCCTTCAATGGAGGCTTTGACCTATCAAATAAATAAAAAAACATGAAACCCATGCTTCAAAATAATTTTTCTTTCCTTCTTTTTCAATTTTACAATAAATACATAATGACAAATTACAATAGCAATTATGAAGACCAACCATATTTACATTTTCAACATTATGATCTCCTACTCGACCCTACTCCTGATTAACTTGGTCGTCAAGACAGTCACAAGAATCACCAAAACAAACCCTTCTCACCTTCGCTTGAGCTCCTCCTGATTTGCAACCTATTGTAGATGTCTTCCTTATGAAATGTTGCACACGAATGTATCAAATTATAGCCTCCTTAGTAGCCCATGTTGACCTTCAAGCTTTGGTATTCACATGGACTACATCTCATTTTTAGAAGTAATTTGTATATCACTAATGGTGACCCATATGGTCTTGCTCAGATAGAGCAATTTGGATCTCATTGTAATTAGAGTAGCATCGTATCATATGAACTATTTTTGAAAAAGACAATGCATATGTTATAACTTTGCATAAGATCTCAGGGGAATGTTTGTATTGACACCAACGAACATAATGGTATAGGATAAGTGAATCACTATAGTCTTAGATGCCAACCATAGGTACAAATATGATCTTTGAATTCCGCGTAGTGTAAACCATGTATTATTTCCTTCTTGTAACTCCACATTTGTTACCTCAAAATTTGAAATATTGCATCACAAAAACTTTGGATCTGACTTCAAACTGAATAGTTTATCATAGGAAACTTCACATGATACAAGAGTTTTATGATTGAATCATATATTTGAATTTGTATTGGATCAGAACTTCACATCATAAGAGAATTCACACAATAGTCATCAAATCAAATCTTCCATCAGACTTGGATTCTTGGATAAAGATATCATATTGCATTTTAGATAAACATGACTACATTTCAGAGGGAACTCGGATTTCCTAGAATAAGAACTTTTATGCAGTCTACTAGCTTCATAGCTTGTTGCTTCTTCCAAATCTTTCTTATAGCATAACAATATTTTTTCTTCCATTTTCAAAATGCCAATAAGCTGTGATCTTTGATCTCCTTCTACCAAACTAAGTTGTGATACCATGTTCGAAAAAAGGTATTTGTGGATTTTCCTTACTTGATAATTACTTGTGATATTTGTTGGAATTTTATTATTATGTTTTACTTCTTAATCAAGCAATTATAAAAACATGAAGATCACAAAACATAAAGAACACAAGATATAGGCTCCATGCTAGGGAAAAACCCCATAACTGGGGAAAACCTGAACAATCCTCTTCTTATAGAATCAGATCAATATGAGACCTCCAAGACACAAAGACCATGACAAGTTCCTCCATAATATCCCAAGTTAGCCCTCCTCCCAAGTCACAGTCAAAGCAAGCTTCTTCAACTTTCAATCAAACTACAAAATCAGATCATTGTCCTATTACCAACTTCAGAGAAATTTTGGCCTTACTGCAAATTCAAGACTTGGTCAAAATTTCAACCCTGTCACAAAGTTGTGGACTGCTTTAGATTTTCGGGCCTGTCATCAAGTTGCATACTGCTCTAGATTTTCAGCCATGTCATCAAAAATGTCAGAGAACTTGTTTATCCTTCCACATAGATTCACATATCCTTTCCACTATAACTCGCATGTCATTACAGAACCCTAAACGAATTGCCACTATTTTGGAGGAGGATTCATGTCTATAAATAGTTGTTCTCACATACGAACAAACACGTCCCTTTGAGTGAGCCAACTTGACCATCTAGAGGGCCGACTTGGTCTTATGGAGATCAATTTGACTTATTTTGACTAAACAAAAATTCTTTTTCCTTTTTCTTACTAAGAGTCCAAATGGACTTTGACTCATATTTAATTCCTTGACTCAATCAAAACCTAGAAGCATGAAGAACATGCTTAACCTAGAGTTGAGCATGAAACCCATGCTTGAACAAATGAAGTTGTTTTTCTTCTTTTACATAAAAATACAAATTGATACAAGAATGAATATCGAACCTAGTTACTTTTTCCAACAAGCTCTAGAGCCCACAATTATCCTACTAAGTGCCTCAACCAAAATCATGAAGAGGAGGGGGGACAAAGGACATCCTTGATTAAACCACATAAAAGCCCCAGAAAATTGAGATGGAGATCCATTTATTAGTACAAAGGACAAAATATATTAGATGCACCCCATAATCTAGTTGACCACCTGTAATGAATAACCCATCTAAATTAGAACCAATCAAAGGAATGTCCAATCCGCTATATCATAGGTCTTGGACAAGTCTAATTTAAGGATTGTTTCTTTCATATTTGACACTTTAACTGAGTGGAACCACTGTTGAGTAGTTTCCACAATGTTGTGAATATTCATGTTTTATAGGAAACTGAACTGCTCCTCAGAGACAGAACTGAGAATCAACTTCAGTGTTCTAGAAAGAACCTTTGAGATCAACTTGTATATGAGGTTGCAATGAGCAGTTAGCCTATAGTTAACAAAGGAGGTACCCTCCTAATATTTTGTGAATGAGACATAACAAGTTGAAATTGAAATATCCTAATAATTTCTTCATAAACAACATTTGGAAATTTAGAAACTACATGGAGAATTTCCTGAATGAGGCATCCTTGAGGAGCTTTGCAAAATGAATGGAAGTAATGATCCCCTTCCCAACCATGTCATCAAAATAGAGCAAGGAAGCATCATTTAAATCCACTATACTCTTGATAGTATTACTTTTATTCCTCAAATACACATAATGATGGAAAAAATTGGTATTGTTGTCCCTAGAAGATAACCATATCGCCCTTGTTTTCAACCTCCATCACTCCTCTCATTCCAAAAAAATATATTTTTTTTAAGCTTCCAGGGACTTAAAATGTTCCAATGGTCCAAAGAAGAGGGGAAGACTTCAAGAGGGAGTAGAGTTCAACAAGGTTATCTTCAACTTCAACAAGCCTAGCTTGCTTTTTAAGATAATATTCCTTAGCCTAGACATTGGAAACCTGTTTGATGGGGGCCAAATTATCACTGAATTGGCACATAATAGAGGAAGAAGATGAATGAAAAATGTGTCTCTAATGAGAGGGAACCAAAGCACAATAGTCCTCCTCTTCCAACTAGGGAGGATTGAACCTAAATGGGATAGATGTTTCTCGTCCAATTGGTAAATATATAGAAGAATTGGCTTGTGATCAAAGATCCCACTGTAACAACCCCGGGTTAAAATTTCATGTAATAAAGTTAATAAATGCAAAATAGGACCAAGGTCATGGGACATGTATTCCAAGCTGAATGTTGGACAAAACATCCCAGTGGGCATTCATTTGGTTTATTATGGCTAAGGAAACTGGCAAAGGCTATGAAAAGGCAAATAGGTGTTAATTGACATTTTATTTATGAAAATGGTGGAAAATAGGAGAAAAGGAAGGTGAAAGGTCATAGGTTGCATGTGAGGAGGAAATTGAAGGAAAAATAGAGGAAATTGAAGAAAATAGAGGCCTCAATGATAAAAAAGCTTATGAGGATCAATTCACAACTTTTTGACAATTTTGGGTTGGAGATCTCTCTATATTCTCTCTCTCTCATACTCTTGCACACTTGGAGCATTCTTGGAGCACTCTAGCATTGGAGAAAGGAAGGAAAAGGAAGGACGAGAAAGCAAAGGAAAGCAAAGATCAAGCAAGGAATATTTGGATTAAGTGGCTACAACGGGATTACTTGCAAGTATCAAGTTGCATGTATGATTTCTTACTAGTTTTGGCATGCATGGTACATGCATGTGTGTATTTGGTTCTCTTGTTGTCATTGGCATGGGTTTTTCCAGGTGTGACAATGGTTTCAACTTTGCCTTTCCATTTATGGATAGTCATGGTGTGATGGGGTTCTTTCATTTGGTTGAGCTTTGGATTGCTGGATGGTTTTGGAACCGAGTGAGGTGGTCTCAGGAAAATTCCCAAGGGCCTAGGAATCCATTGACTGGCTTTTGCGGGAATGCAGTAAAGCTTGAGAGTGGAGACGAGAAAATTACTTAAGGTATTGGTGAAGAAATTTGGAGGCATCCGAGCCTATTTAGGGCCTAGCAATCCCTTGACCAGTTTTGGTGTGATTGTGGTAAATCTTGGTAGTGTATGTTTTATGTTTGGGCCTGGGAACCCCTTGATCGGTAATGGCGAGATTGCGGTAAAACTTGGTTTTGAAGGTGCTTGTTTCGAGCCTAGGAATCCCTTGATTAGTTTTGGCGTGATTGCGGTAAAGCCTGAGGAGGCCTAGTTGTTTTGTTGTGAGTCCTACATTCATGCTTGGACTATGGCACGTGGATGATTGGCTTAAAGAAAGATTTGGTTATGCCCAATCTATGGTCGGGGGGTACGTGGAAGTCCCTTAATTGGTTGGTTTTTGCATATGTTAATAAGAGCTCTTTTACTCTTGTATTTTATGAGTAAATGTACTTGTTATGATGAGGCTTTGAAGAATATTCTATCATTTTTATTATTCTGGTTATATGATGGTTATAAGCATGGTTTTATGACATATTCTAGTTATGGCTCTTATCATTTTTGGTTTGATAAATGATTGGTTATTAAATGCATGTCCTAATAGTTGTTATTGCAGCTATTTTGAGAGGGAATTATACATTCTTGATGATTTTCAGATAAATATGAGGCTGATATGTTCAAATATGCATATATAACCTGTAGATTACATGTTCACAATGTGTTTGACAAAATGTTTGTCATGGTTAGGCCTAATTAGGTAAAGTTTTTGACTAAGTTTTGCATTAATGGCTTTGTCCATGTGTCATTCATTATTCTGGAAAGTCCTATCAAGTTTTGGGCGGAGGTATGGATACTAGCCCTGAAAAAGTGGCTCAGATTTTGGGGTCGGAGACTCAAAGTTGGGAAATCTAGACTACAGTCGCTGGGAGGCATTGTTATCCATGTGATTGGAGGGTTATATTGGCTGGCTTGCCTTGTTATGCAAGCAATTAGGAGTCCAGATCACTGAAAAGGCAAGTTAACTTAGGGTTTGGGTACTTGGAGTGGTTGTTTAGCTCCTATGGGTCCTATAGCTCCCGAGGAAGGTTAGCAAGGTTTCTTTTCGTCGACTATGTTTCCTTAATGTGATATAGGAGGTCAAGTCATGTTATAGTAGCCCACAACTCATGCTTACCCTAGCAGGGCGATGAAGGTGGGTAGATGTGGGAGAGGTGGTTACACCCACTAACATCAACAAAAGATTTAAAAGAAAGCTCGAAACTCATGGGGGTTTCATAGATAAAAAATCTATTAAGTCTCTTTGAAAGTACATTTTCCCTAGGGCACCCATTCATCCATGTCAGAAAGAGTTTGGATGGCTCCAAATCCAACAAATTATTATTGACTAAATAATCTACAAAAAATGATGTCTAGGGTCCAAACAAGATCTGGGATCCCATACTTCTTTAAGGGAGAGAGTGAAATTGAGTTGCCCTCCAACAATTGTGTATGAGTTCGTAAGAGTCCTTTTAGAATCCAAATCTAGCCAAAAAGGCTCACGGTTAGAATAAGGGCAATACACATTAGGAATATTCACGGGTAAGAATAATATTTAAAGGACAATTTGATTAAGATAACAAAAGGAAAGATGAAAGTGGAGATGGCCTTGCACTCCAGGCTCCATCCAGAAATCAATCCCCCTAAGAGTCCATTCGAATCCACGTGACATAAGGACAATTCTTTTATCAAATGTTAAGGAAGGATCTCGCTTTCATGCTAGAGCACAAACTTATTGGAAACTATAAGCCATTTGGTGAATAGTCTTTTGCAGATGCACCCAACACCCCTCAAATTGAAAGAGAGAATAATCATGATTCACCTTTGGCCAAAGCTATATTTCCTCTAAGGGCCCTTGGAATAGAAGGATATTTCCCTTTTTTGACTTCTAACTTGGCTTTCTCTTGTGCCTTGTGTTGATTGGAATTCTTGCCATCCAGATTAAACAGAGGTGGATCCATGTCTAACCCTTCATTGGATAAAGGAAATTCTTTGAATTTTGAATTAGAGTGCAAGGCATAGTTTTTCTTTCCTTCTCGAGCACAGGGAGAGGAGGAGGGGGGGATGGGAGTTGAAATGAGGGGTAAAAGGATTTTGGGGATAGAGGGAATGGGGGGAATGCGAGGTGGAGCAACATGTGAAAGGGATAGATGAGAGGGGACCTGCAATTTGGGGGGTTGGACAACGAAGGAAGTACTAATTCTAGTAATGGGAGGAGCATGGACTACAAGGAAGGAGGGGTAAAGGAAACAAAAACCATTCCAATTAAAGAGTTGTTGTCTGTGTCCAAACCCAGTAAATATCTTTGCACATTTGAAGCCTGAGAAGAACCATCAAAACCTGTCGTAGGAATGACTGCAATAGGGAGAACCAGGTTGAGAGAGGGGCCAAGTCGAATGGATGGGGCCTAGAGACAAGCAATTATTTTGGATGTGTCCCACCTCGTAGCTTTGATGAAATTTGAATGAGAGCTTCTAGTAATCAACCTTCTGAGTCCAAGAAAAACCAACCATGGATAATTCTAATTCCACCACTTGCCCATCTCTTAAGCTAATGTCAATTTGTATCCATGCCATCCTCTGATCCTCTTTTATCTGCCAAGCATCCTCAACACCAATTAAGGAACCCAATTTATTTTTAATGACTTTAAAACATCTAGACTCCAGAAGGGAGGGGGAAACCCAAGAAAGATGGCCTAGAACTTGAGTTCATTGGCAGGCTCCCTTACCAGGTCGAATTCAACAGACTAGGGTTTAAGAAATAATCCATCCCTATTCTAATTCCAAATTTATGCTAGAATCTAGGTGCAATCATCCTTTGAGAAAAAACCAAAGGTGATGCATCCCCTTACTAGAAGATGAATAATAGGCATATATCTAAGAATTGGCTCCCACAAAGCAAAAACCTACAACTAAAGTGATGAAGCCTCGTAAGGTTTTACTTCAAACTTACCTACCATGGTCTTTCTCACAAAATCCATGATATCTTCAATTGCAATATCCTTCTCGACTACAAGACTCACAAATTTAATTTGCTTGTGAATATATTTACCCCTTTGTCGCAATGCCTTAAAGCACATTCGAGCAAAGGGGGGTGACTTTGAGAACTTAGGAGCGCAACCATGAAGAGGAGAATCAAATGATAGAGGGAGTGAGGAAGGAACAACGGGAAAGGCGAGGGATGATACTTGAGGAAGATAATTGGTAAGGGGAACACCAATGAGGCTAGGGGGAATTGTCATGCTCAAAGAATCCCTAGAAAGATATGGAAACCCTTCCACATTAAACATTGTCGACAAGTCATGCAGAGGGAAATATTCATTATGATTACGAAAGGTTCGGCCTCGGGGGGACTCAACTCATAATCCACCTATTCCTCTTCCTAACATGCCAAATGGTATAGGAGAAAATGACCCTTTTCAATTAATAGGGGAGAAAAGGAACTGGAGGAGTTTAGCCTAGAATGACGAAAAAGGGAGAGCTAAGGGGAAAAGGTATACAAAGAATCCATCTAATAGACCTCGAAAGCGTTTGAAGGCCACGCAGGATGTGGGTCTCATCCACATAGCGAAAAAGCCAATGAAAAAACCTTTAAAATAAACTTTTTGCTTCCACGGAAAACCTCAAATAGCCGTAAAACCCTTGATAAATGTAGATAGTTATCAAAACACTTATCTCATGTTTAATTTAGGTAACAATGAGAATTTGTAACACCATTTAATTTATCAATCATTTAATTTATATAAATTTGAGAATATGTAACTCCATGACAAAGTGAAGGTTGCAAACACACGACAGACGTTTTGAAATGAAAAAACAATTTGAAAATCCTTGATTTCATTCGTTAAACTAAGTATATGAAAAACAACATTTTCAAATTATTAAAGGTAAATCATACGTTTTTATTTTAAAGAATGAAAATTCTAGAACCCATATTGCCAAAGAGATGTGAAGCATGTTGAAAGAAATTTTGTAATATATATATATATATATATATATATAGTCCAATTTATAAACGAAATAGACTTTTTTACTAGAATCAACAAAACAATTTCACTAAAGAATGTGATTTTTTGTTGTTTAAAATGCATAAATGGATTCAACACCCTCAAAAACCCCATGGGGCGCTTGAATTCTACAGATTAAACAACTTAAACTCAAGTTTTTAAAAAACAATGTCAGATTTTGGTTAATTTGGTTAAAATCTCATGAAAAAGGTCATTTCGTCTATAAGTTAGAATATATATATATATATATATATTTGACGAGCATTACAAAGGGTTATTATACCTACTGGAGACACTGTATTACACATTCAATTTTACTTTGACTGCGTATTAGTTTGTTTTTGACCAAAAAGTTTGTCCGCTTATCCATGGTTTAACATTGGGAATTCATTTTTTGTTATTTTTTATTATTATTTAAATTTTTTATTTGTAAGGTAATTAGTTGAGATTTTATTATGGGCTCTTTAGTAACTTCCATTTCTAGCAGTTACTAATTTTTTGTTTTATTTCTTTTTTTATATAACTTTTTGATTTTGATTTTTTTCTTCTTGTTCTATTATTTCTATTTTCATAAATTATAGTTCCTTTCCATATTTTCAATTTAAAATGACTTATTATTATATTAAAAATATATTTTAATACATGTAATCATATAATATATATATATATATATATATATAAATAAACATATATATTAAAGTGTATATTTGTTAATACAAACAGTATTAGTTAATCATATTTAAAAAGTTGTTTTATTTTTGTAATGATTTTTTTAGTTTAATTAGGTTATATTTAAAGTAAACAGGTCCGGTTCGAAAGTATTGAAATACTTTAATAAAATTAATTCGAAAAAATGGGGTTGGTGAGTTGAAACCAATGAAATGAATGGTTTTAATGATGTCCACAAGACTAAATAGCCTAAGGGACCAAGAGAATAACAACTTTAACTCATCTTCATATTCCTTTCGATGTTCGATCTTCGACTATGAGTCTTGACTAGAAGGCTAGCAATCTGATTCATCTTATCTTTGTCAAATAGATGGTGCATGTTGTCAACCTTTAGATTGTTTTCATATTGAATGTGGGATATCCTTATATGTTGCACATTCCATGACTTATCCGACATATTGAATGTGGGATATCCTCCTTGAATTATTTTCGTCCTATAAGTCTCCCAACTAAGCTTTTGGTGGAATTCATTCCCAATATATTTGTATTCTTTCACTATCTCGAGAGGACTACCTTGGAAAAGAAAAGTGTTTGATTTTTCTTTTCTACTTAAAGATAAAATCATGATTTTGGTCTTGTTATTATTCACTTGCATCCCCACCTCTTGAAAAAAGTGTTTTAAGGCCTTTAAGTGTTCTCCTAATCCATATGCTATTTTTGAGATTAGGATAAGATCACCTATGTATAGAAGCAACTCTACCACATAGCTTGCTAGATGATCCCCTTCTCCATCTGCTTTGCTTAACCAAGCTTCCAACTTATCAATATATAAACCGAACAAAGTGGGGGATAGAGTTAACACCGATATCACTACCAAAACATTTGTACATTCCTTCACTTGTTCTGATTTTAGCTCTAACCTTCTCATAAAGTCTATGAATTGCTACTCTGTACTCATCTCGGATACCCAACTTTTCCATCCTGTTCCACAGTTTGTCTCTAAGCACTGTGTCAAAGGCTTTCTTGAAGTCCACAAAACAACAATAGGTTGTTTCACCTTGCTTGTCCTAAACTTTCTCTATCAAATGTTTAAGGGTGACACAGTGGTCAATGGTAGAGTGTCTAGGTCTAAAGCTTGCTTGTCCTTTTGCCCTTTTCCCTTACTTTCCGCCCAACTGTCGATTCTTCGCTCTTCATGCTCCAAAAAAGTTTGCCCATGAGGGGGTTCACCAAAATAGTGCGGTAGTTAGAGGGTTATTGATATCTCCACTCTTAAAGAGAGGAATGACCACACTAGTAGTCCACTCTCCCGAAAAGCCATCTTAGATGATCCCATTGAAAATTTCTTTTAAATGAGGAGCAAGGAACTCAACTCCCCATTTTAAGAATTCAACTTTAAGCCTGTTTATATCCTTTGCTATACCACTTGCTAAATTCTTTATTCCTTGCTTGTTCATCCTCTGTGAATAGTTTCACTGAAGTGTTCAATGTGGGGGTAGTATCTTTCTCGTGCACCTGCTCATAGAGGAGCTTCGCATACTCCAACTATTGCCCACCAATAATATTGTTTTCGGTCTGCTTTCTCCTATGTTGTAGCTGTTTCCAAAATCCCTTGGGGTTGTGCTTTCCAAGAGAGATTAACTCATTTTTTATTATACTTGCCGTTGGCAGGATATAACGTATTCAGTTTTTCATTGACTTGCTATTAGTTTTGCTTTGACTAAAAAAAATTAAAATCTATCCAAAGTTTAACATTATGAAATTAAATTTATTATTTTTAAATAAAATTTATTTATATTTATCTCAAATATGATTGGTTGAAATGTCTCCCCTCTTATTGTGTAATGATGGCAAGATTTGACTTTTGTGTACTATATTATTAATTACTATGTACTATATCACTAATTACTATATACAATAAATATAAATAATTTGAAAAATAGCATTATATATTTATTACTATGTATCATAAACACAAATGGTTTATAATTAAATTCAAAAATTCCTTTTTTCTCGTTGGTGTAAGGTATTGAATAAACCATTTTTATGGGTTTTATTTTTTAATTTAAAAAATATAAATTTGAAAAAATATGTAAAAATAACATGTGTACAATTTGTACAACTCTCATTATTTCAATCTATACTCTAATGACATGACATGTGTACTATAATATGAGCATTATATAAAAAAATTGCTATCATTCAATATTAAATAAATAATTTTTATTTTTTTTTGTAAATCAACAGTTTTATATTAATTCATAAAAGTACATAGGATACAAAAGGGTTTGCACGCATAGATAAAAGCCAAAACATCAACGCATGCTCAAAATGACTATAAGCAGCTGAAACTTCATCTACTGAACCCAAGGCTAACCACACAGGGCTGCCTAAAGAGGGGTTTAAAACAGACAAAAAGATCATCACCCTGGGCTGCTGGACAGTAGTACCAAAAGAAAGAAAGAGGGCCAGGAGGACCTCTACAGCTACGAGATACCAGGAACATAGAAGCCAGGAACATAACATACCAAAACCAAAAGAGAGAACAGAGAAGCCATTACAGCTTTAAGATCACATAGTTTGTACTAGGAGCACTTGGGCCAGCTGTTGCAGTCATTTTCTCAGGCTGCGGAATCCTCTGAGGAGTGGGGCGCTTCACCTGACTGGTGTCGGTTGCCTCCTCCGTGACCTCCATCGCAACCGTGGATTCCTGACGCATGGAGTGCCTGAGGAGACTGATGAGGACACTCAGTTTTTTCGAAAGGACTCTGACTTCCTGAGTCAGGGCACTGAAATTGAACTCCATGGCATCTAGCTTAGCCAAATTCTCTGCAGAAACGAGAGAGATGGCTTGGTGAGCTCTTTTGAGGTCTTCAGCCTGCATGCTGAGCGCTTTGGTCAGCATGGTCTTCATCCTCCACATCTCTGCCTGGGTTCGAACAAATTGAGTTGCTCTAGTAGTCGTTGTGCCTGGATCAGATAGCCATTCCACTTCCTTCTCCAGATCTTGCGCATCCAAACGTTCTTCCTCCTTTGTTACCGCAACTTTGAGCTCTTCGATTTTGCGTTTTTCTTTCTGGGAGGTTCAGGTTTCATAAGCCTCCCGGGCTTTCTACAAGTCCTGGTTAGCGGAAACATTCCAACTTCCCTCACGCACCATAATGTTATTGCAGGTCGCGAAAACACTGAAAATCCTAGCACTGCAATTGTTAAGAAGTGAGTAGAGAGAGAGCAGTGTTCTGATTTTTTGGTTGGATGCTTTAGTTATAGTTGAGGGTGGGAAGGTCTGGCTTGATATCTCCCACTTCGCCGTTGAATAGGTGCTGATCCTGCCATAATAACTGCCATTATGATTTCCCAATTCCTGTTCATGATGCGTATCCAGAGCCTTAACTCTGCCACGCTTGAGGCTATTGGTTGAAAGCCATGTGTTTTGTTGACGACGCCAATCATAATTTTTGTTGATTGTCCTCCTTGTTCGATGCACTTTGTCCTTGTGGATGATTTCCCACTTTTCTTCATGTACTGCATGGGCCTGTCGCCCGTTGCTTCTTCGATTGGCTATCATCATTCACTATTAAGGTGTGATCCATTGTACTTCTTCACCCCTCCTCCCTCTAACAAATGTCTTGTCTCGAGAGATGTAAACACTTATCCCGAAAGTTCTGTGCATGTGACATCATGCCAATAGGTGTCCGGGTAGGTGAACTGGTGATCGATCCCGTAGTTGGCCAAACAATCAGCCACTGTGTTTGCCGTTCTTCTTATTGCTTGCAGGATGATTCCATCGAGGCATGAGAGGTGCTCAACTATGAGTTCTGTGACCTTGGCCAACCTCCAATGCTTCGTTACCTTACTCGGTTTTGCCCCCATCTGCATTCTCCTTGCTGCATTGATAGCCAACAGAGAATCCCCTTCCACCATTGTAGCTCCTATTTCTAGGCGAATTAGAATTCGTAACCCTTGCTCTAAAGCCGCAAATTCCATCTCATTGTTGGTTCCTTCACCCAACGATTGACTAAAAATATGTTGTATTTCCCCTTTGTAATCCCGAAGGACACCTCCAATACCTGCCGAACCAGGATTTCCACGGGAAGCCCCGTCAAAGTTGAGTTTGTGAAAGCCTGTTGGTGGTGGTGACCAGACATTCATGGAGGGGCCTTGTTGTTGTCGCGGTTTAGAAGAGACAATGATGGATCCTATCTCAATTCCAAATTCCTGCAGAATTTGTAAGTCAATGACTGAGAAATCCTTGTTCTATTCTGCTTTCCCTTTGGTAAGAGTCGTTTCCCTCATGTTTTGCAGAATAGTGGCTTTAGTAAACTCTATGGTTTTAGCTTCATTTTGAAACACTCTTCTGTTGCGTTCTTTCCATACCGTCCACATTATAAACCCCATGATTAATTTCCATAATGTATTGACCATTTGGGTTTTAGAAAAATTACTGTGCCAATTCCCTATGCTTTCCTGTATTGAGTTTCTATCCCTGTCCGTTCTCTTAAATATTGCTTCCATCCATTGCCATAGGCTTTCTGTCCATTTACAAGTGTTGAGGAGGTGATTCATGGATTCCTCCTCAATTTCACACAGGGGGGCAGCGTGAGGGACCTATGAACCCTTTTTTCCAAAGGTTCTCCCAGGTAAGAGTTCTTCGGTGCATCAAGAGCCAAAGGAAAGTTTTAATCTTTGGCCAAAGTTCAGCATCCCAAACTTTACTATACCAATTGACTTTTTCCTTTTGTTCATTTTCTTCGATATAGACTCTTGCTTCTTTGAGGGAGAAATTACCCCCCTCGAGCTTGCCCCAACGCAGTTGATCTACATCACGAGCATTCCTTATTTTCCTTTTGGCCAGTTCTGTCTGCAGTGCTCTTATAATGTTGTCTTCCTCTTCCGACTGCTTTATGTCGTTGAAGATCCACTACTTCCATGCTTGATTATTATTGTTAGGTTTCCAGTAATGATTCACTGTTATCCTCCCTAGCTCCTGGTTTCTTCTCTGAATGGTTAGGAAATCAGGGCTTTCGAGCTTAGGTAATTGCTGCCAAGCATCTTCCCAGAATAGGGCAGTCTGTCCATCTTGGACTTCCCAAAAACTCTGTTCCTGAATTATGCTCAATTAGTTCTTGCAAGGTTCCAGATTGGAGAACCATCTGGGGGTTCTTGCATCCTGATCAAATTTTGTAGGCTATAGTGATTAGCATACTTTGCTTTCTAATGTTTGGCCCAGGGTATGTTCGGTTCCTTTACCCATCTCCACCATAACTTGGCTCCACATGCTCAGTTGACAGTGTAGGGGTCCTGAAGATTTAACCCACCCAGGTGTTTGGGTTGGCAGATTTTATCCCATGCCATTAAAGACCACTTCTGTTTCACTGAATTACCCGACCAAAGAAAAGCTTTCTGGATGAGACGGATTTTCTGAAGCACACCTTTAGGTGCCGGGAGAATAGAAAGCATGAAATGAGGAATAGCTTGGAGGATGGATTTGGTGAGGACTAGGCAACCTGCAAAGTTGAGGGTTCTATGGGTCCAATGGTGACACCGTTTCTCTAGATTGGCGATCATTTTTTCCCAATGAATTTTTTGCCAGGGTTTGTCAGTCAGCGGAATACCTAGGTATCTTGAAGGGAGGTTACACCTCTTGAAATGGAGGACAGTAAATAGATTTTTTTCAGACTGCTAGGTGCGTATTAAAAAAGAAAATGGAAGATTTAGCTAGATTAAGTTCCATACCTGAGGCTAGGTTGAAGCAATTGAGAATGTTTTTGAAACTAAGAGCTTCTTTGACAGAGGGTGTGCCATGCAACATTATGTCATCGAAAAACTGCTGATGTGTTGTTGCGGGGCTTGAGGGCAGGGGTTGGAGTCCCTGAATTATGCCATCCTCTTTTGCTCTTCTGATAAGCCGACTAAGACCTTCCATTAGAATTACAAACAGAAAGGGGGACAGGGGATCCCCTTGTCGTATGCCTCAAGAGGGTGTAAACTGGGCTGTGGGAGCTCCGTTAACCAGAATGGAGAATCTGGTAGACTTAATCAAGGCTAGGATCCATACTACCCATTGTTTCGCAAAGCCAAAGGCATCTAAAATAGCCTCCAAATAGTTCCAGTTGACTTTATCATAAGCCTTCGATAGGTCCAACTACATTAGCATGCCCACTTTTTTCTGAGTTTGGAGAGTATGAATCATCTCTTGAGCTAGCAATATGTTGCCCATAATCTATCTCCCTTCTACATAACCAAATTGTTCTTCCGAAATGATACCTGGAAGAATTGGTTTTAGTCTGTTAGCTATGACTTTAGATATGATCTTGTACAAAACATTGCACAATGCAATTGGTTGAAACTTTGACGGAGTCTTTGCTTCCTCCTCCTTTGGAATAAGGGCTATGAACGTAGAGTTGAGGGATTTTAGGATGGAAGAGGAGCGCCGAGAATACTCCACCACTTCCCATACCTCAGTTTTGATTGTTTCCCAACAGGCTTTGTAAAAGTCGATGGTGAAACCATCTAGTCCTGGCGCCTTGCCATTTGGCATATCTTTCACTGCTTCTTCCACTTCTTCCAAGGTGATTGCTCGATTTAAAGCCTTGTTTTGATCCTCTGTGATGAGCTTGGGAATAGAAGTCAATAGGTCCCTAATAGCTTCCTCTTTGTCAATATTAGGTTCCAGAGCAATTTGGCTGAAATGATTTATGAGAAGGCTCGAGATTTCATGATGAGTTTGCATCGAGGTTCCCTGATCTTCCTTTATTCTTAATATTTTATTAGCACTTTTGTGATCAATGGCAGACCTGTGAAAAACTTTAGTGTTCTTTTCACCTTCCTTAAGCCATTCAATTCGAGATTTTTGCTTCCATAGAGTTTCCTCCTGTTGGCATCTGATCTGCCAGTCCTGCATGAGTTTTTGTTTTGTATTCATTGTTTCTTGACTAATATTTCCTTGGATCCATTCCTTGTGAATTTGTTCCAATTGCTCCTCCAGCTTCTTTTTTTCTTTAAATATGTTGCCGAAGACTTCTTGATTCCAGGATTATAACTCGGTTTTGATATGTTTAAGTTTAGCTTGGAGAATGTACATTTTAGTACCTCTTATATCTAACGGTTCACTCCACCATTATTTTATTTTCGATGTGAACTCTGGAGGACTAAGCCAAAACTTTTCAAATATGAAGGGCTTATTCCTTGGTGTGCCTAGTATGGCCGCATTCATTGTTATGGGCCAATGGTCTGACCCTCCACTTGGTAGTATGTCCGAATCCACAGTAATCCCTTCTAGAAGAATGGTTTCTGTCACTAAGAGGCTCATTCGTTGGTGTGCCTAGTATGGCCGCATTCATTGTTATGGGCCAATGGTCCGACCCTCCACTTGGTAGTATGTCTGAATCCACAGTAATCCCTTCCAGAAGAATGGTTTCTGTCACTAAGAACTTGTCTAGTCTAGAGGCGATTTGCCTATCACCCCCTCTTTTATTGTTCCATGTGAAAGCTCCACTCTTAGGGAAGATGTCTACCAGCTTGGCTGATTTAATAAAGTCTTTGAAAGCTTTAGTATCCCTATTAAGCATTCTGATGCCTCCTTTTTCTTTTTCTTTTTTCGTGAGCGAAGTGATCATATTAAAATCACCTCCGAAAATGGCTTTTGCTTGGGGATATCTCTGTTGCAAGTTGGATAAAGCTCTAAGCCATAGCAATTTTGCCTCTAGTTTCTGAGGGCCATAGACATTTGTGCAGAGATAAGTGGCTGGATTCCCTACCATTTGGACTTCTATTGATATATGAGATCTGACTACTTCAGAGGATATAAGCTGGAGAACCTGAGGATTCCAAAAAATGGCTAGGCCCCCTTCCCATTCACTACTTGCTTTTTCTAGGTATTCCATTCATTTACCCAATTTTTTTACTGACGTTTTCCATTGTTTTGCTGGAGCATTTAGTTTCTTGCAAAAAAATTATATCTGGTTGTTCCTTTTTGACTTTTTTCTTTAATAACCGTTGCTTCTTTAGGCTATTTAGCCCTCTAGCATTCCATGAAAGTACTATCATAATCAAGAAATTTTAGGGGGTGAGTGTGAACACCTCAAGGGCTTTCATCTTACCTAAGTTTAGGAGCATCTGACCAAGTTCTTGTAATGCTTCATTGTTTGTCCTTCTTCCTTGTTTTTTCTGGTGCTTTGAGTTGGTGGTGGTTTGATGCAGTCCCTGAGCTCTTACCCCTAGCCCTTTTGTTGTTCCCAAGCTCCTTCTCTGCAAATCCAGTTCTGCTTGTTGTCTTGCTATGAATAAGTTGTTGATTTTGTTCACCTCCTCTTCCGATATGTGTTCCATGCCTTTCTTTTTCCAATTTTCTACCATGTTTGGTAGATCCATACCTTCTTGTTCAAGAATGTCGCTGAGTTCCATATCCTCTAGTCCTATTTCGCTAGTCATCATCTATGAGTCTTCTTCTAATCCTTCTGTTGGTCCCTGAGCATTTGGGATGTTGTTTGATGGATTAGAAATGGGTTCTTTTGTTCCTGGTGTGGTTGTGGTCTGGCTTTCTCGCACTGTCTCGCACTCTGGATTGTTGTCCTCTGAATCCATCTCTGATTCCAACACCTCAAAAGCATTGCTTGTGCTTCTGAAGGAGGTACTTGCTTTATTTTGTCGTCTTTTGTTTGCTCTTTGTCTAGCATGAGGTCAAACAAAAGCCTCCTTATTCTTATCTCCTCTATTATCCTTGGGTTTCTCCATCGTTTTGTTCATTGGGCATTCTCTGATCAAATGTCCATGTTCATGAAATTTCCTGCAGCAGAATGGGATCTGTTCATAGTCTATAGCTTGAAAATACACTTCATCTCTGTATTCCAACCATAGGCCCTCATGAAGAGCTCCCGAAACATCCATTTCGACACAGATCCTCGCACAGGAGGTGTATCTTTTTTGTAATGTTGCCTCTGAAGCTTTGATGAAGGTTCCTAACTTATTGCCTATCTGTTCAAGTGCTGCATGTCCCCAGTAGTCAATCGGTAGAGAAAACAAGCGAATCTAGACCGGTACCTATTTGAAGGTTTCCTGTTCTGGTGCGAAGTTGGGTTTCCATGGTCTCATGTAATGACCTGCTGAGGCAAAGAAATACGAGCCTCCATCAAAGATTCAATCCTTGTCATCCAGATTGGTAAAAACCACTGTGAAGAATCCTTTGGCTCCTAAGTGTAGTCTAACGTCCCCTTTGGGTTTCCATTGCTGCTTTATCCACATGCACAGGGCTCGTTCTATTGGCCAAAATTCCATAAACTTGCAGATCACTACATGCTCTACCATGTGGTTTCGGTACGCCTATAGTTCTGGGTCAGAGATTATTACCCGCAGGGTTTCAGTTGCTTTGGTTTTGCACAGTCCCTGGGTGTCTTTCTTTTTGGCTTTTGTCACTGTTCCTTCCTCTGCCTTGCCTTGATTTAGATCCTCCTTATCTCTTGAACGTTCATCCTCAAGCTCGTTTTCTTGTGAAAACTGTTATGGGGACAGGTTTTCCCTGTCTCTGTTCGCAGTATTATTGCTGCCAATGATTTCTTTTTGTTTTTGGGTATCTTTGCCCTCACTGTTTAGCTTTCCTTTGTTGGTCGGATTTTCCTTTCCTGACTTCTCTGACCCTGATATTTGCACCCCGTCCAGTGCAGTTTTATCCTTGTGCATCATTATTTGTTTATAAATTGGGGTCCCGTTGGACCTCGCGTTTTTCATCTGTAGGGTTAGAACCTGCCCTCTTCGGCGAAGCTCTGCCGCTCTGGCACTATCCTCCTCCAGAGTTGGTACTATGACTGCAACTTGAACAGGTCTTCTTCAAACCCTAGCTGCCATTTTTTACCAGAGGAGAAATCTTTCTAAGTGTCTGAACTTGTTAGTTTCAAGTATCTCCTGGATTTTAGTCCTTAACTTGTTATCATTATCTTCAATATCAATTATATATATATATATATATATATAACCTTTATTTATCAAAAAATATTTAATTATATTAAAAAAATAACCTTTATTTACCAAAAAAAGTTTAAATATATTAAAAAAAAATAAAATTAAACAAATATTCATATAACTTATTTTACAATTTTATTATTGTTTGGAGTATACACAACACATCATGACATCGTGGTTATCTTTATATATATATATATAATCTTTATTTACTAAAAAATGTTTAATTATATTAAAAAAATTAATAAATTTTTTTTTTATTTACCAAAAAATATTTAATTATATTAAAAAAATTAATTAAAAAATAACCTTTATTTACTAAAAAATATTTAATTATATTAAAAAAATTAAAAAAAAAAATTAAACAATATTGATATAACTTATTTTACAATTTTATTATTGTTGACATGGTGGTTATCTTATCTACCACACCATGCTCTATACTCTCAAATTGCTACTTAAAAGCAGCGCTTAACCTTTACTTTGTATAGTATGAAATCGCTGCTTAAGAATGGCACTGAACCTTTCCATGTTTTCTGATTTATGACGATTTTTCCTTTGTCGAGAACTTTCTTTTATATTCCGAGAGTTTGTTTATTGTGTGTGGACTACTATTGGAAACTATGTATTGTGTGGACTACTATGGGAAAAATGGAGCTTAACAAATAGAGGGGCAATCAGGCACAACCATACTCGAATCTCGATCCCCATATCGGAGAAAAGAGTTGTCACTAACAAACCTGTCATTTGACATTTTCGTCGGAGAGGAGTCGAAGCCACGCTTCACAACCCGACTAAAGGGTCTGAAGCCATGGTTCGCTGTACGATTAAGAGAGCCGAAGCCGTCTCTCACAGTGTAGTCGCCGCGATTCACAGTCTGACGAGAGCAGTCGTTGCGAGAGGATAATCGAGGAAGGAGAGCTGTCATATTACCTCTGCGCTAATCCCCCACAGATCTACAACCTGTATCAACTCGAAGTTACTCACGGCAGTATTCACAGCGCGTATCAATTCAAAGGCGTTCACAAAAGAAAAGGAAAAAAATCGACGGTCCTTGAAGAAAGCCGCCATTCAGAAAGGGTTGTCGCAGTTCAAGTTGTATGTGGCCGCACTACCTAGTCTGGGTTTACCAGAGACAAAGAGTAGAGGTATTGCAGCAGAGTACACATTGATAGCCGCACGACCTATCCCAAGTCTACGACAACCCAACATTCAGAGAAACACGTCACTCACAGGTATTTTACCATTGTAAATTTTTTTCAGCAGATTTTAAAATCTGAGAATGGAAATCCCTCTAGAAAAATTTAATGGATATAACTTTCACACATGGAAAGTAAAGGTTCCAATGCAATTAACAAGTGAAACTTTGCAGTGAGTAGTGTAAGGTACTTAATCAGAACCTACACGGCCTAATACATGATTTATTGAGTAGTCCAAGACACTTAATTAGAACCGACACAACCTAATAAATTGATTGAGTGGCAGAACAGAGATCATCACGCCAATTCAATCATTAGCCTTGTTCTTTCGGATTCTGAATTACATCACGGTTATCTAAATAAATCTTGTTCGAAAACCTGGTAGTTGTTACAAAAGTTGTTTGATGCAAAAATGAGAAATGTAAAATTTAAATTACAATTATTTAGAGTCAGACTGGTTGTTGAGACTACAATGTCCAACCAAAGAAATGGTTTGAAGTAACTTATAAGACGATAAGCAGAAGTTGGTGTTAAAATAGAAGAAGAGGATGCAAAATCCATGTTGTTAAATAACCTACCTTCAACTAACAACAATGCTATTTTTCCATTAAGTCAGATGTTTTCACAGTCTTTAGATGATATGGGATCATCTCTTTTGGCGAAAGAGAAATGACTAAATTAAGAAGATTTAGAAAGTGCTCTCTATTCAAAAAATGTGTTACTTACTAGAAATCCAATGAGTAGAAAAACAGGGAAACAACTAGTCAAGGAAATTTTTGAGTGTTATTGCAGAAAAACAAGTCACATAACATAGAATTGTAAAGTACAAGCCAATGTTCTTCTAAAGGGGTAGGTTAAAGGAAAACAAGATATAGCTATGACAATGGAAAATCTAACAATTTAGAATCATCCGAAACTGATTATGAAGTTGCGAAGTGTGATGATGAAATAGAGGAGGATTATTTGTTTTGAGTGGTCAAATATTTGATGCAAGAGGGAATTGAAGAATGTTTAACTCAACATGGATTGTTTTAATTTAATTTTTTACATGTAACATCTCATTTCACAATCAAGCTTGCAAGTGAGTTAGAATGAGATTATTGGTACTTTGCCGGCCATGATCAACAATTGGCCCATGAAGACCAAACATGCGGTAAGTGGGATGTAAGTGGGATGCGAGCTTGAGCGATGAGGGCAAACAATTTATCCTCTCACATAAACTTCATTTGTACATTGGACTTAAAAGATAGTCATTTGGAAAAATGCTAGCTTCCCCAATCTCTGCTACTATGGGCTCCGACCATTGGCCATGGTTCTAGACCTAGGAGAGGGTTGCTCTCCTCCTCCCAATGTAGAGGTGATTGCCTTTAATTTCCTCATTGCTTCTATGGGGAAAACAATTCCGAATTCTTAGCCATCTAGATTTGTGAAGGAGATGGATCATATCCAGAAGTTAACCTCCTTGCCACATCCCTGAGGCACATGGCTTTGGCATTGCTCGAAAGAGGCCTCGCTGGTTAGTTCACTGACATTTGGCCTTTTCCCGATTCAATGGAAATATCATTGCAGAAAAATGGCAAGTTTTAATCAAATGAAAACTTTCTCATTACTTTTGTAGAAAAGGATTCTATGCTTCATTGCTCAAATCCAAAGACAATACAGATGTCATCTTCAGAAATGGTCCATATTTCTATGGAACTAAGGGTATGTATTTGAACCATTAGACCCTTGATTTTGACCATGAGCTTGATGTTCCCTTAGTAGTACTTGTTAAGGTCCATTTGCGTCACTTGTCACTCCATCGCAAGGGTGAAGATTCTCTTAGAAGCATTGGTAATTCTCTTGACATATACATTGACGGATTCGAGCCAAAGGTAGTCATTCTTGTAGGTGCAAGGCTTTGTGTAGAAGTGGACCTAGAGAAAGGGATGCTAGAATTTATCCTCCTAAATCTAGAAAAGTGAAAGCATGTGTAGAACTTGGACTATGAACAACTACCTTTCAAATGCAAAACCTATCAAGAGTATGGGTACTTTGCCAAAGATCGTAAGAAAATCCTTCCTCAAGCTCAAGTAGCATAATACAAGGAAGAACAATGGAAAATGATGAAGAAAATGATAGGTTCAAATCTTGCCAACTCCTTTGGCTCAAATCAAGCTTCGCCTTTGATTCCAAAGCAAGTAGTTTCGTCCAAGACTTCAAATCAATCTAGGTTGCACCCTCTCATTAGATTGCATCCTCAACCCCGACTCAAGCTATTTCATTAGGGAACAATACCTAGATTGCAAAATTGATTCCTACAACAAACATGTTCAACATTCCATCTCAAGAAGAGCTAGTTTCAATGATTGAAGTAATTGCCTTCTCTGTGAAAGAGCCTGGATCACTTTTTCAAGCTTGGTCGCTTATTTATATAGAAGCTCAAGTAGAAGCCCTCTAAACTCCTAAAGAAGATCTCATTTTGTGCAGTTAAGAAGAAATTGATCATGCTTATGAGAAAACCCATAAATGGTCCAATGGTGTAATGGCTAGAAGGAAATCTCAAAATAGCTTAAAGAGGAATGTAAAGAAGAAGGCATAGAGGAATAAAGACTCCTAAGAAAATGGTGAGAAGACAAACCAGGGATAAGTGTGAGGAAGCAACAAATAGAGAAAAACTTGCGGGCATCCAAAATACCATTGAAAACGCATTAGGAGGAGGAGTAAAACTCTACTTGTTAAAAAACCCAAGATCTCAAGTACCATCAAATAGTTAGTGAGGTGGTGGTTTCTAACCCTAAAATATTAAATAATGAAATTGGTCTCTTGTAGTTGTAGAGGTATGAGTAGCAAATCTAAAGAAGCTCTTGGAGCCTTAATCAGATTATAAAAGCCATCTATAATCCTTGTCTAGGAGATCGAATTAGGAGTGGCTGATATTCATGCTATCAGGACAAAGCAATGGAAAAATATTTTAGGCATAGTAGTGAGAGCTAGAAGAGCTTTGAGAGGAAATTGTAAAATATGGGACAATACGGTGTTCAACTTGGAATATTCACATCACACTAAGCTTTGGATCTTGACTGGCCTCTTTCATCAAGATACATGTATAAAGACTCATCTCTTTAATGTCTATATAGTAGTTTTCACATCCTTTAAGATCTAAGGACTTTTTTAGTCTTTTTGTATCAATATATATCTAATCTCTTGAGTTGAAGAAGAAAATGGAGAACAAACTCTTCTCATCAAACATCTTGATGAAGGGTATGGGCGATCTAAGATAATATAGTCATGTAAGATCCATGTTGGTAGAGAGTTTGTCTAGAATTTCCTGGCTCTTCTGCTTTTCACAGGATTTCTCCTGAAGCTACTTGTCTAGAATTTTGGTGGACTGATTCTGGGCTCTTCAGCCTCATATCTTCCTATTTGGTATCCTTGCAGGACAAATGGTCTATTAGATCTATGATAGGTCTATTTCTTTACTGTTTTTTGCTGGATACTATGCCTGTAATCAGTTGGCTATCTTGAGATACTCCGAGGGCTAAGAAGCTCATCTGAAACATGTAACAGTCTTTTATCAACGAAAGGTATGTTGTTTTTTTCACTTGAAAAAAAAGGTCAATCTTATAAAAGAAATGCTAGGCTAAGAGAGAAGACACACAAAACATATTGAGTACAAGACACAGTGAGAGTGAGATCTTAGTGGTTGGGTGGAGAAGGACTTCCATTCAAGTGCACTGGTCTGAGAAAGGTGCAAGGAGAAGCAAGGGAGATCCAGATCAGCCAAAACAAATCGAAGGAAAGATCCAAGACTTGATCAGCTGGATCAGATCCAGGTTCATTGTTGTATATGTAACATCCTTAGTGGGCCATTTTCCTACTAAGGGAGCTTGAGTAGGTTCTGATTTATTAATGAAGAATTGCTTAATTGGGAAGAAAACTTATGTGTGCTAATGTGTGTTTCAGATTGGTTATGTTATTTGCTTTTGTTGAATTTTTTTTTATTTTATGTTAAGATCTAGTTGTGCTTTTATTTAGTAGATCTTAAGATAATTTGCTGGGAAATAAGTTAGCTGCGTTATTGGGTTCAGAATTTAAAAATATTGTCTTATATGAAGTGATATATGATCTCTATGTGCTTGGACCTATCATGAAATATTGGATTCTCAGAGACTTTGATGCAACTATGATTATCTTAGTAAATGATTGTGGGATTTAACTCTTGATCAAACAATCCTTTAAGTAATTTGCAAAGCCAGATGGCCTCACAACTAGCAATATTGATTGCCATGTATTTTGTCTATATTGAGCTAAGTGCCACGAAAATTTGCTTCTTGTTGAACTAGGATATCATCGATGAATCCAAGCTAAAGTAGTGCCATGAGGTGCTTCTCCTGTTCGCTGCACTGTTTTCCCAATTTGAGTCTATATACCCTTGTAAATTCACTTCACCATTTCCAAGATATCATAGATCATACTCCATTGTGTCTCTCAAGTACCTAAGCACATGCTGTTATCCAATGCTTCTGCCTTGGCTCCACCATGAACTGACTCAAAGTGTTCATTGCAAAACACATATCTAGTTTGGTGTTGACCAAATACCTTAAAGAACCTATTAGTTGCTTTTATTATGTGAGATCCACCAACTTTGAATTTGAAGCTATCACATTCTATAGATTAATGATCATGGGTGTGGCATATGTTTATAGTCCTCCATCTGGAACCTCTGTAGGAACTCAATTGCATACTTATGCCACCCAAGGAATATTTCCCTTGGTCTCTACCATACCTCTAAAGCCAAGAAGTAATTCATCAAGCCAATGTTCTTCATCTCAAACTCAACATCCATATGTGCTTTGAACCTTGCAATGAATGTCTTTGCGCTTGTAAGAAAAAACTCATCTAGATACAAAACCAAAATGAGCAGATTAGTGCTAGTTCTTGAAACTATGTAACTACTTAGATGAATTACTGAAAAAAAACGTAACTAAAAACTAAAACCAAATCTACATTCACCAAGATACAGAGTTTCTTAACAATTTATAAGCAATGGAAAAACACTAGAGATAAAAATACACGCACACAAATTGACACGCTTGATTTACCCATGATGAAACCCAAAAGGGAAAACCTGCTTTCTTTGTTGTGGTATTTTATTGATTGTTCTTTGAGCAATTGGATCTATTACAATCCACGTTATTACTACAATCGACAATCTTTGAGAACACAATTGTTCTCTTGCTGACTAGCCTTGACTTGCCCTGAGAATCTTTGATCCCTTCTCCACAATCCTTGCCCACTTGAGCCCCTATTTCCTTGCGCACTTGCTCCTATTTCCTAGCGCACAATTGGGCTCCTATTTTCTAGCGCACAAGCTCCTATTTCCTTGGGCACTCGTGGCCTCCTATTTCCTTGCGCACAAGTCTCCTAAATCCTTGTGCACAATTGCTCCTCAATTATGCGCGCACACACACACATAAAGAATGATCATAATTGTGCCTTTGTCCTCCTCTTTATAGATAGAATTTGAACCATGCAAGGAGGCCTAGTTTGATTAGCATTTCACTCGAGTTTCCTTCAGTTGTGATTGCGAATTAATTGAGAACTCAACTCGTTCTCTTTCAAATCAATACTGAAGTCTTAACTCGTTCACTTTCTAGTCAACATTGAAGTCTTAACTCGTTCTAACTGAACTCTAACTGAACTTGTCACTGCCACCTCGTCCTGTAGTCTAATTGAAGAAGAGTCCACTTAACTAAGGCTTCAACACTATGCATGAAAACTTGATGACCATTCCAGTGAACTGGAAATCAACTCATCGCAACTGAAGTCTATCTCATGAACTCACACTCATGCTAGAGAAAGACAAATTCATGGTCTTCATTGGCTAAGGCACAAGCCAAAAGACCTTCCATCGTTACTTTTTCAACACTCCCTCTTAGTGAGGAAGGGATTCTGTACAACTCCCAACTTATCTCTAAAATAGATGAAACTGCCTCTTACATTTGTGGAAAGAATCCTACAAGGTGGTGGGAGTGCTTCCCACATTTCCCACAGTCTTAGGATGGGGGGAAGCTCATGGAAATGTTTCCGCACGCCCCCCCTTTTGGGGAAACTTTGGGAGACACATGGGGAACATTTCCCCAATGTGGGGGATGCATTTCCTCGAAAGTGGTGCCTGTGGGTGCCCCCCTCAAAAAGGGTTGGGTTTCCCCTCTGAATTTTGCCCGAAAATAATAATTTGTGAGTATGGAAGCCTAATATTCAATTTTGGGTCCTTGTTGAAGCTATGTTATTAATGGTAATGTTACAAATACAAGTAAAAAGTCACTTCTACTCAATTTTTTAACATTACCATCAACTGTTTCAGGATGTTTGGGAGTGGTTCCAACCTCATTGGATTTCATATGGAGAAAGTAGAATTTTAGGTCCCACTCAAAATTCAACAAACTTAATAGTTTTCAGGATTGGGGGGATTGCAACATTTCCATTGGATCCTATCATGTATGAGAAAATGGAACTAGCATTTAATCAAGAGCACTAAGCCCTCTATGTACCTCGATATTGGTGGCATTGATTGTTGAAGTTATTTGTCATGACCCTAGTAAATTGTACTTATCACTCAAACAAAATCTTGATTGACATGTTAAGTCTTTTCTATGTTATTTTAATGCTTATAGGGTGATATTGATGATGAGGATCCCAATATAAGATGATTTCGATGATATATAGGTTTTTGTTGTAGCATGATTTTTTTGGATTATGGAGGCCATATAGTGTTAATTTTAGGTATGTTCTATGCTAAGAGCAATTTACTTCAATTTTTCATTTTTAGCTCAATATCAATTCCAGATTAGCAATCACATCAGCATGATAGTAAAGTGCAGATAGAACATAAACATAAACATCAGAAAACAAGCCAAGACAAGAGGACACAAGATGTGGTGCCAGCCAGGGACAAACCCCAATGTGGGGAAACCCTTGATCAAATCTTCTTATATATTTCAATAGTTCAGCGGAGAGAGATAGTACATATACATCAGAAGTCAACACTTTGACTTGTAAAGATCATACATCAGAGATCTTCACCATGAAGATGACAAGGACTGCAGTTCTGAACTTGGGTGAAGACAAAACATGCTTCTCCAAGGTGATTCCATCACCATGCTGCACCTAGCTAGCTGTCTAATCCTCAATGCAATAATACCAACCCATGACAATAGCTTTGTTCATCTCATATTGCAGCAGCATCATGCAGCCCTCTAATGGCTTCAGCAGTATGACAACGCCATGTATTATGCTAACGATCTGAGCCCTCAAATACCCATACGAAATATTGACTGTGGTGTTATGGCCTGCGGCCTAACACACAGTCTTCAGATAACATCATAAACCTCTGCTGCTTACAAGGAAGTCTGCACCTTCATACGATCAGCTCATCAATCTGCCTTCTATTAATGACGAAGCTCCACCGAGGTCACTTGAACGAAGGCCTATATTAACTGTCCTGTAACAGTGCCCTTTGCTGCTCCGAAGGTCACTGTACCAAGGTCTTCAACACAATGATCAGAATTCACTGTTCATAGCCTTCATCCGCTTCAGGATCTCACTCTCATTTCTCCAGGGCTGCAACATATAAGTCAAGGGCTGCAACATATAACAATAATGCTCTTGCATTTATTATCAACACAACCCTAACATATGCTGTCCAAACACATCTTGCTGGACATACTTCAACACATACCCTTCAGCCCGTCATACAAGCCGCTTTCAGACCTTCCTTCTCTGCCTGAAGCTTGACTCTGTCTCTCTCCAAATCAGAGGTCAGATTAGGCATCATTTAGCTGTGGTAAGACACCTCCATGACTGCGGCTAGGGCATGCTTGAATAGACTTCTTTTTGATTGCGTCTATGACTAGTTAAGGCCTCCTCTTCCCAGTGTATAAGGATCCTCCTCTTGCTGCATAGAACCCTTATTGTCTGCGGATTATATCACATTTGAGGACTATGGTTAGGGCTAGTTAAGGCCTTCTCTTTCCAGCATATAGGAGTCTTCTTAAATAGCAGATGGAGGGCAACATCTAGTCCTTCTTTTGTTGCGGAATAAGGCCAACAGTTAGGGCGCATCTGGACTGTGTGGTTAGGGCACAAACAAAACTGTGGCTAGGGCTCTTTTGAACAAGAAGTAGGTCTCTCCTTAGGACTGCGTATAGGTGTCTTTTAGGACAACAGATAGGGTCTCTTCTAGACCAACAATTAGATCTCTCCTTCCTGCGTTATGTAGGCCTCCTTCACTGCGTTAAAGTCTCCTCCATGACAGTGTTAGGATCTAGCCTTCATGACTGCGTATTAGACTTAGGGCATCATTAGGCCAGCGTATTAGACTCTTTCATGGCTGCCTGTAAGACTCCTCCAAGACTGCGTTAAGGCTTCTTCATTAGGGCAGCATTAGAGCCTAGGGCACTCCCTCTAGATCTCTCCTTCATCAAAACCCAAAACATAATGAAGAGAGAGATCACAAGAATGAGTGTGTGTCTCAAAATGACTTGAAGGCCACCTCTATTTATGATAAAATGTGGAGGACAAGTGGGGGTAATTTGATTGCTGGCCGACCTTGACGAATTGTCACATAACACAAATAAATTCATATCTCCATGAATACATGTTGTAATTGGATGATCTTTAGATCAATCCTACACCTCTCGATGAGAGGAATCCAAGAAAAATATCAGCTGTCATAAATAAGGTGACCCACATGGTGTTTGGCCCTAGTTGCCAATTTTAACATATAGAGCCTCCTCTTTGTTGATGATTGCTGTTGATGTTATTTTGGTTATATGCACCCTTGCTATATATATGAGAAACTTTGCATATTTGTGTATAATGGTTTGAATTCATATGGATGCACATGAATATTTACATATTTTTTTTCAAAATTTGAATATTTATAAATTTTTTGGTTGACTGGTTTTTTGGTTCCGTCCCTAGTTTTGGGGTCAACTGCTTCGATGATTGGTTTGGTTCTAATAACATTGGTTCATTTGTTCATTGTCCATTGTTCATTTTTAGTTTTAACTTTTGAGTCTTGACTCTAGATATTGATGACCTTAGATTGAGTCTTTGACGCGTCACTTTTTATTATTTTTGAGTTTGAGTAATTTCAATTGACTATTCTAGTCTTTAGACTCTATTTTGCTTGGTACTAATTAGATTCTAGAATAATGAAAGATGGAGTTAAATCAATGTATATAATATTTTACTAATTCTATTTCATTCAATCATTTATGATGTATGAATCAATGTATTTCATTATTGAATTTGAATATGAATCATGCTTATAATATACATAGACATACATGCATACATATACATACACATATACATGTTACCACACAATTTAGCAGGGCCCTAAGGAAGGGAAACCTAAGGGGCAACTACTAGACTAAGTGACAACAATGGGACAATGACCCACTGTCACCTCAGTAAAGGTCCCTTACTCTTTACGAACTATTACCGATGGAAGGAGTCCCGGTAGGAAGGGAATCACCTAGGATGGATAGATCAATGACTTAGGTATGAAGTGATTCCACCAAGCCCATTCAAGGAGAGACACAACAATGGTTCAATGCTTTAAGGAAGCTAACACGCTCTCCAAGAAAAGCTTTAAGATGAAGAGATCAAGACCTAGGGTTTTAGATATGATGATGATAATAAGTATTCCTAAGGTCAAGACTCTAGGATATGAGATAGGACCTCTCAAAGAAACTCTATGTGATGATTTAACACTTCTAAAAGGCTCTTCACTCTCTTTGAGAGGCGTAAGAAAAACTTGCACTAGACCTAGGGTTTTATGAATAATCGTGGGAAGAGTTCCTTCCAAGGTTTTTACTAGATCAAGGAAAAGGAAGAGAAAGGGTTTCTTATGATTTATTCCACCGAATACTATGCTCATATAACCTTTAGGGAAGCCCTCAATCCAAGGAATACAAGCTAGGTTTCCCTTCTAGGGCATGCCTTGGGCTCGAGAATTTATGGACGAATACCTGTGAGGAATCTTCTAAACTTGGAGATCCACTAGGCAAGATCTCAAAGGGGAGCCTTGTCCCCACAGAATCCGAAAATTCACTCTCTAATAGATTTCGCTTGTTGCCCTAGCTAGCCATCCTAGGAAAAGAGGGATGAAGATTTAAGGAGGAGAAAAGATGGAGAAAAGAGGAGCTGATCACCAGACAACTTATGCCAGTGCCTTCTCCCTTGGGTTAATGAAGTCATAGATGCTTTAGATAAGCCAAAAATTTCTTCAAGGAGGTTAAAGGATGATGCTCTATGTACCACCTTTCAACAATTACCTACTATTAGAATATGGAGTTTCATGAAGAAAAATAACATTTCATCACTAGGAACATTCATTACAGCTATACCATAAATAACATATGCAAGAGCCAACCAAATAGCTTTCAAAATTATCTTCAACGGTATTAGGGCATAATAGCATTTACTCTAGTTGCAGCAATTATATACATTAGACAATTTGCAAAGAAAGATTTCATCAACAAGAGCACTTACAAAATATCCATGCAATATATCCATCCATATTCCAGAAGTAGCTCAAGACAAGATCAAACTGTCAACACCAAATATCATAATGTTGATTTGTGTAGCTTGGGAGGTACTCCAAGCCCAAGGGTTCAGGGTTTGGAGAGCAAAGCACCATAAGGGCAACTTGTGGGCTTGGAACCCAAGTATGAGGTTTGGCACCCATCGTGTTTTGGGGCAAAACCATGATGGATTCACGACATGTGATGGATGAGGATGATAGTGCTCGGAAATACGATTCCAACGCATTGAAAATCGTTCGAATCCGAGTTGTTGTTAGAGAGATATGAATTTTTGAATATGACAAAATAATTTGGTTGTCAATTAGGCCGACTTGATATGTGTCACTTCAAGTGAGACGTTGAGCCATTGTATGTGTATAAATACTAGGCGTATTGAGGTCATTTAAGCATCCAACAAGGTGCAATACATCTCTAAGTATGCTTTGACATTTCGATGAAGCAAGAGGAGAAAAGGATAGCGTGGAGAGGCCCTAGGAATACTGTGGAAGAGTTCAGATGGCTGCAGGTGACAACGTGAACATCTAGGGAAGTTTGGGTGAACAAGATATGAGTTTTGCCGAGAAAGAAATTAAGAAGCCAAACGACCCTAAGGAGCTGGAAATATGGGAAGATTTGGATGTGAGGATGAGATTGATCATCCTTGATTGTTCCAGAATAAGAACGAGAACCGGGTGTTGGTATTGGAGGATAAGTTGAAGTCCACCAAGATGTTAAAGGGTGAAAGCGTGATCTCGTATCTGACGAGATTATCTCAGGTCAAAGATGAGCTTGCTCAGATGGAGATATGGTAAGGATTGCCTTGAAAGGGTTCACCGAGGAATGGAAGCCCTTCATCAAAGGAATCGTTGCCAGGGAGAAGTTGTCAAATTGGGATAGGCTATGGGATGACTTCATTTAGGAAGAATTGCGAGACAAGGATCTTCAGCCGAAGCAGAAAGCTTCAGATGATGATGTGGCACTTGCATCACGAATGAAGGGTAAGCAAAAGGACTTGAGTAAAGTCAAGTGTTTCAACTGTGGCGAGATGGGTCATTTTTCGTCAAGATGTCTGAAGAAGAAGAAGGGAGATGATGAGAAAAGAAAAGGGAAGCATGCTGCCCTTATTGCCAATAAAGCAGAGATGGATGAGCTCGCTAGAAGATTGGAAGACGAAGAGGAGGATTTTGCTATGATTTCTCATTTCTCGCAGAGTACTATCAAAGAGGATGGATGGTATGTGGATAGTGGTGCGATGAAGCATATGACAGGGTCACAAGATATTTTTGAGACTCTAGCTGGATGGGACTCGAAGTTGCACATGGTGTTGGGCGACAAGAGTCAGTTGGAGATCCAAGGATCGATTGTTGTGCAATTCAAATGGAGACATGATGTATGATGTGGGTCCAGGATGTATTGTTTGTACCAGGACTCAGATATAATGTGCTCTCTGTCTTGATGATGGAGAAGAAGGGGTTTAAGGTCTTGTTCCAGGATGGAAAGGCAAGACTCAGGCTCAGAGGCTCCAAGTCCGATGGGATTGTGCTTGGAGTCAGGGAGAATGGTCTCCACAGGTTGATGACCAAGCCTGTGGATCATGGAAAGAAATAGGTGGAGCAGGTATAGGTTCCAGAGAAGCAAGAGCAGATGCAGGCTTCAAAGGAGAAGGTACAGGTTCCCGAGAAGAAGGTACACTTTCTCGAGAAGGTCCAAGTTCCAGAGACTTAGAGGGAGTCTAGTTCGAGAGGGAGCTTGCAGATTCAGAGGGAGACTCTGCAACCCAAGAAGAGCGTGTGGTCAGTGGTGAGCAAGGGTGCTCCTACAACTACCAAGAAGGAATCATGGAAAGAGTGGAAGACATTACAAGATAAGAAGAAGAAGCAAGTTGCTTCCAACAGTGACAACGACACTTCCGAGAAGGGCGTAGTTCATCGTATAGGGATTGCTGCGATTGTGAGCGCCAAGAGTTGGGCAAGTGTTGCAGCAGTGATGATGATGATGAGATACTTCCTAGTATTGGAAGTACCTCCTTCGATAAGAGGGAGTGTTGATTTGTGTAGCTTGGGAGGTACTCCAAGCCCTAGTGTTCAGGATTTGGAGGGCAAAGCACCACAAGAGTAGCTTGTGGGCTTGGAACCCAATTATGAGGTTTTGGCACCCATCGTGTTTTGGGGCAAAACCATGATTGATTCACGATATGTGATGGATGAGGATGATAGTGCTCAGAAAGACGATTCCAACACATCAAAAATCGTCCAAATCTGAGTTGTCGTTAGAGAGATATGAATTTTTGAAGTTGACAAATTAATTTGGTTGTCAAGTAGGCCGACTTGATATGTGCTACTTCAAGTGAGACGTTGAGCCATTGTATGTGTATAATAGAAGTCGTATTGAGGTCATTTAAGCATCCAACAAGGTGCAATACATCTCTAAGCATGCTCTGAAATTTTGGTGAAGCAAGAGGAGAAAAGGACAACGTGGAGATGCCCTAGGAGCAGTGTGGAAGAGTTCAGATGGTTGTAGGCGACAACGTGAACATCTAGGGTAGTTTGGGTGTTGTTTGGTGCTGTTCTTGCAGGGCAGAAAGGTCGAGTTTGCTGGTTTCTAGGCCAGGGTCTTGAGGGCTGGAAACAAGTCTGTTTGGGGCTCTTTTGGAGGATTACGGATGGGTTGTGACAACGTTTTGAGGGCAACGTATTGCAACATAACTGCTGTGTGGTATGCCGCAGGTGATACCACAGCAGCAAGGCTTGCATGGGCTATTTGAAGGGCTGGTTTTAGCCCCTACCCTCAGCGTGGAGGAGTGTATCTCCCAGTCTAAACTACAAATTTTTAGAGAGTTGTTTGTGAATTGTTGGAGAAGTTTAGGGCTGTAGCAGTGTGCTCTAAGTGCCCTAACCAGAGCAGTCACGAACAAAAGTATGCAAGCAGATTTGGAGCAACGTTTGGAGGTGCGTTGGGTCAAGTTTTGACCAGGGTTTGGATCCGTTTTATAAGCAGCCTGTTGGATACATTTGTTGGAATTTCTAAGTCTAAATATTAGAAACCCTTCATGTACTATTCTGATTTATTTCTGCCTACTTGTTCTGATTATTTAACAAGTTATTTACCATGTAAATATTGAAAATAAATACAATTACACGCTCAACACATTACAGATCATCAACTGAAGGAAACAAAACAAGCACACAAGTGACACCGTTTTTTTTGGACCAATGTCCCCGGAAAAACACAATACGGGAACACTGGTGCAGCTATCTGAGGGTTTGTATCGTTAAGCAGTTTCAGAATACAATTTGGGTGCCAAAACCGGCTCACCCAACAGAGAATAATCTCGGCAGTAGTACCTCTCAGTCGAAGACAGATGTTCTAGCCGAAACCTCGGATAAACACTCCGATAGCTCCCAACTCCAATCTGCCACTCAAAAACCCCAAGGTCAGCCCTTTCTGGCCCAGCGTCTGCCCAATGTCACCCTAGCTCGCCCCGCGTCAGCCTCTGGAGGCACTGCGTTAGCCCTTAGAGCCTCTGCGTCACCCATGCTGGCTCTGTGAGGCACTGCGCAGTTCCTGGCTGCCTCTGCGTGAGCCTTGGCTGGCTCTGCGTGAACCTCTGGCTGGCTCTGCGTCCCTCTTTCCTGGCTTCTGCGCTGATCCTCTCGGTACCAGCTCTGCCTCTCTGCTTCTGTATTCACTGCCCCTCAGTTGCAACTTTGATCACTCTTTCGACTTCCTCAACAAACCCTGTCTCGGAAAATCGAAATCTTGATCAACTCGGTGTGTTCTCCAAGTGACCTCAAGCCTCCTCTTATACTTTTCTCGTTGACAATTCAACGGCTGAGATTAAGTCCCTAATCAATGACTAAGATTAACTCTGGCTTTATCCATGACTTTTGGACCCTTCTAACACAGTTTTATATTAATTCACATTAATATTTTATTTTCCCTAAGTTTAGACTTAGGAACTCCATTAAAAATATTAATTATTTTAATATCTCCAAATTGTTTAGAATCTGCCCAAACCATTTCTGGGTATTGGAGGTCTCATGTGCTTTAGCCTCTCCACCAATTTTCGTGGCTAGAGCACATCCGATGCTACCCCAAATCAACACTCCCTCTTAGTGAGGACTGTGCTCTAGTAATACTCCTCACTGAGCATCACCCTGATCATCTGGAATCGGTCCCTGTGTTGATGCTAGGCCTGCTGCCCAACATCCTCTGCACTGCTGCATCATGTACTGCTACCCATGGCCCTGCCACTGCTGCATCTGTACGACAACCCCTCTCATCATGCTGCATCGTGCTGCCCATAGCACTGCCACTGCTAACTGCAGCAATGCGACTCAGTTACTGAGAAGTAACTGATCTCCCAAATCTGACATCTCTGTCAGGCTAGAGACACCCTCGATGCTGAAACTCCCTCTGTTGCTGACAAGTGCCCCTTCTCTGACCTCTGCGCTACTGCAACAACTCCATGCATCTCGCACTGCTGCCTCATGCTGTCCTGGGAATCCTGCACTGTAGCTCCCTCTGTCGCTCCATCCACATCCGTCTCTACTGACATCCGCCAGCACTGCTACTCCTCTTCGGGGCTCCTGTAGCCAGGTATAATCCAAGAGGTTGGGTACCTCAAGGATCCTGCCCCTCATCGCCTGTAGTTCGTCTAGCTACAACTCGATGACTCTTCCGCTTGAGTGGCGTGTGAGCACTCGTGGCACAATCATCATCTGTCTCCACTTCCTTCTCCGTCCTTGCTGGCATAGCCTTGGTCTCGGAAGCCTCTCCCTTGCTCTTCTTCCTTGGACACTGGCTCGCATAGTGACCCAGTTCCCCAGAGTTGAAGCATTTGACCTTGGAGAGGTCCTTCTTCTTCCGTTTCTCCTGCTTCCCTCAGATGCTAGGGCAGCATCCTCCTCTTCCTCCTTCTTGATTCTGATCTCCTTGCCACTGTTTCCTGTCTTGCTTAGCCTTCTGATCTCTTCTTGGTGAAGAGTCGCCCACATTTCCTCCCAATTTGGAAGGGTCGCCCTGCTCAATATGCTTTGGACAAACACCTCCCGGTCATCTAAGACTGCGTTCAAGGCTATTCTCACCATCAATTCTTGATCCAGCGTGGCCCCTATGGAAGTCAATTGATCCCGGATCTCCTTCAATCGACTGAGGAAGGTGTCTATTTGCTCTCCTTTCTGCATCTGGTATGACCGCAACTGATTTTCAAGTAGCATCCTTCTCTAGGGCCTCCCACATCTCATTTGCCGTGTCCTTTTCGGCAATATGTGGTACTACATGGTCCTTGACCCTGTCAAGGATGATGCTCTTGGCCCTCGCCATTGTCTCCTCGTACTTGTCGTTCTCAGTTGGGTCAACTGGGATTGCTATCGTCCTTAAGGTGAAGTGCTTGACACGATTCTTGTCTAGAACAGACAAGATTCTGGCCTTCCAGACTACGAAGTTCGAGGCTCTGTCCAGTCTGTCCTAGTCTTTTACCCCATTCGCTGCCATCTCACTGCTCCTCTACTTCTCTCTTGAAGTTCTTGGTGTGACTCCCTCTGAGCCTTGATTTCCCTCTTGGAAACCCTTTTGCCAATGTCGAGATGCCCCCACTCCGATCGTTAGTGCAACTGCACCACTAATCCGGATTTCTTTGGTAGAAATCCTCGGTAGCAACTCCCTCCTCCTTGGTCTTGCCCTGTTAGGTACTGTTCTGACTATAGTACCCCACTAGCTTCACACTGCAACTTACCCACAACCTCCTAAGCTCCGGCAAACTGAAGGTTAGAGCTTCTAGGCTCTGCGCAATCCCGACACCAACAAAATTCGCACCTCCTGGCCACGGGCGTCAATCCTTCCTGACTGAGAAAGATGACCGGGCACTGCGTAGGTCGAGTCTGCTCCCCTCTGCCACTGTGTTGATCCTCTTCCTGGCTCAAACTTGATGACGCAGGCACTGCGTCACCCCTTCCTTGCTGCTTCTTTGCTAGGAACAACTTCTGTCACCCTGGACAATGGTTTTCTGTTGTTGTTGTTCTGCTCGGCTGATGTCCTCAGTTCTCCTGTGATCTGAAACCACACTCTGATACCATGTTGGAATTTCTAAGTCTAACTATTAGAAACCCTTCATGTACTTTTCTGATTTATTTCTGCCTACTTGTTCTGATTATTTAACAAGTTATTTACCATGTAAATACTAAAAATAAATACAAGTACATGCTCAACACATTACAGATCATCAACTGAAGGAAACAAAACAAGCTCACAAGTGACACTATTGTTTTTGGACCAATGTCCCCGGAAAAACCCAATACGGGAAAACCGGTGCAACTATCTGAGGGTTTGTATTATTAAGTAGTTTCATAATACAATCTGGGTGCCAAAACCGACTGACCCAACAGAGAATAATCTCGGCAGTAGTACCTCTCAGTCGAAGACAGATGTTTCGGCTGAAACCCTAGATAAACACTCCGACAGCTCCCAGCTCCAATCTGCCACTTAGAAACCCCAGCGTCAGCCTCTAGGGACTGTGTCAGCCCTTTTTGGCCCAGCGTCTGCCCAACGTCACCCTAGCTCGCCCTGCGTTAGCCTCTGGAGGCACTGCGTCAGCCCTTAGAGCCTCTGCGTCACCCATGCTGGCTCTCTAAGGCACTGCGCAGTTCTTGGCTGCCTCTGCGTGAACCTTGGTTGGTTCTGCGTGAACCTTTGGCTAGCTCTGTGTCCCTCTCTCCTGGCTTCTGCGCTGATCCTCTCGGTACTATCTCTGCCTCTCTGCTTCTGTATTCACTGCCCCTCAGCTGCAACTCTGATCACTCTTTCGACTTCCTCAGCAAACCCTGCCCCAGAAAATTGAAATCTTGATCAACTCGGTGTGTTCTCCAAGTGACCCTCAAGCCTCCTCTTATACTTTTCTCGTTGACAATTCAACAGCCGAGATTAAGTCCCTAATCAACGACTAAGATTAACTCTGGCTTGATCCATGACTTTTGGACCCTTCTAACACAGTTTTATATTAATTCACATTAATATTTTATTTTCCCTAAGTTTAGACTTAGGGACTCCATTAAAAATATTAATTATTTTAATATCTCCCAAACTGTTTAGAATTTGCCCAAACCATTTCTGGGTATTGGAGGTCTCTTGTGCTTTAGCCCCTCCACCAATTTTCGTGGCTAGAGCGCATCCGATGTGACAGTGTTTTGAGGGCAGTGTATTGCAACAGAACTATTGTGTGCAACAAGGCTTGCGTGGGCTATTTGAAGGGCTGGTTTTAGCCCCTACCCTCAGCGTGGAGGAGGAGTGTATCTCCCAGCCTAAACCGCAAATTTTTAGAGAGTTGTTTGTGAATTGTTGGAGAAGTTTAGGGCTGTAGTAGTGTGCTCTAAGTGCCCTAACTAGAGCAGTCACGAACAACAGTATGCAAGCATAGAATATGACTTTCCCTCGTCACTGTCGGATCTGCACCTAATATGACTTTCCCTCACTGTCGGATTTGGAGCCATTCATATGACATTCCGAGGTGAGGGAAAGTCATATTAGGTGCAGATCCGACAGTGACGAGATTTGGTGTCATAGAGCTGGTTGAACGACAGCGTGTTGGCTACCCAAAGTAGCCCTAGATGAACTATCTTGAAGGACGAAGAGAAGCTAAATGTTGGCTGAAGGACGGTGCCGAAGTGCAACACTTTGATGGACTAAAGTTGTTGTTAGCGTGGCAAATTGGAACTCGGGAATTGGCCAACCCAGAAAGCAGTTGATGAGCCTATGTTCATTGTAGCAGACGTGATTTGCAATAGTGATAGGAGGCATCCCTCTTGAAGTCTTGATGTATAGTGGCCTTGATGGACTAAGGCACTACTAGTGAGCAGTACGGGCGCGACGGACTAACATGATAAGATACGACATAGAAGTCCTGCATCCAAGTTTGTCATTGTACTTGTAATCATAGACTGTTGTATTTATCAGATTTGGATTAATATAACAGAGATTGGTGATTGTACATTATTGTACAATTTTGTTTAAAACTGTGTATATTGTGCATATGTGATTTACTGCTTTATATTTCCATTGTGCAAAGTAGTTTATGGTTGAGATTCTTGGTTTGGTAGCGTCAGTGATTTTAAGACTCTAACCTAGACCCAAGGTCATGGAAATTCAACACATAGCGCATCCAAGATACTCCAAAAGATCCAAGAGAAAAAGTGAAAATTTGCCTAAGAGGGCTGAAAATCCCAAGTGTTGATGATGAGTTCTCACAAATGAGACTCACTTCTATTTATATGAGTCTCTCTAAATCGAATTAGCCTAATGAGCCCCCAAAATTATAAAATAGTGTGCTAAAAACAAGTCTTGGTCACAAGCTGAAGAAGTAGCTATCACAAGTTATGAATTAGCCATCCATATGCAAGCCGAGTTGATGACATCATGATGATGTAGGGTCGTTGGAGGGCCACATTGAATACTCTTAAGTGCCATGATGAGAGAGACGAGGTTCCAATAAAGAGGAATTAGGGGATGACCCCTAATTTTCCATGCAAGTCATCACGTGGGGCCTGAAAGTGGGTTTGGGGCACAAATGCTGGTCTCATGGGTCTCCAGATGAAAGAAAAGCTCGTACAATGCTCCAAATAAGGGTTCCGATGATGGTGCCATCCCTCCCAAGTTTCAAGGTGAGACAAATCTCCTCTGGGCCTTGGATTAACTGCCATGATCATGCTAAGGTGACTGGGGCACACTAGTCCAAGTGCATCATCTTGCGAATAATGTGGGGCAATGAACAAACTGTTGAAGGTGCTGAGGGTGCCCATGGCATGAAATGATGCTCTAACACATGATGGAGCGCCATGGGCCTCAGCGCATCCCCTAGGGGTGTTAATATGATCCTCTAGTGGGGTTGGGCCCCAGTTAAATTGCCCAACCCATGATGAAACCACCTGCCAATTACATATAAGATACAATGCACTTCCTCACGATCAAGTACATTAATTCATTAGTGCATCTAAGTGAACCAAATTTGTTAATCGAGGGCATGTTGAGACTTCATAGTGGGTTTCCCTTCCAAATTTGGGGCTTTACGCTTGTAATAGTGTTACCTCCCTAGGTAGGAGTGGCTAATAAACAACCCTATTAGGTGTTCCCAACCCCTAGGGGGAAATACAGGTCCAAGGTACATCCTTCAATTGATAGGGGTCATGTGAATAATGATGAGAAGGATAGGGACACAAGGTTTTCAAAGCCAAATGCCATGTGTTCCAGGATGGTAATGATGAGGGGTGTCCACATATTTAGGTGCATGTTGAATTGTGTAGCTTGGGAGGTACTCCATAAGCATAATGAGATGGGTTTGTGGGCAAAGAACCCAAGTGAAGGGGTTTTAGACCCATGATGGGTTTTAAAATCTAAAGAAGAAATTTAAGAGTAAAAATTAATTCCTAAGTCTAGAAGGATCAAAACCCCTAAGTTCTAGAGGGTTCATAAGAGGCTTAAGGAAGGCTATTTAAAGAGGCCTAAGGCAGGCTACAGATATCAAGGGAGAGGAGCTCACTTTGTTGAGTTGGGATGCTAGAGATGTAGCTTCAAGGGAGGTCGAGCTTGTAGGCCAAGGAGGGTTGCAAGGGAGGCCGAGTTATGTTCCATCCTAGTGCAATGAAGGAAGCGAGGAGCCTCAAGAAGAGACGTAGCAAGGAGGATGGTTTATCTCTTAGAAAGATCGTTCTTATGGAGGCATTCTTCAAGCCCTAACAACTGTGTATTCTCTGAAATTCGTTGAATCGAGGGAAGGGCCGTAGGGCAAGTCTTTTGCATAAAAAGAACGTCGAAAAGGTCTAGTTATCTTGCAAGAAGAGGGCTATTGTTTGATTAATCTCGTCGTTGGGAAGTAGAGGAGTTGTAAGGCCCAGACCTCTATCCAGATTGCAGGATGAAGGACACAAACCCCAATGAGCATTATAGAAGGTCTTAAGGCCTGGAATGTGTGCGACCAAGAGGTTTGAGTGTCCTCAAATCTAAGGAGGATGGCCTACGAGGGCTAGTATGATGAGAATTAGGTCTAAAAGTGAGGCCACAAATTGTCCAGTGTTGCTTGTGTGTTGGCCGAGGGTTTTGGAGTTGTGTGGAGTTGCTAGAAGAGCGCTGGCTGTGGAGAAGATTGCTAAGTGGATGGAGGGGTTGTACAGGTGTAGATTGTTGCCCTAGTAGGGCTGCTTCCTATGCAGAACGAAACCCTAAGAACATTTCAAGATCTCAGAGAAATGACAACCTAGTTCAGTGGGAAGCAAGGAGGTCGAAAAGGCCTAGTTACCTTGCAAGAAGAGGGCTATTGTCCGATTAATCTTGTCGTTGGGAAGTAGAGGAGTTGTAAGTCCCAAATATCTATCCAGATTGCAGGATGAAGCCCATAAGCCCCAATGAGCATTTTAGAAGGTCTTAAGGCCTAGAATGTGTGCGGCTAGGAGGGTTTAGTGTCCTTAGATCTCAGTGTAGCAGGGAGGATGGCCTACGAGGGCTAGTATAATGAGAATTAGGTCTAAAAGTGACGCCACAGATTGTCCAGTGTTGCTTGTGGGTTGGTCGGGGGTTTTAGAGCTGTGTGGAGCTGCTAGAATGTGGTGTTCCTTTTTCTGGTGTTCCTTATGGCATGGTTATGATGGACTTCCAGGGTTGGAGGCAGACAGGTCACAGGTGCAGGTTTACTTCATCAGCGGGCCTAGGGGCTTTTGGAGATGTTTTATGGGGTCTGGAGGAGTTCACTTGCCATCCTCCATCATCAGGATTGATTTTGCACAACTCGCTCCTCGTTCCATTGCATTCTGATAATTCTCGTAAAACAAGGTTATTATTGTGCATAACTCATTTAATTACGCTTAAGGTGGCTTTCTGAGAGGAATACTTGACAAAACACCTTAGTGTAATAGCTCGTTGGAACCAGAACGAGAAGATCTACAGGATGGGATGGTTAGCAGGGATTTTCAGTGGCCTGAGGAGGCGTGATGGCCAATTTACCCTTTTCCCACATTAAAAAGAATATTTTAATTGAAACAAAAGAGGGAAATGAGCTCAATGATTAAAATAATAATAAAATAGGAGGTTCTAGAGGGGTCCATCAGATTTATAAAAAGGAGGAGGAGGCCATTGGAAGGACATCTTGGATTTGATATTTCTTCTTGTATGAGAGGTTGAGAACCCAGTTCTCTACTTCATTGGTAGCCCCAGGACGGAAACCCTCGGGTGATTCAGTGAGATTGGGCGAGCACCCATCTCCCCTTGGTGAATTCATCCAGAATTCACAGGAGAGCTTAGCAGTGACATTTCAGTTCAGTTTTGGAGGGCTAGCACAACATTGGAGCAGATTCTTGAGGCCAATTTTCCATCTTAGTTGTTTTGTTGTATCAGCATGTAAACCCCAGTTTCTTATTATAATAAAAGTTGAGATTATTTATGCTCATTGTATGATTGAATTGCATGCATTCTATTTGTTATATTTTACATGGCATTGAGTGTTTTAAAAACCGACTGGTTTGAACCGGTAACTGGTTAAACAGGTCGGTTCACTAGCCCACTGGATCAAACCGGCAGAAAAAACCGGTTTGATCCCTCCCTACGCCAAAAAATTAGAAAAACCGGTCTTAACCGGCCGGTTCCATCATAAACTAGCCGGTTTATTGCCAGGGCAACCATAAACCCCACATAATGCATTTTTTTGAGTTATGAAGCTGTTTTGAGGGAAATTTGGGGTTGTTTTCCTCCAAATATAGTCCCTCCAAGAAAAACATGCCTACCCTCTCATTTTCTTGACACATCTCAATCCTAGCAATGTTGGCAATTAATGGTAATGTTTAAGAATTAAAGTAAAAGTGACATTTCCTTTAATTCTCATTTTCATTCTTTTACTTAAATTTTTAACATTACCATGAAATGACTCAGGATGTTTGAGAGTGGTTTCAACCTCATTGGATTTCATATGGAGAAACTAGAATTTTAGATTTCACTCAAAATTCAGCAGACTTAATGGTTTTTAGGATTTCATAGTTTGGGGGTTTGCAATGTTTCCATTTGATTCTATCATGCGTGAGGGTATGGGATTGACATTTGATCAAGAGCATGAAGCCCTTTAAGAACCTTGATGTTGGTGGCATTGATTGTTGAACTTTGTTAATGTTGGTGGTATTGATTGTTGAACTCCTCTACCATGTCCTTAACAAGAATGCACTCTTCACTCAAAGGAAAACAATTGGTTAGGCATGCTAATCTTTTTCTACCACATTATAAGGTTGAGGAGATGAACCCTTCACTCAAACCAAAATCATTGGTTAGGCATGTTAAACCTTTTCAATTTCTATCATGTTATAAGGTTGAGCAATCCAAGTCTAAAGACTTTGAGCTAGATGATGTTTATGTATCTCTTGTTGATGATGTTTATGTATTTCAAGTAGCGTTGAATCAATGATGAGTTTCATGAGTGACCATGTTGATCAATGATTTGTAGTTTTGATGTCTATTTTTGCTACTACTACTAAAGTTGTAGAGGAGTTTTAGGAGTCCTCAAACTCTAAGCCATATTATTTATGTAGCTCATGTTGATGATCTCTTGTCTAGTAGTGGTGATGAGTTTGATCATGATGAGGAGTGATCATGTTGTTGATCACTGATATGTAGACTTGTAGTAGGTTAGTGACCCCATAGCTTAGAGCATTGTTTTTGGACTCTAGAGGCCATTTAGAGCCTCATTGATTATGTATTTTGTTGCAGATATGTATTGCACTTGATACCATTTTGATATATTCACCTTTACATGGTATATAGATGAGCAAACATTGCATATTTTGTTTCTATTGGCTTGGAATCATGGTTTTAAATCTTAAAAATATTATTTTTCATTAAAAATTAATTATTTAATGTATTTTTTAAAAACCGGTTTGTTTAGACTTGACTAGTCCCGGTTCGAAACCCTTTTCATTAGGTGGACCGGCCCGGTCACTGGTTCCGGTTTTTAAAACATTGCATGGCAATCATCTGTTAAGTGAATGGTAAAGTTTATGGAGTAATTCTGGATGGGTTAAATTTATGCAAAGTTAGATTTCGACAAAAATATTCCTTTTGGGATATTACATAGAAGAGGGCTGGCTGTGGAGAAGATTGCTAAGTGGATGGAGGGTTTGAACAAGTGTAGATTGATGCCCTAGTAGGGCTGCTTCCTGTGCAGAACGAAACCCTAAGAATAGTTCAAGATCTCAGAGAAATGACGACCTAGTTCAGTGGGAATGAAGAGGGTTGAGACCCTAGGAAGAGAGGTAGATTGACTCTCTGTTTTGGGTAGAAACTTAAGAAGGTAGGAAAACGAAGAGAGTTTGCACAATATAGGAAGATGAGGTCTGTTTCATGGTGGAACAACAGTAAGGTTGAAGCTCTAGATGAGGGCAGTTTTGTGAGTCCAGAATCCAGATTGGACAAGTATATGGCAACCCTAGTTCACTGGTTTAGTGTATCAAATCAAAGAAAAAAGGGCAGATTTAAAGAGCCCTAGATTTGGGAAATTTATGGAACAAATTGTAGAAAGAGGGTAGTGTTCTTTATAGCCCTAATTCAGTCAAAGAGATGACTATAAGAGGGTAGACCTGAAAGTGTGAACAGTGCAGGAACAACAATGCAGGAACAGGAGTCAAGATTCAAGAAAATTTGTTGGCAGTCCAAGTACAATGAGGAGGGTTGTTAGGTGGTTGTTGCATTGTGCCCTAAGTGCAGTACTTATAAAGGAGCATAAGTCTGTTAGAACTGGCTGAGGTATTGAGTTCAAGGGTTTGTTCTTTGAAGGGCTAAAGGGCAATTGAGAGAGCAGTTGATAAGCCCTAGTTCACTATTGGAGAAGGACATCTTTAGTGAGAGTCGGCAACCTCCATGCCTTAGATTTGTCATACTGGAGCAACAAGAATGGCATAAGTGGGCAGATCAAGAGATGTTCACAAACGGAGTTGTGAACCGCTAATCGAAGACCCTATGTGCAGGTGACCTTGAAGGACAAAGGAGCAACTAGAGGGAAGATTGACTTGGCTGATGTTCAGTGACCTAAAGGAGCTATGATCACTGATAGAGGCAAATCAAGGCACTGCAGATGGGAAGGCAAGCGGACCCGCCAGATGTGTTCAGGGTACGTCAATTGAAAGCGCTGTGTGTGGCCACCATCAACAAGTAGGTCAAGTGTTGTCTTGTTTAGGGTAGATTGGTTGTCAAAGGACTGAAACCAAGCCTTGTTTGTATTTCTTGTATTAGTGTGATTGTAACGGGCCATGATCCCTGGTATGAGAGCCCTAAATTGTTGTATTATAGTTTGTAATGTAACAAAGAAGGGTTTGAAAAATTGTCTCGTGCGCCAGTTGATTCAATGATGTGTGTAGATTCCGCTGTGCAAAGTAGGATGGTTATGGCATTTGAGTATGTTTGTGTCCAAGACTTTAAGACCAAACCCAAATTCTCTAGTGCCGTGGAAATTCAACATGGTATCAGAGCTACTTTGAAGGGCCAGTGGATCAGAGTGTGCACATTGAAGCGTGTGAGCCAATGTAGATCGTGTAGACTCAAAGGGAGTCTAGCTTCAGAGGGAGCAACCATATGGAAGTTCGAGATCTTCAGGTTCTGATGAGGCAGAGACACTACAAAGACAATGATCCATTCTTCATGGTATGTTGTAGAGATGGATGCCAGATGGGCTAGTGTCTCCTGTGATGTTGGATACTTCAGTGGAAGTACCTCCCTCGATATGAGTGAGTGTTGAATTGTGTAGCTTTGGAGGTACTCCACAAGCCTAATGAGATGGCTTTGTATGCGTTTGTTCACAAAAAGGGGTTTGTGGGCAAAGAACCCAAGCGAAGGGGTTTTAGACCCATGATGGGGTTTAAAATCTAAAGAAGAAAATTGAAAGGAAAAATTAATTCCTATGCTTGGAAGGATCAAAACCCATAAGTTCTAAAGGGTTCCTAAGAGGCTTAAGGAAGGCTATTTAAAGAGGCCTAAGGCTAGGCTAGAGATATCAAGGGAGAGGAGCTCACTTGGTCGAGTTGTATTGCTAGAGATGTAGCTCCAAGGGAGGCCAAGCTTGTAGGCCAAGGAGGGCTACGAGGGAGGCTGGGTTTTGTTCCATCCTAGTGCAATGAAGGCAGTGAGGAGCCTTAAGAAGAGACACAACAAGGAGGAGGGTTTTTTGTCCTATAAATCTCATTCTTATGGAGGCATTCTTCAAGTCCTAACAACCGTGTATTCTCTGAAATTCGCTGAATTGAGGGAAGGGTCACATGCCAAGTCTTGTACATAAAAAGGGGGTCGAAAAGGCTTAGTTACCTTGCAAGAAGAGGGCGTTGTATGATGCATCTTGTCATTGGGAAGTAGAGGGTCCATAAGGCTTAAATCTTTGTCCAAATTGTAGGATGAAGGCCGCAAGCCCCAATGAGCATTGTAGAAGGTCTTAAGGTCTAAAATGTGTGCAACCATGAGGGTTGAGTGTCCTCAGATCTCAGCGCAGTAGGGAGTATGGCGTACGAGGGCTAGTATGATGAGAATCAGGTCTAAAAGTGAGGCCATAAATTGTCCAGTGTTGTTGGTGTGTTGGCTGAGGGTTTTAGAGTTGTGTGGAGCTGTTAGAAGAGGGTTGGCCGTGGAGAAGTTTGCTAAGTGGATGGAAGGTTTGAACATGTGTAGATTGATGCCGTAGTAGGGCTGCTTTCTATGTAGAACAAAACCCTAAGAACAATCCAATATCTTAGAGAAATGGTAGCCTAGTTCAGTGGGAATGAAGAGGGTTGAGACCCTATGAATAGAGAGGTAGATTGACTCTCTGTTTTGGGTAGAAACTTGTGAAGGTAGGACAACAAGGGTTTATGCAGTATAATGAGATGAGGTATGTTTCATTGTGGAACAACGATAAGGTTGAGGCACTAGATGAGGGAAGTTTTGTGAGTCCAGATTGGACAAGTATATGACAACCCTAGCTCACTGGTTTAGTGTATCAAATTAGAGAAAAGAGGGTAGATCTAAAGAGCCCTAGATCTAGGCAATTTGAGGAACAACTTGCAGAAAGAAGGCAAGGTTCTTTGTAGCCCATTGTAAGAGGGCAATCCTGAAAGTGTGAGCAGTGCAAGAACAAGAGTTGAGATTTGGGAGAATTTGTTGGCAGTCCAAGTACAATGAGGAGGGCTATTAGGTGGCTGCTACATTGTGCCCTAAGTGCAGTACTTATAAAGGAACATAAGTTTGCTAGAAGTGGCAGAGGTATTGAGCTCAAGGGTTTGTCCTTTGAAGGGTCAAAGGGCAACCAAGAGAGTAGTTGATGAACCCTAGTTCACTGTTGGAGAAGGACATCTTCAGTGAGAGTGGGAAACCTCGATGCCCTAGACTTGTCATATAGGAGCAACAAGAATGACAAAAGTGGGCAAACCAAGAGCTGTTCACAAATGAAGTTGTGAACAACTAATCGAAGACACTATGTGCAGGTGACCTTGAAGGACAAAGGAGCGGCGAGAGGGCAGATTGACTTGGTCATAGTTCAATGACCTAAAGGAGTTGTGATCACTAATGGAGGCAGATTGAGGAGTTGTAGATGGGAAGGCAAGAGGACCCGCTAGGTGTGTTTAGGGCACATGGACTGAAAGGGCTGTGTGTGGCCACCATCAACAAGTAGGTCAAGTGTTGTCTTGTTCAGGGTAGATTGGTTGTCAAAGGACTGACACCAAGCCCTAGTTGTATTCCTTGTATTAGTGTGATTGTAATGGGCCATGATCCCTAGTACGGGAGCCCTATACTGTTGTATTATAGTTTGTAATATAACAAGTAAGGGTTTGAAAAAGTTAAAAATTGTCATGTGCGCTAATTGATCCACTAATGTGTGTAGATTCCACTGTGCAAAGTAGGATGGTTGTGGCATTTTAGTATGTTTGTGTCAGAGACTTTAAGACCAAACCCAAATTCTCTAGTGCTGTGGAAATTCAACAATGCATAGATGTAGGAGGGAGCAATCGTGGATACATGAGTTACCTCGGCCTTTGTTTTTCCACCCTTCTTCATTTTCCTTTGCTTTTTCTTGATTTTTCTTTGTATTACTACTTGGGGCTCCAGGAGATGAGAACATGCTGTGTATGATATAAGTGGTTGTTACCCCCTTAAGGTTGGGTAGTTCATTGCCCACCAAGGGTTAGGATGTGCATGGGTTCCTTAATAATGTGGGGGCAATCATGGGGCCTAGTAACCAAGGTGATGGCCATAATGATAAGAGGTAGAGCTCATGTTTAGCTTTTGCTCACGTGCTATTTAAATGTTCTGACCATCCTTTGCATTTTATAATATTCTTTTCTTTTATTTCTTGCTTGTGGCCATGATATGCTTTTAACGTTCTATTAGATGCATCAACCTCCAAGGTAACATTTCTAGGCGTCGGATATGTGGACAAGGGGAGGGGGCGTACCAATGCCATGTGGATCTAGAGAGGGGAGATGATGAAATAGGTCTTGTAATGTGCGGAGGGGAGTGAAAAATGTGAAACGGGAAAACAGGGCCGCACTACCAAAATCGAGGTTTACCGAGTAGTGCTCTTCTTGAAGCTATAAGCTAACAGGGGAGATCCCACAGGACTAGGATTGAGGATTAACCCCCCTATTTAGGGTGAGGGAACAAAACTATAGTCAAAACCCTTTCTTCTTCCAAGTCACTCAATAATCCATGCCTAATATGCCCAAGGAAAATCAAGCATAAGCACTCGATTGCACAATGAAAAACATACCTTTAGGATTGGATTGCCCACCTTCAAACATATGCTCTTCAACCGACAACCCCTGACAGCCACCAGTGTAGCTGATATATTGTGCCATTTGATCTCCGCTCCCTGAGCCAAACATATGTCCCTCATACATATATCTATATAACTAGGGGTCTTCATCAAATAACATGAAGAAAGGGCCCTTCTTTGAGTTGGATGAAATAAAATCATCCAAATTAGGTGAAAAGTGTTCAAAATTTGGTTCCTCTTCATCCTTGGATTCAACAACATGGCACTAAGATGCCACAACCTCCTTACATTCCTTTTCTAGGATGTTTTCTTCAATAGTATCACTTCCAGGATGTTGCACATCCTCCCTATTTCTGCCACAAAGCTATTCCTTTTGGATAGTAGAGACATCATCATGCAACTCATCTTCTTCAAAAGGTATAATAAGGGTTTCTTCTCCTTGATCTAGAATATCATCGCCATTATTTTCAATAGGAGCCCAAAAATTTTGCTACAACGATGCTTCATCTTCATCATTAGCACTAGCTGCATCCAGATTTTCTTCAAAGGGGCTAAGAATGCCACTCTTCCACAAGGTTGAATTAAAGGCATTTGTATGTCCATGAAACCTTGGAGCAATCTTCCAACCAATTCAATGGATATAGGTACAAATATCCAAGGATATCCTCAACATCTTGAGCTTTGTACCTTTCATGCGAATCCCATGGAGCCATCGTAACCAAATTGAGTCAAAACTGAAAATAAATGCAACTTCTTACCTTTTCACAATGGAGTTGCCAAGGTGAGCTGTTAATAACCTTAGAATGGTGCTTGTCTCACCTCAAACGCATTGAGCCTTCAAATCTATAAAGAATTAGGAATTTGTTCTTCCAATGGAGTTGCCTGGATGGAAAAATCTGCAAGTTTGAACTTCATCTAATGTCTTCTTCTAGGAAATGAACATTATCCCCAACAATAATGTCAAAAAATGTTACAACAAAACCTTGTACATTTTGAGATAAAGTCCAAAATCTCAAGTGCAAGACCCACTACACCTTAGAAGGGGCCATTGTCACCTGGACAACCCTCTTCTCACTTTTGGCCAGCTGTCCTCCAACTCAAGGGGGACTCTCCATGGTAGATCTTAGGGATCAAATGGCCTACACAAGCCAAGTCAAGAGCCCTTAAGGCTTCTACTTTCAACTCCATCAACCAACAAATATATCATTCAAGGTTTAGGGCGGATAAGATTGCTAGGGATTTAGGGTAACTTCTAGATTTGAGTTCAAATGGAAAATTCATCCCCAAACACACAACCCAAGAATCACAAGGAGAGTAAAACCCTAACAAAATCTTTTAGCGGATTTCTTTTTGGGGGTATATTGAGTCAAGAAGCAAGACAATTGGAGAGAAATGGAGATGGATGCAGGTATAAAAAACCAAGGTAGACAATCCCGTGTCCCTTAGACCTTCAACCCTAGTGTCCTTCAATTTTTTGAAATGGGATAAGGGAGTTGTTATGAACAAAGTTCATATACACGGTAGAATACCCAGAAGATCTAAAATATATAAATATCCATGATAGGACAAATATATTTATATAAGAATGTATAGACGATATGAGATGGTTGTTACAAATAATTGTCCGCTTATATACCTAGGCAGGGGCACCTTCATGAATAGTCATGTCCTTAGAGATATACCTCTTCACTAATTAATTATTATTTATTTATATTATTTTTTTGTATATTTTATTCATAACATTGCCTTCCCCTTTAGAAAAGTTTTGTCCTCAAAGCTTATTAATGAGAAAGCTTGATATCTTTTTCTATATCGTAATGTCTCTATGTCTTTTCAACTAGTGGAACTATCATCTTTGATGATACAAGACGATCTGAAATTTTGAGTGGTAAAAAATTGTCGTATTGTGAAACTATCTAACCACCCAAAATTAATCTTTTGTGGAATCTTGCTATTACGGAAAACTTGAAATGAATTGTTATCATAAGACTGAATCACAATGACATTGACATTATTTGGAACATAAGTCACTTGTCTCTGGTCTGAGTGATATGGATTTGTAGACTGTCTGAGATATCTACTTTTATGATTTGGGTGTAGATAAGGAGTTCTTATGATTTGATTTCCACTTATCTTGTTTGTGTCATTTTTTGGTTTACTTGAAGTATCTAATTTCCTTCATGTACTGAAGTCGGCTTGGTTAAACGTTGGATCTTCACTTGAAATTTCCTTCGTTTGAACAACGACATCTGAATATGTTTACTTCAAATGGTTTGTCATCTTCTTGAGTTGTGATATTGACTGGATTAGTATTTGTTCCTTTATCTTCAACTTGGATTGTTACTGTTAGTGTTAGTCTTGTTCGCCTGTCACCAGTGATCAAATATGCTTTTACCAAGTTTGTTAGGAGTCTCAAAGTCAAATTTTACCATGTCACTAGGTTTACAGAGTAAAATTTGGTCACTGGTTAGTTGGTCTAGGAATGATTTTATACTTTTGGAAAAGTCACACACGCTGGTCACCTACCTCATTTAGATGAAGGTGTCTTAATAAAAAGAAGGTTTTCATTATATCAGTGATCATCATCATCATTCCATTCGGTTTCAGGTTTTCGTTAGGTCATTAGGGTTTCAAGGTCCATCATCATCATGTGTAAATCCAACATTAAATAAAGCATGACAAGCAGCTCTTTGACATTAACTTGATGAACTTTCACAAGTTCTTTATAATTTTAGTTTCAAAGGCTCCAAGAGAAGAAGTTTCAATGTTCAAAAAGTGAAAATGCAGCTCAGGTTTCAACTCTCCAAGGTGACATAGTGTTAAAGGTGAAAAATCAGTTTTTGTAAAAGGTTTGTGGGGCCCATTTCTTTTCAAAAGGAAAACTAACTTGCCTATATAAACTCAAAAAGCCCTAAACTCACTTTTTTTGCCTTTTATTCCCCTTTGTGCATCAAGCTCTCTCTTCCATTGGCGAGAAAAACTCGGTTTTTTGGGCGAAATTAGCAAAAAATTCAAGGCACTGCGCTTCCAGAGACTGCGTTGCGCTTCCAGACACTGCATTGTGCTTGTGCCAGAGCAGCTCAAAACCGTCCAGAACTCACCCAAATTGAAATTTCAAGCTTGCAAATTGTTTTCTTGCTAACCTAAACTCCTCTACAAGTAAGTACATCACCTCACTTACCTTTTTATTTAGCAAGATGGATTCAAGCTTAAGATTTCTTCATTTAGGGTTTTTAGTGAATTTTTCATGAAATGAGCTAGGGTTGATGATGGCTAGTCTAGTTTTCATATGATAAACATGTAAAACTATCATTCTACACCTCTACACATGTTTAAAATACATTATGAACCATTGAACCAACTACAAATCACCAAATTACTTCACCAAAAATGAAACCCTAGCTCATTCCTAAGGAATTTGGACAGTTTTCCTAGAAACTCTGTTTTTCATTTTTCACAAACACTCCTTTTCTTCATTTCACTTCATTTCATTTTCATAAGTTGCTCACAGTTCATATCCACCTTCTAGAATTTCCCTTGCCATTTTTCCATTCCACCTACCCATCATTTCATTTTTCACTCGTCCCTCACTGTTTTTTCTCATTTTCCTGTTGCTAGGGTTTCTGTCATCATGGAAGGGGATTCTTCACCAGAAAGGAAGAAACACCATAAGGGAGGTAGAATTCTCAGATATGAACCAACCAACTGCAATGCGATCAATACATCACCCTTTATCAAACAATGCTTTGAAGATGTGAATTGTTTAGATTTTTGCAAAAGGGTGTGTGAAGTAGGTTTCCATGAATAGTTGACAGATTGGGTTGCTACTCATTTGAAAGGAGAAAGTGCCATTATTGCTGGTGTTGAGTTCACATTTTCAGTGGCTTCTATTTCACTTGCTACAGGGATACCAGATCATGGAGAATACTGGTTTAAGGGCATGAACTTAGATCTTGTGCATTACAGGTCCTTCTTGAAAACACCATACAGGGAAACCCATACACATATCATACCTTTTAGGTACCTGTTGGAGAAGTATGCTCCATTGATGAAAGTTGTCATGAAATTTTTCACATGTGAAGGAAGGTTTTCTAGACTATATGCCTATCACATCTGGCTTCTAATGCACTTTACAACTCAGAAACCTCTCAACATGTTTAACTATCTATGTAGGAGCCTTTCCAAGATGTCAGAGAAGGTATAGGTGAAGAACAAAGAACACTATCTTAGTCTCTTTCATCATAGTCTGATCAAGACTGTAGTGCTCCATCAACTTGCAGAGAAGAACATGACATGGGATTCTTTCTTGGAGACAACTTTGAAATGGCATGAATCCAATGTTTCAGTTCAGCAGTCAAGCATGCCAACACAACAAATGGAGGTTGGGTCCTCAAGCAAATTAGGGGAGATTCCTAGACCTGAGGTGACTAGGATGTACAAAAGAGGAAAAAGGCTTGTGTTTATTTCTCATGGTGAGAAAGGGGCCAAGCCTTCTACATCAGCAAAACAGGGGTCACCAATGCATGATAAAGATTTGGTTGAGCATGAGTTTGAGTTAGTAGAATTAGAAGCAGAAAATGAACCCTCAAGCATGCAGTAGATTATCAAAGACAAAGACTCTCAGATCAAAGAATTCATGGGCAACATGGCAAGGGCAAGGTTTGTCATCTCATTCCTAGAACAAGAAAACAGTCAACTAAAGGCAAAACAACTTATCATGGAAAAGGAGCAAGCTAAACTATTGCAGCAAGCAGGCAAGGGCAAAGCAGCCTTGGAGATCAATGAGCCTGAAGGAACTAAAGGACAAGGTAAGAAAAAGAGGCCAAGAACCAAAGGGCTTAAGAAGGCATTGAAAGAGGAGAAAAAACACATCTTGCTGGATGAGGAACTAGAGTTAGAAGACATAATTTCCTTAGAGATCAATGAAGATAGGGAGTATTGTTTAGACAAGGGAAATGACCACTTGGAGAAGCTTCTAGACAAGGCCAATAGAGACAATCAGCTACTAAGGCACATGGCACATCACTAGCAGACAAAGAATATGATTTGCAATATCAAGGTCAAACAACTGCAAAACAAGCTCAAAGAAATCCTAAAGGACCAAAATGAGAAGGGTAACTTAGAGATGCTTGTTGAAGCATCCATGAGGGCTTAACATACTTCATTTTACAGCTCATGACCAATTTTGAAGGAATTTTGAATTTTTTTGGTTTTGGCCAGTGACGGAGGCTTTGTACTTTTTCCTCAGACACTCAAATTACAAATGGCTTGCATGTTTGGAAAAGAAGCAAGCTAAACTATTGCAGCAAGCAGCCTGAAGGAATTCATAAATTTGGCCAGTCACAGAGGCGTTGCGCTTTTCCCTCAGACACTCAAACTACAAATGGCTTGCATGTTTGGAAAGCCCTTGGCATCCTCTCAAAACCCATTTCTTCAGATTTTCCAGAGAGGGCCCAAATTTTAAGAAAAAGGGGAAAATGTGGTCAAAAATCACCTTTTTGGACCTCTTTTTGACAGGCGCTGCTCTTTTGGCGTGACCTTGGGAGATTGGATTTTTGAAGGCCTTCCCATGGATCATTTTCAAAAATTCAAGGTGTTCTGGAAACTAGACTTAGAAAGCTAGTTGACCGTTTTCTCAGATCTTCATTTGGACCTCAGGAAGGGACTTCAAAGTGGGCTCAAAGTCGGCGATGCGCTTCTACAATTTCTTGTGTTTTTCATTTAAAATTTCACTATGTAAATTTCCTAGTTTTCAGTTTGACTTGGTCAAAGTCAAAACCTTTGATGTAATTGAACTTGGTTCGAGGTTAGATGATGTAAGCATGAATAAATGGGCATGATAGGTTGTTTTTGATGTTTAATAGGCCTCATTAAGGAAGCAAAATCCAAAACAAAGTCTACAAGAAGTGTTTGTGTTTAACCTTCTCACTCTCCCCTGTTGGTTGAGAGAATCTTGGAATCAGTTCCACCATCTAGGAATTCGACTCCTGAAGGTGGGGAAGTGGTCTAATTGAGTCTATATGTATCATTTCTCTTTCAGAGAGAAGTGTTGGACTTTGTGGAGTAGGGTTGTACACTTATGTTTTCTTTTGCTAATACAGGAGTAGTTGCAACTATATTTCAGGAACTCTAGTTCAGTGAGTCTATGGTGTTTGTTTCTTCTTTCTATCAGTTTTAATGGATAAATCATCACTCTTTACATGCTTTATGTTCTTCCTATGAGTTTCTTTGCAGTTATATAAACAAGAATCTTGAAATTAAGCTCTGTTTATGTGAAATTCATAGTTGTGTTTCCCTTCTTCTAAAGCTAATGAATTCATGTCTTTACATGCTCATTAGTCTCTTCAAAACTCTCTAATCTATACTACCCTGACAAACACTTCAATTGCACCATAACACACTGATATCTAGCTCCTATTTATGTTTGTATCTGCATACTTGAAGTCTAGACCTAATTACTTGTTCTAAACCCTAGTCCAGCAAACCTAAAAAACCTAAATACACAAAAACTCAAAACAAACTTATATATCTAGCCTAAAACCTGTCTCTTTGCATATATTCATTGACAAATCCTTTGAGAGATCCCTCTCTGGCTCACTAGGGTTAGCTACTGAGCTGAAAGTGGTTCGAGGTTACCTCTTTTGATCTCCTCCTCAGCCTAGCAAATTGTAAGGGATAATAGTTATCCGTATGTTTTCCACTTGTTAGATATATCAATTAGAACTAGAAGGACCTTTAAAGATTCCAAAGCACAATACAAGTAAATTTAGGTGAGATTGCTAACAGTGATCTTAAAAGATAATAAGTATTAAATTTCCCAAATACCAGTGTTAACAATTTGTTTCCAACCTTACTTATGATGCAAACAATTCCCTTCACAATGAACTAAAAGCAATTATATTTCAGAGATATTGTTTAGAACAACAGTAGGATATTAAATGCCAAACCAATGCCACATATGTTAAACAAATCAACTATCCCTTAGAAAATATCAAAATGAAAATGTGAATCACTGTAATTCTGCTTTGTGAGCTGGTAAATGACCATGAGATTAATATGTTTCAGAGAATGAACCACTTGGAATTTCTTGAGATCATAGAAAGCAACATTGAAAGAAATTTAACAATAATCCTATGACAACAATCATTTAACAAAGGTAAAAGACAGACCTAGAAATCCTCTTCTTACTTTTGATGATAGTCAGCAAATAAATGAGTGCCTTTTCGATATAATGGATCCTTTCCTTTGTTGAGAAGCTTACTAACAGATGATGAATTTCTTACCACTGCATATGAATGCTTTGGATAGCTATGGGTTAGAGGAGCCTGCCCAAAAAATTCTCCAATGGCTAGATCACCTGTAGATACTAAATTTAATCCAAAATACCTCTGCAAACCATAAAACTTTGACTGCCCACAGTAGGGTTAAAATGGCTAAGGAGCAAAGTAAATGAGGAAGCCAAGGCCTTGAAGGTAGAGAGCATAAGGCTAAGAAAGGGCTGAGCAGAGGGAGCAAAGGGCTACTGGAAGAGAGGGTTGCTGGATGGGAGAAAAGCCTAGGTAAGGGTTGCACAAAGTCAAAGGTAGTAGCAGGCAGAAGGTGGAAGGGACAACGACAAGGAGATGGAGGAAGAAGAAAGACAGGGGATGCGACAAAGGGAAGGAAACCTGCTACAGGTAGCGGAGAAGAGGAGGTAGGACTACGTGGAAGGATAAGGCCTGAGGCTGTGAGGAAAGGGGTGTCGTAGGCAGGGAGGAAGGTTCGAAGGCTTGTGGCAGGGCTGCGACAGAGGGAGGAAGGATATGCCACAGGGAGAGAAGGAGGTTTTGAGGGGCTGTAGGTAGGGAAAAGGAGCTGCAGGCAAGGAAAGAGGAACCCACAGGTAGGGAGAGAGTAATGGAGGTAGAGGTAGGGGTGCTGAAGGGTTAGGAGGTAACAACGTGGAGGGTGAGCAGGGAATAAAGGGCAGTCGTAGGGAAAGGAGGCAGTGGAATGGGAGGAGCTGCGGTAGGGCCGCTGGAGAGGAGCCGAGAGGGTTTGGGGCTATTCGTGGCCCTTATTTTTTTTTTTAAAACAAACACTTGTCCAATATTAAACTTCACTTCCAGATTTGTGTATTTTACCACAAAATCGATCTCAGAAATTTATGAAACCTCAGATTTGAAATTTTTACTGAATGATCTTGTCGTTTTATTCATGCAGACAAAATTTGAGACAAGATCTTTCCCTCCATGGCCTATATCTGTCTCAAAACTCCATATTTTCCTTGAAGAATTGTAGATCCACCCCTGCACAAATAAAAAAAAAAAAAACAAAGGAAAAACCCCAGATCCCGAATATTTACAAAATAAAATTAAAACCCAAAACCCAAATGTTCGATTTTTGTTTGTTTGTTCAGATCTATACAATTAAAATACAAATCTATCGGATCTAAGGAGTATGAGTCCAACTCCGCTCCTAGATCTGTAGATATAGACTCTTCTTAGCTAGATCTATCTATTGAGCACAATTATAAAAGATGATTAATTTAAAAAATGAGGTACTAACCCCAAAGTCCATGCAAAAGGAAAATCGTAAGATAAGTCTAGGAATTTAAATCAGGAAGGCTCTTCAAATCTTATGCCTTGGGAGTTAGCTCGTCCAGCATAGGTTTTCCCCCAACCCCCAATTTTTTAAATCCAAATGATTTTTGCACATTTCAGATTTAAACTTCTAGATTAATAGAGATGTAAAATAACAATGTAATTTTTCAAGAATTAGAGAGACATGCTAATTCTATTAAATTAAAATGCTATTTTAAACCCAATAATCTATGCAAAATACCTGTGCAATAGATTATTTCACAAAGGTTATATAACCAACAACTTATAAAGATAATATTTAACAAAACATTAAAAAAATTATTAACATAAGATGCAAGAGAGGAACACCACCATCCATGTAAACCCCAAATATTTTGCGTTATTATTATTCCAGAAAAGATTATAAGAAAGCTTCAAGAGCTAGTATACGATTTAATGATCGAATGTTTTGTGAGACAAAGGACCTCTAATTTATAAATAAATTCTCTAAACGGTTAGTTGGATTGATCCCCGTCAAAGTAATTTCGACTATTGATAAAGATTTAATTATATTTTATTCTCTACCATTGAAATACTTTTTTTTTGAGGAATTTTCAAATTTCTTTTTTAATTTTTTTTTAATTAGCTCAAAATAATTAATTTTGAGCTATTTTCCTCAAAAAATTGACTTTGACTTAACCATCAAGGCCCAAAGGTCCAAAATTTATTGAAATTTTCAATATTCCCTTTGCGGGGGACTTCTAAAAATTAATTTCTCTAGAATCCACGAAATTTTTATTTTGGAGAATTTATTTTTCCTAAAACTTAAATTTGACTCTAATTAATTAAATTTCTAGCTTAGGATTTTTAATTTATTTTTGCCAGAAAATTTAATTAATTGACATATGAGGGGATTAATAATTTTTTGCAACTCTCTAATATTTTAGCATCATGGCTAAAATATTATTTACATAAGATAATTACATTTCAACCCTCAAAGGGTGAAAACCCATTCGTTATAGACCCTCAATTATTTACCCAATTCCGCGGCTCAAATATGATTTAGTAGACTGTAATGCCCCTTCCTAAATATTTTCTAAGGCAAGAGAACCCAATTTTGTAAATTTTGTCAATTTTGTTGTAAAGGCAAATTTTGGAGGCAAGACTTAGGAAAAATGGGTCGAAGAGCTTTTTAGTGGAATGTGGGGGCCACCCACCTACAAACAACGCGCACCACTTAGAAAGGAATTCGAGTTTCCTAAGGGAGGTCGAAAATCATAGGAGGGACCAACATGAGACCAAGGGCCAACAAGTATAAATAAGTGGAGAGAAGCATCATTTGGGGCTTTTGACATTTTGATTATCCATTGTCGCTCTAGCTTGTTTAACTGAGTTACAAGTGTTGCTTAGCACAAGAGCTTCCCAAGGAATGAAGCTCAACCTTCTCTTCGATGGACCTTGAGTGCCACCCTAGGAAGGATTTCTATCTTGTTTGGAGGTTGGGAGAGAGGCATCACACAACACTACATTAGGTTCAGCTGGGACACAGAAGGAAGAGCCACGCAATCATAGAGGGATATTGGTGCCAGAGCTGGAGATTATATTGTTGCTAGGGTGTTTCTCGGCCAAATTCCAAGTAAAAGGGGAGGATTTGCAGGTGTAGAGAGAGTCCTTCACGCAGTACGAAATTTCTAGGCGTAGAGACTACGTCATCACCTATAGCCCTGCACAGTCACTTGTGGGGGTCAAGTGAGGTGAGTCTTGGGCAGAGGATTGAGGAGTTGAGTTGCTCAAATTTTGGTTGGAGGATAATTGTGGGGAGTTTCTTGGCATTCTGGGAGAAACAAACATCATTCTCTGCTACATGTGATAATTTCTATTTGTGGAGAAGGGCCAAGCTATTTGGGGCCAAATTTTGAGGGTTAAAACGAGAGCAAACCCTTTCTGGGTTTTTTTGGGTTTTTGGCAAGGATTCTAGTCCTAATTTTACAGAATTTTTTGGGCAGATTTGAGGGGTTGGATCAGGGTCTCAAGATTGCCAGCAGTGTCAAAAAACTGGGTTAGCGCAGAATTTTGGAGGACAAGTTTCTACAGTAGTTGGGCATTGACATATTGATCACCCGAGGCTTGTAGCTTGCCTTGTGCAAACCCAAGTGCACTCTTTCTATTTGCTATTGTACTCCAACAACTGAATATAAATAAATTTGCCCATTTTGGCGTTTGAGGATCATTTTCTCTCTTATGGGTGTTTATTGAATTTTTTGTGTTATATTTATTGCATATCTTTGGTTATCACTGTAAAATTTCTATTAGGAACATTATAGTGGTATCAAGGCATGTTCTTGGCCAGGGTGGGGAACAGGTGCAGGTGATGCCACCTAGATATCAAGGCTTCGTTTTCTAGAGAGGCCGTGGTAGAGGTAGAGGTAGGGGTTGAGGTAGAGAAGGCGGTCCAAATCCATTTTCGGACACCGAAGTTGAGAATATTAGAGGTAGAATGGACAACCAAGAGGACAACGAGCAACCCAGGCAATTGGGCCAGAATCAGGTTTTGGAGGAGCTGTTGAGAACCAATCAACAGATGTTGAGACAAGGGCAGCTCATGATGGACATGATGCAGCAGGTGATGGGGTTGTAGATGGGTGGAAGACTGAAAGGGGAGCCTCATGGTGATGGAGGTTCCAAAGCAGGAGGGGGCAACCGTACTTATCAGCCCCCACATACTCCCCAACGTGGGCAGGTTGGCCGTCCCACTATGCCTCACTTTGTGGATGAGCCAGAGTCGGAGAGGGAGCCAAACCCAGTTGCAGACTTGGTCAACTCAGTTGCGTCCGGTATTGATGAGTATGAGGGATTAGATGCTCAGATTAAGCGGGTGATGTCTTTTGGGGAGTACATACACCTCAAGGAGAGGCATTCTACAGGGGCTGCAACACACTAAGGAGGGGGACCCTCTAACCAGGATGTGCAAAAGATAACAGGGAAGGTTACACTCCCTAACTTTGATGGGTCGACCAAGAGTTCAGCCAAGGCTTAGATTCAGAAGTTAGACACATATTTCCACCTGAACCCCATGCGGGAAACCGATGCTATACGGTTCACTACTCTTCATTTGGAGGGGGATGCCCAGGAGTGGTGGTATCATGGGCTAATCACATTGGGACACATCCATATCACTTCTTACACAGAGTTCACCCAAAGGTTGTTGGAGAGATTTGAGAGGAAAGACCCAAAGCTGCATTTCAAGGAGATAACCCATTTGAGGCAGATTGGTAGCGCATAGGCTTACATTACGAAATGCCAAACATTGGCTATGATCATGACAAACATCTCAGAGGCCCGACTGATCATGCTATTTGCGGAGGGTCTTGTTGAGCCTTTGCGTGGTTGGGTGAGGGCTTACAAACCCATATCACTTACAGATGCTATCTCCAGGACTCGGGATATGATTGATGCAGTGCCCAAGACTCGGGCTTTCACTCCCACTAGACCCACTGCTTCACAGGGGAACCAAGACACTAGACCACCTCAGAGGGATGGGGGACATGGCCAGATGGATTAGGAGACCTGGAGAGACCTTAGGAGGAGAAGGTTGTGTTTCACATCCTAAGAGCCTTGGGCACCTGGGCACAAGTGCACCGAGGGCAAGTCCCATTTCATTGAGGTGTATTCAGACAGTGAGCGAGATGCGGAGTCCTAGATGGGGGCAGAGCAAGGAGATGAGGGAGGACAATCATTAGTAGGGCCATCACCACCACCTCCTAGAGGAGGACCGTTTGCTCCATCAAGGGGAGTCCTTGCTTCACTTCGGGCGGTGCCGAAGTACTTGACACTCAAGATCAGGGGGACGGTATAGAGGCAACGAGTATTAGTCCTAGTAGACAGTGGGGCCATCCACAACTTTATTGATGCTTTGATGGTGGAGCGTAGGGGCATTCAGACAGAGACATTTGAGGGGTTCTCCATGCTGGTTCCAGGAGATCGGACCATGTAGTGCATAGAGTATGTTCCCGAGTTCACTGTGAAGATGGGGAACTACTCGCTCACTGATCACTTTTTTGTAGTTGATGTCCTAGGCACCAACGTGGTTCACCACTAACTAGAAGAAATTAGAGATGGAGTTTATGGGGCCAGATGGGAAGCTAGTACTATTGAGGGGAATGCACTCTTATCCACCCCAGACAGTTTCAACTCACCGGATGGAGGCAGATCTACGACATGGGGACATAGAGTGGGTAGTCGAGTTGAGGATCTCAGAGATAGGGGCTCTGAAACAGCTTGTGCATCCAGACATACTGGCTTTGTTGGAGAGGCACCATGGGTTTTTTGGGGAGATCCCACTAGGCAGACCACCAGATCGTGGGTTCGAGCACACTATTGAGTTGGAGGATGGGGTGAACGCAATCATCACTACCTTGTATAGGCACCCAAAGGCCTATCGGGACGAGATAGAGAGGGCCATCCAGGAGCTGTTAAGGTTGGGTCACATCAGGCCTAGTTCGAGTCCCTTCGCTTCTTCCGTGGTGCTGGTGAAAAAGAAGGATGGGACACTGAAGAACCGACATCGCATCCCGCGCATCGACGAGTTGATGGATGAGCTTAAAGGAGCAAAATACTTATCTAAGATAGATCTGCGCTTAGGGTATCATCAAATCTGGGTGAGGGAGCAAGACATCCCTAAGACTACCTTTTGTTGCCACTATGGACATTTCGAGATCTTCGTGATGGGGCTAACCAACACCCCAGCTACATTTCAGTCATGTATGAACCACATGTTTCATGGGCAGTTGAGGCGCTTCGTCCTTGTTTTCTTTGATGACATACTCATTTATAGTCAGACTTGGGAGGAGCACCTTCAACATTTGGAGGTAGTGCTTCGCATACTTGAGGAGCAACAACTGTATGCGAAGATGTCCAAATGTGAATTTGGACTAATAGAGATGTTGTACCTGGGACATGTGATTGGGGAGGACAGAGTGAAGGTACACTAGGAGAAGATCAGGGCCATCTTGGATTGGCCCACACCCAAGAATGTGACGGAGTTGAGAGGGTTCTTGGGCATTTGCACATACTACAGGAGATTCGTGAGGGGATTCTCACAGCTTGTAGCACCCCTCACCGATTTGACAAAAAGGGGGGCTTTTGAGTGGACGCAAGTGGCACAGGAGGCCTTTGAGCGCCTCAAGAAGGTGATGAGCAACTGTCCCGTTTTGGCTTTGCCAGACTTCACACGACCCTTTGTGTTGGAATGTGACACTTTCGACGAGGGAGTTAGTCCTGTGTTGACGCAGGGAAGCCATCCTATTGCATTTGAGAGCAGGAAGATAATACCCCACGAGCGGTTGTACTCTATCTATGACAAGGAGATGCTAGACGTGATGCATGCATTGGCCAAGTTTAGACAGTATCTGGTGGGCAACCGTTTCAAAGTGAAGACTGACCACAACAATCTTCGATTCTTCTTGGAGCAACAGTCATTGGAGGAGCGACAACAAAAGTGGGTGAGCAAGATCCAGGCCTATGACTTCGAGATTGAGTATGTCAAGGGGAAGCACAATGTGGTAGCAGATGCACTTTCCCGGAGACCCGCAATATTATCTTTGATGGATGTTACTCATGACTGGAAGGCTCAACTTTTGGTTGAGTACTCCAAAGACAGGCATGCTTGCAAGATTCTGGATGGCACACACAGGGATGATCGATTTCGGGTGATGGATGATGTGATCTACTACAAGGACCAGATATACTTGGTTCCTGGATCACAGCTCAAGGAGCAGATTATGCAGGCATCCCACGATTCCCCTCTAGCAAGACACCATGAGTTCCTCAAGACATATTGTGCCATTAGGAAGAGATTCTCATGGCGGGGGCTCAAGGGAGACATGCTGAGGTATGTGTGGGAGTGCATAAACTTACATAGGAACAAGGGAGAGCTGTCACATCATGCTGGTTTATTACAACCGCTTCCCATTCCGGAGAGGAAGTGGGAAAGCGTGTCCATGGACTTTATCACGGGACTCCCAATTGCATAGGGGTGAGATTGTATTTACGTTGTGGTCGATAGATTGACCAAGTTCGCCCATTTCTTCACCATCTCATCGAGATCTTCAGCTTCCTAGGTGGGTCGAGTTGTTCTTCTGATTACATGGTCTTCCCAAGACCATTGTTAGTGACAGGGACAACAGATTTATGGGGGCTTTCTGGCAGGAGTTGTTTCAGTTGGTGGGGACAAAGCTTACGCCCAACACTAGCTATCACCCACAGACAGATGGGCAGACCGAGATCATGAACAAGTGGTTGGAAGGGTACCTATGCAACTATGTGATGGGGCAACAGAGAGCGTGGGTAAAGTGGCTTCATCTAGGAGAGTTCTGCTACAACACCACTTATCACATGTCGATTGGTATGTCTCCTTTTCGAGCACTTTATGGGTATGATGCACTTTCTTTTTCTGATATGATGTTTGGAGATAGCAAGGCCTTGGGGGCAAAGGATTGGGTTCAAGAGAGTCAGGAGATCCTCCGAGCTCTCAAGAACAATTTACAGGTGGCTCAAAATCAACAGAAGATGTATGTTGATAAGCATAGGGTGGAGAGACAGTTTGAGGTAGGGGACATGGTCTACCTACGTTTGCAGCCCTACAAATAGTCTTCACTAAAGCAAAAGGGGGCAGAAAAACTTCGACCATGATTTTATGGGCTGTATAAGGTGATTAGGAGAGTCAGAGAGGTGGCTTATGAGCTGGAGCTACCTTCAGAGAGCCAGATCCACAACGTGTTCCATGTCTCATGCCTGAAAAAGGCATTGGGGCAGCAGGTTACAACAAAAAATGAGTTGCCACCTTTGGATGATGAGGGGCATTTAGTTTTGACACCAGAGTCCATATTGGAGACCCGAGAGAGGAGATTGAGGAACCAGGTAATCAGAGAGCATTTGGTCAAGTGGAAGGATTTGCTGGAAGAGGATGCTACATGGGAAAGTGAACAGATCTTGCAACATCCAGCTTTGCAGTTGCTTGGGGACAAGCAACATCCAGGAGGGGAGGACTGTAATGTCCCTTCCTAAATATTTTCTAAGGCAAGAGAACCCAATTTTGTAAATTTTGTCAATTTTAGTCTAAAGGCAAATTTTGGAGGCAAGACTTAGGAAAAGTGGGTCAAATATCTTTTTAGTGGAATGTGGGGGCCACCCACCCACAAATAATATGCACCACTTAGAAAGGAATTCGAATTTCCTAAGGGAGGTCAAAAATCATAGGGGGGACCCACATAAGACCAAGGGTTAGCAAGTATAAATAAGTGGAGAGAAGCATCATTTGGGGCTTTTGACATTTTGATTATCCATTGTCACTCTAGTTGTTCAGCTGAGTTACAAGTGCTGCTTAGCACAAGAGCTTCCCAAGGAGTGAAGTTCAACCTTCTCTTCTGTGGACTTTGATTGCCATCCTAGGAAGGATTTCTATCTTGTTTGGAGGCTGGGAGAGAGGCATCACACAACACTACACCATTCTGGTTCAGCTGGGACGCAGAAGGAAGAGCCACGCAGTCATAGAGGGAGATTGGTGCCGGAGCTGGAGATTGTATTGTTGCTGGGGTGTTTCTTGGCCAAATTCCAAGTAAAAGGGGAGGATTTGTAGGTGGAGAGAGAGTCCCTCATGCAGTATGGAATTTCTGGGACTGTGTCATTACCTACAGGCCTGTGTAGTCACTTGTGGGGGTCAAGTGAGTGGAGTCTTGGGTAGAGGATTGAGGAGTTGGGTTGCTCAAATTTTGGTTGGAGGATAATTGTGGGGAGTTTCTTGGCATTTTGGTTGGAGGATGAATCCAGGATGATCTAAGCACTCGAGCATGATGGAATCTCTTTGCGAAAAAATGTACTGCTACTGGGTAGTTGACATGGAGTGGTCAACAAGTACCAAACTGGTCATCCAAACCGATCTGTCGACCAAGTCGAACTAGTCACTAATCAACTTTGCTTAGTTGATTGAGTCCAAGACAACTAGGACCAAGTTTTAAACATGAAGTGACATATAATTTTGGACTCCGAAAATGATGGACTCACTTTGTAGTCCGAAACGTTGGGTTATTAAAATTGATGATGGACTCACTTTGTAGTCCGAAACGTTGGGTTATTAAAACTCTTTAACAGGTCATTCCACACTCTTTCAAACTAGCTAAAACTTGAAATTAAACTACATTGCATGTATGGTAACACAAATAGCAAATGCAATTAGAAGGTCAAAGGTCACACCTGGAAAATGGAGATAAAAATGTAATTGCATGGATTAAAAAACTGCAAGCATGAAAATGCAACTATAGAATTTGCCCAAGTATTTATTTTACATGTTTATAGGTTGATTGGAGGCAAAGTCTTTACCAAATGGAAGTACTGATGTCCTAATTACATTGCTTGAGATTTTTGGATATGCTGTGCTATATTTTTTGCAATGAAGCATTAGAATACTGAACTTCTGATATATGGTTTTAGTCTGGGATGTATTTTCAAGCGCTCCAATTTTTTTATTTGTTTTGCGGAAAAGACTGCCTGTAGAGATTGCTAACTGACATTTGTGCTGCACCTCCCATTATAAATGGAAGGAAAGTTATGTTTGGGAGATTATTGTATACTATTATAAACATGGAAAGATTTTAGTTATTGGTTTATTTATATTTTTGCAGAGCTCATCTGAAAGATGGTTGACTGGCATTGGAAACAACTTGGAAAAGCACTTCTTACTACTTATGCTATTTTTGGAGCAGCATGGTTGTGGAATGAGACATCACCTCTGGGTTGGTGGACATTGAAGCCTCGGACTAAGGTATAAGACCCACCATTAACTGTGCTTATCTTTACTGTTAAAGTTTTTTTGTAGGAGAGGGTTTAGATGTAATTTCCTTCACTCTGTTTGTAGATATATGTTAATTCTATATGAGGTAGGTATGTAATCTGACCTACCATGAGAGACATTTCTTACAGTTGATATATATTATGAAATAGAAAGAAAAAGAAATGGCACATCTTTATGAGCGTCGGGAGTTTCCTTACCCTGGTGATGAGGAAGCAGTCAGAGAGTTCATTGAAAAGGGTGGTTCCTTGGGGACAACAATAGGGCCTAGAGGCCTCATTGATAAATCTGGGGGTAATGTTCAGAAGAAACTTCAGGAGGAAAAATTTGAAAGAGAAGCAAAAAAATTGTGGCTCCGAATGCGGAATGAAGTGATTCAAGACCTCCAAGATCAAGGCCACGAGATTGAATGAGATGACAAAATTGTAGACTTGTATGAATTAGTATTCAAATTTCTCTGAAAAGTCCACAATTATGAAATACTAATAAAACCAATATCCATCATAAGATCATAAGTACTTATGAGAAATAGAGTACAGGGAAATAAATTGGAGGTGCACTATCATCGTATAAATCATATGATAGTGGGAAGGTCGTTTTTTTCAAAATTATTTCCTTTCTGGTAGAATGTTTTTAGTAGGATAATGTGTTCACAAGTTTGACCATTGCACTTGAGAGGACAATAGTTCTTTTTAAAGCAGGGATGATATTCTTCTCTTCAGATTTGGTCTTGATTATTCACATAGAAGTCATGAGAAAGTGCATCAGTAGAAGTTGCAAATATAATATTTCTTGATGTTAACTACTAAGTCAAAATAAAGAGGCAGAGATAGTGTGCATGGACTAGGTCAACAACTTGCATTAATCTTCATTTACTCTATTCTTATAGCAAAAGTTAGACACAGTAAAATAGATATTCGATTGACATGAGATAAAAACATAAATCACAAATTTTTTTCGTTCTTAATTAAAATCAAACCTCATTTATCAAAGATTGTAGAGATTCAACTCTGTGCAGCAATATATTTACCTATAATTAGTTGTGTAGTAAGAAAATGAGAAGCCCCAAGATATGCTGATAAAGTGTTGAAAAAATGGGCCTCTTCTTCTAAACAAAATTTGAGAAAAAAAATTATGAGATGAAAAAAGTAGTGTGAAGAGTTGTTAATTGGTGTTAAAGGTAGAAATCTGATTAGCAATTAATATAGGTGGCCATTTAAAAAATGGTCTTATATTGACTGTTTTTGGGTCATGATTATTAGGGGTCCTCTCCTACGTTTTTGGGTGTAGTTGTGCACAACAATTAGGGAACCAATTCCCTTTGTTAATGCTTTTTCCAACAAGCTAAAGAAGACCTAAAACATAGCATTGAGTAAACATTATGACACTGACAAGGCTCCCTTTTTTTGGGACAACTCACATTTGTCCAGCCCAACATTACTTCTTAACCCTATCAAGCTAGGGTTAGGGTTCTTGCATTTTAGTGCTTTAGTTTTGTAGGTTGTTTTGACATGATTATAAAATGTAATTTCATCTTCTTGTTAGAGAGTTTTTGAAAATGAGTGTAGCCATTACATCTTTTCTCAAAGATAAGCCACCACCATTCAAACTATTTTATATTGCTTTGTATATTGCAATGTTTTCACCATTTGATTCATTAATAGAAGTTGGTTTTCATTTTAGTACTCTGCTTTCAATATTATATTTGTGTTCTCCCTGCAATATTGCATGTTCTTGCATTTTGTTGTGTATTTATGTTCTCAATGCAATATTTGTGCTCTTTGTGCAATATGCTACTTCTTGTTTTTTCATAATGTCCTTGACAACGAGGTTAGGGTATAAGGAGTTGAGCCTCAAACTAGCCAATCTTGGTGAAGACTTCCATCACTGATGATACAAGTGGCTTTGCATGATGGGTGAAGTAAAGAAAGATAACGAAGCATGAGATCCTATCAAGACGTTGCTTTAAGAAGCCCTTGAGTGATAGAGGAATGAAATAAAAGACTATTTTGCCCAGATCCTTAGATGACTCCCAACAATTATGGGGGCAAGTTCTACAAGTAGTGATTTTGGAGGAATGACACCCTTCAAGATGCAAGTTAATTTTGATTTGCCTCTAGTTGAAGGAAAAGTCATCATGGTTTGCTAGATCTAGCTCCCTAACGTTTGAGGCTGTATGGAGGAAATTCTAGATAGAATACTATTTGGAAGAGGATTGGAAGAAGAATTGGATTGGGTTATGTGTTGTTACTAGGAAGAGACAATGCATTGCTAAGGCTGGTGTAACACCCCCTTTATTGTTTTTTTTGCCAGAAATTCCATTATTGGTATTGAACCTGGCTAGTGAGAAGTATCTTAAGGTTACAATTGTCAGCACCTGCAATGCATCTTATTGTTACAACTGCCAAGAGAAGTATCTTGGTGAAAGAGCAAGGGAAAAATGTGTTCTCCCAGGACCCAAATTAATGCTCATAGAACTGCTATAATCATAGAGTGAAGCACAATGCCCACTCCAATTGACAACCTATCTATGAACGCATCCACTAAAATAGAAACATAATTTACTTTGCCACCAGTGCATATAGAGACACTACCATTGATGGTGTTGGCACTTGAAACTGTCCAGTTGAAAGGTAACTAGGAAGGGTACTCTATCGTCTGGAGTACTTAGTTTCGAAAATTATTCCATAGAGAGGCTGTTGCCAAGTTTCATCCAAGCTCAGGCTGCCAACTCAGGTCTTCAGGATGGTATCCTTAGATCTGTTCCAGCTGCAAATTATGGGTTTTCAGCAGAAGAATTTGATCCCAAGGGCACTGCTGTCAGTACACTAAAAGATGTTTTAAAGAAGAGATTGGATGCTTTGTGACAAAGCTATAAGGGGGGTGACCTGTTCCAACAGACATTAGTGTTGTTCCATGCCTTTGTTTTTGTGGTTTAGGAGGAGCATATGTATATTAATACATATCCTACTGCACCCATGTTGAGGTTTGTGTTGGATTGTTGAGGGTCATGACTGAGATAGTGGATCAAACTTTGAAGCATGCTGGTGCTATTCTATTGGTTTAAATATGCAATTGCCTAAGTCACCTGACACGGGGATTCGGGACACGTAGGATTTGGGATTTGTGGTGTCGGATTCGGGACACGCTGACCCCCGGAACAGGACACGTTAGGACACGTTATATATTATTTATATATATATATATATATATATATATATATATATATATATAATATATTTAAAAATATATATATATATATATATTAAAAATTAGATATTATCATATTTCTTACACAAATTTTAATTAATGATACAAATTTATTGATTTCAAACATAGATCTTCATCTATAACTATTAGCATGCATAGTACATACAAAATTCAAATAAATGTCAGTGGTACTGGTCACATAAATGATAAATCTATTAAAAATTTAAATCATGATTCATAATTCATAACTGAAAGACAACTTACAACTACAAGATAGTAAGATAAACACACTGACAACTGTAGTTTTCTCACAAGTTATCAAATCAAAATGTGTTACATAGGTAGTGTTGGTGCAATGCCAATGGCAAATAGAAATAGAAAATATAAAACAACTACAGGTATACAAGCCTCAAGGCATCAATTAGCTTCAGAATCAGCATCACTGTCCCCATCATCATGGTCCCCACTGCTCTCCTCTACATCCTCCTCCTCCCCTGTATCCATAGTCGCCTTTGCATCTGCTGGTATGGAGGCTGACCCCTCTAAGTCATCAAATCTAACAGGCTCTAGCACTGGATCATTGAGATCCATGTTGGCCAATGCCAACTCAACAATGGTGTCCAGACCCATATCATCAGGAACAGTGTTACTTGGGAGCGGGAGCGAAAGCGGGGAGCGGGAGCGAAAACGAGAGCGGGAGCGACATATTCAGAAGCTCTTGGTTTGGTGCTCTTGATTAAATACGAGTTCCATACCCTAATACATGAAAAAATTCAATGGAAACATTGCAATCCCCCAATCCTAAAATCCTGAAAAACTAATAAGTCTGCTGGATTTTGAATGAAATCTAAAATTCTACTTTCTCCATATGAAATCCAATGAGGCTGGAACCACTCTCAAACATCCTGAGTCATTTCATGGTAATGTTAAAAATTTAAGTAAAATAAGTGGCATTCTCCTTAATCTTCATTTTCATCCTTTTACTTTAAGAATTTAACATTACCATGAATAGCATATCAATACTAGGGCCTAGACTTGATTATGAAGCTGCCAAAATGCTCTACTCCTTGCTGCAACAGCACAAATCACTTACCAAATGAAAATATTAATGAGCAAACATGCCCTTTTCATACCCGCGCTGAGCTTAGCAAGTCCTGGAAACTGGACACGTGTCCTAAAATCGCGACACGCCCCTGAAAATCGCGACACGGCCTCGGACACGACGTGTCCTGTGATTTGGACACGAATCCAGACCGAATCGTGTCGGATTCGCCGGATTCGGGATTCGCAGGGGGTTTAGGACGAATCCAGTTTCCTAGGCAATTGCATATCATGAAGGATGAAGATGGTGCTGGCATTCCCGTGAAAATGGTATATCAACTTTTGCTGGGGTCCACATTATATCTGTTGCTGAAGCTATGATCTGAATACACAGAATTAGTTTGATGTTATCTCCAATGCTGGTAGAAACTCTTGGAAGTTTGGAAACTGTAAAGGATCCAGAATTATGCTTTACAAGTTTAGGGGACTAAAGGATTCCAATTCACGTTACAGCAGTTGCACATCAACAGTTTTACTAGTTTCTTGTTGTCTGACTCTTCAAAGGCTGCTGTCTACCCGTGTCTTTTTATGCTGCCATTCACACTGCTAACCCTCCAGATTACTGCATGTAGCAGTTTCCAGCATATTAACAATTGAAATGGGAGGCAAATATGAGAATAAAAGGTGTTTTCCAGTTGTTGCTCAGACAGCAAGAAGAGGACAGCATTAAACCAACATTTGCATACTCTATTCATGGGGCAAATCAGCATATTCTTGAGAAGTTAAAGTCAGCACACAGATACCAATTCCTAAACAGAAATAGATTCTTGTATGGCTGATGCTGCGGTTTAATGACGTTGAAAATTTGGCAGCTCAGGGATAAAGTTCTAAAAATAGAATTTCTAAAAACAGAAAGTCCAAAATTAGAAAGTGTCAAGATAGTAAATCACCTTGCATCAGTTGGTAATCAAGTATTGTTGATGGAAAATCCATTTTGATCATCAATCAATCCTAATAGCTCAATTTTGACTTAATCATCAATATTATTATTATTATTATTATTCTTATGATACTATTATATTATTATTAAAAATAAATTCAAGTCAATCATGGCTCTAAATAATGTTCTCTTACACCCTCATTAATGCTCTTATACTCATTAAAGCACGTCATAAAAGATTCTCTTACACTCTTACACTCAATAAAAGCATGTCATAAAAGATTCCTCTTACACACTCTTTAATGCATATGTTACACTCTCTCTTAAAAGCATAAGTTACAAAGGCATGCGTACCTCCTTAATGGCATGAGTTACATTTCCTAAATGGGCATGAGTTACACTCCTCTTGGCATGCGAGTTACTCCTTTATGGCATGGATTCGTTGCTCCTCCTATATATATGTGCCTCATTCTTTCTCCCGTCACTACTTGTGCATTGTGAAAGAAGAATTCGAACTTGAGAGAGAGTTGGAGAGAGTTGAAGATTGCGAGAGAGAGACTTGGAGAGTAAGAGCAGAACTTGGTGAGCCAAGGTTGATTTAGTGCTTCGGTGTTGATTCAATTGAAGGGAAGGTTGATTCGGTGTGTGCATTTGCTGCTGCTACCAATGATCTTCATGCTACAACTTGTTCAAATTTGGGCGAATTTACTCATTCTATTGATCTCTCATTATACTTTGTATCTCTGTTGAACAATTGATTTCTAATAGAAGAAGAATATGGTTGGGCTTTCCCCTTGTGGGTTTCGCTTTGGTCATTGGACCTAAATTCTGTGTGTCCCATTTTGTTCTTTGCTGTCTTCTATAGTGCATTTGATTTATGTTTCTATCTATAATTGTTTATCTGATATTGCAATAGAAAGAAGTTTTTTAATAAGTGATTTTTATAGCATAGAATGTGAAAATTTCAACAAATGATGGATCACCTAGAAGAACTCCAGTCCACTTGGATTTTTTTTTGAAGGTCATTCATATATAGCCAATAGAGGAATTGCCATAGATTGAGGAGGTAGTTATAACCATTAATTAAATGTTCCTTGCACAATTGCTTATGAGGTCCACATATAGGGGGTTTGTTAACATATGACTCCGTCAAATCAACATTTCGTAAGAGAATGGTCCATGTTTTGTGTATGAACCCCACCTTTTGAGAGTGCCCTATACATGGAATAACACCTTACTCAAGGTCAATGAAGAGCCCAAGAAAAGGGCATTCATTGTGTGAGGAGGACTGTTGGCATCATGCATACATTTCTAGGTCAACAACTCTATTTGGAGGAGATCCCAACCTATAACAAAGAAGCTAAAGCTATTTTATTACCTTAAATTGTGGATCCAAGAGCTGCAAACATATTCTATCATTTTCCCTCAGAGAAAGGCACGAAGATCTTGAACTAGATGTTATTTAAGGGATGACTCTCTCCAAATAAGTTCCATTATGACGCTCTAGGGGTATACTTATAGAGGTATACACACCATTGTTTGAGTATCCAATACAAAACTTGGTCGTGCAACCTACTGTTAGCGGGTTAGTGATTTTACATAAAATTGATGAATAAATAATAATAATAATGATAATAATAGACAACAATTACTGGCATAACTACATTAACACACAAAGAAACCCGTGCGATTTTGGAAGCATCAAAGCTAGCATAAAGTGATTTGCTAGCCCATACTGTGATAAGCAATAGGTAATGTCTCTAATGCTAAAGTCACCATTAGAGCATGGACTCACTCATGAGGAGTGTGAAAATTATTTGAAATATATCAACTGGAAATATTTCTTGTAACTAAAAAATTAATTATGTAGTTTATTTTGTTTACAACAAAATAACGAAATATTCTCATCGCAATTTCTTCACCCAATTAAATACCACAGAAGAAAAAATAAGAATTGAGAAATATGCTAGCACACACATAAAAATTGACACTTAGTTTTGGACAAAAGTCCTTGGAAAAACCCAATTTGGGAAAACCGGTGCAACAATATGGGGGTTTATTTTATTATGCAACAACAATTTTTGAGTACAATAATTTGGATGCTCTAATGTCAATCCAATCTGAGAGAAATATTGGCAAAATTATTGTGAGAATGTTTTCCTCACCCCACAACTGATTTCTATCCCCGGAACTGCCTCCCCAGCCACATGCAGATCTTTCTGTGTCAACCTCTGGATAAACTTGTGCAAACCTTGCTATGTCTGCCTCCGGAAAACTCTGAAATCAACAACTTTGTCTCTCTTTGGCTTTGGAACTAACTCACTGGATCCTCTGACCAAAATCCCGACGTTCAACTGTTGAATCGCTAGTTCCTCTAGCTAGATCAAATTGTTCTACTTCTATGCCTGCACAGTCCTTGTGCAGATCTTCTGAGAATTTCACACTCCCTCTCATTGCCTCTCTCGAAACTGGAAGACATCTATGGAAATGTTGCTGACCTCCTCAGCCAGTTGCTACTCACCCTCTAGCTCAATCTTCTTTGTTGGATCTTCGCTGCTGAGAAAATTGAACTGCCTGGGCAATTGAATATCTGCACTGGTGTGTTCTCCATCTACCTATCGACCTCCTCCTCTAATCTTCTGTTGGGACTCCAACGACCAAGATTAAAACATAATCGATGGCTGAGATCATTTCTGGATTGATCTGTGTGAGTTTCTAGATGATTCTCACCTTTCTCAATTAACACTGATTAATTAACCACTTTTCCTAAGTTTAGACTTAGGAAATATTTAAAAATAGGATAATAATCTAATTGAGACACTTCTAGGTGGAATTTCGAGAAAAGATTTCTGGGTTATGGAGAACTCTTATGTTTTAACCTCTCCACAAAGTTTCGAGACTAGAACACCTTCGACGCTAGACAAACTAACACTCCCTCTTAGTGAGGAAGGTGTTCTAGTGTTGCACTACTGCTACAACATCTTGTCTCTGTATCACCCTCTGTCACACTACTGATGTCTGGCCACTATGATTTCCTGCCACTACCCACCAACCACTGCACAGCTCTGATGCCGCATATGTGCTGATGCTGACACTGCTATACTGTTGCCAACTCTGCATCTACACTGCAACTCCCTCCCATCTGTTGTTGCTGTAACTGCAACTACTGCAACTGAGAAGCATCCTAAATAATATCTCTTGCTACTGGAATAGGTTCTCCACCATACCCATATGTTTTCTGAAATAGACATACTTAGCTCTTCCTAGAGATTTCGCAAGTATATTTGCAACTTGCTCATCTGTGGGAAGATACTGTAGCTAGATCGCTCCACGTTGAACACAATCTCTGATGAAATGACACTGAATATCTATGTGTTTAGACCTGACATGAAACAATGGATTCTCAGAGAGCTTGATGCAACTCTAATTATCATAGTAGACACTGGTTGCCTCCATCCTCTTCTATAATGTTCCAAACTTGGATAAACAGTAATATATAAAGCAAAATCGACTTACAACACATAAATTTTAAACATTCAACAAATACTCATAAAAAATCCAGAAGTAAGAACCAATTGAGCCATTTTATTAATCCAATGGAGCAAGTACAATAGGATGGAGAAATGCACCTTGGTTTGCCTCAATGGCAAGCGTGACAGAACCCAAGTGATAAGACAATGATCTCAAATGTTGATAATGATTGTTCTAATGCTCTGCGTTGCCTAGAAAACTGCACTACTAGTTCGAAACCTGCTAGAAACCCCACCTTCGATGCTCAAAAAATGTTGCAAAATTAACTCCAAGCTCCTTGGCGAAAACCCAACAAAACCCAAAAAGGGTTTGGTCTAATTCCAAGCCAAAGTTGAACCCACAAAATAGTGCAAACTCCCAAGCTAACTAGCAATCCGCCCTGTTATAAGAATTAGGATTTCAAGCCCGAATATTGTCCAAAAAATTCTGAAATTTTCACCACGGACTCCTCTCAAAAAACCCAGAAATGGTTCTCTGGATTTTGACCTCCCAAAATCGACCCCCAAGAGGCCCTACACCCTCCAAACTGTTGAAGCACACGACTTGCAAAGATGCCAACAAAATCCTCCTCCAAGGCTTCAGAAAAGTAGCAATCTTCTCCACAGATGTTTCCCTTGTCTCTCTCGACAAGGATCAACCACAAAAGCTGAGTCTCCACCTCCCATGTGTGCATAATATCCTCCGTTTGCGCTGACCTAGGAAGTGCGAAAGTCACGCTGAATAGAAGTTCTCTCCTCCAGCTCCAAACTCTCACCCAAATGGTGGCCAAACACCCAAACCTCCTTTCTGGAATTTCTCTCGGCCAAAACTCCTCTGAAAGATGTCACAATCACAACTCGACCTCTCCTCACTGTTTCCTCCAGAAATACGCATCACCTGGAGATGATGGATGCAACTGCTGGAAATCACAATGCAAACCTCCAACAAAAGAATATAGATGAACCTCTCTAGGGTGGCACTCAAAGTCCCCTGAAGAAAGGGTGAGCTCTTTGCTTGAAGAACTCTTGCTAAACAACAAGTGACTCGGCTAAGCAGTTTGAGAAACCAAAGATAAATTCGATATGCCAAAAGATGCTGAAATGAGGAGAGTTGCCTTCCTTATATAGATTTCGCGGAACACTTTTCCCTCCATGTGGGTCCCTCACTTAACCATCGACTTCCCCTCCATGCAAATCGAACTAGGGAATGTGTATTCTCCTAGTGTGGGTGGCCCCCACGTATAACTTAACCACATCAAAATAACTTCTACTAAGTCTAGCCTCCTAATAAAATCGAATGGGCCCCATCACCTCCAAAATTGGCCCCAAAATGTAGAAATTAATCTTGTTCCAAAATAATTTAGGAAGGGACATTATAGTCCTCCCCTCCCAAATGTTGCTTGTCCCCAAGCAACTTCAATGCTGGATGCTCAAGTATGTGCTCGCCCTCCCAAGTAGCATCCTCATCCGGCAAGCTCCTCTAATGCACCAAAAATTGCTTGTCCTCAAGCAGTGCCTGAACAAGCGCCCTCTCTGACTGTGGATCCCCACTGTCTTTGCAAACTTCACCAGGGTCCCAAATATGCCATTGGATCGTCCCTGATTGTTGTACTATCCTATAGTGAAGGAGTCCCTCGATACCAGGATCCCAAGCCAACCTGATCAACGTGAATCACCCCTTGCTCCACTCACTATCCTGCTAGATAGGGGCGTTAGAAGCCCCCTGTCTACTGCCAATAAGTAGAGCATCTTGACGATGCAAAACTCCGTCCATCTCGTGCACTACAAGAGTAAACTCTTGAAGATGCAATCCAATCCTGGTGGGATTGAACCCTCGTCTACCTGAGCCTCCCCTGATCTCCTCCTATCGATCACCCTGCCACACTGGTGAAGTTCCCCACACCATCAACGAATCACTAAAACCAAATGGAAGATCTAGATGACCCTCCCTTGTAGAAACCAACTCACCTCTACGGGTAGCTGAACTGCTCAGCCTTGTTATGCTAGAATCCCTTTCCCGTTGCAGAAGGAACCTATCCTGCTGACATCGTGACACTCTAGTCATGACTGACTGCCTAGCATGCTCATACCAGAGCCTCCTCTCCCATAACTCTCGGCCATAATCTATGCGATGATCGAGGCTAGGCCAATCTTGCCAAAGTGACTCAACAATGCCAGCGCCTATCACTCCATGGCTAGCCCCAATCCTGAGCAACAATCTGCCTCGTCCTATGGTGAGGGCTTCGGTGATCCCACGTGTCCGCCTGTGAATGAATCAGTTCGCTTGTTATCACGACCATGCTCATTGAGGAGTGGAGTATCCCACTAATCCACTGGATCCCATAATCACACTGGAGGTCCACAACCCCCAATCCTCTATGTCTGCTGTTGTGATATGATGCTCACTGTTGGGACCCCTCTGTGCCCTGTCACTGCCTCTTGTAGGTATCCAATAGTTAGGCACCGAGCATCAAGAACCTGTGCCGCGAATATCCAACTGCTTTGTGCGTGTCAAATCACACAGCGAGATCTACTATCCCAACACTTGATGATGTGCTCGAGTACTGCTGGAAGCCTCATCATCATCCCGTCGACAAAGACTACCATCCCCTGCACCTCATGCTCCCCCAACGCCTCGCACTGTCCAGCTGAAAAAGCAATACACAACTCCCTCTTGGCCTCCCCAAGTGTGAGCCCAGGGGTGGAACATATGCTACCTCGACAATCAGCGACGCCATCCCTAAGCTTGTATTCGTCAACTCGTGCACCTACAAAGTGTCTCAACTGGAGAGTCTATTCCTGGCTCATGACACGAGGCGTCTCATTCAACTGCCTAGGGTGAGCCTCCCAAGTCCTGTTGCCTGAATGGAGAGTGTCAAGGGTCAACAAACAAACACTTTGCCTGAATGGAGAGTGTCAAGGGTCAACAAACAAACACTCTGCAACTATAAACAACACTTGAGGAGGATGGTTATGATCAAGAGTCTGTCAGAATGCTAAAGAGTAATCCTACGGACGACCCCCTCTCTGTCTCAATTCTCCTGATAACCCCCTCGAAGCCCTATCTCCACTAAACATGGTGTCCCCAGATGCTCAACAATATCCTCATTGATCCTAGGTGGGCTGCATCCAATGGTATACATAGTGCCCTTGTCCATAAGTCTCTTGGGAGGAAACGCTCCAAGCGCCTGCTGCACCGCATCATCTGCCACTGCATACCACCTAGTATCATCGCACTCCTCAAAATGTCACTTTACATCGCAACCTGTCCCGGTACACCACTGGATACTCTTCCGGCTACGACTATACCATCTTGTACCGTCTTGTGTCCCACTTGTGTCATTGCACCTGTCACTCCCCGCTTGTACTCAATGCGATATGAAGCACTCCCACTCCACAATGCAGTCCAACATACTACGACACACCCCCATGCGTCTCCAGGCCCATCTGCAGACCATTGCTGCACACTAGATGTTCGTACCCATCCTTAGATGTGAAGGCCTAAAGTTGTGTCCATATGTGTCGGCTCGCACTCGACCTGTATCATCACCTCCACCGCCGCATCACCATGATCTCCAATGAGGGGATATCCCCTCCAAATCCTCCTCGAGGGGCCCAAGAAGTGAAGCTCTCTATGCACTAGTAGTGTTGCCACTGCTGCTCTGCTCCTCGGTGCCCTCAGTGCCCTACACAAGTGTGAGGAATCCCCAACTCCATACAAGGCACTATCTGGTGGCCTGCCAATGCCACCTCCTTCGACAAACTCCTGCCAAGGTACACTGATCATCCTATGCCCCCACATACGACCAACACGCTGAGACAACTCAAGGAGTCTGCCTGCTCCTTTGTCTAGTTGACCTGTCACGGGCGCTGTCCAAAACTCTGGTAGGAATATGAGAATGGGGGTGAGTCCAATCATCCGCCATCCTGCTAATACGATGAATGATCCAATCCATGGAGTGGTGGGGAGTCCCACCTGGGTCCCAATGATGATCCAACCCTCGAGCCTCTCTGACAAACCACGACCCCTGTTGAACTATGCTCCCGATCATGGATGTATCCAAAAACCTAGTCAGCCCTATCAGGTACCAACTCAATATCTCTTGCCACCCAACCCCATGAGAGGGATCAAATGCAAGAGTCCCCGAGTACATAACAAGTCCATCATGCGAGTGTTGCGCCCTACGCAACTCATGTCGCCTCGTCTCACTGGCCCGATCATCATATACAACCTGTCTAGGTAACCCAACCAATCTCCCTCCAACGTGCAGAGGTAACCTAACAATACTGCAGGCCCCATCTACATAAGCCTGAAGAGAGTTACTGTTTAGAAGGACTGCAACTCTGCTAGCTGCCTACGCATCTATTTGCTCCCCGTCGATGGTAGGTCCAACAGATGATTGCCCATCCCCCTCTACCATGGGCACAACAAGAGTCCCAAGCTGTCCCTCCACAAGTAGCTCATCGAGCATAACATCCTCATCTAGCTCACGCTCCTCAAGGTGCTCTCCATACTGTTGTAGGTAGCTGTTGTTTGAGAACTCTGTCACGAATATGGGTGCCTCTGTGCCCATCAACACCTCACTAATGGATGTGTCCCCCAACGCCTTAATCTGCTGTGGGATGCCATCACTTGAAAATACAGACATGGTCCTGGACACCTCATCAATGGATACCTCAACAAAAAATGGCACCTCATCAACGACAGACACCACATCATCAGATGGCTCTATGGGTGTATGCTCTAGTTTCTCCGTCAAGGTGTCAACTGGTGCTATCAAAGAGGTCTCCAACAATGGTGACTCCTGTGCTACATTGGGTATATAGATGTGCTCCTAATGACCCTGCGTACCCTCAACCTCCTCCTCAGGTCCCTGATGTCTAAAACCAGGTCTCCATCAGCCAAATCGTCTCCTTGACTCACCCTTTAACTCTCCCTGGCCTGCTTGCTCCTTTCAGGAGATTTGGTGCCCTGATTCTGTCGACTTCCCCACATGGTGTAGATGGCTTTACTCCCATGACTTATGCACCTCTAGTGTTTTTGCAGTACGAACAAGGATGGATTTGGTCTGACACCTTCCTCAGCTGAACCGACCTCTCATCGTTCCAGCAGATTCCACCCCAGAATTCCTGCAAACTGAATCTCCCTTGAGCCACTGGTGGTGTACGGTGTAACTCGTCACTATGGATACATGCCCAAATCTCCCATGATCTTACTGGTTATCCACATCTGGGCCAAGATCATGCTATGATACCACCATAATGTTCCAAACTTGGATAAACAATAATATATAAAGCAAAATCGATTTACAACACAATTTTTAACATTTAGCAAATACTCATAAAAAGTCCAGAAGTAAGAACCAACTGAGCCATTTTATTAATCTAATGGAGAAAGTACAATAGTATGGAGAAATGCACCTAGGATTTCCTTAATGGCAAGTGTGACAGAACCCATGTGATAAGGCAATGATCTCAAATGTTGATAATCATTGCTCCTCTAATGCTCTGCGTTGCCCAAAAAACTGCACTGTTAGCTGGAAAGGAACTACTAGAAACCCCACCTCCGGTGCTCAGAAAATGCTGCAAAATTAACCCCAAGCTCCTTGACCAAAACCCACAAAAATCCAAAAAGGGTTTGGTCTAATTCCAAGCCAAAGTCGAACCCACAAAATGGTGTAAATTTCCCAGCGAGCTATCAATCCACCTTGTAATAAGAATTAGGATTTCAAGCCTGAATATCGTCCAAAAAATTATGAAATTTTAACCATGGACTCCTCTCAGAAAACCTAGAAAAACCCATAAATGGTTTCCTGGATTTTGACCTCCCAAAATCGACCCCCAAGAGGCCCTAAGCCCTCCAAACTTCTGAAGCACACGACCTACAAAGATGCCAACAAAATCCTCTTCCAAGGCTCCGGAAAAATAACAATCTCTTCCACATATGTTTCCCTTGTCTCTTTCGACAAGGATCAACCACAAAAGCTGAGTCTCCACCTCCCACGTGTGCACAATATCCTACCTCTGCGCTGGCCCAGGAAGTGCAAAAGTCACACTGAATTGAAGTTCTCTCCTCTAGCTCCAAACTCACCCAAATGGTAGTCAAACACCCAAGCCTCCTTTCCAGAATTTCTCCAGGCCAAAGCTCCTCTGAAAGATGTCACAATCACAACTCGACCTCTCCTCACTGCGTCCTTCAGAAATACGCACCACTTGGAGACAATGGATGCCACTGCTTGAAATCACAGTTAAAACCTCCACCAAAAGAATGTAGATGAACCTCTCTATGGCACTCAAAGTCCCTCGAAGAAAGGGTGAGCTCTCCGCTTGAAGAACTCTTGCTAAACAACAAGTGACTCGGCTAAGCAACTTGAGTAACCAAAGAGAAATTCAATATGCCAAAAGATGTTGAAATGAGGAGAGATGCCTTCCTTATATAGATTTCATGGAGCACTTTTCCCTCCATTTTCCCTCCATCGTGGGTCCCTCACTTAACCATCGACTTACCCTCCATGCAAATCGAACTAGGGAATGTGTATTCTCCCAGTGTGGATGGCCCCCACGTATAACTTAACCACATTAAAATAACTTCTACTAAGTCTAGCCTCCTGATAAAATCGAATGGGCCCCATCACCTCCAAAATTGGCCCCAAAATGTAGAAAGTAATCTTGTTCCAAAATAATTTAGGAAGGGACATTACATTTGCCTGAATAAGCTTACTAGCAGCTTCTTAAGCCATATAACTTTACACGTAGATGTGCTTGTTGCCATATACTGTGCTTTTGCAGAGCTCAGTGCTACTGACTTCTACTTCCTGCTACACCAAGAAACCATTCTCGATCCAACACCGAAGCAGTAACCAGAGGTAGTTTTCCTGTCCACTGAACTGCCTTTCCAATCTGCATCTGTGAACCCACATAGCCTAATGCCATCCCCTCGGGTATATCTCAATCCATACTTGATTGTGCCATGCACATACCTCAAAATGTGCCTCGTTGCAGTTCAATGTATCCTCTTTGGTTCCACCATGAACTGACTAAGGTTATTGACCACAAAGAAGATATCTGGCCTAGTATTGACCAGATACATGAGAGAACCAATGAGTTGTCTATACAAGGTGGGGTCAACATCCTTATCTGATGCATCTATTTTCTTCCAATTGGTGATCATGGGCATAGACATGGGTCTACAACCCTTCATTCTGAATCTCTTTAGGATATCTGTAGCATATCTTCCTTGCCCAAGGAAGATCTCCCCGTCCCTCTGCCACACTTCTTGTCCTAGGAAATAGTGCATCAACCCCGAATCTTTCATATCAAACTCTGCTGCCAGCTTCCTCTTGTAGTCCTCTATGAACCCTGATGATCTTGTTAGGAAGAGATCATCCACATACAATATTAGGATGAGTGACTCACCCTCTACCATCAAATAGTAAAGGTTGGGATCTGCCTCACTGTTGACGAATCCCATCTCATGCAAGTAGCTACCAATCCGACCATACCATGCTCTGGGAGCCTGCTTGAGCCTGTATAGAGCTTTCTTCAGTCTGCACACATGATTGGGCCTCTCATCAGTGTCGAAGCCCTCTCGTTGTTTTATGTACACCTCTTCCTCTATCACCCTGTTCAAGAATGTTGTCTTGACGTCCATCTGGTAAATATGCCACCCCATTTGAGCTGTTAGGGATATAACTGTCTGAATAGAGTTGTATATGGAAACTGGGGCGAAGGTTTCCTCATAATCTATCCCTTTTGTTTGTGCATACTCTTTTTCCACGAACCTAGCCTTATACTTCTCCGCGCTGCCATCTGCAGCATACTTGATCTTGTAGATCAATCGAGAACCTATAACTGACTTGTCCTTACGCTTCGGCACCACCTCCAAAAGATCATTCGTCATGATAAAGCTGCATTCCTCAACCATGGCATCTACCCACACCTGATGTTGTGCGGCTTCTTGAAAGCTAGAAGGTTCTACAACCTGAGCCACCAATGCTTGGTACATGTCAGGTTGTCTGTGTTCTCTCTTGTTCGTTCTAGGAGCTCCAACAAACTCCTCGACATCTCTCAATGTCTGACGAACTTCTCTGCTGGTTCGACCACTATTGGTGTGAGGTTCAACCAACTCCTCCTCATCCTGCCTCTGCTGCTCCGTCTGTTGAGATCTCACTGGATCCTTGCACCTGAGGAAATGTTAGTACTGGTCACTGTACTAGATTCCTATGACTATCCCATTGGCGGTCCCACTGGTTGCCCCTGCTGCTTGACCAATGGAGCTTCAGCTCGCTGATTCTGATCACATGCAGACATCTCATGAGATCTCTTGAAAGCTCGATCTTCCATGAACTTTACGTCCCGTCTTACTATAATCTTTCTATTGTTAGGAGTGTAGATCCTGTATGCCTTGGAGGTTTTTCTATATCCGACGAGGAACCCCTTCTCTATAATCTGATCCAGTTTGGTGTGCTTTTCATCTGGCACATGGCTATAAGCAATGCTGCCAAAGATTTTGAAGTGATGAACTTTTGGATTCTTCCCTATGAAGACCCCTTTTGGCGTTTTCTTCCCCAATGCTCTATGGGGAGTCCTATTTTGAATACACATTGCTGTGTTACATGCCTCTGCCCATAGAACCCGGGCAAATCTTGGTCATATATCATTGCTTTTGCAGCCCCAACTATAGTTCTATTTTTCCGCTCTGCTACCTCATTATGTTGTGGATTGTATGGAGATGTCCACTCTCTTTTGATGCCTTCCTTTGCAAAAAAATCTGTTAGGTCTTTATCAATATATTCTCCACTATTATTTGAGTGAAGCACCTTGATCTTCTTCCCTGTCGCATTCTCCACGAGAGCCTTAAACTCCCTGAAGCGATCAAAGACCTCATCTTTGGTGTTCAAGAAGTAGATCTAGGTTTTCCTGGAATGGTCATCAATAAAGGTGATGAAGTATTCAGCCCCATTAAGACCTCTAGTGGACATCAGGCCAAAAATATCTGAGTGTATAAGTCCTAACACACCATCTGCTACGCTGTCTGTTCTTGGGAATGTTGCCTTAACATATTTCCCAAGCACACACCCTCTGCACATCATCGTGTTCCGTGCTAAGTTTTGGAAATCCTATCACTGTCTCCTTGAGCATCTTGAGTTCTCCATGGTGTAAATGTCTCATTCTCCTATGCCATAGCTCATTCAGTGCCTTCCCACTGCCACTGTCACTGCCTACCAATGCCATTGGAGAATCGAGTTGTAACCTGTATAGCCTATTACTTCGAACTCCAATCTGTCTCACCCTCTTCCAGCTTGGGTGTTTGACAAACACCCTCTTCCCTATGAAGTGGACATCATATCCCTTATCCTATAGCTGGGATACTGAAATCAGGTTCATACCTAATCCTGGCACATGCGTTACATTTGTAGTGCTAGTACTTTCTCCCGACTCCCTCTGAAAATCGACAATACCTCTCGCTACTGGAGTACACTTCGTTCTGTTTCCCATTGTAATATGGAAATCCATCTCCTCCTCACTGTAGCTAGAGAAATATTCTCTAACCCCTGTCATGTGAGTTGATGCTCCATTATCTATATACCAGACACCCTGTGAAGCTGAGCCTGATAAGCAAGCAAATTCATTTTCCAATATGGAAGATAGCTATGAAGCCCCTTGAATATCAATTTGATCCATGGTCATATTGAAGAATTTTGGGTATACTCTAGTGTGCTTATTTCTCTTCCTTCCGACACTGAATCTGTTCTAGCAAACTTCTGTTGGAAACACTGAGAGGGGGGTCAATCAATATTTTATTTCAATTGTTACTTTACCAGTTTGATCACTTATATTTAGAACACAAAATGAACAATAAGAATAAATGCTTTTATTAATTTCTTCAATAAATCAAGTACAATATATGTAGGGTTCCAACCCTAAGTGAAGACACCGATCTTCAATCTCCCAGGGTCCAACCTGTGTTTGCCAAGCACCGACTTGGACTTCCAAGGCTCCAACCTTGTAAATTTTGAGGCACCAACCCCAAGGGCTCCAACCCTATAGCTTCACTTTGTCAAGGTATGTTTGGTTATACTTCACGGCTCCCAATGTTTTCTTCAACAAGCCCTATCAATCTTTAGCTACGCCTTCACTTAGTGTCCACATCACATTATCAATGACAACCTTGTTCTTCACATGAAGGTGTCACCACTGCTCTTCATGTTACCCAAACAAAACTTCTTCAAGGTCACTTCATAATGGCTTCAATGCATCATGGTCTTCAATGATCTCCATAAATCTTCAATATGCTGCTTCACAAACTTCTCCAACTCTACCCTATTCTGTTCTCAAGAGAAGACTTCAACAAGCCCTATTTGTCCAATCCCAATAAATCAACACTTCGACCACGACAACTATGACAACTTCGACCACGGAAGCTTCAACCACGACAACTACGATAGCTTCAACCACGACAACTACGACAGCTTCGACCACGACAACTACGACAACTTCAACCACGACAAGTACGACAGCGTCGTCCACGACAACTACGACAGCTTCGACCACGACAACTACGACAACTTCGATCACGACAACTACAACTGCTTCGCCCACGGCAGCTACGACTGCTTCGACCACGACAACTATGGCAGTTTCGACCATGGCAACTATGGCAGCTTCGACCACGGAAAATACGACAACTTCGACCAAGATTTTATGCCCAAATAGAATTATCCTTTTTTTTCATCCTAAACAATAGTCTCCTTGTTCTCCTCGGCCTTCTGTCTTCTCTTGTACTTCATATCTCTGAATTCTTGCCTGAATTGCTAATCAAAATGAAGTGTTTAGACGTCTATTTATAGATATTTCATTTATAACTGAAGGGACACGTCTGTTTGAAGTGAGGTCGACTTGTATAACTGAATGTAGGTCAGCTCACTGCTAGGAATAATTTCCTTAACTTAAAAATTCAATATCTCACAAACTATTGGGAGTTTCAGGGCAAATATAGGCTCGTTAGAGAGAGGAAAAAATCCTCTTTAAGATGGTCTAGGATCCATTTTCAAAGGATGCCTCCAAGGTGTCCAAAATACTTTTTCTTTGTGACTGTCCTTAAATTTTATGAATAAAAAGTTTGGGACAACATGAGGAATGTTTGGGACAGTGTGGCTTCTTCATTCTTTGGCTTCTTCATTGTTATCAATGTCATCATAGGATCATAGAGTCATTATGTAGGAGTGCAACATCCATGTAGCATGACGCATGAACAATGTCATGATATACTAGTGCAGTGATAGTGCAACATCATTAGGATAACTCTGAAATAATCTTCCAACCATCAAATGATCTCCAACCATGTTCTCAAGACCTCATCAAGTGCCATCATCAATTGTGGTCATTCATCAAGAATATGACATCATCAAATGTAGTCCTCCATATGTCATCAAGGGCCTCTAAATACTTGGCACTCGACAGTTCTTAAGAGTTCTTCATTAGTGACTTGACATATTAATTGATGACATTCTTATAAAACAAGAGTTATGACATCATCATTTGGAACTAGGCATCTCAACAATATTTTCCATCTCGGCTAGTGCCATATTGGCATCAATGACAACCTTGACCAACAACTTCTGCAAACCCTCTTTGCCCAGACAAAAAATCTGCTCCGCGAAAAATATTGCGCTGTTGCTCCTTCTGCTTGTTGGAATCGCTTCCTTGGATAGTTCAATTTTTTCTGTCACCCGCAACTGAAAAATCAAACTCTCGCCCAACAATTTGCATTGCCTAGCTAGGCATTGCACAACCCCTGAAAATTTCGTTTAGCTGCTCCATTTGAACGACGAAATTTTCTTCCTTAGACTCTGAGCCTTCTATCTGTCAAATATGCTTTGATACCATATGAAAATTCCTTGAAATGCAACAACTGGAAATCTTTCTGCTAATTCAAAAATTAATTATTCAGTTTATTTTGTTTACGACAAAATAACGAAATATTCTCACTGCAATTTCTTCACCAAATAAAATACCGTGGAAGTAAAAATAGGAACTGAGAAATATGCTAGCACACATAAAAATTGACACGCTTATTTTTGGACAAAAGTTCCCTGAAAAACCCAATGTGGGAAAATTGGTGCAGTAGTATGAATGTTTATTATTATGCAGCAACAATTTCTGAGTACAATTATTTGGATGCTCTATTGGCAATCCAATCTAAGAGAAACATTGGAAAAATTATTGTGAGAATTTTTTCCTCACCCCAAAATTGATTTGTATCCCCAGAAATGCCTCCTCAGCCACATGTGGATCCTTCTGCGTCAACGTATGCGCAAAGCTTATGAAGACCCTGCTGTATTTGCCTCTAGAAAACGCTGAAATCAACAACTTTGTGTTGTTGAAATTTTGATGTTCTATGCTGTTACAACCACTTAAATCCATAACTTATTTATGCTGCAAAATGAGTTAAGTAATTGTAGATAGAACATAAACCATATAAACCATATGCACAATGGAAGATAACCAAGAACTCAATGAGACACAGAGAAGTTAGGTCAATGACCAGGGAAAAACCCACAAGGGGAAAACCCAACCAGATTCTTCTTCTATTAGAAATCAATTGTTCAACAGAGATACAAAGTACAATGAGAGAATGAAGAAGTTCACCCAAATCTGAAGAAGATCTCTGATAGCAGTAGCTGATGCAAACACTGAATCACTTTGGCTCTCCAAGATTTGCTCTTGCTCTTCAAGACTCTCTTTCTCTCTCTCTCAATCTTCCTCTAGACTCTCCAACTCTCTCTTTCTCAAGTTCGAATTCTCCTTTCACAAGCACAAGTAAGTGTGTCAAGTGAGGATGAGAGGCACAAATATATAGGAAGAGCAAGGAGGTCGAATTCATGAGGGAGTAACTCCTATGCCTTGAGGAGGAGTTACATATGCCAAAATAGGAGTGTAACTTATGCCATAAAGGAGAGGAGTGTAACTTATGCATTTAGGAGAGAAGTGTAACTTATGCATTAAAGAGGTGTAAGAGGAATATTTTTATGACAAGTCATTAAAGTGTGTAAGAGAGTGTAAGAGGTGCATAAGAGAACTAGAAAAAGAGGAATGAATCCATTAAGAGAGAGAGAGTAACGTATGCATTAACTAAGGGGAGTTACATATGACATAATTGAGAGACTTGAATTTCTTTTAAATAATAATATAATAATATATATCATAAAGAGAATAATAGTAATAATAATAATAATGTTGATAATTAAGTTAAAAATTAAACAATTGAGATTGATTAAGGACAAGTTAAGTGATTTCCCATCATGTATATATGACTACGAATTGATGGAAGGCGATTTACTATTTTTGGAAAGTCATGGTTGCAAAGATAGGCATGAATTTCTATTTTTAGAAAGTCACATTAGAAAGGTAAAAAATGAAATTCTATTCAAGGAAATTCATCCCATAGCTGTCAATTTTCAACACTCCCTATCAGCTAGGGAGTACTTTCTTTCTGATACAAGGATCTTTGCTATCTTCACTTTGGAGCAATGATGTGACAATCTAATGAAGAAGAATCATCATAGGGGAGATACATCCATCACCCTATACACAATTGGGGGGATCAACTTATCAACACATGACAAGGGTCTTGCACATCGAAGGCTCATCAATGCTTGAAGGGATCCACTTGTCAACATATGACAAGGATTTCGCTCATCCAAGGCTCATCACAACTTGGGGTGATCCACTTGTCGACACATGAAAATGATCTCACACATCTAAGGTTCATCAATGCTTTGGGGTATCGACTTATCAACACATGACAAGGATCTCACTCATCCAAGGCTCATCACTGCTCGGGGGGATCCACTTGTCAACGCATGACAAGGATCTCGTACATCCAAAGTTCATCATTGCTTGGGGGGATCCACTTGTCAACACATGACAAAGATCTTGCTCATCCAAGGCTCATCAATGCTTGGGGAGATCCACTTGTCAACACATGACAAAGATCTCGCACATTCAAGGCTTATCATCCATGACCACCCTCTCTAGGCAGGGTCACATCTCTCAGTCCAAGCTGCTCTCTGAAAACTGGGAACTTTCCTTTCAGCAAAGGCTTGTTTAGAATGTCGACGATTTGGTCATCAGTCACTATATGATGAAGTCTTACTGCTCCTCTTTGCACATTATCCCGAATATAGTGATATTTGATCTTGTCATGGAACATGAGATTTTCAACAAGTTGAATCCCACTGTTATTTTCACAGTAAATTACTGTAGTATGCAATACTTGCTCAAACAACTCTCCGAAGAGCTTCCTTAACCATAATGCCTCACAGCTAGCCATGCTAGGAACAATGTATTTTGCTTCAGCCGTGCTAAGGGCAACAAACTTTTGTTTTATGCTCATCCAAGATATCATGGTAGATCTTAAGCTGAAACAACACCCTGATGTGCTCTTTCTATCAATAGGGTTACTAGCCCAATCAACATCAGAGTATCCATGTAGCCTTACATCTTCGAAAGTATATCTCAATCCAAGATTGATGGTCCCATGTAGGTACCTCAACACATGTTTTGCAGAAACCTAGTTTATATGAGCAGGATTAATCATTTATTGACTTAGAGTATCGATTGCAAAGCATATATTTGGTCTAGTGTTCGCTAAGAACATCAATGCCCCAATCAGTTGACGGTAGTCAGAAGGATTAGCCAAATAAGGTCCTGCAGCTTTACCACAAAGCTTTTTGAAATTCATTTCCATTGGAGTATTCATGGATTTACACTTAGTCATGCCAAACCTTTCTAGTAGTTTGACAACATATTCTCCTTGAGAAAGGAAAAACTCACCAAATTTTTGCCATACCTCTAAGCCCAGAAAGTAGTGCATCAAACCAAGATCATTCATTTCAAATTTAGAAGCCAACTCCCTCTTACACTGGAGAATAAGAGGTTCACTACCGGTCAACTGTAACAACCCCAAAATTAAAATATGCAACTAATTGGATCAATTACGTGATTAATAATCAACACACAACCATTCCACTAATTAACAAAGAATTTCCAAAAACACGAGCAAAGACGATTTACCTGTGACGATGATATTCCTTACTTGTGATTTCAGAGTTGAACGCTATTTGAATCCTGCTAATCGCAACAAAGTTTTGGGACGACTTTCCACCCAACTGTAGGTTCAACTGCACATAATCTTTCTACAGCGGGGCACCCCCGTGCCCTCAATCAACGTACTATTGCTAGAGAATCATTGTCTTACAATACTTTTCTCCCAAGAGAATGGATGAAGGAATGATGAATATCATCTTCCTCATCATCCATTAATTAGACTAAAAAATGGAAAGGGGACTGCATGCACACATTCCATGTGTCAACATGTAACTTTTATTTATTTATTTTAAGTTTTATTTAATTTAATATTTCTCTTAATTTAACTATTTCTTATTTTATTCCTTTTTACTTTTTGTGAACTTTACTTATTTTTACTATTTTTATAGTTTACTTTTATATATATTTATTTAGAAATCCAGTGTATTATTTACTATTTTATTGATTTATTATTAATATATTCTCTTCATTATTTATTATTATTATCTTTATTTATTTATTTTTTATTTATTTACTATTATTATCTTTTATTTACTTATTTGCTATTTATTTATCATTATTATCTTTTATTTATTTTTTATTATTTATTATTTATATTTTAATATTATTTTATACACACATTTCATATGTGAACATGCAACTTTTATTTCTTTATTTTAAGTTTTACTTAATATAATATTTCTCTTAATTTAACTCTTTCTTATTTTATTCCTTTTTATTTCTTGTTAATACCTCCAGTTCCAAAAAGTAGTGCATCAAACCAAGATCTTTCATTTCAAATTCAGAAGCTAACTTCCTCTTACACTAGAGAATAAGAGGTTCACTATCAGTCAACAATATTTCGTCAACATACAATACCAAAATCAAAGGCATACCTTGTACTGTCTTAAAGTAAAGATTTGGATCTGCATTGCTTCTGGTAAAACCAAGCTTCATCAAGCTCTTAGAGCTTGCTTCAAACCATAGAGGGCTTTTTTCAGCCTACACCCATCAGTTTTTGGATCATGTACTTCAAAGCCTTGTGGTTGCTCCACAAATACTTCTTCTTTACGGAAGCCATGCAGAAAAACACTCTTCACATCCATTTGATGAAGAGACCATCCTTGGCTAGCAGCTAGAGCTACAATAGATCACATGGTGGTGTAACGGGCAACAATTGCAAATTTTTTGTCATAGCTTATTCCCTCTTTCTAAGAGAAACCTCTAGACACAAATCTAACTTTATATTTTTCAATACTGCGATCAACACCATATTTAATTTTATACAACCATTTAGTAGATACAACAAATTTACCTTCGGGTCTTGGAACCACTTCTCATACATCATTATGAATGATGGATTTATATTCTTCAGCCATTGCATCTTTCCACACTTGAGCCTTTACAACTTCTTCAAAAGTGCATGGTTCATCTTGAATAATGTTGCTCATGGCTACAACATATCCTTGGAACATGCAAGGTTTCTTGCTTTCTCTGAAAGTTTCGTTGGGGGTAACATGTTTATCAACATCTTGAAGAGCATCATGGAGCCATAAAGGTCTCCTTTTAGGAGGATCACATGGATGGGGATTGAAAGGATCCATGGGCTCCATGGGTTCATTAACATGATCAATTTTAGCTTCAGGATCTTCTTTTATTTCAAATACATCATCTTGACTATCAACATTAGCAGGAGTAAGATGAGTGTCTCTTGCTTTTCCAAGAGTTGCATCTTCATCAAATGTTACATCCCTGCAAAATTCTATATTTATTTGACTTGTACCATTCTTACTTGAAGATTCCAACTTGTTCTTTTTTTCTTTGGGACATGGAAGTAGATAGGACATCCAAATATCCTCAAGTGCCCAACTTCAGGCTTCTCGCTAGTGAAGACTTCTTCATGAGTCTTGTTGTTTAGGGCACGATGAGGAGATTTATTTTGAACATAGACAATTGTGTTCGCAACTTATTGTTAGAAAATCAGAAAGACAAAAATATTTTCTCTTGTTGATAATTAATTATGATTTATTTGAGTTATTATTATTTTTCTTATGTTCTTTTATCTTAGTTCATCAAACAATTACCAAAACCAAAACACGAAGATCAAGGACACCAAATGTAGGCACACAACTAGGCAAAACCCCTATATTGGGGAAAACCCAGTCAAGAACTCTTCCTTTAGACCTTAACAAACCTTCCTCCTCAACCAAGTCATCCTTTCAATGAGATACAACAACCTTCAATAGTCTCTTTTTGTCTAGTAGCTTCAACCTAGCATTAACCCAGAAATTTCGGCCCAGCTTCACTAACAACTTCATAATTTTGGCCTTCCCAGCAACTACGTATTTTTGGCCTTCCCAACAACTACAAAATTTCGGCCCCTCCAACAGCGTCACATATTTACACGTGTGGGAAAAAGAGAGATAAGTCTGACTTGTTATGCTCGTGAGAGACCCCCTTCTCCTTCGCCATCATTCTTCCTCTTCTTCCTTGAAATTCACACTTTTTCTGGCCCCAGAAGTTGCAGATCGAACTTGTTGTGTGTGAGTGACAAATGAGGTCGAGTTGCTGCCTTTATATAGTGATTCTGCTGCCCAGTTTAGGCCGACTTGTCCAATTTGAGGCCGACTTGGTGGAGGAGGCCTAATTGACCTATTTTACAATAAAATAAATTTATTCTTTGACAAATAAATCCCAAGAAGGGTTCTTTACATTATGACAAGGACAAGGACACTTGACACAAACCCTAAAAGCCTGTAATGGAGGCTTTGAACTAAAAATAATTGGCCCAAGCATGAAACCCATGCTTTAATAAGTCAATTTTGTTAATAATAAAATTTATTTTTCTTTCTTTTGATAAATATATTACATCATGACTCAAGTACAATTATGAAGATCGACACTAGTTACATTCTTCAACACTCTCTCTTAACTAGGGTGGTATTCATAATTACCTATATCTATAGAGGTACATTGAAGATCTCCAAAATTAACTACTAAGAGTTCTGGCACACTTAGTGGCACTAACTAGATTCTTGACTAGGGTAATCTATCGGGTGGGACTAAGATGGACTAAAGCTTTTAGCCAATGTAGGTACCATCAGGCTTACTAACTAACCGTCAACTTAGGGATCTAGGTGTGTATCCAAGGTCAAAGCTCCAAGACCAACACCACCCTCCCTCTTCGGGATCATGATATCAAACACACATAGGCCAACCAAATATCTCCCAAGCATCCACCATTAGATGTTTCAACTCCCCTAATAAACTAGATATATCCATTTGTCCAAGCATGCTTGCCTAATGTTTGTCCCTCTTTATGGAGAGATTTACCTGTTCAAACACAACCCCAATCAATAATAAACTTTCAAATATATAAGTAAACACAAACCTTTGGGGTCCTCATTCATTCTGATGTTGTTTGTATCATCAAGTTATCCATATATAATCAAAGATTTCTTCTTCTTCTTTCATTTCTTCAGCAACACCAAATACATTCTCAATACTTCTCAAGTCTTTTTCACGAACATTCATCTATAATATTCATTGTCATAATGTGCCCTCCCTCTCAATTGTGGGGATATACCCTTTCTTCTATCCAAGCTCCTTCTTAACTTAGGGAGATCAACTACTTTCTTTTTCTATAACATCGAAGAAGCTTCAACCTTTCACGACTTCATTAAGGTCATCATCATCCTTATAGCTTTCTTCATCATGCTTATATGGACATCTTCATTATATTGAAGATTGTGTACCTACAAAAATTCAATAGCAAATACAACCAAATACATATATAGAAGCATGAATTTAACTATATCAGAATCATGTTAATACAATAATGGAAGCATTAGACTTTAGACATCAAATACCTAAACCTAGTTAGGTTCATAATCAACAAGAGACACATACTTCTAAACTTCAACTTCTTGCTAGGGTTTTGTTACAAACCCTAGACTATAACATAAGGAAACTTAATCAAGAAATCAATCTTATTCTATATAGAGCCTTAATATAGAGATTATACTATTACAAACCCTAAATTCCATCTTAGAGACACAAATCCTTAGATATCAGCAATTCAATCAAATAACAACTCTACTATACAATTTAGACTCTACAAGGGTTTGTTGCAAACCCTAGATTTAATCATCATATCGAAAACAATATCATCATATCCTAGAATATCAAATTTCTACTAGCACTTAGTTACAAACCCTAGAATTTACAAACTATGAGCATCAACAATTAGGTTATCATATATACATATCTAGGATTTCATAATCATGCACAAGCATATCACAACAATATCTACTAGGCAAACCCAAGACACAAATATCAATACATTAAAGTTAGACATACAACAATTTTGACCAGGCTAGGGTTTCGATCAAACAGACGAACATACACCTAGGGCTTCATTCCTAGGATCTTACTATAGATATTATAAGGGTTTTGCTCATAAACCCTAATTCATCAAACCCTAAAGATCTAGGGATTCAATACATAACTTTAGATAGCAAACCCTAAAGGACTAGGGATTTTATCATAACAATACCAAAACATCAAAAGAAAAGGAATTCTAGATTTCATCAACCCTAAGTAGACTAGGGTTTCCATATTAGCATCGACGTACCCTTAGGTTAGGGTTTTACGGTGAACCTTTTTTTTTAGGTTCTACAAGAATGATAATATAATGAAGGTAGATTCACCCTAACAAGAATATTTGTGATTCAAAACCCTAGACATAACGATGTTAGTAATGTAAAGCAAAATTTTAAAAGAAAGAATGACCGTACCTTTTGTATGAAGAGAGCTTTATAACAAAGCTTATAGTTTAAGACATACCTCGAGTTGTTCTTTAACAAACCTTGTATGACATCAATTCTTGAAGGGAAAAACTTCTTCCATGCTTCAAGTATATCCTTTGAAGTCTCCTCCATTACCCTTCAGTATTCAACAAGATTTCCTAACATGGAAAATATAAAAGGTTATTAGCATATAATCCAAACACATCTTGATAAGAGAGGAAACCAAACATAAAAGATAATACATGGAGTAAGCTACTTATCTTTGGTAAAATGGTGAGGGCTCCTACTTAATCCAATCTTGAGGGATACCTATAACTTTATCAAAACAATTCGAAAACGTTCTCATAAGACATGCTAGACCTACATGTTCTAGAAATAAAAAAGTAAAGTAAAAATAAATCAAAACTTAAACAAAAGGCTAAGAGAGATAAGAGAGAGAGGGATAAGAAGCATTCTTTACATTATGACAGGACACTTGACACATACCCTAGAAGCTTACAATGGGGGCTTTGACCTAAAAATAATTGACCCAAGCATTAGTAAGTCAATTTTATTAATAATAATTTTTTTTCTTTCTTTTGATAAATATATTACATCATGACTCAAGTACTATTATGAAGACTGACACTAGTTCCATTCTTTAACACTTCTCCCATAGGAACTTTGGCAATTTCTGATTATGCAACATAGCTTTAACCGCTTCCATGATAGTTCTATCTTTCTCTCCGCCACACCATTTTTTCTAGGTTATATGGTACAATGGTTTCTTTTCTGATTCCAGCGTCTTTGCAGAAGTCAATGAAATAATTGGAAGTGAACTCTCCTCCATTATCAGATTTGAAAATTTTGATATGCTTTCTAGTTTGTTTTTCTACTAGAGCTTTGTAATCTTTGAACATTTTAAAATTTTGACTTTTATTTTTCAGAAAATAAATCCATGTTTTGCGAGCAAAATCATCCACAAAGTTAATATAATACAAGTAACTACCTAGAGAATCTATAGGCATTTGTCCACATAAATCAGAATGTACAGATGCAATACTTGACTGGTTCTACTTTTGCTTGAAGGGAACGATTCCTTCACTTGCTTTCTTCTTGTGCATCCTTGGCAAACACCATCATGATCAGATTTGATTTTCGGCATTCGGGAAACCATCTTTCTAACATGAGGTAATGTTTTATAGTGCAAGTGAGCGAACCTTCGGTGCCAAAGTTCACTTTGATGATTGTTGTCATGGATTAGTGCATGAATAGGTCTTCCATTGATTTTGTATAGACCTTTACATCTAGATCCCAGAGTGAGGGCATTTCTAATGTTGGATCTCAATGGCTAAGTGAGAACTTTACCATTTATGAAAGCAAATTTCATTCCTTTATCTTCTAAAGCTGATATGGACACAATATCCTTCTTTAAACTAGGTACATATAAAACTTTTTGAAGAGTCAAAATTTTACCTTGATCTAGATGGAAAGAAGCAGAACCAGATCCCTTTATGGGATATGTAGAGTTATCTCCAAGAATGATTTTCAAATCTGTCTCCCTCTCAACCAGATTAGAGAGTACTTCTTTATAACCAGTGAAGTGCCTTGAAGTACCGCTATCAACCAACCAACACAAGAATCTGCAGGAGATGAACTAGAAAGAGAAAAAATAAGAAAATACTCTGATTGAGTCTCAACTGCATTATTATCATACCTTTTGTTCCTTGATGAACGATAATTTCCTCTGCGAGTAGAAGGAGCTTCTCTTCTTCTTCTACAATCAGATTTGTTGGAGTGATTGTTGAAGTTGGATTTTGATGCTCTTTTATGTTAGGGATTTTTGAGGTCTAAAATGGGCCTCCTAAAGAAATTATAAAATAATAGTGGAAATAATAAAATAAGATTAAATTACATCATCAAATTTTAGAGGGAAAAATGAAAAACTAATTTTCAACTCGTATTTTTAATTTATCTCCCTATGGGTTTACTCAAATTTTGAGCGACAACACTCCTTGGATGCATAATTTGATTCTTCAACCAATGAGTACACATGTTGCATACTTTTGTTGGACTTTATTACACGAAAAATGTGATTGGAATCATATTTTTTCATGTATTTCTCATTTTTCGTGTAGCAGGGTCCATCGAAAGTATGCAACATGGGTACTCCTTGGATGATGGATCAAAATTTTCATCCAATGAGTACTCTCACTCGAAATTTGAGTAAAACCTTAGGGAGATAAGTTGAAAATACGAGTTGAAAAAGTAGTTTTATTATTTTTTAATCTTTTTACTTTTTTACTCCAAAAATGGTGAATCATCCCCCATGGTTGAAATCATTATCTTGAATCCTGTTGGTTCTTATAAAGTTTATTTTGGTTGTACATTTTTCTTAAGAGGCCCATTTTAGACCTCAAAATTCCCCTAATGGTTTTTTGAACAGTCACGAGCATAGTGGCCATGCTTGTGACAATTGTAGCATTGGACTTTTGATAAGTTTTTGATCCATTGAGAGGAGTTGTTGTGAGCAAACTTTCTCGAATGATGGATTCCTCTTCTTTTTTCCTTGTACAACAAAGACAATATGTTATCCCTCCTCATGCTTGGGAATTCTCCCTCTGGAAATCATTCTGACTTCTTGACTGCACTTTCCCAGGAGCTCATCAAATGTAAGAAACTTGTCATTATTACTGATGTTAGTAATAAAAGTTTCCCAAGAAGAAGGAAGACCTCCAAGCATAATCAATACCAGTGCTTTATCAGAAATAACTTAACCAGAAATTGACAGTTGATATTTGATTTTTGATATCCTCATGAAGTATGCTTGAATAGCTTCTCCTCTGTTCATCTTAACATCCTTGAGCTGATTCTTCAGAGAAAAAATTTGACTCAAGTTGTTCACTTGATACATTCCAATCAAATGGTGATACATTTCTTTGACTTTCTTCAAGTTGGAAACATAAGTGATGAGGTGGTCTTCAAGAGAGTCAAATATATATATATTTTTAGCCTTGATTTCTCCTTTCTTGTATCTTGCCTTAATAAGAGCATTGGAGTTTTCAGCTGGTTCTGCTATCTCTTCTTCAACATACTCTAGAACATCATGTTCTTCAAGAGTAATATCCAATTTGGCCTTCCAAGGGAAGAAGTTTGAAGCATTGACCAACTTCTCTTCATTCATAAAGTAGGAGGAAGACATCCTGATCTGCGCAAAATCTTAGCCGCAAATAGAAAATGGCAACAAGAGATATTTCAACAGCAAAAGGGATGATATATTTTAGCAAAAAATGAGCAGCAAGTAGAAGGAACAACAAGAGATATTTCAACAAAAAGAGTATGGCAAATGGAGCGGATAACAAGCTATATTTCAGTAGAAAGAGAGATGCAAATGGAGTGGACAACAAAATATATTTCAGCAGAAAGAGAGCTGTAAATGAAGTGGACAACAAACTGTATTTTAGGAGAAAGTAGTGTTGAAAATATCGGCATCAACAAAATATCGGGGAGGGTCTTAAAAACATCTTTTCGACAATATCGGCGAAAATATTGACAAACATGAAAAATGCATAATATATTCAATTTTTTTTTGTTTTGTTAAATATATATAAAGCAATAACAACATGAAATAAACACATTGGCACATAAATATGAAGAAAACACTGATATATATGATGTAGTGGATGTAAAATAAAAATGATACATCAAAGGCGATACCAAATCCTGCTGATCCCTGAGAATTGTCCAATCAAGGACTCAAATGTGGAGAACCAATACAAAATAACATCACATATATAAGAGTATCTCATCATGATGAATTATATGTAGGAAAACAAATAAAACTACCAGTTAGCTATCTGAGATCAGTGCCCTCTCCCCCTTTTACGGGAAAACATGATGGGTTGTTTGCCAGGTTTGCCCCTAATAATAGAAGGCCCTGACCTTGCACCTAATGTCAAATAATGACTACTACGTATGGAGCTGTGCTTTCCTATATCTATAGCAGATGGTGCTGATGCTAATGCTCCCACGATCTCCTCCTCCTCTTGTTGCCCCTGTTTTAATGGTTCCTCTAACCATGTAGGTGACTCCTCCAAGATGGGCACCTTAGACTCCACCCTCCACTGAGACAATACATCAATATTGTCTACGAAAATGACATCTAGATTCATTGGTTTTTCTATTTGCTTCACTCGAAGTCAGAGATTGTAATGCACATACACTAAATCATTGAGGCGTGAGAACTCCAACCTGTAAGAGTGTCAAAAAAACTAATGAGTCTTGACTCTTGACACTCGAGGGTCATAAATTAAAATTACAATATATGTAATTACTCAACTGAAGGTTGAAGCTCAAAGTTATACCTGTTGTGTTTTTTTGAGTGTATTTTCTCAAATACACTCCAATTGCACTCACACCCTGAAGAGCCACATGTTTGACTGATGATTCTTATGGCCAATTTCTACAAATTTGGTGCCCTTGCACCATAGCTTCCCCATCAAATATCTACAACAAAATAAAGAAATAAAAATGTTAAAACATAATTATACTTTCAAATAAAACATAATCGAATTTTAAACATCTAGAATTATAAATAAGTAAATTCTAAATTGAAAATTTTAATGAGTTTTGACTTGTCACTTACGTGGCATGAAGAGAATCCTTTCCCTAATAGCATCATCAAAGCCAAATAGGCCAACACAATCTCGATAAAACATGGTACCTTATCCTTAGGCATCCAATGATTTATTAAACATGCTACCTTTAGGACAATGTACCAAGAAATTTAGAAGAGTCATACCCTTCCTATCTATCCAACCATTAGACATCACTATGCATCCAGACATCTCTGATGTCTGTGTCAACTCTACCAATCTAGAGTTGTTGCCTTGCTTTTCTGCTTGAAGGATTAGCCCCCACAACTCCTCATATGTAACACTTTTGTACCTGGGCCCACAATAGCAATAATATCACACATTGGCTGCCAAAATGGATTGGTTTTGGTGATGATGAGAGTTAAGTTGCTTCAGAAAATACACCTCCTCGTAACTCTATTTGCTTCTTACTTCTTTTTTTTAGCAATTGATTTTATGGAAGGTTGTGCTCCATGTCTGGTTCGTGGAACAAAAAAGGATGACCTCCCATTCCCACTACACTCAGCGTTAAAATCGGAAGAAGATATCCTAAAAGATTTACCTGCATGTTCAACCTTGTTTCTTTTTGCTTCTTCTTTCTTTTTGTCTTTTTCCTCAATTGTTTGACGAGCTTTTTGTATAAGCTCCGCACTATATTCTGAGCAAAGCCCAGCTTCATGTCGAGGGAGTCTAGGTAGATGATATTTCAATCGCATAACCCCTCTTGTCATCTTGTCCCCACCTAATTTGCATGTTAGATATACCCGATTTGTCCCACCATCAAGTTCCCCATACTCCCAAAATGGGTCCAAGGGCTTTGGCATATTTGTAGTGGATTAATACAAACCTAGGGCACAAAAAAAAAACAAAAAATTGGCATTAGACCCCATACACAAAAAATACAACCACCTAATTTTGTTTTTTTGTTTTGTTTTTTATTACTACATTACTTGCTATGAAAAATGGAAATAAGACGGTGCGTAAGAAAGTCAAAAAAGAAAAATGAAGCTTGCTGTCCAAATATGGAGAAAACCCTTGCATTGGCTCATGGGCATGAAAATCATAGCAAATGGAAAAAAAACAAAGAAGCAAAATGTTGGTAGGAAAATAGGCAAGCAAACATACCCCTAAATCTATGAAAAAAATCTTTAACATAGGGGTTTTTAAGAACTTACCTGTTAATGGAAGAAATGAATCTTGTCTCACTATTCTTGAATCTTTGATCCAAAAAATGTTTTTGGTTGGTGATGATAATGGTTGTTTGATCCTCAATCCCTCCTTGAAAACCACCACAAAGCTCTTCCCCTTCCTTCTCTAAGACTAAGAAAGAAAAATGAGCAAATAAAAGTAAAAAATTTTCTTTTGTAACCACGACCCAGCTTGCTTGATGATATTTTAGGTCGTCGCATGATATTTTGTTGAGATATTGCCGATATTTTGAAAATATCGTGATATTTTCAAAACATAAATTTTGCGATATTTACTCAACGATATATCATTTTGCTAAAAATATTGCGATATTTCCAAATATCGGCGATATTATCAACACTGGCAGAAAGATAGCTGCAAATGGAGCGGAGAACAAACTATATTTCATAAAAGAAAGAGTTGCAAATGGAGCGGACAACAAGAGATATTCCAACAGAAAGAGAGTTGAAAATGGAGTGGACAACAAGAGATATTATAACAGAAAGAGAGATGGAAATGGAGCTTGTCTTCTCCAAAGATCTAATACCATGCTGAAATTCTGATGTTCTATGTTGTTACAATCACTTAAATCTATAACTTTTTTATGCTGCAAAAGTTAAGTAATTGTAGATAAAACATAAACCATATAAACATCATGCAAAATGGAAGCCAACCAAGAACTCAATAGACACAAATAAGTTAGGTCAATGACCAGGGGAAAACCCAGCCAGATTCTTCTTCTTAGAAATCAATTATTCAGCAGAGGTACAAAGTACAATGAGAGAATGAAGAAGTTCACCCAAATCTGAAGAAGATCTCTGATAGCAATAGTTGATGCAAACACTAAATCACTTTGTCTCTCTAAGATCTGCTCTTGCTCTTCAAGACACTCTTTCTCTCTCCGTCAATCTTCCTCTAGACTCTCCAACACTCTCTTTCTCAAGTTCAAATTCTCCTTTCACAAGCACAAGTAAGTGTGTCAAGTGAGGATGAGAGGCACAAATATATAGGAAGAGCAAGGAGGTCGAATTCATGAGGGAGTAACTCCTATGCCTCGAGGAGAAGTTTCATATGCCAAAATAGGAGTGTAACTTATGCCATAAAGGAGAGGAGTGTAACTTAGGCATTTAGGAGAGAAGTGTAACTTATGCATTAATGAGGTGTAAGATATATATATATTTATTTTATTTTATTTTATTTTTATTTTTATTTTTTATGACGAGTCATTAAAGTGTGTAAGAGAGTGTAAGAGGTGCGTAAGAGCATTAAAGAGAGAGATGAATGAATACATTGAGAGAGAGAGAGAGAGAGAGAGAGTAACATATGCATTAATTAAGGGGAGTTACATATGACATGATTGAGTCTAATGATTGAGAGACTTGAATTTCTTTTTAATAATAATAATAATAATAATATTGATGATTAAGTTAAAAATTAAACAATTGAGATTGATTAATGACAAGTTAAGTGATTTCCCATCATGTATATATGATTATGAATTGATGGAAGGTAATTTACTATTTTTGGAAAGTCATGGTTGCAAAGATAGACACAACTTTCTATTTTTATAAAGTCACTTTAGAAAGTAAGAAATGAAATTCTATTCAAGGAAATTCATCCCATAGCTGTTAATTTTCAACATGTCTCTCTTTGGATCTAGAATTGACTCATTGGATCCTCTAACCAAAATCTCGGCCTCCAGCCTCCCTCTCACTGCCTCCCCCGGAACTGGAAGACTTCCTCTAGAAATGTCGCTGACCTCCTCCAACACCTGTTACTCACCCTCTGGGTTAATCTTCTCTGCTGGATCTTTTCTACTGAGAAAATCGAGCTGCCTCGACAATTGAGTATTTGCACTGGTGTGTTCTCCATCTACCCATCGACCTCTCTTACAATCTTCAGTTGGGACTCCAATTTTAAGAAATCTAGGGTAGAGAGATGAAGTGATTTCTCTACTTATGATAACTGCTTGTGAATACTTTTTACTTCTTTTGATTAGGTTCTTCTTTAGCTTGATTAATATTGTGATCTTTTCATCAAACAACTATCAAAATGTAAACAACAATGAGACAAGGGACACAAGATATAGGCGATCAGCCAGGGCCAAAACCTCTCCAATCTTGAGAGGAAAACCCACCAAATTCTTCTTATAGAACCTTCAATTGATGAATTCCAAGACCAAGACCCTTGACCTACTAACATCTCCAAGACCAAGTCACAAGACCTTTTGAACAACTTCTTCTCTTCTAAGTCAACGCTTGAAAAACTGGCTTCTTACACTTTTGATCTCGACTTCTTTGAAATTCAGCCTCTTTACATAAACCTGCAATTTTCGGCCTGCCTGAAAACACTGCAATTTCACACGTGTGAGCTAATTGGAGGAGTTTGGTGAGGTTCCTTCCCTTCGCTTGACTTGGACACTTCTCCTTGTGATCTCGACTAGCAAGAATGCTTGTTTGGTGACCCTTTTCTTGGCTTCTTCAAGGACTGATGTGACCTTATTGCAGAAACCCTAACTGCAGTCACACATGTGAGGAAGATGACCCAAAAACAATGCCAAAATACTTTGATCTTCTTCTCTTTTCCTTTGCTAGATGAGAGGCTTCTTTCTACCCTTTAATCACACTTCTTCTTCTATTTCAGATGCTTGAATGGATGATCTCCCAAGTGAGGCCGAGTCCTCCTTTATATATTGATTTGGCCATGTAAATAATCTGAATTGTCCTCTTGCCTAGGCCTTCATCTCCTTCTAGAACGATCTATATCTTCTTTGGAAGGTCGACTTGATTGAGTACTTGTGACAAGGTCTTGGAGGGTATTTTGACTCTTATAATGACTCAAACAAATATGTAACATGCCCAAGAAGGGTCTCTCATACATGACAAAGACTATTTTGACTTTATGACTTAATGACCAATCCGAAGAGCTCATAATGGGAGCTTGATCTGTAAAAATAGAATTCCTTGATCATGAAACCCATGACTCAAGAATAACATAAATAATTTTATTTTTCTTCTTTACATCAATTACATAAAATCATGATTACACATGTCATTATGAAGACCGAACCTAGTTACATATTTCAACATCCAACGACCAAGATTGCAACATAATCGATGGCTGAGATCATTTCTGGATCGATCCATGTGAGTTTCTAGATGATTCTCACCTTTCTCAATTAATACCGATAAATTAACCACTTTTCCTAAGTTTAGACTTAGGAAATATTTAAAAATAGACTAATAATCTAATTGAGACATTCTAGGTGGAATTTCCAGAAACGATTTCGGGGTTATGGAGAACTCCTGCGTTTTAGCCTCTCCACAAAATTTCGAGACTAGAACACCTCCGATGCTATAAAAACTAACAAGGAGTTGTATATCGCCCACTAGGGTTCAATCTTAGGTGTGTTGTGCTCATTCTGAAGGAAAAATGCTTCAGAAAGAAAGGCCATGGCACTGAATAAAATTGATCGGAGAATAGGTTGTGGATTTCGTTTATGTCAATCTCACTGCCCTCAATTGCTTAACCATTTTTAAAGGAGGAAATGCATACAACAAAAATAAAACCACCAAAACCTAATTCAACAAAAACAAGATCTTATGCTTTTGGGATGATCCCAAGTTGTTTTCATGGGGGAATCAAAAAGTTCAGAGTTAGTGCAAATTAAGCATTAAAAACCAGGAGCATTGGAAATCTTGAGATTCAAACTTAGGACATAGGCCAACCAACTTGAGGCTTGGTAATGTAGTTCAAAGTTTCATTACCACATGATTAGAGTTTATAACCCTTAGGTAATTTTCCTTACCTTTACGAACCAAATAAATTGTCTGCATAAACTCCAGAATTCCACAAAGCCGCTGGCTATAACCACCATTTAAGTCCAAAAATACAACATATGTTCTTTGTTAATGGAAATGCACGAGTAATATTTATCTGTAATATCTCTGGGCAACTGAGTGTGGGACAAAGCTTCTCCACCCAACAGTAGACTGGTGATCTTGTCCAGTCACCCCCGAGCTGGGTTCCAAGGCATGAGGAGATTGGTTAAGGGACTAGGACCTCAAAAATGCTGCTCAACTCCTTTCTTTGTCTCTATCGTGTCTTTCCTCTTCGACCCAGTTCATTGCATGTTTTCTCTTTTTTTCTACACTGTTCTCGACAACATGATATTCTCATCATTACATGAACTCTGCCATCACCAGCCCATGCCCCAATACTCCCTCCTTAGAGCCTTTGTGTGCAAGCTCTCCATTCTAGTGGTTAGAACCCAACCTAGTCCACAGTTTTAGTACCAAAAAAATTGTTTTAGCTGTCCCTTGTCCTCTGATTTTTGTGGTGGTGGGCCCAATCATCACTGGTCAGTCTTGCAGGCCAATGATCCTCATGCCATTTGGCCCTTTTTCCCTTACTTGCCATCTGTCCTAGGCAACATGTCCTCCTCAGCCTTGGAACCTGTGTCCCTAACTCAACTTGTTTCATTTAGTTAATTTTTTTTCCAATGCTTATGATAAAGGGGAAATGTGACCAGGGCTATTACAAACCCCTCCCTCTTGGGGTAACACCGTCCTCGGTGTTCAGTGACATATATACAAAAAAAAATGCTTAAAATAAAAAATATAGCTGAGATGGAGCTTTATATATAGCTTGTTTCGAATTTTACATTACATGATATATGCATTGTGGCTTATCTAGCCACTCAGTAAACGCCACTTTATACATTCATCCATTTCCTAATGGCCCCTTTTGCTATTCAATTCATCTTGGATTTGTTGCCTTTCCTTGGAGAGTCGTCCGCCTCCAATGTCCAACGCTACTATACTTTTGCTTGTTGCTTCAGCGAACAGTCCCTGACTCATTATTTCCGGGAACACCTCTAATGTGCTTCTGATTCGCCCCATCTATGCTCATGACCAAAAATCAATTTATTCTCCGACCTTCCCTTCTTTGCTTCATAGTCCCTTGGGCAATCCGGTCACCCCCCCTTCCATGCTCCCTTGCATCAAAGAGGTCTCAAAACCAAGGCATATCCCTGCCTCATCACTATCAACCGATCATCGCATGCTTATGAAAATCAGTTGGCACCATTGGTGCTGGTGTTCCACAATGGCCCTGTTTCTGAAATCTCTGGTTTTTGCACATTGCTGTTGTTCCGTCTTGTGGTCAAATTTGTTTATGTGAAGTGAACAGTCTCATGTTTGTTCTTGCATCATGGATATACAGATCCCATGAAACTCATCATTAATGATGATTATACCTTATTAGCAATCTATCCTTGTAGTGAACTTTGAATTTTCCACAATACTTACAACATACTAGGTTAGTGCATAGATCAAATCGTCATAAACTAGAACATATCATTAGGTTAGCTCAATAATCCAAGCTATCATAAATTATGCTCATAGTTTAAAAATTCAGAAGAGCACTATAGCATTAACACTTATCTTGATTTGATGACTTCTTTTTTGTATGCACATGGGGTCGATTGCCTATCCTGGCAAGCACCCAGAAGACAACATGTCCTCCACGATCTGTTAAAATTGGCAACTACGGCCAAACTCCATGTGGGTTATCTTATTTATGGCAGCTGATATTTTGCTTGGATCCCTCTCATCGAGAGGTGTAGGATTGATCTAAAGATCATCTGATTCCGATAAGTATTTATGAAGATATGAATTTATTTTGATTATGGACAAATTGTCAAGTTGGCGTGTAGGATTGATCTAAAGATCATCTGATTCCGATAAGTATTTATGAAGATATGAATTTATTTTGATTATGGACAAATTGTCAAGTCGACGTGTAGGATTGATCTAAAGATCATCCGATTCCGATAAGTATTTATGAAGATATGAATTTATTTTGATTATGGACAAATTGAAAAGTTGGAACTGCTGGAAAAGCCGGAACTGTCGGAAAAGCCGGAACTGCTGGAAAAGCTGGAAATGCCGGAAAAGCCAGAATAGTGAGAAAAGTCGGAAAAGCCGAAACTACTGGAAAAGCCAGAACTGTCGAAAAAGCTAGAAATGTCGGAAAAGCCGGAAAAGACGGAACTGTCGGAAAAGCTGGAAAAGCCGGAAACGCTAGAACTACCAGAAATGCCGGGAAAGCTGGAACTGCCAGAAACGCCGGAACTGACGGAAAAGACGGAACTGTCGGAAAAGCCGGAACTACTGGAAAAGCCGGAAAAGACTGAACTGCCAGAAAAGTCGGAAAATCCGGAAACGCCGGAACTGCCGGAAATGTCGGAAAAGCCGGAACTGCTGGAAAAGCCGGAAAAGCCGGAACTGCGGGAAAAGATGGAACTGCCGGAAAAGCCAGAACTGTCAGAAAAGCCGGAACTGCCGAAAAAGATGGAAATGCTGGAAAAGCCGGAACTCCCGGAAAAGCCGGAAAAGCCGGAAAAGCCGGAACTTCCGGAAAAGGCCAGAAAAGTCGGAAAAGCCGGAACCGCCGGGACTGCTGGGATTGCCGGGAACAATCGGAACTGCCGGGAACAGCCGGAACTGCCAAAACTACGGGAGCTGCCGAAACAACCAGAGCATCTGTCTTCGAAGGAGAGCAACGTGCAAGGGACATCTAACGAACATTGGGACAGTTGTATGGTACTTAGCAACAAATACACCAAGCATGCAATGTTACAACTAGCATGCAAGGGACAACTAGCATGCGAAGGACAACAAGCATGCTAGGGACAACAAGCAAGCAAGGGACAACAAGCAAGCAAGGTGCAACCAACACATAGGTCAGGATGGCAACATGGTGCGGCAATGGCACATAATGCAGTACAGTGATGGGTACAACGATGATTAATGAAGCGTGATGAGATGCAACATAGTGATGATAGGTGCAGCACAGTGAGGTGCAACATGATGACGAAATGCAACACAACGATAGGTGAAGGAGTCACCTTGGAGAATCAGTTGAAGCAACATGTTTTCGACTGGTCTCATGTATCATCTTCTTAGAGATGATCTATGCTTTTATCTAGATAAGTCAAAGTGTTGACTTTTGTTGTAAATGTACTGTCTCTTTCTCTCTCTCTCTCTCTCTGCTGAACTATTGAAGAACATATAAGAAGAATTGATCAAGGGTTTCCCCACATTGGGGTTTGTCCATGGCTAGCGCCACATCTTGTGTCCTCTTGTCTTGGCTTGTCTTTTGCGATTTATATTTATGTTCTATTTGCAGTTTACTTTAACGCTGATGTGATTGCTAATCTGGAAAAGATATTGAGCTAACTGTGAAAATTGAAATAAATTTCTCTAGCATAGAACATACCTAAAATTAACACGATCCGAATGTCAATCCAAAGTGGCTGCTCCAAGGCTCAAGGCACCTTCCAGAATATTGTCAAGGTACCACGTCAATAGTCTGTTAAATTTTCTCAGGGTTATATTGTTCTTTGCTTTGATAATTGTATTTCATTATTTACATATTAAATTCACCCCACAACATCATAACATTATCCAGATTTACAACATTATTCAACAACATATGCAACTATATAGAAAGAACAATATCATCATCAATGCAACGAAACATAAAGGAACAATAGAAGAAAAGCATTCACACATAGAGACACCATGATTGGTCGGAGACCAGGGAAAAACCCACTACGGGGAAAACCCTTTCAAATTTTTTTTCTTATTAGATTGTCATTGAATGATTTGGAAAAAAAAGAGTACAATGATCCATATCTTCAACCACAATCCTATCTAGCAAAATCAACTAAATAACATCCATGAGATGTACCCAACAATGATGATAATCAAAACCCTGATTCAGAAGCCTGCGGTCAACTGTCACTATATGCGGTCAACTGACGAAATCTGTGGTCAACTGTAAGTCTCAAACCCTAGTTCCCAACCGCACACAGAGAGTGATGTGCATGCAACTAAAATCCTCCAACCACACGCAGGAGCTTGTGTGCTTGCGGTTGTGACCGAAATTTGCTTGAAGCATTCCTGCGGCTGGAAACCAAAACCCCAAACACATGTGTGAGCTTCGAACCCTGTACTTGAAGGGACTATTTGGCAATTTGGATGAGTTGATAGGACATTAGTTGAAGAATGATCTCCTAGCTTTGATCCCAAGCAACTTTGAGACCCTACAAGACTTATTCTCTAGGTTCAATACCTTGCTTCAACAGGTAAAATCTTGTGGCATTAATAGAAAGGAAGAGTAGTTAATTCTTTCGATGTTTTCAAAACTAGGAACCGAATATTCACTATTTTTCTTCTTCTCTACACACTACTAAATTCTCCATGGGTAAAGATTGGAGGATTCCTTCTTTGAATAGATTTATGGAATTATTGATTCAAGAGCAAAACAAGGTGATTCATATGGGGGCTCTAAAGTCATCCAATTCCCATGCACTTACAATGAAGGATGATATCAAGAAGAACAAGCACAAAACAAGAGATCTTGATCACATAGATGGAGAAAGCATTGATTCCATTAAAGAGACTACAAACCCCAAGGGAGGAAAGGAGAGAACAAGATGCAATGATTGTAACAAAGGATTTCATCTGTATACTTATTGTATGGTAAAGCCCATTGATCTTATGACAAAAGTACTTTAACAACACAATGTAGTAGATTTCATATCGAACAATATCAAGAAGACTATAGACAAGCCACTAGAGGATCGAGGTAAAGGTCATGTTTTGAAAACTATTGTTTCATCATCATATGGATGGACCTTAGACTTTGGTGCCTCTAATCATATGATTGCATCAAATCATTCTTTTTCTTCCTTGCTACCATGCTTTGGACATCCTATGTTGTTGGGAGATAAAACATGTTATGAAACCAGCTCAAGAAAAGATAGAAAAGATAGATCAACGCCTTAGAATTCAGCCTCTTCGAGGGGGCAACCTCCTTTACATTACATGAATGAACAATTCTTGGATGATACAAATGACAAAACCTCCTTTCTATATATAGGAGTCTAGGGAGTCACAATATAATCCAGCCGACCTAACAATAATACTATAAAGCCACAAAAATAACAATAGAGGGATTCTATGAGGCACAGAAATAACAATATGGGGGTAATAGGGGCACAACAATATAAATAAGGGGTATAACTACAATAGTAATGGGGTAATCACTAGTATTATAGGGACCCAACATGCCCCTCTCCTTCAAAAAAGTGTTGTCCTCAACGCTTGAGTAGTTCTGGATACTTCTGCATAAAATTCTCATCCTCCCATGTGGAATCTTCAGCGGATAAGTTCTTCCACTTGATAAGATACTCTGAAATTGATCGATTTCGTAGCTGTCGAGTTCTTGTTTCTGTGACTGCTTCCGGTTCCAATATAATTTTTCCTTCCTCGTCAAGTTCTGGCAATATTGTTTGAATTGGGAGCTTGTCACCTATAACCTTCTTTAAACATGAAACATGGAAAACTGGGTGCAATCGAGAAGCTGCAGGAAGCTCCAATTTGTATGCCATAGTACCAATCTTTTGCAACACCTTGTACGGACCATAATACTTTGGTGATAATTTATTATCCTTCTTAGCTTGCTTTAGGGACATTTGCTTATATGGTTGTAGCCGTAGGAATACCCAATCACCTACATCAAAACTTCTTTCACTGCGATGTTGATCTGCCTGTTGTTTCATTCTATTTTGTGCCAACACGAGGTTATCCTTTAAGAGTTGGAGGACTTGTTGTTGATGTTCGATGTGATGTTCCACTGCCTGAACCTTAGAATTTTCTCTTAAATATGATGTGATGGATGGTGGTTGATACCCATAAAGTGCCATAAATGGGGTCATTTTTGTTGCTGTATGGAAGGAAGTGTTATACCACCATTCAGCCAGAGGCAACCATTTGACCCATTGTGTCTGTTTATCAGATACAAAGCAACGAAGATATCCTTCCAAACATTTGTTTACTATCTCAGTTTGCCCATCAGATTGAGGATGATAAGATGAGCTATGAGCTAACTGAGTACCAAGACAAGAAAATAATTCTGTCCAAAAATTTCCAGTGAAAATGGGATCTCTGTCACTTACAATAATCTTTGGGTTTCCATGTAGCTTTTGAACTGTTTCCATAAATGCAGTAGAAACTGTACTGGCTTTAAATGGATGTGATAATGCACAAAAGTGTGCATACTTGGTAAGTCTGTCAACTACCACCATGATGACACTCTTTCCCTCAGACTTGGGTAAACCTGTGATAAAATCCATTGAAACCTCCTCCCAACGTTGGCTTGGAATGGATAAAGGTTGTAATAGACCCGGTGTCTTAATTGTTTCAACTTTATTTTGCTGGCAAACCAAACATTCCGCCACAAACTTTTGAATATCTGATTTAAGGCCATCCCAAAAAAATTCCTTCTTAACCCTGTGGTAAGTTTTTAAAAATCCTGAGTGCCCTCCTAAGGGAGAAGTGTGCAATTCCATAAGAATCTTTTGTTTTAGCTGGGAATTCTTACAGAGGTATAAGCGATCTTTGTACCATAACGAATCATTTTGCCAGCTAAATGTATCAGAAGTACTGGAATCTTGTTGTAGCTTTCGAATAAGTGCCCACACTTCTTCGTCATTCTTCCATTCCTCCCTTGCTTCGTTTATCCAATCTGGTTGGATAATAGAAATGGCACACAACAATGCTTCCACATCCTCATCCTTTCTTGAGAGTGCATCTGCCACCACATTTTGCTTCCCTTTTTTGTAGATGATTTCAAAGTCATAACCCAACATCTTTGTGACCCACTTTTGTTGCTCTTCAGAGGATAATCTTTGTTCTAAAAAGTATTTAAGGCTATCATGATCCGTTTTTACCTTGAAGTGTCTTCCCATTAGGTAGGGTCGCCATTTCTTAAGTGCATGGAGTATTGCCAACATTTCCTTCTCATAAATAGCTTTGCTTAAAAACTTTCCCTTGATTGGACGACTTTCAAAAGCAATGGGTCTTTCATCTTGCATTAGAACAGCACCAATTCCATTTCCTGAAGCATCACATTCCACAATAAAGGTTTTTGTGAAGTCCGGTGTAGCTAAGACCGGTGCTTGGCACATTGCCTCTTTAAGATGTTCAAAGGCCTTTGTTGCTTCCGGAGTCCATGAAAATGAATCTTTCTTCAATAATGTTGTTAGAGGTGCTGCTATTCTCCCATAATTCTTAACAAACTTGCGATAATACCCTGTCAACCCAAGAAATCCTCGCAGATGCTTTATGGATGTGGGGATTTTCCATTCCTTAATGGCTTTAATTTTGCTAGGGTCTACCTTAACTCCTTCATGAGATACAATATGACCCAAATATTCCACCTCCTGGACTCCAAAGAAACATTTGGATCTTTTTGCATATAATTGTTTCTCCTCCAATAGTTGTAGCACCCTGTCAACATGTTCAACATGATCCTTCCAAGACTTGCTGTAGATTAGTATATCATCAAAAAATACTAACACAAATTTTCTAAGGAATGGTTTGAAAATTGAATTCATCAAACCTTGAAATGTTGAAGGTGCATTGGTAAGGCCAAAAGGCATGACCAAAAATTCATAATGACCCTCATGAGTTCTAAATGCCGTTTTCGGAATGTCTTCAATCTTCATTCTGATTTGATGATATCTCGAACGAAGATCCAACTTGGTGAAGTAAATTGATCCATGCAATTCATCCAGTAATTCATCAATAACAGGAATGGGGAACTTATCTTTAATAGTGAGCTTGTTGAGCTCCCTATAATCCGGACACATGCGCCATGATCCATCCTTCTTGTGCACCAATACTACTGGAGCTGAGAAAGAACTTTGACTCGGTTGAATTATACCAGCCTCTAGCATTTCTGCAACCATACGTTCAATTTCACTTTTTTGGACATAGGGATATCTGTACGGCCTGATGTTTGGAGGAACACTTCCTGGAATCAGATGAATAGCATGATCATGATCACGCATAGGTGGGAGACCCTTGGGAGTCTCAAATACCTTGGAATGATTGTCCAAGACTTTTTGGAGATCTGGAGAAATAGATGATTCCAATGTGGAAACATCTAGCGAACATAATTGTGCAATTACACCTCTTTGCTCCTTTTTTAGAAGCTTTGTCATACCATTAGAGCTGATTATCTTTCCTGGTTTCCCTGCAATACCCCTTAATTCAACTTCCTTTCCTTCCGTAGAAAATTTGATGAAAAGTTCTTGAAAATTAAAAGCTATTGTACCCAAGGATTGTAGCCATTGGACTCCTAGTACAACATCAGCACCTCCCATTGGAATGGAAAGCATTGGGCTAGTCAATACATATTCTCCCATGGATAGCTTGATATTATGGCACTTTCCAGAGCAATTTATTGTTCCTCCATTTGCAATCATCACTTGACACTCTGGTGCTGGATATAGGAAGCAATTCAATTCTTTTGCTACCCTACAATGAATAAAATTGTGGGTGCTTCCTGAATCAATCAACACTATTACCTTTTTCTTCTTGATTTGTCCTTCTATCTTGATGGTTTGAGGAGTGGTAATTCCTGCCAATGCATTACAAGATATGGTCGGATTTATTTGTTCTTCATCTAGGCTTTGTTCCTGAAGTATATCTTCTTCTTTTGACCTTTCTTGCTCCTTTTCTTCTTCCTCTTCACAATCTATGTAGAATAATTTCTTCTCAGCACACTTATGACCTTTAGTGTATTTGCTATCACAACTGTAACAAAGCCCTTTTGCTCTTTTTTCTTCCAATTGTTGTGGTGTCAACCTTATAGGTTGTGGAAGACTAGGGGCAACAACACTTCCGTCTTTATAGTGTGTGGTATGCTTCCTGTTGCCATAATTTTGCTTTCCATTTTTCTTGCTAACCTGAATGCCTTCTCTAATGAATCAGGTTCCCAAAGGCGAACATCATGTTGGATATTATCCTTTAAAGACCCTATGAACACATCAATCCTATGCTCCTCTGGAATATCTTTTACCCTTATGTTCAATTTTTGGAACTCCTCAATGTGCTCCATTACTGAACCCTTTTGTTTGAGACTTATCAATTGGCTAAAAAAAGTGTTGCTTTTTGTATCTTCATAATGTGCTATCAATTCTTCCGTAAAAATTGCCCAAGTGATAAATTGTTTACGAGAGCAAAGCCATTGATACCATACAAACTGATTTGGTTCCAAATATACAGTTGCCATACGTACCTTTTGTGCGTTTTGCACATTATTGAGATCGAAGAATTGCTCCATCTGTAATATCCATGTGGCGGGATCCTTGCCATCAAACTTCCTCATATCGATTTTTGGAATATGGTGATTCTTCGATCCAACATTAGCGTCTATGGAATCATGATTAACATTTCTTTTGTTCTCATCATGAGTTTCCTTTACTACCTTTTCACCATTAGTGACCCTTTCTTGTAGCAACTTCTTCAATTCTTCCATGTCTGTCTTCATATCTATCTTCAAATCTGCCATGTCTCTCTTCAAATCTATCTTCGAATCATCCATCTTAGCTTCCATGCCCTTTATCTTAGATTCCACGCCATTTATCTTAGATTCCACGCCACTTATCTTAGCTTCTGTTAGCTTTTGTGAGCGTGACATTTGTTGCACTTGTTCTTGTAATTTTGATATATCATGTAGCATTTCTTCCTCTTCTTCATGGTCATGCTAGAGCTTTCAGGTTCCTTACTAGGTGTTTGCATTTTCTTTCCTCGGGGCATCAGTTACCGATAATAATGCTTTACTATGCCCTTTGAATTCCGTTAAACCAAGCTTACACAAAAATTAAAAAAAAACTACACACCTTTTTTCACTTTATAGAAGCCTGATATTGAATCTGATGTATCTCTGTAATTTCGGATCATCCAATTCTGAAATTGCTACCTGTAGTAGCCTTCTGCGTCCTCTTTCCAATGCCACAAGTCTGAGCCAAATTGAATTCTCCAAGGAAGAGTTATGTGAAATCTTCCACAGTGACCTGTTTTTAGACTGGTTCAGTAGAGCGAACTTGTACGACGTGCCACGAGTCACTGTTTCAACCTTTGAATCTGAAACACACACACAAGAAACTAAAGTCCGTCCTCTTTCTGTACCTTCTTACGAAATTTCAATCCGATCCCCAGAGAGAAAGTTATGACGATTTTCCCCAAGTCACCTGTTTTGAATGTAATTCAGGAGTCTGCAAAAAGACCAACTTCCTCAGATCATATCTCCGCAAATATCGCGCGAAAAGCTCTGAAATTCAGACCCAAGGTTCAACGCGATTTCTTCTCAAATGGGTTTTTTTTGCGACTTCTGAAACGTCACAGAAAAAAAGTTATAGCGAAAATGCCACGATGACCTGTTTGGAGCAGCGAAACCCTAGAATCCAAAGCTCTGATACCAAATGTTATGAAACCAGCTCAAGAAAAGATAGAAAAGATAGATCAACGCCTTAGAATTCAGCCTCTTCGAGGGGGCAACCTCCTTTACATTACATAAATGAACAATTCTTGGATGATACAAATGACAAAACCTCCTTTCTATATATAGGAGTCTAGGGAGTCACAATATAATCCAGCCGACCTAACAATAATAATATAAAGCCACAAAAATAACAATAGAGGGATTCTATGGGGCACAGAAATAACAATATGGGGGTAATAGGGGCACAACAATATAAATAAGGGGTATAACTACAATAGTAATGGGGTAATCACTAGTATTATAGGGACCCAACAAAACACCTTTGAGAGTATGCTAAGAAGGGAGTTTGGACCTTGATTATGGAAGATTTTAGAATGTGTTACATGTTCTGAAGCTTTCCATGAATCTTCTCTCTATTAACAGATTACATACTATGGTAAAGTCAAGAGAGTCCAGTTCAATACAAATTTAGTGATAATCTTAGAGATGGAATATAGTTCTAGAGTTGCAATTTAGGAGGTGGATTATCATGTCAAGTTGTATACTTTCTCTCATTTCATGCCTAAATCAAATTATTTTTCACTTTTAACCCATGCACATGAAAAAAAGTAGAGAAAAATCAGATGGCAAGTATGAGAAAGGCCCCTTGCATGCACTATATGAAGAACCAATTGATTTTTTTTGCCACTTTATGAGGTAGATGTTCAAGATGATCTTACACAGTTTTTGGATCATATTTCTAATTATATTATAGAATTTGATTTAAAATTCCATCAATGACCTATTCTAGATCCAGGTTGCAAGCCATGAAGGGCACATCATACTTTACAATAATCTAGTAAGCAAGTGGGTGAAATTGCCAAGATACACAAAAATTAGTTTTCAGTTTTTTGGTATTCCATGAGCTCTCACTACTAACATTAACAAGTATAAGGTTCAACCAACAACAAATGGTTCCTCACATGATGAGACAAGATAGATCCATGATGGGTTGTTGATTAACAACACCATCATTCTTGATATCAACTGCATTGTAGACATGGTATGTTTTATACTTTGAGGGGGGTTTTCTTTCTTTACCTCACATTTATCATATTGTGTTTTGCATAAGTTGTTCAATAGATGAGTACCTAACATCGCTGCAAATTGTTGAACTCATATAGTTGTTTATACATGAGTAGCCAAGATCACTACAAATTATAGGGACTCATTCCTAATGCACATTACTTAATTGTGATTTAGGGAGGGTGTTGGGGTACATGCACATTAGGACTGTTTTTGACCACTTTTCATCAACTAATAGACCTTCCCTATCCTTCAAGGTAACTTTCTATTTTGAGCATTTTCTATTTTTAGCAAGTCTGCTTTATCATGGGGTGTCACCTAGGATGACATGTGATAGTGACTAGACATTGAATTGGCAAGAAGATGGTTATTTCCTATACATTATTAGGCATTGTCAGTCCTCTAATCACCTTATTCATGCATGGACATTTCCCCATTTTGAGAAATTTCTTTATCCACAAACTTATCCCCTCACCTTATCACCTTATCCTTTGATTTTTAGTCCTATTTATGGGTGTTTCTTGCTATTTTGGAGTTAGGAGTTGCATGCATGAGTTATTTCTTAAGTTCACTTAGCTTTGACTTATGTTATACTTAGTTGACTTTATTATTGATTCGTACACTATTTTGGCTCCTACAACCCTATTCTTGGACTAGTTTACTAAATAGGCTAAAGTGCTTTTCTACTTTCTATATCTATCTACTATGGATTCCCAACCTAGTGCGCCTTGGTTCTTTCTCAAGAGAGTGTTATAAATATGTATTCAAATCAAGGAATAAGACACAATATTAATGACGTAATTTGAATAATTTAGTTTTTTGAGCTACCTAGTCTATTTGAGTTCAATTTTATTCTCTCTTCTTTCTTGCCTTGCAATTGTTAATGAAATACTTTTTATGCAACTAGATCTTGTACTGTTAAAAATATGCAACTGCGGTCAAATTCCACTTTGGACTACTCATTTGACGGAGATGATGATTTCATTTAGTTCCTCTTTTCGAGAGGACCAAAATCGACCTAAAGATCGCCTCATTCGGACAAGCAAAATTTGGTTTTTAATTTTGTGCACCCACTCATGGATATTAGATCAGGGCGACTTCACTCTCATGCGCAGTTGGACAGGTCGGCCTCAACATCAAATGGACATTGTTGGACACCCGAGAAGCCTATAAATACAAGTGACCTAGAAGCTCATTTGGACATCATCACATCCAAGCATCTTATTCTCTTTTGTTTGATTTGGTTTGACAATATTGACGGAGGAAAGGTCGTACAGGGGTCTGAAGTCACATATATGAAGTTCGCACAAAAATTAGGGTTTCTGTTTGGGACGCATACACAACACAAGGAAATCTTGTCCACAGACACACACATGCTAAGGCCAAGGTAGCCTCTGGGAGCTACAGACGCTCACATGCTAACCTGAAGGGAGCGTCCAAGGGTTTGACTACAGTTGACTATCATCCAAAGTTTTCTGAAGTTGTCTGAAGTTTGAATCAAGTTGTCTCTGATATATTCTGCCATTGTGGACTGGTTTCTAAAGTTGTTGGGTTGTATTGCTAATCATATTGTATTGGGCTCATTGTACTCTTTGCTAAACATTTTATGACAATCTAATAAAATAATAATTTCTTAGGGTTTTCCCCCTAGTGGGGTTTTTCCCTGGCCTTTGACCAAAATCTGGTGTCTATTGTTGATGTGTTGATTGCCTTCTTTGTCATTGCATATATTTTTCTATCTTCAATTACTGTTGATGAATGGAAAGACTAATTGTAATTTGAAATATTGCTAATTGATGTTTGGAATGGGCTAACGTAATTGATACAACATAGAACAATCTAAAAATTAACACAGTATCAGAGCTAAGGTGAAGGAAAATCCCGAAAGGAGGCATGCCTTGAAGCACTCATCTTTGGAAAGTTGAAAGGACCGATCTAGTCAAAGTCAAGATGACTTCCTACTTCAAGAGTGATGAGAAGTTGGGTGACTCATCTAATTTTGCTACATGGAAAGTTAGGTTGGAGATCATAGCTGATAACAATGATGTTTTGGACTACATTCAAGGAAAGGTACCCAAACCTCTAGAGAATGCATCCGTTGCTGCCAAGAACAAGCACAAGAAAGGTGAGTTGAAAGCAAAACAAATTATAGTTGATGGATTACAAGATAATCTACTTGCATATGTTGGAAACTTGAGAAGGTCTAAAGACATGTATGATAAGGTAGTCGACATGTATGAGGTGAACAATTTGAATGAAATCCTCACCTTGAAATATCAACTGAAATAAACCAAGATGAACAGAGAGTCCATACAATCCTACATAATGAGGATCTCTCGTATTAGAGATCAATTGCAAAGAGTTGGAGAAGTTGTGCCTGACAGGGAACTGGTTGTCTTAACTTTAAGAGGTCTCCCTCCTATTTGGGAAAAGTTCATCACTACTATAAGCAACACAAAATGTCCTCCTCTCATTCGATGAAATTGTTGGAAATCTCACTCAAGAAGAGTCAAGGATGATAGCAAGAGGAAGAATTTAAAAGCACGAAGGAGAACCCACTGCATACATCGCTCATGACGAGAAGAAGAAGAAAGGGAAAGGAGCTCCAGCAAATTCAAGAAAGCCTACTCCTCGAAATTCTGGTGGAAGAAAGGAATATGTGAACGTTGAATGCTACAATTGTCATAAGAAATGGCACTATGCTCGAGATTGCCCCGATAAAAACACTAAACCACATTATAATACTAGAAGTAACAACAACAGGTTCAATGATCAAAGGAGAGATGACCGAAGGAATGAACACAATGGAAGAAACGATAGAAGAAGAAAATATGCTCTAAGTGACCATGAAGAAGATCGTCGTCCACAAAAGAAGTCAAAATTCTTCAACTATGAAAGTAATGTTGCGAATCAATCTGAATATATTCTTATTTTTTCTCTTACTACATCTCCTCTGGATTCATGGGATAGTTGGTTGGTTGATAGTGGGGCCACTCATTACTTCTCTGGTTACAAGGAAGTAGTCAAATTTGAAAATCATTCGTGGAGACAACTCCACTCATCCCGTTAAAGGTTCTGGATCCGTCAAATTTCATTCGAATTTTGGGGAATCTACTGTACTACATGATGTAATGTATGTGCTTGGGTTAAAGAAGAATTTGGTATCAATATCCGCTTTGGAAGACAAAGGGATGAGGGTTGCTTTCATCAAAAGAATGGTTCTTACTTGGCCTATTGGATCACTTATCAAAGGTGCATTCACTTTGGGAAAAAGATATGAAGGACTCCACAAGGTCACTGGAAGATCACTACTACTAACATTGGTTCATAATACAAATCATCTACACAAATTATGGCACCAAAGGTTGGCTCATCTTCATTATGATGCTCTTTCGAAATTGGAGAACTTGGTCTCAGGGATTTCAAAGGTTCAAGCTCAAGATGATGGAGTATGCCTGGGATGTGCTAGTGGAAAAATTACAAGGGGACCATTCCCCTCTAGTGAAAACAAGACCACTGACATCCTCTATCTCATTCATTCTGACATATGTAGACCGATGCTTGTGCACTCTATTAGTGGACATCTTTACTACATCACATTCATTAATAAATTTTCAAGGAAGACATGGATATACTATTTGAAGCATAAGGATGAAGCCTTCGAAACATTTAAGTAGTTCAAAGCATTGGTTGAAAATCAAACAGGGAAAAAGATCAAAATATTTAGGTCCAATAATGGTGGAGAATACATGTCAAGTGAATTCATTGACTTTTGCAAAAAATAAGGTGTCAAGAAGGAAATAAGTTTTCCATATACTCCCGAACAAAATGGTCCAGCTGAAAGGAAGAATAGGTCTATAGTAGAAGCCACTTGAGCGATGCTCCATGATCAAAAGTTGCCTAAATTTCTTTGGGCCAAAGCTTCACATGCTGTCATATATGTTCAAAATAAGGTGCCTCATTAAGCTTTGGAAAACAAAACTCCCGAAGAAGTATTTATAGTTGTGAAGCCCGACATTTGTCATCTCCGCATATTTGGATATCTCGTATATTTCCATGTGTCGAAGGACAAAAGGAAAAAATTGGAAGCTATAGGAAGAAAATGTATGTTTGTTGGGTATTCTGAAAAATTTAAAGCACTTAGAATATATATTCATGGTCAAAGGAAGGTCGAAATTATTAGGGATGTTACATTCAATGAAGATGTTGCTCTTGGAAAAGCAAGAGACCTTCCTCCGCCTCCTCCTCCTGAGAAGAATGGTGATATGGATATCTTGGATGGCCTGTCCGTGCCCGAATTCGAGACTAATATTGTTGACGATCCCATGGAACCCATGGATCCCTTAGATTCTCCTCCTAGTATTCCTCCTACTAGGAAGATACCACTTTGGCTCTGTGACACTCTTTAGGATGCTGATAGTCATGTGCCCGTCCGAAGATCTTTTAAAGGATGAATCCATGCAAGTACCAAGGATATGTTGCAACCATGAGCACTATGATTCAAGGCGAACATTCCACATTCGAAGAATCCGTAAAAGAAAAAGTTTGGAAAGATGCTAGGGTCGAGGAATATGAATCTATTATGAAGAATGATGTATGGGATGTTGTTCCGAGACCGAAGGGAAATCCGTGGTAACTTCAAAGTGGATATTCAAGATCAAGCATGGAATTGATGGAAGCATTGAAAAATACAAGGCGAGGTTCGTGGCTTGAGGATTCTCCCAGAAAGAGGGAGAAGATTATGATGATATATTTGCACCTGTGGCTTGATATACAACCATTCGTTCGATAGTTTCCCTTGTCGCAAGTCAAGGATGGACCCTTCATCAGATGGACGTAAAGACCGCATTCCTCCATGGCATGTTACAAGAAGAAGTATATGTTGAGAAACCATAGGGATTTGAAGTAGAGGATCAAAATACACATATTTGTAGACTAAAGAAGGCATTGTATGGTTTGAAGCAAGCCCCAAGAGTATGCCTGCATAGACAATTATTTGGTGAAGTTGGGATTCATAAGAAGCAATGTTGGTCCTAACCTCTACTTCAAGGTAGTCCAAGGTATGCCATTGATTTTGGTCTTATATGTTGACAATCCATTCCTGACAGGTAGTGAGCCTTTGATGATCGAGTGTAAGAGGGAGCTATAATCTAAATTCAAGATGAAGGACCTTGGACTCATGCACTATTTTCTAGGCTTTGAGGTGTGGCAAAGGCCCGGTGAGATTTTCCTTTCACAAGGAAAATATGTTGTGAAGTCGTTGGAAATATTTGGAATGATAGAATGCAAGTCCCTACCCATATCCATGGAAATGAACTTCAAGAAGTTATGTGGAGAAGTTGCAGGACTCGATTTGGCGAATCCATCCAAATATAGAAAGTTGATTGGGGCTTTGATATTCCTTGTGAACACCCATACAGACATAGGCTATGCAGTGAACACGTTGAGTCAATTCATGACCGAGCCTCTCCATGCACATTGGACTGTTGCCAAACACATTTTGAGATATTTGCAGGGGATGATTACAGTTGGTTTGAGATACTCTGGCAGAGATGTTCGACTTCATGGATACACTAATGTTCACCAGGCGGAAAATGTTATTGACAGGAAGAGTATGTTAGGATGTTGTTTTAGTCTTGGATTTGTTATGATATCTTGGATGAGCAAGAAGCAGAAGTTTGTAGCATTGAGTATCGCCGAGGCAGAGTATATTGCTGCTAGCATGGCTAGTTGCGAAGCTTTTTGGTTGAGGAAGATCTGTGGAGAGCAATTTGAGTAGGTCCTAAACACTCCAGTGATATATTGCGACAACAAGAGTGGGTTATGTATGGCAAAGAATCTTGTGTTTCATGACAAGTCCAAGCACATAGAGGTCCAATATCACTTCATTCGAGACATGGTGCAAAGAGGAGCCATTCGACTCCATCACATATCGACATATGAGCAGATTGTAGATATTCTCACCAAGGCTTTGCTGAAAGGGAATTTCTTGGTCTTCAGAGAGCAGCTTGGACTGTTGGATGTGACCCCTCCTGATAAGGGTCACTACTAATCGAGGACACTGAGCCATACTCTTCCCCCCTTTTTGAGATCCTAGGGTGAGGAATTGAGATAGAGGGCTCCTGGGGTTGAGGGAACTCTGGACAATAGGGAATCACCCATATATGTTACCCATAGGGTTGGAGTAATATCTCGCCCTATCTTGGTCTTTGCAAAGTATACCCCAGTGGGCATCATACCCACAAGCTGGGTTTGTTGGGATTATCCCTCCCTGTCTAGCCATTGGGCTAGGAGGCTTGGGGGCGTGAGATATTTACCTTTGGTAAGTGGGGTATCTCGCCCAAGCTAGGATTATGATGTAGGTGTTCTACCATATTACTCTTAAGGGTCATTGCTGGGAAGATTGGTAGACAATAGGATGGGTTGAGTAGTAGCTCCCCTACATCACGTATTGCTCAATATGGGTTGAGTTGTAGCTCCCCCATGACATTTATGGGTAGTAGCCCAATGACATATTTCGGGGTAGTAGCCCGCTAATAGATATTTTGGGTTTTAACTCATTGATAGAGGGTGGTAGCTTTTTCTCCCCATGATTCTTCTCCTTTAGATTCGAGAATGTTTCAACAGATAGAGTTGAGCATCTCTATACACATGATGACACTTTGATCGATGGATAGGTTTTACAGGTGGAATTCTCCCCAGTTGAGAGGGAGTGTTAAATATATGCAACAACGATTAAATTCCACTTTGGACTACTCATTTGATGATGATGATGCAATTGAGTTCCTCTTTTTGAGAGGACCAAAATCGACCTAAAGATCACCTTGTTCAGACAAGCAGAAGTTGATTTTTAATTTTGTGCACCCACTTATGGATATTGGATTAGGTCGACTTCACTCTTATGCACACTTGGACAGGTCGACTTCAACATCAAATGGACATTGTTGGACACCCATATAAGCCTATAAATACAAGTGACCTAGAAGCTCATTTGGATATCATCACATCCAAGCATCTTCTTCTCATCTATCTGATTTGGTTCGATAAGATCGATGGAGGAAAGGTCGTACATGGGTCTGAAGTGACAGATATGAAGTTCACACAAAAATTAGGGTTTTTGTTCTGGATGCACGCACAACACAGGGAAATCTCGTCCATAGACACACATGCTAAGGCCAAGGCAGTGTCTGGGAGCTACACACACTCACATGTTAACCTGAAGGGAGCGTCCAGGGGTTTGACTACAGGTGACCATCATACGAAGTTTTCTGAAGCTGTCTGAAGTCTGAATCAAGTTGTCTCTGATATATTCTACAATTGTCGACTAGTTTATGAAGTTGTTGGGTTGTATTGCTGACCATATTATTATTATTACCCAATTTAAGGTCACTGCCGAGCCAGACACCAAATTGGTGTATGAGACCCCCTTGTTTGTGGGACAAGAGACCCACCTCCACACACTGATTTGACTGTAAGTCTATCAAGGCATAAATACTCTACCCCCCTCTGGTTTCGAACTTGTGACCTCTTAAGAGGAAACACATGCTCTTAACCATTAGGCCCACTCAAGCTGTATTGGGCTGATTGTACTCTCTGCTAAACATTTTATGACAATCTAATAAAAGAAGAATTAGGGTTTTCCCCCTAGCGGGTTTTTTCCCTGGTCTTTGACCAAAATCTGATGTCTCTTGTTGATGTGTTGATTGTCTTCTTTGCCATGGCATATTGTTCTATCTTCAATCACTGTTGATGAATGTAAAAACTAATTGTAATTGGAAATATCGCTAACTGAAATTTGAAATTGAGCTAAAGTAATTGATATAACATAGAACAATTTGAAAATTAACATTTACTTAAAATCCTCATAAAAATATCATAATATGTATCTTAATAATGATTTTAGAAAAAAAAATATGTACCACTTATTCAATCTAACATGTTTGCCCTAATATGTATGTTATTAGTGATTTTAGAGATAAATATGTACCACTTATTCAATGTGACATCTTTTCCTTTAAAAAAATTATCATGTAAATCTATATCATGGTTGATAATTAATAACATTTTATATAAAAAATAGTAACAAATCAATGTTTTTTCCAATAAAAAACAAGTTTTTTAACACATTGACATCAATTTCTTAATTATGAGTTGGGATAACAAAATGCCTTCGAAAAATTATAACCTTCCACGTACTTAAGAAATATTGACATAAATAAAAGATTATAAATTAAAGTCACTTTATTGACAAAATAAAAATTATAAATTAATGACACTTTGTGTAATGTATATTATCATCAAGAATAATGAAAGTAGTATATAGTGGCTCATAATTCTCCACCATATTCTAGCCCCTTATTGGTAATAGTACTTTGGCCATTCTTACTTTCGTATTATGGAATCTTTAGAAGTGTTATACATTGTTAATTCACAATTATTTATTTCATCATTTTGTTTTAGTGGCTTTATGTAAGTTGACATATGTCTTTATATCTAGATGGCAAGCTTAACACCAAGGTATTTGTCTTGTTAGTGTTGCCTTATTTCACTTAATTTTTCAGGCTCATTGGAAATACGGACATGTATATTGTCTCTTTTTCTTACCACGAGAACTATGGTAGATTTGTAGATTTGTCTGCAACCTTGACTTTTTATTCCCCCTAGTTCATCCTAACAATATAGCACCATATTATTGACTTTATATGTTAAATTGCTTAATAGTTGATCATATTACAAACATATTTTTATCCTTTCATTGGTTTGGAATTTGCATGTTAAAGTTATATAGATAAAAAATAAAACAATTTCTTAAAAACATATTTTCAAACGTAAAGGAATGACCATATGCAATACCATTATTACATTTTCTTTATAACCAATAAAACACCATAATTCTAAATTACATTATTCATAACCATCCTTGAAGACCACATCTAAAAAATTAAGCACAACATGGACATAAAATCATCCCCACGATGCAAAAGAGCTTGGATCTTTGGGGAAGGTTAAAATAAGTGAATAAAGGATCATTCCTCTTTGGTGAATACCTATGTTGTGGGGGATGTTATGCTCATTTTTATTTATGTTGTGAATTTCAAAGTAAACTAATAGTTAAAAAACAGTAGAAAATGATAATTTTTTTGGGTTCAATTATTTTATTACTAGAAAATGATAATTTTTTTGGGTTCAATTATTTTATTACTAGAAAATGATAATTTTTTTGGGTTAAATTATTTTATTATTTTTTATATTCGTTAATTTTGTAGAGCTTTGTAGCTGGAATGAGATTTATAGTTTATTTTCTATTCAAGTTTTGCCGTTCATTGGTTTGATTATCCAAATTATTGTTGGGAGGTATCTTTTAAACAATGTGGCCTAATTCCAATACTATAATTTGTATTGATATTTATTTGGGGAGAAATAACGTATGAAGTTGAGAATATCTGAAACAATTTTTAATTTTATTGTATTTATTACGACATACTCCAAATTTGTTAGCTAAAGTTTGTTAGATAAGTGCTAATTGATTCAATTTCTCTTAATAAAGTTATAGAGTTCTTTTGTTGTCTTATTTTTTTTTTTAATAATATCATTACCCATTATATTAAGGAATGTTGTATGACAAACAAGTTGAATAATGAATTCCACCAAATAGAAAAGTCATTACATAATAAGTTAGAAGTGGATTTCTTCTCATTCTAATCTTAAATAGTGTTGTTGTGGCTTTCATATGCTATGTAAAGAGTTATTTATCTTGAGTTTTATTTGAGATGTAAGCAAGGTCAAGAATTATTAATCTTTCAATTTGGGTTTATCAAGTGGGGGTTGTGATACATTTTATGTTTTAATGAAAAATTAGAAATCTATAAAAGTTTATTTAGTTATCCATATAATTGTTATTGTTCAATTTGCTAATTCTAAACTAAAAGTACTAATAAATTAATTTAAAGAAATTGATAAAATGTATTGTAATTAGATATATGATAATAAATACATAGATTAATGTTGAAATAAAATTTATCTTACAACTAAGAAAAAAAGATATATATGATGAAATACATATACATGTAAGAGTGATAGTTACATAATTTTATATTCATACACATCTACATCTACACATTGTATTCCCTAAATTGCCTTGCCATCTCGAACCTCTAGGACCTCACATTGCCACTTACATTAAATTTATGTTATGAGCCCTTTATAAGGATATAGCTATGAAAATAAATAATTTATTACTAATTCCCCATTAACAGTTGTAGTTATATTTGGATTTAGTTTGACTTTATTCAGGGATAAGTTTAATATATCTTTAGTTTGGGAAATATTGCTTGGTCGGAACTTATGATATGGAAGTTCATGACCTTATTTAAGAGGAGTTTTGTTTGTTTGTTTGTTTGTGAGTTTTAATGATTTTAAAATTAAAATATATTATATTTATATATTTGCACACTCATTGTTTTATCTTGCTTGTTAATTTGTAGTTATGTGAATAAATAAAGGACTATATTGGGAGCTATGGTTTCCTTAGGTGTATAGTATATCAATTATATTATTTGATTTGGACTAGTATAAATATTAAATACATCATCAATCCAATGATATTCTAAGTAGACATTTCATAAATATAATAATACATGCTCATAACAAATAATTGTCATGTAACCAATATAATTCAATGGTATTGTGTATACTGTTGTCATGGATGGATGCATTGAGGAAGGATATGTACTTGCTTGTGATTTCTAAGGATGAATTTAATTACAATGCTAAGCTTTTATCATTTTGGTTACTCTTATTTTTTTTAGTTCTGAGTGTATGGGGTCAAATGGATAAAGCTAGCATAGTGAAGATTGGATGTATGATATGTTGAAAAAGGTGTAACTAGGTTTGGTCTCCATAAATATGAAATGTGCTTTTGATTATTGTATATTGTAAAATAAAAGAAAATTTGAGGAGCCTCGCCCACCTTGGAAGCCTATATAGAGGAAGGAACGCAACCTCCCTTGGTCACACATTCACTTCTCATCATTTAAACGAAGAAGAAGAGCAAGAAGGCTAGCGAAGAAGGAGAAGGACAAAGGAATAATTTTTTGGGCTAATTCTCTCTCACATGTGCGAAGAAGAAGAGCTAGGGTTTGTTGCTTCAAGGTTGAAATTCTCAAATTGATAGAAGAAGATCGAAGTTGTTGGAAGAGGAGCCTACTATGTCACTCTCTAGCCCTAGACAAGGAAGAATATCAAGCGAAGCTGCTAGGAGACCTCGAAAGCCTAATTTTTTCTCACACGTGTTGATACAGTGGTAGTTGTAGGGGCAAAAATTTTTAGACCTGCAGTAGAGGCCAAAAATCTGAAGCTGGCGGTCGAAGTTGTGCTATGGGAAGAGATTTTACTGGGTTTGAATTAGGCAAAGGAAGCACATGATCAATAAGGTTGGACTTGGTATTGGAAGGGTATTGGTCTTGGTTAAGAGGTCTTGGAATTCATTAATTGAAGAATCTATAATAAGAGAAGAGATTTATGAGTTTTCCTTTCAAGTGGAGAGGTTTTGGCCCTAGCTTGCAACCTATATCCTTTGTTCTTGTGTACTATTGTTTTTATTGTTTTTGTAGTTGTTTGATGATAAGAACAAAAATAATAATAAGAGAAGAAGTTAATATGTAAGAAAAAGTGAAAATACATCACAAGTAGTTATCAAGAATAGAGAAATCATCCTAATTATTGCCCTATAGATTTTTCAACATGGTTTCAGAGCTAAGGTTGCTTAAGGGCATGATGAAGATATCTACTACATGGAATATGTTTTTGAAGAAGTGTACAAGGGTAGCAAGCAATCTTAAGAGGGGAATCAAAGAATTATGGGATCTCCTATTCTCTCTCAAGAAGGATATGACCAAGACATCTTCAAAGGACGAAAGATTGTTCTCAACACTTACTAGCACATTTGAAAATGAAAATATTTGGGTGATCGATAATGGAGCATCAAGACATATGATTGGTGAATACAAGCAACTAAAAACATTGTTAAGAGGAAAATATGCTTACTTCGTTGAGCTTGGTGATAAGAAGAGCTATCTTGTGAGAGGAATTGGATCAACCTCACTAGAGATGGAGAATGGAGGCAATATTAATCTCACAACATCTTATTTGTTCCAGGTTTGCATAAGAATCTACTTTCCATTTCTTGTCTAGAAGATAAAGGAGATAAAATTTCTTTCATAGATGGAAAAGTTGTAGTATGGGATAAAAACTCTAGTATCGAAAATTCAAATATGATTGGAACCGTGAAGGAAGAATCTACAGATTGTTAACTCCCGTCACTCAAGATTTGCTTCACATTAAAGTTAGTCCATGTGAACTTTGGCATATAACATTTGGTCATCTTCACTACAAAATCCTACCAACTCTAAATACAATGGTAAATGGCATCCCCGAACTCAAGTTGGATCATGAAGGAGTATGCAAGGGATGTGCATTGGGCTAGACATCAAAATGAATGAGATCCATAATTTATTTTGACCTTGAAACACTGCTTCCAAATGGTCTGTTGGAGGTCATCTATGTTATGTAACATTTAATGATGAACATTAAAGGACAACTTGGGTTTTTTTTTATGAAATACAAGGAAGAAGTATTAAAAAAATTTCAAGAATTCAAAGCTGAAGTAGAAAACCTTACAGAAAGAAGGATAAGATCTTGAGATCCGATAATGAAGGGTAATATACTTCAAGGGAACTCATAGCTTTCCGTAAGGAGGTTGGGATTAAGAGGGAGCTGATAGCCCCATACAATCTCGAACAATACACTTAGAGAGCATTTTAGGGCATCAAACAACATTTTTTGGGGTAAAAATTTGTCGCTCTGGTGCAACATTTTTTTCTTCTTCATAGTTTACCATAAAGAACCTTCCAACGGTGCAAGAATCGCCTCAATCAGAGTTCGTATGAAAAAGTTATGCCACTTAGAAGTTGACCTTCCTGTTTTCACCACCATAATTCTAGAGGATGCAACGCCAACCCCCATAACTCATGGAAAGGGGTTTGCCATGTCATTATGATGAAGAAGACACTAGAAGAGTCCATGTTGTAACTTTGTTTAACAATTGAGGTAGTCAAACCTAACTAATAGTAGGCCATCAGGTTGTGTTATAATCAAGCCTTTGGGAGGAAAAGGGATTGCATTCTTTTTGAGTGCATTGTTCCATAGATGAACGAAAATAGTCGAGAGGGATAGGAAATAGAGCACATTGAGAGGATTTATGCATTATAGTAGCCCGCAGGCCACAAGCCATACTTCTTTTTACTCGCAACCATTTTCTATTCAAAGAAAGAGAGCAGAGCAACCACAACTTCTAGTTGAGTTTTTTCTAGAAAGGGTTTTCTAGGTCTTATCTTGCGTTAATCATGGTTTGTGAGTTTTTATTTTGTTTTATCTATTTTTTGCATAATTTTAATTTGCATGCATACTTAATTAACCATAATCTACATATCTATAAATCTGAACAAAAATAAACCCTAATAGTGTAGATTTCAGATTTTTCAATATATTTATATTAGGTAATTGTAACGAACTATCCAGTGGAATATCCATGACATTTTATGGATCATATTGGTATTCGAGCAATATTCCTTGGGTATGTTGTGGATATTTGCAGGTGATCTAGATTGGCTAAGCCAACAGTTTTAAAACCCTATTCATGGTCAATGAATCTGTGAATAACTCTCCTCATCCTACAGAGGAGAGGTTTTTGTGGCTAGAAGCACAAGTCATGGATATAAACTGTGATGTGAATAACGGCAACAACACCACAATACTTGTAGGAACAGAGTAATATACAATTGACTAGGCATTACAAGTAGATGAGGTTTTTATAACAATTTCATTTAGTGTTCACATATAAGAAGGGGAACACAAACAAGTTGGTCGACATGCTTTCAAGGCCACCCAATTCAAATATCACAACTTTGGGAACTCTGATGCACATGGAGCCATTCACCCATGATGCATACAAAGAAGCATATTCAAAGGATGAGGTCTTCAAAACCAGAGTCATGTGTGATGGTGACAACACTGTTGACTATGATCTCTAGGATAGGTTAATCTACATGTTAGATAAGTTATGTGTTTCTAAATGTGAGCATTTGCAGCTAATCAGAGAGACTCACACCTCCAAGATTGCAGAGCACTTTAGTGTAGGGAAGATAATGGTCAATTTGCAGAGATATGTGTATTGGCCTAAGATCCAAGAACACGTAGCTAGTTGCATAAGAGGGTGCATGCTTTTTGTAGCAACAAGCCCAGTAATAGGAAATGAGTTCTATGTCATCCATACTTGTACCCACTCATCCTTCAGAAAGAATTTCCATGGAAATTTTGGGAGGTTTATCAACAACCAGGAACGGACATGACTACCCGTTCATGGTAGTTGATAGGTTCAACAAGATGTGTGTTTTAATGCCATGTAAAAAGATCATCAGTGGGCAAGAAGCAACAAACTTGTTTTTTGTACAGGTCCATGTGCACTTTGAGATGCTAAGGAGCATCATTTCGGATAGGGACGCAAGGTTTATTAGTGCATTTTGGACGACATTGTGGGAGAATATGGACATAAAGTTGAAGAAGTCGACAACGTTCCATCCTCAAATAGATGGGGAAACAAAATTATTCAATAGGAATTTTGTGCAACTTTTGATGGTTTTATAATAGAAGCATCCGAAAACCTATGATGAAAATGTGGTATATATACAACACTCTTATAACAGAGTAGTCCACACTTCTAATGGTAAGTGCCCATCTGAAACTTGTTTTGGATATTTGTCGCCTTCACCTTTGGATATTGCATATGGGCAACAAGGAGGAGTGAGGGAGGATCTTATAGGTGATTCCTTGAGGGATGCAAAATTTGTTGAGAAGATCAGGCGGATCCATATAAAGGTATAGGAGACACTGAAGAAGTCACAAGAAAAATACAACGTTAGGCATGATTAGCAGAAAACGGATAATTTGTTCAAAGTGGGAGACTGAGTATCGTTACGGTTGAACAAGCAAAGGCTACAGGGTCTTGGTAAGAAAATCAAGGCTCTATGATATGGTCACTTTGAGAAACTGGAAAAGGCAGGAGATAATTCCCATAGACTCAAGCTACCCCCATACATGCGCATTTACTCAATTGTGAATGTGGCAAAATTGAAGCTCTACGAGCCTTCTATGCTAGATTAGGAAGAAGAACAAATCCTACCTCCCATGGAGGATTTGATGCCAGATGCTCAGGCAGAGTTGAAAAAGGATACAATTTTACAGAAGATGTCTAGATCTAGAATACAAGGGTAGCATTAACTTTGGGAGATTGGGTTGAAAGGACAACTTCTAGGCAAAGCTAAATGTTACACTCGAGAGAAGATGAAGGAAAAATTTCATCACTTCATTGAGTAGAAGCTTTGGGGATGAAAATCCTCTTAAAATGGGGAGGTATGATGTGGATTGCATCATTATATGGTTTTTCAATCATCTCCATGCTTTTAGAGTGGAAAAAATGGAGGAATTAGCTCACAATACCATATTTACCGGTGGGATCCAGTTTGGAAAGTTGGGGTTTGAATCCTTCTGGGAGCATTTTGAGGCATCAAACGATGTTTTTTTAGGTGTAAAACTTTTTTGATTTAATTTGGCACCTATTTTTCATATTCTACATAGATGAACCTTTCAAACAGTGTAGGAATCGCCTCCATCGAAGTTTGTCTGCAAAAGTTATGCCACTCAGAAGGTGACCTTCCTGTTATCTGCACCATAATTCAAGATGATGCCACACCAACTACCATAAATCATGGAAAAGGGGCTAGCCATGCGATTATGTTGAATAAGACTCTTGAAGGGTCTAGATTGTAACTCTAGTTAACAGTTGAGGTAGTCAAACCTAACCATTAGTAGGCAATCGAGTTGCGTTATAATTAGGCCACTAGGAGGAAAAGGGGCTCCATTCTTTTTGAGTGCATTTGATTCACACATGGGAAAAAATAGTTGAAAGGGATAGGAGATAGAGCACACAAAGAGGATTTGTGTGTTGTAGTAGCCCTGCGGGCTACCAACCATACTTTTTTGTAGTCACAACCATTTTCTATTTAGAGAAAGAGAGTAGAGCGACCTCATCTTCCCACTGGGTTTTCTCTCGAAAGGATTTCCCAGGTCATATCTTGTGTTAATTGTGGTTTGTAAGTTTTTGTTTCATTGTTCTCTATTTTCCACAATTTTAATTTGCATTCATACATAATTAATCATAATCCATAGATCAATTAATCTAAAGAAAAATAAAATCTTAATAGTGTAGATTTCAAATTTTTAAATCTAGTTTTATTATGTCTACTGTGAGAAACTGGCTAGTGGAATATCCATGCTAGTTTATGGATCACTCAAGCGGGAACACAATAATACAAAAAAATTATTCCCTTTCCAGCCAAACATTTTCCAAAATACTCCCAAAATTCAAATACATTTATATTCCATTTGTCACTACTTGTCAATTTGACTTTGATTGACTTCTCATTTTCCTTAGCCAGATATTTTGGCCTTCTTCCCATCTTGGATCCAACCCATATTTTCAGCTAAATTTGAGTGGTCACCCTTCTGTGAGTGATATGTGTTGCCTTGATCTCCCTTCTGTAAGTGATATTTGTTGCCTTGATCTCTTTTATTAGGTTCTTCCTCATTTACTTGATCAACAAAAAATGTAAACTTTGAAATAGGAATTGATACGACTACCCGTTTTTTTGAGGTAACAAAAAAATCATCTGATTTTGAAAAGTGTGGATTCATAATACATTTTTTTTGGAGCATATTTATGACACTTTAAATTTTCTTATGTATCAAGTATATATATATTTTTTAAATGTTAGTGATTTTCATGCTGATTTTGAAACATGTTGATGCAACATCAACCCCTTCTTGAAGATGACTTATTTTTGACACTTTAAATTTTCTTATGTATCAAAGTATATATATATATATATATATATATATATATATATATATATATGTTAGTGATTTTCATGCTGATTTTGAAACATGTTGATGCAACATCAACCTCTTTTTTTAGAGAGTTTACTTTTAACACTTTAAATTTTCTAATGTATTGAGTGTTGATTTTTTTTTTTTTAAGTGTTGGTGATTTTCATGCGGATTTTGAAAAACATCAACATTTTTTTAAAGACATTTTTGACACTTCAAAATTTCTTATGTCCTAAGTATGCACAATTGTTTTTTAAATGTCGATTATTTAACAAATTTTCAAGTTGTCTTATTTCTCTTCTTGTTTTTGGTCCTAAGATAGTTTTTAAGGGTTTTCCAAACATTTATTTATTTATTATTTTTTTTTGCAATGCTTTTTTATAATAAGGTTTTCAATTTTTTTGCAAAATAAAAAAAATAACATTAAAAATATATAAAAAAACAAATATAAAAGTATATATAAAAAAGTCACAAAAAAAAAAAAAAAAAATGAAAAAAAACATAATTATCATGTAAAGATAACAAATTAAAAAAAATAAAAAACAATAAAAATACAATTTTTTTAAGAAATAAACCTAATTTAAAAATAATAATTAAAAGGTTAACCAAAAATACAAAAATTCAAATAATTTTAAATAATTAAAAATAAAAAATAAAAAATAAAAAACAAACCAAAAATAAAATTAAAAACAAGACAATTAAATTAAAAAATAACAAAAATAATGTTATAATAAAAAAGCATAAGAAATAAATAATTTAAATTAAAAAATATGATTAAAAAAAATATATATATATATATATATATATATGACAAAAAAACACAAAAAAAAAATGTGAAAACAAAAATAATCATATAAAAGATAACAATTAAAAAAAATACAAACATACAAGAAAAACACTAACATAATTAAAAAAAAAAATCAAAAAATCATTTTGAAATAATTAAAAAACAAAAAAATTAAAAATAAATTAAAAACATAAAATAAAAAAAATATTATAATAAAAAAACATAAAAAAAACCAATTATTTTTATTTTTTTAAACATGATTAAAAAGCTTAAAAAAATACCATAAAAAATATATTAAAAAAATAATTAAGAAAGCAAATAATTTTTTTGAACATAATTAAAAAAACTTAAAAGAAAAGTATAAAAAATATATATATTAAAAAATTGTTTAAAAAAATAAAAAATAAAAATTAGAAAACATACAAAAAAACAATTAAGTTTATGAGAAATTTTTTGGCGTAAATCACATGATATTTCATTTGTCGATGCATTTCAAACCAACCAGTGTGGTTCATCGTCAGGACAAGTTGAAGAAACAGATCTAGATTAGCATATTAAATAGTTAGAGCAGAGCATCCAACAACTATATTTCCTGACCAGGTAACGGCTATATTGTCTAACGGCTAAATTTGACCGGGAAACGGTTAGATGGACTGGATTAGGGGCAAAACCTATATTTAAATAAATATGTTAATTCAATTAGTTATATATTTTAATAAAAATAAACGTAAGGGGACCATTTTATGAATCTATAGTTATAAATATATATTAAAATAAATAAATTATGAAATAAATTAATAGATTAATTATAAAAGTTAGAGTAATTATTAGTTATATTTTATAAAAATAAAAGTAAGGGGACCATTTTATAGTTATAATTATATATTAAAATAAATAAATTATAAAATAAATTAATATAAGTTAATTATAAAAGTTATTACCTATATAAATATTAGAGTAATTAATAGTTAGTTATAAAAGTTTGTTAAGTATAAATATAGTTGGTTATATTCTTATTAAAAATAAAATAAAATAATAAAAATAAATAAATAAATAAATATTTATAAAAGTTATTAAATATGTAAGTATTAGAGAAACTTAAGGGTCAGAAAAAATATTTTAATATTTAAAATTAGTTAATATTTTATTTAAGGGTAAAAATAGCATCTTATTATAGATTAATTTTTATTGTAAATTAAAATTATTAGAATAAACCTAATAGAATAACTTAATTGCTACTAAAATACCTCAAATCTTAACAACCACACCTTAAAGAATAAAGGCTACGGGAAAGAAGAGGAATTTAAAAAACAACAAGATCAAGCTCAACCTAGGGAGGGGAGGAAGAAAACGACTAGGAGGAGAGTTGGACCCAACAACTACTGATCTTCCAACCATCCTCTCTATTGAGATTGATCGGCCTTTTTTCAATCTCAAGGGCCTCCCTAAATTTTCGATGATGGAAATGCGAAACTTTAGCAATAACACTGGCCTTCTCGATATAGACATGATGATTGGTTTTCTCCACGTGCTCTACTAAAGCAGAAGACTTGATTCTTCTATGCTTGAGGTCAGCTGCGTGCTCACTAATCCTTTGATTAATGGAGCGACTCGTCTCACCAATATAGGGGGTCCCACAGGAACAAGGAATCATATAAACCCCTTTCATGTCCTTCGGGTTGATAAGATCCTTCATAGATTTGAGGGACTTACGAATGGTGTTAAGGGGTCTGAAGGATGAGGGGACATTATGTTTCCTAAGAATCCTCACAATTCTATTAGTGGTCCCTTGAAAAAATGGAAGATGGACACCTGGAATCCGTTCCTTCAGTTATTTTTTAGTTAACGAGTTCTTGGCCGCTTTGAGGAATGCTTTCTGTCCCAGGTATCTACTATAACCGTTTTCAACAAAGACATTAAGGAGATGGGATTTCTCCTCCTTGAAGCTCTTTTCATCAGAGATCCTTAAGGCACGAGTAGCAAGGGTATTGAGAACCCCCAATTTCTGAGCTGGGAAATAGTGGGAACTAGCATGAAGATATTGCTCTGTATGAGTTTTCTTACGAAACACTCGGTGGGAGAGGGAATCATCACTATTCCTCGAACTAAGAATATCAAGAAAAGGGAGGAAACCGTCGACTTCTTGTTCCTTGGTGAACTTAATTGCCGAGGATTGACTATTCAGATGATCGAAGAAGATATCTAACTCCTCTTGGCTATGAGACCAAATGACATTAGTGTCATCTACATATCTCTTCCAAAGCTTAGATAGGAGGCGGGCTGAGTTAAGAGCCTTGGATTCAGAATCCTCCATAATAAGATTTGCAACAACAGGGGATAGAGGAGAGCCCATGGCAACTCCACAGGTTTGCTCAAAGAACTCACCTTCAAAACTGAAAAGGGTCAAAGTGAGGCAGATCTCCACTAACTGAGCGGTATCAGGATCCGTTAGATGGTTGATCACTTCCAAGGCTTCATTAATAGGGATGCAAGTATAAAGGGAAACAACATCAAAACTGACAAGAATGTCTCCAGATTCCAGCTTAAAGTCCTTGAGTTCCTCAATAAAGGAAGTAGAGTCTTTAACGAAGGATTCTGTATGACCAACTAAGGGTTTAAGCTTTAAGACAAGAAACTTAGCAAGAAGATAGGTAGGACCTCCAATGGTGTTGACTATGGGCCTAAGGGGAGCTCCTTCCTTATGAATTTTAGGGAGCCCATAGATTCTAGGCGTGATAGGATTGCTCTCAATGAGTTTATGTTGCAGGGGACTCACTGAGTTACAGGATCTAATGGCAAGGGCTACATTCCTGGAAATCTTCTTCAGTGGGTTATTGGAAAGATTCTTATAGCTTCCACTATTATGAAGATGATCCAACATCTTACTGCGGTAGTCTTCTTTGTTAAGAATGACAACAACCCCCTTTTGTCAGCATTCAGAACAACAATATCGTTGTTTTGATTTAAGCCCTAAGATCCTTAAATCAGAACAACGATATTGTTGTTCTGAAAGCTGACAAAGGTGGGGATGCTATCATTCTTAACAAGCAAGACTACCGTAGTAAGATGTTGGATCATCTTCATAATAGTGGAAGCTATAAGAAGCTTTCTAATAACCTGCTGAAGAAGATTTCTAGGAATGTGGCCCTTGCCATTAGATCCTGTAACTCAGTGAGTCCCCTGCAACATAAACTCACTGAGAGCAATCTTATCATGCCTAGAATCTATGGGCTCCCTAAAATTCATAAGGAAGGAGCTCCCCTTAGGTCCATAGTCAACACCATTGGAGGTCCTACCTATCTTCTTGCTAAGTTTCTTGCCTTAAAGCTTAACCCTTAGTTGTTCGTACAAAATCATTCGTTAAAGACTCTGCTTCCTTTATTGAGGAAATCAAGGACTTTAAGCTGGACTTTGGAGACATTCTTGTTAGTTTTGATGTTGTTTCCCTTTATACTTGCATCCCTATTAATGAGGCCTTGGAAGTGATCAACCATCTAATGGATCCTGATACCTCTCGGTTAGTGGAGATCTGCCTCACTTCAACCTTTTTCAGTTTTGAAGGTGAGTTCTTTGAGCAAACCTGTGGAGTTGCCATGGGCTCTCCCCTATCCCCTATTGTTGCAAATCTTTTTATGGAGGATTCTGAATCCAAGGCTCTTAACTCAGCCCGCCTCTTGCCTAAGATTTGGAAGAGATATGTAGATGACACTAATGTCATCAGGTCTCACGGCCAAGAGGAGTTAGATCTCTTCTTCGATCATCTGAATAGTCAATCCTCGGCAATTAAGTTCACCAAGGAACAAGAAGTCGACGGTTGCCTCCCTTTCCTTGATATTCTTATTTCGAGGAATAGTGATGGTTCCCTCTCCCACCGAGTGTTTCGTAAGAAAATTCATACAGAGCAGTATCTTCATGCTAGTTCCCACCATTTCCTGGCTCAGAAATTGGGGGTTCTCAACACCCTTGCTACTCGTGCCTTAAGGATCTATGATGAAAAGAGCTTCGAGGAGGAGAAATCCCATCTCCTTAATATCTTTGTTGAAAACGGTTATAGTAGATACCTGCGACAGAAGGCGTTCCTCAAAGCGGCCAAGAACTTGTTAACTAAAAAAGAACCGAAGGAACGAATTCTAGGTGTCCATCTTCCGTTTGTTCAGGGGACCACTGATAGATTTGCGAGGATTCTTAGGAAACATAATGTCCCCTCATCCTTTAGACCCCTTAACACCATTCGTAAGTCCCTCAAATCTGTGAAGGATACTATCAACCCAAAGGACATGAAAGGGGTTTATATGATTCCTTGTTCTTGTGGGACCCCCTATATTGGTGAGATGGGTCACTCCATTAATCAAAGGATTAGTGAGCACGCAATTGACCTCAACCATAGAAGAACCAAGTCTTCTGCTTTAGCAGAGCATGTGGAGAAAACCAATCATCATGTATGTATCAAGGAAGCTAGTGTTATTGCTAAAGTTTTGCATTTCCATCATCGAAAATTTAGGGAGGCCCTTGAGATTGAAAAAAGGCCGATCAATTTCAATAGAGAGGATGGCTGGAAGATCAATAGTTGTTGGGTCCTAGCCCTCTCCTCCTAGTCGTTTTCTTCCTCCCCTCCCTAGGCTGAGCTTGATCTTGTTGTTTTTTAAATTCCCCTTCTTTCCTGTAGCCTTTATTCTTTAAGGTGTGGTTGTTAAGATTTGAGGTATTTTAGTAGCAATTAATTTATGCTATTAGGTTTATTCTAATAATTTTAATTTACAATAAAAATTAATCTATAATAAGATGCTATTTTTACTCTTAAATAAAATATTAACTAATTTTAATGACCCTTAAGTTTCTCTAATACTTACATATTTAAAAACTTTTATAAATATCTATTTATTTATTTATTTATTTTATTTTATTTATATTTATTTATTTTTTATTTTAATAAGAATATAACCAACTATATTTATATTTAACAAACTTTTATAACTAACTATTAATTACTCTAATATTTATATAGGTAATAACTTTTATAATTAACCTATATTAATTTATTTTATAATTTATTTATTTTAATATATAATTATAACTATAAAATGGTCCCCTTACTTTTATTTTTATAAAATATAACTAATAATTACTCTAACTTTTATAATTAATCTATTAGTTTATTTCATAATTTATTTATTTTAATATATATTTATAACTATAGATTCTTCCGCGTAAATCACATGTTGAAAGACCTTTGTCGACGCGTTTCGAACCAACCAGTGTGGTTCATCGTCAAGACAAATTGAAGAAACAGATCCAGCTTTGCAAGTTAAATAGTCAGAGCAGAGCCTCCAACGACTATCTAGACCAACGGCTAATTTTGACTAAGGGACCAGAGTCATAAAGTCAGATATATAATTTAAAAGAAGTTAGTTTTATTCGGTGACCATACCCTTAATTTCTTCAACTTGTCCTGACGATGAACCACACTGGTTGGTTTGAAATGCGTTGACAAAGGTCTTTCTACATGTGATTTACGCCGAAGTTCTTCTTACAACTTTTATGGATCACAGAAGCCTCAATTCAACAACTATAGATTCATAAAATGGTCCTCTTACGTTTATTTTTATTAAAATATATAACTAATTGAATTAACATATTTATTTAAATATAGGTTTTGCCCCTAATCCAGTCCATCTAACTGTTTCTTGGTCAAATTTAGCCTTTAGACAATATAGCCGTTACCTAGTCAAGAAATATAGCTTTTGGATGCTCTGCTCTAACTATTTAATATGCTAATCTAGATCTGTGTCTTCAACTTGTCTTGATGATGAACCACACTGGTTGGTTCGAAATGCGTCGACAAATGAAATGTCATGTGATTTACGCCGAAAAATTTCTCATAAACTTGATATGGATCACAGAAGCCTCAATTCAAAAACAATTAATTAAAAAAAAAAAACTGAATTTAAAAATTAATAAAATATATAATAAAAAATTATATTAAAAAAAATTAAAAATTAAAAAAATACATTGTTGGTGCCTTGGGTCTTGCACAACTGATTCCAAGAATTGGCTTGGCAAGGCCCAGGGTCCCCGCCCGATTTCAAGAATTGACCTAACAAGGCTTAGGGTCCTCGATCGCTGGGTTGGCCGACCGTGGACGCTGCAGGGTAGCTGTACGATTGAGGGGCTTGGGCCTTGTCAGACCAATTCTCGGCCTCCACAGCCAGCTAGCCTAGTCGCTGGGGGCCCTGGGCTGGTCGATTGAGAAGTTACCTGCAGAATCGACCAAGCAAGGCCGAGGGCCCCCGATTGCTGGGCTGGTTGGCCAACCCAGTGGCCGAGAAGCATTTTTATTATTATTATTATTTTTTAATTTTTAAATTATGTTTAAAAAAAAACTTTAAATGTTTTTAATATATATATTTTTAATTTTTTTTGAAGTTTTTTAATTATGTTTTAAAAAAAGGTGTTTTTTTTTTAATAATTTCTATTTAATTTATTTTTCATGCTTTTTTTTTTTTTTTTTTGTTTTTTAGTTATTTAAAATTGTTTTTCTTTTAGTTTTTTGGGTTATATCTATATATATATATATATATTTATTTATTTTCCTTAAATTTTCTATTTTTTAGATGACGATTATGTGTTTTTTTGTTTTTTTATTTTATACATCTATATTTTTAATGTTATTATTTTTTTATTTTGCAAAAATATTTAGAAATTCCATTATAAAAAAATTTCAAAGAAAAACTATAAAGCACATGTTTGGAAAACTCTTAAAAAATTAACATCCTAGGATGAAAAACAAGAAGAGAAATAAGACAACTTGAAAATTTGTTAACTTTTAAACTTTTTTTTGCAATGTGTCAAGTTGTCTTAAGCTAAGTTTTTAAAGTCATCATATTTTTAGCATTTAAAAAAGAAATTACTCTTTGTATAATGACACTTTCATTCAGGTGTTCATTTTTAAAGTTTTTTTAGTCATAATTTTTTTCCATAATGTCAAAATTTTAAGGTTTTCCAGCATTTCAGTATTCAAGCATCAACATTTTTTGTTTTTAGGTTGTTTTTTTTAAAATGTTTTTTGGGGTTTTGTGGCTAGAGTTCTCGTTTTGAGTTTACAGTCCTCGTTTCAAAGTTTATGTTGTTAACCTAAGAAATTGCTTTTCTAGCCTTATTTCTTGCGCATTTAGAGGAGGATCCAACGTTCACCACGGTTTATTGATTATGGGCTTCCTTTGTCACTAAGTCCAAAGGATCCTCTTTGACATGCAATTCTTCCTAACTATTTTTTGTTTCCTCTGATGAATCCTCTTTAACAAGAACTTCTTCATGATTGTCTTTTGCTTCTTTCTTATCCCAGATCTTTTCTCCCTTGTATACCATATAATGTTCACTCTGAGCTCCTTCACACCATTTAGGCCTCCACTTTTCTGGACTCTATTAATCAACAATCGCTTGGGGCAACTTTTTATTACATGCATTATTTCATAACATGCTCAACATCGAAATGAAACACTTTCGTAATCAAGCTTATGAATGCATACATAGTTTGGAGTCATTAAATTTATGTCGATAAGAAAACCCTTATTACAATCCATCTTCACGCATATTCGAGGATAAGTGGTCTTAAAAAAATAATTCATTTGTGAACTATGACAATAGAATTTCTGTATTACATTTCCAATGGAGATTAACAATGAGAGATTCCAAAGATGTAGGGGAAGGTTCTATAGCATTACCCAAATTGGATTTGTGGAGACTGACGTCGTAACCAGATCAAAAGTAGGAGACCATGGCTACATGAAGAGATGAGGAGTACCCTAGAAACAGGGCTCAAAATAAAAAAATATTGTTCTTATCCTTAAGACAATCAAAGACAACAAGAAAACATCCTCGGGCCAAAAAGTAGATATTCAGTTCTTGAGACAATAAAGGTTTCCACGTATCAAAAATCTAGTTATAGAGATCAATCAGCCACATCCAAAACCCATTAAATCTGCAAACCAAACCTAGATAAAAAAAAAAATGTGCAACTACAGGCTTCATCATCCAAGGGGTAATTAAAGGCATGAGTTTCGTGAACAATTTGAAGAACAAATCTAGATTTCAACTTGGCACTGTTAGAAACCTTGTCTTGGGTTACCATGGAGGGATCTGCAAAACCAACAACCACTCCTTCAAGAGAGACAATTTTCTCCATTTAATATCAGGAGTTCACCACTATTTGAGGGCTTGCGAGAAGCATGCAATAGGGGACTGTAGGGAGATCCACACAACAGAGGAAGGGACAATCGGCTAGGGAGAAACCCTTGTTGTCGCAAGAGTCTGTAGACCCTGATCCATAGTTTTTGTATTCGTACAAATTGGTCTTATTAATATTTATTTTTTCATTTTTTTTTTTTTTACATAAGTATTAGTGTTTGTTAATTGGAGTTATTTCGGGTGGTTGGGAAAAATTGTTGTTATCTTTCCCACCCAAATCTAATTCCATCTGAGCAACATGATGATGAAAAATATATTGCTGCATGTCTATAAATAACGTTAAATGACCCTCACTGTTGTCCTCAAATTAAGAAAAAACAATTTAAAAAAAAACATAAATTTTAATATTCACTTATTTTTCTCTCTAAATTATATTGACGTGTGGTGCTTTAAAGAAAGTATTGAACCTCACTCTCTCCGTCAGGCTAAGAGAGGATGATTTAAAAGAAAAACATGAGTATTAGTGTTCACTCAATTTTCTCTCTAAATTGTATTAACGTGTGATGCTTTAAAGAAAAGTTAATAAGATGATTTATACTAATAAAAATATAAAACATAAGTATTAGTGTTCACTCATTTTTTTTCTCTATATTATATTGACCTGTGATGCTTTAAAGAACAGTTAATATATTACTACGATAATATTTTTAATTCAAATATATTATATTTTCTAATTTTTTTATAATATTTATTTGCTTAAGTGTTTGTAGTAGTCTTCGTATTAACTGGTTTTTATATTGGGGTAAATTTTTCATTTTTCTTGGACTTTTTATTTATTTTTTCTCTAAATTATATAGACCTGTGATGCTTTAAAGAAAAGTTAATATATTATTACGATAATATTTTTAATTTAAATATTTTTAATTTTTAAATTTTTATAATATTTATTTGTTTAGGTGTTTGTATTAGTGTTCCTATTAACTTTACATTTTTTATTTTTCTTGGGTTTTTCATTTTTCCTGGGTTTTTCATAAAAGCAGAAAACTTAAAAATGAAAAATAAACTAACATGAGTGAGAATGAAATATAAATTCTTACTCAAATTTTTATATTTTCCAATTTTTATAAACATTTATTTGTTAAGTGTTTGTATTAACTTGTTTTTATATTGCGCTAAAATTTTCAATTTTTTTTTGACTTTTCATAAAAGCATAAAATTGAAAAACGAAAAATAAAGTGACATGATTTAGAATGAAATAGAAATTCTAATTGATTGTCGTTGAAAGCTATGCAAGGATTTTAGCGACTGATTAATTTTTGATTAATTATTACTTTTGGTTATATATATATATATATAATTTTAGTAGAACATAACTAAAGTTTGAACAAAGTTTTGCGCCATCCATTGTCTCCACTATCCTTGTAGGTGGCATATTTAATGAAGGGCACTCAATGCATAATCATGTTGTTGTTCGCATGGTAGGTTGAATGAGGCATCGATTAAATTGCTAAACTATCAACTCACTACTTACCACAAATGTTCTTTGGCTAGAATTCAATCAAGTCTTCTATTCTCCTCCCTTAGATTTTGGTAGCACCATGTTGATGGTGGGAACATCCCTCCATCAAATAGGGGAGAACTACTGGATGGCAAGTCCTAACTAGACCTGCTCTCATTTGGGATGGTACTTTCATGTCGAAACTGTTGAGAAATCAATGCTTATAAGAATTAGGGTTTAATTCCTCTTTCTTGACAATTACTTGTGAATTATGTTGGCTTATTTTACTTATTAATTAGTTTATCTTTCATCAAGCAATTACCAAATTATGTGTATATAAAGATCACAAGAAGAGACACAAGATGTATGCACACAACTAGGGCAAAACCCCTATAAGGGGAAAACCTAGTCAAGAAGTCTTCCTTCAGTAGATTCAAATCAAGATGAGACACTTCCAGACTTCCTAGACCTAGACAAAGACCTCCTTCCACCACCAAGTCAACCCTTCCCTTCAATAGACTATCCTTGACAAAATCTCCAAGTGACAACTTCTCAGCAGTAGCTTCAGTCTAGAATTTTGGCCTCCCAACAACAGAATTTGACTCCCAACTTCAAAATTTTGGACTTGTAGTAGAGACAAATTTTTGGCCCTAGCGATTGCACAAAACTTCACACATATGAGAGACAAATAGCCCATAAAATTCAATTTAGACCTTCCCAACAAACTTTCTCCTTCTCCATCAACTTCGCTCTTTCTCTGCTTCTCTTCCTTGAAGATCAAACTTGTTGAGTGAATACTCTCCAAATGAAGTTGAGTTGCTCAATATATAGGCTTCTTGTGAGGTCAAATTGCCCTAACCTAGACCAACTTGGTGTGGAGGTGAAAAATGACCATTTTGATTCAAAAATAAATCTTTTTACATGATACAAAAATGATGCAAGAGCATTCAGCCCAAGGAAAATCATTGTAAATAGTAGACATAGAGGGTCATGCATTTTAGGAAATAGTTTTCCTAAGTATCAAGTTAATGTAATATTTAGGCCTTTAAGTGTGATTTTATTAGATAATGGGAGAATATGTAAATGCTCTCAAAATAAATAAATGAAAACATGAGTGGTATAAGTGAAATCCAACTCTCTAGGAGCAAGAGAGAGATTTTAGGAATTAAATAGGGTAGATATGGACCATTGAGCTGATAAGGAGACTTTTCTGTTTTAAAACAGAGGAAAAGATGGAATGGATAAAGTCTCAAGGAGACTTATCTGCCACATATTTATGCATGCAGAGAGACTTAGGGCTTTTGTTAGAGGGGTGATCAGATCCTCCAATGATCCAATCCAATGCATTCTTTTAAATAGTGAACCTGCGCGTTCAATAGGAAGAGGCCACCAATAGTAGAATCAGGCTTGTGTATGTATGTGTGTGTGAGCGAGACCGAGGAGTCTCGAATGTAATATTTGTTTTTACAATAATAGATTCAGAGTTTTATCTTGACTGTGTCAGTATGTGTTAAAAGGTGTTTCATAAATGAACTACTTGTGAATTCATAGGCTCGGTATAGGTACAGACAGAATTTTGAAGGAAGCAGAGGGAGAGAATGATTCAGGGGAATCATAAAGGGATCATTGAATCCAAGTGAAAAGTCAGAGTGTAGCTTTGGAGAGAAGTGGCAAAGCAAGAGTTGAGTGAGGAGTTCAGCTTAGAAGAAGTTGAGAAGTGGAATTAAAAGACGAGGTTGAAGAGCTCTGTAAGAGCAGAGATCAAAGGAGTATGAGAAGTTAAGCTCAGAAGGAAGAGTCGCAGCGAATAGCGAAGGAGGAAGAACCTCTGAAGAACCCAAAAGAGCCATAGAAACCATTGAACATGGCTTAAATTATAAGTAAAAGGACGAGCGGAGAAGTAAAGAATTGATGGTCAGCAGCTGTTAGATCTTCAACGATCAATGGCTACGATTGGATCCCTAAATCACAATCGAAGGAGTAAGACTGGCGATGGAACAGAGTGTAGCGATATGCCGATAGCGATATCGTCGATATGAGATAATCGACGATCGGTGTCGGGATTTAGTCGGCGATCGGAGCTCGGACCTATTGGAGTTCGGCGCAGCAGGAGGTCGGACTATCGGATAGCGCGAAGGCATTGTAGAGGAGGCGGACCCAGTGAGAGTTGAACGCGAATATATAGAATTTGAAATCCAGCGTATGTGGTTTGGAGAGGGAATTCCTTTGTATTCCCGAATGGTTAATATTTTCGATAGTTATATGGCGTGGGGATTTTAACACGAAAAGATGTGTTATCTCTCCGATAGTCGGAGATCGGAGTCGGAGAAGGGTGATGGCTCATATGTATATGACCATTGGAGATAGCCGATAGCGATTACGATAGAGGTTTTAACCTCATAATCTGTGCGAAACTGTAAGGAAGGCGGAGAAAAAGTATGTTTGCGACATTTTCCTTTGTAAAAGGTTTAATAAGGAAATAACACCGAATGTCGGGTTTGGTGAGTTAAATACATAGATAACCAATGGTTGAAGTGAGAAGGTTATATATGCGGTAAAGAGCTTAAACTAAGGTTTTTGGGTTCATATAATCCCGATAGAGGTTTCAGGCAAGGTGATTGAAGTTCCATTACAAAGGAACTGTATAAGAGGGCTACTTGACCATTTATGGTCTGAAGGTTTGACTCCATTGTAGAGTTAGACACCTGGGACAATTGTAGATGCATTATTATCAAAATGCATACTGTGGGTATGTGCGGGTCTTACCCTGGCATCAGTTTGGCTAGGTATGGTTCTATGCTGGGGGACCCTTGCACCATTAGTGGTATCAGAGCAGATTTATAATCTGTAAAAGGAGAACTTTTGAAGTTCTGGAAGATTGTAGCAGTTCCAGCAGAGGTTTGGAATAGAAGGAATAGAGGATTCCTTGAAGGAAATAAAAAGCAAGATTACTTAATGAAATTTCTGAAGGAAAGAGGACTTGGAAACCAACCAAAGGACAATCCGGTCAAAGTGTAGAAGAATGGGTGAAACAAGATCATGCTGAGATCTTGAAGGTGAGGTAATATGTTATGTTCGTTTTAAATTAAGAATGTGTGTTTTATATATTAATGCACAGGTGACAGCAAGAGAAGCTGTGAGAAGAGAAAATATGTTTTCTTGAAGATAGAGTAAGGAGAATACTCTAAAAGGAGAAGTGGCAGTGAACTTGAAGAATCCAATAAGAGATTGGACAGAGAGGATAGCTGAAGTGTTCTCAAGAGAGAGTGAGAGATTGCAGAAGCCTAGAAGGAGCAAAGGTGTTGCTCAAGAGAAGGTTCTAGACAGAGGACCCGTGCTTACCAAAAGACTGAGTGAGGAGAGCTTAGTGAGGTAAGATTGCAGCCAGGAGGACTAGCTATTGCAGAGGCTTGTTGCAAAGGAGCTCATGAAGAAAGAAGAGAAGAAGATGACTATTGATAGTCATAGCAGAGGTTCAGAGAGAAGCCACAATAGAGGATATAAGAAAGAGGATGCCAAAGCAAATGGCAAGAGGATGAGTCAAGAAGAAATTGACAAAGAGGTTGCTGAATTAAAAGAACAACTCAATGCATTAAGGAGAATGCTTGAGGAAAGCCAGAGACTAGGATGGGTCTTGAGGAAGAAGCTAGTGGAATGGCATGAGATGCAGAGAAGGCTACAACAAAAGCAAGTAAAGTGGTTGAAGGAAAAACTCAAGGAAGTTGAGTTAGAAATGGAAGAATCCATTTGTGAACTAGAACAAGGAGAATTTTTGGGAGAAAGTGAAGATGAAGACTTGAAGACTGAAACTTCAAGTGAGACCAAAAGGTCTAATGATTTTAAATCTGACAATTTGTGTATGTTTGCAGGTGAAGGACAATTTGCTGATATTGTCATGAAGAAGGAAGAAGACCAGCAAAATCTAAATTCTGTTATGGAAAAGGATGAGATAGATAGGTCTCATATACAGCTGGAGAAAGATATCAAGCAACCAAGTGAAGGGCTTGAAGAGATTGAAGAGGAGACAATCACAAAATTTCTAAATCATCTGAAGGATTTAGAACAACAAGGGACTGAAGGCAAACTTGAGGAAGAGACTATGTTAGCTGAAAACATAGTAAAGGATCATCAATTCACTATGATGATAGGCACTGATAGCCATGGAAACTGTTGAGACAGACAGTAGGGAAGAAGGACATCTACTGAAAGATGTTAAGAAGGAGGAAACCTATGCAAAGGATTTAACCTTGGGAAAAGGAACACTAACAAAAGAGTGTTTTGAAGAGGATGGACAGTCTTTTGAAGATGTCGAAATTCTAGAGGAGTACTCTAGGAGAATAGAGTATAATGGAGAAAACCTCTTGAATGAGGGAAGTAGTGATTTGCTACTGCAGAAATACCTTGAGATTACAAGGGTCAAAGGAAGACAATATTTTAATACTGTAACACAGCATGTAAAGGATGAAGCTGGAAGAAGAGAGCATTGTGATGAAGTGCTTGCTAAGTGTGAAGAGGAAATTAAACTGTTGGAGAAACTGATGAGAGAACCTGACGGTAGAACAGAAGCTGCAGTTATAGTTTCTGAAGAAGAAGATGTGTCTCAAGTAGCCATGGAGACAGGAAGATGCAATAATTTGTTTGCAGGTTCATTAAAAAGCATGAATGAGTATGAGTATGTGATCAGAGAGATTGAGCAGAGATTGTTTGAAGATGGTAAAGAGGCAGTAGGAATCAAACAATTTCAAAGTGAAGATAACCAGCAACAAGTTAAGGAAGGAGAAATTCACTACTGTGAACCCAAGCAGGAAGACATCATTAGAACAGATGGTGTGAAAGAGAGACTAATGGACAGTCTCATGAATTCTGCTGAGAATTCGAATTAGCATATTGATGTGCTGACAGAGGAGAAGGAGAAAACAGAGCAGCAAACTGAATTGTTGCCAAAGGGAAATAAGGCAAAACAACCTTATGTTTTTGATTTTAACAAGTGTTTTGAGAATGCAGGTTTTGTTGCAAATGCTGGAGGATATTTGGCACAAGTGAACAACCAAATAAAGATGGAAGAAGGAGATTCTATGGAAGAAGTCAATCCATGGAGCAGAGAAATTAATTTGCTAGAAAGAATACTAAACAGTCATGATTTAATTATGAAAGAGGGTAAGGATGATAGGGAACCAAAGGATGAAGCAAGTAAAGCAAAAATGGCAGCAAGACAAGTAGGAGTCAGCATAGCAAGCAAGGAAAAAGTGGAGGCAAAGTCTACAACAATGTCTACAATGGTAGCAAGCAAAGCCAACGTAGAAGACAACAGCAACAACCTGGAACACAAAGAAAGAGAAAGAAGTAAGGAGCATAATATGGACCAGCCCAAAGATATGCTGGACATAGAAATTGAAGAAATGTGGGAACTGATGATGAAGCGGACCAAAAGGAGAAAAATGGTAACAACAACAAACAAGATCAATCAGAAGTTGAACCTGATTGACAAGAAGAAGAACATGGAGCAGAATACAACAAAAATGCAGCATCAACAAGGGAACAAAGCATCTGGACAGTTACAAAACAAAGTGTGGGATCCAGGAAGACAAATATCAGAAGGCACATGATCAGGAGATCACAAATATTTTCTACTTTGGGAGTCTGATGTAGGAGCATTCAGCCCAAGGAAAATCATTGTAAATAGTAGACATAGGGGGTCATTCATTTTAGGAAATAGTTTTCCTAAGTATCAAGTTAATGTAATATTTAGGCCTTTAAGTGTGATTTTATTAGATAATGGGAGAATATGTAAATGCTCTCAAAATAAATAAATGAGAACATGAGTGGTATAAGTCAAATCCAACTCTCTAGGAGCAAGAGAGAGCTTTTAGGAATTAATTAGAGTAGATATGGACCATTGAGCTGATAAGGAGACTTTTCTGTTTTAAAACAGAGGAAAAGATGGAATGGATAAAGTCTCAAGGAGACTTATCTGCCACATATGTATGCATGCAGAGAGCTTTAGGGCTTTTGTTAGAGGGGTGATCAGATCCTCCAATGATCCAATCCAATGCATTCTTTTAAATAGTGAACCTGTGCGTTCAATAGGAAGAGGCCACCAATAGTAGAATCAGGCCTGTGTATGTATGTGTGTGTGAGCGAGACCGAGGAGTCTCGAATGTAATCTTTGTTTTTACATTAATAGATGCAGAGTTTTATCCTGATTGTGTTAGTATGTGTTAAAGAGTATTTCATAAATGAACTACTTGTGAATTCGTAGGCTCTGTACAGGTACAGACAGAATTCTGAAGGACGCAGAGGGAGAGAATGATTCAGGGGAATCATAAAGGGATCATTGAATCCAAGTGAAGATTCAGAGTGTAGCTTTAGAGAGAAGTTGCGAAGCAAGAGTTGAGTGAGGAGTTCAGCTCAGAAGAAGCTGAGAAGTGGAATCAAAAGACGGAGTTGAAGAGCTCTTCAAGAACAGAGATCAAAGGAGTGTGAGAAGTTAAGCTCAGAAGGAAGAGTCGCAGCGAATGGCGAAGGAGGAAGAACCTCTGAAGAACCCAAAAGAGCCGTAGAAACCATTGAAAATGGCATAACTTATAAGTAAAAGGACGAGCGGAGAAGTAAAGATGATGCTCAGCAGCCGTTGGATCTTCAAAGATCAACGGCTACGATTGGAAAGCTAAATTGCAATAGGAGGAGTAAGATTGGAGATGGAATGGAGCGTAGTGATATGCTGATAGTGATATCATCGATAAGCGATAATCGGCGATCGCGTTGAGATCTAGTCGGCGATCACGTTGAGATCTAGTCGGCGAACGGAGCTCGGACCTATTGGAGTTTGACGCAGCGGGAGGTCGGACTATCGGATAGCACGAAGGCAGCGTAGAGGAGGCGGACCCGACGAGGGTATGAACGCGAATATATAGAATTTGAAATCCGGCATATGTGGTTCGGAGCGGGAATTCCTTTGTATTCCCGATAGTTATATGGTGCGGGGCTTTTAACGCGAAAACATGTGTTATCGCTCCGATAGTTGGAGATCGGAGTCGAAGAAGGGTGATGGCTCATATGTATATGACCATTGGAGATAGCCGATAGCGATTGCGATAGAGGTTTTAACCTCGGAATCTGTGTGAAACTGTAAGAAAGGCAGAGAAAGAGTATGTTTGCGGCATTTTCCTTTGTAAAGGGTTTGATAAGTAAATAGCACCGAATGTTGGGTTTGGTGAGTTAAATACATAGATAACCAATGGTTGAAGTGAGAAGGTTATATATGCGGTAAAGAGCTTAAACTAAGGTTTTTGGGTTCATATAATCCCGATAGAGGTTTCAGGCAGGGTGATTGAAGTTCCGTTACAAAGGAACTGTATAAGAGGGCCACTTGACCATTTATGGTCTGAAGGTTTGACTCCACTGTAGAGTCAGATACCTGGGACAGTTGTAGATGCATTATTGTCAAAATGCATACTGTGGGTATGTGCGGGTCTTACCCTCACATTAGTTTGGCTAAGTATGGTTCTATGCTGGGGGACCCCTACACCAAAAAACCCAAGAAGGGTCTAATAAAAATGACAATGGCTCTAATGACTCAAGATAAAACCTAGAAGCCTTCAATGGAGGCTTTAACCTAGAAAATATTGACCCAAGCATGAAACCCATGCTTTAATAAGTCATTTTTATTTAATAATAAATTTTCTTTTTGACAAGTATAATTATGAAGACCAACACTAGTTACATTCTTCAACACTCCCTCTTAACTAGGGAAGTATTCATAATTACACATATATAAAGTACATGGAAGATTTCAGAATGATATGAACTACGAAGAGTTCTAGCACACGTAGTGTTGCAGACTAGATACCTGACCTGGGTAATCTATATGGGTGGGACTAAGATGGACACAAGCTTTCAACCATTCTAGGTACCATCAAGCTTACTAGCTAAACATCAACCCAAGGATTTAGGTGTGTATCCAAGGTCAGAGCTCCATGACCAACGCTTGGTTAACCATTGAAAAGAAGTTGAAATAAATTTGAATTCTCCAAATAGGAGGAATTCTGATCTAACCTACTATTTAATGATCTTTAAAATAATTGTATGTAACCTATATTAATTACGAGTAGCATAAGAATCTTTGATTAGTAGATATAAGAGAAACAAATGGTTACTAAAGCTATAGAAAAAGTTCATAAATTCATAAATTCATAATCGGTTAAGTACATTAATATTATATGCAAACCAATAAAAAATATTTAGATATCATATCTCTAATATCATATATAATTCATGAATCACAATGGACTTGTAGAAAAGAATTTATCCTAAAATTGAATAAATGAAAGACTTATACAAAAAAATTGTTGTCACATAATTAATCATTCACACATGTACACATTCACAAAAGAGTTGTCTTCTAAAATTATAATGAAACTAATAATAATATATAACCTTGAAGAAATGAAAGCATAAATAGATTGTATATGGAGGATGGAGCTCGCGGAAGCTAGGGTTTGCAAGGATTTCGGTTAGCGAGGGTTTCCGTTCTCTGCAGCACAGAGAACCGTGCTGAACCTGCCGACCCGCCTCCGTAACATCGCCGGTTTTACTGTTTACTTTTCCTTTGCCGTTTTACTCCAGGTGACTTATGGTAACTTTGTGCCGCTCACTGCTAACGGTGTTCTGCGACGGTTTTTTTCATTGCTGCGAGGGTTAGTCGGTGCGGGTCGTTTTCGCCGTTTCACTCCGTTCCGAGGTGTCTGCGGATCCGTGGTGCAGCTGGCAATGGATGAATTGGATGCCGTCGATTACACAGCGGACCCATTGGAAGGGGTATCCATATGGCGTACGCCATTTGATGTTTCTGAAGGTTTGTACAGCTCGGAATATACTGCCCCTATTCAGCCGGTCCCGTTCACAGACTCGCTCACGCACCCCCCTGTCATTCTGCCGGATGAACCGCCGACTTGGCCGGCCCTCACCACCCCTCCTCATTCCCCGGCTACTCTGGGGTTTGTATCGGACTGCCTCAACTCCAATCCCTGCTCTCACCCCCTGGTCACGGGATCCGCTCCCCCTTTGCTCCATGGACTCTCTATCCCGGGTGTTTCGATTGGGATTCCGTTTACCTTAGGGTTTTCATCTGGCTGTTTCACAAGCGTCCCGCCCCTGTCTGGCTCTTCTACCTCATTTATTCCCTCCGGACCCTCACACCCGGATCCCCCCCCCTTTACAAACCCTCATCCGTCGGTTCCCCCCCTCTGTCATTCCCCTCCCCGGGGCCCTAAACGACGGTATAAGTGCTTCAAATCCAGGGCAGAAGACGTTTTCCTTCGATTAGAAGAAGATATTCGCTGGGGAGAGACCATGGATTTCGCGGATCGAGTCTTGGTCGGACGCATTCGTGGACGCAGTTATTCGGCAGCACGATTGAAACAGTGGGCAGCTGAGGTCTGGGGTCACCATCTGGTCGACATCCCCTTTGTACAGACCTTCGTGCGGGGATGGTTCGCTCTCCGTTTCGCGCGTGCCGACCATACCAACTGGGTACTTTCTTCATTTTGGCATTTTGAACACGCGCCGGTCCTCCTGAAGAGATGGACTCCTCTTTTCGACCCGGAAACTGAACGCATTGGCACTGGACCGGTATGGATTAGGCTGCCTGGACTTCCGCTTCAATATTGGTCCGAGGATATCTTTAAGAGAATTGGTAATGCTATTGGTGTCTATATGGGCTATGATAAATCCTACCAACAGACTGGAATGATGGCTTACGCAAGGATCCTCATCAATCTGGATACGACTGGTGGACTGCTCGAGCATATCACGATTCAATGGAGGGACACGGAGCGCAAGCAGATTATTGACTACGAAGGCGTACCCTATAGATGCCGCCGATGCCACAAGGTTGGCCATCTCTACAGAGACTGCCCCCTCCTCAAGAAATCAGGCACTCATGGTGTCGAGGAAGTAGTACCCCCATCCCAGGTTCCTCAACCTGAGAATCAGCCGGCTCAAGAACCATTGGAACCTCCCCTTCCTGCTCATGTGCCAACAGCAGAGGCAGCTGCACCAGACGAATTCGCTGGGACATCTGCGGGGATACAGCCACACCTGAAGGATGGGCAGCCGAACATTGCGCCTGAGGATCTGGAGGGATCGGGTAAGTCTCCTCACCATTGTCTGTCTGAACCTCATGCATATGTGACTGTGGGCATATCTTCTAATAGTGCATCTGCATCATCAATTACTTTTACTCCCTCAGTGGCACTCTCGTCCTCCCCCTGTTCTCCTCCCTCTCATCACTCACTTGCATGTTCCATCCCTCAGCCCGCCCTGTCGGCACCTCCATCTAGAATATCATCCTCGCCTGCCCCTCATGTTTCTGATCCTTCCCCTCCCGGCTACTTCCTCCGATCTCGGCACAGAGATAGAGGACCGGATGCGGTCGGTCTCATTCTCTCCCACACTCCTCATCTCAAATCCTCCCGGGGCAGACCTTCTGGTATCTCCAAGGCCAGACTCACTGCCGATACTGAGATTGCCCTTGGACGGCAGCAAACGATTCTTCGGGCCCTTAGAGCAAGGAATGGCCCAGCCCTTGTTCCCCCATGAAATTTATCTCTTTTAACTGTCGGGGGTTTGCTAGCTCAGCCAAAAAACTAGCACTTAGGAGACTTCTCCTATCTTCTCAGATGGACTTCATTTTTCTTCAAGAAACTCTTTGCCCGGCTGAATCCCTAATCCGCACCCTGAATGGATGGCTACCTACTTGGACTTTTCTGGCCTTGGACGCATCTGGAAGGTCAGGGGGTTTAGCCATTGGTGTTAATAACAAAAGGGTGGAGATCTGCAACTCATTTGGAGGAAGGGGATTTATTGGATTGGATATTTGCACTCATTCAGCACCGAACGACATCAGGATTGTCAATGTGTATGGCCCCTGTTCTGATAGAGCCTCATTCTGGAACAACCTCCTGGCATCAGATTTATTTCAAGGAGATAATGTTATTCTGGGGGGGGATCTTAACTTCTCCATTGGCTTCAGTGAATCATGGGGTCACTCAGCACAAATCGACCCTCTAACCGAACATATATCTAATTTATTGGAGGAGCATCTATGGGTCGACATACCATCCACTAAACTCCAGTTCACCTGGACCAACAACAGAAGCGGGGAACAGAGCCTAGCTAGAAGATTGGACAGGTTCCTCATTAAGGAACCTCTGGTTAATAATCTCCTCAGAGTACGTCAGTGGGTTGGCACAGGAGGCATCTCAGATCATCGCCCGATCTTCTTAGAAGTCGATGATATCATTCATAAAATCAAGAGCCCTTTCAAATTCAATGCTGCATGGTTACAGGATCCTTCATTCACTCAACTAGTACATACCTATTGGCAATCCAATGCTATTGGGGAAAACGAGGATCACTCAGCTGGATTTGTAAGGAAACTCAGGGAACTAAAACAGATCACCAAGAACTGGGCTCATCAGAAACGCATCCGGGATAACCTTATACTACAGGAGGCTGAAAAGATCATTTCAGAATTTGAGGAATCTTCAGATGGGACATTTCCATCCTTGATACACAAAGAGCATTATCAGGCCCTGATCGCCAAACGCACTCAAATCCTTAAAGAAAGGGAAGATGGTTGGCGGCTCCGTAGTCGAGCCATTTGGCTCTCAGAGGGAGATGCTAACACCAAGTTCTACCACAAATTTGCTAATGGGCGAAAGAACATCAACACCATATGGGAGCTCAGGACAGCTCAAGGGGACACTGTCTCCTCACAAAGGCATCTGTCCAGACTAGCTGTGGAGCATTTTAGGAGCATCTATAAGGCACCAGCACAAGCTAACATCCTGGAGATTATGCGGGTAGCTGAACTATTTCCCAGATTCATTGAACAAGATGATGCGGAGGAACTTCAGAAGGAAGTATCGATGGCAGAACTGGAAGCTACTTTGAAGTGGTTCAAGAAAGATAAAAGTCCTGGACCCGACGGTTGGACCATTGAATTCTACCTAGCCTTTTTTGAATTATTGGGCCAAGATCTTCTGAATGTTGTCGAAGATAGCAGGAGAAGAGGACGCATCTCATCTGCAATTAAGTCCACCTTCATTGCTCTTATCCCAAAATCAAATGCCCCCTGCACTTTTGATGACTTCCGTCCGATTTCTCTCTGCAACTGCCTTTATAAGATCATTGCCAAGATCATCGCTAACCGTCTCAAGCCTATTCTATCATTGCATATATCAGCGGAACAATTTGCCTTCCTCCATCAGCGCCAAATCCACGAGGCCATCGCCACTGCACAAGAACTGATGCATACTCTGCAAACCAAGAGACAAAAAGGTATGATTCTCAAGGTGGATCTTTCGAAGGCCTTTGACCGCTCTTGCTGGTTATACCTTCGGTTGCTACTCACACACTTGGGGTTTCCTTATGAGTTTATCAAATGGATCATGAGCTGCATATCGGATGTCTCTTACAGTGTTCTCCTCAATGGGGAAGCATCCTCATTCTTCACTTCGGAAAGAGGACTACGTCAGGGGTGTCCCCTCTCACCTCTATTGTTTTTGCTTATCATGGAAGGACTGAGTAGAATCTTAATTTCCGCACACAACAGACATCATCTATCTGGTATTAAGATCACAGACCATTTCATTCTTACTCACCTTCTATTCGTCGACGACATTCTCATTTTTCTCAATGGGAGTATTGGAGACTCCACTTCACTCCAAAACTCTTTCCTACTCTTTCAGCATGCTACGGGGATGTTGATAAATGTTCAGAAATCCTCCATCACTGCCACTGGATGCTCGGAGCATGAAATTGCATTTGCAAATCAGCGTTTTCCCTATAGTAATTTATCGTTGGATGATGGTATCAAGTATCTCGGATTCCGTCTGAAGCCCCTTGGATACAGGATTGCCGACTGGATCTGGTTGATTACTAAGATTGAGAAAAGATTACAAGTATGGTATCATCGCTACCTTACCCGTGCAGGAAGACTAACCCTTATTAAGGCAGTGATCGAGGCCACCCCAGTATATTGGATGGCTCTCACATGGATCCCTAAGGGTATTCTCAACAGAATTCAGCATATCTGCAGCAGGTTCCTCTGGATGGGTCATCAACCTGGAAGAATCTTTGCATGGGTGAAATGGGATACACTTGCAAGGCCCAAGCGATGGGGGGGATGGGGTATCAAGAGACTTGACCTGTTCTCTAGAGCTCTGGCAGCTAAGCTCGGGTGGCACCTCCTCACCTCAGAAAGTCTCTGGACCAGGGTTGCATATGCTAAATATATTTGGCCTCTGAATATTATGGATTGGTTATGCAGGGAGCGAAGAACACAGAACCACATCTCTTCCATTTGGAAGGCAGTCATCAGCACCATCCCATTAATCAGAGACAGCCTTACTTGGCGCATAAAGTCTGGAGACGCTGTACGCATTGGCCTGGATCCCTGGGTTGGCTGTGGTAATTCACACAGACTCTCAGAAGGTATTATTCAACACCTTCATGGCAGGGGCATTACACATATCATGCATATTGGGGACCGAGACAACTCATCCTTTCTACATCAGGCATGGAGGACTGCACTAGCACTGGATATACCGGAACATTGGCATGATGAATGGTCCGCATACACGGATGCTCTCTCCCAGGCACATATTAGACTCACTGAAGGACCAGATGAAATAATATGGGCATCATCCAAACATGGACTTTACGCACCAAAACTTGGCTACTTAAAGCTCATGGAACCCCACTTGCCTCCTATTATTCATCCTACCTGGAGGACTCTTTGGAAACTCAAAGCTGCCCCTCGCACAAGATTACTTATGTGGAATATTATCTTCGATAAGATCCCTACAGGTACTAATCTTATGAAGCGCTCTTTCAATGGTCCATTCCGATGTCATTTGTGTCAACAGGCTGAAGAAAGCACAGCTCATTTATTTTTAACCTGCAATGTCTCTTCTCTATTCTGGAATGGCATCAAATCTCATCTCCCCCAGATAAATCAGTGGCACGGTCAAAATATACTGGAGGCCTGGGAGAATTGGCACACAGAGCATTCAGGGAAAGCTCTTAATTTACCGCTTCTAGCCTGCTGGGCTATTTGGATAGCACGCAATCAGGCTATATTCAACCTAAGGGTAACCCACTGGCCGTCCATCACTCTTCATATGTTAGCAGACTATAACCTGATACCTGATGAAGACCACACTGGACCTGCCCGTGTATTCAGACAGCTGGACATAGATCATTCAAAACCGTGGGGATTTTTCGATGGCTCAGCACAGGAGGTGGGGTGTGGGGGAGGAGCCACACTACACCTCAATGACACACATAAATTCAAACTGCAAATTCCCCTTGGTCGAGGAACCAATAATTTTGCTGAACTCAGTACAGCCATGCATCTCATCCAATTCGCCATTCATAAAAATTGTAGACATCTACAATTATTCGGTGATTCTAAAATCGTATGCAATTGGTTGTCGAATGCATCTCATTGTCATGCATTTACATTGAGACACATTCTTGAGGAGGCAAAGAGGTTAATTACATCTTTTGACTCATTTACTTGTCAACACCTTTACAGGGAGCAAAATACTGAAGCTGACCATCTCTCCAAAGAGGCTGCGCTCAGGCAAGGAGAAGATTGGATGATACAGGAGGAGAACGAAGGGTCTTTCTATCAGTACTACCACAGACCCTTCGATGATCAGATGCTTCTAGGGCGATAAGGCCCTTACAGTTTTTTCATTTTTGTATATATTCTGACTGTATATATTTTAGTTACTACACGGCTCTTGCTAGAGCAGACAGACACTAAATTTTGTAATGTTAACAGTATCAATATTGACAGCTCCCTGCGTGGAGACTGAGGAGACACAAATTTTGGTTTTTCACAGTAATATGACTGAACTCGATAGGCATATCAGCCTCTACTTTGAATGCTTCGGCATATACAAAATGTAATTTCTTACTATTAATAGAAATTACGACTTTTTCCCAGGGGAAAAAAAAATATATATAACCTTGAATACAAAAATTCTGACCCTTTTTACTAATGAAAAGGTTCCTTATATAATTTCGTCGTTATTTGAGAATGTTTTTTGCAAATTGTCATTATTCCTGCCTCTACACATGTTTCCTTCACACATTTTCACCCTGCACAACAAGAGGAATTTCTGCACATCTGTTGTTATTCCCACTTCTGCACATTCACGCTACAAACACCTCCGCACACAGTTCTTCCTCACGATGACCCCTGCACATTTTGTGTCCAATTACTCATTCACAGAGAGAAACACAACTAGTCGTTTTCTCATATATACGTTATTACGTCCTTATTCAAGAGTGTTTTTCGTACTTGCATTTTGTCATTATTGATGCCTTTGCACAACTTCTTTTGCATGATTAATAATTGTTTTCTATTTTGTTCATAATTATTATACGTTTTAGCTAAAATAAATTAAAATGAAACTATTTATTGGTGAATCATTAATGTGGGATTCAGATTTCATTTTTATTATTCCACATTTGCCTCATTCTGCACAAATTATGCACATTCATATGTTCGCATAACCTCCGCACACAAATAACCATCTCCGCACACCTCCCGAGATAATAATTAAAAAGTCCATTGTGCGGGAGAAGCTTTCAAGATTTCATTGTGGATTGTCCTTGACTCTACCACTAATATTTTTATTGCCAATAGTATAGTATTAAAATGAATACTTTATGCTTACATTATTGATAATATTTTACTTGTAAATAATTAGGCATATGTGCAAAAGTGCGGATGAGTTGTATTGTGTGCAGAAAAATTTCAATGTGTGGATCGCCTCACTTAGCACAAAAGGATTTTTATTGTTAATATTTTATTTAGTATTAAATAAGGCATATTTGTTCGATTACATTATTTATGCTCAGATTATTATTTAATTAATTAACTTATTAACAATATTTTAATTTGTGCAAAAGTGCGAAGGAAGTTAATTATGTGGAGGAAGCTTTCAATGTATGATAAATAATGTGTATATGCTTGTCTCTAAAGCTAATTAATTAGGGTCCGCATTTCTCTCACATTTCTATCTTAGTGCATTTTGCACTAACTACTAATATTATAGATCATATATTAGTTATAAATAATGCATATTAGTGGTCAATTCAATAAAATGTAGGTCATCCAATAATCTTAGAAGAGAAAAGACACCCTCATATAGCTTTAACTGCACAAACTTTGCACCATTCTAATATTATTGTTGATACTTTAGTTATAGATAATGCATATCAATATTCAATTAAGTAAAAGTTGTGCGGAATGCAAAAAAATCTATGTACAAAACCGCATTTAATTGAACAAAAGCTTGCTTTGTACGGAGGATGGTCCATGTACATAGAATTTTTTTTGTGTGGAACCCCGCACTTCACACTAAAAGATTTTATGGCTAATATTATTGGTAATATTTTAGATTAGCAAGTTAAATTTTTGCATCTTTGGACATATTCGCAGTCTGTACTCAAACGATTTAATCAAATCTTAACTCAGATGGATTGCAGTTAGCAATAATGTTATTTTTTTATTTTTTTTTTATTTTTTTAATTTTTTTTTAACTTAAACGTTTATATGATTTTTATTTATCTGGAAGCAAATGGGACTTTTTCGAACTGTCCCCAAATACAATGCAGATTTCTGAACTCTGCCTCTTTTCCTCTATTACAAAATTCAGGGCATTTGAACAAAACTATTTTTGTTAACAAAAATAAGCCCTTTCATGATAGCACTGCCTTTGTTAGCCATTTGATCCGCTTCACTGTTTAAATTTCTGAGTATATGATAAAATTTGCAGCTGTCGAAGTATTGAAGGACTCTTTTCAGTCTTTCCAATGCTTTGTTGAGGCTAGGATTATTGAATCTATCCCCCATGTTTAAATTTTTTATTATTAGCTCTGAATCTCCGAAGACTTGCAACTTTTTCACACCTTTGTCTCTTGCTATTTGGCAGGCTTTGAGAAGCCCTAGAAGCTCTACTTGATTGTTGGACTTCTGGCCTAATCCCCAATAGAAGATGTCTTTAAAGTAACCGTCCGGAGAGTAGATGACTCCCCCAGCTCCAACTGTCCCTAGATTCCCTTTAGACGCCCCATCAAAGAAGACTGTGGGTATTTTTTGAGACCTCCACCAGTTTTGAAAGTAATCCTCTTTATCTCTTAAGCGCCATTCCTGTTTGTCACTTTGTGGTTTAGGATAGTTTCTGCTCGGATAAGGCATTAGAGAGCCTAACCGCATCTTTTCTTCTGGCAGAAGCAAAGAGTCTTCTTTTATATACTGTTGCTGGGCTGCTTCCATCAGAAAGGCCTTAGCTTTTGCAGCTATTTGCAGCGGAGTGTGTCTCACCTCTTTAAATATCTGCTGGTTACGTGCCAACCAAATCTGCCAGCAAACGTATTTGGGTATCGCTGCCCAAATTCTGCTCCAGAATGATTTTTGGGGAATATGATGGGGGTAATGATGCCTCCAAGAGGCAAAAAGATCTGCTGCAGAGTTAAAGGATGGGACAGGAGTCTGCAAGTCCATTAATATGAGCCCCCAAACTTCTTTTGCTACACTGCAATCCATAAATAGATGCTGGACTGTTTCTGAATTGTTATTGCACATAGCACACCTATGAGGTCCTGTTATATTTCGTTTCTCCAGATTATCTCCCGTGAGAATTTTGTTATGAATCAAGGTCCAGCAAAAGAAATTTACTTTTGGTGTGGCAAATGAGTCCCAAACGTTTTTCCAGAAAGTCGGAGGATGATTACTATTTCTTAAACCCTGCAGAGCGCTATAGCCAGCAGCTGTGGAGTAAACGCCAGATTGACCCCATCCCCAGCAATCTTTTGAGGCTCTATGTACAGGGGCAGCGTCCTCCAATCGATCTTCCAGCAGAGATTGTTGATAATTCAATCTGTTCGGGACTCCATGGAGATCCCAGCCCTCCCATTCCCCACGCTGGTTCCATTTCGACAGTTCATAGAGACTTTTGACTCCAGCTCGCTCCAACCAGGATCTTAGATCTGATATATCCGCATGATCTGCTAAGGGAGCGTTCCTCATGATACTGTCCGTCCACAGATTGATGTGTTTGCCGCTTCCAGGGATTCGATACAGTTGTTTTATGAAATGTTTACTGCTTTTACAACACAAACTCCAGAGTTGCGTGCTATTGGCTGTGGGCATGTGTATTACGTTGCTGAGATCTTTGCTGACTCCATACTTTGACCGCAATGTAATGCTGACAGGGTGAGTGGGATCGTGGATCAATTTCCACAGGATTTTTCCTCCCAAGGCCAAGTTAACGAGCTGGGGATCTCTTATCTGTAGTCCCCCCTCCTCCTTCGTTCTCTTTACAACATCCCAATTCACCAGATGTATTCTGTTTTCATTGCCTTTCCCTCCTTGCCACAAAAAATCTCTGAGTAGTTTGGAGATCTGCTCCATAACATTTCGAGGAGCCAAAAGAAAAGCAGCCTGAAAGATTGGGAGCGCTGACAGCACCGATTTGATCAAGATAACTTTGCCACCCTTAGTCAACCAGTAACCCCCCCAAGCTGCAATCTTGGTTTTCATTTTTGAGATTATTTCGCTCCATAAAGCTCTTTTATTGATTCCAGATATAATGGGCAGGCCAAGGTAATTGAATCTATCCCAGACTGTTTGTCCTTTGAACCCAAGAATAGAAGTTATGCCTGCAAGTTCTTGCTGATCAATATTCCAACTAAAAACTTCACTCTTGCTGTCATTAACTGCCGCTCCAGAGACTCTGCAGTAGTTTCTGAGGATAATGTCAAATGCTCGAGCAATTCTAGTGGAGGCTCCACCTAGGAGGAGAGAATCATCTGCAAAAAGTGCATGATTCGAAGGCTCAACTCCTATTGAAGTTTTGAGGCCCGGTAAGATACCTGCAACTTTTTCTGCATTGAGCTTTCGGCTTAATGAGTCTGCCATAATAATGTACAGATAGGGGGAGAGAGGGCATCCCTGCCTTATGCCTCTCTTGGCTTGGAAGAAATTTGTTGGACGGCCGTTGACAAGGGGAGCGATCCATGGATTGTCAATGCAGGCTTTGATGAGATGAACAAAAAAGGGCGAGAAGCCAAATGTGAGAAGTACTTTGCTAAGGAAATTGCGGTTGACTCTATCAAACGCATTTGCCATGTCTAATTTTATCACCATTCCTTTCTCTTTCCGCTGTCTGCTGGAGTGGATTGTCTCCTGGACCTGGATTACATTATCCAGAATATGTCTACCTTCCACAAAACCACTTTGGGAGTTGGAGATCACCCTTTTTAAAAGTGGCTTAATTCTGTTTGCTAACAGTTTGGCCAAAATTTTATAAGACGCATTACACAGCGAAATAGGTCTGAATCTGGAAAAAGTTTCAGGATTGGTGTCTTTGGGGATTAAAGCTAGGTAAGTGGAGTTGGTTCCTCCACCTATCTTGGCTTTTGTCATAAATCCTCTTATCATTTTCTGCAGATCTGCCTTGATAATATGCCAACATGTTTTAAAGAAATGGATTGTGAATCCATCGGGCCCCGGTGCCTTGTCCGCCTCCATGGCCCATATAACATTTATGATTTCCTTCTCCGTTATGGGTCTGCAGAGGATTGCATTTTCTTCAGGGCTGATGAGATTGGGTATGTTTGAAAGAAATGCAGCAGTTTCCTCATCATTACTTTGAGCATCTGCATTGTAGAGGTTCTGGAAGTGAGCTTCAGCAGCTGCCTTGACTTGATTGTATCCTTTGCAGACTTGACCGTCTGCTGTTTTAATTTCTGCTATATAATTCCTTGACAGTCTTGCTCTATATTGCCTGTGGAAGAAAGATGTATTCCGATCCCCCGCCTTTAACCACAGACTTCTAGATTTAATTCTCCAATATTCTTCCTCCTTTCGGAATGACTGATATACTGATCGTTGTACTTGTGTTTCTGTTTCCAACAATTCTGCTGTGATATCTTTACTTTCCATGTCGGTTTGCAGGGTTTGCAATGAATGAACTGCCTCTTTTCTTTGTTCAGGAGGAGTATGGGTTGGTTTCTTGATCCAGTCTTTCAAGGCTTGTTTTGTAGCTTTTAACTTTTGCTCCCAAACATAACTAGTTGATCCATTGATGGGTTTGGACCAAGCTTCTTTCACCGTGTCTAAGAAACCCTCTCTCTCAATCCAAAGGGGACTGAAACGAAAAGGGATGGGACCAAGATCTTCTTCTTCTTCCAGGAGGAGCTGAATTGGCTTATGGTCAGATGTAAGTTTAGGTAAAATTTTTGTGATGATGATTTTTTTATTCATCATTATGGAGCTTTGCACCAGAAAGCGGTCAAGTCGTGCAGAGATGTGTTCCGGACCAATCCGGTTATTGGACCAGGTATATATACCCCGAACTGGGTTAAAATCCAACAGATCCCAGCTTTGGGAGAGCTCCTCAACCATGGGCAGCATGGGATCCCTGCTGACAATTCCCCCCCTCTTCTCTTTTGCTTTCATTATGATATTTAGATCACCTGCTATAATGATATTGATGGGGGAAGATAGATCTAAAAAGGCAGAGAGGCTGTTCCAGCATTCTCTTTTTTCAGTATAAGAAACTGGTACATAAAGATTGAATAGAGAGATAGTTAACTTACTTGCTTTGTGTTTCAATTCCGTGAAGATCCAGTGCTGGGTTTCTTGGAAGTTATTCAGATGGAAAAGATCTTCAGACCAAAGGGTTGCCAAGCCCCCGGAGGTACCCCTTGCACTGACTGCTTTGCCTGCTTTTTTATTCCACTTTGATCTACTGACCTCTAGAAGGGCCTGCCCTTCTATTTTTGTCTCTTGGAGCATGAGAATATCTGAGGGTTCAGCTTTCAAAAGGTCTTTAACAACCTCGATTTTGGAGGGATTCCCCAGTCCTCTACAGTTCCAAGAGACTAGCTTCATTATTTATTATTTTGATGGGTGAGACCTCCCTTGGAAGGCCTTGGCCTGGTGTTTCGCCCGATAGACATTTCTATTGTGGGCTGACTTCCTTGTGTTTTGAGTCTTTCTGCCTCCTCCTCCCTCTTTTCCTTTCGGGATTTCCTTCCTGCTTTTTTTGATGGACGCTCGTAGGTTTCATCCTCCGAAGAATCTGAGCTCTCCATTGGTTTTTTCCTTGCTATATCAGCATATGATAGGTTGGTGGGGCTGCCTTGGTTGGAATCGCTCTGGGTTGCTTCCGCTCCCTCTTTGTGCGAAGGAGGAGTATTTTCCTGCTCCTCATTCTCCTTTGTTGGGTTAACTTGATGGATCTGTTGTTCACTTTCTGTCCCATTTGGACTTACTTCCACCTCTTGGTTTATTTTGGATCTGCTAGTTTCTCCATTCTTATTGCCTTTTCCTGTACCTTTTTTTGTATTTGCATTTTTCTGCACTAGGATCCATTGATCCCCGTTTTGTTTGTCCACTTGTTCCTCCGCCTTCTTCTTGCAGTGCTTTGCAAAATGACCATGACCATGGCAGTGTCTGCATTTAAACGGCAGCTGCTCGTAGTCCAGCTCTTGTACATACGTCCACCCAGCTACTGTAAGTTTGATGGCTTCCGGTAGCCCTTCTTCCAGGTCCACTTCGACGCAGATGCGTGCGCAGGAATACTGGTCCTTCCTTGCAGCTTGATCTATGTATTTTCCCAAGGCATTCCCTATGATCTGTAGGGTTTTGTGATTCCAACAGTGGAGGGGAAAATGGGGAAGCCTGACCCATACCGGGACAGCCGAAGGAACGTCCTGAGTGGGGTCAAAGTCAGGCGACCATTTGTTTAGGTAAAGGCCCTGGGGGCCCATGAAGTAAGGTCCATTTCTGAAAATTAATCCTTTGTCGTCAGGGTTTTCGAATACAAAAACAAAGAATCCCTTACCCACGAAGTAGCTTTTGACACCCTCTTTAATGAGAGGCTTCCAGTTTCTTTGAGTCCACTCCTCTACCGATTTTGGCGAAGGCCAAAGGCCTGTGAACTGGCCTATGAGGCCTCTTTCAGCCAGATTCAGGGCAGCTTTGCAAGTATCTTCTTCGGGCAGAGCCACTGATGGGATAGAGTCCATCTTTTTTACAAACCTCTGCATAGTCGCAGAAGGAGGACGCTTTGGGCCGGAAGCCACTAACGACTTGAAGGCCAGGACCTCCGGAGGCAGAGGAGGGGGATCAGACACCCCTTCTGCATCCATGATAAGATCACACTCGGGTCAGGCCAAGCAGAGAAGCCTAAGTTACACTGGAGCAGCCATCAAAACTCACCGCACGAGGAGGCAGAGAAGAGGGGGCGGAAAGCCCACCCCCGGACTGAGCAGAAGAGTTACCAACAGTCGATACGGGCCAGAGTAGAAGCACAAAGCACCGCTCACCACCAGTGCAAAAAACAAGCGTCTTCAGGCCCGGGCCTGAGCGCCTCTCCGGCAGCCCAAAACGCTGCAACGAGCAACCAATTTCAGACCTAGCTCGAATCGTGCAGAGCAGTTTTCTCAGAGCAGCGTCTGTACTTTTTTAAAATAGATTTTATATTCAAAACTTGTTTTAATTTTTATTTTAATCAATAATGTAGTGTGGATATAAAACAAAGTTTCAAAGCATATGCTCGAATACAAATAAAAAACGTTATCATAAAATCAATATAGTCAAGTAGTTTTGAATGCAAAATAGTTCTTGTAGTTCAATTTGTAAATAGTGACTAGTTCACATCATGTTTAGATTCTAGACATAGGCATTAAAAACAAATTTGTTGAACAAGATAAGAACTATTTTAATTTAATTTATATCTATGATTTTTGGATTTATAGTTTTTTAAGTACGATATTTCTTGTGTAGAGATTTGACTATGCAAAAGAAAGTTATTGTGCTCAATGGAACTTTTCATTGTAGTTTTCCATTATTAAGAGATATATGTCTATGATGCCAAACCATTGCCAATTGTTGATTTTTTTAAAGCAAGAACACAATACTAAATGAAATAGAAAAGTTGAAAGCATATTTTTGGAAATTTATAGAAAACGCTATATCAGAATAAAATGTCAATGAGTGTGGCCATAACTCAAATTTATACAAGAGCATATTCAAAACATGGTCCTCAAAGACAAAATTTCTAAATAGAGTCACAATTGTCGAAAGAAAACTGTAAAGTAAATGGATTTGTTGTAGTGGAAATTGGTGTTCCGCTTCCTTGAACGATATTTGTAGCTAGAAAACAACATTTTATAAGATGTATCATGATTCCATGACTTGTTCAAGAAACACACTAACCGTTCTTTTAATGTAGTCCTTGTCAGGGGCAATTGTGACTTCCATTTTCACATTTTGGATGTAAATCTCTTTTTCAATTTCTCTAGTTTCTTCTTGCACATCGATAATCGACTGAGTGTTCTGCTTATTGACCTTCGCAAAAGTACTTAGCCATGTGTCAATATGTTTTGCAATAAAATCAATGATTTTATCAAACTCTACTACCATTTTCTATTTTTCTCTCTTGCAATTGAGTTTGTAACATCTCCTTTGAAATTAACACAGAATCTTGCAACATGTCGGGACCATCGAAGCCTTTTTTAATGCCCATTTCCCTGAAATAGGCATCATCTCTCCTTTTGGATAGTTCACTACAAGCAGAATTGACATTCTCAAGTGTAGTGACCTTCTACCCATCTAGCTACCAATTGCTTCACTCATTGAGCATTTGCTAGTTTCTGGTTTTGTTTTTCGAAATCAGAGAGTATATCTAATGTACGCTTAAAATAATTTAATTCATTGCCAACGAATTTCTTGTCTTATGTAACATTATTGTTAACAAAGTCCATAAATTTCGTCATTTTCTCTTGCAAGTGCATTAAATAAAAAATTGTTTGCTAGGCATCTTCAATAATTTCTAATCTTTGACATATGTTCTCGAGGATATATGTCTTCATTGAATTAAGTAGATTCACAACCTTGTTAAATCCTTGTGACATTGCAGCAACAAGACTTAAGAATGAAGGTGATTGTACTACCAGTTGATTCATTAACAGAGGAACTGGATTTGCATTTTCTTGTAATTCTTTTAATTTCCTTTTCAACATATGATTTTCTAAAATCACGTTGGTAACACTTTGAGTAACTGCATCATTAGTAAATTGTTACAATACCATGAGCCTTTAGTTGACTATAAATACAAGATTTTTGAAACCCAATGTGAGTTTGGCCTCTATGAACTTCACAATTGGGAAAAACATAAATTCTTAGATGCTAGCAATGAATTGAGTATATGGGACTCCTTCCTTCCTCAATTCATTTTCCCTTAGACTCATTCCTTCCCTGAATTTGTAACCTGGTGTCACTTTAGGTATATCTCAAGTCAGAGAGCCATCATTGCCCAAAATAATGATATCTTGTTTACAATTTCCCCTGAGTCAATATGCCAAATTCTTAAAATCAAACCCTCAGCCCCTTTTCATTCTTTTTCTATAGATTCTCTCATGGAAATCTATCAAAAACTTACTTTTCCTCAAAGAGCCAAAATATTTGAAATATTTTTACCTGAAAATGCAGAATTGCGAAGAACAAGTCCACCATACCCTTCTCTAATGTTTCCAAAGACAACTAGACGAGTTATTTCAATAGTTTCATCTCTGTTAGGTTACCCAACCGATCAATGGGTTGATGAATTAATTCTGGGATTTTTATTAGTGTTTTCAGTGGGTGATAAACCATCACTTATGTTCAATTACAATAAATTTTTGGTAGAAGCTATTCAAGATTAGTTTCTAAAGTTTTATATTGAAGGAGCCTTCAAATATAAATAAGTTCTTGTGTACTTGTTCCTGTTTTATCAAGCAGATAAATTTCAATTTCCATTACAGAAGCTAGATGAACAGGGAAATCCTCAGTTTGTAATTCATTGAACTTCCTTGGTGAGGAAGAACACTAATGAATTTTCTTTGATTGATTATGTAAATCAGTTTCTACATATGGCTTTTGGATTGCTCAGTAGTGATATTATTCCTAGGAGTTCACCTAAAATCAAAAGAATCTTTCACCTTACTGAGAAGACAAGAAGTGGAGATTGGTATTTATATTAGAATTAAACAAAAATAAGAGTATATGGATGTGATATTTCTCCGTACAAACTCCCAAAGTTTGTGCCAATCATAATTTTTGCATTAGAATATATCAGACAGATGATGAACATGGATGAGTTGCATTTTGTATTAGCTAAAAAGAAGTCTCAATTTGAGTTGAAAGCGCAGATTGGACCATTCATTTGTAACACCAGAGTAGCAGCGAAGGAGGCAGGCCTTCTCTTGAAATAGATGAAGTTTAAATTAAAATTTACCTAGTCTTATGATCCCTTGGGGATTATCTCTAAGCTAAGGGTAGAACAAAAAACTACACCTTATGCACACACACCTAGACCAAAAATAGAACAATCCATGAATCAAGAAGAATGGAAAGAAAATACATTGGAGGAAGTAGAAGAACATGTTTTCATTTCAACAACATCATAGACTCCAGTTCCACAAGAGAAGCAGGCTAAGAGAATAAGGGAAAGTGTTTCCCCTTCTGTTTTATAAGTTCAAGAGACAAATTTCATAATGTTTAAGAAAAGAAAGAAAACTAATCCTCTTGAAGAACATTTTCAGGAAGAAAGTTCAGGTCCTCATGCTATAACTTTTCCAAGAATTGAGGAGATTTTCTCAAGTTATCCTGTATCCTTAGTTTCTCAAGCTGCATTAGAAACATCTCAGACATAAGAGCCAACTCAAAGTGCAATAGAACCAAGTATTTTTGCCATATATAGGGAGATTAAAAGGAAAAACGAAGCATTAAAGGCCACTACCTATTCTAAATTTTGGAAGCAGTCTTCAGCTTCTCAGCACAGACTTATTTCTGCACTTGATACTGAGAAAGGAAAGTTTTAGATGACCCTCCTGGAACCCAAAATTGCATTCCATAGGACTGAAGAAGATTATAAGAAATCTATTTCTGATTTTCATACTAAACAAATTCATGCTATTAACCAGATTGATTTACACAAGAAAGCTAGAGAAATGACTTATTTCACTCTGACTAGCTCAGCTATGGCAGCGTCCAAGCTGCAAGTTTCATTAAATAATATTCAATCACAGTTAAAGTTGGAAAAAATGTCATCTCTGGCTAAGAATACTAAGATTAAATCTTTAGAATATCTGATGATTAAGTTAGGATATGATCCCAGTGATGTGAAAGTAGTTGAAGAAATGACCAAGAGAAAAAATATTGATATCTTAGCATTAAGGATTCACTTAAACTCCTTACTATAGAGGATCCACAAATTAAAGAAGTTGGAGAATTGGACAAGGAGAAAGAAAACATGTTCAAGATCATAGTTGAACAAAATTTGCAAATACAAAAGATGGAGACTGAGTTGGAGACTTTATTAAAAGAAAAAGAACAACAAGCTAATGTATCAACAACTATTCCCATAGCAACAACTTCCATTGCAGGTACTTCAACAACAAGAACTTCTATTGCAACAACCATTACAACAGAAACACAATCCACTGCTGCAACAACTAATTTAACTAAAGCTATGAAAGGTTTATTGTTAAAGGACTAAGAGATTCAAATGATAAAAGCTCAACTTAGCAATCTTCAAGAGAAGAAAATCAAAACTGACAATGCTTACTTGGCAGAACTACAAAAGAGTCATAAGTTGACTTAGAGAATAGTTGCCCTTGAAAATGAGTCTGCTATTGCTCAAACTATTGCACAAGCTAAAGAAAATATTTGGTTGGATATCAATGAATCCATGATTCCGTTACAACCTTTAATATAAATAATTTTTGAACAAGAATAATTATTGGAGAAATCAAAAGAAGTAATAACAAAAGTGAAGAAGGACTTGGGTCACAAACCAGGAGATGCAACAACAATAATCAATATTTTAAATTCAAAAAAACGGAAGAGCTTGAAGACATGATTGAAACCATTATGGAAGTCAGAAAGATACTCACCAAGAGGAATTTAATGCTGCAATTAGAAAACAAGTGTCATAATATAGAAGTTCACATCAATAAGTTTCATAAAAAATTCAATGTGCTACATCAGAAAGGACTTCCAAGTTTGCGAGGGATAGGAGACATGCTAGTTCCTCTTGAAGAATACTAGTGTAGATTTCATTCTATAGTTGTAGATAAATCAAAATTTGCTAAGATCAAGGGAACCATTACAAGAAAAGCTTTTATTGAAGGATTGAGTTTTGATTTACTAATCCAACATGAGATTAAACACTTGTTCATAGTCAAGCCCACCTTTTAGAAATACACTAAAGTGGACGAGACTTACAGGAAATTGATAAAGTTTTCCATTCCTGATGAAGACAGATGGGAAAAAATATGTCAGCTCATTGATTGACAAGTCAATAGGTTTTCAACAACATGCAACAAACTTTCAACAACAGGATGCAAGTTTGTAGGAGAAAAGGGACAAATAATTAAGAAAAACAACAGAATAACAACTTTATAGCTTCAGTTATCAACACAAGCCTCAAATTCCGTGTAAGATGTCCAAGCAATTCAAATTTTCTATTTTCTAGTTCTATTTTTGTAATTAGTTTCAAAATATATTTTGTAAATAAATCTTGATTTTTAAATCAAGATATTTTGAAGAAAACTCTATAAATACTTTGTAGCTTGAAGTATGAAGGGTTGAACCCTTGTGATAAACTAGTAAGCAAAATTGTAATTCTCTGAGTTTTTCTGAGATTAATAGAAGGATTCTGGATTCATCTTGAAGCAACTTGTGTTCCTGTGAGTACTTTTGTTTTTTATTATGTCTCAATTTTGTTATCTCTACATATGTTTGAAATTAATGGGAAAATCTAGGTAAGATAAGATTGAATATCAATCTATCTGAAAACCCCTATGAAGTTATGATCAATTACAAAGATTAGTTAATTGAAACTTTCTGTTTTAATTAATTCCTCTACATCTTTTAATTGTCACTTAATTTTAAGTTTTAAATATATTTTGTTTGGCTGTAAAAGGATTTTACATGCATCATTTGTATATGATTAGTTAAATACTCAGTTTGAAGATTTAATGAATCATATATTTTCTTAAGTTCAACCTTACATATCATTTCAAAGCTAAATTTTGTTAAAGGTGAAGAATCAACCCTTTTAGTATATCATAAATAATTAAGAGTTTGCACCTGTTTAACAGTTTAAAGCATTGGTCATCCAAAAATCCAAATTTAAAACAAAACATTTTAGATGCTTTGGCACAATTCCTTAACCTAGAATTGTCTATAGAGGAAAAACAATGGTAAGTGTCCTTAAGTGTCTTACAGATTCAACATTTAAGCATTGATTATATAGTATGAAAAGGAAGCTTGTTGTGTTTTCGCTGCAGAGTATTTGTTGCGTTTTACTATTTTAGTAGTTAACTTCAAGATTAATTTCTGACCAAATGGAGATGAATTTTGAAACGTGAAAGATTGTTTTTTCAAAAAAGAGCTAAATAATAAAAACCTCCATTTTCTTCACAATTGTCATAGATTGGAAGATTCAAATGAATATTTACAACCTATTTTTCAGATTTTGTGATTTCCTGTTTTATCCATGATCGTTGGGCCCATATTCCAAGTATCTGGAGAGTACTTTTTGAAAGCTGAAAGAGATTTCTCTCGATAACAAGCTCATCTACAAAAACCTCCTTTCGGTTTTGTAAAAATTTTCATTATTAGAGAGATATGACCTAATCTTTGACCCCTAGTTTCCAGAAATTTAGTCCTTATTTCCTAGTAGGCAGTTTCTAAATCTAATGTAATTGACTCTATATTTTGGGAAATGGTTGAGCTTGATCCCCTAAGTCCAGGGATCATCTAATTGTATATATTTCATGAATTTTAGTGTGAAAAGGGTTGGTTGGTTAGGGTTTGATAGAGAATACACTGTGCATTGTACATTTTCATTAAGTTTCAGTGAATGATGAAGGTTGAAGTCTACTTTTACAGGGATCCATATGTCAATTTATTATGGTGATGTTCTATCTTGTGTATCTGATTTCTCTCTTGTTATAATCATGTTTGATTTTTTTATGTCTTCATGTTTAGTTAAGCAAGAATTTGTTTTAGAATTCACTGTTAAGTGCTCTGTTATAGCTAACTAAACATTTTGTGTTTTTCCTCTATTGTGATATCTAAAATTCATCCTCAGCTAGGTGCTTTAGATGTTATCAATTCCACTACTCCTCTTCTCACCATCTCTTCAACGAAATTTGACAAAAAAAACCAAAAGGATTTCCTACGTTTCTCTTGTCTAAGGATTCCTCATTTCCCCCATCATATCACTAAAAATCATTAGCTCCATATGACTCCATGCCCCATGGATTTTCCCTCTTCCCTTCCATCAAAATACTAAACCTATTCCTCTCCGATCTTAATATCTAGCCTAAGACTGAAGATTGAATATTCATATAGAGAGAGCCCTCTCTGAAACTAGAAGGGCTAGGCTCTAGTTTTAAAGTCGTTTGTGTTTACCTTTTGGTTCCTCTCCTCATCCTAGAGAAATTACAAAGTGCTAACATAGTGGCATCATTGCCAGGGAGCGAAAGGTTTCATCTTCCTTGGGAAAGAACCATCAAGTTTTATATCTGATTACTTATGGTGGATAGTGATCAGACACAAGAAGATTGTGCATTATTCACCAGGAAACTCCATTCCCAAACAATCCAGAGTTCAGAACATCTATGGAAATTCCACTATCCAAAGAATTTCAAGCATAATTTTAGATCCAGTTGCCTAGTCACTCGAGACAACATGGTATATTAAAATTATTGCTTCTATTGAAAGCTTTAAGGAATATTGGGACATTTTTGAGGATGATCATATTGATGAAGCTTTTCAAGGTTTTTGTTTATTTATTTAAAGTCATGTAGATGCAACTAAGAAGCTAAGATCAATTTTTTGCAAACATTTGGTGAAAATATTGTAAAAGATATTGAGGTTTTAGAGGCCCAAATACAGTCCCATAATTTCCAAGATTAGAGTCAGTCCTTTAAAAACCTTATTCATCCAAAACGAAATGTGGTGGTACTACCCTTTGATATCGAGATTAAAGAATGTTTTGTTTTTGTGAATGGGTTTGATGACTCACAAATGAAACCATCAGTTGGAAAAGAGAGTACATATGAATTGACAAACCATGACAATCAAATTGTAGAATTCCTTGAGGATCGACAATCAAACTATGATATCCATGCCTTTCATCATCCTATAGGTATCTATATGGAAGGAATTTTCTACATCAATTTTTAGTTATATTTCCACTATTGAGGATTAAACGTATTATCAGTTGCCTTTGCTCTTATATTGTTTGGTTTTGATTATGTTCAAGCATGGTTAGAAAGCAAAACTATCTAAGCAGCTCCTTGATTGGCTTCACTGGAATTTTTGTATCACTTGATTTCAGTAGTTCTTCATCAGGTTAGAGTAGGAAATGGTGTGCCAAAAAGCTCATCACTTGAGCATGTTTTCCAGTAGTTTCAAATTTCAGTTTGTAGTATGTGCAGTTCAGTTTGGATTTCAGTTTTGGTTCTCAGGCTTGCAGCGCAGGAACATGTTGCAGGATTGGGAGTAGCCCAATGGATCAAACTACTAGTTTACGATGTTCTTTGGCACCTCACACGAAGGATGCCATTCCCATTGGAGCCAATGTTAGAGTCTTATGCTATAGTAATCAAAGTTCTCATCATTATAGCCCATTTGTAAAAGTTTTGCTATGATATCTTAGAGATCAAGTTCTTAGTCTTTGTGAAGAATGTGAGATTATATCATTGGTGTCATTACATTATAATTGTGTGAGGGGTAATGTAAAGAAAGCCATCAATTCCATAAAATATTACGTTAAGTGAGTCTAGGGTTAAGGTGTCATCAAAATCATGAGTGAGCTCATAGTGAGTCTTGGTTTTCCATCATTGGGACAAGTTAGTAGTGTAATTTCAGTTAGTTTTGTTGTCAAATCAAGCATGTCCTATGGCATCACCCTTCAGTACAACGGGTATGAGATTTGTTGCACATTTTCCTTTGCTGCACTTTCATGATTCGATCTTCAAATTGCAATGAATTTTCCTAAAGGGAGGTTTTAGTAATCTTGGGAGTTCAACAATTTGTTTTGGCATCCAAGAAACCAATGGTCTACTCTTTGTTATACCTAAAGTGCTATGGACATCAGTTGGAGTTTGTTGTGATAATTCTACTCTGGAGTTGTTGTGCTTAGGGACAATCACTGCGTTTTGTGTTTTACCTGTGTTAAACCTTCGAGTTTCACTTGCCACCTATATCCTAGAACCTAATAATTAAATATATTTGATCTGGAGTCCCATAACCTTGTTTTTGTTGCCCTAGAATATCAAAAAACCATTCCCCTAATTTGTTGTGTTTCTTTGCCGCACTCAGGTACAAGGCACTAATTTCTTTCCAAAATCTCATTGTAAGCTACCCTTTTCATTTCTCTTGTCTGAGACCATATTTATTGAGGATTTAGCTTTCTCTCATAAGTGTTTTTCACTTGCAATTATGTCCATGAATATCACCTGAATGATTGTGAATCAACACTACTTAGATGTAACACCCTCCTCCCACATCCACCCAAGTAACCATGCCAATCGGGGTAAACATGAGACAAGAGGCTACTATGGTCAGATCTTACCTCCGAGGCGACCTTAAGGAAGTGGAATTGATAGAACATCACACAAAATCATCCAACATCATCAACATAAGCATTAGGAGACAAGTCAACCACATAGACAGCCTGTCCCTGGGTCCCACTGCTGTTCCAGACCTCTTAGGCCATAGTCGCTCTCATCCTATGGGCAAGGGAGCCACCAGAAACCCAAAGGCGCTCTCATAGGTCTGCCTACCAGTGACTGTGGACCCGAATTGCCAGTGACCCCAGGGTTTAAGCCACTTTTTCAGGCCTAGAGCCCAGGCCATTGCCTAGAATGGAATGGTATCTTGAAATCAAGGAAAGTACATGGAAACAATGCATCAAAAGCAATAATCTCAACAAAACCTTAACCAGAGCCCTATTAGCCATGACAGTCATTTCATCAAACATATTGTCAACATGTAACCTACAGGTGTAAACAACATAATTAAATGTAGGGATCTCATACTTATCTGAGAATCATTGTAAACCATTGTTTCCTCATGTCATTTGCCACATTATCATCTATTAGGTCATAAAAACATTATCCATTCATGTACAAGTAAAAACATGCTGAGAGCCATACATAGTTGCTATCACAAAATGTACATATAACTAACATAATAGGAATAGAAATACCATAAACATATCAGCCATCAAAATCCCTATATACACCAGTACATTTACACATGAAAATCAAGGGAATGAATTTCTCATTAATCAATGTAATGAACCAACCGGAGACGGGACTACCACATTCCACTCGACCACAGAATGGTTGAGCCAAATCTCTCTTCATCCATTCACCCTTGTGCCATATTCCAAGCATGAATGTGGGACTCAAACCAAAATAACTCAAACAGGGCATACAAAGGCTAAACCACCTCACCCTCCACAATAGAAACTAGGATTTATCGTAATCCATCCCGGATCACTAGGCCAACATAATGAACACATCATAACAGGATTTAATATGATCTCCACCCGATCACTAGGCCAAATAAGCATGGATGCCACCAGATTTCTCCACCTACACCATGAGGAATTTTCTTGTCTCCAAATCTCTCAATCTTTATTGCAATCCAAACCCAGATCATTAGGCCCTGAACCGAGACCCACTCTCTAGGATTTACCTCATATCCAAAAACCTGGGATTACTAGGCCCAACAAAGAGGAAACCACCTCTAGGCTTTACCGTATATCTTGCCATTCACCGATAAGGATTCCTAGGCCATTCGATGCAACAAAAAATTTGGCTTTACCACAGCCCTCTATTCGGTTTAGGGGTTACTAGGCCATGTGTTCTATCATTTCAGAGATCCACCTCACTCATCTTTGAATTCATCTAAAAATCCAGCTTAACCAAACATGAGAACACCATCACACCATGTCTATCTAGAAATGGAAAGGCTAGGCTAAAAAACACTGTTACACCTGGAAAAACCCATGCCATGATAGAAAATAACCACATGCAATACCATGCATGCCAAATCTAGTAAGGAAAATACACATGCAAGTCGATACCTGCAATTAAACACGTTGTAGCTGCTTGATCCTGCCTTTCCCTGCTTGATCATTGCTTCCTCTTGCCTTCTTTTCCTTCATTGCTCTAATGCCAAAGTGCTCCAAGAAAAAACTCTAAGTATCTAAGAGTATGAGACAGAGAATAATGAGAGTGCTCCAAAAATGAACTGACAAAAGGTTACCAACTGATCCTCAGAAGCCTTTTTATGAATGAGGCCTCTATTTTCTTCATTTTCCATTATTTTCCTTCATTTTTCTCCTCACATGCAACCTATGACCTTTCACCTCCCTTTTCTCCTAATTTCCATTATTTTCATAAATAATTGTGCCAAAAATGCCATTTTGCCTTTCCAAAGCCTTATTCATTTCCTTTTCCAATTTCCTTAGCCATAAACAACCAAATGAACACCCCATAGGGTGTCTTTCCCAACATTCAACTTAGAATAAGTGTCCCATTCATTCGTGGTTTCTGTTTTTAACTTTTATTACTTGAAATTTTCACCAGGGCTGTTACATTAGCGCCAAACATATGCTAAAGAAGACTTTGCCCCTGCATAGAGAAATTAAGAATGCTTATAGGAAACATATTATCTTAAAAATGAAGTTGATGGCTAGAAATAAAAAAATGTAGGATGCATTGCCAAAAATACAAGAGAAAGAAAGAGGAAACTATCGGTCGAGTCAGCTAAAGTCTGAATCTTCATAGGTAATCAAAACAATTTTGTTTTTGTCCTTTTTCTTGAGTACACCAATTGAAAGTATACAGATAAGGAGTTTGAGATGGTGGTGGGCTCCAGTATTGTAGCAATAATGCTACAACTCCTGGAGCTCCCTATCTCTAATTTTATCAACCCGGTAGTTCGTACAAACTTGGAAGCGACGGTGCTGTATGCACAAGTACTAGCTCTTGTCGCAGCTGTCACTTGGTCAGCTGGCACAAGTCCGCTAGGGCTCAAGCCAACTTCTATAGGCTCACAGAAGAAGCTTTATGAATGATGGACGAAAGCTAACTCAAAGGAGACTAGTCTATTTGCAAAAAGAAACTGAAAGCCAACGAAGCATGAAAACCCTAGTAAACCCTAATTTGACTAGCTAGACCCTAACTATGCAAAACTGTGAATGAAACAACTACCAATAATGCCATTACTTGCAGTGAACTGAAATACATGCATCTAAGCTACTTGCATCTGAAAAGACATGTTTTTGTATTTTTTCATTAAGTGGTTGGATTTGTTGTGATGATGCTTTTGATTAGGGTTTGGTTGTGCAGGAGCGGTTGGAATGGAAGGAAAGCATGGGCAAGGTCAGGATGGCTAGGGGAGGTCCCAGAGGGTCTCTAGCATCGATCCCCAGAAGTCTACCACGTTCGGATGCTCAACAACCGAGTTTGCAGACTTCTACAGGAAGTCTGCAGGGGATCCTATAGGAAACTCAGAGGTTTCTACAGGAAGTCTGTGCAATTCTACAGGATGTTTGGCCGTGGAGGTTTTGGGAGATGGTGAAGTGTTGGAGTGGTGTGGGAGGATAGGTGAGATGGAGATGGAGCTGGTGATGGCTCAGGAGCAGAAAAATCAGATGGAGGAAGAGTGCATGCAGTGGTTTGATGGTTGGAAGGATGGGATCAACGAAAGTGTAAGTAAATGGAGCTAAGTGATCAATGGAAGAGCTGGAAGGTAAACGGGCTGAACAGAGGTCAAGGATGTGGCTTTAGGCATGGTCAAGACGAAGAAGGAGGAAATGGAATGATGTGGAGCAGTGTAAATAAAACAAATTGCTTATGACTGTCACCAAAACGAGAATTCATTAACCTATGCTACCTGTGCTATGAACTCAATGAACAACAATGTAAATTGTGAAGAGAAGTTGTGCATGAAGTTGTGATGAAGGAGTATGGTTCTCGGTTGAAGTGCATGGAAAGATCTATAATGAAAATGACTGTGTTGCAGCATGCATAAAGGTAAAAGACTGCATTTTTTGGTGGTTGGTGTAGACTGCACCCCAATCTCCAAACAGAGATGGCAGTGGGGTCTCTCTCAACCTTTTTTGGGAGCTCCAATGAATTATAAACCTTCTATTCTGATCTAAGCAACTGAAAGCAAAATTAACCATAAGCTAATCCTACTTAATCCTATTTAAGAAATCAAATCAGCAAACTGTGTTCTTGAAATGCATATCAAAACAAGTAAACAAAGTGCTGAAAAGAAAGGTAAATAACACTACAAAGAAGAGGAGGTCTATGGCTCTCAGGTTGGGCCCTAACCTGAGAGCTATAGCTCCCTTAAAAACTCAGAATTGAATCAAAAGCTGCCTGTCTTTATTGAATAATCATGAGTCTAACATCATGCCAAAACTGGCTTACAAAGAGCAAAAACCAAATTGACTAACTAGCTAAACGAATTGCCTACCAACTAGCTAACTAATGGCTAAAACAAAATGACTAACTGGCTAACCAAAATGAGGCCCCAAGCCTTCTTATTTATACAATTTGAGGACCCAACAGTCCTCCTAAAAGTTAGGGACTTGGCTGCCCAAGACTTGTAGTTAACAGCAGTCCTACTTGACTTGCTTGGCTGCCCTTGTGCTGATTGATTCGGTGGCCCTTGAACTCCGAGCTGATGGTGGAGAATTCGAGGTAAGGGCCCATAAATGAGGGGGACACCTTCCTACAAATCCTCTAGCTTGTTCTCCCACGAATTTGGCTGCCAAGTGCTTATTAAGACCTTCCATTTTGTCTCCAAGTTGACCAAAAAGGCTACACAAAGCACCCATTAGACTTTTTGGCATAATGACTAACCAAATTCACTCTATTAACATAAAAATAATCAAAAACATGCAATAAACAAATGAGAATGGTGGACTAAGCCAAGTTAGGAGGTTGAATGAGCCCAAATAATTGTACATTTTTGGGGCTCATCATCACCCCCCTACTGAAAGTGTTGCTCATCCTCTGAGCAACCAAATCTCTCCCCTTGTCTTTGATGGCCCTGGTGACTTCCTTGGCTAGCATCTCGGCCGATTTCTCCTTTGGCTTCCCGCTTTTCAAACTTTCCTGTAGAAACAGTTTCTGTCTTCCTGTAGAAACAGTCTGCTAGCTTCCTGTAGAAACAGTCTGCTAGCTTCCTGTAGAACCAATTTCACTGATTTTACTTGCTTGGCTGGGGGTGCCTTCTCCTTGAACTGCGCTGCCTGAAAGCTGACGAATCCAACACAAATGGCAAGTCTAATGTATTATAAAAGCACACACGTACAATGAACTGCCCGAGAATAGATATTGCATGCCAAAGCTGGATGGGAAAAAGTGTTTCCAGGCCTTTAAATCACTGTTTTTCCATTGGTTAACCTTGATTCACGTTTCTGTTCCTGACATGACAATACTTTCCGACTGCGGCAGCTTTCTTTTCTTCATAAAATGCTTACTGCAATAGCAAATATGGGAATAATAACAGATTTGTATCCCAAAGCCAACCCAAATATAACATTAGTTGCTGCTCCAGTCCTGCATGAATCGGCAACATCTTGGACAGGGCTGTAAGCATTACTAGTGTAGTACTCAGTGACAAAACCAATAACAAGGCCAGACCACAAACCAATAGCACCACAGAAGAAAAGCTCCCAGTTCTTTACAACCTTCTGGGCACCAAAATTGAAGATAGTGAAGGATGAAGGCAATGCAACTAGGCTTACAGCAGCAATGCCAATAGTCATCACTACTGTGGAGATAATAAGTTGCTTTTTCAATGCAGGCTCAATTTCCTTCACAGCCTTGATCTCAAATATGTTAGTTGCAAACAGAGTTGTGATTAAGCAAGCAATGATACCCATTGAACTAATAAGCAAGGGATAACACATGGCAGTAAGATCATGAGAGCTTCCAAATGATGATATGGTTGCAACAACCAGAGCTGCACAGGAAGATTCAGCATAGGACCCAAATAGATCTGATCCCATACCAGCGATATCTCCAACATTGTCACCAACATTATCAGCAATGACAGCTGGGTTGCGTGGATCGTCTTCAGGAATGTTCCTCTCAACCTTGCCAACAAGATCAGCACCTACATCTGCTGCTTTGGTGTAAATACCACCACCTACGCTGCCAAACAGAGCCATGGAAGAACCGCCAAGACCATATTTGAAGATGTTGAAATAAGTTTTGCTAACCATTTCATATATTTTTCTCCAAGATGTTCTGCTAATTTTCGTTTATCTCCATCTTGAGACAAGACAAACAATAGTTCCATAGCATGAGCTCGCATTTCAGAGTATGTAACTTCACAAAAAGGGAAGCAATACCTGAATTTGAATACACTTCGAGTGAATCATGTTGCAAGTGCAAGTTGACCAACAGCTGAGCGCTCAGATTTCTGCGTGATTTTTGGAGTGAGGTGGCAGAGACATGTGTTGGCCATGCAGACAGTTAAGCTATCGTGAACTGCATGTTCTACTTATGAACCGTATGTTTTCTTCTTGATCCGCTGCACTGGAGTTCAAGCAGCTGACACTAACTGTCCGTTTTTTTGACTTTCACGTGCATGGCTGGCCCCTGCATGCTGCGTGACTTGCTAGAGAACTGGACATCAAGTGAACCTTCCTAAATTCATGGCTTAATTCCATCACTCCATTCGTTCATGCAGTTCTTGAATTAGATTCGTGCAATAGAGGAATAGGTTTTGTCACGTACCTGAAGCCAAACGGCTGCCTGTGAAGCTTCTTGCTGCTGCATGCTCTGATTCTTTGATTGCATGAGGCTTGGCTAATGATTTCTGATTGCTTTTCCTTGTGCAGGTGTCCTCTGGCCGGATCTGAGCTGCATGCAATCGTTTCCACGTTCAACTCTGCCCGTTCAAGCTGCTGCTGCTGCATGGTCACAAAACCAGAACTTCTTTTTGCCATTTCTCCCAAACGGTAGATCGGATTGATCTGAAACTCGGTGAGCATGTTCCTACCATCATTATGCATCTCCCATAGCAAATTCGTGATCAATGGATGCACGGATTTTGAGAAAAATGGAAAATGGCTGAAGATTTCAGAGCTTGATTTCTTGGAAACCGTGCTTCGGAATCGGCTGAAACTGCTTGGGTAGGCTACTATCAGCCATGTGCATCTCCCCATGAAACAGGTTTTAAAACGGATGCACGGATATGGAGAAAATGCAAAAATGGCTGATGGTGATGGAGGCTGATTTCTTGGAAACCGTGCACCGGAATTGCATGAAACTGCTCAGGCATGTTGTCATCAACCTTGTACAATTCCCCGTAAAACGGTTTGTCAAATGGATGCATGGTTTTCAAGTTATTGCAAAAACAAATTCTGCTCTATGTGTTTTTGCTTCAAGGCACTTTGCATTTTGGTTGCATGGGATGACAAATGAATTTTGGCTGTGATGCAGGTATGGAGATGATGGAGGAGGAGTTGGAAGATTGCATGAGGGCTTCTAAACCCTTGAGGAAGCTACCATGTTTTCCAAACCACTTTTTGAAATGCATGTCTAGTTTCCCACAATTTCTACAGGAAGTTCCTGTAGAAGCACAATGAGAAGCACAAGGAGGTGGAAAAAATGATGGATGAAGGCAAGGGATGGACACACAAGTGCTTGTAGGCCTAATCAACAGATTCCCACCATCAGATTCACTTTTGAAATTGGATTTGGCTCGTCCAAAGGTTCTACAGGATGTTTCCTGTAGAAATACAGAGCTTCTTGTAGAAGGCACAAGCACAATTACTTTGACCTTGATTTGAGTGCTCCTCCTGTCATGAAACGTCCTTCTTTAACCTGCAATGTCATTGCTGCAACATGAACTTATTCGATGGAGATTAGCTTTATTTTTCTTTTTCTTTTTTCTCCTTTTTTTTTTTGAAAAACAACTAGGGCGCCTCATGGAGGTTTTCACCCTAATTGCCTACCTTGGGCGCCTCCAAGGGAGGTTTTCACCCAAAGATCTTATTCTCTTTTCTCTTTTTTTTTTTTCAACCCATTGACCGCCTCATGGAGGTTTTCAATCAATGAGCCAATCTAAGGCGCCTCCGAGGAGGTTTTCACCTTAGATTTCTATTTCTCTTATTTTCATTTTTTTCTTTTTCTTTTTTCTCTTTTTTTTTTTTTTTCCTACCCTACCCTACTTGAAAAACAAAATCATTTTCAAGTATAAGAATACTTCCAATGGAGCCATGTGCACATCGAGATTAGAGACAAGATGATGTAAAGGCTCGGAATGCATGCTTTGACAACTATCCAACTTTCAGAGACAAAATGATCTGACTTTGAAAGTACAAAACATAGCTGAGGAGGAGAGTACTGCTGCAACTTAGTGACCTTCTGAAACCATATCTCAATATAGCTTTGATATCCTTGGTCATCTTGCTGATTTGGATCATTCTTCATGTCACCTTCTATCATGACCTTCTGATCTTCCTCTTTTTGTTGATCTTTCTCTTGAGTACATGGAGGATTTGATGATAACCATGAGGGAACTCTCTCGATCTCTGATTTAGATCTCTTCTCTTCATCAAGTGCAGCCCATGGTTCCTTGATCTCCTCTTTGGAATCTTCTTTTGCTTTTGGTCCTTCAATGTTGTCAATATAATCTCTGCTTTGCAACACTCCTCCCGAGCTTTGGTGAAGATCACTGGGCTCAAGAGGAGTTGTTTGGATATGTTGTGCCTCAGATTTGCAATGGGGTTGAGCTGCTCCATTGTGTGGTTTTGGAAATGGTACGGGTAGTTGAGTGGAGGTGTGAAATTGAGATGGAGATGGATGGCATTGTGGTTGGGTAGGCATTTGGGGTTACCTTGGTGGAGGAGGAGGCGATGGTTGTGGATGAGCAGGTGGTGGAGGAAAATGAGCGGGATGAGAGTTGTACTGGGGCCTCCACTCCTGATAAGGTGCATTCCACTGAGGCTGTGGTTGAGCATAAGAGTGAAAAGAATGAGCAACTGGTTGGGCATAATATGGATCTGTGAAGGAACAAGGAGGATATGACCAAGGAGGAGGTGTAGACCAGGAAGGATGAGCAGGGGGACCCCAAGAAGGCATGAAAGTGGCTTGATAAGGGTCATAATAGGTCTCGGGTGTCCCTTGTAGTTCCTGCTGGTAGGGTATGGGTCCATGTGGCCTCCTTTGGTTCATATAACAGAGTGATTCAGTGGCTCCCTTGGCTCTTTGATATGTAGCTTTGATTCTGGGCAAGGAAGGGCACTGATCTGTAGGATGGTATTCTTCACAGATGAAACACACTTCTAGAGGGTGCATTGGACATTCGTTCCTAGGATGCTTTCTAGTGCACCTAGGACAAAAAATGGCCAAAGCCCTCTTGGCTTCTTCTTACTTCTTTTGGATCCGCAAGGTATCCAGTTGCATGGCAAGAAACTGCCTCATATCACTCTTGAAATCTTCGATCTGATTTGCAAATTCATCTCTGGACAAGGGACTGCTCGCAACATTTCTGCTTGTAGCCATTTTCTCCAGAGGAATGTTTTCTTCTTCTTCCCCCCTAGAGGTTCTTTAAATATGCCTTGATGTCCACCCAGGGGTTCTTTCATCACAACCATCGAAGAAGAACGTTGGCTGTGTGAAGCAGTGGGGGTGTTGTGCAATCATCTTTCTAACTTATCTCTACTCCTACAAAGCATGAAATGAAATCTTTTTGGTTGATTTTTGTTCTTTTTTCTACTTCTACTTGCAAAACTGAAATAGATTGAACTGCAACTAACTATCTTGCTAAAATGAAAATGCGGAATTGAAATGAAAGCAGGAAAGGACTAATCTATTTTGCTCAAATGAAATTGCAGGAATGAAATGCTAGGCTACGCTTGCGAAATTGAAATGCTAATCTACGCTTGCAGAAATGAAATTGTGGAATTGAAATGCTAATCTATGAAAGCAAGAAATGCTAATCTACTTTTGCATAAATGAAATTGCATAATGGAAATGAAATAAACTACTTAGCAGAAGGTTGTAGTAGAAAATAGAAGAATAGCAACAATCACCAATACTCTGCCGCTTCCCCGGCAACGGCGCCAAAAAGATGGTGGGCTCCAGTATTGTAGCAATAATGCTACAACTCCTGGAGTTCCCTATCTCTAATTTTATCAACCCGGTAGTTCGTACAAACTTGGAAGCGACGGTGCTGTATGCACAAGTACTAGCTCTTGTCGCAACTGTCACTTGGTCAACTGGCACAAGTCCGCTAGGGCTCAAGCCAACTTCTATAGGCTCACAGAAGAAGCTTTATGAATGATGGATGAAAGCTAACTCAAAGGAGACTAGTCTATTTGCAAAAAGAAACTGAAAGCCAACGAAGCATGAAAACCCTAGTAAACCCTAATTTGACTAGCTAGACCCTAACTATGCAAAACTGTGAATGAAACAACTACCAATAATGCCATTACTTGCAGTGAACTGAAATACATGCATCTAAGCTACTTGCATCTGAAAAGACATGTTTTTGTATTTTTTCATTAAGTGGTTGGATTTGTTGTGATGATGCTTTTGATTAGGGTTTGGTTGTGCAGGAGCGGTTGGAATGGAAGGAAAGCATGGGCAAGGTCAGGATGGCTAGGGGAGGTCCCAGAGGGTCTCTAGCATCGATCCCCAGAAGTCTACCACGTTCGGATGCTCAGCAACCGAGTTTGCAGACTTCTACAGGAAGTCTGCAGGGGATCCTATAGGAAACTCAGAGGTTTCTACAGGAAGTCTGTGCAATTCTACAGGATGTTTGGCCGTGGAGGTTTTGGGAGATGGTGAAGTGTTGGAGTGGTGTGGGAGGATAGGTGAGATGGAGATGGAGCTGGTGATGGCTCAGGAGCAGAAAAATCAGATGGAGGAAGAGTGCATGCAGTGGTTTGATGGTTGGAAGGATGGGATCAACGAAAGTGTAAGTAAATGGAGCTAAGTGATCAATGGAAGAGCTGGAAGGTAAACGGGCTGAACAGAGGTCAAGGATGTGGCTTTAGGCGTGGTCAAGACGAAGAAGGAGGAAATGGAATGATGTGGAGCAGTGTAAATAAAACAAATTGCTTATGACTGTCACCAAAACGAGAATTCATTAACCTATACTACCTGTGTTATGAACTCAATGAACAGCAATGTAAATTGTGAAGAGAAGTTGTGCATGAAGTTGTGATGAAGGAGTATGGTTCTCGGTTGAAGTGCATGGAAAGATCTATAATGAAAATGACTGTGTTGCAGCATGCATAAAGGTAAAAGACTGCGTTTTTTGGTGGTTGGTGTAGACTGCACCCCAATCTCCAAACAGAGATGGCAGTGGGGTCTCTCTCAACCTTTTTTGGGAGCTCCAATGAATTATAAACCTTCTATTCTGATCTAAGCAACTGAAAGCAAAATTAACCATAAGCTAATCCTACTTAATCCTATTTAAGAAATCAAATCAGCAAACTGTGTTCTTGAAATGCATATCAAAACAAGTAAACAAAGTGCTGAAAAGAAAGGTAAATAACACTACAAAGAAGAGGAGGTCTATGGCTCTCAGGTTGGGCCCTAACCTGAGAGCTATAGCTCCCTTAAAAACTCAGAATTGAATCCAAAGCTGCCTGCCTTTATTGAATAATCATCAAGAGTCTAACATCATGCCAAAACTGGCTTACAAAGAGCAAAAACCAAATTGACTAACTAGCTAACTAATGGCTAAAACAAAATGACTAACTAGCTAACCAAAATGAGGCCCCAAGCCTTCTTATTTATACAATTTGAGGACCCAACAGTCCTCCTAAAAGTTAGGGACTTGGCTGCCCAAGACTTGTAGTTAACAGCAGTCCTACTTGACTTGCTTGGCTGCCCTTGTGCTGATTGATTCGATGGCCCTTGAACTCCGAGTTGATGGTGGAGAATTCGAGGTAAGGGCCCATAAATGAGGGGGACACCTTCCTACAAATCCTCTAGCTTGTTCTCCCACGAATTTGGCTGCCAAGTGCTTATTAAGACCTTCCATTTTGTCTCCAAGTTGACCAAAAAGGCTACACAAAGCACCCATTAGACTTGTTGGCATAATGACTAACCAAATTCACTCTATTAACATAAAAATAATAAAAAACATGCAATAAACAAATGAGAATGGTGGACTAAGCCAAGTTAGGAGGTTGAATGAGCCCAAATAATTGTACATTTTTGGGGCTCATCAGATGGTTTATATTCTGTATGGATACCTTCTTAGAGCATAATCAATCAGATATATTAAGCTTATGAGACTTTTGAAAAGGAAGCAGTTTACACAACAACGCAACAAATTTGTTGCGCTATTGTCAAAAGAATTAGGGTTTGATAGAAAGTCAAAGTTTTGGCATCCTTTTTGTGTGTGGGAACTTAAAGAAGGTTTTCAAGACTATAAACATAAATAGAAAACTATTTTCCTTAGTTAGAGACACCAGCACTTAGTCAAACATATGCAGGTGGAAATTCGCTATGCTTAGGCGATGTGCTTCCGCTGTTGGTGTTGTTTTTCAAGGATGGGAGTTTACAATATAAAATATGTTATACAATATGTATATGATGATTTTAAGGTTTTTTTCACATGTGTGATACATTTAGAAGCCTAGGAGGTGATCAGAAGCATTCAAATCATGAATTCGTTGTGCTTTTGAAGTAGTGTTGTGAATGCACAGCGCTTCCACACAGTCAACAGTTTGACCTTCAAAATTGAATAAAAACCTCATCCAATTGATTCTCATGGTTATGAAAAGTTTCCTTAAGTGTCTTGCAGATTCAAAATTTAAGCATTGATTATATAGTATGAAAAGGAAGCTCGCGATGTTTTGGTTGCAGGGGATTTGCTGCATTTTTTACTATTTTAGTAGTTAACTTCAAGATTAATTTATGATCGAATGGAGATGAATTTTGAAAAAGTAAAAGAGGCTTGTTTAAAAAATGAGATATATATAAAAAAATTCCTTCATTTTCTTTATAGGTATAAAATATTGGAATGTTCGAATGAATCGTTACAACTTATTTTTCAGATTTAATTAATTGTTGTTTTAGTCATGATCTTTGGGTGCTTATTCTGAGGATATGGAGAAGACTTTTTGAAAAGTGAGAGAGGTTTCTAAAAAGAAAAAGAGTACAGAAAAATGTCCTTCGGTTTTGTAACAATGGTTATGATTAAGGAGATATGATCTAATATTTGACTCTAATTTTCCATAAATTCGGTCCCTATTTCGTAGCAGGTAGTTTCTAAATCTAATGTAACCGACTCTATCTTTGGGGAAATGGTTGAGCTCAACCCCCTAAGTACACGGATTAACTAATTGTATATATTTCATTAATTTTAGTGTGCAAAGTGTAGATTGACGAGGTTTGATAGAGAAGACACTGTGCATTGTACATTTTCAATAAGTTTCAGTGAATGATGAAGTTTGAAGTCTACTTTTACAGGGATTCAAGTGCCAATTTCTTATGGTGATGTTCTCTATTGTGTATTTTATTTCTCTCTTGTTATAATCATGCTTGATTTGTTATGTCTTCATGTTTATTTAAGAAAGAATTTGTTTCAGAATTCACTATTAAGTGCTCTGTTATAGCTAACTAAACATTTAGTGTTTTTCCTCTATTGTGATATCTAAAATTCATCATCAGCTAGATGCTTTAGATGTTATCAATTCCACTACTCCTCTTCTCACCATCTCTACAACGAAATTTGACAAAAAACACCATAAGGATTTCCTACCTTGCCCTTGCCTAAGGATTCCTCATTTTCCCCATCATATCACTGAAAATCATTAGCTCCATATGACTTCATGCCCAATGGATTTTCCCTCTTCCCTGCCATCAAACTGTTACATATACTCCTCTCTGATATTAATATCTAGCATAAGACCTAAGATTGAAGATTCATAAAGAGAGACCCCTCTCTGAAACTGGAAGGGGTAGATTCCAGTATTAAAGTGGTTTGTGGTTACCTTTGGGTTCCTCTCCTCATCTTGGAGGAATTACAAAGTTCTAACATAGTGGCGTCATTGCCGGGGAGTGAAAGGTTTCATCTTCCCCAAGAAAGAACCATTAAGTTTCAAATATAATTACTGATGGTGAACAATGATCAGACAAGATGGTTGTGCATTATTCACTAGACAATTCCATTTCCAAACAATCCAGAGTTCAGAACATCTATGATGACTCCACTATCCAAGGAATTCAGAGCATAATTTCACATCGAGTTGCTTAGTCAATCGAGATGACAGGGTATGCTAAATTTCTTGCATCTATTGAAGGCTTTAAGGAATATTGGGACAATTTTGATGATGATCAAATTGATGAAGCTTTTTCAAGGTTATGCCTATTTATTTAAAGTCATGCAAATGTAAAAACTATGTAATATCTGCATCCATATAATAAAAATCCCAGTTCAAAATTCCGCAATCTTGCTGTGTTCATTTACTTGTTAAAGGTCCTGTAAGAGATGGTATCAGAGCCAGTATTGTTTGAGTTGATATTTTGCTGTGAGATATTGTTTGAGTGAAAAAATTCGCTTGAGTTCTGAATAGCGTCCGAGCTCGTTGTTGCCGATGTTGGTGTTGGAGAGCGTTGAAGACGTTGGACGAGAATTTGCCGCAATTTCTCCTTCAAAAGAAGACCGCAATTCTTCTCATCATTTTCTGCAAGACTCTTGATCGGGTATTTATCTATTCTAAAATGGATACTCCTAGACATTCTTCAGCTGAATCTTCTGACTCTATTTTTGGATCTAAGCACTTTAGAACTATGAAAGATGAAGAAAAATCAAAATCTGCATTAGAAGGGCTATGTAGATCTGAATCTACTTCTGGTAATTCTGCTATCATAGAACAAGAAGAAACAGATCCCTCTGTTAATTGGAAACTTCCACCAGTGTCTCCGCATGATGTATACAGAAATTTATCCTCTTTTAATTTCCGCGCCCTTAGTCAGATCAAAATCAAAGAAAAATCCATCAAAGCAGATTTAACTTTGAATGCTATGTTAACTATATCTCTCCTGGAAGCCAAACATATCAAATCCGCTCTCAAAGCTGGTTACCAGTATGTCCATCTGGGGATGGTGAGGATAGGACTGAATGCATTACATAGAAAAGGACAAAAAGCTTATGTGTTCTCAGCCCTATTTGATAATCGATGGACCACATTCACCCAGGCCATGATAGGTGGCATTGAAACAAGCCTTGCTGAAGGCCCTGTTCAGTATGATGTTTTTCCAGATTTCTCTGTTGCACTCGACGACCCAAATGTCCTGCAATGCCTAACCTTAGGTATCCAGACTGTCGGGTACCAAAATTTCAAAGCAAAATCAAAAAATTTGGCCATTTTTTATATTACCTGTGTTAGATTTTATAATACAACAATCCCTGCTGTTTTGCATACCCCTGATAAAGATGAAGGCCAAGTCACTCTTATCCAGTATGATTCATCTTGTAATCTAGTGGCACCAGTCTATGTCTCCAGAAATGACTTATGTCCGCCTGATGATTGGGTAACCAATTGGGGAAAACCCAAGAAGAAACCTGTTGCTGCTGCACAATCAATAATAACAGAGATAGATGGAAAGGTTACCACAAGATTTCCCAGAGTTAACACATTTCAGAATGAAGGAACCTCTACTTCTGCCTCTGCAATTCCTACTACAGTCAGTCAATTATATCCTGGGCAGTCTCCTGCACCCCCACAGTTTGCAATAGATCAAGCAGTGTATGATTCTATCAGAAGAATGTTTTCACAGACAAGCTCATCTCAGCCTTTTAGCTCAGTCTGTGACCATCCACACTGCTCCAAGACCTTCTGTCAATTTTCTTCAGAACCACCAACTCCACATGGGGAGTCATCAGACCGTCATAGGATAAACATGATCAGATTCACTCCTTCATCTGACTCATCTGAAGAAAATTACAAAAAGGTTGTATTTTTTAATCCACAAGAAGAACTACTTGTACATACTGTATCCAATTCTTCTACCTATGGTTTAGGTTATGTTGATTCTTCACCTATTCCTGAATACAGAAGAAATCCCATTGATAAGATTCCAAGACATGTAGAAATTCCTTCTGATTCAGAGATAATTTCCTTTCTAAAGATTTTTAAAGGAATTAGTCCATATGATCCTGATGATCAATGATAATTGCCTTTCTAAAGATTTTTAAAGGAATTAGTCCATATGATCCTGATGATCAATGGAAAAAGAAAATGTTCAATTGGGATATGTTTACACATGAAAAAGAACATTTGTATTTTGAAGAAGTAATGCTTCTTCCAAAGAATGATCGTCCTGCCTTCAACAGACAGAATGTTGAAAATTGGAAAGAATGGATGAAGGCAGAAAATCAATGGATATCATTCTATGAATGGTATTATCCTTCTGCAAATATAATAGAACAATCCTTGATGAAACAATTCAGGAACCAGGCTAAACAGAAAAAAATCAAGGATCCAGAAAAATTTGTAGAAAAAAAGTTGAAAGAGAATCCAGTAGTAATTCCTCCTCCTTTGAAAGCACATGTTTTTCAGCCAAAAATTCAGAGCATGCTAAATAAGCCAAACATTCCCAGATCTCTGATTGTTGTTCGAATTGAAGGAGAAAAACTACTAAGAAAAATTTGTTCTCAATTCCAAGTAAACATGATGCGGACTGGGACCCCAAATAAGCACAAGTGGGAACTCCTTGATGGAAATCTTTTAGAAACAGACACAGAGTTTACCCCTTGGAAAAATTTTGTGATTAGAAGCCAAGATGGGAAGTTGTATAAATTACTTCCATCCCATGTTGATGATCCTAGTTTAGTAGCAAGAGATGCTGTTGCTGCTACAAATTGGACAAATTTAGCTCTATCCAGTCTGGAGAAATTTGTCAGTTCTAAGTTTGAAAATATTGAAACTGCCAATTCTGAAATGAAGATCATGCTTGAAAGTATCTTGAGAAAACAAGATTATAATACAGTCTGCTTGAATAACAATGTTAATACTTTGGCAGAAAATGATAAGGCTCTTGCTAAGAGTCTTGACAAATTATCTTTACAAACAGGGCAGATAGATAAAAAAGCCCATGATGCTACCAATGCTCATGGAAAGGAAATTGTAAAGATCAGTAATTCCTTAGATATTGTAAAGAAACAAGTCTGGGAAGTCACTCAAGGGATAGAATCCTTGAAGAAGAAGCCTAAGGTTGAAACCTATAAATCTGCAACTATATTTTCAGAACCTAAGACTTCTGTCCCATATTCTATTACTCCTTCTGTGGAAAGCCTTATTAGAACACCCAACTCTATAACTTTTCCACCACCTACTTCTTCTCATCCATATTCTCTGTTTGCAAATCCCAGTTTCTTTAGTCCACATCCTGTCATAAAACATTCCAAAGAAACTAGTGAATCCAGCAAACCAGAATCTTCTAATCTGATGACTGAAGATTCCTATACTAGAGAAGAAGAAGAAAGTTTTGATACAAGTTTTCACAAAACAGAAACATCCTTTGGTGATATGACTCTTCACAAGATAGAAGCAGAACCACAGATTGAAGAGCTTGAAACCTGTATCAATAACTTATCTTTGACAGATCAAGAACAGGATCAACCTGATAATGAAAATCAAGTCAATGCTACATCATCCAGGTCAAGATGGGAAACTACTTGGAATCCTGCTCCTGATAGAAGAGATCTTATGAAATCTGAATACCATAAGGATTGGTCTGCAAATGCTACTTACTCATGGAATATTGATAATTGCACAGAGGCTGAAATCATGTCTGTTTTACATTCCATGCTTGTATGCTATAGGACTTATCTTGCAGATGACATAGGACCTATCAATGCTACAAGAAGAATAATCGGAGGATTTGAAGGAACATTGGATTCTTGGCTAAAAGCTGAGACAGTAAAAGATCCCCATCTCCTTGCAGGTTGGGAACAAGCAGTTGTTGAAAATGGAGATGGATCTACTCACATAGATCCTGTCACTAGTTTGCCTGTAAACAATATGATCGGAAAACTTCTTTATGCTATTACTGTTAATTTCATTGGTTTCCCCCAGATAACCAATGATATTACAACCATTACCTTGTTGGCCATGAAATTGCATAATATGCAACACTTTGATGAATACTTTAATGAATTCCTTCACAGATTGCATACTTTAACTCCGGATCTCATTCTTGAGCCAAAATGGAAGGAAATTTTTGTTGCATCTCTTCCCCAATGGGTCTCTTCAGCCATTGTGAATAAATTACCAGGAAAGATTGGGGACTATAAATTTGGCATAATCAGACAAGCAGTAAAAGCAATCATTGTTGAATTATGTTCACAAATGAAGATTGCAAGAGCTGCCACAAATCCTAAAAAGCCACATGGATATCAACAGCTTTGCAAACAATGGCATCTTGGTAAAGCTGGAAATTCTGAGGGGCATAAGAGGAGAAAAAGACATTACAAGAAGAATTCCCAGATCTCCCAAGATAAGCCAAAAAGAAAACATTACAAAGCAAAACCTTACAAGCATACAAAGATGTTTTGTAAGGATAGAGAAATAATTTGTTACAACTGTAACAAAAAAGGTCACGCAGCTCCAAATTGTCCAAATAAAAAGAAAGACTCTTCTAAAAAGAAAGTCCAGTATAGAAATAAGAAAGGAAAGATAAATTCATTCGATCTTCCTAGTAGCTGTGATGAATTGGTATCTTCTGATTCAGAATCTGAAAATGAATTTAATTTTGTTGATTCAGATGAATCATCTGATGAAGAATTCTGTAATGATCCCCATTATACAGAATGTAAATACTGTGATTGTGATGATCCCAATATTTGTACATGCAATGCAGTCAGGATGATGAAGACTGATTATGATGAAATCAGTAAGAATATTTTTGCACAAATGATGGCTGCTACAGATCCGCAAATGAAAGAAATGTACAGATCTTTGCTGACAGAACATTTGAAGAAAGCACCCTCTACTTCAAAGAATTCTCCAAATAAAGGGTATGTGCCTCCTGCTACTCTTTTCTCTGTTGAAGCTTTAACTAGACAATTTAAGAATGAAGATTTTGGAGAAGACTTGCCACAGACTTTACCTGCAGTGCATCAGGCAATAAAAGAATTAAGAAAAACAATCAAAGAGAATAGAAAATTGTGTGTTGAAAGGCACAATGAGTTAAGCCTAAAGATGTTAAATGCACAAGCTCCTTTTGCTTCTTCATCACAAGATCCTATTTCAGGGAAGACAGAAAACTGGACCTATCATACAGGGCCAGTTCAACAGCAGTATAACAAAGAAGAAGAAGAAGAAGAAGAAGAGGTAGCAAGAACAGATTTTGGATGCAATAGCATGAATAGAGATGTCATGTATTGTGTCAAAATGAAGGTAAAGATTGGACACCAGTATGAGTTTTGGAAAGTTCTTATGGATACTGGTTCCAGGCTAAATATTGTAAGTGATACAGTGGTTGGCATGCATCATAGAAGACCAACAACATGTCCAAGGGTAATCACTGCAAGTGGTGACATCCCTACAAAGCATGAAGCAGAAATTGATGTTCTGCTTACAGAAAAAATTGGAGTTCATCTAGTTTGTCCTGTTGTTCCAGGATTGGATTGTGCAATGTACCTCGGGACACCATTTTTTCAGAATTTTAGCATGCATGGAGCAAAATTTGATGCAAAAACCCAGAGATATGGATATTTTATTAATTTTGATAATAAGGAAGTCTTTTTCCCATTTATCAATTCTAATTCTCCAATGAGGATTAAGAGAGTTGAAAGAATGGAAAATCTTTTGGCAAAGATGGAAGTGAAAAGGGAAGTATTGAAAACAGAAGAACATCTGGATAACGGAAAGTATGCTTCTGAGATAGCAAAGCTCACTTCCCAGTTCAAAGAATGTTGTTCAGATGATCCAAATGCCTTTTGGCATATTAAGAAACAAGAGGTAGAACTTCCTCTCAAGAAAGACTTCAGTGGAAAATTAAGAAGGTCTAAAGCAGTGGCAATGAATGAAGAGCAGATGAAACTCTGCAGAGAAGAAATTAAAGATCTTTTGAAGAAAGGGCTTATCAAGAAGAGTAAGAGCCCCATAGCATGTTTTGCATTTTATGTTAATAAACATGCTGAAATAGCCAGAGGAAAACCAAGGTTGGTTGTAAATTATAAACCTCTGAATAATATTCTGGATTATGATGCATATCCTTTGCCAAAACCATCCTCCATACTCGCCCAGATATCAAGATCCAAGATATTCTCTAAATTTGATCTCAAATCTGGTTTTTGGCAAGTAGGGATCAAGGAAGAAGACAAATGGAAGACTGCATTCTCTGTACCTGAGGGGAATTATGAGTGGAATATCATGCCATTCGGTTTGATCAATGCTCCTTCAGCTTTTCAGAGAATAATGGATGAAACTTTTGAAGGAATGGAAGAATTCTTGAAAAAATATATTGATGATTTATTGATTCATTCTGATAATATTGCTGACCATGTTAAACATTTGAAAATCTTTCTTCGCAGGGTCAAAGAAATGGGTATAGTATTATCAGAATCCAAGATGAAACTATTCCGGCCAATGATAGACTTTTTGGGTTACAATATATAGTACGGATCCTATACTGTAATCCAAAGAAGTTTAAATTTTGTTGATCACTTCCCTGATGAAATCAAGGATAAAACTCAACTGCAAAGGTTTTTGGGAAGTTTGAATTACATTTCTAAGTTTCTGAAGCATTGTGCACAAGAAAGGAAATTATTAAACAAAAGGCTTCAAAAGGATCCAATTCCATGGAATAATGATTGCACACAAGCAGTCAAGGCAATAAAAGAAAAAGTCAGAAATATTCAGCCACTCTCCCCTATCAGAGAAGAATGGGAGAAAATCATTATGACAGATGCCAGTTATGAAGGATGGGGAGCAGTTTTATGTCAGAAGAATCCCAGCAGCAAAAGTGAGATTGAAATCTGCCAATATGCATCTGGATTATGGGCAAAAAATCAATTGAATTGGTCAAGTTTGAAGAAAGAACTCAGAGCAGTTTGTTTAGGAATAGAAAAATTCAGAGATTTTGTTATCTACACCAAATTTACTGTTAAGACAATCTGCCAGGCATTGAAATTTGCAATTCATAAATGTCATTTTGAGGATGCTGCTATGGTCAGGTGGATCATGCAGTTAAGCCAGTACAATTTTGATGTTGAATTTGTTAAAGGTGATAAGAACAATTTTGCAGATATGCTGAGTAGAGAATTTCTGTCAGAACATTCAATTTTAAGTCTACATTGCAATTATATCAGGAGAAGGGAAAGTACTGTTGAAATAGAAACACCAAATGGATGGGTAAGTTATATGCTTGAAACTCCAGTACTTATCCATGATGTAGATTGGTACCCAATCAAAGAAATTAGACATCGAGAAGATATTCCTTATCTATGGACAGAAACAATGCAAGATGAAATGAATCAAGAAGCAGTGGATGCTCTGGAATATTTGGAATACATTGACAGCATACACTATACTCTTGAGAGAGATGATGAGGATGATGATCGGATGACGAGCTGCCACATCACACTGAGAAGGTTTGATAACCCTCTTCACAGAGAGAATTATGACCCTGACAGGCAAAAAGAATGTTTCTATACAGCTATGAATCTCCAAAATTGCTCAGCCAATTTATTTTATTCTATACAGTCCTCATTTTTATTTGAAGGTATGTCAGCAGAAGCCTTGGAACAAGAAGATCCTACACCAGAATGGTTCATTGAGTGGTGGCAGATATATGGCCTTTCAGCTCTAATCATCAAGCCGTATACACTCCATATGCTTAAAATCCCTGGTTTCAGTGAACCATTTTCCCATATGAATGGAATTGTATACAAAGATGTTGAAAATGTTGCCGACATCAGTGATCTATCTTTTCTACAAGCAATCCGACGCTGTGGTCATATCAGATGGTTTGTCACAAACCAGTACAAGGCAAGGATGATATCCCATAGTACTAATTATGAAGATTTCCACCATCAGGTTGATATCACATCAAATCCTTTCCAACCCATCAACTTTTTGGAACCACCCAACCAAAATATTTCATAAATGTGGGAATCAGAGAAAGAAATAAGAGTGCAATACTTTAATAATTCTCTGATCGAAAGATTCAGATATCAGCATTATACACATCCTCAGATAGAATACTATACTATGGATTGAGTGTCGTCTTTCTGGCCGACTATGGTGCCGGACGAGCTTTCGTGGATTCCCTCGCTCTGGAATCTCCACTTTGTACAAACCTTTAAGATTTGCAAATCTCATATTTATGTCATTTTAGTCTTTCGAGGGTTCACTTATGAATTTCCTCTATGTAAATAGTCTGTTGGTACTAAGATTTGGTCCCCACATGCCTCAGGCTCTCTGATAAAGAGTAGGGACGAGATAACATAGGACGATATTGTCCTATGCCCGAATCTTGCTTTCAGCGATCTACTCAGATCTGTCTTAGGACGATATTGTCCTATGCCCGAATCTTGCTTTCAGCGATCTACTCAGATTTGTCTGAGTACTTGTGTTTTTGAGTCATCAGTCTGTACATAGCGCACTCATGAATGTTTGTTCCCTTCCAGCTTATAAATAAGAGCTAGCTGCGAAGTAAGACTCATTCGGGTCGAGAGAGTTTAGAGTCAAAAACTTTTCTTGCTCTGCATCTGCGGACAATTTTGTCTGATCTGCTTGCATCACGAAGAGTTTGATAAGTCTTAGAGTTTGGTTTGGAAGCCTGCGCATCAGTGTGCTCGGCACTGGTGAGAACCTAAAGTGGCTGAACCAATAGGAAAGTCTGAGAGTTTGTCTGTAATCTCTGAGGCAGAGTCTGTCTATTGCCAGGTAGCCTCCGGTGACACTTGTTCTTTGGGAACGGTATAAAGTCCGGTAAACGCGTAGACAGTCAATCTCTATAAGGAGATTTCTCCTATGTAATATCTGCATCCATATAATAAAAATCCCAGTTCAAAATTCCGCAATCTTGCTGTGTTCATTTACTTGTTAAAGGTCCTATAAGAGATGGTATCGGAGCCAGTATTGTTTGAGTTGATATTTTGCTGTGAGATATTGTTTGAGTGAAAAAATTCGCTTGAGTTCTGAATAGCGTCCGAGCTCGTTGTTGCCGGTGTTGGCGTTGGAGAGCGTTGAAGACGTTGGACGAGAATTTGCCGCAATTTCTCCTTCAAAAGAAGACTGCAATTCTTCTCATCATTTTCTGCAAGACTCTTGATCGGGTATTTATCTATTCTAAAATGGATACTCCTAGACATTCTTCAGCTGAATCTTCTGACTCTATTTTTGGATCTAAGCACTTTAGAACTATGAAAGATGAAGAAAAATCAAAATCTACATTAGAAGGGCTATGTAGATCTGAATCTACTTCTGGTAATTCTGCTATCATAGAACAAGAAGAAACAGATCCCTCTGTTAATTGGAAACTTCCACCAGTGTCTCCGCATGATGTATACAGAAATTTATCCTCTTTTAATTTCCGCGCCCTTAGTCAGATCAAAATCAAAGAAAAATCCATCAAAGCAGATTTAACTTTGAATGCTATGTTAACTATATCTCTCCTGGAAGCCAAACATATCAAATCCGCTCTCAAAGCTGGTTACCAGTATGTCCATCTGGGGATGGTGAGGATAGGACTGAATGCATTACATAGAAAAGGACAAAAAGCTTATGTGTTCTCAGCCCTATTTGATAATCGATGGACCACATTCACCCAGGCCATGATAGGTGGCATTGAAACAAGCCTTGCTGAAGGCCCTGTTCAGTATGATGTTTTTCCAGATTTCTCTGTTGCACTCGACGACCCAAATGTCCTGCAATGCCTAACCTTAGGTATCCAGACTGCCGGGTACCAAAATTTCAAAGAAAAATCAAAAAATTTGGCCATTTTTTATATTACCTGTGTTAGATTTTATAATACAACAATCCCTGCTATTTTGCATACCCCTGATAAAGATGAAGGCCGAGTCACTCTTATCCAGTATGATTCATCTTGTAATCCAGTGGCACCAGTCTATGTCTCCAGAAATGACTTATGTCCGCCTGATGATTGGGTAACCAATTGGGGAAAACCCAAGAAGAAACCTGTTGCTGCTGCACAATCAATAATAACAGAGATAGATGGAAAGGTTACCACAAGATTTCCCAGAGTTAACACATTTCAGAATGAAGGAACCTCTACTTCTGTCTCTGCAATTCCTACTACAGTCAGTCAATTATATCCTGGGCAGTCTCCTGCACCCCCACAGTTTGTAATAGATCAAGCAGTGTATGATTCTATCAGAAGAATGTTTTCACAGACAAGCTCATCTCAGCCTTTTAGCTTAGTCTGTGACCATCCACACTGCTCCAAGACCTTCTGTCAATTTTCTTCAGAACCACCAACTCCACATGGGGAGTCATCAGACCGTCATAGGATAAACATGATCAGATTCACTCCTTCATCTGACTCATCTGAAGAAAATTACAAAAAGGTTGTATTTTTTAATCCACAAGAAGAACTACTTGTACATACTGTATCCAGTTCTTCTACCTATGGTTTAGGTTATGTTGATTCTTCACCTATTCCTGAATACAGAAGAAATCCCATTGATAAGATTCCAAGACATGTAGAAATTCCTTCTGATTCAGAGATAATTGCCTTTCTAAAGATTTTTAAAGGAATTAGTCCATATGATCCTGATGATCAATGGAAAAAGAAAATGTTCAATTGGGATATGTTTACACATGAAAAAGAACATTTGTATTTTGAAGAAGTAATGCTTCTTCCAAAGAATGATCGTCCTGCCTTCAACAGACAGAATGTTGAAAATTGGAAAGAATGGATTAAGGCAGAAAATCAATGGATATCATTCTATGAATGGTATTATCCTTCTGCAAATATAATAGAACAATCCTTGATGAAACAATTCAGGAACCAGGCTAAACAGAAAAAAATCAAGGATCCAGAAAAATTTGTAGAAGAAAAGTTGAAAGAGAATCCAGTAGTAATTCCTCCTCCTTTGAAAGCACATGTTTTTCAGCCAAAAATTCAGAGCATGCTAAATAAGCCAAACATTCCCAGATCTCTGATTGCTGTTCAAATTGAAGGAGAAAAACTACTAAGAAAAATTTGTTCTCAATTCCAAGTAAACATGATGCGGACTGGGACCCCAAATAAGCACAAGTGGGAACTCCTTGATGGAAATCTTTTAGAAACAGACACAAAGTTTCCCCCTTAGAAAAATTTTGTGATTAGAAGCCAAGATGGGAAGTTGTATAAATTACTTCCATCCCATGTTGATGATCCTAGTTTAGTAGCAAGAGATGCTGTTGCTGCTACAAATTGGACAAATTTAGCTCTATCCAGTCTGGAGAAATTTGTCAGTTCTAAGTTTGAAAATATTGAAACTGCCAATTCTGAAATGAAGATCATGCTTGAAAGTATCTTGAGAAAACAAGATTATAATACAGTCTGCTTGAATAACAGTGTTAATACTTTGGCAGAAAATGATAAGGCTCTTGCTAAGAGTCTTGACAGATTATCTTTACAAACAGGGCAGATAGATAAAAAAGCCCATGATGCTACCAATGCTCATGGAAAGGAAATTGTAAAGATCAGTAATTCCTTAGATATTGTAAAGAAACAAGTCTGGGAAGTCACTCAAGGGATAGAATCCTTGAAGAAGAAGCCTAAGGTTGAAACCTATAAATCTGCAACTATATTTTCAGAACCTAAGACCTCTGTCCCATATTCTATTACTCCTTCTGTGGAAAGCCTTATTAGAACACCCAACTCTATAACTTTTCCACCACCTACTTCTTCTCATCCATATTCTCTGTTTGCAAATCCCAGTTTCTTTAGTCCACATCCTGTCATAAAACATTCCAAAGAAACTAGTGAATCCAGCAAACCAGAATCTTCTAATTTGATGACTGAAGATTCCTATACTAGAGAAGAAGAAGAAAGTTTTGATACAAGTTTTCACAAAACAGAAACATCCTTTGGTGATATGACTCTTCACAAGATAGAAGCAGAACCACAGATTGAAGAGCTTGAAACCTGTATCAATAACTTATCTTTGACAGATCAAGAACAGGATCAACCTGATAATGAAAATCAAGTCAATGCTACATCATCCAGGTCAAGATGGGAAACTACTTGGAATCCTGCTCCTGATAGAAGAGATCTTATGAAATCTGAAACCATAAGGATTGGTCTGCAAATGCTACTTACTCATGGAATATTGATAATTGCACAGAGGCTGAAATCATGTCTGTTTTACATTCCATGCTTGTATGCTATAGGACTTATCTTGCAGATGACATAGGACCTATCAATGCTACAAGAAGAATAATCAGAGGATTTGAAGGAACATTGGATTCTTGGCTAAAAGCTGAGACAGTAAAAGATCCCCATCTCCTTGCAGGTTGGGAACAAGCAGTTGTTGAAAATGGAGATGGATCTACTCACATAGATCCTGTCACTAGTTTTCCTGTAAACAATATGATCGGAAAACTTCTTTATGCTATTACTGTTAATTTCATTGGTTTCCCCCAGATAACCAATGATATTACAACCATTACCTTGTTGGCCATGAAATTGCATAATATGCAACACTTTGATGAATACTTTAATGAATTCCTTCACAGATTGCATACTTTAACTCCGGATCTCATTCTTGAGCCAAAATGGAAGGAAATTTTTGTTGCATCTCTTCCCCAATGGGTCTCTTCAGCCATTGTGAATAAATTACCAGGAAAGATTGGGGACTATAAATTTGGCATAATCAGACAAGCAGTAAAAACAATCATTGTTGAATTATGTTCACAAATGAAGATTGCAAGAGCTGCCACAAATCCTAAAAAGCCACATGGATATCAACAGCTTTGCAAACAATGGCATCTTGGTAAAGCTGGAAATTCTGAGGGGCATAAGAGGAGAAAAAGACATTTCAAGAAGAATTCCCAGATCTCCCAAGATAAGCCAAAAAGAAAACATTACAAAGCAAAACCTTACAAGCATACAAAGATGTTTTGTAAGGATAGAGAAATAATTTGTTACAACTGTAACAAAAAAGGTCACGCAGCTCCAAATTGTCCAAATAAAAAGAAAGACTCTTCTAAAAAGAAAGTCCAGTATAGAAATAAGAAAGGAAAGATAAATTCATTCGATCTTCCTAGTAGCTGTGATGAATTGGTATCTTCTGATTCAGAATCTGAAAATGAATTTAATTTTGTTGATTCAGATGAATCATCTGATGAAGAATTCTATAATGATCCCCATTGTACAGAATGTAAATACTGTGATTGTGATGATCCTGATATTTGTACATGCAATGCAGTCAGGATGATGAAGACTGATTATGATGAAATCAGTAAGAATATTTTTGCACAAATGATGGCTGCTACAGATCCGCAAATGAAAGAAATGTACAGATCTTTGCTGACAGAACATTTGAAGAAAGCACCCTCTACTTCAAAGAATTCTCCAAATAAAGGGTATGTGCCTCCTGCTACTCTTTTCTCTGTTGAAGCTTTAACTAGACAATTTAAGAATGAAGATTTTGGAGAAGACTTGCCACAGACTTTACCTGCAGTGAATCAGGCAATAAAAGAATTAAGAAAAACAATCAAAGAGAATAGAAAATTGTGTGTTGAAAGGCACAATGAGTTAAGCCTAAAGATGTTAAATGCACAAGCTCCTTTTGCTTCTTCATCACAAGATCCTATTTCAGGGAAGACAGAAAACTGGACCTATCATACAGGGCCAGTTCAACAGCAGTATAACAAAGAAGAAGAAGAAGAAGAAGAAGAAGAAGAAGAGGTAGCAAGAACAGATTTTGGATGCAATAGCATGAATAGAGATGTCATGTATTGTGTCAAAATGAAGGTAAAGATTGGACACCAGTATGAGTTTTGGAAAGTTCTTATGGATACTGGTTCCAGGCTAAATATTGTAAGTGATACAGTGGTTGGCATGCATCATAGAAGACCAACAACATGTCCAAGGGTAATCACTGCAAGTGGTGACATCCCTACAAAGCATGAAGCAGAAATTGATGTTCTGCTTACAGAAAAAATTGGAGTTCATCTAGTTTGTCCTGTTGTTCCAGGATTGGATTGTGCAATGTACCTCGGGACACCATTTTTTCAGAATTTTAGCATGCATGGAGCAAAATTTGATGCAAAAACCCAGAGATATGGATATTTTATTAATTTTGATAATAAGGAAGTCTTTTTCCCATTTATCAATTCTAATTCTCCAATGAGGATTAAGAGAGTTGAAAGAATGGAAAATCTTTTGGCAAAAATGGAAGTGAAAAGGGAAGTATTGAAAACAGAAGAACATCTGGATAACGGAAAGTATGCTTCTGAGATAGCAAAGCTCACTTCCCAGTTCAAAGAATGTTGTTCAGATGATCCAAATGCCTTTTGGCATATTAAGAAACAAGAGGTAGAACTTCCTCTCAAGAAAGACTTCAGTGGAAAATTAAGAAGGTCTAAAGCAGTGGCAATGAATGAAGAGCAGATGAAACTCTGCAGAGAAGAAATTAAAGATCTTTTGAAGAAAGGGCTTATCAGGAAGAGTAAGAGCCCCATAGCATGTTTTGCATTTTATGTTAATAAACATGCTGAAATAGCCAGAGGAAAACCAAGGTTGGTTGTAAATTATAAACCTCTGAATAATATTCTGGATTATGATGCATATCCTTTGCCAAAACCATCCTCCATACTCGCCCAAATATCAAGATCCAAGATATTCTCTAAATTTGATCTCAAATCTGGTTTTTGGCAAGTAGGGATCAAGGAAGAAGACAAATGGAAGACTGCATTCTCTGTACCTGAGGGGCATTATGAGTGGAATATCATGCCATTCGGTTTGATTAATGCTCCTTCAGCTTTTCAGAGAATAATGGATGAAACTTTTGAAGGAATGGAAGAATTCTTGAAAAAATATATCGATGATTTATTGATTCATTCTGATAATATTGCTGACCATGTTAAACATTTGAAAATCTTTCTTCGCAGGGTCAAAGAAATGGGTATAGTATTATCAGAATCCAAGATGAAACTATTCCGACCAATGATAGACTTTTTGGGTTACAATATACAGTACGGATCCTATACTGTAATCCAAAGAAGTTTAAATTTTGTTGATCACTTCCCTGATGAAATCAAGGATAAAACTCAGCTGCAAAGGTTTTTGGGAAGTTTGAATTACATTTCTAAGTTTCTGAAGCATTGTGCACAAGAAAGGAAATTATTAAACAAAAGGCTTCAAAAGGATCCAATTCCATGGAATAATGATTGCACACAAGCAGTCAAGGCAATAAAAGAAAAAGTCAGAAATATTCAGCCACTCTCCCCTATCAGAGAAGAATGGGAGAAAATCATTATGACAGATGCCAGTTATGAAGGATGGGGAGCAGTTTTATGTCAGAAGAATCCCAGCAGCAAAAGTGAGATTGAAATCTGCCAATATGCATCTAGATTATGGGCAAAAAATCAATTGAATTGGTCAAGTTTTAAGAAAGAACTCAGAGCAGTTTGTTTAGGAATAGAAAAATTCAGAGATTTTGTTATCTACACCAAATTTACTGTTAAGACAGACTGCCAGGCATTGAAATTTGCAATTCATAAATGTCATTTTGAGGATGCTGCTATGGTCAGGTGGATCATGCAGTTAAGCCAGTACAATTTTGATGTTGAATTTGTTAAAGGTGATAAGAACAATTTTGCAGATATGCTGAGTAGAGAATTTCTGTTAGAACATTCAATTTTAAGTCTACATTGCAATTATATCAGGAGAAGGGAAAGTACTGTTGAAATAGAAACACCAAATGGATGGGTAAGTTATATGCTTGAAACTCCAGTACTTATCCATGATGTAGATTGGTACCCAATCAAAGAAATTAGACATCGAGAAGATATTCCTTATCTATGGACAGAAACAATGCAAGATGAAATGAATCAAGAAGCAGTGGATGCTCTGGAATATTTGGAATACATTGACAGCATACACTATACTCTTGAGAGAGATGATGAGGATGATGATCGGATGACGAGCTGCCACATCACACTGAGAAGGTTTGATAACCCTCTTCACAGAGAGAATTATGACCCTGACAGGCAAAAAGAATGTTTCTATACAGCTATGAATCTCCAAAATTGCTCAGCCAATTTATTTTATTCTATACAGTCCTCATTTTTATTTGAAGGTATGTCAGCAGAAGCCTTGGAACAAGAAGATCCTACACCAGAATGGTTCATTGAGTGGTGGCAGATATATGGCCTTTCAGCTCTAATCATCAAGCCGTATACACTCCATATGCTTAAAATCCCTGGTTTCAGTGAACCATTTTCCCATATGAATGGAATTGTATACAAAGATGTTGAAAATGTTGCCGACATTAGTGATCTATCTTTTCTACAAGCAATCCGACGCTGTGGTCATATCAGATGGTTTGTCACAAACCAGTACAAGGCAAGGATGATATCCCATAGTACTAATTATGAAGATTTCCACCATCAGGTTGATATCACATCAAATCCTTTCCAACCCATCAACTTTTTGGAACCACCCAACCAAAATATTTCACAAATGTGGGAATCAGAGAAAGAAATAAGAGTGCAATACTTTAATAATTCTCTGATCGAAAGATTCAGATATCAGCATTATACACATCCTCAGATAGAATACTATACTATGGATTGAGTGTCGTCTTTCTGGCCGACTATGGTGCCGGATGAGCTTTCGTGGATTCCCTCGCTCTGGAATCTTCACTTTGTACAAACCTTTAAGATTCGCAAATCTCATATTTATGTCATTTTAGTCTTTTGAGGGTTCACTTATGAATTTCCTCTGTGTAAATAGTCTGTTGGTACTAAGATTCGGTCCCCACATGCCTCGAGCTCTCTGATAAAGAGTAGGGACGAGATAACATAGGACGATATTGTCCTATGCCCGAATCTTGCTTTCAGCGATCTACTCAGATCTGTCTTAGGACGATATTGTCCTATGCCCGAATCTTGCTTTCAGCGATCTACTCAGATCTGTCTGAGTACTTGTGTTTTTGAGTCATCAGTCTGTACATAGCGCACTCATGAATGTTTGTTCCCTTCCAGCTTATAAATAAGAGCTAGCTGCGAAGTAAGACTCATTCGGGTCGAGAGAGTTTAGAGTCAAAAACTTTTCCTGCTCTGCATCTGCGGACAATTGTGTCTGATCTGCTTGCATCACGAAGAGTTTGATAAGTCTTAGAGTCTGGTTTGGAAGCCTGCGCATCAGTGTGCTCGGCACTGGTGAGAACCTAAAGTGGCTGAACCAATAGGAAACTCTGAGAGTTTGTCTGTAATCTCTGAGGCAGAGTCTGTCTATTGCCAGGTAGCCTCCGGTGACACTTGTTCTTTGGGAACGGTATAAAGTCCGGTAAACGCGTAGACAGTCAATCTCTGTAAGGAGATTTCTCCTATGTAATATCTGCATCGATATAATAAAAATCCCAGTTCAAAATTCCGCAATCTTGCTGTGTTCATTTACTTGTTAAAGGTCCTATAAGAGATGGTATCGGAGCCAGTATTGTTTGAGTTGATATTTTGCTGTGAGATATTGTTTGAGTGAAAAAATTCGCTTGAGTTCTGAATAGCGTCCGAGCTCGTTGTTGCCGGTGTTGGCGTTGGAGAGCGTTGAAGACGTTGGACGAGAATTTGCCGCAATTTCTCCTTCAAAAGAAGACTGCAATTCTTCTCATCATTTTCTGCAAGACTCTTGATCGGGTATTTATCTATTCTAAAATGGATACTCCTAGACATTCTTCAGCTGAATCTTCTGACTCTATTTTTGGATCTAAGCACTTTAGAACTATGAAAGATGAAGAAAAATCAAAATCTGCATTAGAAGGGCTATGTAGATCTGAATCTACTTCTGGTAATTCTGCTATCATAGAACAAGAAGAAACAGATCCCTCTGTTAATTGGAAACTTCCACCAGTGTCTCCGCATGATGTATACAGAAATTTATCCTCTTTTAATTTCCGCGCCCTTAGTCAGATCAAAATCAAAGAAAAATCCATCAAAGCAGATTTAACTTTGAATGCTATGTTAACTATATCTCTCCTGGAAGCCAAACATATCAAATCCGCTCTCAAAGCTGGTTACCAGTATGTCCATATGGGGATGGTGAGGATAGGACTGAATGCATTACATAGAAAAGGACAAAAAGCTTATGTGTTCTCAGCCCTATTTGATAATCGATGGACCACATTCACCCAGGCCATGATAGGTGGCATTGAAACAATCCTTGCTGAAGGCCCTGTTCAGTATGATGTTTTCCCAGATTTCTCTGTTGCACTCGACGACCCAAATGTCCTGCAATGCCTAACCTTAGGTATCCAGACTGCCGGGTACCAAAATTTCAAAGCAAAATCAAAAAATTTGGCCATTTTTTATATTACCTGTGTTAGATTTTATAATACAACAATCCCTGCTGTTTTGCATACCCCTGATAAAGATGAAGGCCGAGTCACTCTTATCCAGTATGATTCATCTTGTAATCCAGTGGCACCAGTCTATGTCTCCAGAAATGACTTATGTCCGCCTGATGATTGGGTAACCAATTGGGGAAAACCCAAGAAGAAACCTGTTGCTGCTGCACAATCAATAATAATAGAGATAGATGGAAAGGTTACCACAAGATTTCCCAGAGTTAACACATTTCAGAATGAAGGAATCTCTACTTCTGTCTCTGCAATTCCTACTACAGTCAGTCAATTATATCCTGGGCAGTCTCCTGCACCCCCACAGTTTGTAATAGATCAAGCAGTGTATGATTCTATCAGAAGAATGTTTTCACAGACAAGCTCATCTCAGCCTTTTAGCTTAGTCTGTGACCATCCACACTGCTCCAAGACCTTCTGTCAATTTTCTTCAGAACCACCAACTCCACATGGGGAGTCATCAGACCGTCATAGGATAAACATGATCAGATTCACTCCTTCATCTGACTCATCTGAAGAAAATTACAAAAAGGTTGTATTTTTTAATCCACAAGAAGAACTACTTGTACATACTGTATCCAGTTCTTCTACCTATGGTTTAGGTTATGTTGATTCTTCACCTATTCCTGAATACAGAAGAAATCCCATTGATAAGATTCCAAGACATGTAGAAATTCCTTCTGATTCAGAGATAATTGCCTTTCTAAAGATTTTTAAAGGAATTAGTCCATATGATCCTGATGATCAATGGAAAAAGAAAATGTTCAATTGGGATATGTTTACACATGAAAAAGAACATTTTTATTTTGAAGAAGTAATGTTTCTTCCAAAGAATGATCGTCCTGCCTTCAACAGACAGAATGTTGAAAATTGGAAAGAATGGATGAAGGCAGAAAATCAATGGATATCATTCTATGAATGGTATTATCCTTCTGCAAATATAATAGAACAATCCTTGATGAAACAATTCAGGAACCAGGCTAAACAGAAAAAAATCAAGGATCCAGAAAAATTTGTAGAAGAAAAGTTGAAAGAGAATCCAGTAGTAATTCCTCCTCCTTTGAAAGAACATGTTTTTCAGCCAAAAATTCAGAGCATGCTAAATAAGCCAAACATTCCCAGATGTCTGATTGCTGTTCAAACTGAAGGAGAAAAACTACTAAGAAAAATTTGTTCTCAATTCCAAGTAAACATGATGCGGACTGGGACCCCAAATAAGCACAAGTGGGAACTCCTTGATGGAAATCTTTTAGAAACAGACACAGAGTTTCCCCCTTGGAAAAATTTTGTGATTAGAAGCCAAGATGGGAAGTTGTATAAATTACTTCCATCCCATGTTGATGATCCTAGTTTAGTAGCAAGAGATGCTGTTGCTGCTACAAATTGGACAAATTTAGCTCTATCCAGTCTGGAGAAATTTGTCAGTTCTAAGTTTGAAAATATTGAAACTGCCAATTTTGAAATGAAGATCATGCTTGAAAGTATCTTGAGAAAACAAGATTATAATACAGTCTGCTTGAATAACAGTGTTAATACTTTGGCAGAAAAAGATAAGGCTCTTGCTAAGATTCTTGACAGATTATCTTTACAAACAGGGCAGATAGATAAAAAAAACCCATGATGCTACCAATGCTCATGGAAAGGAAATTGTAAAGATCATTAATTCCTTAGATATTGTAAAGAAACAAGTCTGGGAAGTCACTCAAGGGATAGAATCCTTGAAGAAGAAGCCTAAGGTTGAAACCTATAAATCTGCAACTATATTTTCAGAACCTAAGACCTCTGTCCCATATTCTATTACTCCTTCTGTGGAAAGCCTTATTAGAACACCCAACTCTATAACTTTTCCACCACCTACTTCTTCTCATCCATATTCTCTGTTTGCAAATCCCAGTTTCTTTAGTCCACATCCTGTCATAAAACATTCCAAAGAAACTAGTGAATCCAGCAAACCAGAATCTTCTAATCTGATGAGTGAAGATTCCTATACTAGAGAAGAAGAAGAAAGTTTTGATACAAGTTTTCACAAAACAGAAACATCCTTTGGTGATATGACTCTTCACAAGATAGAAGCAGAACCACAGATTGAAGAGCTTGAAACCTGTATCAATAACTTATCTTTGACAGATAAAGAACAGGATCAACCTGATAATGAAAATCAAGTCAATGCTACATCATCCAGGTCAAGATGGGAAACTACTTGGAATCCTGCTCCTGATAGAAGAGATCTTATGAAATCTGAATACCATAAGGATTGGTCTGCAAATGCTACTTACTCATGGAATATTGATAATTGCACAGAGCCTGAAATCATGTTTGTTTTAGATTCCATGCTTGTATGCTATAGGACTTATCTTGCAGATGACATAGGACCTATCAATGCTACAAGAAGAATAATCGGAGGATTTGAAGGAACATTGGATTCTTGGCTAAAAGCTGAGACAGTAAAAGATCCCCATCTCCTTGCAGGTTGGGAACAAGCAGTTGTTGAAAATGGAGATGGATCTACTCACATAGATCCTGTCACTAGTTTGCCTGTAAACAATATGATCGGAAAACTTCTTTATGCTATTACTGTTAATTTCATTGGTTTCCCCCAGATAACCAATGATATTACAACCATTACCTTGTTGGCCATGAAATTGCATAATATGCAACACTTTGATGAATACTTTAATGAATTCCTTCACAGATTGCATACTTTAACTCCGGATCTCATTCTTGAGCCAAAATGGAAGGAAATTTTTGTTGCATCTCTTCCCCAATGGGTCTCTTCAGCCATTGTGAATAAATTACCAGGAAAGATTGGGGACTATAAATTTGGCATAATCAGACAAGCAGTAAAAGCAATCATTTTTGAATTATGTTCACAAATGAAGATTGCAAGAGCTGCCACAAATCCTAAAAAGCCACATGGATATCAATAGCTTTGCAAACAATGGCATCTTGGTAAAGCTGGAAATTCTGAGGGGCATAAGAGGAGAAAAAGACATTTCAAGAAGAATTCCCAGATCTCCCAAGATAAGCCAAAAGGAAAACATTACAAAGCAAAACCTTACAAGCATACAAAGATGTTTTCTAAGGATAGAGAAATAATTTGTTACAACTGTAACAAAAAAGGTCACGCAGCTCCAAATTGTCCAAATAAAAAGAAAGATTTTTCTAAAAAGAAAGTCCAGTATAGAAATAAGAAAGGAAAGATAAATTCATTCGATCTTCCTAGTAGCTATGATGAATTGGTATCTTCTGATTCAGAATCTGAAAATGAATTTAATTTTTTTGATTCAGATGAATCATCTGATGAAGAATTCTGTAATGATCCCCATTGTACAGAATGTAAATACTGTGATTGTGATGATCCTGATATTTGTACATGCAATGCAGTCAGGATGATGAAGACTGATTATGATGAAATCAGTAAGAATATTTTTGTACAAATGATGGCTGCTACAGATCTGCAAATGAAAGAAATGTACAGATCTTTGCTGACAGAACATTTGAAGAAAGCACCCTCTACTTCAAAGAATTCTCCAAATAAATGGTATGTGCCTCCTGCTACTCTTTTCTCTGTTGAAGCTTTAACTAGACAATTTAAGAATGAAGATTTTGGAGAAGACTTGCCACAGACTTTACCTGCAGTGAATCAGGCAATAAAAGAATTAAGAAAAACAATCAAAGAGAATAGAAAATTGTGTGTTGAAAGGCACAATGAGTTAAGCCTAAAGATGTTAAATGCACAAGCTCCTTTTGCTTCTTCATCACAAGATCCTATTTCAGGGAAGACAGAAAACTGGACCTATCATACAGGGCCAGTTCAACAGCAGTATAACAAAGAAGAAGAAGAAGAAGAAGAAGAGGTAGCAAGAACAGATTTTGGATGCAATAGCATGAATAGAGATGTCATGTATTGTGTCAAAATGAAGGTAAAGATTGGACACCAGTATGAGTTTTGGAAAGTTCTTATGGATACTGGTTCCAGGCTAAATATTGTAAGTGATACAGTGGTTGGCATGCATCATAGAAGACCAACAACATGTCCAAGGGTAATCACTGCAAGTGGTGACATCCCTACAAAGCATGAAGCAGAAATTGATGTTCTGCTTACAGAAAAAATTGGAGTTCATCTAGTTTGTCCTGTTGTTCCAGGATTGGATTGTGCAATGTACCTCGGGACACCATTTTTTCAGAATTTTAGCATGCATGGAGCAAAATTTGATGCAAAAACCCAGAGGTATGGATATTTTATTAATTTTGATAATAAGGAAGTCTTTTTCCCATTTATCAATTCTAATTCTCCAATGAGGATTAAGAGAGTTGAAAGAATGGAAAATCTTTTGGCAAAAATGGAAGTGAAAAGGGAAGTATTGAAAACAGAAGAACATCTGGATAACGGAAAGTATGCTTCTGAGATAGCAAAGCTCACTTCCCAGTTCAAAGAATGTTGTTCAGATGATCCAAATGCCTTTTGGCATATTAAGAAACAAGAGGTAGAACTTCCTCTCAAGAAAGACTTCAGTGGAAAATTAAGAAGGTCTAAAGCAGTGGCAATGAATGAAGAGCAGATGAAACTCTGCATAGAAGAAATTAAAGATCTTTTGAAGAAAGGGCTTATCAGGAAGAGTAAGAGCCCCATAGCATGTTTTGCATTTTATGTTAATAAACATGCTGAAATAGCCAGAGGAAAACCAAGGTTGGTTGTAAATTATAAACCTCTGAATAATATTCTGGATTATGATGCATATCCTTTGCCAAAACCATCCTCCATACTCGCCCAGATATCAAGATCCAAGATATTCTCTAAATTTGATCTCAAATTTGGTTTTTGGCAAGTAGGGATCAAGGAAGAAGACAAATGGAAGACTGCATTCTCTGTACCTGAGGGGCATTATGAGTGGAATATCATGCCATTCGATTTGATCAATGCTCCTTCAGCTTTTCAGAGAATAATGGATGAAACTTTTGAAGGACTGGAAGAATTCCTGAAAAAATATATCGATGATTTATTGATTCATTCTGATAATATTGCTGACCATGTTAAACATTTGAAAATCTTTCTTCGCAGGGTCAAAGAAATGGGTATAGTATTATCAGAATCCAAGATGAAACTATTCCGGCCAATGATAGACTTTTTGGGTTACAATATACAGTACGGATCCTATACTGTAATCCAAAGAAGTTTAAATTTTGTTGATCACTTCCCTGATGAAATCAAGGATAAAACTCAACTGCAAAGGTTTTTGGGAAGTTTGAATTACATTTCTAAGTTTCTGAAGCATTGTGCACAAGAAAGGAAATTATTAAACAAAAGGCTTCAAAAGGATCCAATTCCATGGAATAATGATTGCACACAAGCAGTCAAGGCAATAAAAGAAAAAGTCAGAAATATTCAGCCACTCTCCCCTATCAGAGAAGAATGGGAGAAAATCATTATGACAGATGCCAGTTATGAAGGATGGGGAGCAGTTTTATGTCAGAAGAATCCCAGCAGCAAAAGTGAGATTGAAATCTGCCAATATGCATCTGGATTATGGGCAAAAAATCAATTGAATTGGTCAAGTTTGAAGAAAGAACTCAGAGCAGTTTGTTTAGGAATAGAAAAATTCAGAGATTTTGTTATCTACACCAAATTTACTGTTAAGACAGACTGCCAGGCATTGAAATTTGCAATTCATAAATGTGATTTTGAGGATGCTGCTATGGTCAGGTGGATCATGCAGTTAAGCCAGTACAATTTTGATGTTGAATTTGTTAAAGGTGATAAGAACAATTTTGCAGATATGCTGAGTAGAGAATTTCTGTCAAAACATTCAATTTTAAGTCTACATTGCAATTATATCAGGAGAAGGGAAAGTACTGTTGAAATAGAAACACCAAATGGATGGGTAAGTTATATGCTTGAAACTCCAGTACTTATCCATGATGTAGATTGGTACCCAATCAAAGAAATTAGACATCGAGAAGATATTCCTTATCTATGGACAGAAACAATGCAAGATGAAATGAATCAAGAAGCAGTGGATGCTCTGGAATATTTGGAATACATTGACAGCATACACTATACTCTTGAGAGAGATGATGAGGATGATGATCGGATGACGAGCTGCCACATCACACTGAGAAGGTTTGATAACCCTCTTCACAGAGAGAATTATGACCCTGACAGGCAAAAAGAATGTTTCTATACAGCTATGAATCTCCAAAATTGCTCAGCCAATTTATTTTATTCTATACAGTCCTCATTTTTATTTGAAGGTATGTCAGCAGAAGCCTTGGAACAAGAAGATCCTACACCATAATGGTTCATTGAGTGGTGGCAGATATATGGCCTTTCAGCTCTAATCATCAAGCCGTATACACTCCATATGCTTAAAATCCCTGGTTTCAGTGAACCATTTTCCCATATGAATGGAATTGTATACAAAGATGTTGAAAATGTTGCCGACATCAGTGATCTATCTTTTCTACAAGCAATCCGACGCTGTGGTCATATCAGATGGTTTGTCACAAACCAGTACAAGGCAAGGATGATATCCCATAGTACTAATTATGAAGATTTCCACCATCAGGTTGATATCACATCAAATCCTTTCCAACCCATCAACTTTTTGGAACCACCCAACCAAAATATTTCACAAATGTGGGAATCAGAGAAAGAAATAAGAGTGCAATACTTTAATGATTCTCTGATCGAAAGATTCAGATATCAGCATTATACACATCCTCAGATAGAATACTATACTATGGATTGAGTGTCGTCTTTCTGGCCGACTATGGTGCCGGACGAGCTTTCGTGGATTCCCTCGCTCTGGAATCTCCACTTTGTACAAACCTTTAAGATTTGCAAATCTCATATTTATGTCATTTTAGTCTTTCGAGGGTTCACTTATGAATTTCCTCTGTGTAAATAGTCTGTTGGTACTATGATTCGGTCCCCACATGCCTCAGGCTCTCTGATAAAGAGTAGGGACGAGATAACATAGGACGATATTGTCCTATGCCCGAATCTTGCTTTCAACGATCTACTTAAATCTGTCTTAGGACGATATTGTCCTATGCCCGAATCTTGCTTTCAGCGATCTACTCAGATCTGTCTGAGTACTTGTGTTTTTGAGTCATCAGTCTGTACATAGCGCACTCATGAATGTTTGTTCCCTTCCAGCTTATAAATAAGAGCTAGCTGCGAAGTAAGACTCATTCGGGTCGAGAGAGTTTAGAGTCAAAAACTTTTCCTGCTCTGCATCTGCGGACATTTGTGTCTGATCTGCTTGCATCACGAAGAGTTTGATAAGTCTTAGAGTCTGGTTTGGAAGCCTGCGCATCAGTGTGCTCGGCACTGGTGAGAACCTAAAGTGGCTGAACCAATAGGAAAGTCTGAGAGTTTGTCTGTAATCTCTGAGGCAGAGTCTGTCTATTGCCAGGTAGCCTCCGGTGACACTTGTTCTTTGGGAACGGTATAAAGTCCGGTAAACGCGTAGACAGTCAATCTTTGTAAGGAGATTTCTCCTACATTTGTGAAAATCTTGTAAAATATATTGAGATTTTAGAGGCCCAAATAAAGTCCCATAATTTTGAAGATCAAAGTCAATCCTTTAAAAACCTTATTCATCAACAACGAAAGGAGGTCATGCTACCCTTTAATATCAAGATTGAATAATGTTTTTTTTGGGAATGGGTTTGATGACTCACAACTGTCGGAAATACTGAGAGGGGGGGTGAATCAGTATTTCTTACCATTTATTTATTTTAATTGTTCTAGTGATTTCCAACAACCTATATAGATATGTATATGTATACACAGAACATAGAAATCAACAACTGAATTTAATGCTTTTATTAAAACTCAAGACAGTGCAAAGAAATTAATACAATATAAGTATAAATCTGATTGTGAATAGTTGCCAAGCTCCAACTTGGACTTCAGTGAGGTTCCAACCTCCAGAGCACCAACTCTGTTTTGCAGTGGTTCTGCACTTAGGAGCACCTACCCCAATGACTTCAGTCCTGTTTAGTTCTGAGGCTCCAACCTCTTGGGCTCCAACCAAACCTTGGTATAAATAGGTATGCTGCTGCACTCTATTCAGCTGAGGTTGTCTCACTCCTGCTCTCCTGCCTTTGCTGCTTCTGCTGCCTCTACAGCCTCCACTGCTTTTTCTGCCTCTTTTGCCTCTGCTGCTTCTACTATCTCACCCTCGGGTTCTTCACCACCATAACCGCCCCAACAGTTCTCTGTTTCTATTGTTTTATACATTCCCATGCCTTTGTCCATTTGTTTCAACTTACACCGACTCTTAGGCTTCCTCCTCAGTCGCTGTCATTTCCTCTGACTCGCTTGATCTTTCAGATTCCCAATACGACCAAATCCATTTATTCCTATCTTGGTCCTCTCCTTTCCCGAGGATGTTTGAACTCTAGGAGGGGCCTCTGTTACAGTAGCTCTAACTGGTTGCAAAGTCTTAGCACTATGACATTGTAAGGCTGAACCCTGGCCAAACTCTGCAGTGGATCCGAAGAAATTTCTTCCAAAGCTTCCGAAAGGCAATCTGACTGTGCCGTCGGTGCTGGTTATCTTCGATTGGATCTGTGCATCAACCGCCATATAAGGACGATGATTTTCACGAAACGATCCCGCCGTAACAGATGATCTCATCATGGTGGAAGCCGCCATTGCCATTGCGATCCGAAAACCAAAGGAATGAAATCTAAGAAAACTGATATAAAAGTCTAGAAACACCCTTTTTCCCCACCATTTCAGTTTTATTCCAAAAATCCACGTAATCACTCCCATATTAGCCTCTGCAGCATTCGCAATCGCAGCCATTGATCATCCTCATCCAACAGTTCTCAGGTCGCTACAACCTTTTGCTTGCACATTAAACCTCGTGCATCTCCTCACCATCCGATCAAACCCCGCCGTGATCGGACGGCAGTCGCACCTTTCCTCTCCGAAACCTGCAGACACGTTAACCTGCGGGGGTGGCGGTTTTCATCTGCCACACATCGTATTTTGATTGGATCGCTGGCCCTTGTACGTATACCACCGAACCCTGGTGGGCGGTGCAGGGAATACCGCTTACTGCCTACCTGTACGTCTCCCGCGCATTATCGTCCGCGCATCTTTCGCGTGCGACGACCGTTGGATCCGCTGCTCTTTGATCCGACGGCTCACATTCACTCTCCCATGTATGGTTGTGTCAAAATAATGAGCAGGCGGTCTAATAGATCAATGGGTATACCATGTGGAGACTTGTAATTTGTTCCACGAATTTTTGTGATGCCACGATTTGTTGCAACAACCAATATCGATGCCATCTCATTCTCTAGAGCACGATTCAAAAATGAGAAGCATTCAATTTCAAGCATATGGACTTCGTCAATAAAAAGCACACTTGGTACAATTTCAGCTTTGCCTTCTTCCCTCCATTCAGCAACTTTATTGTCAATCTGTTCCCTCACTTCAGAATGGATCTCTCTAGTATCTCATGTAAAGAGGGCTAGAAACCCTTGCATCCTGCTATTGATGACATCGATCTCATGCAGTGCAACGCAATGCACCACTTCTTTGCGTTTCTGAAGCTCTCCATCCGGGCACTGTACGAACTTGGTTTGCAGCACCATTGCATCATAATCACTGGACCTCGCAAAAGACCGCCCGAACTTTGTAATCTTCCCAGAAGCTTTATCGATCGCAATCACATCCACACTCTGGACCTTCTCCTTGGTCAAACCTTCGATCATCTTGCTCCCCAAATCATACACAGTCTCCATCTCTGTCGTTTGTCTGCTCCTCGAATATTGCCATATTAACATCAATGACAGTCTGTGTCCAACAATCTCCCCCTTTGTTATTGATGGCAATATTTTTCTGCTTTCTCCCCCTTTGACATCAATGGCAAAGGGATGCATATGGACTCCCCCTGTCAAATTTCTCCCCCTGTTCTGCTACATCTTTATGAATGAACTTGAGTGATGATAAAGAAATAACCCCCATCTTTTGACGCAGATGTTCGAATGCTTCTCGAGGAAGAGGTTTTGTGAAAATATCAGCTATCTACTCCTTAGTACTGATATATTCCAAGACGATGTTTTGTTCAGCTACTTGTTCACAGAGGAAATGATACTTGATTAGTATGTGTGTGGTTCTTGAGTGCATCACAGGATTTTTGTTGACACTGATAACACTTGTGTTGTCATAATAGACGGAAATTGGTTGATCTGTACATATGTCGAGATCTTTTAGAGCTTCCTTCATCCATAGTATCTGAGAACAATAGTCTGCTGTAGCAATATACTCAGCTTCGACTGTGGATAATGATATGGATGACTGTTTTTTGTTGAGCCAGGATACCAAACAATCTCCTAGGAAGAATGAATTTCCACTAGTGCCTTTCCGATCATCTATACTTCCAGCCCAATCAGCATCGGTGTATGCAGTTATAGTCAGTGTTGAGTCCTTTAGGTACCAAAGACCGAAATCAGAAGTTCCCTTCAGATATCTGAGAATTCTTTTTATAGCTAATAAATGGGATTGTTTGGGAGAAGATTGAAATCTTCCCACCATTCCTACTGCTTGCATTATGTCTGGTCGTGTAGCTGTTAAGTATAGAAGGGCTCCAATCATTGACCTATAATGAGTTTCATCTACTAGAGGGGAGTCATCATCTTTGCTCAGTTTGCAGTTTGTGGCCATAGGTGTGCTCATGGGTGCACAATCCTCCATTCCATATTTTTTGAGCATGTCTTTTAGATATTTGGTTTGAGATATACACAATCCTGCTCTAGTTTGAGATATTTGAAGTCCAAGGAGGTGGGACAACTCTCCTATCATTGACATCTCAAACTCTTTTGACATGTTTTGAGAAAATTCATGGCTCATTTCATCATTATTACTAGCAAAAATCAGATCATCGACATAAACAAGAGCAACTAGTAACTTACCTTGATCTGTATTTATGTATAGATTGCTTCCAGCCACTCCCTTTTTGAAGCCTTGTTGTTGTAGATAGTGATCCAGTCTTGCATACCAAGCACTAGGAGCTTGTTTCAACCCATATAAAGCCTTTTTCAACTTAAAAACTAAGTCCTTTTCTGCTGTTAGATCAAAACCTTTTGGCTGCTCCATGTAGACTTCCTCCTTGAGTTCCCCATTTAGAAATGCTGATTTCACATCCATTTGATAGATTTTGAATCCTTTTGAGCAAGCAAATGCCAAGAAAATCCTGATAGCTTCCATATCGGCCACTGGTGCAAATGTCTCTTCAAAGTCAATTCCTTCAATTTGTGAATAGCCTTTGTAAACAAAACTTGCCTTGTTTCTGATAACCTGTCCTTCCTCATTCATTTTATTTTTGAACACCCATTTGGTTCCCATTATGTTTTTGTCCTTTGGATGAGGTACCAGCTCCCATGTCTTGTTCTTCTCAATTTGGGTCATTTCTTCTTCCATGGCTTTTACCCAATGAGGATCCTTACTTGCTTCTACAAATGTTTCTGGTTCTATCATAGATAGGAGGGAAATGCCTTTTCTCTTGGGTGTAATTGTTATCCTTCTTCGGGTCTGCACACCTTCATCTTTATCGCCAATGATCTACTCTTTTGGATGGTGTCTTTGGACATAATTCGTCATAGAAGGGGTATTAGGTGGTTCTCTTTCCTCTTCTTCTTCTTCCTCATCTATTTCTTCTTCTTTAGGTTCTTTTTAGTCAATGAGAGAGTCATCTTCATGTTCTTCAATTTCCTTTACTGGAAGATCTTCATCAACCTTTACATTAATGCTTTCCACTATTTTCTTCAGTCGATAATTGTAGCACTTGTAAGCCTTGCTCTGTGTAGAGTATCCAAGAAATATCCCTTCATCAACCCGATAATCAAACTTTCCTGGTGAACCATCATTTATTTTTATGAAGCACTTGCTTCCAAATATCTTGAAGTACTTCACCGAAGCAGGTCTTCCTTTCCATAGCTCATAAGGAGTTTTATCACAATTTGGTCTTAATTGAGTTCGATTCAGTGTGTAGACAGCTGTCCCTACTGCTTCTCTCCAGAATCTAGGCTGTAAGTCTGTTGCTAATAGCATAGTTCTTGCCATTTCTTGGACTGTTCAGTTTCTTCTTTCAACTACCCCATTTTGCTGAGATGTTCTAGTAGCCGAGAATTCCCTTTTAATTCCATGAATATTACAGAACTCACTAAACTCGTTTGATGTGAATTCTCCTCCTTTGTTTGTTCTGAGGCATTTAATTTTTGAATATTTTTCATTTTCTACAAGCTTTTAGATTCTTGAAACACTCAAAAGTTTCAGATTTATACTTTATGAAATATATCCAGATCATTCTAGTATAATCATCAACAAATAACACAAAGTACCTTTCTCCTTGGAGTGCTTGATTTCTAGTTGGCCCACATACATCAGCATGTATGATCTCTAAGGGCTTTGATGTAGAGTGTTCCTTTGTCTTGTGGCTGATTCTGGTCTGCGTTCCATGTTGACATGGACCACATACTGATTGATTTGGTTTGAACAGCCTTGGGATGTCTCGTACAGCTTTGATCTTGCTGATATTGATCAGATTTTTGAAGCTTGTATGTCCAAGTCGCTTGTGCCAAAACCAACTCTCATCTGTTTGACTTAGGTAGAATTTATTTTCTTAAATTTTGTTCAGAATGTAAATGTTGTCTGGTGTCTTGACCCCTTTTCTCACAAGTTTCCCTGAGGCAGAGTTCCTTATTTCACAGTCTTTGGTGCTGAAAGCAAACTTATGTCCTTTATCACATATTTGGCTGACACTCAAGAGGTTATGTTTGAGTCCATCAACCAGCAGAGCATCTTGAGCTTTTCCTTTTCCATTGATCAGAGTAACTGTTCCTTTTCCTGCAATTCTTCCAGATCCGCTTCCAAAGGACACATTCCCTTCCTTTTTTCTCAGTGAGACAAACTTCCTTCTGTCTCCTGTCATGTGTCTGAAGCATCCACTATCTATAAACCATTGGTTTCCATTATTTTGAGCATATAGAGCCAAGCCGCATTTGTCCATGCTGGAGTTCTTGCTACTCGTCTTTCTTCCTTTGAGTGGGCAGTCTTGTTCATAGTGTCCATTATTGTAGCAGAAAGAGCAAATCAGATCAAACTTGGTCAAGGGATCAAATGAATTAAAGGTTTTTATTTGTCCCTGCCTTTTGGGGGCATATGAGTTGATTATTCTATCCTTTAACTTTGTATTTTCACTTCTGTGAGCCATACAATGTCTGGCTTGATGACCGAAGTTTTTACAGTGAAAGCAGTGTCCAAGAGAGATGGTTTTGTACTTGTTGAAGCAACCACAGTTTGAGTCGATTTCCTTCCTGGGAATTACTCCTCCCTCGTTCTTTGGATTTGCGATGGGCCCTTGGTGGAGTACAGGTTTGTATTTGTTGTAGTGTCCATGATTCGACTCCACATTCTTCTTTGGAGTAATTCTCTGTTCATTCTTGGGATCTGGGGTGCACTTTTCATCTTTTGGATATTAGGAAAGTGCTTCGACATAGCTTTTCACATTATTCTTAGTGCTTGAGGATTCTCCTTTGAAACCTATTCCAGACTTGTCATGTTGAGGTTTTTGATTTTTCAGAATAGTCTCAAGTATTTGAGAGCTTTTACAGCCCTTTTTAATTTTCTCCAACTCCTTTCTCAGAGACACTATTTTGGTCTCGTGTTCTTCACAAGTCTCTTCCTTTTCTTTAAGCTTTGCTTCCAAGAGATCTTCTCTCCTTCTTATTTCCTAGTTTTCCACTTTGAGAGAAATGATTTTGTTTCGTAGTTTCTCATTTTCTTCAATGGCACTTATTAACATTTCATATACATTTCCTTCCAACCCTAAGTCATCATCATCCGCGAGTGCCATGAATAATGCTTCTTGGCTTTCATCATGATCGCTTTCCTCATATGATTTCCTTTTGATGACCATAAACTCATACTCATCAGACTCATCTTGCTTGGAGAAGAAGTTTTTCTTATTGAACCCTTTCCTTTTATGTGCCATTCTTTTAGAATTTCCTTCATCATTATTGTCATGTTTATGAGGACATTTTGCTGCATAATGACCTATTTTACCACATCTAAAAAAGATAAGAGGATACTTGCCTTTAAGCTTAGATCCTTTCTTCAGCTTTCGTACAAATTGAGCCAATTCAGATTCCACATCTGACTCATCACTACAGTCATTCCTTTCTTTCCCCTTCTTTGACCTTGAGGCCTTGAATGCTGCATCTTTGGAGCTTGGGCCACCTTTCCTCATTTGATAGGCAGTGAGAATTCCATGGATTTCATCTATTTTGAGGGTATCTAGATCCTTTGCTTCTTCTATAGCACTTATTTTGGAGTCAAACCTGTCTGGAAGAGACCTTAATACCTTTTGAATAATGGTACTTTCTTCAACTTTTTCGTCCAATCCTTTCAGGGAATTTACCACTTCAGCTATTCGGAGGAGGTATGTTGCAATATCTTCTTCATCTTCCATCATCAAACTTTCAAATTGTCTTCTGTGAGTTTGAAGCTTTTCCTTTTTGACTTTTGAGTCTCCATCGTACAAGCCAACTAGCTTCTCCCACATTTCTTTGGCCGAGGTACAGTGCATGATTTTTGTAAACTCGAAATTAGTGATTCCACTAGTCATGGAGTTCATGGCCTTTGCATTTGCAATGTAGGCTTTCCTCTCGTCTTGGTCTGTTGGAAGAGTGGAAGTAGTTTTGTATTCATTTTGAACAAAATGCTAGACTTTAGGTCCAAGGGACATTAAGTAGTAAGTCATTATTTTCTTCCAGAAACCAAAGTTAGTGCCATCGAACAAAGGAGGTCTTCCTAATGCTTCGTGGTTTCTCATCATGGCCACGGATCCTTCTTCAAGCTATTAGGCTAGTATGAAGAAGCCTGCTTTGATACCAATTGTTGGAAACATTGAGAGGGGGGGGGGGGTATTTTGCAGTGGTTCTGCACTTAGGAGCACCTACCCCAATGACTTCAGTCCTGTTCAGTTCTGAGGCTCCAACCCAACCTTGGTATAAACAGGTATATTGCTGCACTCTATTCAGCTGAGGTTGTCTCACTCCTGCTCTCCTGCCTTTGCCGCTTCTGCTGCCTCTACAGCCTCCACTGCTTTTTTTGCCTCTTTTGCCTCTGCTGCTTCTACTATCTCACCCTCGGGTTCTTCACCACCATAACCGCCCCAACAGTTATCTGTTTCTACTGTTTTATACATTCCCATGCCTTTGTCCATTTGTTTCCGCTTACACCGACTCTTAGGCTTCCTCCTCAGTCATTGTCGTTTCCTCTGACTCACTTGATCTTTCAGCTTCCCAATACGACCAAATCCATTTATTCCTATCTTGGTCCTCTCCTTTCCTGAGGATCTTTGAACTCTAGGAGGGGCCTCTGTTGTAGTGGCTCTAACTGGTTGCAAAGTCCTAGCACTCTGACATTGTAAGGCTGAACCCTGGCCAAACTCTACAGTGGATCTGAAGAAATTGCTTCCAAAGCTTCCAAAAGGCAATTTGATTGTGCCATCGGTGCTGGTTATCTTCGATTGGATCTGTGCATCAACCACCACAGAAGGACGATGATTTTCACGAAACGATCCCACTGTAACAGACAATCTCATCATGGTGGAAGCTCCATTGCCATTGCAATCCGAAAACCAAAGGAATGAAATCTAAGAAAACTGATATAAAAGTCTGGAAACACCCTTTTGCCCCGCCGTTTTAGTTTTATTCCAAAAACCCACGTAATCGCGCCCATATTAGCCTCTGCCACATTCGAAATCACAGTCGTTGATCACCCTCATCCAATGGTTCCCGCGTCGCTATGGCCTTTTTCTTACAAATTAAACCTCGTGCATCTCCTCATCGTTCGATCAAACCCCGCCGCGATCAGATGGTAGTCGCACCTTTCCTCGCCGAAACCTGCATACGCGTTAACCTGCGGGGGCGGCGGTTTTCATCTGCCACACGTCGTATTTTCATTGGATCGTTGGCCCTTGTACGTATACCACTGAACCTCGATGGCTAGTGCGGGGAATACCATTTACCGCCTACCTGTACGTCTCCCACGCATTATCATCCACACATCTTTCGCGTCCGACGACTGTTGGATCCGCTGCTCTTTGATCTAACGGCTCACATTCACTCTCCCATGTATGGCTGTGTCGAAATAATGAGTAGGCGGTCTAATAGATCAATGGGTATACCATGTGGATACTTGTAATTTGTTCCACGAATTTTTGTGATGCCACGATTTGTTGCAACAACCAATATCGGTGCCATCTCATTCTCTAGAGCACGATTCAAAAATGAGAAGCATTCAATGTCAAGCATATGGACTTCATCAATAAAAATCACACCTGGTAAAATTTCAGCTTTGCCTTCTTCCCTCCATTCAGCAACTTTACTGTCAATTTGTTCCCTCACTTCAGAACGGATCTCTCTAGTATCTCCTGTAAAGAGGGCCAGAAACCCTTGTGTCCTGCTATTGATGACATCGATCTCATGCAGCGTAACGCAATGCACCACTTCTTTGTGTTTCTGAAGCTCTCCATCCGGGCACTGTACGAACTTGGTCTGCGGCCCCATTGCATCATAATCCCTGGACCTCACAAAAGACCGCCCCAACTTTGTAATCTTCCCAGAAGCTTTATCGATCGCAATCACATCCCCACTCTGGACCTTCTCCTTGCTCAAACCTTTGATCATCTTGCTCCCAAAATCATACACAATCTCCATCTCTTTCGTCTGTCTTATGGTCGAGTGGCCTTACGGCATGGCCAAATTCTTAGGGTTATATTTAGCCTACGCAGGGCACTAACACGGAACCCGCTTGGGTGTGTAAAGTCGCCGTAAAACGCATGCAAATGGCCTTTCAGACAATATTCCACATTACGTCATTTTAGCTGCTCCTCGAATATTGCCATATTGACATCAATGACAATCTGTGTCCAACAACAACTAAAACCATATGTTGGCAAAGAGAGCACATATGAACTATACAACCATGAAAATCAAATTGTAGAATGCCTTGAGGATAACCAATCAAACTATGACATCCATGCCTTTTATGATGGACCTATAGCTATCTATATGGAGGGAATTTTCAACATCAATTTTCAGTTATGTTTCCACTGTGAGGATCAAACGTATTATCGATTGTATTTTCTCTTATATTGTTCGGTTTTGATTATGTTCAGGCATGGTCAAAAGCCATACTATCTAAACAACTACTTGATTCGCTTCACTAGCATTTTTGTATCACTTGATTTAAATAGTTCTTCAGCAAGTTAGAGTAGGAAATGGTGTGCCAATAAGCTCAACACTCTGAGCATGTTTCTCAGCAGTTTCAAATTTTAGTTTGCAAAACATACAGTTCTAGTGTATAGTTCAGTTTGGTTTTTAGTTTTGGTTCTCAGGCTTCTAGCACAGGAACATGTTGCAAGATTGGGAGAAACCCAATGGACCAAAATACTAGTCTATGCTGTTTTTTGGCACCTCACAGGGAGTATGCCATCCTCATTGGAGCCAATGTTAGAGTCCTATGCTATAGTAATCAAAGTCAAACTTAGTCTTTTCATCATTCTAGTCAATTTGTAAACGTTTTTCTATGATCTCTTAGAGATCAAGTTATTGGTATTTGTGAATAATGTGAGATTATATAATTGGTGAAATTATGTTAGAATTGTGTGAGTGATAATGTAAAGATAGCTAATGATTCCCTAAAAGATTAGGTTAAGTGAGTCTATGGTTAATGTGTCATCAAAATCATGAGTGAGGTCACAGCGAGTCCTAGTTTTCCATCATTGGGACAAGTTAGTGGTGTCATTTCAGTCATTTTTGTTGTCAAATCAAGCCCGTGATATGACATCAACCTTCAGTACAACGAGTATGAGATCTGTTGCACATCTTCCTTTGCTACAATTTCATGATTTGAGCTTCAAATTGCAATGATTTTTCCTCAAGGCGGGTTTGAGTCATCTTGGGAGTTCAACAATTTGTTTTGGCATCCAAGAAACAGGTGATCTACTCCTTATTCTACATAAAGCGTTCTAGACAAAAGTTGGAGTTTGTTGCGCTAATTATACAAGGGAGTTGTTGCGCTCAGGAAGAGTCATTGCATTTTGTGTTTACTTGTGTTAAATGCTCAAGTTTCACTTGCCACCTATATCCTAGATCCTAATAATTCAATATATTTGATTTGGAGTCTTAGAACCTTGTTTCTGCTGCCCTAGAAGATCAAGAAACCTATTCCCCTAATTTGTTGTGTTTCTATGCTACGCTTAGGTACAAGGCACCAACTGCATTCCAACGTCTCATTGTAAGCTACCCTTTTCATTTCTCTTGTTTGAGACCATATTTCTTGAGGATTTAGCTTTCTCTCAGAAGTATTTTCCACTTGAAATTTTGTCCAAGAAGATCACCTGAATGATTGTGAACCAACACTACTTAGAGCAAACATATGCTGAAGAAGACTTTGCGCCTGCAAAGACAACTTAAGAATATTTATTGGAAACATTTCATGTTAAAAAGGAAGCTGAGGGATACAAAGAAATAAATGTATGAGGCATTACAAAAAATACAAGAGAAAGAAAGAGGAAAGCTTGACCTATTGGTCGAGGCAACTAAAGTCTGAATCCTTATAGGTAATCCAAACAATTTTGTTTTTTCCTTTTTCCCAAGTACACCAATTGAAAGAAGATGGATAAGGCATTTGAGATGGTTTATATTCTGTATGGAGTCCTTTTGAGAGCATAATTAGTCATATCTATTAAGCTTATGAGACATTTCACAAAGGAAGCAATTTACATAGTAACACAAAAAATTTCCTTCGCTATTGTCAAAAGCATTAGAGTTTGATAGAAAGTCAAAGTTTTGGCATCCTTTTTATGTGTGGGAACTTAAAGAAGGTTTTTAACATTGTCAACATCATTACAAAACTATTTTTCTCAACCACAGACCCCAATTCGCAGTCAAACATATGCAGGTGGAAATCGCTTCTGCTGTTGGTGATGTTTTTCAAGGATGGGAGTTTACAATATGAACATATGTTATCCAATAGGTATATGATGATTTTCAGGTTGTTTTTCACATGTGTGATACATTCAAAATCCTAGGAGGTGATCAAAAGCATGCAAATCATGAATTCACTACGCTTTTGAAGTAGCAAAGTGAATGCACTACGCTTCCACACAGTCAACAATTTGACCTTGAAATTCGAATCCAAACCTCATGAAATTGATTCTCATGGTTATGAAAAGTTTCCTTAAGTGTCTTGCAGATTCAACATTCAAGCATTGATTATATAGTATGAAAAGGAAGCTTGTTGCATTTTGGTTGCATGGGATTTGCTGCATTTTTTACTATTTTAGTAGTTAACTTAAAGATTAATTTATGTCCAAATGGAGATGATTTTTGAAAAAGTAAGAGAGGTATTTTTCAAAAATGAGCTACATAAAAAAAAATCCTCCATTGTCTTCACCAGTGTCATATATTGGGAGATTTGAATGAATATTTACAACCTATTTTTTAGATTTCCTTCTTCCTTAAAGACTTGATGGCTTGCCTTCCTTGGATCTCAATGTTCTTAAAGTTTTCTTCTCCAAGTGGACTATCTTGATGACTTGTAGCTTGATGTAGGTCCTGCTTCAATATGATCTTCTTTGTAGGTGCCTTTATGTAAGGCTCTTCTTCTAGCTTTGTAGAGCTCCTTAATGAATGATGGATTGCATACCCTTCTTGTATTTGAAGTGATTGAGACTTCTAGGGTTGATGCTTCAACTTTGTAGATGCTTCTCCTTAATGAGTGTTCTTGAGTTTCCCTTTCCTTGATGTGTCACCTTAGCTTCAATACCATGTTGAAGAATTTAGGGAAAATTAGGTGTAGTGTGATTCTTCGTTACTTGATAAAAATTTGTGGAGTCTTTTTACTTTTCTTGTTAGCTTAATCTTCTTCTTCTTATTATTAATGCATGTTTGTGTACTTCATCAAACTGCTACCAAAACATAAGAACAAGAACACAAGATGTTGACTCTCTGCTAGGGCCAAAACCTCTCTTCTCTTGGAAAACCCTTTCGTGAATTTTCTCTTATTGAAGCTTCTTATTGATCAATGCCAAAACCTAAACCCCTGACAAGAATATCCTTAAAGCACAATTCAAGTCCTTCCTTTTTGCACTTTGTTCCCAGCACTTCTTCCGACACTTTGTTCCTCAACACTTCGTTCTTCTTTCAATTGTTGGTAAGTCTTGTTATACTTGATCTAGAAGATATGCCTTTGATGAGACCATTCTCCTATGATGATCCCTTCACTCTCTTAACTAATCAACAAACTTTCTTATGGCTATCAAGGGAGGGATGTTATGACAGCAGAGGCAACCTCATTTTTCCTCGCACGTGTTACAGTAATGGGCTTTAGGACAATCCTATTACCTTCGTTCTTCTTCCTTACTTCTTCGCTTGAGTGGGAGGACTTTAGATGTATTCTTTTAGCCCAAATGATGAGGTTGATGAGATTGTGGTAGAGGGATGATATGACATCAGAAAGACCCTCTCCTCCTTCGCAAGTGTGATTGTTTTCTGCCCTAGAAAATAGTCCTCTCGAATTTGGTTATGAGCCTTTTCCTTTGCTACCCTTGTAGACCCTTTACTTCGGCTTCATTTGTTCCTCTTTTGCTTCCTTTCCTTTGCAGATTTCAGAGTTGAGTGAGTACGTTATAGAGGAGTTCAACCTCTATAAATAGAGGATTGTCCCTCCATTTAGGCCGACTAGAAGGCCGACTTGTCATTGCTTTCTGGCCAACTTGAGGTCTTACTTTTACGCTTTAGATTTCTTCTTTTTAGGATGCCGTTGATTGGAGGATGCTTGTGACTTTGCTTGGAGGTATTATTTTGACCATAATACATATACATACAAGGTATAACATTCCCTTAAGGTCTTCAACCTATTATTTTGACTATTTGACTCACCTATAGCACTTTAAATAGCGATAGACCTATTTTAATGAGAAAGAAACTCATTGACATATATTATAAAAATAATATTTATTTCTTAAATAAATACAAATATAAAAAGTAAATTTATGAAGATTGAACCTAGTTACATTTCCTTCAACACTCCCTCTTAACTAGGGAGGTATTCATAAAACATTACAAGGTGTTTGGCTATTATCAATCTTGAAGAATTCACATAAGAGAAACCAGATTTGCAATCCATATGTTATAGCATCATATCTATCAACATTGTCATAGTGCAAGGCCTTGACTAACAACTCCATCTTTCTATGAGACAATGAGCTACAATGATGGAGAAACGAATGATTTATAGACACCTTCATCATTGTCTCTCAAGGTGCATACCCATACGGGTGTTCACTGAGTATGAACTTCTAGGACTATTCTTGTCTTGGGTTCCCAACCCTCAAAGAATATTGGTCCTCTTTCCTACTCTTGTCTTGGATGCCCTACACATCCTCAAAGAGTATTAGATTCCAGATGATTACCCAATCCTCCCATTCTTTCTTCCCAAGTGAAGACAAGGACGTTGTGTCTATCTTGTGTCTATATTTCTATTCGTGGCCTTCATCAGACTTACGACTGTTAGTCCTAGTCTAGTGCATGACCCATGAGATGAAAAACACAAATGTCACTCCTTTGTAATAAGGGGTGATCCAAAATTCCGTCTTGATCAGGGACTTGTCAGAGCTCCCTCTTAACTAGGGACTCTTTCATTCATCAACAACTTCTTCTTTGTGGGGCCTTCACCTGCTTGATCATCTTCCTTTCTTTGATGTCATGAAGTCTTTGTTCTAACTTCTTCTAGGTAGGGCACCATCCATTGATCACTTTCCTTCCTGGTTTGTCATGTCATCGTTTCCTTCGTGGAAAGTGGATTTCTTGTCATTCATTAGGTTTTGTTTTCATCTTGGCTACTCCTCCGTCATCTTATCCATGCTTCATAATACTCTTCTCATGGATGCTTCATTGTAATGTCTTGTTTACATGCTTTGACCTAGTGGCCCATCATGACTTCATCCTAATATTGCTTCAAAATTTCCTTTTGCTGGATGGTTTCTTCATCACGACATCTTCATAGAGTAGAATCAATTATCTTCATCGTTTATATATCCAAGGCCTTCATAGGTTTCAAGGGTCCTTCCTTTGTCAGAGTGGTCCTACCTCCTTTTCAGGAGATATCTTCAAAGTATCTTGTTAGATAGTGATTCTCAGTGCTCATGGTTTTCTTCCACATGCTTGATCTCTTTCTTCATTTTCTTATTCTTAGATAGATAGGTCAACCATCTTATGCTTCTTGTGAGAGCATTTATTCATTGCTTGCTTCCTGGACTAGTCAACATTTCATCTTTATTTATAGTCAGCAATCTTATACTCCTTATGTGAGCATATTATTTTGTAGACCTTCATTGCATTGTAGTACATGCCTTCGAGCATGTTTTTGGTGAAAGAGATTCTTTCATACTTGATCATGTTATAGAACTATTACCATGACTTAATAACATACAAATGATAACATGACTAAACTTTGATGCATACATACCTCATCTTGATTCTCCTTTGATAATGTTAGCTTCATTTGTTCTTGGTGTGGCCCTTCTTGCTTCATCATAGCTTTCCTGCATATCATCATTTTCTTGAATCCCATGAATTAGATTCCCAATGCGACATCTGCTTTAGTTCATGAACCTTCTTTTGAAGATTCCATCATAGGATCTTAAATACCCTTTCCTTGCAAATGTTTCCTTTCTTTTGATGATGGAGGTCTTCTAAGATTCTTAATCATGATCAATTTTTCTTTCAGCGTGGATGAGGTCCTATACTAGGTATGCTTCTTCTACATGAATATCTTGAGCTATATCTGCCATGCTCCTATATTATATAAGATATTTCTAGACATGCATTTTTTTTCTTATTATAAATGCTACATCTTCATGAGTATCTAGAACTCTATCTACATCATGCTTATAAATTCTAGAGGAAGGTTCTAGCCATGCAATTTTATTCTATTTCTACATGCTCCTATACTAAAAACTTTGAAAGAAGTCTAGAAGTAAAGAGTTTGACCTAGTCATAGTAGAGATCCGAAGGACCTTCCTTCTTTTGCTTCTTTCCTTCTTATTTCACCTCTTGAGTTATGTGAGCTTCTTCCCTCTTTCTTTTGTTGTTGTTTCCTTCTTAAGCTCAAGACAATTCCTTTTGTAGTGTCCATATTCTTGGCATCCAAAACATTGGATTTTGGACATGTATTTGTTGTTTGTTCTTCATGGACCAAATTTTCCAAATTTACCCTTTCTCTTGGCCATGGTAGAAAATTCTTGCTACTTTGATCTCACATCTTCCTTTGCCTTATGTTTGGTTTCCTCTATTCTGGATAGAGACCACATTTCACTGAGAGTGGTTGCTTCCTTCTTGGCATATATGCTTGATGTGAAGTTTCCCCACTCCTCAATTAGAGAATTGAGTACTATAGTTGTCATCTCTTTGTTAGACACGAATTACCAAGCTCTTGAAGTTGATCTCTCATTTCAAATGTTTTCATGAAGTAGGGAGCTATTCCTTCCTTTGTTATCTTCATCTTGTACAATTCATTCCTTAGAGATATTACTTCTCCAGTTGTAGATATCGAGAATATCTCTACTAGCTTATCATAAATTTCTTTTGATGTCTCAAATTTGGAGACAAGAGGAATGAGAGAGTCTTTGATTTATTCTATTAGAATCCTTTGAGCTCTTGTCTCATCCTTATTGTACTTGGCTACGACTTGAGTTTGTTCCTTAGCAGGGACAATGATATTCCCTTTGACATGTTCTAGGAGTTTATTCTCCTTGAGAAGGAGATCAATCCTCTTCTTCCATGAAAGAAAGTTATTAGTACCTACCAATTTATTTATTTCCTTGCAAAAAGACATTGATGTATATTCATAATGGGACATGTACTTACTTGATAGATTTTGAGATGAAATGGATTTGCTTCTTCCTTGAAGACTTGTTGGCTTTTCTTCCTTGTATCTTGATGTTCTTCAAGTTGCCTTCTCCATATCAACATCCCAAGGCTTATCGGGATGAGATTGAGAAGGGCATCCATGAGCTATTGGCACTAGGACACATTAGACCCAGCTCTAGCCCTTTTTCTTCATTAGTTATGCTAGTGAAAAAGGATGGGTCCTTACGGATCTGCATTGATTACAATGCTCTCAACAAGAAAATGTTGAAGAACTTCTACCCTATTCCCTGTATAGACGATTTGAGGGGAGCTAAGTTCTTCTTGAAGATTGATCTGAGGTCGGGGTACCATCAGATCTGGGTGAGGGACCAGGATGTCCCAATGACAGCGTTCCGGTGCCACTATGGGCACTTTGAGTTCTTGGTTATGCCCTTTGGGCTGACCAACACACCTGCCACATTCCATTCATGCATGAACCACATGTTTCATGGGCAATTGAGGAAGTTCTTGTTGGTGTTATTTGACGACATACTGATCTACAACCGGACGTGGGAGGAGCCTTTAAAACACCTTGAGACAACACTGCACATCTTGGACGAGAAACAATTCTATGCTAAAATGTCCAATTGCAAGTTTGGGTTGATTGAGATGCTCTACCTTGGGAATATCATTCAGGAGGATGGTGTCAGGGTGCATGAGGAGAATATCCTGTTTATTTGGGGTAGCATCGAATGTGATCTATGCCTCAAATTTTGTAGGGAGGCTTGAGCACATGCATTCCAAAGAACCCAGAAGGCGTTTTGGGAAATTCCACCCAGAAACAATTTTATTAAAATAATTAATATTTTTTAATGGGCCCCAGAGTCTGAACTTAGGAAATTAAAGATATTAATGGGTATTAATCTAATTGTGGGTGTAGCTTCTAGAAGAAGACAAGGGTCAAGCTAAAAATTATCTTAGCCATTGATTAGATTTTAATCTAGGCCATTGAATGTCAATGAGAAGATTATTTAAGGAGGCTTGAGGGTCATTTGGAAAAACACATCTAGAGATCAAGAGATCGAATTTCTGAAGTGAGAAGTTCTCAGGGGGAAATTCTGATCGAGTAGATTTCTTGCAGTTGAGGGAAAGAGATAACGTCCATAGAGAAAGATTTTCTCAGTCGGAGAATCATCAGATGAGAGAGGTAGAGAGTGATCCAGCAATGCTCATGCAGAGGTTGACGCAGGGCCACGTAGAGGCAAAGCAGAGGGTGTGATAGAGTCTGATGTTTTGCAGCAGAGTCAGTTTCAGAAGCCAAGCGCCGGGGTGTGAGATCGGGAGGCTGAGAGTAGTGAATTAAGGAAGCAAATCTATCAACCGGCTAGGTGACGCAGTGCTTAGAGGGGTTGACGTAGGGACTGTGTGAAGACTGCGCAGGGCCTGCCAAAGGCACCTCATCTAGTGTTCGGATCAGTTGGGATTTTTCTCAGTGATAGTGTGAGGCAATCTCACAAATCTTTCTGCCAATATTTCTCTCTCTGTAACTGAATAACCCTTGAGGTATTCTGAGATGTATTCAAAATTTTCTATTGCTTAATAATAATAAACCCTTAGATCTGCTGCACTGGTTTTCCCGCATTGGGTTTTTCTGGGGACATTTGTCCAAAAATAACGGTGTTATTGTGTTGTATTTTCTTTCTTGCTCAGTGTCTTGTTTTCGCATAATATTTAATTAAGTGAAGGCTGTAGTGTATGTATTTCGATATTTTCCGTAGGAAACAACAAGTAATTTGTTTGAAGGAATTAAACAAATAAGAGAAATATCATCAGTTGTTGCAGTAGGAATTCTGGTTTTAGTCATGATCTTTGGGCGCGGATTTCGAGGATATGGAGAAGAATTTTCGAAAACTGAGAGAGATTTCTCTCAAGAACAAGCTCATCTACAAAAATGTCCTTAGGTTTTGCAACAACTATCATTATTAGAGAGATATGATCTAATCTTTGACCCATATTTTCCAAGCATTCGGTCCCTATTTCCTAACAGGCAGTTTCTAAATCTAATGTGACTGACTCTGTCTTTGGGGAAATGGTTGAGCTCAACTGCCTAAGTTTAGGGATCAACTAATTGTATATATTCCATGAATTTTAGTGTGCAAAGGGTTGGTTGGTCAGGGTTTGATAGAGAAGACACTGTGCATTGTACATTTTCATTACGTTTTAGTGAATGATGAAGGTTGAAGTCTACTTTTACAGGGATTCATGTGTCAATTTCTTATGGTGATGTTCTCTTATTTGTATGTGATTTATCTCTTGTTATAATCATGCTTGATTTGTTATGTCTTCATGTTTATTTAAGCAAGAATTTGTTTCAGAATTCACTGTTAAGTGCTTTGTTATAACTAACTAAACATTTAGTGCTTTTCCTCTATTTATTTAGATGTTATCAATTCTACTACTCCTCTGCTCACCATCTGTACAAAAAAATTTGACAAAAAACACCATAAGGATTGCCTACTTTTCCCTTGTCTAAGAATTCCTCATTTTCCCCATCATATCACTGAAAATCATTAGCTCCATATGACTCCATGCCCAATGGATTTTCCCTCTTCCCTACCATGAAACTGTTAAACCTATTCCTCTATGATCTTAATATCTAGCCTAAGACCTAAGACTAAAGATTCATATAGAGAGATCCCTATCTGAAACTGAAAGGGCTAGATTCCAATTTTAAAGTGGTTTGTGGTTACCATTGGGTTCCTCTCCTCAGCCTGGATGAATAACAAAGTGCTAACATAGTGGCGTCGTTGTCAGGGAGAAAAAGGTTTCATCTTCCATGGGAATGAACTATCAAGTTTCAGATATGATTAATAATGGTTAACATTGATCAGACACAAGAAGGTTGTGCATTATTCACTAGATAACTCCATTGCCAAATAGTCCAGAGTTCAGAACATCTATAGCGACTCCAATATCAAAGGAATTCAAAGAATAATTTAAGATCTAGTTGCCTAATCAATCGAGATGATAGGGTATGTTAAAATTCTTGCTTCTATTGAAGGTGTTAAGGAATATTGGGATACTTTTGATGATGATCAAATTGATGAATGTTTTTCAAGGTTTTTGTCTATTTATTTAAAGTCATGCAAATGCATCTCAGAAGCTAAGATCAATTTTTTAGAAACATTTGCTAAAAACCTTGTGAAAGATATTGAGGTTTTAGAGGCCCAAATATAGTCCCATAATTTCCAATATCAGAGTCAGTCCTTTAAAAACCTTATTCATCCAAAATGAAAGGAGGTGGTGCTACCCTTTGATATCAAGATTGAAGAATGTTTTGTTTTTGGGAATGGGTTTGATGACTCACAGCTGAAACCATATGTTGGCAAAGAGAGCACATATGAATTGTCCAACCATGACAATAAAATTGTAGAATGCCTTGAGGATCAACAATCAAACTATGACATCCATGCCTTTTATGATCCTATAGCTATCTATATGGAAGGAATTTTTAGCATCAATTTTCAGTTATGTTTCCACTGTGAGGATCAAATGTATTATCAGTTGCCTTTGATCTTATATTGTTCAGTTTTGATTATGTTCAAGCATGGTCAAAAAACCATACTATCTGAGCAACTACTTGATTGGATTCACTAGCATTTTTGTATCACTTGATTTCAACAGTTATTCAGCAGGTTAGAGTAGGAAATTGTGTGCAAAGAAGCTCAACACTCTGAGCATGTTTTTCAACAGTTTCAAATTTCAGTTTGCAGTATGTACAGTTCTAGTGTACAATTCAGTTTGAATTTCAATTTTGGTTCTCAGGCTTGCAGCGCAGGAACATGTTGCAGGATTGGGAGCAACCCAGTGGACCAAGCTACTAGTCTATGGTGTTCTTTGGCACCTCACAGGGAGGATGCTATCCCCATTGGAGCCAATGTTAGAGTCCTATGCTATAGTAATCAAAGTCAGGCTTATTATTTTCATCATTCTAGTTAATTTGTAAAACTTTTTCTATGATCTCTTAGAGATCAAGTTATTAGTCTTTGTGAAGAATGTGAGATTATATCATTGGTGTAATTATGTTAGAATTGTGTGAGTGATAATGTAAATACAACCATCAATTCCCTAAAGTATTAGGTTAAGTGAGTCTAGGGTTATTGTGTCATTAAATCATGAGTGAGGTCATAGTGAGTCATGGTTTTCGGGACAAGTTAGTGGTGTCATTTTAGTCATTTTTGTTATTAAATCAAGCTTGTGCTATGACATCACCCTTCAGTACAACGGGTATGAGATCTGTTGTGCATCTTCTTTTGCTACGCTTTCATGATTTGATCTTAAAATTACAATGATTTTTCCTAAAGGCGGGTTTTAGTCATCTTGGGAGTTCAACAATTTGTTTTGGCATCCAAGAAATTGATGATCTACTCTTTGTCCTACTGAAAGCGTTCTGAACATCAGTTGGAGTTTGATGCACTAATTCTGCAGGGGAGTTGCTGTGCTCAGGGATAATCGTTGCGTATTATGTTTTGCCTATTTTACACCTTCAATTTTCTCTTTCCACCTATATCCTAGAGCCTAAGAATTCAATATATTTGATCTGGAGTCTCAGAACCTTGTTTCTGCTGCCCTATAATATCAAGAAATCTATTCCCCTAATTTGTTGCATTTATCTACTGCGCTCTGCTACAAGGCACCAACTGCATTCCAAAATCTCATTGTAAGCTACCCTTTGAATTTCTCTTGTGCGAGAGCATATTGATTGAGGATTTATCTTTCTCTCATAAGTGTTTTCCACTTGAAATTATGTCCAAGAAGATCACCTGAATGATTGTAAACCAACACTACCTAGAGCCAAACATATGCTGAAGAATACTTTTCCCCTACACAAGCAACTTAAGAATGTTTATAGGAAACATCTCATCTTAAAAAGGAAGTTGAGGGATACAAAGAAAGAAATGCAGGAGGCATTGCAGAAAATACAAGAGAAAGAAAGAGGAAAGTTTGACCTATTGGTTAGGGCAGCTAAAGTCTGAATCTTGATAGGTAATCCAAACAATACACTAGTTGAAAGAATATGGATAAGTAGTTTGAGATGGTTTATATTGTATATGGAGTCCTTTTGAGAGCATAATCAGTTAGATCCTTTAAGCTTATGAGACTTTTTGTAATGGAAGCAGTTTACGCAGTAACACAACAAATTTGTTGCGTTATTGATAAAAACATTAGGGTTTGATAGAAAGTCAAAGTTTCTAAATCCTTTTTGTGTGTGGGAACTTAAAGAAGGTTTTTAACACTGTCAAAATCATTGGAAAACTATTTTCCTTAGCCAGAGACCCCAACACTTAGTCAAACATATGCAGGTAGAAATTCGCTGCGCTAAGGCATTGTGCTTATGCTATTGGTGATGTTTTTCAAGGATGAGTGTTTACAGTATGAAAAAATGTTATCCAATAGGTATCTAATGATTTTCATGTTTTCGTTTTACATTTGTGATACATTCAGAAGTCTAGGAGGTGATCAAAAGCATGCAAATCATGAATTTGTTATGCTTTTGAAGTAGCGCAGTGAATATGCTGTGCATCGACACAATCAACAATTTGACCTTGAAATTCGAATCCAAACTTCATGAAATTGATTATCATGGTTATGATAAGTTTCCTTAAGTGTCTCATAGATTCAACATTCAAGCATTGATTATATAGTATGAAAAGGAAACTCACTGTGTTTTGGCTACAGGGGATTTGCTTCATTTTTTATTGTTTTAGTAGTTAACTTCAAGATTAATTCTGACCAAATGGAGATGAATTTTGAAAAAGTAAAATAAATTTTTTCAAGCACGAGCTAAGTCACAAAAACCTCCTTCAGTTTATTCACAGGTGTCATATATTGGAAGATTCAAACGAATATTTACAGCCTAGTTATCAAATTTCGCTATTTATTTTTTTAGCCATGATATTTGGGCGTGGATACCGAGGATATGGAGAAAAAATTTCCAAAATGGAGAGAGGTTTATCTCGAGAATGATCTCACCTACAAAAACCGCCTTTGGTTTTGTAACATATTTCATGGCTCGAGAGATATTATCTAATATTTCACCCCTATTTTCCAGAAATTCGGTCCTTATTTCCTAGCAGGCAGTTTCTAAATCTAATGTAACTGACTCTATCTTTTTGGAAATGGTTGAGCTCAACCCCCTAAGTCTAGGGATCATATAATTGTATATATTTCATGAATTTTAGTGTGCGAAGGGTTGGTTGGTAAGGGTTTGATAGAGAAGACACTGTGCATTGTACATTTTCATTAAGTTTTAGTGAATGATGAAGGTTGAAGGCTACTTTTACAACGATTCATGTGTCAATTGATTATGGTGATGTTCTCTCCTATGTATGTGATTTATATCTTATTATAATCATGCTTGATTTTTTGTGTCTTCATGTTTTGTTAAACAAGAATTTGTTTCATAATTCAATGTTAAGTGCTCTGTTATAGATAACTAAACATTTAGTGTTTTTCCTTTATTATGATATCTAACATTCATCCTCAGCTAGATGCTTTAGATTTTATCAATTTCACTACTCCTCTACTTACCATCTCTAGAACGTAATTTGACAAAAAACACCATAAGGATTGCTTACCTTGCCCTTGTCTAAGGATTCCTCATTTTCCCCATCATATCACTAAAAATCATTAGCTCCATATGACTCCATGCCCAATGGATTTCTGATTTGCTGTTTGACTGTTAAGAATACACGAGATACCTGAATGTAATATATATATATTATTAATTGATAAAATTTGAATGATGAATACAAGGCCGAGGTGACAATCCTTTAATAGGAGTTGACCGGCCATGCCTAATTAGAGAGACATGTCCCTTGGGACTAATGCCTCTTCATTTAACTAATTAATTGATTATAATTAATCATTTATTAATTTAGATAATATTTAATATTTTTAATAATTTTATGAATTTAAACTGATAACATTGCCTTCCCCTTAATATTGTTTGTCCTCAAAGCATAGGTAGGTATGGGTGTTGATGCAGGAAACGTTTTGATTCCCAAGACAAATATTCCTCTAGTAACCTCTTCCATTTGATGAGGTATTCCTTTATTGTCTTGGATCGTAAAACCTTTTCTCGAGTAGCAAGTATTCCTTCAAGTTCAAGGACTATTCTTCCTTTTTCATCGGTCTCTGGTATTTTTGTTTGTGTTATTTGGTTTTGCCCTAATACGCTTTTGAGACTTGATACATGAAAGGTATTATGGATTCGACAATTGTTTGGTAACTTTAATCCATAGGCTACATTACTTATCCTTTTGATTATCTGATATAGACCATAATATTTAGGTGATAGTTTATTCTTTCCTTGTTGTTTTAGTGATATCTGCTTATAAGGTTGGAGTCTAACAAAGACCCACTCTCCCTCCTCAAATGTAGAAATTTCTGTTTTCCCACCTCGGTTTTCAGTTTCTCCTTATTTCTCCCATATAGTTAAATGCCCTTTCCCATAACCATACATTTAACAAGATGGAAAAAATAAATTTGCTGAAAACACAAATTCTGGAAATTTTACAGAATGCTGGAAATTGCAGAAATAAAAATCAGCAGTAATAAACAACCATTAAAACACATTTAAACACTGAGATTTTTGGTCAATGTGACTCTGGAAAAACCCCCTACAACTCTTGGGGAAAACCAGTTTGAGAGCTCTTCTTTATTTCTGAAAATTGCCTTTTTATAGTGAGAAATATTCAACAAAAAATCAGCAAGCAAATTTACAACTTATCTCTTTTCCCATGCCTCACAGCAAACTGGAAATTACAGCAAACAGGACAGAAATAAATGTTGTACGGCCTCCTCGATTTTCGTGCCCACTTTCAGCATTAAATGCTTCTGTACGGCCAACATTAAATGCACTGTACGAACTGCAATAAATGCGCTATACGACCCTCATTTTGCGTGCAAAAAAATCAGCAAACTGCTCCTCGATTTTTGTGCAAACCACTCCTCAAAAATCGTGCCAAAATCTGCCTTTCACTGTGTGCTAAACCAGCTGTACAAATCTGCTCAACTGCTGCCTTGGAATGTGTGCCAAGCTGCTGTCTCCTTCTCCTCCCTGTCCAGAAATCTCCCTTGCTCTCTTGCTCTCTTTCTTCCAATCTGCTCATGAAAGAATGAATGACCTTTTCCTCCTTTTCCTCCTTTAATCTAACCCCAAGTGACTTTTGGGTGATCCAAGTGACTTTTGGGTGATCCCTAAATCCAATGGCTGAAATAGATTTAGATCAATGGCTGAGATTAAATGCTCATTTAAATCTCACTTTCTATTTTTTATTTCACCTCACTTTAATAAAGACCCACTTAGTCATTTATTTCCAAATTCACTTTTCCTTTCTAATTTTTCATTGACTTTATAAAAGTCACTTTAAAATTAGACTTAATAACTTTATCACTTAAAGTCACTTTTAAATTAGTTTTAACTTTATAACATTATAAAGTCACTTTAGGAGAAAAATTAAATTCTTTTGGACACTTTTCCCTAGGCCAAAGATCAAAGCCTTAAGGAACCATCTGTCCTCCGGTACCAAATTTCAACATTCCCTCTTACCGAGGAAGGTGTTCCTCACCACACCCATCTTGTCTTTGAAGTAGACATGCTTGCCTCGTGGTAAGGCTTTGGTAAGAAGATCTGCAACCTGCTCATTAGTGGAAATATACTCAAGCTTCACAGCTCCCTTCTGAACATAGTCTCTGATGAAATAATATCTGATCCCGATATGCTTTGACCTGTCATGAAAAACTGGATTCTCCTTGAGTTTAATGCAACTCTGATTATCACAGTAAATCACTGAAGGTCTCAACAGTTGACCAAATAAGCCAAACAACATCTTGCGAAGCCAGATAGCCTCACAACTAGCTAGACTGACTGCCATATACTCTGCTTCCGTTGAACTCAATGCTACTGACTGCTGCTTCTGGCTGAACCATGACACTACTGCTGAACCCAACCCAAAACAACACCCTGAAGTGCTCTTCCTATCATAAGCACAACTTGCCCAATCAGAATCAGTGTATCCTGCCAATCTCACTCCATCTCCCTGCCTGTAGTCCAGACCATAATCCACTGTCCCTTGCAAGTACCGAAAAATGTGTTTTGCAGCCACCCAGGGAACCTTCCTAGGCTCACACATAAACTGACTCATCGTGTTGATTGAAAAACAGATATCTGGTCTAGTGTTGACCAAATACATCAAGGAACCAATCAGCTGCCTGTACAATGTGGGATCCACCAACTCGAAATCTGAAGCATGAAGCTTCTTCCAGTTGGTAATCATCGGTGTCGACATGGGTCTACAATCCTCCATGTGGAATCTGCTAAGGATGTCCACAATATACTTCCCCTGCCCCAGGAAGAAATGCCCCTCCTCCTGCCACACCTCCAAGCCCAAAGAGTAATGCATCAAGCCGATGTCCTTCATCTCAAACTCCGTCGCAAGATCTCTCTTGCAGTACTCTATGAGTCTCTCTGCACCTGTAATGACCAAGTCATCCACATAGAGCACCAGAATGAGAGGCTCCTCACCAATCACAATAAAGTAAAGGTTCGGATCTGCCTCACTCTTTGTGAAACCCATCCCCTGCAAGTATGTATCTATCCTGGAGTACCAAGCGAGGGGAGCTTGGTTCAGGCCGTAAAGGGCCTTCTTAAGTCTGCACACATGGGACTCCTTCCCATGCACCTCAAAGCCCTATGGCTGCTCAATGTACACCTCCTCCTGTATGAAGTCATTGAGAAATGCGGTCTTCACATCCATCTGGTGGATCTTCCAACCCATCTCTGTTGCTATCGATATAATGGAGCGATCGAGCCACGGGAGCGAAGGTCTCCTCATAATCAACTCCCTCTACCTGGGAGAACCCTCTAGCCACAACCCTTGCTTTGAATTTCTCAATGCTGCCATCTGCAACATGCTTTACCTTGTAAAGCCATCTGGAAGTAACCACGGATTTGCCCTTAGGCCTCGGCACCACCTCCCAAACATCATTCTTCATGATAGAAGAATACTCCTCCTGCATGACCTCTCTCCAGTCCTGTTGGCTAGCTGCCTCCTCATAGCTAGAAGGCTCAGAGTCAAGGATGCTGGTAACCATCGCCATATAGCTACAAAACCTCTCAGGTGGTCTACTCTCTCTGACCGGCCTCTTCGGCTCAGCAACAGATGTGGCATCTCTCAAGGTTTCCTGAAGCCACTTGGGCTTCCTCTTCTCTGAGCGCACTTCTCCCACTGGAGAATGAAACTCCTCCTCCTCATCATCATCAGAAGCCTGAAATCCTGACTGTCTGTCTGCTGTCCTCCTGCTTACACCTGAACCTGTAGAAGCTGAGGTACCGTGTGAACTTTCCATTAGTGGACTCCCTAGTGAACTGCTCTGTGAACTGCTCTACATGCTGCCCGAAGCACCACCCCTCTGGCTTGGTGAGCCACTGCTCACTGACGGACTTGACATCCTCATAGATGTACCTCCGGATCCTCCTGATCCTTGCCCACTGGATCCCTGCGACTGACTCAACTGCTGCTGAGGGTCTAGTTGATCCAGATACTCTAACTCCCGTGACCTCCTAAAGGCCCTGTCCTCCTCGAACTTCACATCCCGTCTGACAACAACTCTCCTCTATGCAGGAATGTAAATCCGAAAGGCCTTTGAGGTCTCACTGTAGCCCACAAAGATACCCTTCTTTGCGGTGGGCTCTAGTTTGGTCCTCTTCTCCTTGGGTATATAGGAGTATGTAATGCATCCAAAGATATGAAGATGACCAATATCAGGCTTCTTCCCAGAGAAAGCCTCCTCCGGAGTCATGTGCCCCAAGGCACGATGCAGACTCCTGTTCTGCAAGTAAACAGCTGTGTTGCAGGCCTCTGCCCACAAGAACAATGGCAACCCCTAATCATGTAACATGGCTTTGGCAGCCCCTATGATGGATCTGTTCTTCCTCTCTGCAACCCCGTTCTGCTGGGGGTTGTAAGGAACAATGAACTCCATCCTAATGCCTGCCTCCGCACAATAGTCAACAAACTCTCCAAGGGTGTACTCTCCTCCATTGTCCGACCTCAGGGACTTGATCTTTCGACCTGTCTGTGTTTCCACAAGAGCTCTAAACTCCTGAAACCGCTTGAAGACCTCACTCTTGGTCTTCAAAAAATAAATCCAGGTCCTCCTGGAGTGATCATCAATGAATAAAACATAGTACTCATATCCACTCAAGGAAACATGAGACATTCGACCGCTCACATCGGAATGAATCAAATCAAGTATCCCAGTCGCTCTGCTGTCACTGCTGAGAAAAGGGGATTTGGAAAACTTGCCCATCGCACAACCTCTGCAAGTATCAAAGTGATCAGTACTGAAATCTGGCACACCTGTAGTGATCTCCCGCAATGTCCTCAAGGCTCCATGATACATATGTCCCATCCTGCGGTGCCAAATCTCACACAGCTCAGAACTGCTAGCTCTGCTGTCGATACTACTGCTTAATGCCAAAAGGGGTTGGAATGCAAACTTGTACACCTTTGCATGGCGTACACCTATCACTCTAGCTGAATCAATTGGAGTGCCCCTGGGATACATCAACACCTGTCCTTCCCTGAACAGTACCTCATATCCTCTGTCCTCCAAAGCTGAGACAGATATGAGGTTCTTCCTCATCCCTGGCACATAAAGAACATCTGACATTTTCAAGGGAGGTTTGGACTTCCTCTGAAATGTCAATGTCCCCACCCCGACTCCTCTAACAATTCTGTCATCACCGAGTACTACCTCAATATCAGTGCCACTCTCCGAAAGCTCTGAGAAGTACTCACGGACTCCTGTCATGTGACGTGAAGCCCCACTGTCCACATACCAGATACCTGAAGATGCTCCGCTAATCGAGGGAAAAGCATGATCCCTCTGAACCTGTGTGGCAGGTGATCCTGCACTAGAGGACTCACACGTAGTGAACGCAAACTCCCGGTCAAAACGACTTGCAAAGTCCTCAATCTCTGCTGAAGCTGCCACGTCCTGGTTGTTCCCCTTCTTCTTCTTCTTCTCTGGACACACAACTGCATAGTGTCCCATCTTTTGACAATTCCAACACTTCACCTTGGAATAGTCTTTCTGTGTGTTCCCTTGTTTACCTTTACTTTTGCCTTTACCCCCACCACTGCTTGTGGAAGCCTGCTTCTTCCCTTTGCCTTTCTTGCCTCCTGCCACCAGTGCTACATCCTCATCCTGCTCAACTGGCTTGGCTGCCCCAAGCTGACCTTTCCTGATCTCTGTCTGAATGCAATCATACCAAAACCTCTCCCATGTGGGAAGGGTCTCACGTGCACAAACCCCATCAACAAAGTTCAACCATGAACGGGGGAGGCCATTCACTGCAATCCGCACCAACTCAGTGGGTGGAATGGCCTCTCCAGTCGTTGCCAACTCATCTCTCACATTGGTAATTTTTGTGAGATATCCAGCTGCACTATCATTACCCATCTTAATGTTTTTCAGTTTCTCCTTCAGAACCATCTTCCGGTTCTCATTGGTACTCTGGTAGAGATTGGACAATGCTGTCCACATCTCATGGGCATTGCTCTTTCCTCTCACATGAGGAATGCAATGGTCTTTGATTCCGTCTAGAATCAGCCTCTTACCCATGTTGTTCTTTTTATTATAAGCTATCAACTGAGTAGCATCAGTAGGCACAACAATAGGGTTCTGTGTGGTATGCACCATGATATCCCAGACTTCTGCCTCCTCAAAGATACTCTGCATTCTCTCCTTCCAAACGCTGTAATTTGTATGCCCATCCAGCCTATCCTCCACCCTCAATCCCAATGACATCCTGCTGTCCTAAAACTGAAAAATAACACTGCTGTAGTAAAGATAAAACTGCTGTTTATGAAAAAATCAGCTTGCTGGAATTTTCTGAGTGAAAAATCAACAACTGTAATTTTTCCTTTTGCTGTCCCAAACTGTCCTTCAACACTCAAGCTCTGATACCATGTAGAAATTTCTGTTTTCCCACCCCAGTTTTCAGTTTCTCCTTATTTCTCCCATATAGTTAAATACCCTTTCCCATAACCATACATTTAACAAGCTGGAAAAAATAAATTTGCTGAAAACACAAATTCTGGAAATTTTACAGAATGCTAGAAATTGCAGAAATAAAAATCAGCAGTAATAACAACCATTAAAACACATTTAAACACTGAGATTTTTGGTCAATGTGACCCTGGAAATACCCCCTACAACTCTTGGGGAAAACCAGTTTGAGAGCTCTTCTTTATTTCTGAAAATTGCCTTTTTACAGTGAGAAATATTCAGCAAAAAATCAGCAAGCAAATTTACAACTTATCTCTTTTCCCATGCCTCACAGCAAACTGGAAATTACAGCAAACAGGACAGCAATAAATACTGTACGGCCTCCTCGATTTTTGTGCCCACTTTCAGCATTAAATGCTGCTGTACGGACAACATTAAATGCGTTGTACGAACTGCAATAGATGCGCTATACGGCCCTCATTTTGCGTGCAAAAAAAATTAGCAAACTGCTCCTCGATTTTTGTGCAAACCACTCCTCGAAAATCATGCCAAAATATGCCTTTCACTGTGTGCTAAACCAGCTGTACAAATCTGTTCAAGTGCTACCTTGGAATGTGTGCCAAGCTGCTGTCTCCTTCTCCTCTCTGTCCAGAAATCTCCCTTGCTCTCTTGCTCTCATTCTTCCAATCTGCTCATGAAAGAATGAATGACCTTTTCCTCCTTTAATCTAACCCCAAGTGACTTTTGGGTGATCCAAGTGACTTTTGGGTGATCCCTAAATCCAATGGCTGAAATAGATTTAGATCAATGGCTGAGATTAAATGCTCATTTAAATCTCACTTTCTATTTTTTAATTCACCCCACTTTAATAAAGACCCACTTAGTCATTTATTTCCAAAGTCACTTTTCCTTTCTAATTTTTCATTGACTTTATAAAAGTCATTTTAAAATTAGACTTAATAACTTTATCACTTAAAGTCACTTTTAAATTAGATTTAACTTTATAACATTATAAAGTTACTTGAGGAGAAAAATTAAATTCTTTTGGACACTTTTCCCTAGGCCAAAGATCAAAGCCTTAAGGAACCACCTGTCCTCCGGTACCAAATTTCAACATCAAACTCTCTTTCAGAGCGGTGTTGACCGGCTTGTTGTTTCATTCTATTACAAGCCATGGTTAGATTTTCTTTTAGTAAGTTGATGATCCTTTGACTTTTTCCTAGGTGGTCTTTAACTGTTGGTACCCTAGAATCAAAGAGTGCAAAATATTTCCACCAGGGTGGCTCGTAACGATATAAGGCCTAGAAGGGTGTCATCTTAGCTGATGTGTGGTATGTGGTATTATACAACCATTTTTCCAGGTGTAGCCACTGGGTCCATCTATTTTGTTTATCTGTAATGAAACAACGCAGATATGTTTCCAAGCATTTATTAATGATTTCAGTTTGCCCATTTGTTTGGGGGTGATAGGCCGAACTCATGTTGAGGGATATCCCTGCTTGGTGGTAGAATTCCTTCCAAAATTTTATCTTAAATCTTACATCTCTATTGTTGACGATGACCTTAGGAAACCCGTGTAGTTTGTAAATATTTTTACAAAACACATCAACGATTTGTTTAGTTGTGTCTTCCTTTTTAATAGCCATAAAGTGGGCATATTTAGTGAGCCTGTTGACTACTACAAATATCTTATCCTTCCCGTCAGATGCAGGTAGTCCTTCAATAAAGTCCATCAAAAGCTATTCCCACTTCTGATTTGGAATGTGTAGTGGATGTAATAATCCTAAAGTTGGAACATTTTTGCTCTTGTTTCTTTGACAAATATCACATTTTGCAACATATTTATGTATTTCCTTGCTCATACACTTCCATTAGAATGACTGTCGGATGTTGTAGAATCCGACATGTCCGATTGCAGGTGAATTATGAGACTCTTTTAGTATTCTCACCTTAAATTTGGATGTGGGTGTTAGGTAAATTCTACCCTTGTACCATAAGATATCATTCTTCCACTTGAAGTTGGTATATTGGTTGATATTCTTAATCATGGAGTCACAATCCTCATCCTTGGCATATTCAGCTTGTATTTCATCCAACCACTCCGAAACAAATATCATGGCGGCACATGTTGTGTGGTCATCATCCTTACGTGAGAGTGCATCAACTACGACATTCTCCTTTCCTTTTTTGTGCAATATTTCTAAGTTGAAAGTTGATAACTTCTTCATCCACTTCTATTGTTATGTTGATAATGTCTTCTGCTAAAGTAAGAACTTAAGACTATTGCGGTAGGTTCGGATTGAAAATTTACTTCCAAGTAAATATTGGTGCCACTTCATTAAAGCATGTTTGACGCTGAGCATCTCATTTTGGTATGTTGATTTTAAGCCTTCTTGTTTATTAATTTTCTTGCTCTCAAATGCTATAGGGTGGTTGCCCTGCATTAATACAGCTCCAATGCCGAACCCATAAGCATCAAATTTGACTATGAATGGTTTGGAGAAGTCAGGAATTTCTAGAAATGGTGTGGTTGACATTACTTCCTTTAAATTCTTCAAACACTTGTCTGGTTGGTCATTCCATTGGAAAGCATTCTTATTTAACAAATTGGTCAAGGGTGCTGTTAGATGTGCATAGTTTTTTATAAATCTTCTGTAATACCCGGTTAACCCTAAAAATCCTCTTAGCTTGGATACGTTCTTGGGTTTGGGCTATTCTTTGATTTCCTTGATTTTGTTGGAACCCACTTGGACTCCTTCCTTGGATATAACATGTCCTAGGTATTCAACTTCCTTTTTCCCAAACGTACACTTTGATAGATTAGTGTAAAACTGGTTCTTCTCCAATACAAACAATACTTCTTCTAGATGCTTGAGATGTTCTTTCAACGTCTTACTGTAGACTAGAATATCATCGAAGAAAACTAATACAAAATTCCGCAGATAAGGGTGAAAGAGTTCATTCATGGTTACTTGGAAGGTGGCTGACACATTTGTTAATCCAAAGGGCATGACCTTGAAATCATAAAGCCCTTCATGAGTTCTGAATGTTGTCTTTTCGACATCTTCTAGCCTTACTCGCAATTGGTAGTAGCCTAATCTTAGATCTAATTTGGAAAAGTATTCTGCACCGTGTAGTTCATCTAGCATTTCATCAATGAACGGAATCAAAAACTTATGTTTAATAGTGATTCTGTTTAAACCTCTGTAATCTATACATAATCGGAAGGATCCATCCTTCTTCCTGACCAATACTACGGGTGCAGCGTATGGACTTCTACTTTTCGTAATGATTCCATGCTTCAGCAGGTCTTGTATTAAGCATTCTATTTCTGTCTTGTGGTGATGGGGATAACGATATGGCTTAACATTTACTGGTGTTGAGTCTGGTTTGACTTCAATAATGTGTTCAATTTTCCTTTTAGGGGGTAACTTCATTGGTAGATCTTGAAAAACCTTCTCGTATTTATGAATCAAGGATGAAATTTCTGATGGCTGGTGAGTCCCTTCTATTGATAATAACTCCAACTATTGACATTGTGCGACAAATGCTGGTGCCCCCTTGCGAATAAGTTTCTTCATCTGCTGAGTGGAGATGACTTGAGTTGGTGGTGCTTGAAACCCGAACAACTTATATTTCCTTCCATCCCACTTGAATTTAATGAACTGCTTTATGTGATTTCCTGATTATGTGCCTAGTGTTTGTAACCATTGTACACCTAAAATGACATCTACTCCTCCTAGGGGAACTGTATAAAAATTGGACTCCATTACGTATTCACTTAATTGCAACTTAACCTTATGGCACTTGCCTACTCCATCTATACGTTTCCCATCTCCTACCATAACTTTTAAATCTGTTACCGAGTAAGAAAAATTGGTCAGTCTTTTTGCAACATTGACATCTATAAAGTTGTGTGTACTTCCTGAGTCTACTAGAATGATAACGCTTTGCTTCTTGATGTGACCTTTAAGGTTCAGTGTCTGTGGTTGAGCTATCCCTGTGATGGCAGCTAAAGAAATTCGTGGCATATCTTCTTTTGATTTTGGACTAGGGTTTGCATTTTATTCATTGTCCTCTTCGTCAGAGCTGTCTTTGGAAGATTCTTCTTCTCGTTTGGCTTCACAGTTGTACAATTTTTGCGTTACGCATTTGTGTCTTGTGTAATACTTGTCTTCGCACTTCCAACATTTGCCATATTTTTTCTTTTGGACACTAGTTTGTTGTTTTCCTTCATTTCGCATTGGTGGTGGAACGTACTTTCTAGTGTTCTCTGACGATGGTTTACTTGACTTCCTCTTGGAATAGATGTTAGTTCTCTCGTTACTGGTATATGGTGCCTTGTGGAGTTTATATTTTCGCTCAATAATTATGGCTGCGTGTTTGGCCTACTCAATGGTTTTGGGCTTATGCAATTTTAATTATTCACGAATGTAATCTTTAAGGCCACAACGATACATTTTTAACAACTCTTCATTTGAGAATCCTCTCTGTCTTACTGCTAATACTTCCCATTCGTGAGTGTGTTCACTCATTGATCCTTTTTGTTTCAGGTGAATGAATCTCTTGTAGACATCATTCTCCTCCTCGTCATGAAACCTTTTTAGAAAGGCGTTTTTAAAGTTTTTCCAATTGAACGAGCAACCCGTACATTTAGATGACCACCAAAAAAACCAATCGTACACTTCCGCTTCTAAGTAGTTGGATGCAGTCATGACTCTCTCTCGCTCGCCAAGTGGAGGGTTTGCTAAAAAATTTGCGCCCATCTTATTTACCCATATGACGGTGCCCTTATAATTCTTAACATCATACTTAGGTAATTCGATTTTGATTTTAAGATGGTTCATTTCGGAAGATTTAGTATAATATTGGCTTGCTTCAAAGTGAATTTGTGGTATTCGTTTCTTTTCATGCCTCAGGAATTCATGCTCTGGAGAAGTCTCACCTTCCGGAGTCTTGGGACTCTGTGTAGTTGAAGGTGGATCAGTCCCTCCGAAACACTGGCTCATCAAGTTTTTTAAGTAAGAGATATTGTTGGCCATTTGGTCCTGCTTAATAACTGACTTCTCGATGTTATCCAAGCATTTATTTAACCTGTTGATGTCTTCTTGAATTTTTTTGACATCGTCATTTTTGTTGCTTGCCATTTTGTTTCGTTTTTTTCTTGAAGACCCATTTTTTTTAATTAATTAATTAAATTTTAGTTATTATACTATATAGTTATTTAATGATCATATAAAATCAATTTTTTTTAAATGACCAAATGCCACGGATCCACTTGAGTCATGTCCATTGACCGTGACCTCACCCGTATCTTTCGCGATGTTAATACCGTGACTTCTCTGCAACTCCTGCTACATCCAGATCGTGGCCTTGTGGCTCCCACGATGCCCGTTTATCTACGAAAAAAAGTATAAGGGTCTTCCACAGTGGCCAACTTCTCCACACTTAACCTGCATATGTCACCTTCGCTGTTCTCCTCACTGATTTACATGCGCAGATAGCAGGTCGTTACACGCCTCACTGCAGACGTCTCCACAGCCGCTGGGAACCGCATGACTATTCCGAGAGCAGAAGTTTTGCAACAACGAAACGATAGAGTAGGTCAAGGATGGGAGGCGTGGAGGGTCTGGCGACTGTTATGAAACTAGCTCAAGAAAAGATAGAAAAGATAGATCAACGCCTTAGAATTCAGCCTCTTCGAGGGGGAAACCTCCTTTACATTACATAAATGAACAATTCTTGGATGATACAAATGAAAAGACCTCCTTTCTATATATAGGAGTCTAAGGGGTTATAACATAATCAGAGCCGACATAACAATAATAATGTAAGGGCACAATAATAACAATAGTGGGCTTCTATGGGGCACAATATCAACAATATGGGCACTACATGGGTACATCAATATAATAAGTGGGTTATACTAATAACAATAAGGGGTTACACTAGTAGTATAGGGGCCTAACATGCCCCTCTCCTTCAAAAAGCGTTGTCCTCAACGCTTGAGTAGTTCTTGATGCTTCTGTATATAATTCTTGTCCTCCCATGTGGAATATTCAGCGGGTAAGTTCTTCCACTTGATGAGATACTCTGAAATTGATCGATTTCATAGATGTCGGGTTCTTGTTTCTGTGCCTTCTCTAGGTTCCAATATGATTTTTCCTTCCTCTTCAATTTCTGGCAATATTGCTTGAATTGGGATCTTTTGCAACTTTTGAATAAGTGGCCATACTTCTTCGTCCTTCTTCCATTTATCCCTTGCTTCGTTTATCCAATCTGGTTGGATAATATAAATAGCACAAAATAATGCTTCCACATCTTCATCCTTGAAGAGTCTTCCCATTCAGTAAGGTTGCCATTTTTTAAGTGCATGTAGTATTGCCAACATTTCCTTCTCATAAATAGCTTGCTCGAGATGCAGCAGTAAAAATACCCAATCACCTACATCAAAACATTTTTCACTATGATGTTGATCTACCTGTTGTTTCGTTTGATTTTGCACCGAAGTGGCGTTATCCTTTAAAAGTTGGAGAACTTGCTGTTGATGCTCGATGTGATCTTTCTCTGCTTGAACCTTTTTCTTCTTGATATGTCCTTCTATCTTTTGAGGAGTGGTAATTTCTTCCAGTCCTTTACAAGATATGGTCGGATTCATTTCCTGATGCTCGATGTGATCTTTCACTTCTTGAACATTTTTCTTCTTGATGTGTCCTTCTATCTTGATAGTTTGAGGAGTGGTAATTTCGTCCATTGAATTACAAGATATGGTTGGATTCATTTCTTCTTTCTCGATGTGATCTTTCACTTCTTGCACCTTTTTCTTCTTGATATGTCCTTCTATCTTGAGAGTTTGAGGAGTGGTAATTCTTGCCAATGCTTTACAAGATATGGTCTGATTCATTTCTTCTTTCTCTGGCGTGGTGTCCTGGCGTATATCCTATTCTTTTGATGTTTCTTGATCCTTTTCTTCCTTCTCTTCATATTCTATGTAAAATAATTTCTTCTCAGCACACCTATGACCTTTAGTGCATTTGCTATCACAATTGTAACAAAGCCCTTTTTCTCTTTTTTCTTCCAATTGTTGTGGTGTAACCCTTGTAGGTTGCGGAAGGCTGGGAGAAACAACACTTCCATCTTTATAGTTGTGAGGGGTATGTTTCCTGGTTTCCATAATTTTGCTTTCCATTATGTCACAAAGCCCTTTTACTCTTTCCAATTGTTGGGGTGTTGCTCTAAAGAAGGTGTTGCTCTTTGTATCCTCATAATGTGCTATCATTTCCTCTGTGAAAATTGACCACGTAACAAGTTTTTTACGAGAACAAAGCCCTTCATACCATAAAAATTGATCTGGTTCTAAATATGAAGATGCAATACATACCTTTTGTAACAGTTTTACACCATGTAGATCAAAATATTGCTCCATCTGAAGTATCCAATTTACCGGATCCTTGCCATCAAACTTCCTCATCTTGCTTTTTCTTGATTTTAGGAGCTCGACCTTGAAACGACTGTAACTTTGTACTTTCAGATCTTTAAGTTCTGAAATTGTGAACTATAGTAGCCCTCTGTGTCCTCTTTCCAATGCCACTAATCTGATCCAAAATGGATTCTCTAAGAAAGAGTTATGCACAATCTCCCAAGATGACTTGATTATAGACCTTTCCAGAAGAGCGAAATTGTATGAAGTGCCACATGTCACTGTTTCAACCTTTGGATCTGAAAAATGCATAAAAGAAACTACAGTCTGTCCTCTTTCTGTACCTTCTTACGAAATTTCAATCCGATGCTTAGAAAGAAAGTTATGACGATTTTCCCCAGGTCACCTGTTTTGAGTGTAATTCAGGAGTTTGTTTGGAGCAGCGAAACCCTAGAATCCAAAGCTCTGATACCAAATGTTATGAAACCAGCTCAAGAAAAGATAGAAAAGATAGATCAACGCCTTAGAATTCAGCCTCTTCGAGGGGGAAACCTCCTTACATTACATAAATGAACAATTCTTGGATGATACAAATGAAAAGACCTCCTTTCTATATATAGGAGTCTAAGGGGTTATAACATAATCAGAGCCGACATAACAATAATAATGTAAGGGCACAATAATAACAATAGTGGGCTTCTATGGGGCACAATAGCAACAATATGGGCACTACATGGGTACATCAATATAATAAGTTGGGTTATACTAATAACAATAAGGGGTTACACTAGTAGTATAGGGGCCTCAACAAGACATCGTGGGTGTCACTAGACAAATTTTGGCTCTGATACCATAGTTAGAAATATAAATTTCTAATTTGTTATTTGATTGTTAACAATACACAAGATTCCTGACTGTAATATATATATATTATTAATTGATAAAATTTGAATGATGAATAGAAGGTTGAGGCGGGGCTCCTTTAATAGGAGTTGATTGGCCATGCCTAATCAGAGAGACATGTCCCTTGGGACTAATGTCTCTTCATTTAACTAATTAATTGCTAATTAATTGATTATAATTAATCATTTATTAATTTAGATAATATTTAAAATTTTTTTATGAATTTAAATTCATAACATCAAATTATTAAACCTATTCCTCTTTGATATTAATATCTAGCCTAAGACCTAAGATTGGAGATTCATATAAAGAGCCCTCTCTAAAACTGGAAGGGCTAGATTCCAGTTTTAAAGTGGTTTGTGGTTACCTTTGGGTTCCTCTCCTTAGCTTGGAGGAATTACAAAGTGCTAATAGGGTCCACATCAAAACGATTCTACAATCTCGTGAAAAATGACCAATGTTGTGACATAGATAACATTCTACATTCCTTTTTCCTAGTTCTTTGGGGTCCACTTCAAGTTGGATTTACAATATCGTGCAAAATGGCCAAGATTGTTGGATGAATAACACTCAACGTATGATCTTAAAATGGAGTGTAAGTGTTGTAAAATTTTCTATTAAAGGTATAAGTGACTCTGTTTCGTCTTCCAGTGAACCTGTCTCTAGAATTTTGATAAAACCCTCTATCCATACTCCTGCAATCTCTAGCTTTGTGTCCATAGTTACAACATGTGTAACAATAACCATCAAATGTGCTAGCATACCTTAGTGTGTGGGGTGAGGAATTGTTGAAGGTGTCTCATCCAAGGCTTTTTTTTTCTCTACCTTTGAATGGACTGCTATGGATTGGTGTCTTGAATGCATCATCCTGATTTCTTGTGGCATAGGGCTTCCATCTTTCGGTGTTGGTTGATTTGTGCAAGATTTTGATTTTGTGCTTCTCTCCTTTTTTGACATGAGGCTTCCTCTCATGAGACTTCTCTTCCTTGAAATGTGGTTGCTCTTCATATCTGGGATGAGGCTTCTCTTCAACTTGGAGCTTTCGTCTTTGCTGTTTGATGGATCACCAACAAACCTTAAATCAGACTTGAGAAGGGGTGATGTCTGGCAATTTATGATGTCATCCAAGACCTGTGAACCCTTTATTTGTTGTTTCAACTTATCAAATTCTATTCTCAAAGTGATAATCCCCTGCTCATGGTTCATGCAATCTTCTTCCTTCTACTTCATTTGAGACCTCACAAATTCTTCAATCCTTTTTTCTTCTTCAAGTTCTGTTCTAAGAGAGGTGATCTACTTCCCTTTATCCTACTTGTTCCATTTATTTGGCTTATCCTTTTCTTTCTCCTTGAGTTGGATTGTCAGTGTGATTTCTCTCTTGTTTTCCTCTTCCAACATGTTTTTATGATGCTCCACTTCCTTCTTTGCTTCATCAAGTTCTTGATATTTTTATGATGTTTGCAGTTCTTTAATTTGAGCTTCAAGTTGCTTGATATCAAGTATGGAAAATATCCAACTATTGTAATACTTTGTCTTCTCGGTCTTCATGTTTTCATGTTCTCTATAAATATTATTATAGATTCTTAGGGTTCTATCCCTGTAACATGTCATTACTCAAAGTTGTTCCTTGAGGGAATCAACTTCCTCTTTCAAATCAATAGCCATCCTACAAAATTCTCTTATTGTTGCAGATCTGCCTTCAAGCAGTTAAACATTTAAGAAGGTCTTGCTCTGATACTAATTATTGGAAATACTGAGAGGGGGGTGAATAAATATTTCCCTCTTTTTAATCAATTGGTTATTTATTAACAATTAAACATACAAAGCATAAGAAATAATTTATAAAACATCAACTATCACATCAACAAGAGTACACAAGATTTGGCTCAACAAAAGCTCAGTTATGTATGATGTACATGGAACAATTTTACCAAAAGAATCTGGAAGGAAGTACATGTTAGTTTTTGGTAGCATCAGAAGTTCTCTAGCCTTGAAAATTGGTGGAGAGGCAAAGCCAGATGAGTTCTAAAGAACCCAGAAACTGTTTCGTGAAATTCCACCAAGATTGTATTTTATTAAAATAATTAATATTTTTAATGGGGTCCCTAAGTCTAAACTTAGGAAAATTAAAATATTAATGGGTATTAATCAAAATATGGGTGAGAATGATCTAGAAGGTGGATCAAGTCATGTTTTAATCTTATCCATTGATTAGAGACTTAATATCGGCTATTGAAGACTCAACAAGAAAAGTATAAAATGGAGGCTTGGGGTTCATTTGGAAACACACACAGAGAGAACGAATTGATCAAGAATTCGATTCCTAGGGTAGGGTTTGCTAAGGATTTCGAATTAAGTGATCATTCTGCAGCTGAGGGGTAGTGAGTATCCGGGAGAAGGACTTTCCGGAGAATACAGACAGAAAGGCAGAGAGAGCCAACATAGCAGAAAAGTTATATGTCAAGCAGAAGCTGGAATTACCAGGAATAATCGGAACCAGAACTACCAGGCACTGCCAAAATAGCTGGGAAAGCTGACGCAGAGGGCAAAACTGGAACTGTCGAGAAAGTTGACATAGAGGGTAGAAGCCAGAACTGCGAGGAAAGCTGACGTAGAGGGCAAAGGCCTGAACTGCCAGAACAACCGGGAAAGCTGATGCAGAGGGCAAAAGACAGAACTACCGGGAAAAACTAGAATTGTTGGGAACTGCCAGAACAACTGGGAAAGTTGATACAGAGGGCAGAAGAGGTGACGCAGAAATAGCCGCGGTTAGCTAGTGTTGTGCTGGATCAGCCGAAATTCTCTCAGGTGAAGTGAGGTAAAACTCACTCAGATTTTCTGCCAGTATTTTCTCTGTAAAGGATTTCTAGACGAGCATCCTAGATTTGTATTCAGATATTTCCCGTGCATAATAATAAAACCCTCAGAGCTATTGCACCGTTTTTTCCGCATTGGGTTTTTCCGAGGACTATTGTGTCCAACAATAAGTGTGTCCTATGTATCTTTTTCTTTGCTCTGTTTTTAGTTTCATGAGATCAAATATTTAATTAGTGTAGGTTGCAGAAGTAATTTTCTTCAGTATTCAGAAGAATAACTTGATGAATGTAATTAAAAAAAATCAAGTAGGTGAAGTAGATTCAAATTTTCTGCAGTAGGGGTTCCTTGGACTAGGAATTTTCACAGTACAAAAATCCCCAATGGTTTTCGAATATTTTACAGATACAATCTAAAGGGGTCTTCAACCCCCAAGTACAAATCAACCCTCTTGCTTCATACTTCAATTTGATGTCCCCGACCAAGGAAATTTGGATCAAACCCTTCAGATCAAATTATCTGGCACTTGCCATGGAAACCCAAACACCCAAAATTTGACTGGAACCATAAACTCACAAATTGCATAAAATCTCATTAAAAATCATGACATGAGAAACAATGAGAAATGCAACAACCAAAATCTAGCTTTATTATATATAGATAGATGCCAATACAATAGCTGTGAATGACTCTCCAGTCTCCAAAATGAAATAAAGAAACAATCTCTACACCTGTGGATTCTGAATGAATCTACCAAGGGGAGATGGGTGCTCGCCCAATCTCTCTAAATCACTCGAGGGTTTTCGTCCTGGGGCTACTAAAGGAGTAGAGAACCGGGTTCTCAACCTCTCATACAAAAAACAATACTCAATCCAAGATGTCCTCCAATGGTCTCCTCCTCCTCTTTTATAGATTTGATGGACTCCTTAGAACCTTCTATTTTATTATTATTTTAATCATGGAGCACTTTTCCCTCTTTTATTTCAGTTAAAATAGTCTTTTAATGTGGGAAAAGAATAAATTGGCCACCATGTCTCCTCAGGCCACTGAAACTCATATCTAACCATCCCATCCTGTAGATCTTCCCATTCTGGTTCCAATGAGCTATTACACTGAGGTCTTCCACCAATTAATCTCCTCCGAATTCCACCTCGAGCATAATTAATTAAGTTATGCCCAATAATAATGTTGATTTCTGAAAGTTGTCGAAATGAGACGGAATGAAAGGAAAACTATGCAGATGATGGAATATGCCAAGCAAATGCCATCAAATCCCATAAAAACTCTGCAAAACTCCATTGGAACCCCTGATGACATAAACCTGCTACACTGACCTGGCCATCTCTTGCCCTTGAAATACACCGTGGTTTCTGGGACATGATAGTCCTCTCACCCCAAGCTTTCTTGCCGTCAAGAAATCCAAATATGTGGACCAATCTGGTGGTCCAATGCAACTGAAACCCAATTCCAGGATCCCATACGAACCACTGGGTGATGCTCTGCTCTTGTGTCAACCCACCATGGACAGACTTCTCGATGCCCAGATCCTAGATCAATCTCTGACGGAACCTGTCATCAGCAAATCCTCCCGGATCCCAATCCCGCCAAGAAGGAGCATCAAGGCTCCATGAATCCTGCTGTGCTATAACTCTGGCTGTGAATGCTGCTCCACCTGTCGCGTACCAACTCATCACCTCTCTCCAATCCAACCCTTGGCATAGACCAAGGTCAACCTCATCATGTTGAAGTAGTGTTGAAACACTGATGAGTGGCCAGCCTACATCTTGTTGCCAACTGAAGCATGTGATATCAAGGAGGGCTCCTGCAATACAATGCTCGTGACTAAAAATGACACTCCATCAAAAGGATACCAACTCATGATCTCTCGCCAATCCAATGCATGGACACCTCTGCAAGGGATATGTCTGCTATGCTGAAACTGGTCCATGCTCAGCTGCTGATGCTCTACCTGGGAAATCCAAGCATGCCTAAGAATTCCTTCCTCTCTCCCTCTAATGGGAAAAAGTGGGCAAACTGTGCTGCAAGCCCCGTCTATGTACTCTTGGAGAGGGATGTTGCCTGGAAATGTTGCAACTTGTCCAACGGCCACTACATCTGTTTGCACCTCATCAATGGGTAGTCCCAAAGATGGACGGATTGCCACCCCCCTCGCCTCGTAGGAAACTCCACGCTCCTCCAGTCCACCAATCTCCTACCAAACTGTCCTATCATACTCTAGCATCTCTTGAGGACAAGTGTTAGCAAATACTGTGACCTTGCCAGTTGTCTGTACATATGTCTGCTCCTCATTAATGGCTGACCCCAAGGGTGGCTGCTCATCCTCCAACATCATGGGTTCAATATGAACCTCCAACTGGCTCTCCTTAGAAGGGTCGCCACGCATACTGCGCACATCATCATCCTCAACTGACTCATGATCCACCATATGGTGCTCATGCTGTATCACCACTAGCGACTCATCATCCTGAATGTCTCTCCTAGGATCCGTTGGTGGCTAATAATACACACTCGAATATAAATTTGGGTTGTCTTCAACATCTATACAAGTCTCCTCAAGATCCCTTATGTGCTCACCATGCTGGATTGCCACTGATATATCACCTCCCCAGTCTCCTCTCTGCATGGGAATAATCTGCTGCTCATTAAACCGATCCACCAGATAGTTATGCATACCACGACTGCTGCCATCATCCTCACATGCCTATTGATGCTCCTCATCTGAATGGACATAATGAGTCTCCCCCTCTCTATCTTTATCAATTCTCCCTTAGATTTACACCGGTGATCTAGTGTCCATGCTTCCTGACATGTAAAACAGATCCCTTCCCTTCTCATTTGATTTCGACTCTTCTTTGGGGGTTTTGGAGACTGCTCTTTCTTTGGCTCCTCATCTTTTCTAGATTTGAAACTTCCCAACAATTTTCTCATAAAATTTCTCTTGGCTAGAGGATCAACACTAAGGGCTGTGATTTTCCTCAACGACTCATCCAACTTCTGTTGGCCTGTGGCTAATTTATCCCAAGTTTTTGATAGGTTATCCATGAAAAATCTGAGTTAAGTGAGAGTTTCTTAATGGTATAGTGTTGTAGGAGAGAAATTTCTTTTTACACTTCTTCAAACATAGCATAAGCAGATGCTATTTCAACCATACTAAATTCTAGGAGCAGTTGAGGAATAAAACTCATAACCCAGAGATAACAATTGGGCATAAATCTCAATACACAAGAAATAAGGAAAATGAACCTGGTGACTTCTTCCCAATCAGCCAACAATGCTTCTTTTTCAATGGACGTCGCCACAAACACTAGTCTTCCAGCTTGCTGTGCCTCCCACAGGAATTCACATTCTCACTCAGCAGCAAATACTCAGATCTCAATAAACTTGCTATACAAATGACATGACTAGCTGACTTAACACCAACAAATTTAACAGAACTCTAACCCAACAATACCAGAGACAAGACTCTTCCTAAACCGCCCCTCAATCACGCTCAACAACTTATAATTTCTATCATAACCCTCTTCCCTTAAATCTATTTAGCATATATGACAAGGACATCCATATCAATTACATCAAGTTGTTTGACTAACAGACTTCTTACAACACAATCTCCAACAATGTTTACAAGGCAATACAATGATGATGGATAAGCTTGGCGGCTCAAGACTTGACACGGTATCAATAATTAATATGCCAATCTAGTATAGACCCAAACTAAGACTCACACAACTTATATGAGACAGTATTGACAAATACAGGGTTTAATAAGGCGTATGTTGAAGCATCAATATGTATGGTTGACCCTGGAAAATTTTCACAGTTTTCAATGACTTCTGCTACTTTTGGGCACTGTAATATACCAACAGGACAAAACTTCTCAAATAAGTCTTGCCCTCCAAACAAGCAGAGTGAGCTTCCAACTGATAATAATTTAACCAACTGATTTATGAGAACAATTTGGCCTTCTATGAGATTCTGCAGGCACAATGTCATAGAACAAAAAGATTCTGGGTCTGGAAATATACACAGTGCTGAAGACTGATACTACTCAACCTTTAGAGATTAAGTCCCATACACAGTGGTGGAGAAGATAGCATAATGGTCAACGTATTTGGGTAGTAAACCCAAAAATAAGCAAGAACCAAATTCATCATATTGCAAGCCCAGAAATTACACATACATAACAGCTCACCATTTCAATCATCCAATATGTTTGGAAACACAATGTACACAAAGATATAGAAGCATAAAACCTGATAATATGCTCAACGTATCAGTTTCCTCTGTTTTCAACCTTTGCATGCCAACAATACCACTCGAATAAGCAGACCCAGAAATGAAGTTACAAAAACATGAGCACGCACAGTGAGGGCTCTACCTTCTTATATGTCTCGCCGACACTTGTTGTCAACACAGGAGCAAAGAATCGGTCTCTATATGAGCTAATCCGGGTAGTTCAACTCAAAAACCGCCCTCTACACACCACTGCATACTCAAATTTTCTCCAACAGTGATTCTGACCAATGATAATTGATGCAACTCCTGAACGTTCAGACAGGCTGCACTCTTAATCACGTTCCTTTTTAACAGCACCAATACACTGATCTCCGCTATGGTCCACACCACCTTCTTCTAATGAATAATAGAGACACGAACTGCCAACAGACTCATAACAGAAATGAGTTGGACATGGCTTCGATCTCTGCTATATTACTCCATGCGCGTATTACTGCTCACCTGAGACCGATATATGGTTCACGCACCCAAGTTGGCTTCAATTACACTGTTGCGCTAGAGAGATTCACAACTCTGCGAAGTGACTTCAATAGATTGGCTCCACCATAACATAGTATTGTGCTCTAACTACTTCAATTCAATCCAGTCAATGAACTCTCCAACTGTGTACGCACTGCACTTGTCCGTAAAATCGGAGCCGTGCCAAATACACACACGGCTTCAGAATACTATTTGCAACTAATTCGCTGCTCGTTCCGATTTAATTGGTCCCAACTGTTGTAGCAAGCGACTTGGCCTGCACTTGTTAATGTGCAGCGCACGTCAGTAGCTCTTTGACTGAGAAACGACCTCCATGCATTGTCGAAATGAGACACGAACCAACGTACAGGAGATTCAGGCCCATGCACGTCGTGGCAAGTGAACTGGGTGTAAGAAGCGGTTCCACGATGACTATTACCTCAGTCGATCAGGCCACAACAATGAGCCATTTGGTGGCCTTTGCAGTGCCGACGTGATCGGGTAGCTCGTGCAAAGAGAATTCGGTTCACTTCGTCGCTCAGCAAAATAAATATCGGCGATTTAGCTCCAGAAGACTTGACACCAGCGTGGACCCGCCAAACAAAAGCTTGGGAAAGAATGATTTTAATCGTGTTTGGCCAGCATCCCTGAAAAATGACCCTCCTAATTAATTGCTAACTACGAATACCAAATGACCGGTATTTTGCGTTCCAAATCGTCGAGCTGAAATGGAACTCGACCCTCCGCAAAATAAGATTGTCAGCCACAAAAATCTTTCGTAACGTTGGCCCCAAACTTGCTCATGGCTCATGACTTGGCCCCAAATTCGATGGCGGCTCTTCAATAATTATTTTCAGCCCCTCTGAAATTCTTAGTCGGTTCCATTAGAATTTCCATGTAATGAACTTTGCCAATAAATATATATATATTCTACGACCTTGATAGTTTCAACATGTTCCAATCTCTTAATACACAAGCGACACCTCGACACCTTGATGGAAAATTATCGATTCTAAGAATTCGAAACAAAATTATCGGATACTTGAAGTAGGAAATTTTCAGCACTAGAAATTTTCCAAAAATTGGTTCTCTTGAAACTCTTGATTTTCTCCGAGATTGTTTCGCAATAAACCTTCAGGTTGGCAGGGTGCACAACTCTAATAGCACTGTAATGTCTCCAACCAAGGAAATTTGGAACAAACTCTTCAAATCAAATTATAGGGCATTTGCCATGGAAACCCAAACACCAAAATTTTTACTGAAACCACAAACTCACAAATTGCATAAAATCTCATTAAAAATCACAACATGAGAAACAATGAGAAATGCAGCAACCAAAATCCAGCTTTATTATATATAGATAGATGCCAATACAATAGCTAGGAATGAACCTCTGGTCTCCAAATTGAAACAAAGAAACATCTCTACACCTGTAGATTCTGAATGAATCTACCAAGAGGAGATGGGTGCTCGCCCAATCTCTCTAAATCACCCGAGAGTTTTCGTCCTAAGGCTACCAATAGAGTAGAGAACCGTGTTCTCAACCTCTCATACAAAAAACAATACTCAATCCAAGATGTCCTCCAATGGTCTCCTCCTATTTAATAGATTTGATGGACTCCTCTATAACCTTTTATTTTATTGTTATTTTAATCATGGAACACTTTTTCCACTTTTATTTCAATTAAAATAGCCTTTTAATGTGGGAAAAGGGTGAATTGGCCACCATGTCTCCTTAGGCCACGGAAACTCATATCTAACCATCGGTTCTGGTTCCAACAAGCTATTACATAGAGGTGTTCCACCAATTAATCTCCTTGGAATGCCACCTCGAGCATATTTAATTAAGTTATGCCCAATAATAATGCTGATTTCTGAAAATTGTTGGAATGAGACGCAACGAAAGGCAAACTGGATGATGAAATATGCCAAGCGAATGCCATCAAATCCCATAAAAACTCCGCAAAACTTCATCGGAACCCCTGATGACATAAACCCACTCCACTGACCTAGCCATCTCCTACCCTGCAAATCCACCCTAGCTGCACTATGAAGAAGGATAAAAATGGAGACATGACATTCAACTTCTCTCTCTTGCTGAACCTATTGTTGCCTTTGCTGCCACATCGCTGACATTGATGCCATTGGTGCCCACTACTACCACTGTTGTTGTCCCCTCTCTCTAATGTTGCTGCTATTACCATCCACTGTTACTCCCACTGCCTCTCCTGCTGGTACTACTATTGTACAACACCACTGTCCTCTATCATCATACACCACAGGTAATTGTCTAAGCACCATGGATCATGTCAATCACTCTCTTGTTGTTCTGAATCTCACTATACATTATAACCTTTCGCTCACCTCAACATATGTAAATGGATCCTCTGCAAGTGTGTTGCTATTTCTGTTCTTACATCATCAAATCATTTGCTAAGATCAATGCCATGTCAAGGTTGCAATCAGAGGTTACTACCGTACAAGGTTTATCAATGGCTCACTGTTATATCAATGATCGAGAGTTGCATGTAAAGACAAATGCAAGTCTTACTGTAATGTAACAAGATTAACAAGATAACGCTACTATTTACAGTTATCAAGCTCTAACCAAGTCGATAGCTGCACTTTAGGTCATGTCATACATGGTCTTCAATAGATGTGACAACTCTTTGTGTATGAGGATTCTTTTTTGCTGGTCACTGGTAAATAAATACAAAATTTATGTCACTGATATACATTTCTGCAAAGCCTTGTCGGTTAGAATTAATTAATGAAAACTATACTTAGCCAAGTCATCAACCTTTCAAAGTCCAGATCCAAACATCTTTTAACATATCTATAAATATCAATGTCAAGGCACAGCCCCTTCAAGTGCGGCATAAATTGAAGTCACAACACATGTCAATGGTCAAGCACATTCCAACATACGTATGTTCATATTAAGTCTAGTTCTTGCTATAACAACTTGTAGATATCACGTTCTGGGGCAGTATTCCTACCGGTCAATGCCTAATTCTAGTGTACTGTCAAAACTGTGCTATCTATAGATTCTCCAACAATTTGTAACATAAGAAAATGCGAAGTCTGTAAAAAAAAACTCCAACGAAGAATTGAGAAGACCACGTAAAATTTTGAGAGGCTGCAATTAGAGATGATATGTTTTGTTCGAAGAATTGGCTCAAGTTCATAAGGCATATAGCCAGCGAGTCCCAAATAAATCAATAACCCATATCATCAGAGGAAAGGAGCAGCGTAAACCCTAGCCAATTAATTAATTACGAAGGGTTCTATAGACTTCAGTCTTTCAATGGAATTTTAAGAGTTTCATTATGCTGCAAGTGCATTTCATGATCAGTTTCTGGAAATCTTAACCAAAACCACAATACAATTGCAATGGTCAACGTATCTTCCTTGGTTTAGTTCATAGTGGTAGATTATTGCCAGAGGGATATGTCGTTCTCTCACAAATTCAACAAGTTGTATGTACAAAATTCCTGGCTGTAGATGAAAAGGAACAAGTTATGGAGAGTTCGTTTAATTTCTTAAGAAAAAAACAGCGTATAACTTTTCGTCAACGTGCTGCCTGCAATCGAATATTGAATCCCAACGAATATGCCATAACCCAAAAGGAATTTCCAACTGACTGCTGCTTTAGATAAATTTAAACCACTGAATATAGAAGTTACGGAAAACTACTCCTTAAAATGGCCATCGAATCACCATAACCAAAAATAAATAAACTCGAGAATTTTCCAAAAGCTTCACTCCAGAACTTTATTGGGCCACATCACAGGCCACAAAGTCATCACAAGATTGGCACATACTTCAATTTGAGGGAGAAGTAAGGTACATCATATAGCTTTTGGTGAGGACTAGGGTAGCCTACTTTGAGTGAAATCTTAATGTTACTTTATAGGTAGCTGACTTTTAATAAAATTCAAAATGATATTTGGATTTTTTAATTTTAGCCTAAAAGATCGACCGACCTCCAACTTTTGAAGGTGCACATTTTTCATTTTAATTTTATTTTTAATAAAATTTCCTTTTTTAAGAATCTTGACTCAATAATATTAAATAATGATTCATGGTTTTGGGGAAATCGGCCGATTTCCATAGAAAAAGAGTTTGATATATGTAGCTCCTAACTTTATGATACATGGGATTTGATTTAATTGCCACATTATCTATTCAATCATATGATGCCACCTCATTCAAGACAATCTTCCATATCAACAATCCATGGGGTTTTTGGACCATAGGCTACAACCTCAACTTCAATTGGGCATATCTCATAAAATGCGAGTACCCATAAAATGCTCTACATACCACCGAAATCAACAAGCTGAGGAAAATCCATTTGTAGAGGTTTTTAATATAAACTCAATGATCTATAGCTTTAAAACTCCAATCAAAGGCAGGGTGTCTCTATTGTCCAAGGAACCCAAACCCTAGGATTAGGGTTTCAACCAATAACAAGAATTTCATCCTTCCCCTGCAATATCAACAATGTCCAAGACCCAAGAACATCAAAATGCACCATCATTAGTTGCACAAGGTTCCAAACCCTGGGGTTAGGGTTTCATGGTTACACAACATCATCTTGTGAACCCCTCACATCAATGGCCTCCAAAATTCGACATCAATGACGACATATGCATTTGGCACCAGCTTGTACTTGCTGCATCTGCCCCTGTTTTGACATCAATGACAACATACTCAACACCACCATCTACCATCAATATTTTTTGATCACTTTCTTGATCAATGGAGGTCACTCATAAGCTTGGATTCATTTCTTCCTTGGTCATTGATTTTATTTTTAGATATATTTATGAAATTGAATCAAAGGAACTTTCGATCTCAATCCTAATGGTAGTGGAGGAATCATCATCAATTACAAAACGAAAATAATTTATTTGGAGGATGCCACATATACTAACTTGAATAGAGCCATTCAACAAAACATAAAGCTTGTCATGTGTATATTCCTACAATGCTCCACATCTCACAATTTGATGATGTTGTTGGCACTCTTGAACAACATATTTAAAATCGTAGTCTCTCCAATTAAAGTGGTAGGAATTCTTTGAACCCAGATAATGTAAGTGTAGAGCCTCCAAAATGTATTCAAAATATCATCCACTTTCACCTTTATCGCCACCATTTCACTCACATGTTGCAACTCCATGACCATATAACCTTTTATTAGCCTCTATTTTCATAATTCTATGGGTTCCATTTGTGTTTTCCAAAAGTTAATGATTTCTAGTATTATAAGTGAATTAAATGGTTAAAACTTAGAAAAAATACATATACTTGCTAATACTTAAAAGTGGCTTGAGTTTCATGACATGTGTAGGTCATTTGGAAGCTTCCAAGGCACCCTTATGTGGACTCCAATGCTCAAATTCGAATTCCCTTCAAGATATGGAAGAAGATTTGGATAAAGGTCAAAGAGGATATGTGTCTCATCATTATCTATTTAAGTTGTAACTCTATGAGATTTTCTAGGGATCTAGGGAGAGAATAATGGACCTCCATTAATGAGATAGCTTCTTATGTTTTTGTATAAATAGGAGAGCCTCCTCCTTTCAAAGGCATGTGAAAAGTTGGGGAAATGCTCATGTTTTGAATATAGAATTTCGATTTGGCACCATGCTCATGAGTGATGTTCACTTTGATTTGGTTATGTTTGTATTTGAAGCCTCTCAACTTTCCATCCCTCAGGCTTTTGGATTGGCCACCTATAATGTGTGAGATTTATTGTTTTTCATAGATTAAGATTTATTGCTTTCATAGATTAAGATTTATTTATTTCATATATTTTCCTGTGTGAGAGGTTAAGAGTGATTGTTTTTATTTTTTTTCATATCTAGAAGTTAAGAATGATTGATTTTTTATTTTATTTTATTTTATTTATTTATTTATTTTTTTCCATATCATGTGGTTTTGATTATTCATTTCATAAGATCTTGATTTGATAATGCGCATATGGTCCCTTAAAGTAGATTTGATTTCATGCAATTTCATTTCTGAAAGAGTGGTGTGCTTTTCAATTCCTGTAAGTGTGGTAGATTAAGATTTCAATTCCTGCAAGTGTGAAAGATTAATATTTCAATTTCATACACTATACTATAATTCATTTTGAATTGATTGTTGGATTAAAAATGTTGAATTTGTAGAAATTCTCACTGTAGATCAACAAATTATGCAATATACTAAAGCAAAATACAAGATATACTTCTACAACAAAATTTGCGGAAGCTTAATCGAATTGAGCAAGACCAAATAGAACACATATAACTGAGAATGAGATATCAATCACACATGAACATAGAAGAATAACCCCTGGAAAGCCTCAGCGTAAAACCCCAATCTCTGTATTATCATACAAGTGGAAATATGTTCAAATTACAAAAAGAATCAGCTCACAAGCTATCCTGCTCTCTCTGCAATCAAACAATGCTGCTCATGGACAATCAAAGGCTCTCACAACCTTCTCCTCTGCCCTCCAAGCCTCCTATTTCCTTGCGTAGTTTTCCTTGGGGTCCAGTGCTGCCACCAGTGCGAATTGGCCTCTTCACACACTCACTAACCTCTGATCTAACTGCGCAATCTTGAAGGAGATAATTCCTTCTGCATGGATGAGTTTCCTATATAGGAAAAATCCTCCAACTGATAGTACACTGTCCCTTCCTCTAATCTCAACTGGGTCTCTGACTGAACTGACATGCATGAGTTATTTATGAGAGAATATTCAGTTATCTGGAGAGTAGCAGTTACATGCATGCAAGCATTAACTAACTAAACTCACAATTAATTCCACAAACTGTTGGAACTAATCTAACTGGACTTAACTCAGTTAACTGAGCTAACTAATTACAACTCATCCTTATCTCTTTAACTGAGGGATAAATTCCTCAATCAATGGAGAAACTGTTGCATGTCTTCACATAGACTTCATGTTTGATTTTCTCCAACTAATTAACTCAAGATGAATTAATTAATTATTAATCAAACAGCTGTTAAGAACAAATTCAAATTTTACTTCTCAATTTTAGTTCAGGGACTAATTAAAATTGGAATCCATCCCGAAATTCTATTTATAGCAATGCTATTTTTAGCATTTCCATTTTTCATTTTTTGTTGCTATGTCCAACACTAGTACCTGAACTGCTATTTATAGCAATGCTATTTTTAAAATTTCTATTTTTAGCATTTTTTGTTACCATTTTCAACACTCCCTCTCAACAAGAAATACATTCAACTTGAACCCGATCTTGAACCTTTGGAATGTACTGCATGCAACACTTCTCCCAAGTGTTATTGCTCTAGCAACTCTAGAAACAAAAAAACTCCCAACTGACCTCCCTGTTGGGCTAGAAACATCCTCTAATTCTGAAGCTCCATCTGCCACTGACAAGTGCTCCCTCTCTGACCTCTGCGTTGCTGCAACACTCTATGCATCTCGCATCGTTGCACACCTCTGTGTGTCATCCTACACTGGTGCAACACTCCTGCGCCTTCCGCATTGTTGCAGCCTGCTAGCTCTGCACTGTCTTGGGATTCTTGCACTGTAGCTCTCTCTGTTGCTCCATCCGCATCTGCCTCTACCCACTCAGCCAGTCCTGCTACTCCTCATCGGGGCTCCTATAGCAAGGTCGAAGCAAAGAGGTTGGGTACCTCAATGACCTTGCCCCTATTCCAGCCTTCTTGGGATTGTCACTCCACATTGCCCCACCTCCAACCTGGAGGTATAGATGCATGTGATCCCTCTTCCCACTTGGCTTGAAATTTCCCCCTACTGGAGGTCTCTGCATGAGTGGATACCTCCACTCGGTCTCCTCTCGGCTTCTCTAGTTGTTGTTGCTTCACAACCTCCTGAAGCTGCTTCACTAATTGTGGCTCCTCCACAATTGTCTGAGACTTCTTCTGGCACTGCATGTTGAGAGGTAATGTACTCTCCCTCTAAACCACCAAGTCTTCAACAATTGCCTTGCTCCTCAAGGCTTTGCATGCATCTTGAACCTCAAGAGCATACAGGTTACTGACTCGTGAACCGATCTGCTTCACCTGTCTCATGGTGATGTGTCTAAGGAAAACCTTTCCCTTACTGAAGACTACATCATAGCCTTTGTCTTCCAGCATAGCGACGGACACAAGGTTCTTCTTCAGACTCGATACATACTTTACATCAGTCAGGCTAATGTGAGCTCCATGCTCCCTCTCAAAAAAAATTGTGCCTTCACCTGAGACACTATACTTTTCATCATTACCCATCGCTATGAGTATCTGGAGATCTTTCTCCTCCAAGGTACTGAATAAACTCTTGTCACCGGTCATGTGGAATGAAGCTCCACTGTCAAGAATTCAACCACATCTCACCATGGATGAAACCACGCATGTGAAGAGGGTGAAATCTAACTCGAACTGTGAGGCCAATGCCTCACCTTCAGATCCTTCCTTGGATCCCATCTTGGATTTCTTCAATGGAAAATTTGTAACAAAATGGCCCACCTCATGACAACGAAAGCATCGCACTTTCAATTTGTCAAACTTCTTCCCACCATAGGAAGAACTCGATTTGGGATGAGAATCCTTCTCCTTCCCTTTCTTTGCCTTACTCGCTAAGGTGCAGTTTTCTTCATCCTCCTTGGATGAAGCACCATCTCTAATGCTTCTTCTTATATCCTCTTGCATCAAATCCGACCAAAGTCATTCCCAATCTGGCATATTTTCTCTTCCATTTACAGAGTCTTGGTAGCTATGCCAGCTCTTAGGAAGATCGAGGAGCGCAAGACTCACCATTTCATCATCGGCTATCATGATCCCTACACTTCCAAGTTCATCCCTGCAGGTGGTGAGCTTGTTCAAATATGTAGAGATCGTGTCGCCCTTTTCACACTTGATTTTCTGAAGCTTGTCTTTCAGCACCAGCTTCCTCTGATCGCTGCTGTTCTGATATAGATCTTTCAATGTTTTCCATATCGAAAACAGTGTCTCCTGCCCATGGAGACTCGAGACTATGTGGTTTCAAACTCCCTCCAGAAGGATTCTCCTTGCTCTAGCCACACATTTCTTCCATTTCACCAATTCAATAGCATTAGCCGTTGCGGGCTTAGGGACTTCTTGATCAATGAAGTCCTTTAGACCGTTATCCTCTAATACTACTTCCATGTAATCCTTCCAGGCTATATAATTCGAGCTGTCATCAAGGGCATACTCGAGTCTTAAACTGTTGAACGCCATTGGTGAAAATGAGATGTGATAAGAACTCGATTTCTATATTTAGGAACCTCAAACTTCTCCCTTCTCCCTTCTTGTATATTGTTCTTCTCCTTTGATCACCTTTGCTCTCATACCATGTAGAAATTCTCACTGTAGATGAACAGATTATGCAATATACTAAAGCAAATACAAGATCTACTTCTACAACAAACTTTGAGGAAGCTTAATCGAATTGAGCAAGATCAAATAGAACACATATAATTGAGAATGAGAAATCAATTACACATGAACACAAAAGAATAACCCAGGGAAAGCCTCAGCCTAAAACCCCAATCTCTGTATTATCATACAAGTGGAAATATGTTCAGATTACAAAAAGAATAAGCTCACAAGCTATCCTGCTCTCTCTGCAATCAAACAATGCTGCTCATAGATAGTCAAAGGCTCTCACAACCTTCTCCTCTGCCCTCCAAGCCTCCTATTCCCTTGCACAGTTTTCCTTGGGGTCTAGTGCTGCCACCTGTGTGAATTGGCCTCTTCAAACACTCACTAACCTCTGATCTAACTGCGCAATCCTGAAGGAGATAATTCATTCTGCATGGATGAGTTCCCTATATAGGAAAAATCCTCCAATTGATAGTACACTGTCCCTTCCTCTGATCTCAACTGGGTCTTTGACTGAACTGACATGCATGAGTTATTTATGAGAGAATATTCAGTTATCTGGAGAGCAGCAGTTACATGCATGCAAGCATTAACTAACTGAACTCACAATTAATTCCACAAACTGTTGGAACTAATCTAACTGGACTTAACTCAATTAACTGAGTTAACTAATTACAACTCAAATTACAACTCATCCTTATCTCTTTAACTGAGGGATAAATTCCTCAATCAATGGAGAAACTGTTGCATGTCTTCACATAGACTTCATGTTTGATTTCCTCCAGCTAATTAACTCAAGGTGAATTAATTAGTTATTAATCAAATAGCTGTTAAGAACAAATTCGAATTTTATTTCTCAATTTTAGTTCAGAGACTAACTAAAATTGGAATCCATCCTGAAATGCTATTTATAGCAATTCTATTTTTAACACTTCCATTTTTCATTCCTTGTTGCTATGTCCAACACTGGTACCCAAACTGCGATTTATAGCAATGCTATTTTTAGCATTTCTTGTTGCCATTTTCAACATAATTTGGTTTGTCATTATTTGGTTTTGTAGTTAGATTGATCTAAATTGGTAGTTAATTTCTAGAATATACATTGCACGCATGCTTCACAAGTTTTATGAACCCCTGGGTTGATAATTAAATGATAGGTAATTAACTTGCCTTAGCATTTTGGCGCCGTTACTGGGGAAGTGTGTATAGGAACTAGCTTTCAGTCTAGAGTTCATTTTTTTAGATGCATGATTAAAGCATGTAGATGCATAAATCATTTAGTTGCATACCCCCACTATATCACGTGGTGCAGTAAGAGCCACACATCCACATCGTGAATTCTTATTTTTGCAGGTAGAAGAGATGACAAAGGAGGATGAAGAAATGGATGAAAATCCTTTTGGATTTCCCATTCAAGAAACTGATGTCAATGTTCAAATGAAGAACATCCCTCCATTCGTACTTCCTAACTTCAAAGGTATGAGATCAGAAGACCCAGAAAGTTTTCTTTTTGAATTTGAAATCATTTGTAGATCTTATGGCTACTCATAACACATTCAAAAATTGAATTTGTTTCCAACAACATTGAAGGATAAAGCTCTTAGATGGTTCATGACTTTAGGAACAAATTCTATAAGGACATGGGATGATATGAAAAGAGTATTTTTGGAAAAAAATAAAAATCATTACAAACACCATGACCTTAGAAATAAAGTATTTAAGATGAATAAAAAAGAGGATGAAAATCTAGAAGACCTAGTGGAGAGATTTACTTATAAATCAAAAGAGCTAAAATGCATAATTTAGGATGAGATATATTAAAAATACTCCTACTAAATGCTATAAAGGATGAATGGATTGATCTACTTAACCTAGTGGGAAAAGGAGATGTTTATCAATTGTCATTTCAAAATATTTGCCAACTATGCAAGAACATATCAAGAGGAAAAACAAAGTATGGAAGATCTCCTCAAGATCTAGTTACAGAAAGGGAAAGTAAGCTGACAACGAGATTGGTAAGCCAAAATGAACTTAACAATTTGCCAAACATTCTTGGTAATTTAAATGAACAAATTTAGATGCTAAGAATGAAAGAAAAAAAAAGCAAAAAGTTGAAAATGTTGCTTTGCATGAATGTCCACTTGATAACATTAAAATTTGTAAAATTTGTGCAGGATCACATGTTATTAAATATTGCCCATCATTACTAGGGTTAAAGGCAGGTTACCAAAAGGATAATGGAGTGAATCAAGCTCCAATAGGACCATGGTAGCCTCATCAACCCAATATGATGCAATATCCTTGTGCACAATTTCAGGGTTATGCACAACAATCTCAAAGTAATTGGCAAACACCTTTGCCTTGGCAACCTTGGCCATCTCAATCCCAATCTCAAAACCAATATTGGAAACAAGGTTGGGAAGAGCCTTACAGAGGAAATCCATCATATACTCAATCTTTTACTCACTATCCTCAATACCAATATCAATGTTATCCATACCATTCACCTCCACCACAACATCAGTTTCACCCTCAGTTAATCTCAATTCAACCTTTCCCACTACCTGCACAACCATTTCGAATCCCCAACAATAAAACACCTCAATCCACTTACAATGTTAAGGTATTGCAAAATTATTCACCAACTGCCATTGAAGAACAACAACTAGAAACAGAGGATTTAGATAAGGTCCAAGAATCATGGATGCCCGTTGATAAAGAGTAGTTGCTGGAACCTAAGATTGAAAAGTTTCATGCATGCTTATCACCGGATTCTATGAATGGAGATCACATATGTGGGGACTTGCATGGAATGATAGAAGGAAGCCAAGGAAGACAAGATTATATTGAATATTGGTTCAAGATAGTCATTGGATCCCAATAATCCATTCTTTAATATCTTCTGACATCATCTCAATCAAGACAGTTGGTCTCTCATATGCGGGGACGTATCAAAGAATATATTTCAAACCTGCATATGAGCATATCTATCATTTTGTTACACACATGGTTCCATTGAAAACATTCATATAGTTAAAAAAATTAAAAAAATAGGAAATAAAATCAAGATTGATTGTATTTTTAAGCTTGATTGCATTTTTTTTTTTCTTAATTGCATTTTTTTAGAACTTTAAATCTTTAGATTTTTATTTATTTTCTTTCAAATTTTTTTTTTCATTAACATCATAAATATTTTCAATAAAAAAATTGATGTTTTGATTTTAAATAATTAAAAAAATAAAAAATCATGTTAGAATTTCAATTAAAAAAAACATAAAAAAACAAAAATAAAAAATTCATGTTTTTGAATAAGGGAAATGTAAATTTTTAAACAAAAATTATCAATTCTTCTTTTTAAGAGAATTAAGAACTTGAGCTCTTATGCGACCTGTAAAGAAAAAAGCTATGTTAGCTTGGAATCCAAATTAAAAAATCCATCATAATAAAAAATAGAAAAATAATTATTGTTTTTGAATTTGATCTAATTTGTTGCATATATGGTTACCAAACTCCATTTTAGAGGGCGAAGGATTTCGTTGTTTGAAAATGAGACCATGGGAGATCCATACCACAAAACTTTAATTTTGCTATCGTTCAGGGGGCCAATGTGACTGATAAAACCGTGAGTGTAGATTTTTATAGTTAAACTCATGTTTCGTTAAGTAAATTTTTGAAGAAAAAAATTGTGTTAAAAACATAAACTAAAAACCAATAAATGGAAGCCCTCTAGATAACAGTCAATTGCAAAGTTCAAAAACGTCTGTTTTGTTTTTTAGCATTACGATCCATTTCTTTCCCACACTCTCACTCGAGTCAGGGTCTAGGACACAACGATATCGCAATCTCTAAGCCCATCGGAATCTTCTATCCAAAAAAATCCTTGCAAGCATCTTCCACGTTGCGTATGGTCACATAACATTGGCAAATTGTTTTTCCCGTTACAAATGTTACCCTAAATGAAGAATTGGGGCGGTGAGTGATAAAGCACATACATACTGCACCATATGAATGCAAATTTTCCTATATTTGATAGAACCCACCAGTGTTAAAAGCAATTACCTGAAGTACAAGAAACACGTAGCAGTTTTGACAAGTCATTTTAAAACTCGTTTTGTGACCAAATGAAAGAAAACTTCAAAAATATAAAACGTGGGTTTTTCTTAGAACAGGGTCAATCATAATATCGAGGAATGATTTTTATTTATTTATTTATTTATTTTTAATTTGTAACCAATTGGGAGATATTCCAGGTTCTTTAGAGCCTTATTTTCTAGGTTACATGGAAAAACAGTTTTTACTTATTTCCTTGAGATCCTGCAAATCGTTGAAACGAATCAAAGTTGATTGAGTTCATGAGAAAGACGTCTTGGTGTTGAAAGGGGAGCAACTTCAGCGAAGAAAACAGTTACGAATTTTATGCGCGGTGATAACACTTGGCTTCGGAATATGCTGCCGCTACCGAGTCAAAACCATGTATCAGTTCATATCAATTCAGATATTCACTTGCAATGCTTTGAATTTTCATTTTTAGCCATAGCAAATTTCGTATTAATTTTTTTCGTATATGTATATTTTGATGTTAGTAGAATGTTGTTTTAATGTTTTATATGTATAATTTTTGTTATTTTTTATTTTATTTTTAAAAGTGTATATATATGTTTTGTATAATATTTGTTTTTATCATTTTTATTTATTTATTTTTAATGTAGTGTGTTTTATAACATTTGTACATTTATAGGTTTTGTTATGTTTGTTTATATGTATATTTTAGTTTGTATATATGTTTTTCTCGTTATATTTTTCTTTTGTGTACATCTATTTTACATTTTAATTTTGTAAATATTTCATTAATTTTTAGCTTGTGTGTTTTATTATTTGTTTTTTTTTAAGAAAATTGCCATGGAAAATTGTCATAAAAAAATTAATTTGAAATTCATTTAGTGACTGGAGAAAATTTAAAAAAGTTGTTGTGATGGTCCAATCAAAACACATCTATCGAAAAAAACATAAAGACAAAAAAAAAATCTATTTGCTATTTTTCTGGAAGAAGTATTGATCAATTTGAAGATTGGAATGATTACTTGTTCATAAAAAAATGCATAGTTGTGTGTACTTAACTGTCTGTTCAGGATTTTAGCTACAGAAACTGCACAATTCTGCAGCCGAAAAACAATTCCGCAGCTATGTATTTAACTCAATAATCTACTTGTCAACAATGCATTCTAATTAGAAAATCATGATAATTTTTTTCTGGTTTTGTCTAATGATTATGTTTTCAAGCATGATGCAAGAAAGAAGAAGAACTATGAAGGCGCTTTATCTACAAGATTGATTGATGAATTTTTTATTGAGAATTGTTTTGCAGGAATCATTAAGCATTCACAAATAATATTTCTTTATCTTTATGAAATGCTATGATTCAAACATAAATTGAGGAAATTGTTTCTTTTAGAAATTGGATTTATTATCACAATTGTGAAATTGGGCTAACCATTTGAAATGAAAAAACATCATGAACCTGTCAATTATGCAAATTTTGCATATGTACCTAGAGAAATTGATCACTTCTCTTTGAACACACTTACATTTGTTGCACTGTTAGTGTCGTGTTTGTTTTCAGGTTCCAAGGCAATCGAATAATTGAAGGAGGCCAATTCATGCACAATTGGTTTTCTAGGACCAATTTCAAGAAACATGAACCAATTGAATATATTTCTATCATCCATAAATGGCATCATTTTTCCTCTCCAAACTCATGAGTTATTCAAGCATTTTCACTAAGAATCGTCATCACTATTTTCCTTGCAAAGAGTCACATGTTTCCTTCACATTTTCCATTTACATTTTTCATAATTTTCATTCATTAATCCAGAAATAGAGACATTCAACTCACTTACACGCTGATTTGTCCTTTTGCTTTCTATTCACTTGTTTACACTCTTGGCATTTTCCTTTCCATTAAATAAACCTTGATTCACTGCAAAATTTTTCATTCATAGTTCTTCGAAAACATCATTTCATACTTGTGCTAGATGATTGGGGATTCATAATGCCTCCCTTCTAACAAGTCTTGGCCTATCGACATCATCACATTATCTAGGTTTAGGGCTAGAGTCCTTATTAGTACCTTGAGGCTTGTATGCATCAATGACAAGTTCTCTCGTCGACAATCATGGGAATACATTAATGTCCCTTGATTGTTGGATCTTGCAAGTGGCTTGACATCAACTCATCTATTCACACTTTGCAAGATGTACTTAGGTACCTTGGCACTCGTTGACATTAATGGCGAGTTTGTATCACATTGGTTAACGACATTCATCAATGGTTAATAATCCAATGTCTTCTCTTCATGCTCGACAACAACACATTCATGCGCATGGCTAGAATTGTACCATCGGGGTTTGAAGCAGGTGAAGACTACATCATTATATCATTTTGCACTAGATACAACAGATTTAGCAACAACAATAAAGAATCCACTTTCACCACCTCATCCATTATTTATGCAACCAAGAAGCGGATGAATTCTACATTCTATTCCATGATCCAACAACAGTTACAACTTCTCTACATATGCATAGTTTGTCCACTTCCTAGGTAAGTAAAGGTATGTTATTTTATAGCTTTTAATCATAGAATTCCTTGAATACTGAAGTTATAATTTTTGGAAAATACTTCACCATATTTCCGGTATCATTTGAAAAAAATCCGTAAACACCTTTAGTTGGGGGGAAGGGACATCCATTTATTATCATATCCATATCACTTCATTTCATCCTAACATACTTGTCCTAATCAATTATGATTGCATTATAGTTCAAAAGTTATGTGATTTTAAAATAAATGCTTAAATGATGAGCATATTATATGGCTGATCTAAACATGCATTCTTAAATATGTTTAATGAATCTTACTGCAACAAAAAGAAACAAGGTATTGAAACACAAGAACCAATACCAATTAAAATTTGGTTGTCACACAAGAACCAACCAAACATGTTGCAATTCAATGTATGATAAGAAATACTTTGCGAAAAGAAATGAAATTGTCGAATGCAAAGTTCAAAGAAAATTGATGTAAGCCAAGCTCATTCAAAAGCGAATCATAATTAAACAATGCAGTAGATTGCATGAGGACATGTAGTAACATCAGTTGGGGGGTATGTAGAGCCCCCAAAATATCATGCACATTCACCTTTATCACCACCATTTCACTCACGTCACAACTCTATGACCATATAACCTTTCATTAGCCTCCATTTTCATAATTCTATGGGTGTCATTTGTGTTTTTCAAAAGTTAATGATTTCTAGTATTATAAGTGAATTAAATGGTTAAAACTTAGAAAAAATACGTATACTTGTTAATACTTAAAAGTGGCTTGAGTTCCATGACATGTGTAGGTCATTTTGAAGCTTCCAAGGCACCCTTATGTGGACTCCAATGCTCAAATTCGAATTTCCTTTAAGATATGGAAGACGATTTGGATAAAGGTCAAAGAGGATATGTGTCTCATCATTATCTATTTGAGTTGTAACTCTATGAGATTTTCTAGGGATCTAGGGAGAGAATAATGGACCTCCATTAATGAGGTAGCTTCTTATGTTTTTGTATAAATAAGAGAGCCTCTTCCTTTCAAAGGCATGTGAAAAGTTGGGGAAATGTTCATGTTTTGAATATAGAATTTGGATTTGGCACCATGCTCATGAGTGATGTTCACTTTGATTTGGTTATGCTTGTATTTGGAGCCTCTCAACTTTCCATCCCTCATGCTTTTGGATTGGCCACCTATAATGTGTGAGATTTATTAATTTTCATAGATTAAGATTTATTTATTTCATATCTTTTCCTGTGTGAGACGTTAAGAGTGATTACTTTTATTTTCTTTCATATCTAGAGGTTAAGAATGCTTATTTTTTATTTTATTTCATATAATGTGGTTTTGATTATTCATTTCATAGGATCTTGATTTCATAATGCACACATGATCCCTTAGAGTAGATTTGATTTCATGCAATTTCATTTATGAAAGAGTGGTGTGCTTTTCAATTCGTGCAAGTGTGGTATATTAAGATTTCAATTCCTGCAACTGTGAAAGATTAAGATTTCAATTCCATGCACAATACTCTAATGCATTTTTAATTGATTATTGAATTAGAATAGGTGAATTTGGTTTGTCATTATTTGGTTTCGTAGTTAGATTGATCTAAATTGGAAGTTAATTTCTTGCATATATAATGCACGCATGCTTCACAAGTTTTACGAAACTCCCAGGTTGACAATTAAATGATAGGTAATTAACTTGCCTCAACAGTAAGCAACCTTGAGAGTCACCTTGCACATTTCCTATTTCCAACATTATGCCATTGTAAACCTTTCCTTTAGCTTGCACCCCTTATACCTTGACTTTTCATCACCATTTATGTTGCTACTGCAAATTGAAAACTAAGTTGATTTATCCTTCAAGAAAAGTTGATTTTGTGCAAGTTATGGGTGAAGCAAATCACAAGCTCCACAAAGATATTCATATTAAAGGGTTGACATTGAAGGGTTGAAAGGAGAGGAAGAACAATATATTGAGATGGATTTGGCATTGAGAGTTGTTAAATTCCACACACCTTACCTCTATCTATAGTAGAATCAATGATGTCTTATCATATTAGAATTTGCTTATTTCTCCAAATAGTAATGATAGTGATGTAACATTTCCTTTCACTTTCTAGCAGAGAATATAACATCACAATTGCAAAAGCAAAAAGAAGAGCTTATTCAACATTAGAGAAATTTTGAGGGCCTCAAAACAAAAATGTTCAACCAAAATTAACTTTATAAGAACCAATATGATGATGTCAACCATTGGGGGTGATTCACCATTTAAAAAAAAAAAAAAAAAAAAAAAAACTATTTTTTTAGCTTGTATTTTCAATTTTACTCAAATTTTGAGTGGGAGCAGTCGTATCTGAAATTTAATTCCTCATTGAATGATTACCCATGTTTCATACTTTCTATGGACAATGATACACGAAAAATGAGAAATACATGAAAAACGTGATTGCAATCACATTTTTTCATGTATTTCTCATTTTTCATGTAGTAGGGTCCATCGAAAGTATATAACATAGGTACTCTTTGGATGAAGAATTAAATTTTTCATCCAATGAGTTTTCACTCTCAGAATTTGAGTAAAACCATTGAGATATAAGTTGAAAATACAAGTTGAAAAAATAGTTTTTTTCTTTTTTCTTTTCTCCCTCTAAAATTGGATGATGTAATCTAATATTATTTTATTATTTTCACGATTATTTTATAATATTCCTTAGGAGATTCATTTTATACCTCAAAATTTCTCTGATGTTTGTGAGGGAACAAACAAATCAAATGAGGTAATCTTTTGAAGATATGTGGCAAAAGCTTTCGCAATCTAATGATTGAGGCAGGTGTCTTGAGGAAAAAACATGGAGATTGAGAATATTAAAGACTAGAAGAGACAAAAATGGAGAAGGAAAAACATCTAAAACTGCTCAGGGTGATATTTCCCATTGCAATACTGGAGTAAATGAGGATTCATTTAATACTGTATTTGCTTCATGGAGAGATGCATGACTACTTAGCACTAGCCCAACCTGCCACATGAAATTTTGGAAATGTTTCTTTGAAAAATTAAATGACAATGTATATGGTGTGGTATCTTGGAAATATTTTTGTCGTTGACGTCAAAGACAAGGGGAGACTACATGTGTCCAAGATAAAGATTGCAAGATGGAGATTGTTGGAAATATTGTTTGAATACCCTTTTTCTTATTTCGTAGTTTGGATTGTTGAAATATGTAACTAACTTTGGTCTTCATAAATATGAAATGTACTCTTGATTCTTGTATATTGTAAAAATAAAGAAAAATTTTTATTGTTATTTTTGGTAGCATCGGTTCCATGCTCAAGGTCATTTTATTTGAAGGTTAAACACCCATTGTGTCACACATCATTTTGTCGCATTAGGAAAATACCCACCGGTTTGGATCTTTCACTATCCATAAATGTGTCCCAAGAGCATTCCCCTGCAAAGTTAGAATCTAAATCATCCCAAAGAAATTGGAATTCCTGGATCCCATGGTACAAAAACCCTGTTTTGGCTACCTGCACAGTTCCTAGTTAATTTGTGCATACGCAGAGAAGACCATTAAAAGATGCACATAAGTATGCATTGTCTTATACTATGACCTGCGAACATGGCTCAAAAAATGTAAAAATAAAAAGTAAAGTCTAGAAGCATTGTTGGTAGCATCTATCCCAACCAACAAGCTTCGAATGGGTGTCTATTCAGTCATGATCCCTCCCATCACGAAGCAACTCCCCTTCCTTTGTGGAACCCCTATCACATTATTAGTGGATCTCATCCCTTGGAGAATGGATCCTAAACTTCCCATTCTTGGCCTATAAAGCTACTACAAGTCTGAGGATTGGAAGAGGATTGTTGGAAGTAGGTTTATGCTGTTGAGATTAGGTTGGAAGGCTATTCTTGCAAGGAAAAGGGTTGGAGATTGTAGAAGGGACTTGAAACATCAAGGATATATGGTTGTAAGGCTTTTCTCTAGTTTATTAATATAAAAGCAATTTTTCTTTCTCAATTAAACGTTTGTTGATCTAATTTGTCGGATTCCTTAATCACCTACATAGATTTTGATTGCATATTGATCAATCATGATATATAATTGGTTAGTTAGTCCATTTATCTCTTTGGTTATATATTGGATGCTTTGATCTCTTGTTTGTCTCTGTCTATGAAGATCTCTTGTAGGACACTATGGAGAAGTTGTGGGGAGCGACAAGAGGATCTCTAAAGTATTGAGGAGTGAATGTTTGGAAGCTTTGAAGGGGACTTCATCAATCATTTCGTTTAATCAGTAAGAGGACTCTATCATTATATTTTCTTTCAGTCAATCAGAGTCTAAAGAAAGGTAGCAGTTCCTGTTTGTTTGTTACTAGGGTTCTCTGAAGTCTAAGGAGATCGCTCCACATAACAAATTGGTGACTCCACTGGGGAATTGTCTCAATCTCCATTAGTTTTCATTGTTTAACCTTTTCAACCTACTGCACAAGCCTTCCTTAAGTGTCTAGAAATTTTAGAAATTTGGATTTTAGGTTGGATTTGATTTATTTTTTCTAAATTTCTCTGCAGTGCACAACCAGGCTTTAGGCACAATGTGCACTTTTGCACATTTCCCTTTCAGAAACACAAAACATTCACATTGGTTTACTCTAGGACCTATGCACATACCTAGAATTAAAAAAAAAAATTCAGTTTTATCCTCATCAAGTCCAAAGATTTTGATTTTTCCTATTTATTTACACTTGTATGTGCCTTCTTTTAGTCTCTGTTAAGTTGATTGGGTGTTTTTAATTTTATTTTTTGATAAATTCTTAATTTGATTTCCTTTTTTCATTATTGAGAGGTTTGTCTCAGTTCGTTAACAATTTTTGCAAGTTTTTTCTTCCATTTTTGCAAAAAAAATTCCCCCCTCAATTGTCGGCGGGGGGGGGGGGAGTTGAATTGTGTTTAAGTGTTAATCTCTTTTGAGTGTATTCACTTTTGCTTTTCAGAATTTTCACCCAATTTCCTTTACTTACGCTTGATTGATTCTTTAGTTACATTTGTGAAGGACAATAATCTTGTTGTTCTTTCACTAATTTGGAATCATCTTGTGTTTTCTTTGAAGAATTCTCTTACATAGAATACATTTGCATAGTTAGAATTCTCATTTTCATAATATGAATGGAAATTGTGCATAGATTACATCTGCATAGTTTTCAAGGAAATCTGCATAGATCACATTTGCATAGTTTTCAAGCAAATTGTGCATAGATTACATTGCATGGTTTGGCACTTACGACTTTGAATTGCATTGGAAAATTAGAATTGGTGCATATTTGAGTTAATACTTTAAAGAAAAGAATCTCTCCTTACTTCAAATATATTTTTCATTGAGACAAAAAGATTACATTTTCATTTCCGATTCCATTAGGATTTGCATCAAGTCATAATTTCATCAATTTCACATCCATCAACTTTGAGTAAATAACATCTCCTAAAATCAATGCTAATAAAATCAGCTTAGAAAGTTTTATTTTTATGGATATTTTCCACTTACAGTAGATTAAGTTGTAGGGATTTGGAATAGGGAAGTGAGTAAACTTTCCAAATATGAAAAAAAACAATAGAATCTTGTGATAGGGAGGAAAATCTGTTTATTGCAATTTTTCTTTGGGAAGATCCCCTCACAAAAGAGTCAAGCATGAGATCATATTGGACCCGGTGAAGTGATCGACCCCACTTCATTGTCTACGACAGAGTGATTTACATGTACTAAAAATGATGTTGAGTACTCGGGAGTCACTTGGAAGTAAACCTTAGTTTAATCATGTTGAGGAACTTTCAAGGGGATTGAGCTTTGTTACTCTGCCCTTGCGTGTATGTCTGATATGCGACTAGCCCCCAGGTTGAATTGTTTTAAGTGGTAACCTTAGTGACCATATTCTTAGGGATTTTACCCGAGGTGACGACAGAGGGGAAGTCTCTGTTGTACCTGGAACAGATGTTGGCTAAACTCACTTGGAAATTTCTGGAGGGTACTCTTCATTCGAGATGGCATAAATGAAGTTTACTTGCACTAGATTGTGTACATTAAGTAGGTTTTCAGTGTAACTGGTTCCACCCACTCTATCTATATCCACTTTTCACTTTGATCTCTATGACGTTGGATTTCGTTACCAACTAGTGATTTCGTTGTGAAAAGCATGTTTGTATGGTTTTAATACTTAGATTTTTATCACGTGTTAATTGTTTGTTTTTATTTTTTTACAGACCTTAGGTGTGGATTGTGATTTTCAATTGTTAATATTGATAGTAAATTTATCTAAGTTGAATCTAATGGCAAAAATTCTGGAAGTTACCTATAAAGACCTCCCTTTTAACGGGAACCCTATTCCTCTCCCCGATATTTCAAATGTTGATCCCCTTATATGGCTATATTCTCACTTCCTGTTTTCACGATAGGTTTACTGGTATCATTTTTTCCAACTTATTTGATCCAAAAAACCCAAAATATTCCACATCAACCAAGTTTTTCACCTCAACCGAGTACATCATCTTAACATCACCCGCCTCTTGTTGACGCTTTACCTTCTTCACCGAAATATGTCAACCAACCAACCATGGTTGTAGGTAATGGTAATGTTGAAGAGACTTCCAATATGAATCATAAGCCTAGATACACTTGCAATCTTTGTAAGGGTGACCACTTCCTTATTGATTGTCCTGGAATTACTAAGGTCTTGGAAGAATGGTTTAAAATTTCTTATCAACCTACTATTAATCCATTAACTAGTGATTGTGAGGTTCCTTGGAAAAAGGGTAAAGTTAGGTTTCCTTGTTGCTTATGCAAAGGGATTCATTATAGTCACCTTTGCCTTCATATGGATGAAGCCTTGAAATTGTTGGAAAAACTTATTGTTTCACAGAAACAACTTCCAACTGGTTACCATAAACTTTCTCTCAACCTACCATCAGTTGACAAAATGGTTGATTTAATTCCAAGTACAGTCAATCCCACTTTTCCATTGGAGAGTGAAACACATATCACTCAGAATAATGAGTCACTGGTTGATCAAGTGGTTGACTCGATTCTATCTTCGGTCGATCCCACTCTCCCTTTAGAGAGTGAAATTAATACCGCTCAGGTTCTTCTTGTTACTTCAAATTATTCTACACACGGGGGCATTTCAACTATTTCCATTGAGCCCTCTCCAAGTAATGAGGCTATTTCCTTTGATTGGAGTAGTATGAAAGAACCTTGTCTTCCTTCTTCCACCCCTTTAAAAATCATTGTGAAGGCGAATGGTAAGAATGTGCGGCTTACAAATGTCGATGAAGGTGCTTCTGTCAATATTTTATCCTCAACTGCTTGGCAAGCAAGCTTTGGGTTCTCCTCAGCTTGTGTCTGTTACAAAAAAACTTTCAGCTTTTAACAAAACCAGTAGCGAGCCTTTATGGATCATTCCTAAGTTACCTATTACTCTCAAAGGTAAAACTATCTGTGTTGATCTTATGGTAGTCCAAGGTCCCTTAGATTTCAATTCGATCCTTGGGTGAGACTATGTCTATGCCATGGAAGTTGTCGTATTGATACTCTTTTGCGTGATGTATTTTCCTCACAATGGAAACATTGTGACTATTGAATAACTTTCATTCATTGATCTTGATTCAACTACTGGCCATATGACATCCCTAAATGTTCCTTATATGCAATTGGTATCCACCCCACCATGGGTTAATTATATGACAACTAGTCCCATGTTTTCAATTACCAATGCGAGCGAGTCTCTCATTGTTTGCTCGACTTCTTATGATTTAGATCTGGTAATTGACATAGGGAACCTTACAAGGGAATTTGAAATGGATTTTCTTACCCCTTTAGATTCTCTTCACATGTATTCCTTCTAGAGAGTTATTCTTCCTTCTGATGAAAATCTCTTGGAGGCTATGGTAGGGAATCATTTCTTGGCATGTGTTTCTTCTAAATGGAAGCTATGATCCAAGTCATAAGAGGATAGTTCTTCTACTGTGTCAACCTCGTTAAAAAATGAAACAAGCTCTTATGAGCATAGTTATTTTTGTTTCAAGCTCGCATAAACATGAAACAAATTCTCGTGAGTATAGTTCCTTTTCTTGTGTCAAGCTCGTTAAAAAATGAAACAAGGTTCTATGAGGATAGTTCTTTTACTGTGTCAACTTCATTAAAAAATGAAATAGGATTCCATGAGCATATTTGTTTTCTTGTGTAAAGCTCGTTAAAAAATGAAACAAATCCTCCCTTAATTGAGTCGAGTCTTTCATCTAATCTCGTGAATGAATGTTCATTTCATCTGCCTATTAGTAACCAGTAATCTACTCAAGCAAATGAAACGAATATTGTGGGGCATGTGCTTATGTCAGTATGCTAGGGGCATGAAAACTTATCACAAGCATTATTTTTCTCTGTTTTAAGCTTGTGCAAAAATGAAACCACTCTCAAGCACAACTTTTCTCTATTTCAAGTTTGTGTAAAAATGAAACCACTCTCAAGCATAGTTTTTATTTGTTTCAAGCTTGTATAAAAATGAAACCTATCTCAAGTCCAATTTAGTTATTATTTTCAAGACTCGTTAAACTCATGAAAATCTCGATATTCTTTTGCTATCTTTTCATGCTTGTAAAACATATTCGAAAATGTCTAGGGTTTTTTTTTTCCTGTCTTTTCCCGCTCTTTAATTAAGTTGAAATTCAATGATGATGAATATATTTTTATCACTTTTTTGAACTTGTTAAAACTTATGAAAAAGATAAACCCTAGAGTTCTCTTTACGCCTTTTTTAGACTCCTTAAACATGAAAATATCACCAAGTACTTTATTATTTGAACTCATAAAAGTAAATGAACAACCCTGAGTACGTTCCTAGATAGTTGATCTAGAAACCTTCAATACCTTAGATCCTACATGCCTAAATGGTGAGATTCTCGCCTTCAATGATAGGTTCTCATCATTGACCTTCGATCAGATGATTCTATGAGTGTTCGACATCACCATATCGATTCACACTCCATAGATTGTACTGGATGTACCTTGAGAGCCATTGTCATTATTGGTGGTTTTTCTCACACTTGTTAACGGTTCACATCATTGACCAATAATCAAGTGGTTTCTACCATGTTCGACTTTGATACATTCATTCGCATGGCTAGATTCATATTACGGAATGAGCGATGGAGATGAAGACCCTGGATCTAGTTTCATCCATCCAGGATGCGTGGAATTATTAAATATGCATGATTTTAAACATAAGTCCATTGATGGTTGCATCCATACTATGTCGTCTTTTGACATGGATCTTCAAATGTATTTCCATATTGGTCTTTGAGAGATTTATGTTCTGAGTATGGGAATTCCTACCTTAACGATGATATTATATATTGCATTGTAACATTTGATTGATTGTTTTAGGTCTCTGACTACAGTCTCTAACCCAAACCTTGGCATGATAAAACACTTCAGTCATTATACATCTCTTCCGACTTTGGACTTTAGGGGGCAATATGTTATACATCATTTTGTCGCATTAGGAAAATGATCATCGGTTTGGATCTTTCGCTATCCATAAATGTGTCCCAAGAGAATTCCCTTGTAAAGTTAGAATCTAAATCATCCCAAAGAAATTGGAATTCTTGGATCCCATGGTACAAAAACCCTATTTTGGCTACCTGCGCAGTTTCCTAGTTAATTTCTACGCATATGCAGAGAAGAGCATTAAAAGATGCACATAAGTACGCACCGTCTTACACTATGACCTGCGAACATGACTCAATGAATGTAAAAATTAAAATTAAAGTCTAGAGGCATTGTTGGTAGCATATATCCCAATCAACAAGCTTTGAATGGGTGCCTATTTAGTCCTAATCCTTCCTATCATGGAGAAACTCCCCTTCCTTTGTGGAACCCCTATCCCACTATTAGTGGATCTCATCCCTTGGAGAATGGATCCAAAACTTCCCATTCTTGGCCTATAAAGCTACTACAAGTTTGAGGATTGGAAGAGGACTGTAGGAAGTAGGTTTATGCTGTTGAGATTAGGTTAGAAGGATGTTCTTGCAAGGGAAAGGGTTGGATATTGTAAAAGGGGCTTGCAACATCAAGGCTATATGGTTGTAAGGATTTTCTCCACTTTATTAATATAAAAGCAATTGTTCTTTCTCAATTACATATTTGTTGATCTAATTTGTAGAATTCCTTAATCACCTGCATAGGTTTTGATTGCATATTGATAAATTTATGATATATAATTGGTTAATTAGTTCATTTATCTCTTTATTTATATATTGGATGCTCTGATCTCTTGCTTGTCTCTGTCTATGAAGATCTCTTGCAAGACACTATGAGAAGCTGTGGGAGTGACAAGAGGATATCTAAAGTATTGAGGAGCGAATGATCGGAAGATTTGAAGGGGACTTCATCAATCATTTCATTTAATCAGTAAGAGGCCTCTATCATTATATTTTCTTTTAGTTAATCAGAGTCTAGAGAAATGTAACAATTCATGTTTGTTTGTTACTAGGGTTATTTGAAGTCTAGGGAGATCGCTCTTGTCAGCAAGAGGGATAAGTCCACATAACACATTGAGTGCTTCTAGGGTTTGTCATAGAGTCAAGAATTCAATAGAGTCATTGTCATATGAAGAAGACCCCATTGGGCATATTGTAACATATCAAAAGAATTTTTTTTGTATTTAAAGTGTCAAAATACCCCTCCACGACCAAGTCATCCTGGTAGCTAAGAATTTGGCCTCATTAGGGCATGTCGTCCTTCTTGGAAGCCTATAAATAGGAGAGAACTCGACCTCCTATGGACACTCACTCACTTCTCATCACCCAAGTGAAAAAGTGGAAAAAGAAAATGCAGGGAGTTAGAAATTTTTTTACACAAACTACCCATGGGTAATTATTCAAATCATCATTATAGATTCCTCATTAACCATTACATAGGATGCTCATTACTACATAAAGTAACTTTAGTAGAGGAATTGTAAGTTTCATAACCATCAGCAACCATTCTTGTAGTATATTAAGATAAATTGTCTAATGTAACCTTGCATCCATTTCATGATTCCTTTAACCACATTAATTGATCACATACTTGCATTATCAATATCACATTATGTAAGGAATCAACATCACCAAACTGACATAATAAGAAATCACATCATTAAACGCCGATATACCCTAGAAACCCCGTAGGGTGAAAACTAACAAACATTTAATTTTATTATTAAACACTCGTGAGGGTGTTCACCTCACACTCAATGGCTTATAAGGGAGTCCATCCCTTATCCATTGTTATAAAATATTACAATGAAATATCATTAAAATACAACATACCTAGCTAACAGCTATTGCAATCATCATGAAACCATTTACCCACAAATCAACACTCTCTATATCCTTGTGGTATGATTGTTCCATCAATGGACCATCCTCATCGGCATGCACCATTGGTTCTTATTTTCCACAATGTTAAACATAATTTGTTTTTGGCACAAATCACCATCCTTTCCTATCATTGTTGTCATCACAAAGCTTTAGTAACACGATTAGATAAAGTATTAATCAATCAATAATCAATCTTCAAAAGCGATCTTTTAATAGCTATTCATGTGCATACATGAGATGTAAATATAATATCACAACATGCCTCTTCTAACAACATTGTGTATGTATAAACAAATAATTATCGAGCATGTCAAAATAATTACCACATTACTATGATCATTCTCGCACGAGCACACATTCATATCCAAAGGAAACAATTGTAACTGTCCATTTCACTTCTAGAAACTTATCTTTGTTTTTCATGCGTGTAATTAGATAAAAACTTATTCGAAGAGCTAGCCCTTTAGCTTCTTCTTTGTGCATGTAACTAAGTAATATTTACAATACAGTAGATGTTCCCTTCTAAGGGAAAGCTAACATGATAGACATCATTATCATGCATGCAAATGTAAGCCCCTTTTCGAAAAGCATATTTTCCAAGATAGAGCTATTTACAAAATCTATTGTATGCACAAAGACATGCATTGCTCTAAACCAAAACTAATGTGTTAGTCATTATTTCTTGCATGCAGATATATGTATTTTACAAAGGAAAGCTAGTACATTTATTGCAAGTAACTACTTGTTTTACTTTCCATAATACTTATTCTTTTATGCACACAAATCCATGTTTCTCTTTAAAATATCTAATACAATAGTTCTACAAATCCATGTTTCTCTTTAAAAAATCTAACACAATAGTTATATCTTCATACATGTAATCAACTATTGTTTCTATGCTTCTGCATATGTGTTCTTTCCACATAGTTATTTTCAAGAACCCAACATAGTTTCGCTGTCATTTATGTACAAAGTTATTATGCATTTGTTTACAAGAAAGTATCATAACAAAGTTCTCATGCATTTGATTTCAAGAAACTATCATAATCAACCTTTCTTTTGGGCATAAAAACTAACATAATAATAATGGTAACCTTTTATGCATTAAACCATGAAATTAAATCAAACTATCCAATATGAAACACACAAATCATTTACCTTTTTACTCACCAAAACATGTAACTTTTGCAAACTCTTGCAAAGGAATTAACAAATTAACTTATCTTTCAAAAAAATCTCTTACGTGTTATTTTCAAGAATACCACACCACAAGATTTATTTATTCTAATAAACCAAAAAGTCATAGTTACTTATCTTTTCCTCATCAAAGACTTATGTATTATAAACACATAATGTAGTTATTTTTATACAAAACTACACATTTCAAAAGAAAATCTCACTTTCCAAGAAAATTAATCTAATTAAATTCTCTTTTATTTTTCACCACCCATGAAACTTTTTGACGAATTACGCTCTTGAATCTATATTCATTTTCAAGAAAATAAGTTGGATTTCTTATCATTTCATACAAGAGTAAGAAATCCCTTTTAACAAAAAAGAACATCCACCCTATCTTTTCTTACAGAAGATGCATATATATATATATATATATATATATATATATACAAGAAAAAGTATGTTTTATTGTTGCAAATAAATATATTTTCTTTCTAAAAAGTTAACATCATAAAAATATTTATGTACCAGCACTAACATATTTTTTTAAAAACTAGCATGAATGTATGAATTCTTTTCTTTTCATAAAAAATTCACTAATTTACCTTCAAACCCATGAAGGTTTACAAAAAAATAAACCAGTAACTTAACATTTCATTGTTTCAAGAACTCATGAGAATATTTTCAATAACTAAATTAATTAAGTCAAATACCTCACTTTCCTCACTTACGCAAAGAAATGTCATTCAACATACCAAGGATGAATGGAGGAAAATAATTATTGAATGAGCAACTAAAGGTCGTAGGATTCCAAGAAAACAGAATGAGAACTTTATTATTGTGAATAGAGTTCTCCTTGAAGCTTTCAACCACACCAGGGTCAACCCCATGCTGGCGTATTAAAACAATGGATGAGTTAAAAAAAATGGACCAAAAACACGGAAACATCTCAAGTCTTCTTCAATGAAGTGAACCCCCAACCTACACAACCTATGTCTCCTTGGCTGAATTTCTTATGCATGTTCCACCATCATAATGGGCACTGAATCAACTACTAACACGAAATATTTATTGTGCAATGATTTCGTTAAGCGGAAAAAACCCCAACCATTGGAACACATCCAACCCAAGAAAACAAACAGAAGGATAATTATCAAGAACTGAACCCTAACTAAATTCTAATCCAACTGTCATGTAAGAAAGGATAACTAAATTTTAATTAATATTCTTTGTGTAAAATAAATGTCGAATAGGGATATTACATACTCCCCCCCTTAAAGAGAACACCATCCCCAATGTTCATCTATCACTGGGACTTAATTGCTACTCATTATAAAGAATCCAAACAATTGAAAACGAGATCCTTTCCCTTCAAAATGAAGGATTCCATTTCCAAGGAATACCAATAAGAAAAAGAAATAATGCTTATCTATAGTCATAAGCATTTATAACTGCAAAACTAAGCAATTTCTACTTTCCATAACTTAGCCACTATTCAATTATATAGAAACAAAACAAAATCTCTATACCAACTTATTGTTACTTACCAATTACTCTTACAAGTCATGGTCACTTTTATGCAAGCACTTCAATAGTGATTGGATGACCCATCAACACTCCATGGTAAGTAACCTGTAATGTATGACTAACAAATTCAATCACATTAGTCACAACATTTTTAATCAAATGAAATACTTTTAACTATCAATAAATTATGCAATGTTAGGTGATATTTAAATCACAATACTTTTACAAGTACTTAGAGAGCACTAACACTCTAATCATCAAAATGATAAATCACTGCACCACATGCACACTGTCTTAGATCTCGCTAAAGACATCCACACAGTACTTCTAAAAGTACCCAAAGAGCACCTAGCTCTCTAATCATCAAAATAGTCAATAACTGCACCAAGTGCAAATTGTCTTAACCCCTACTAAGACATTCACAAGATTGGTAATACAATAAAGGAACTAAAATTCCAATAACTCCTTACTGAGCACTAATCTCCTTTCGTGTTAAGATGTGCATAACATATTTTACACAATTATATATAAAATTCATTTTTAACACAACACATAACTAATTAATTAATTTGTTCTCCTACGAGAACCATAGTGGCAAAAGAATGCTCCTCCCAACCCATGGGAACTGGTTTCCACAACCAGATCGAGTCATTTTCGTATTTAGAGAGTTATTGGATAGAGACCATACCAAGTCCATTATGGAATTCCACTGGCCAACCAGATCAATAATTCCAAAGACCACATAGGGTCAAATATAAGATTCCTCTCGGCAACGTCCTACCTATTCCTCTTACAACGTCCTGTCTATGAGGAATTTTGGGCCTCCTCCAACGAGCTACAAATCAATAAAGTTGCCTCAATATTTTTACCCTCTTCACCATCTTGTCCAACTCTTTTCCCTTACTGATATCATTTATCTCTAGGGAGAGGAAATCTGGGCAGGCAAGTTCCATCAACCCCTCCGGGCAAGAAACCGCCATCAACCCAAGGCCTTCTAGCCTTTCACAATTGTCAACAATTGTCTAACATGTTAAATTATCTTTTAGCACTCTTTCCCACAATAATTTACATAATGAACCATATGCAAATTAGCATTAACAAAAGAAACACTCATGTACACCATCGATTTATACTTAACCTTCAACATGGGTCCACAATATCTAGATTGATAGGAAACATAATTGTCACACGTGTTGTATGTATTATAATTTTCCAAGTAACACAATCATGCATATCATATAACATTATACTTTTTCATTTACGATTGCAATTCACATTGCAACGTTTTAATTTCATAGTTTTGCTTGTTACCATTAAGTTACCCTTGCTTAATCCCATCAACAACGTTAGTCATAAATATGCATCATTTAACAAGTATTCACTTTCCAAATAATATTAGTTTCATGTGTACAACATTCTCATGCATAAAAGTATATGCAAATATTCATTAATGTGTAAATGTCAATAATAGTGAAGGTAACAATTCAAACATTTGCAATTTCCCATACTATATTGTTACCAATGGACCAACACATGAAGTAACTACCATAATCACTTATTCACAACTTTCAATAAGCTTAAATCAAATCCAATTCATGCATATAAGTTTTATTAGTTAGTGAATAAGGATAGAAGGAAGAAGGACAAAGTTTTTGGGTTGATTCTCTCTTTCTCTCTCTCACGTGCAAAGATAAGGCTAGGGTTTTGCAACTGCAAGGTCGAAGTAGTCAAGTTGCAAAAAGGTCAAAGAAAGGAATTTTAGGTCACCTACTAGCCCTAGAAAGAGAATCAACCCAAGAAAAGGAGAAAGGAAGCCTTGGAAGTCCTAATTTTCTTCACACTTGTGGAAGCAACAATTGTTGCAAGGGCCAAAAATTTCAGACCTGTAGTAAGGGGTCAAAATTGTGTAGTTGGAAGATATTTGATAGGGTTTGAATTGGATATAAGAATCACATCATTAAGAAGGCCTGGCTTGGTCTTGGAAGGGTATTGGTGTTGGTATAAAGGTCTTGGAATTTGTCATTTGAATAATCTATAAGAAGAGAAGAAATTGGTGGGTTTTCCTCTTAAAAGGAGAGGTTTTGGCCCTAGCTTGCAGCCTACATCCTTTGTTCTTGTGTACTAGTGATATTCATGTTTTTGGTAGCAATTTTATGATAAGAAAAACATAATAATAAGTGAAGAAGCTAATAATCAACAAAAAGTAAAAATACATCATAAGCAGTTATAAGAGAAATAATCCTAATTATGGCCCCATTGATTTCTCAACATGGTATCAGAGCTAAGGTTGAGAAAGCGCATGATGAAGATCACTACATATCTAAATAAGTCATTGAAGTTATTTTCTATTATGGAAAGTCATCTCAAGCAAGACATCAAAGAATTTTGGAATCTCCTATTATTTATCAAGAATCATATGACCAAGACTTGTACTACAAAGGGCAAAGGGTTATTGTCATCACTTACAAGTACGTTTGAAGATGAAAATATATAGGTAATTGTAAGTGGATCATCCAAACATATGACAGGTAAGAAAAAACAACTAAAAACCCTATCAAGAGGAAAGTCTTCCTACTTTGTTGAACATGGAGACAAAAAGAGCTATCCTGTAAGAAGAATTGGATCAACTTTGCTGAAACTGGAAAATGGAGGAAACATACATCTCAAAAACATTCTGTTTGTACCAAGTTTGCAAAAGAATTTACTTTCTATTTCATGTATAGAATATAAGGGAGATAGAGTCGCTTTTATAGATGGAAAAATTACAATATGGGATAAAGGCTCTAGTATCAACAATGCAAAAATAATTTGGATTTGTGAAGGAAGACTCTACAGGTTACTTAAACCTCTCTCTCAAGCCTTGGTTCACATTGAAGTCATCCCATGTGAACTTTGGGATAGAAGGTTTGGACACCTTCGCTACAAAATATTACCAACTCTAAATACAACGGTGAATGACATCCCTGAACTAAAGGAGGATCATGAAGGAGTTTGCAAGGGATGTGCATTAGGTAAAAATGTTAGGAAACCATTTGGAAGTAGTTCTTCAAGATCAAAAGAAATCCTAGATCTCATTCACTTTGATGTATATGGTCCTACATCTACAAAACCTTTTGGAATTCATCTATACTATGTAACTTTCATTGATGACCACTCAAGGAAAACTTGGATCTATTTGTTGAAATCTAAGGATGAAGTATTCGAAAAAAATCAAGAATTCAAAGTAGAAGTAGCAAAATATCACATAAAGAAGTATTAAAGTACTAAGATCTAACAATGGAGGAGAATACACATCTAAGGAGCTCATAGCTTTCTGTAAGCAGGTTGGGATTAAGATGGAGCTAATAGTTCCATATAGTCTAGAACAAAATGGGGCAACAGAATGGAAGAATCACTCAATTGAAGAAAGTGTTAGATCTATGTTACATGATCAAGAATTACCTCAATTTATGTGGGGTGAAGCATCCAAAACAACTCTCTACATTGAAAACTGAAGTCCTCACATATCACTTGAAAACATGACTACTGAAGAAGCATTCACTGGGAAGAAACCATGTGTAGACCATCTTCAGATATTTGGTTGTCTTGTCTACATTCACATTCCAAAAGATAAAAGAATGAAGTTGGATCATACAAGCATGAAAGGCATATTTGTTGGCTATGGTAACACTTCAAAAGCATATAAGATCTACAGAAAGGAAGGACATCGAATTGAAGTAAGCCAAGATGTGATATTTGATGAAAGTGTTGTATATAAAAAGTCAAAAGATCTCCCGATTGATTCCAATGATGAAGAAATACCTATATTTGAAAAATTCTCTAGGGATGAGGAGGATTATAATAATGAAGAAGAAGGTCCCAGTGAACCTATACAACAAGTCATCATTCTTAAAAATAGAAAGAGACCTAATTGGTTGAAGTCTAATCTTCAAGATGTGGATGGACATGTAGCGGCTAAGGGTTCATTCAGGGAAATCAAGAATCCTAAAAAATATACAAGGTATGCAGCCTATATGACAAAGTTGATTGAAGAAGAACTATCCACCTTTGAAGAAGTTGTCAATCATAAAGAATGGAAAGATGCTATGAATGAAGAATATCAATCAATAATGAAGAATAGAGTTTGGGAAATCATTCCTAGGATGAAAGACAAATCTATGGTGACTTCTAAGTGGCTCTACAAGATTAAACATGTAGAAAATTGAAGTATTGATAAATATAAAGCAAGGTTTGTGGCTAGGGGTTTCTCCCAACAAGAAGGCATCAATTATGAAGAGACATTTTCACCTACAACTAGATACACAACTATAAGATCGTTGGTATATTTGGAAACTTCGATGGGATGGAACATCCATCAAATGGATGTCAAGACAACATTCCTAAATGGTACTATCGATGGAGAAGTATATATAGAAAAAACCTAGGGATTTGAAGAGAATGATAGAAAGACTCACATATGCATGCTAAAGAAGACACTTTATGGCCTTAAGAAAGCTCCAAGGGCTTGGTATGTGTTAGTTTCAGCCTTTGTAGCCTTCCTCCAGTGATCAAACATGCTCTTACAAAGTGATTTTAAAGTGTCAAGGTCAAATTTTGTCATTTCAGTGAGTCTTCAAGCAAAATTTGGTCACTAGGAATTAGGTCTAGGGTTTGTTTTCACTCTTTTCAAAGTTGTCCAAATGGCAATCCATGTCATCATCCAGCTGAGTGTATCATCATTCAGAGGGTTGTCATCATCATGTCAAGTTCCATAGGGTCATTTTACAGCTTATCTGTGCTTCAGTTGTGCCTTGGTAAGGTCCATTTCCCTCTCCTAGGGTTTTGGAGGTAATTTTTCTTGGATGGCCAAATCATCGGAAAAATTTGTATCCTGATGTTCGTACACCTTCCCCTATCCTTAATGTACCTTATTAAACACTTCCCATCACTGATATCCCCCAAATTCCTCATTTTCGCACAAACCCTAGTTTCTTGCCACAACTTGGCAATTTTCTAGGCTAGGCCTCTGTTTTGCCCTTTTGGACCCCTTCCCCTCACTCGATCTCTGAGATTCCACTTTCCCCTGCTTCCTAACATCCCTCCCTACTTCAAAAAATTTCCCCAAGAATTTAGAAGCCCCTTATCCCCTTCATTTCGCTTCATTTCGACAAAATCCCTTGTTCCACACATCGGGATAAGTTTCACTCAAAAGGTGTTTCAAAGAAATCAAAGATGAATTTTGGAAAACTGAGAGAGGTTTTTGTCCACAACATGCCAAGGAAGAAAAACCTCCTTCACTTTTTACAAAGGTATAATGGTTTTGGAGAAATGTCAAAAATACCGTTGCCTCAGGAGAATTGAATGCACCTCTGAAATGACCTTGGGAAAATCAAGTTTTCTCCTAGCTTGGTTGGCCAAATGACTTGCTTGATACGTCAAGAGATAACTAGACACAAAAAGCTTTCCAATGAGCTATTATGAGCTCAATTTGGAGTTGAGGAAAGCATTCAAAAGTTGACTGCAACAGCACTCTGCCTTGAGGCAGCCTCATTTGGCACATTTTGACCAGTCTTGGGAGATTTGATTTTTGACATGGCAAATGAACTTCAAATTGAAAAATTCCAGTTGTGTTGGAAATTAGACTCAAAGACCTTTCCAACGAGCTATCCTGCGCCCGATTTCGACACCGGGAAGGCCTCCAAAAGCCTCCTGCAAAATGCACTATGTAGCTGGGTGCGCGCTACGCATCAGGGTGGGCGCGCTACACATCAGCACGATTTTTCCTGTGTTAATTTGTTCGTGCGCTACGCGTCAGAGGCGTGCTACGCATTGAGTGAGGCGTGCTACGCGTTGGGTTTTTCGCCCAATAAACTGCCAGCAAGCTACCAAATCCTCTTTTCTCTCAAGCAAATTTCAGGTAGGCCTCTCCTCCATGGCTAGTTTTGGTTTTGCAAGATAAATGAGAAATTAATATGTTAAAATGCCATGAAAATGAGAAGTTAAAACCCTATATTGCTGTGAAAGATTTAAAGACTTAGTGGTGCTAGGGTTTCAAAATATTTTGCTGTCCAAGGTTACCCATTTTTGATCCCTCTTTTCCCTCATCTTCATCAACATTCTCCTTCAAATTTTTCCATAAAATTTTATAATCTTCCTCTCTAAAATCCCTAAAACCTACTAAATTCCCAAACCTTACTTCACCTTAAAATCCCACAATTTTATGATTTCCCATGTTGCCTTCCCTAAATTCCTTATTTATGTTTATTGTCCCTAATTCCCTCATGTTCCCCTATCCCTAACAATCCCCTTGTATTTATGTCCCCTTGGTGACAACATTTGAAAAAGTCAAATAGAAGCTAATTGGGTGCAAAGTCAGCAATACATTTCAGCCATCTTGCCTTCAAAACCATGTCAGAAACCGAATCAGATTATGAGCAGAGTTATGACAGTGATTCAACACCAGAGGTAGAAGTGCCAAGGAGGCATCACAAGGGTGGTAAAGGTGGTCGGCATGTCAGGGAGGAGCCCACTTCTTTGGCTCATTTGCAAGCTTGTCCACTTGCAATGACATGTTTTCAGTATCAATCATGCTTTGGATATTGTGAGCGGATCTCACAAATTCAACATCACAGAGAACTAGTCCGCTTGTTTGTCCTACATTTGCACAATGGTCACGTGAACCTTGCAGGAGTGGATTTCACCCTATTACCCGAAATTGTTGCTCAAGCCACCGGGATACCAAATGTTGGGGAGGAGTGGAACAAGCGCCAGCAGCTAGACAGATTTCATTATCAACCATATATCAAACCCGGGTGTATGAGACACCTAACTGCTGTTTTTCCTTTCAGATTCCTAAGGGATGAGTATGCACCCTTGATGAGGCTCATTATGCGCTATTTCACTTGTGAAGGCAGATTTTCACGTTTATATTCGTAGCATATCCGTTTGTTGATGCATTTCACCCGGGTACGAATGATGAACATTCCATTTTTCATGTGCCGAAATATAGAGAGGATGGTGCCCTTAGTGTAAAGGAAGAACCCCGCACAACAACACAAAAGTATATATCATTATGCACTGATCGAGATCATAGTGATGCATCAGTTGGCACAGCAGGGTATTGCTTGGGAGGATTTCATTTCTCGCGACTTCTTCATGGTGCCACAGCCACCTCCTGAGATTGTCCATAATGAGGGAGAGCCTTCACATCAGTTTCACATTCCAGAGCCCGAGCATGTCAGCACTCCAGCATGTGTTACATATCAGAGAGGCCACAGGGCCTTATTTGCATTTGCACGGCGAGTATTATCTCCACACCAGGTGGAAGGGGTCTCGCCTTCTTCATCGGCACGAGTGTTATTTCCACATCAGGTGGAAGGGGCCTCGCTTTCGACAGCAGCACAGGTACAAGAGAGAGGTAAGCAGCCCATGATTGATGAGGGACCATCAGGTCATCCAGACATAGACATTATTGACCTTGACATCAGTTCTCCTAGCTCGGAACTAAAGGAGATCATTCAGCAACAAAAGGCTGAAAATCACTTGTTGCAGCAGAAGTTGGAAATGGCAAATTGGACAATCAAATACTTAGAGCAACGCAACAAACAGTTAGAGGATGAACACACTCTTGATGAGTTGCGGAGGATCCGAGAAGACCGGAACTTGGCTCGCAAGAGACCCGGTGATTTGACACCTATTGAGCAAGGGTCTATGCTCATTAGGGTGAACACTCATTTAGAGAAGTTGCTAGCCAAGGCAAACAGGGACAAAGATATGCTCCGCCACATGAAGAATCATTATTGGGCCCGCATGCATGTGTGCAAAGCGAAAATGAAGGTACTCAAAGGACGATTGGCCAAGGCACTAAAACGGAGGAAAAGGCCCAATCCACTTTAGATTTTGGCTGAAGCCTCCTTGAAGGAGCATGGTGCTCAATGATACACCCCCAGCTCAAAATTCAGGAAATTTGGAGCAATTTTGGTCAATTTTGAATTTTTTTTTGCTAAAAACAGGTTTTTGCCCTCAACGCGTAGCGCGCCGCGCGCTACCCTGAAGATGGGGAGGTCCATTTCACAAAAACTCTGCATTTTTGGATTTTTCATGACAAATTACACTTGCTCAGCCACCGCCAAGACATTTCATTGAGGTTTGGGCCCCCAAAAGGTCAAAAAAAAGCAAAAAATGACCTTCTGCCACTTTTTGGACACACAGGAAGCAGTCTTGGGAGATTGCATTTTTGGAGGGGCAAATGGGCACCAAATTGAGAAATCCCACTTGGGCTGGAGAGTAGACATCCAGGCCTTTCCAACAAGCCCACTTGAGCCTCATTTGGATGCTGGGAAGTGCCCCAAAAGTGGGATCAAAGGCGCGCTGCGCGTTGAGAAATGGCGCGCTACGCATCAAGATTTTTTTCACATTTTGCACCTTCCAGCTCAGGAATTCGCCCAGCTTTGACCATTTTTGACTTGTGATGGGATTTTTCACCCTCCTTGATGTAATTTTATGTTGACTTGACACTTATTTACCTATTCTAAATGATTCATTCATAAAATAGCAAACATTTAATGAATGAATTGGTTTCCTAGCTTATAGAGGCAAGTTGTTTTCACTGCCTAGATTATAGTGCTTTGTTTAGAATTGGTTGAAACAGCTCCTAGGATGATGAGCTCGACCCCTAGAGGCAAGGGAATGTGTTAGATTGCCTATATTATGTATTTTCTTAGTCATTTTCATGGTTGGACTCTTGAGGGATAAGCTTAGACTGTATTACTCTTTGTATCTCTGCAATTTTGGCAAAGGAAAGACCAGGGTTTTGCAGCACTATTTGGGATTCCTGTGGTGATTTGTGTTGATGGTGTGTTTCTCTCATGTACTTGTAAGTTTGTTATGTGTATCATTTTCCTACTCTTCTCTTCTGCAAATTAAGTAAATGAAGTGTTAAGGTAGAATTCATGGTTTCTATGCTCTGCCTTTAAGTTTGCTTAATATCTATGTTTTCATCTGTTTAAGGAGAACTCCTGATGGTTTCTTGCTCTCCTTAGCTCCTCACCGGTCATACCTATCCATTCACTTTCTTCAAAGGCATCAAAACAATCTCCTACCTTGCCCCAAAAAGACCTCTGCAAAAACTGTGTCTCATCCCCGCACCCAAAATTGCCGTGCTCAGTTTTCCAACAAAACCCTAAAAATTTGAAATCAAAATTTCCCTATCAGTTTACTAGCCTAAAATCAGTGTTCTTTATTGGTCATCTCAGTCCTTTGAAGACCTTTTGCCGAGATAGACTCGGAGAGAGCCCTCTCCTGTCCTCGTAGGGCTAGCTACGAGGCTAAGTGGTTTGATGTTGCCTTGGATTTTGCCTTCCTCAGCCTGAGGCAAATTCAAGTGCTAACAGTATGAAAGGATGGATACATTCTACAAATATTGGGCTTCTCAAACAGTTCTAGAAATCTGAATCTCTATATCAAGGTAGTGAAGAATGAACTTGCAATCATTCTTATATATGTGGATGATTTTCTCATAACAATTGTGGAAGGTCATATTCAAGAGTGCAAGAAGAAATTGGCAGCAAAATTCGATATAAAGGATCTAGAGATGATGCACTATTACTTGGGATTGGAAGTTTGGCAAGGAACTAGTGAAATATATTTGGGTCAAGGAAAATAAGTGATTAAGATGCAGCATAGGTTTGGCATGATGGACTGCACACCTATGAAAACCCCCTTGATGACAAATTTGAACAGGCTAAGAAATTCCAATTCAAGCCCGTAGATCCTACAAGGTATAGACAATTATTTGGATATTTGATGTATCTTGTGAGCACTCGACCATACATTTTTTTTGAAATGAATATTCTTAATCAGTTTTAGATAGAGCCTAAATATGACCATTGGATAGAAGCCAAGCATATACTGATATATCTGCAAGGAACAATCCATTGCTTCCTAAATTATGGTACAAAGAATGATGTCAAACTGATTATATATACAAATTCTAATTGGGGAGGCAGTGAGACAGATGGAAGAAGCACTACTGGAGGATGTTTTATCTTGGGATCCTCTATGATATCATGGATGAGTATAAAGAAAGGGTTAATTTCTTTGAGTAGTGCTGAAGCTAAATACATTGCAACATGTGAAGTTAGTAGAGAAGTTGTTTGGTTGAGGAAGTTTTTGTTCGACTTGTTTGAAGGACCCATGGACCCTACAATTGCATTAGGTTGTGTGAAGGCCCAGTATTCCATGGAAATACAAAGAACATAAACAAAAAGTATCATTACATATGAAAGCTGGTGCAAGATGGAGTGTTACATATATAATATATCTTCACTAATGTGCAGGTAGATGACTTTTTGACATAATATCTTCCTAATAAGAAGCTTGTGTATCTGAGAGACAAGCTTAGATTGGTTGATATCTCCCCCCTAGTTGCGAGGGAGAGATAAACACATCATTCTTGTCTTTAGTTTGTGAAGAAAGAATGGAGGATTAGGTAAGCATATGGTTTCCGATACTTTTTGAGGATGAGGTAGCACATCCAATAGGTAAGAGTAGTCAAAGAATAAATTCATTGAGGATGTGTTAATCCAAGACAAGAATTGTCCTAAAAGGACATATCTTGTGAACATTCAGATGGGGTATGTGCCTTGAGAGACAATGATGATGGTGTCTATCAGTCATTGTCTCACCAACATTGTGCTATGATCTTGTGGAGAGATACAGTTGTTAGTCAAGGCCTTGTTATGTGACAATGTTGGTTGGTACGATGAGGTGAAATGAGATAAGCTCAAATAATATCTTATAAGATGACTTACCAATCTAAATCTTCATATGAGATCTCTTTAGTATGAGAATGTCCACATACAATTATGAATACCTCCCTAGTTAAGAGGGAGTGATGAAATACATAACTAAGTTCAGTCTTCATAAATTTGAAATGCACTCTTGATTATTGTATATTGTAAAAAGAAATAAAATTATTATTGTTATTTTTAGTAGGATGGGTTTCATGCTCAATGCAATTTTATTTAGAATTCAAGCACCCATTGAGTGCTTCTAGGGTTTGTCAGAGTCAAAAAGTCAGTAGAGTCATTGTCGCATGAAGAAGACCCCATTGGGCATATTGTAATATCAAAATAATTAATTTTGTATTTAAAGTGTCAAAATACCCCTCCAAGACCAAGTCAGCTCGACATCTAAGAGTTCAACCTCATTAGGGCATGTCGTCCTCCTTGGAAGCCTATATATAGGAGAGAACTCGACCTCCTATGGAAACTCACTCACTTGTCATCCAAGCGAAGAAGAGGAAGAATAAACGAAAGCGGAGAAGGATATAAGGAAGAAGGATTAATTTTTTGGGTCGATTCTCTCTCTTTCTCTCACGTGTGAAGATAAGGCTTGGGTTTTGTAGCTGCAAGGTCAAATTTATCAAGTTGTAGAAAGAAGGTCAAAGAAAGGACTTTTAGGTCACCTACTAGCCCTAGAAAGATAAGCATCCAAAGTGAAGGATCAAGGAAGCATTGGACACCCTAATTTCCCTCACATGTGTGGATGAAACAACTATTGCAGGGCCAAAAATTTCAAAGTTGTATTGGAGGCTGAAATTCTGTAGCTGGGGGTCGAAATTGTGCAGCTGGAAGAGATTTGACTGGGTTTGACTTGGATATAAGAATCACATCAAGAGGGCCTGGCTTGGTATTGGAAGGGTATTGGTATTGGTCTAGAGGTCTTGGAATTTGTCATTTTAAGAATCTATAAGAAGAGGAGATTTGTGGGTTTTCCTCTCAAAAGGAGAGGTTTTGGCCCTAGCTTGCAACCTACATCCGGGGTTCTTGTATACTATTGATCTCCATGTTTTTGGTAGTTGTTTGATGATAAGAACAACATAATAATAAGTGATCTCTCAACATGGATACCCTAATTTTGAAGGCTATTTTACTCTAAATACCTAGCTCAAATGAGAGCATAGGATATATGATTGAAAATCCTATTTTGAGACCTTTCCAACAATATATATCATTTCTTTTAACTCCACAAGATTGAGGAGATATGAAGCATTCTATCAGGTAGTATCAACTACAAAGTACAAGTCAACCCAACCAATTTTATAGGTCGACCCCATAAGTGAAAAAAAACCACTATAAATAAAGGATAGATGAGTACATTTGAAGACCATCCAAGAAAAAAGAGATTTGAAGTGCATAAGAAAAGCTAGGAAATACTCTTTTGGTTTTTTAAATTGGAGCAAAAATGTGATTTTTGAAGTAAACAAGTTATCCTCACATTTTGGCAATTACCTTTCTTCTAGAATGTTTCACACCATGAAATTTTGAGGAGATTGAGGCAAGATATTCATGTAAATGTGCTAAACATGTCAGGCATTGGTTCATTATACTTTTAAAGATATGATTTAAGGAAGTTAGGAGTTATGAATGCTCACAAAATTTGCTCCAAACTAGTCAATTTGGCATTTCACTATTACTTACTTTCTAAGATGTTTCAGACTTTGAAATCTTGATATAGAGGTGAGATCTCTAGGTCATTACTACATTTGGGTAGAAATTCTGACGACGGAATTTGATGGAACAAATTAAATCGAAAAAAGTGTTGAAGGTTAAATGTTCTTATTTTATATTTTTATATTTTTTCTAAAATCCCAACATCCATCGAATATTCGACAAGATTTCTTCAATGGTCGAATATTCGATGGAGTGCCTTTTACCGTTGATTATCCAACATCTTTCCTATAATCCCTCTTGTCATCAAATATCCGATGAGAGTTCTATTACCGTCGAATATCCAACGCTTTATCCAATATGAAAATGTGTTGTCCAAATTCTGACAAATGGAAAATAAAGTTGCATAACATTCAATTCCACCATTAATGACTTTCTTCCGCTGACAACATCTAATATGTGACCGCTTTACATTGAGTTTAACTTATTAAAATAAGTATAACATTAATATTATAATTATATATAATATTATTAATATATATTAATATTAATATCAATAATATATTAATATTAATATTATATTATATGATTATAATATAAATGATATATATAAAGTTATTAAATATATTATTATAATTATAATATATGTATATAGGCCCTAACATCATATAACTTTGACATAGTTGCTATATATATTAGTTGCATTATAGCCTTATTTTGAGGTTAATTTTTGAACAAAATCATCACTGAAATTTTTGTGACAAAAAATGTCACATAACATTCCTCAAGGAGATGAAGGATACATGGGATCGACATCGAGGGCTTATGAGGATAAAATATGTTATTTCCCTTGTAGAAATTGCAATAGATTGAGTGTAATTATCCTAAATAGGAACACATGATAACAAGCAAATAATCTATGCAACAATTTATAAAAACGAAATACACATTAAGCATCCATAGAAAAGCTAAAAATAGGGAACTGATGAGCCATTTTATTAAGTTTTTGAAGGCAAAATACAATAGATAACAAGACGGTGCACCTGGTATTTTTTCAATGGAAAAGCATGACCAAACCTAGGTGGAAAATGGCTAAGCTGAAGGCTGCCCAATTGCTGCACCAATCTGCACTGCGCTGCCCAGAAAACTACCTCTCTACTGAAGTTCGAATGGATGGAAAGTGCACTTATACTGCCCATAAAATTATGTTTGTTTAACTTCGGACTCCTTGGCCTAAACCCATAAAAAACCAGAAGGGAATTTGGCTGGTTTAGACTTCTGAAATTCGACCCCCTTGGAGCCTCACCTCATCTGTAGCTACAAAAATTAGTCTACTGGAAACTGCCTGTCAATCCTCTCGAAAACATCCCCAAAGTGTTGGGTTCACCCTTGCTATCCAACCCCTGACTTCCCGGATGAGCTCTTGGCCAAAATCACCTTCTCCCAAGCTCCAAGAAAAACTACTAAGTGGCCTCTGCGCTATTCCTCAGCCCAACAATTTGAACTGCTGGAATGTTGGTTCAGCTGGATGTAAAACCCAACAAGAATGTTGGTCTATTGTTGCTACCTCAACTCCCTAACTCCTCGAAAAATAATTTGATCTTTGCTGGCCTCCACCCCCCTCTGCATATTCTCTAGCTTCCAAGAAATACACACTCCCTACTCTGCGCTGGTTAATGGTTCTATGTCACTGCCCCAGAACTCCTGAAAATCCTTGTGGAACTGACTTCCTAGGGTGGGCACGGATAGTCCCCCAAAGTAGAGGTTGAATCTCCCACTTGAGAGACTCATGGCTAAACATCCGATTGACCCAGCTAAACAACAAAGTGAGCAATTGAGTGGTTTGTTTGCAAATGTCAAAGATGAAACCAAAATGAGAGTTGATCTCTCCTTATAACTCCTTGGGCCTCCTCAGCCTCATGTGGGCCCCTCCATCCACCCATTTGAATTTCCCTACAAGATATTCAAATGGGCTAATTCAAACTCCCATGTTAGTGGCCCCCACATTCCAATAACAACCAAATAAAGTCGATTTGCCTCCTAAGTCCCTAAGTCGAAAGTGTGGGGTCCTTTTCCTTAGTCAAAACTGTGCAAAATTGTGTAGCAGCACCCTGTTACAAATGTGTTTGAGAAGGGACATGACATTCCTCCCCTCCCAAATGTTTCTTGCCCTCAAGCAACCTCAAAGTTGGGTGCTTCAATATGTGCTCACCCTCCTAGGTGGCATCCTCAGTCGGTAAGTTCTCCCAGGGCACCAAGAACTCCCTGATGGTCTTGCTCCTCATTTTCCTTCCATGCTCTTCAAAATGGCCTCCATTTCCAACACCTAGTGGCCCTCATCATCTAGTGGGGGTAGATTAGTTGTTGCTGTCACCTATTGTCCCAACACCCTTTTAAGCCACGAGACATGAAAAACGTTGTGGATCCTGCTCCCCTGAGGTAGCTATAGCTCATATGCCACCCCCCAACTCATCTAATCACCCGTTAGGGCACATAGAAGTGTGATTGTAGCTTCTCGACCCCCTTCTGCTTCAGTGTCGACTGCCTGTAAGGCTGTAACTGGAGGTACACCAAGTCCCCCTCCTCAAAGTGTCTCTTTGTCCTGTGCCGCTCTACGTAAAATTTCTGCTGATTTTGGGCTGTCACCAAATTATCCTTGAGAGCCTTGAGGATATCTTGGCTCTCTTGGACCGAGTATTTGGCCTTTGGGGCCCGACAATCTCCAAAAACAATATCAGCAAAAGGCAATGCATCATATCCATAAAGAGCATGGAAAGGAGTCATGCCAATTGAAATGTGGTGCATGGTGTTGTAGTAGTACTCGCCTAGATGCAACCACCGAATCCAATTTCTTTGCGACCAGTCACGTAGTTCCTCAGGTACCCCTCCAGCCATTGATTAACTCTCTAGGTCCAGCCATCTGTCTAAGGGTGATAGCTGGTGCTAGGAGTGAGCTCAGTTCCGACCAGTCTGAAGAGTTCCTTCCAAAAGCCTCCCATGAATCTGTTGTCCCTGTCGCTCACAATGTTCTTGGGGAGCCCATGCAATCTGAAAATATCCTGGAAGAATAGTTCTGCAACCTGTGCATCCCTGTACTTGGTGGGGATGGTGAAAAAGTGGGGAAATTTAGTCAACCTGTCAACCACTACATAGATGCAGTCCTTCCCCTGCACTATGGGGAGCCCTGTGATGAAATCCATAGAAATACTTTCCCATTTCCCCCACAAGGATGGGAAGTGGTTGTAGCAATCCTATGGGGTGGATCAATTGCCCCTTATTCCTATGACAAGCCTCACACTCCAGTACGTGCTGCAGTACATCCCCCTTTAGGCTCTTCCATGTGAATCATGCTGCCAGGAGTACCCTCACCCTCAACTGCGAATTGGGCACTACGAAAATGCGCCCATTGTAATAGATGACCTCATCCATCACTCAATAATGCTCATCTACATGGGTACCCCGCAATACCTCACATGCCTTCGTGTCTTTGGAGTACTCCACCAACAACTAAGCTCTCCAATCACGGTAGATGCTCATGAGAGATAACCCAACGGGTCTTCGAGATAGAGCATCAACCACCACATTGTACTTTCCCCGCACATACTCTATATCGAAATCATAGGCCTGCACCTTGCTCACCCATCTCTGCTGCCTATCATTGAGGCCTTGATGCCCCATAAAATGTTGAAGGTTGTTGTGATCAATCTTCACTCGAAATCGGTTTCCCACCAAGTACTGACGAACCTTAGCCAATGCATGCATAATCGCCAGCATCTCCTTGTCATATATGATATGTGACAACTCATGCGGTAGGATCTTTCAACCCTCGAAAGCAATGGGATGCACCTCCTCTGACAATACTGCTGCAACTCCTACCCCAGACACATCACACTCACCATGAATGGTTGGGAAAAATTAGGAAGTGCTAAGACAGGATAACTGCTCATCACCTCCTTGAGGTGATCGAAGGAAACTTGTGATGCATTAGTCCATGCGAAGGCCCCTCTCTTGGTCAAGTCGGCCAAGGGTGCTGCCAGCTGTGAGAACCCCTTGACAAAATTTTGGTAATAGGTGCAAATGCCCAAGAAGCCCCTCAACATGGTCACATCTCGGGGCACTGGCCAATCCCGGATGGCTCGAATATTCCCCTAGTGGACCTTCACCCAGTCAACACCAATGATATGTCCTAGGTAGAGCATCTTTGTCAACCCAAATTCACACTTGGAGAGCTTGGCATAAAATTGCTGCTCCTCCAGAATGTGCAGTACCTCCTCTAAGTGTTAGAGATGCTCCTCCCATGTCCGGCTGTAAATCAGAATGTCATCGAAGAAAACTAGCACGAACCTCCGCAACTGTCCCTGGAAGACATGGTTCATGCATGACTAGAAGGTGGCCGGAGCATTGGTTAGCCCAAATGGCATGACCAGGAACTCAAAGTGCCCATACTGGCACCGAAAAGTTGTCTTAGAGATATCATGATCCCTCACCCTGATTTGGTGGTACCTTGAATGCATATCAATCTTAGGGAAGTACTTGGATCCTCTAAGCTCATCCATCATCTCGTCTATACGGGGAATGGGGTACCCTTTCTTCAGTGTCTTCCGGTTGAGGGCTCGGTAGTTAATGCACATTTGAAGGGTTCCATCCTTATTCTTCACCAACACCACTAAAGAAGCGAAAGGACTGGAACTTGCCCTGATATGACCCAATGCTAGTAGCTCTTAGATGTCCTTCTCTATCTCGTCCTTATAGGCCTTGGGATGTCTGTAAGGGGTGGTGATCACTACATGCACACCCGACTACAACTCAATACTGTGCTCAAATCCTCTGTCTGGTGGCTTCCCTAGTGGAATGTCCCCAAACACTACCACGTACCTGTCCAAGAAAGCCTGCATGTCTGCTAGTGGTTGCTAATCCTGCCCTCCAGCCTTTAATATCCTCAGTTCAACTTTCCATGCAATGTACATATGTCGTAAGTCTTCCTCCATCCTGAATGCAGAAATTGTCTGAGGTGGATAAGACTGCATGCCTCTCAAAACTACCAGTTTCCCATCCGGCCCAATGAACTCCATCTCTGGCTTCCTCTAATCTGTCGTGACTTGCCCAAGGGAATACAACCACTAGACACCCATCAACATGTTGGTGTCTGGCACATCGACCACAAAGAAGTGTTCCATCATTGAGTAGCTCCCCATAACTATTGTCAAGGAAGGCACATATCTAGTGCATTGTATGGTACGGTCACCTGGTACTAGGACTAAGAAGCCCTCAAACTTAGTTGTGGTGAGGCACCTCCTTTGGACTAACTAGGCATCTATGAAATTGTGGGTAGCCCCACTATCAAATAGAATTGACACCCTCTTCCCTTGTACAGTGCCTCTGATCCTCAATGTCAAAAATTTGGGAATCCCACATAAGGAAGCGAGAACTCTCCCTACTGGGGAAAGAGATGCCCCACCCTGTGGAGGTGGTGGTGGTGGCCCTCTGTCTGCTAGACTCTCGCCATCTGCCTCACCATAATCCTACTCCGCCTCATCCTCCTTGTCACTGTTAGAAAAACCTCAATATAGTTTGCTCTACTGGCAGTGCATTGATGGGTTGGTGCCCAGGGCTCCTTGCATGTGAAGCATAGCTTCCTCCTCCGGAGGTCCTTCCATGTTTGCTCATTAACTGCCCCCTCCCATGTGTGGTCCTCTGAGGTGGAGGTTTAGTCTCATGCCCCTTTTGTGGGAAAGGGGTCCGTGCAGGAAAAAGTGCTCTAGTCTTGGGGATGCCCCCTATAGATCTCTAGCACACGAGACTGCTTCTTATAGTGTGGAGGGTTTATGTGACTTCACCAGTCCACGTAGGGGCTCAAGCAAGCCCTCAATGAAGGTACACACCCTCCTTGCCTCGGATAGATCCGGGACCATCAATGACACCTGCATAAAATCTGAGATGTAGTGCTCTGAGTTGCTTGTTTGGTGTAGTAGGGTCAGTTCTCTGAAATGAGCCTCTAGATCTCTCTGATCAAATCACTCCACCAACTTCCTGGTGAAGTCTTCATAAGAAGCCACATGGGCATGCCCTAAGGTGGTCAAGCCATGAAACCACCAATCATGGTCTTCCCCCTCCATGTGCAGCCTGGCCATCTTAATAGCTTCCTGCTCTGTCATCCAGTTGACTTGGAAGCAGGTGTCCATCTTGTCAACCCAAGCCCTGGCTGTGCACTTGGTATTTCCATCGAAAGTAGGGAAATACATCCCCCCTATGGTCCTCTACTGCTCGTAGTTCTGGGTCCCTTGTCCTCCATACCCCTTTTTCTTCTCACTCTACTTGAGCTTGCAGTAATCCATAGAGGAGAGAGCTTCTTTAAAGTATTCATACATAGGTTGTCACTCTCTGAAGTAATCTCCCATATGAGGGGGGTCTTCCTCCCTTGCAGGCTCGATTTGTGCCACTAGCATGAAAGAAGGTAGTGTAGCACGAGTTGGCACACTGGCTGAAGGGTGTTGCACTATTGGTGAGGGATGATTGAATGGCTGAGATGCCCCAAACGTTTCCCCAAATAGAAACCATCTAGGAGTTGTCCTCTCTCTGTTCTGCGACTTGATCTCTTCCAACATGTCTTTCTGACCCTTGGCTAAGTCACTCAGGACCCTCAGGAGGTTGTCGAAAGCCATCTCTTCCTTGCTCTCAGGCTCTACCATTTCCTCCTCTTTTGCTACTACTTTCCCTTTGTCCTCCGTATCTGGAGTAATCTCCAACTCCCTTTCTCTGCTCCTGTACCTCTGTCTTCGGTAGGTGATGTTATGATGGTCCCCTTCTTTCATAGGAGACAATCCCCACAGCCGAGGCAAGAACTAGGCTCTGATACCATTGTAATGATCTCAAATAGGAATACAAGTGATAACAAGCAAATAATCTGTGCAACAATTTATAGAAACGAAATACAGATTAAGCATCCACAGAAAAGCTGAAAATAGGGAACTGCTAAGCCATTTTATTAAGTTTCTGAAGGCAAAATACAATAGATAACAAGATGGTGTACCTGGGATTGTCTCAATGTACAAGCATGACCAAACACATGTGGGGAAATGGCTGAGCTGAAGGTTGGCCAACTGTTGCACCAATCTGCATTGTGCTGCCCAGAAAACTACCTCTCTGCTAAAGTTCGAATGGATGGAAAGTGCACTTATATTGCCCAGAAAATTATGTGCTTTTAACCCTGGACACCTTGGCCTAAACCCAGAAAACCCAGAAGGGAATTTGGCTAGTTTAGACTTATGAAATTCGATCCCCTTGGAGCCTCACCTCAGCTGTAGCTGCAAAACTCAGCTTGTTGGAAACTACATGTCAATCCTCCCGAAAACACCCCCAAAGTGTTGGGTTCACCCTTGCTATCCAACCCCTGACTTCCCGGATGAGCTCTTGGCCAAAATCACCTTCTCCCAATCTCCACTAAAAACTGCTAAGTGGCCTCTGCGATGTTCCTCATCCCAGCAATTCAAACTGTTGGAATGTTGGCTCAGTTGGCTATAAAACCCATCAAGAATGATGGTCTATTGCTACTACCTTAGCTCCCTGACTCCCCAAAAAACAATCTGATCTTTGCTGGCCTCCATATCCCTTCGCGTATTCTCTAGCTGCCCATAAATGCACACTTCCCGCTCTGTGCTGGTTAATGGTGCTATGTCACTGCTCCAGAACTCTTGAAAATCCTTGTGAAACTGCCTCCCTAGGGCGGGCACGGATGGTCCCCCGGAGTAGAGGTTGAATCTCTCGCTTGAGAGAATCGCTAAACAACCGGTTGACTCAGCTAAACAACAGAGTGAACAGATGAGTAGCTTGTTTGCAAATGTCAAAGATGAAACCAAAATGAGAGATGATCTCTCCTTATAACTCCTTGGGCCTCCTTAGCCTCATGTGGGCCCCTCCATCCACCCATTCAACTTTCCCTCCAAGCTATTCGAATGGGTTAATTCAAAATACCATTTGGGTGGCCCCCACATTCCCACTAGCAACCAAATAAAGTCGATTTTCCTTTTAAGTCCCTAAGTCGAAAGTGTGGGGTCCTCTTCCTTAGTCAAAACTGTGAAAAATTGTGTAGCAGCACCCTATTACAAATGTGTTTGAGAAGGGGCATGACATTGAGGCCAAGGAGAATTCAAATAAAATCATCTAAAAAGCATTGTAGAGACTATGGACACACTGAAGGAGGACAAGAATATCATCCATTTGTAAGTTACTTATTATATATCTTTGTATTGTAGATTATTTTTGTAAATGTTTATATGTATATTGTATTTTAGATTGTATGTGTTTGTATTGTAAATTGTATCCTTTCTATTGTAAATGTATTTTATAATATTCTTTTGAGAGGTGTTTGACCTATGTTGTCATATTAATGTGGATTGGAAAATATTATTTGATTATTTTCGTTAGGGTCAACTAAGGGGTGAGGTCAAGTTAGGGGTTGATTACTTTATGGGCTTAGGGATAATGGGTTATTTTTTAAGGGTTTAGTGGTTTGGGGTTAAGGGATTAGGGGTTAGGGGTTTAATGGATTAGGGGAACGGGGTTAAGGTGTTAGGGGGTTAATGTATGTTTAGGGGGTTAATTAGGACCTAGAGGATTTAGAGGTTAATCATGGATTTTTATGGAGCATTATTAATAAGTTTTTAAAGTATATTATGAAAAATATGACATTAAGAAAGAATATGACATTATAATGATGAATGCAAAATAAGATCAATATGTTTTTTATTATATTCATGACTATATATCTCAGAAAGTGGCTCACATCCTACATGTCAAGAAAAGTAACATCTTTCTTAGATTTTTTCAACACATTCTTAAATATCTTGATAAATTGCACAAGCATCATCATTGATTTGTTGTCTTTGTTTCTTGGTATCACCTTAGTTTTCTTTATCTGTCTTTGCTATCTTTGTTTTCCTTGTATATTATATTTGTAAATGATTCTTATATCGACATTTAAATATTTGCTATATATACTAATATTACTTTATTGATTGTAATTGTATAGTATGTCCCCCCAGGTATTTCTCGACGAGGAAGAGTTGGTTGTAGTACAAGTGTCTATTCAAGAACATGGAGTGATTAATATTAAGGATCAAGCTAATGATACTATGGAAGAAGATATGGATGTTGATAACATAGTTGAAGAAGATGGGACAAATAGATTGATCCAGAAGACATTTAATAATGTTGGAATAGATGATGATGGCAACTAGTATGATGACTACGATTTTAATATACCTGTACTTGAGAGGACAAATAAACCTCTTTGTGAAGGCTCAAAAACATCTCTTCTCTCTGTTGTATTGTTGTTGGTCAACATAACGGTGGTGAATGGTTTGTCAATCACATGTGTGACAGAAATCCTAAGGCATGTAATATATTTTGTGACATTTAGTACTATATAAATGATAAATAATTTTATTTTTATTTTTATTTATTTTTAATTTTTAATTTTTTTTTTTTTTTTTTTTTTAATTTTTAATTAATTAATTATTTATTTAATTTTTAATTTTAATTTTAATTTTATTTTTAATTTTTTAATTTTTTTATTTTTTAATTTTATTTTATTTTTATTTTATTTTATTTATTTATTTTTTCTGTTGTTTTTAATGTTAGTATGTTGATATGCATTATTTCATTAATTTGTAACATTTGGATGCAATATGTGCAATTAATATTGTTTAGTACATTAAATAGTACTACTATTTTTTATGTTGTATATTATTAGGTGAATTTATGTTACCACCATCAAATGTTTTACCTTGTACATACTGATATTTACATGCCATTATGAAAGATATTGGAATGGAGTATCAAGTTATTCATGCATGCCCTAATGATGATATTCTCTATTATAAAGAACATGCATTGAAAGACAAATGCCCAAAATGTGATGAGAGTAGATATCAAATCGATAAAGTAACAAAAAAGGTGCCTCACAAGGTTCTTCATTATATTCCCATAATTCCACGTCTGCGACAATTGTTCAGGTGCAAAAGTGTAGCAAAACATATGGATTACCATGCAACGAATAGAAGTGAAGATGGTGTTCTTTGAATGCCTGCAGATGGATCTGCATTTAAGAATATAGAGGAAAAGTCACCATAGTTTAAAAGAGAACCTTGCAATCTTAGGATTTCATTAGCAGCTAATGGTGTCAATCCATTTGGAGAGTCCATATATACTTACTCGGTGTGGCTCATTTTTTTTTATCAACAATAACATTCTTTTGGGGAAGTCAATAAAGAGGGAGCACATAATGTTGAAAATGATTGTTCCAGGTATTAATTTGTTTAGAATAATTTTTTTTAGCACAATAACATCTCATTTGTCTCGTTTATTTCATAATTATGTCCTTTATTTTTCTGTTTATTCATATATGTTCAATTATGTCTTATAATTTCTTTTATTTACTCATATATGTAGTAATTATGTATTGTATAATCAATTAATTAGGTAAGTACCAGGTCAAGGATATGAATTTATATATCGAGCCTCTTATCGATGAATTAGTGGAATTATGAAACGATGTCACTATGTATGATATCTCTAGACTAGTGGTTTCACAAAGGGAATTTCATTTGCATGCAATTATTATATGGACAATTCACGATGCCCCAGGGCTAATACATTTATGTGGTTTGTTATAACGTTACTTTGCACTTTAAATTTTTTTAATTTTATGAAGTTCATTTCATGTATGTTTTTTAAATAGTTCGAACTTCATTATACATACTTAAAATAATTGATATAAAAATTATTCTATCTACTTGTAGGTATTCAAACAAATTGTAATTTGCTTGTTCAGTTCGTGGTCCTAAGATGAAATCTCATCATTGAAGAAGCTTAGGAAAGGAGGTGTTTGATGAGTATAGGCAGTTCCTTTCTAAGAACCATAGGTACCGAAGTACCGAAAAACATCTTTTCAATGGGAAATAAGAGATTGGATTAAGATCACGGAGAATGACACCTCGTGCATGGAAGTTGCAATATAATAAAGACTTTCAAGGTATGGATTGAATTTTCTATGTATCGATATACATGATATGTTTAGATTATTTTATTTTTTTGTGGAATTTTCTTCACTGTATTAATTGACAGGTTATATTGTTGTTATAATACTATCTTTAACTATGTTTCACGGTGCAGGTCATCAAGGCATTAATAATAAGGAACTTCCACGAGGAATGAAAAGTTATCCCAAGTAATTCAATAGATTCCCCTACTATGAGAACCTAGAAATTGTTCATTTGTTTGATACAATGCACATTGGGAAGAATGTAACAAATACCTTATGGCAAATATTAGATGGAAGGAGAGATAAAGAAAAAATGATCAAGATTTGTAATGACATTAAGGAGGTCAACCATGAATTTCAAAGTGTGACTCATTAAAATAGAAATGGATATGGAAAAAATATAAGCGCCCTTCCATGGTTATTGATAGAGTAGCAAAGCAAGGATGCTAAAGAGATTATTAAAAAAATTAAATTTCCAACTAGATTTTGTTCAAACATAAAGAATATCCTAACAAAGAAAGGTGAAGTAGGTGGGGTAAGAAATCATGATTGGCATACGTTCATTAAGGTAATTATTTTGGTGTATATATTTATACATTGGTGAAACTTCTTGTTAATTAGTGTTTTTCTCTACTAATTTGGGAAAAAATAATGATTGATAATTATTTTTGTTACAATATGTTCTACTTGTTGAGAATTCAGTAGGGAAATGAATATGTTAATTCTCTTAAATTCATAACTGTTTGTGTTACCTTTTACTTATTAGCTTTGTTCATTATTATTCCAATGTGCAATACATAAAAGAGCTACAAAAACAGTAAGAACAATGACACAGTATATAGGTTGCAAGCGAGGGCCAAAACCCCTCCTCTTGAGGGGAAAACCTGTAATTTTCTTCTTTATCTTTCAGAGCTTTCAATTGATGAAAACCATGACCTAGACTCAGATAAATACCCTCCAAGATCAAGTCTACCTCGAACTCCTACTGCAATATCTTCGACCTCCCAGTAGATCCGAAATTTTGCTCCCCAGCAACTGCTGCTGCTTTTTTAGGAGACTTCGATCTCCCTCTAATAGCCTTCCTCTTGACTTCGCTTTCCTTGAATTGAGTCCAAGGGTTAGTAATATTCCCTAAGAGACCTTCTCTTTCCTTCCCTTCTCTTCTGCTTCCAAAATCGAACCACATAAGATCTAGCACAAAAAACCCTAACTTCAATCTTTTGAGAAGAATAAATAAGGCCCAGAAACACTTCAACTTCTTCAACCTCCTCTTCTTCACACTACCTTCTTAAAATTCTATCTTCACACTTCCTTTCTTCGACTAAGAGATGAGAGAGCGAGTGATCCAATTAGAGGACAAATTCCTCTTATATATAGGTTTCTTCAAGGGTGGAGATGGCTCTTCATGTAGGCCAACTTGACAGATCATTAGGCCGACTTGATCTTGGAGGTATTTTAACACTTTCAAGACAAAATAATTTTCTCTTCACAATTTACAATGTGCCCATAGGGTCTTCCCTATATAATAATGACTCTTCTACCTAGGGCAAATCCTAAAAGCACTCAATGAGTGCTTGACCTATAAAATAAAATAACTTGAGCATGAAACCCATGCTCCAATAATAATAATAATTTCTTTTCCATTTTATATTACAAGAATACATTTCATACCTATGAATACTAAACTTAGTCACACATTTTTCAACGCTCCCTCTTAACTAGGGAGGTATTCATAAGAGGTACATGGTTATTTTCAATCTGAAGAGATCTCATAAGAAGAGTCGAATTGGTAACCCATCTGTCTAGCATCATATTAACCAGCATTGTCACATAGAAAGGCCTTGACTAGTAGCTCTATCTCTCCACAATTTCAGAGAACAATGTTGGAGATACCAATGATGTATAGACACCATAATCATTGTATCCCAAGGTACATACCCCACCTAGCAGTTCACAGAGTATGATCCCCCATTGGACTATTCTTATCTTAGATAGCTAATCCTCAAAGAATATTGGTCCACGAACACTCTTGTCTTGAATGCCCTACCACATTCTCAAAGAGTATCGAATGCCAGATGTTTACCCATTTCTCCATTATTTATTCCCAAGTGAAGACAAGAATGTAGTGTCTATCTCTCCCTCTCAATTAGGGAGGACAAATCCACCAAACCAAGGTTGTCCCTTAAGTATACAAGCTTCTTGTTTGAAAGTGATTTCATCAATATGTCAGCTACTTGTTCATTAGTGGAGATATGCCGTAGCTGCAACACACCATTTTGGACTAGCTCTCGAATATAGTGATACTTGTTGTTGATGTGCTTTGTCTTTCCATGAAACACTAAATCCTCAAACAAACAAATACAATTGGTTTTATCACAAAGTATCACTCTAGGGTTCATCGGTCCTTTAAACAAGTCAGATAGTAGCTTCCTTAACCATACTTCTTCTATGCTTACTTCACATGCTGCAACATATTCAACATCAACACTACTCAAAGCAATGGTGTCTTGCTTTCTACTCATCCAAGGGACCAGGGGGGATCCTAAACTAAGACATCCTCCCGTAGTGCTTCCTCCATCCTGTTCACTACCTCCCCAGTCAGAATCTGTATAACAAATCAATTGGACATAATTCTTTCTATCACATTTTAGACAGTAGTTGATGGTTCCTCACAGATATCTCATAATATGCTTTGCTTCCATCCAATGATCATGCTTCGGCTCCACTTGGAATTGACTGAGTACATTTACTGCAAAACATGTATGGTCGAGTATTCACCAAGTACATCAATGAGCCAACAAGTTTTCTATACCTAGAAGGATCCATAGGGATTGATTCAAAACTCCTCAGTCTCTTCAAGTTTTTGATCATCAGAGTGGTCATATATTTACAGTCCATCATGTTGAACTTCTTTAGAATCTCGATCACATACTTTCCTTGACCCAAATAAATTTCATTTGGTTCTTGCCAGACTTCTAGTCCCAAATAGTAATGCATTAACTTAATATCCTTCATGTCAAATTCTATTGCAATTGCTTCTTACATTCTTCAATTTGACCTTCTACACATGTCAAGAGAAGGTTATCTACATACAAAAGAATAATTACAGGTTCATTGTTTACAACCTTAATATAAAGCTTAGAGTCAACAGAACTTTTTGTGAAGCGTATTCTCTGTAGCTATGCATCCATTATAGCATACCATGCCCTTGGTGCTTGCTTGAGGCCATATAATCCTTTCTTTAATCTACAAACATATACCTTCCTATCTTTGACTTTGAATCCCAAGGGTTGTTCTATATAGATTGTAGAAATTCCCACTATAGATCAATAGATTATGCAATATACTAAAACACAATACAAGATCTACTTCTACAACACTTTGCAGAAGCTTAATCGAATTGAGCAAGATCAAGAGAACACATATAACTAAAAATGAGAAATCAATCACACATAACAAGAAGAAATAACTCGGGGAAAGCTTGAGCCTAAAACCCCAATCTCTGTATTATCATACAAGTGGAAATCTTGTTCAAGCTACAAAAAGAATCAGCTCTCAACCTATCCTGCTCTCTCTACAATCAAACAATATAACTCATAGACTGAATAGACATATTATATGTCCTCCACAAGCCCTCCAAGCCCCCTATTTCCTAAATTAGTTTTTCTTGGGGTCTAGTGAAGCCAAATGTGTGAATTGGCCTCATCACACTCACAAAACCTGAAGAAGTAACTGTGCAATCATCAAGGAAACAATTCCTTCTGCATGCAAGGAATATTCACAATGGAATATTCTAGCAACTGATAGTACACTGCCCCTCCATCTGATATCAACTGGGTCTCTGTCTGAGCTGACATGAATGAGTTGTTTATGAGAGAATATTCAGTTATCTGAAGTGCAACAGTTACATGCATGCAAGCATTAACAAATTGAACTTACATTGATTCAATAAACTATTTGAATTAATCTAATTGGACTTGACTCAGTGAACTGAGCCAACTAATTACAACTCAATATTACAACTCATCCTTATCTCTTTAACTGATGGATAAATTCCTCAATAGACTTCAGTTTGATTTTCCTTAACTAATTAACTCAAGATGAATTAATTAATTTATTTACAAACAACCGCTAAGATCAAATTCGAATTTTACTTCACTATTTTAGTTTAGGGACTGACTAAAATATGAAGGTATCCCGAAATGCTATTTATAGGATGCTATTTTTAGCACTTCCATTTTTCATTCCTTATAGCTATGTTCAACACCGATTGAACTGCTATTTATAGCAGTGCTATTTTTAGAAATTCTATTTTTAGCATTTCTTGTTGCTATTTTCAACACTCCCTCTCAACAAGAAAGGGATTATCAATAACCCCAATCCTGTCTCTGTGGAACTCGAACATGCATTTTGACAATGCCTTAGTCAAAATATTTGCATCCTATTCCTCGGTTGAAACATATAGCAACAACATGATCCTCCTAACCACACAGTCTTGAAGATGGTGATACCGGATATCTATGTGCTTGGACCTGTCATGAAAAACTGGATTCTCAGAGAGTTTGATACAAATCTGGTTATCATAGTAGATCACTATAGGATTCATCATCTGACCAAAGAATGCCACTAGAATCTTCCGCATCCAAATGGCTTCACATGCAGCTTGACTGGCAACCATGTATTCAGCCTCTGCTGAATTAAGTGCAACTGATCTCTGTTTCCTGCTGTACCAGGAAACTGCAACTGAACTAAGGTTGAAGATTCCTTAGAAGTGCTCTTCCGGTCTGATGGACTCCCTGCCCAATTTGCATCTGCGAAGCCCTAGAGCTTCACTCCCTCTGTCCTCCTGTACCACAATCCAAACTGAGATGTGCCTTTGAGGTATCTCAGCGCATGCTTCGCTGCCTTCCAAAACAGCGTGGTAGGCTGAACCATAGCATGACTCAGCTGATTCACCGCAAAGCATAAGTCGGGTCGTGTGGTCACCAGATACATAAGTGAACCCACCAGTTGTCGATAGACAGTGGCAGCTACTACCTCACCTGAAGTAGCATCCTCCTTCCTCCAGTTCCCATCTAGAGGAGTCTGCATGGGCTTGCACTTCTCCTTGTGAAAGCGCCTGAGTATCTCATTGGCATACTTGCCTTGAGACACAAATACTTCCCCATCTTTCTGCCACACCTCCATGCCCAGAAAGTAGTGCATAAGGCCCATGTCCTTCATCTCAAACTCTCTTGCAAGGTCCTCCTTGCAAGACTGTATCAGCTAATCATCACCTGTCAAAATCAGATCATCGACATAAAGAACAATGATCAATGGTTTACCTTCTACCATGACGTGGTAAAGTTTCGCATATGCTTCACTCTTGGTGAAGCCAAAACCGGTGAAATAGCTGTCGATCCTGGTGTACCAAGCACAGGGTGCTTGCTTCAGCCCATACAAATCCCTCTTGAGTCTGCACACATGTGACTCACGATCGAAGGTCTCGAAACCCTCTGGCTGCTCAATGTACACCTCCTCCTCAATCTTCCCATTGAGGAAAGCTATCTTCACATCCATCTGGTGGATCTTCCACCCCATCTGAGCTGATAGTGCCAATATCGATCTAATCGATGAGTACCTTGCTACGGGAGAAAAAGTCTCATCGTAGTCGATCCCCTCGACCTATGAGAAACCCCGGGAAACAAACCTTGCCTTATGTTTCTCAACACTGCCATCAGCTGCCTGCTTTACCTTATAAAGTCATTTGGAACTCACCATTGACTTGCCCTGAGGCCTTGGGACAACTGTTGAGTTGTGTTATATTCTTTCCATGACTAGCCCACGTAGTTAACCAGGGGGTTAGAGGGGGGCGGAGCCGCACTTCGTTGCACCGATTGTGTAGCCGGGGGGGGGGGGGTCACGGGGGGTTTGAGGTGTAACCGTAACCCCACTTTATGGGGTCCAGGGTAGTGCCCCGAAAAATTTTGGTTTTGGACCCTATGTTAGGTTGGGCAGACCCACTTATGGTTTTGTGCATGATTTTTGCACATGTTTTTTTGGATGCGATGGTTTTCGGTCCATGGTATTAGACGCGATGGTTTTCGGTCCATGTTATTGGATGTTTCAGAATGTATAAATATGTATTATAACATTGAAAAGAAAATAATGAAAAATCAAGCTGGTAGTCCCGATTTTGGGATCTAGGGGAAATCTTTGTGTATATGTGTTTTATGCGTTATGCTCTCGCATTGTTTATTTTCTGTGTTTTAGAATTTGTATGCACGTAATTTCTGTATGGGGTTAAAACCTACATTTGGTATCAGAGCTATTTTGGCTTCAAGGGGACGCCTTTTTTGCTGAGGGGCTTCGCTCGGGCTTGTGGTAGACCCTGTTCAGTGGGAGATCTGTGAAATCGATTCTGGTGGTGAAAGAAGATGGCGAGCAGTGGAAAGATAGAGATCGAGAAATTTAATGGTCAGAGTTTTGAGTTGTGGAAACTCAAGATGGAGGATCTGTTGGTGGATAAAGATCAGTGGATCGCGGTAGATCCGGGTACTAAACCAACGGGAGTGTCCGATGAAGAATGGAAGAAGTTGGATCAGAAGGCAAAGAGCACAATATGATTGTGTGTCTCAGATTCAGTATTGCTGAATGTATCAGGGGAAGCTACGATGAAGGCTTTATGGGACAAGTTAGGGACTTTGTACCAATCTAAGTCTCTGGTGAATAAATTATTCCTGTGGAAAAAGCTGTATAACCTGAGGATGAAAGATGGAGACTCGGTGACAGAACATCTGAACGCATTTAATACTGTGGTAAGTCAGTTAAAATCTGTTGATATTAAAATTTAAGATGAAGATAAGTGCATCAGTTTGTTGTGTTCTCTACCAGATTCGTGGGATAGTCTGGTTATTGCAATAGGTAGCAATGCAACTGTCTTGCAGTTTGATGAAATAGTCTCAGCCTTGCTGACAGAGGAGATGAGACAGAAAAATATGGAGAGCCAGAATGGTGATGCCTTGTCTGTATGAGGATGGTCCCAAAACAGAAACAAAAATAAGTCATCAAGTGGGAGATCTAAATCTCCAGGAAAACCTGTAAAGGTGGTGTGCTGGAAATGCGGAAAGGAAGGGCACTACAAAAGGGAATGTAAATCTAAAGTTCCTGATAAAGGAAAGGGATCTGATGATGCATTTTTTGCAGAGGTGAAAACTACCTCAGATGAAGGTGGGGATGTGTACTTGGCTTCTTCAAGTACACATGTAGATCATGAGGCATGGTTGATTGACTCAGGTGCATCCTTTCACTTCACTCCCAATAGAGAGTGGTTTTGCGAGTATGAGAAATACGATGGTGGTGATGTCTTCTTAGGGGATGATAGGAAGGCTAGAATCATTGGTCGTAGAAAAGTAAAGTTGAAGTTGCAAGGTGGAAGGGTTAGAAAACTTCCGGGTGTTCTGCATATTCCTGCATTGTCCAGAAATCTGATTTTTGTAAGCAAGCTACATGATGCAGGTGTAAAAACAGTGTTCAAGAAGGATACCTGCAAAATGGTTCAGGGAGCACTGGTATTAATGCGGGGAGTTCGAATTGGAACTCTGTACAAATTGCAAGGTAGCACTGTTATTGATGGGTGCAACAGTTCTATGGTTCCTGAAAGTGGAGCAGAAAATCTAGTGGTCTCTGGAGAGAAGACCATGTTGTGGCATCAAAGGCTTGGACATATTGGAGAGAAGGGCCTTCAAATACTTTATGGTAAAGGTATGGTAGAAGGTATGAGTAATAACTCTCTGGATTTTGATTTCTGTGACAATTGTGTATATGGGAAGCAGAATCGGGTGAGTTTCCCCTCTGGTGGTAAGAGGGCGAAACAGATATTAGAACTTGTGCACAGTGATGTGTTTGGACCTGTGAAGGTTCCATCACTAGGTAAGTCTGTGTACTATGTATCATTTATAGATGACTTCCCAAGGAATACATGGATATATTTCCTTAAGAAGAAATCTAAAGTCTTTGACAAATTTAAAGAATTTAAGGCTTTGGTGGAAAACCAGACAGAGAAGAAGATAAAGGTGCTGAGAACAGATAACGGTGGAGAGTTCTGTAGTAAGGAATTTGAAGAATTATGTAAGAAGTGTGGTATAGCACGACAGAAGACTACTCCATATACTCTTCAACAAAATGGAGTTACAGAAAGAATGAATAAGACGTTGATGGAAAGGGAAAGAAGCATGCTCAGTGGTGCTGGGTTAGGACAAGAATTCTGGGTAGAGGCGATGGATACTGCATGTTACCTGGTCAACAGGGCACCTTCATCAGTGTTGGAGGATAAGACTCCACAAGAGGTATGGACTGGTAAGAAACCCTCTCTTTCACATCTGAGGGTATTTGGATGTGATGCATATGTACACGTTCCAAAGGAGAAACAAACCAAGTTAGATGGTAAATCTGAAAAGTGCATCTTTATTGGGTATAAGGATGGTTTAAAGGGTTATAAGCTTTGGAACCCAGTCACACGAAAGGTTGTGTACAACCGAGATGTGGTGTTCAGAGAGGTAAAAGATGTTATTAAACATGAAGTCCAACCAAAGGAACTTGAGAAGATAGAGTTTGAGTTTAAGGAGGAAGAATCAGACTCTACAGCAAATGAGGAATCAGAAGATGAAGAGCCACAAAATCCGGGTGTGAGAAGATCCTTTCGAGAAAGAAGGCAGCCGGAAAGGTATAGTCCATTTGATTTATCTATTACTGACGATGATCCCAGAACTGTGAAGGAAGCATTAGATTCAGAGGATGGCAAACTCTGGAAAGAGGCCATGGTTGATGAAATGGAATCTTTTCACAAAAATGAGGCTTGAGATTTGGTGGAGTTGCCGGCTGGAAGGAAACCCATTGGCAACAAATGGGTGTTCAAGAAGAAGAAAAATGCAGAAGGAAAAATGGAGAAATACAAAGCTCGGTTGGTAGCAAAAGGTTATTCCCAGGTGTTAGGAATTGATTTTGGTGATATTTTTTCTCCTGTTGCCAAGGTAACTTCTATTAGATTACTTTTATTTGTTGTTGCTACTTTTGATTTTGAGGTAGAACAGATGGATGTAAAGACAACATTTCTTCACGGGGATCTGGAAGAGGAAATCTACATGAAGCAACCTGAAGGCTTTGTGGTGAAGGGTAAGAAAGAACTGGTATGTAAGTTAAAGAAGTCTTTGTATGGGTTAAAACAATCACCAAAGATGTGGTATCGGAAATTTGATAAATTTATACGGGGACTTGGCTTCACCAGAAGAAAAGAAGATCACTGTGTGTATTTTAAATTAATTGGTGACCGTGTTATTTATCTGGTCTTGTATGTGGATGATATGTTGCTGGTTGGAAGACCCAATTGTCCTCCAAATTCGGCATGAAAGATCTTGGTGCTACAAACTATATTTTGGGCATGGAAATTAAAAGAGATCGGGCAAAGAGGAAGCTTTGGTTAAACTAGAGGAAGTATGTCAAGACAATACTGCAAAGGTTTAATATGCAGGATAGTAAACCGGTGAAGGTTCCTATTCCTATAGGTGTGAGGTTATCTGCTGAACAGTGTCCCAAGACACAAGAAGAGGAAGAGGACATGTCCCGTGTTCCATATGCAAGTGCAGTCGGTAGCCTGATGTATGCAGTGGTCTATACTAAACCAGCCATTGCACATGCAATGGGAGTATTGAGCAGGTTTATGTCAAAACCAGGGAAGGAGCACTGGACAAAAATGAAGCGAGTTTTCAGGTATTTGCGTGGCACTAGTGATTATGGTTTGTGCTACCAAGGAAGATCAAGATTGGACAGAATGTTGGATATTCGTGGCTTTGTTGATGCAGACTGGGATGGAGATCTGGATCAGAGAAGATCTACAAGTGGGTATATGTTTAACCTATTTGGAGGTGCAGTTAGTTGGATGAGTAAGAAACAATTTGTAGTGGCACTATCAACTATAGAGGCAGAATACATGGTGGACACTCATGCAAACAAGGAAGCAGTTTGGTTGCAGAGATTGTGTTCAAGTATGGGGTTAGTACAGGGAGCTATAAGGATAGACTGTGATAGCCAAAGTGTAATTTTCTTGGCAAAGAACCCCGCATATCATTCAAAGACAAAGCACATTGATGTTCAGTATCACTTTGTGAGGGATATGATAGAAGACAAAAAGGTGTTGCTGGTAAAGGTGGACACTTTGAAGAATACTACAGATGCATTGACAAAATCTGTGAGCTTTGAGAATTTCTCGTGGTGTAGAGAGACAATGGGCGTTTCAGGGCTGGAAAAATGACTAAGCTCTCCTGTGGCCCCCTATGGAAAGAAAACAACAAGTGGGAGAATGTTGAGTTGTGTTATATTCTTTCCACGACTAGCCCACGTAGTTAACCGAGGGGTTAGAGGGGGGGTGGGGTGGAGCCGCCCTTCGTTGTGCCGATTGTGTAGCGGGGGGGGGCGGTCACAGGGGGTTTGAGGTATACCCGTAACGCCACTTTATGGGGTCTGGGGCAACACCCCGAAATATTTTGGTTTTGGACCATATGTTAGGTTGGGTGGACCCACCTATGGTTTTGTGCATGATTTTCGCACATGTTTTTTTGGACGCGATGGTTTTCGGTCCATGTTATTGGACGCGATGGTTTTCAGTCCATGGTATTGGATGCTTCGGCATGTATAGATATGTATTATAACATTGAAAGGAAAATAATGAAAAAGCAAGCTGGTAGTCCCGGTTTCGGGATCCAGGAGAAATCTCTGTGTATATGTGTTTTATGTGTTATGCTCTTGCATTGTTTATTTCTTGTGTTTTAGAATTCGTATGTAGGTAATTTATATATGGGGTTAAAACCTACAAAAACATCCCACACACTGTTCCAAATGATAGAGTTGTACTCCCTTAGCATTGCATCAACCCAAATTGGTTGCTGCACTGCCTCCTCAAATGAAGAAGGTTCGGTATCTACACGCTCCCCAACCAGGGCCATGTACCTCTCAAGCGACCTCCTCTGTCTGCGCTGAGAAGATGGCTGTCCCACATTCTCCTGCGAATCCAGCATCAACTTGCCAACTTCCCTTGAGCGTTTCCTCCCATCTCTGGAAGTATCAACATGAGTGGATGTCTCCACTCCTAGATCATCTGCATGCGGCTGCTCCGCATCAATATGAGGCTCCTCCTCCTTAGGAACAGAAGGTTCCTCCTCTGCATACAAATTGAGCTCCCTCTCAAGTGACACTTGCATGGCTTTTTGCTCGTCGAACTTCAAATCCCTGCGTACCACAGTCCTCTGAGTGGAAGATAGGTACTCCCGATAGTTGTGGGGTGTATCCGTGTACCCCACAAGTATTCCCAACTCAGATGTTGGGTCTAGCTTCTTCCTGGCATCTTTGGTCACATGACAATAAACTGATGATCCAAAGATTCAGAAGTGACTTACATTAGGTCACTTCCCAGAATAGGTCTCCATAGGTGTCTTCATTCCCAGTATACGGTGCGGGCTTCTGTTCCGCAAGTATACTGCTATATTGCATGCCTTAGCCCACAAATGTAGTGGTAGGCTTTGGTCATGAAACATCGCTCGCGCTTCTCCCACAATCGATCTGTTCTTCCTTTAGGCCACCCCATTCTGCTATGGGTTATGGGGTGCCGTCAGTTCCCGTTTAATTCCTTTAGCAGTGCAAAAGTCTTTAAACTGTTGGGAGACATACTCTCCACCATTGTCGCTATGCAAGGTTTTTATTTTCTTTCCAGATTCTTTCTCTGCCAAGGCTTTAAACTCACAAAACCTCAAGAAGGTCTGATCCTTCTTTTGCATAAAGTAGATCCAGCTTCTACGAGAAAAATCATCAATAAAAATAACATAGTACCTTTGTTTAGCAGTGGAGGCTATAGAGAAGGGTCCACAAACATCTGAGTGAACTCGCTCTAGGATTGCTCCAGCTCTACTGTCTCGATTCGGAAAGGAATATTTCACATACTTACCCAAGGTACAACCTTTGCATGTAGTCGTCTGCTCAAGTTTTCCCTTGGGTAATCCGGTAGAAATCTGCTGCATGATCTTCAGGGCTCCATGGTGCAAGTGGTTCAGTCTTTTATGCCATAGCTTGCCAACATCTTGGCTCTGCACCATCTCAACTTTGGAACTCAAAGCAGCATAGTCATCTACCTCCAGCTTGTAGAGGTTCTTAACTCAAATCCCTATTCGCTTTATCTGTCCAGTACCGATATGCCTCAGGAATACCTTTCCTTTACTAAAGACTACATCATAGCCTTTATCTTCTAGCATAGCGACAGACACAAGATTCTTCTTCAGACCTGGTACATACTTTACATCAGTCAAGGTGAGGGGAGCTCCATGCTCCCTCTAAAATGCAATCATATCTTCACCTGAAACACGATACTTTCCATCATCGCCCATCTCGATCCGCATCTAGAGATCCTTCTCCTCCAAGGTGCTGAAAATATTCTTGTCACCTGACATGTGGAATGAAGCTGCACTATCTAGGTACCACACAGATCCCACCATGGATGAAACCATGCATGCGATAAGCAAGAAATCTAGCTCAAACTGTGAGGCCAGTGCCTCACCATCAGATCCCTTCGAGGAACCCTTCTTGGATTTCTTCTGTGGACAATTCGTAGCATAATGGCCCACTTCATGACAATGAAAGCATCGCACTTTCGATTTGTCAATCTTCTTCCCACCATGGGAAGAACTAGATTTGGAATGGGATGCCTTCCCTTTCCCTTTCCTCGCCTTACTCGCTAAGGCTAGATTTTCCTCATCATCTTGCTTCGATGAGGATCCATCTCTGGTGCTTCTTCTTATTTCCTCCTGCATCAGATCCAACCAAAGTCATTCCCAATCTGGCAATTTTTCTCTTCCATTAATCGAGTCTTGGTACCTATGCCAGCTCTTAGGAAGACCGAGTAGTGCAAGACTCACCATGTCATCATCAACGGTCGTGATCCCTACACTTCTAAGCTCATCCCTGCAGGTGGTGAGCTTGTTTAGATATGTAGAGATCGTGTCGCCCTTTTCACACTTGATTTTATGAAGCTTCTCTTTCAGCGGCAGCTTCCTCTAATCGTTGTTGTTCTGATATAAATCTCTCAATGTTTTCCACATCGAAAATAGTATCTCCTTCCCATGGAGGCTCAAGACAATGTGGTCTCGCCCTACAGGAGGATTCTCCTTGTTCTAGCCACACATTTCTTCCATTCCGCCAGTTGAGTAGCATCAGTCGACTTGGGGACTTCTTGATCAATGAATTCCTTTATCCTCTAATACTACCTCCATGCGATCCTTCCAGGCTATATAATTCGAGCTGCCATCGAGGGCATACTCGAGTCTTAAACTGCTGAATGTGATAAGAACTTGATTTCTATATTCAGAAACCACAAACTTCGAACTTCTCCTTCTTGTATACCGTTCTTTGCCTTGATCACCTTGCTCTGATACCATGTCGAAATTCCCACTGTAGATCAACAAATTATGCAATATACTAAAACACAACAAAAAATATTCTTCTACAACACTTTGCGGAAGCTTAATCGAATTGAGCAAGATCAAGAGAACACATATAACTGAGAAGGAGAAATCAATCACACATAACACAGAAGAAATAACCCGGGGAAAGATTAAGCCTAAAATCCCAATCTTTGTATTATCATACAAGTGGAAATCTTGTTCAAGTTACAAAAAGAATCAACGCTCAGGCTATCCTACTTTCTCTGCAATCAAACAATACAACTCAAAGACTGAATAGAGATAATATATGTCCTCCTCAAGCCCTCCAAGCCTCCTATTTGCTTGCGCAATTTTTCTTGGGGTCCAATGAAGCCACATGTGTGAATTGGCCTCATCACACTCACAAACCTGAAGAAGTAACTGTGCAATCCTCAAGGAAAGAATTCCTTCTACATGCAAGGAATATTCACAATGGAATATTCTAGCAACTGATAGTACATTGCCGTCCATCTAATCTCAATTGGGTCTCTGAATGAGTTATTTATGAGAGAATATTCAGTTATCTGAAGTGCAACAGTTACATGCATGCAAGCATTAACTAACTGAACTTACATTGATTCAACAAACTGTTTGAATTAATCTAACTGGACTTGACTCAGTTAACTGAGCCAACTAATTACAACTCAATATTACAACTGATCCTTATCTCTTTAATTGATGGATAAATTCCTCAATTAATGGAGAAACTGTTGCATGTCCTCACATAGACTTCATGTTTGATTTTTCTTAACTAATTAACTCAAGATGAATTAATTAATTAATTTACAAACAACTGCTAAGATCAAATTCGAATTTTACTTCACTATTTTAGTTTAGGGACTGACTAAACTAGGAAGGTATCCCAAATGCTATTTATAGAATGTTATTCTTAGCAATTCCATTTTTCATTCCTTATAGCTAAGTTCAACATCGTTGAACTACTATTTATAGTAGTGCTATTTTTAGCAATTCTATTTTTAGCATTTCTTGTTGCTATTTTCAACATAGACTTCTTCATTTATAGTGTCATTCAGAAACATAGTGTTGACATCCATTTGGTGGATGTTCCATCCCATTGATGTTGCTAGAGAGAATAATGATCGAATCGTTGTATATCTTTTTGTTGAAGAAAATGTTTCTTCATAGTTGATGCATTCAAGTTGAGAGAACCATCTAACCAAAAATCTTGCTTTATACTTATCTATACTTCCATCAACTGCATGCTTGATCTTATAGATCCACTTGGAAGTAACCAAAAATTTGTCTTCAAGCCTAAGTACGATCTCCTAGACTCCATTCTTCATTATAGATTGGTACTCTTCATTCCTGAAATCCTTCCATTCGCGATGTTCTACAACCTCTTCAAAGGTGGATGGTTATGCTTCTATTAATTTTTTCATGTATGCAACATACCTAGAATATTTCTTCGGTCTCTTACTTTCTCTAAATAATCCTTGTGATGCCACATGACCTTTTGCATCAAGTAGTGTGGATTTCAACCAATTAGGTCTTTTCCTTGTTTCAGAAATGACCACGGGTTGAACAGGTTCACTTGGCCCTTCTTCTTCATAGTGTGATCCTTCTCCTTCCTTGTCAACTTCCTCCTCAAATATCATAATTTCTTTGTCATCAGAATCGATGGAAAGTTATTTTGACTTCTTGAATGCTATACTCTCATCAAATATAACATCATGATTAACTTCAATGTGATGTTCATCTTTCATATATATTCTATAGGCTTTCATGAGTTACTATACCCAACAAATATCCCCTTCATACTGGAAGGATCTAGGTTCTTTCTTTTGTCCTTTGGTATATGAATATACACAGGACACCCAAAGATTCAGAGATGATCTATAGATGGCTTCTTCCCAGTGAACATTTATTCAAGAGTCTTGTTATCTAGAGATCTGCGAGGACATCAATTTTGAATGTAGACCACTGTCTTTGTTGCCTCTCCCCACAAAAATTAGGTAGACCTTGATCATGTATCATTTCTTTTACACTTTTTTCAATGTATCCGTTCTTTCTTTCTGCGACTCCATTTTGTTCAAGATTGTATGGGACTATCAACTCCCTCTTGTTGGACATTGGATAAACCAACACTCCTGTGTGTTTCGTGACATGGACTAACCGCCTCTCGTGGATCCTATCTCTGGTGATACGATCGTTGACTAATACCTACAGGTTTTGGTTAATGACAATCGTGATTCCCAACAAGTGGTATCAGAGCATAGGTCACAAGTTCAATACACACCTAGATCATGTTGGGGGGGAGATTGTTGGACATTGGATAATCTAATGCTCCCCGTGTGTTTCGTGACATGGACTAACCGCTTCTCGTGAATCCTTATCTCTAGCGATATGATCGTTGACTAACACCTGCAGGTTTTGGTTTAATGACAATCGTGATTCCCAACACCTCTTAATCCCAGACTCCTTACAGAATTCTATAATCTCTTTGGATGTATATTCTCCTCCATTATGATTATTCTTTCTATAAGGTTCTCCACTTCAGCCTTGAACTCTTGAAATTTTGTAAATACTTCATCCTTGGTTTTCATTAAGTAAACCTAGGTTTTTCTTGAATGATCATCTATGAATGTGAGATAGTAAAGATGGCCTCCAAGAGAGTTTTGGAGTCATAGGGCCACACTCATAAAGCACTGCTTCCAAATGGTCTCTTTGTATTCTTTCCCAATGCACATCCCTTGCAGACACCTTCATGACCCTCCTTCAAATTCGGTATTCCATCTACTATGGAAATTAAAGTTGGAATAATTTTGAAATGTATATGACCAAACCTTCGATGCCAAAGTTTACATGGACTAATATCAGTGTGAACTAGGGCTTGGTTTACGGGAGATAGTAATCTATAAAGCCTTCCTTCTCGGATACCAATAACTTTAGCTTGATCTATGCTTGATTCTTTTCCCCAAACAACTACTTTTACATTAATGAAGGCTACTCTATCTCCTTTATCTTCTAAACTTGAAATAGAAAGTAATTTTTTGTGCAAACCTGGAACAAATAGAATGTTGTTGAGGTGGATGCTGCTTCCATCCTTGAGTTTTATGGAAGTTGATCCAATGCCCTTCACCGCATAGCTTTTGTTGTTTCCAAGTTCCACAAAGTAGGATGATTTTCCTTTTGATAAGGTCTTTAATTGGTTGGAGTGACCAGTCATGTGCCTTGATGCACCACTATCAATTACCCATATGTCTTCATCTTGGAATGTACCAAAGAGAGCCAAAAATATACCTTCATCCCTTTCATCGATTTATTCCTTCTTTGAAGAGAATAATAAACTCCATGCTTTCTTGAGATGGCTTGCAATTGTCTTGATGAAATCCTTAATTGTAGAGGAGATCTTCATGATGCCCTTAGAGAACCAAAGCTTGGATACCATGTTGAGAATTCAGTAGGGAAATGAATATGTTAATTATCTTAACTTGACAATTGTTTGTGTTACTTTTTACTTATTAGCTTTGTTCATTATTATTCCAATGTCCAATACATCAAACAACTACCAAAACAGTAAGAACATTGACGCAATATATAAACTGCAAGCTAGGGCCAAAACCCCTTCTCTTGAGGGGAAAACCTGTAAATCTCTTCTTTATCTTTTAGATATTTCAATTGACGAATACCATGACCTAGAATTAGAAAAATACCCTCCAAGATCAAGTCTACCACGAACTCCTGTTGCAATATCTTCGACCTCCCAGTAGATCTAAAATTCTGCTTCCCAACAACTACTACAAATGCCACTGCTTCTCTAGGAGACTTCGACCTCCCTCTAATAACCTTCCTCTTGAATTCATTTTCCTCGACTTGAGTCCTAGGGATAGTAATAATTCCCTAAGAGACCTTTGCTTCCCTTCCCTTCTCTTATGCTTCCAAACTCAAACCTCAGAAGATCCAACGCAAAAAACCCTAACTTCGATCTTCTCAAAAGAATAGATAAGGCCCAGAAACACTTTGACTTCCTCTTGTTCGCACTTCCTTCTTCAACTTCCTTCTTCACATTTCATTTCTTTGACTAAGAGATGAGAGAGTGAGTGATACAGATGGAGGATGAGTTCCTCTTATATATAGTCTTCTTCAAGGGTGGACGTGGCTCTTCATGTAGGCCGACTTGACATCTCATTAGGCCAACTTGATCTTGGAGGTATTTTGACACTTTCAAGAAAAAAATATTTTTTTCTTTACAATTTACAATGTGCCCATAGGGTCTTCCATATATGACAATGGCTCTTCTACCTAGGACAAATCCTAGAAACACTCAATGGGTGCTTGACCTATAAAATAAAAGAACTTGAGCATGAAACCCATGCTCCAATAATAATAATAATTTCTTTTCCATTTTATATTTACAAGAATATATTTCATACTTATGAAGACCAAACCTATTTACACATTTTTCAACACTACCTATATCTCTCGTTGAAAACTTTGACAACAATGTCAAACAAGTTATATATGGTCTTGGCAAATACATGAGGTAAGTGGATATTTATGTGCAAAGTGTATTTTGTTCAATAAGTTGTTGTGTCACATATTTGACTACATGTGTTTTACTTGTCAGCATGTACTATATAATTTTTGGTTGAAACCTGTTATTTGCTTGCTTCATTTGTAAATGGTTTTCATATAAAGAAATAGATAAAGAAGATATAAAGTATTAGAGGAAACAAATTCCTCGTCTAATGTGTGAAATGAAAAAGTATTTACCTATAACATTTTTCAATGCACAAGAACACTATCTCATACACCAAGTCGAGGAGATTGAAAAGTGTGGAACTATACACACAAGATCAGTGTGGATGGTTGAGAGGCACTTGAAATCATTGAAGGCTTTGGTTAGACAAAGAGCATGTCCTAAGGGTTCTATGGTATAGGGATATATGGTATATCAAACCATGGTTTATATTCGTCAATATAGTCGTGAAATAGGAAAAAATATTAATGTATTGGATCACATTTGGGATGTCAACTCCATGGAAAAATTTGAAGGGGAGCACCTATTGGGGAAAGATAGAATGAACAAAGTGAGGTGTAAGTAGATATTGGATATTTATAGCACATTTGACTCTTTATTTTTATGTATATCTTATTTAATTTTTATTCTTCTTGCATAATACATTATTATGAAGGTATAACATGGTAACTAATTATATATATGTGAATTGTTTTATTTTAATACAATCAGTCGATAGTGGGATGCAATACATTTATACATTGCGAACAATATTGATTGGATGAAGGTATGGATTGAACGATGCAAACAAGCTAATAATGGTAGGTTATCATGGTATGGTGTGTCTACATTGGTCAAAGAAGATCAACATAGTGGAGATACCAATCTTACATAGAGGGAAATTGATTTAGCATATGGTTTAAAAGATTATCAGGCAAGCATATTCACCCATACTATTTAGTTTTTTTACAATTATATTGATGCATATGGCATGTTTTTTTTCTTAATTTTCAAAATTTTCAAGTATAAATATGCTTATCAATTGAAAATGCATTTTTATGTGTTTGATGTATTTCAGTTGAAACAACACAACATTTTGTTGTGCGATGACTGAAAATTTCACATCAAAAGGTTGGATGAAAAGATGAAAACTTCTGATAGTGGGATAACTATAGTATTTCAAGTTATAAATATTTCCTCTAGAGGTGACAGACATCCAAAACTCTCTAACAATCGATATTATGGGTATCTGCATGATATATTTGAGGGTGACTTTGAATCCTTCAAAATAGTTGTGTTCAATGTCAAATGGTCTAGGCTACGAATCCATGAACATGACCCCGATAGAACTGTTATTTGTTGAAGAATGTAACTAGGTTCGGGCTTCATATTTATATTTGAGTTATTATGAAATGTATTTATCAAAGAATGAAAAAGAAAATTTTATTATTATTACAATGACTTATTAAAGCATGGGTTTCATGCTTGGGTCATCAATTTATAGGTCAAAGTCTCCATTGAGGACTTCTAGTTTTTATATTGAGTCATTAGAGTCATTGTTCATTTAATGAGACCCTTCTTGGGATTTTGAATCATGTAAAAATAATTATTATTGAGTCAAACATGTAATTTGTCACCTCCACACCAAGTTGGCCCTTGCCTGATGAAGTCAGCCTATAAGAGGACAATTCAACCCACAAAAGAGGCTATATATACAAGTGCATTTTGATCCATTTGCTCATCAAATCAACAAGTTTGATACATAAGAAGGAAGTGAAAAAAAGTGTGAAGTTAAAAGAAAGGAAGGAGAATTGCAGAAGAAGAAAAATTGAAAGTTTTGGGCTATCCCTCTCTCTCTTTCATGCAAAGTTACTGGGTTTTTGCTGGGGTTTAAGATCTGTTGTTGGGTAGGTCAAAGTTCTAGAGTTGCTGGAGTCGAAGTTCTGTTGCTGCATAGGTCGAAGTCCTTTTGCTAGATAGGTCAAAGTTCTGTTGTTGCATAGGTCGAAGTCCTGTTGCTGGATAGATTGAAGTTCTGTTGTTGCATAGGATGAAGTTCTGTTGTCACATATCCACAGGGACGAGAATAGGACTGTTCCACAAGAAGTAATGTTGTCACATATCCAAGAAGTTCTTGGGAAGAAGAGTACCCAAGAAGTTCTGTTGTCACATATCCACAGGGACGGGAATAGGACTGTTGATGGACTTTCTAAAGATGGAACAAGGTTGGAGCACAAAATCTAGCATGATTCTAAACAGTGAGGGCATTGCCTCAGATTATACTCATGATGCATGGCTGTAAATCTGTTTTATTAGAGAATCTGGTGTGTTTCAGTAACTAGTCACATTACGGATGTGGTGGACTTTCAACAGCTCATACAATTTCATATGCATGCAAGGGTACCGTCTAGTTGTACAATTTCATATGCATGCAAGGGTACCGTCTAGTTTACAAGAGCATCTTGCAAACATTCCATTTGCAGAGCTTCAGAAAGTGTGCTCTGATGGTCAAGAATCAACCCTTTCTAAATTCAAGCATGATGCCAAACCCTCAAGAGTTAACAAAAACAAACCTACGGAAATGAGCAGCAAGAGGCTTGTTGTAAGGCTTAGGGAAGTTGTTCAAGGTTTTCTCATTAACCCAAAATAATGACTAGACCTAAAGTTGTACTTCAATTTCACATCATTTACTTTATCTATTACTTCATTAAGAAAAATCCGGAATTCATATTTATGAATCAGAAATCAGATTCACAATAAATATTGAACATCTATTTCATATTGGTTTTCACCGCTTCAAGTTTGAAAATTTACCCCAAAAATATATAAAACCAATTTAGTTTATAGATCCATATACCTATAAATTGGTTGATCTTAATGCGATATAAAAATAGTATTATAAAACTAATTTAATTTATAGATCCATATACCTATATGGGAACTAAAAAATGTATTCTTTGGTTTATTAATGCTTGAATTTATTTGTATGAAGCGTCACCTCCTACCATATACTCAGTATTGAACACTTTACTTTTCAAAGTCATATATTGAGTTGGGTTTGACTTATTCATTATATTCATCATGATAAAGATTCACCTTCTAAGTTTAAAGCTCTCGCCAATAAATTTTTAAGACTTTATTTTATTTTATCATTCTCATGCAAGGATACCCTTTGGCCTAAAGAAAGCCAACCAAAAATGAGAGGAGAACTATCCTAAAACCACAATACCAATCATAATGATATCTCTGCTAGACTTGAGATTGTATTTATGTATTAAGACTTTTCCACTTAAGTTGAAGAAGAGGTAACAATAAACTTACAATTAATTGTGTCATACCAAGCCTCAAAAATAAAATAAAAAGTTGGAAGAAGCTCACAAAGCAATCTACCAGGTCAAGTTTCAAACATAAATAAAATATTATTAAGAACATAAATAAGAATGTTGTAAGAAGCTGACCACTGATTGTGATTGAATCATGTATTGAGTCTTCAAATTAATAAATAACTATAAACTTCAAATTAATAAATAAATATAAAAGTTGGATGTTTGTATTGAGTGAAGCTAATTATTCTTCACAATTCAATATAGCTCAAATGTATTTATAAATAAAAATGAGATAAATGTTGATATATAAAAAAACTGTATTTTAAGCCCCGAGCGCAGTTTAATTGGCGATAACCATGAAAATGAAGTGTTATGTGCGAGGAGGTTCTAAGTTCAAATCACCTTGATTCACCTATGTCTGTGGAAAGGACATACATAGACACCTAAAGGTTATAGTGGTAGTGGTTGGATTTGACCCGTGCCGTGCAAATATGAGGCTGATTCCTTTCAATAAAGAAAAATATGTACCTTAAGGGTTTGCAGCTAGTTCTGTTTGGATTCTTAAGCCAGTCAGAACATTAGTCAATATTTTACCATTTCTGGTAAGTGATGGTAAAACATACTCTTTTACAATAATGAGTCTTTTCTGGCTGGTCTCTGTAAAGATATGTATAAAAATTCCTTCCTTTATATATACTCAGTTTCCAGGACAACTAATGACACATAAAAGAAACACTCGTCTTTATTCAGGTAGAAAGTTCAGATGCCACATCCTAAAGTGTTAATGGTTTTCATTAATTAGGCATGTAGATAACCCTGCCAAGATTTATTTAGATTCCTTCGCCTTTTTATTCTGGAGGATCCAGGGACATTCATTGCTAAGTTGGAAGCTAGATAAGTGATGTGTATACGTATCAGGAACAGTGAGGTTCGTAGTGTTCTCTTTGTACTCTATTGAGTATGTACTCAATTTTTTTTTTTTTTTAATATGAGACTAACCATTACATAAAGGCATATTGCATTTTTATAGCTAAAGTTTGTTGTAGAACTATGCTTTTTCATGTAATGATAAGCAGGTAAACGATAATTTGTGTCAATATATGCTGTATTATTCACTGGATTTAAACGCCAACAATATATTTCATTGTTTATTTTTATATTTCTTGAAGAATTTTGTTATGTACCAATTTACAAAAGGATTTTGGCTAATTGTAAATATCTTATAAGTAGATCAGATGGTGACATTTGAAAGATAAAGGTTTACCCCTTTGTGCCATATGAGGTTCATGCCATGGCATTATATATGGTTTATTCAAAATGGCCCGTAAAAACTCATTTTCGCTGGGATTTACTCACCGGTTAACCTCCCAGCCTACTCCTTGGGTATTCTTCTTCCCCGCGGACCCCCGAGCTGCAATGGGGTTGTACAATGGAGTCAAGCACTAGCTAGTAGAGGAGAGCACACCTTGGCTCAAGAGTCCCCTCTCTAAATCCTCTACCTCACCAAACTCACTATAGCTTCGTAATCACTGCTCTCACAACATCTCATCCATCCAACAATAGGGTTCCCAAAGGTCCCATCTCCCATGGCTTGCCCCTTCTTTTATAGGAGTCCTCATAGGTGACACTTGTCATGTCATGCATAATTAATTATTTTTTTATAATTCAATAGCTTGATTATTCACCCACCCATGTGTCATTCTCACATCAAGGGTCTCCCAAAATTATTTACTTAAATTTTTATTTAAAACTAATATTTTCCTCACCTCAACAAGATTCCTATTTCTTCTCCTAGTTGTCTCTTTATTCCCCCCTTTTATTCCTTAATTTGTGTTCATTACTTGAAGTCAATTAATGAGTCAAGATTTTATCCCCAATCTACTCCCTAATTTAACTCAGGTTATCTCCTAGATGGATATTCTTATGTTGGTTGTTGACACCTGGAGCTTCTCTACATTTCTCTAAATTTAATTTATTATTCTCATTTTAATTCACCTTCCTCTTTTCTTAATTAGGTTTAAATTAGTTTAGGATTAATCTTTATTCTTACCATTATGTTTTTCTTTCCCCTTTTTCCTAATTAAACCACATAATCTTCCTAGTATTTTCCCAAAATGGGAAGGGTAGAGTTTTTAAGGTACTCTATTTTAAATTCTTCCTATGATCCTCCTTATTCCAAGTTTTATTTTTGATTTAATTACATTGGTTTCTAATCATCATTTACCCTTGATGTAAATTTACCTAGTTTTCATTCCTTGCTTATATTTATTTATTATTATTTATTTTTAATGATTCCAAGGATGCCAAGTTTGGTTGTGCCCTTCAAGAACTTCCTTAGAAGTTCCAAGGGTGCCACACCTAATAGCTTATTTGTGATGTCAAGGGTGCCACACCTAATAGTTTATTTGTGCTGTCAAGGGTGTCAGTTTGGTTGTGCCCTTCAAGAACATCCCTAGAAGTTCCAAGGGTGCCACACCTAATAGTTTATTTGTGATGCCAAGGGTGCCAAGTTGGTCGTGCCCTTCAAGAAATTCCCCTGAAGTTCCAAGGGTGCCACACCACTTGCCCTTCAAGCATCCAATGATTACGAGGGGAAAGTATAATGCAACGTCATAGACCACTATCATCTCTTATGTTGCCTGCTATAGTGAGACTAATGGTGTCGGGGATTAAGGAATCCGCCTTGATGCGCGCCCCCCGGTAAAGTCCTCATGAGCGACCCAACTTTGGGACCTGCCCTCATGGCATCGTGATATTCAAGGCGAAGGTGTTTCAACCCTTCCAGCCCAAGTCACGGCGGGAGTGCTAGTGGGTGAGATCAGGGACTCTGTCCCACCCCTCCTATGTAGTTCCATCCACTTGTACAACTCCATCACCCATATGTGAGTCATTCGGTCAAGCAACTAATCTGTGCCTGCAACCATTAATATATCATCAGAATATAGTTAAACATATATGGCAGATTCCAAGATCGACTTAGACTTTCAAAGATAAAGTAATATAAATTTTCATCAAACCAGGTGTCATCGACATGTCATATGCGAGTGCCTCTGATGGTTTCCTGCCATACTCAATAATCATCAGTAACACGGTTTCTCAATGTTAGTCAATTATCATAATAACATCATTAACAATTCCTGGTCATTCACATCATTGTCCATTGTAAGTCTGAACTAAAGGAAGTAGGTAACATAGGGGACACATCCCTCATGGCTATTATCAATAATCATCAGTGGCAACATACATATTTATTAAGCTATCACATCGTAACATCGTAGAAATATACCTATCCATAAAATTTATCCTCATTATGCTTTTAGTAGAGCGCATACATATTCTTTACTACCCTCATCATAATTTCAAATAGAGACCAACTTAACTATTAATATTGCAATCATCAGAATACTGATAGATAAGGTACATAACCATTCATGCTACCATAATATCAATGGAAAGCATTCATAAACATTACAACCATGAATATCTCAATCGCTAATAATAGTGTCATGGGTCCAGATCCTCAATCTGAGGTCCTCGAAGAATAGAGTGTCTAAGATAATGTCGTATCCGGGTCACGAAACTAGAGTGGGCACTACATACACCCCTTCTTAACAATGGACTTCGTCCTGAAGTCCTTAGAACGTAAAGGAGAAACAGAGACACATAATCTTAGGAACCCTTCCTGAAACTCTTGCCAACCTTCTGGTGGGCAGGTTAAAATTTTCCCAAGGTATCTATAACACGAATTCCATTATAACTGAAGGACTATATCTGGGGAACATTGCAACTCACTTTTTGTATAAATGTACAAAACATACATTATAGATATTATTAAAATTAATAGTTAAAGGAAGCGTCATACATAAACTTTTCCAACAAAATCATCATAATCAAAATCACAACTAATTAAAACAACAATTAATAACACCCACCTTCCTTCAATTTACAAATTGACTAATTTAAGAGAAATCTCTCTAGTTTTATTCATTCAATCATGCAATTAAGATAGCAATAATTTTGTATTAACTCAAATTCATAGGGGATGCCTATGCCTTTTTCATAGGAGGAACTACCCACCTTAAGCTTGGACTTCAATATTTGTAATGGTCAATAATGATTGTGTTAATTATTGCTTGATATTTCACCTATGGCGTAATCCACCTTTGTTTACCATGTTCTAAATCTTCAATTTTGTTGGGAACTACAAACAGTACTCTGAAAATAAACATATGCCACTGCTTGCTAGGGGGACCTAACAATGCCTACTACACCTTCTTAGAGACTTGATTTACCATGTTCTGAAAGTTTAATGTTGTACAACTACCATTTGCACTTTAAAATAAATGCATACCACTCCCTTCTAGTGGATACCTAATGGTACACACTATCTAGAGATAAAAAGATGTTAACTACATAGAACATAATCATCACTTGCAATGAATGAGTAGTCCAAACCTTCATCCCTTCAAACCCAGCTACCCTACTTCCTTTAGCTAGGGTAAGTGAGTGAGGCTATCTGGGGCCTATCTTCATTTAATCCTACTGATTCTAATGACAAGGAGTGTAATATTGTTGCAATCTTTAAAGGTGTTGCGACTATTAAGGCTCTTAATTTCCTGGTGACGAGGAATGCATATTCTCGCAGTTTAGCCATCCAAGCTAATGGAAGACAAAGCATATAGCAAGTTTCACTAATGACCAAAGATGGTAGGCAGACATCATTTACCAGTCTTTGCTTGATTCCAAGCAGAACTAAAACTATATGGATTGAAGCCTTTAAGGTTGGATGATCAATTGCAAGCGCATTCATTAACAACCTGGTGCATAGAACCAAAGCCCAGCTGCTGTGGTTCCAAAAGTAGGTAGAAATACTCTTAAATGAAGCTTTCCTATCAAGATTTGACGCCTAGATTTGCAGCCGCGTCGACCTTTTGACAACATGCGAATGAAGTTGAATCATTTTGTTCCTAAGGTCATAAAGCACAACGCCACAATCATAACCTCACAAAGAATTAGTCTAGATATATTGACATTGGTAATTTAAAATATTGGACATAGCTTCAAAATTTAATTTAAAATATGCATTGGCCAAGAAACAATTAATTATTGTGAATTAATGGTTTTCATATAGGTCCAGAGACTGACATCATGGGGCTGCCACTAATGCATGAAACATTCAATTCTTGGAGATTCCCTACTAGTTATTCAATGAATGTGGAAGAAATAACAATGAGTAATTTCACATTACAATAACTGTATAATATCATTTATTCTCTTTTATCAATTTTCTCACATATCCACAGGGACGGGAATATGACTGTTGATGGACTTTCTAAAGATGGAACAAGGTTGGAGCACAAAATCTAGCATGATTCTAAACAGTGAGGGCATTGCCTCAGATTATACTCATGATGCATGGCTGTAAATCTGTTTTATTAGAGAATCTGGTGTGTTTCAGTAACTAGTCACATTACGGATGTGGTGGACTTTCAACAGTTCATACAATTTCATATGCATGCAAGGGTACCGTCTAGTTTACAAGAGCATCTTGCAAACATTCCATTTGCAGAGCTTCAGAAAGTGCGCTCTGATGGTCAAGAATCAACCCTTTCTAAATTCAAGCATGATGCCAAACCCTCAAGAGTTAACAAAAACAGACCTATGGAAATGAGCAGCAAGAGGCCTGTTGTAAGGCTTAGGGAAGTTGTTCAAGGTTTTCTCATTAACCCAAAATAATGACTAGGCCTAAAGTTGTACTTCAATTTCACATCATTTACTTTATCTATTACTTCATTAAGCAAAATCCGGAATTCATATTTATGAATCAGAAATCAGATTCACAATAAATATTGAACATCTTTTTCATATTGGTTTTCACCGCTTCAAGTTTGAAAATTTACCCCAAAAATATATAAAACCAATTTAGTTTATAGATCCATATACCTATAAATTGGTTGATCTTAATGCGATATAAAAATAGTATTATAAAACTAATTTAATTTATAGATCCATATACCTATATGGGAACTAAAAGATGTATGCTTTGGTTTATTAATGCTTGAATTTATTTGTATGAAGCGTCACCTCCTACCATATACTCAGTATTGAACACTTTACTTTTCAAAGTCATATATTGAGTTGGGTTTGACTTATTCATTATATTCATCATGATAAAGATTCACCTTCTAAGTTTAAAGCTCTCGCCAATAAATTTTTAAGACTTTATTTTATTTTATCATTCTCATGCAAGGATACCCTTTGGCCTAAAGAAAGCCAACCAAAAATGAGAGGAGAACTATCCTAAAACCACAATACCAATCATAATGATACCTCTGCTAGACTTAAGATTGTATTTATGTATTAAGACTTTTCCACTTAAGTTGAAGAAGAGGTAACAATAAACTTACAATTAATTGTGTCATACCAAGCCTCAAAAATAAAATAAAAAGTTGGAAGAAGCTCACAAAGCAATCTACCAGGTCAAGTTTCAAACATAAATAAAATATTATTAAGAACATAAATAAGAATGTTGTAAGAAGCTGACCACTGATTGTGACTGAATCATGTATTGAGTCTTCAAATTAATAAATAAATATAAACTTCAAATTAATAAATAAATATAAAAGTTGGATGTTTGTATTGAGTGAAGCTAATTATTCTTCACAATTCAATATAGCTCAAATGTATTTATAAATAAGAATGAGATAAATGTTGATATATAAAAAAAAACTGTATTTTAAGCCCCGAGCGCAGATTAATTGGCGATAACCATGAAAATGAAGTGTTATGTGCGAGGAGGTTCTAAGTTCAAATCACCTCGATTCACCTATGTCTGTGGAAAGGACATACATAGACACCTAAAGGTTATAGTGGTAGTGGTTGGATTTGACCCGTGCCGTGCAAATATGAGGCTGATTCCTTTCAATAAAGAAAAAAATATGTACCTTAAGGGTTTGCAGCTAGTTCTGTTTGGATTCTTAAGCCAGTCAGAACATTAGTCAATATTTTATCGTTTCTGGTAAGTGATGGTAAAACATACTCTTTTACAATAATGAGTCTTTTCTGGCTGGTCTCTGTAAAGATATGTATAAAAATTCCTTCCTTTATATATACTCAGTTTCCAGGACAACTAATGACACATAAAAGAAACACTCGTCTTTATTCAGGTAGAAAGTTCAGATGCCACATCCTAAAGTGTTAATGGTTTTCATTAATTAGGCATGTAGATAACCCTGCCAAGATTTATTTAGATTCCTTCGCCTTTTTATTCTGGAGGATCCAGGGACATTCATTGCTAAGTTGGAAGCTAGATAAGTGATGTGTATACGTATCAGGAACAGTGAGGTTCGTAGTGTTCTCTTTGTACTCTATTGAGTATGTACTCAAAATATTTTTTTTTTATATGAGACTAACCATTACATAAAGGCATATTGCATTTTTATAGCTAAAGTTTGCTGTAGAACTATGCTTTTTCATGTAATGATAAGCAGGTAAACGATAATTTGTGTCAATATATGCTGTATTATTCACTGGATTTAAACACCAACAATATATTTCATTGTTTATTGTTATATTTCTTGAAGAATTTTGTTATGTACCAATTTACAAAAGGATTTTGGCTAATTGTAAATATCTTATAAGTAGATCAGATGGTGACATTTGAAAGATAAAGGTTTACCCCTTTGTGCCATATGAGGTTCATGCCATGGCATTATATATGGTTTATTCAAAATGGCCCGTAAAAACTCATTTTCGCTGGGATTTACTCACCGGTTAACCTCCCAGCCTACTCCTTGGGTACTCTTCTTCCCCGCGGACCCCCGAGCTGCAATGGGGTTGTACAATGGAGTCAAGCACTAGCTAGTAGAGGAGAGCACACCTTGGCTTAAGAGTCCCCTCTCTAAATCCTCTACCTCACCAAACTCACTATAGCTTCGTAATCACTTCTCTCACAACATCTCATCCATCCAACAATAGGGTTCCCAAAGGTCCCTTCTCCCATGGCTTGCCCCTTCTTTTATAGGAGTCCTCATAGGTGACACTTGTCATGTCATGCATAATTAATTATTTTTTTATAATTCAATAGCTTGATTATTCACCCACCCATGTGTCATTCTCACATCAAGGGTCTCCCAAAATTATTTACTTAAATTTTTATTTAAAACTAATATTTTCCTCACCTCAACAAGATTCCTATTTCTTCTCCTAGTTGTCTCTTTATTCCCCCCTTTTATTCCTTAATTTGTGTTCATTACTTGAAGTCAATTAATGAGTCAAGATTTTATCCCCAATCTACTCCCTAATTTAACTCAGGTTATCTCCTAGATGGATATTCTTATGTTGGTTGTTGACACCCGGAGCTTCTCTACATTTCTCTAAATTTAATTTATTATTCTCATTTTAATTCACCTTCCTCTTTTCTTAATTAGGTTTAAATTAGTTTAGGATTAATCTTTATTCTTACCATTATGTTTGTCTTTCCCCTTTTTCCTAATTAAACCACATAATCTTCCTAGTATTTTCCCAAAATGGGAAGGGTAGAGGTTTTAAGGTACTCTATTTTAAATTCTTCCTATGATCCTCCTTATTCCAAGTTTTATTTTTGATTTAATTACATTGGTTTCTAATCATCATTTACCCTTGATGTAAATTTACCTAGTTTTCATTCCTTGCTTATATTTATTTATTATTATTTATTTTTAATGATTCCAAGGATGCCAAGTTTGGTTGTGCCCTTCAAGAACTTCCCTAGAAGTTCCAAGGGTGCCACACCTAATAGCTTATTTGTGATGTCAAGGGTGCCAGTTTGGTTGTGCCCTTCAAGAACTTCCCTAGAAGCTCCAAGGGTGCCACACCTAATAGTTTATCTGTGCTGTCAAGGGTGCCAGTTTGGTTGTGCCCTTCAAGAACTTCCCTAGAAGTTCCAAGGGTGCCACACCTAATAGTTTATTTGTGATGCCAAGGGTGCCAAGTTGGTCGTGCCCTTCAAGAAATTCCCCTAAAGTTCCAAGGGTGCCACACCACTTGCCCTTCAAGCATCCAGTGATTACGAGGGGAAAGTATAATGCAACATCATAGACCACTATCATCTCTTATGTTGCCTTCTATAGTGAGACTAATGGTGTCGGGGATCAAGGAATCTGCCTTGATGTGCGCCCCCCGGTAAAGTCCTCATGAGCGACCCAACTTTGGGACCTGCCCTCATGGCATCGTGATATTCAAGGCGAAGGTGTTTCAACCCTTCCAGCCCAAGTCACGGCGGGAGTGCTAGTGGGTGAGATCAGGGACTCTGTCCCACCCCTCCCATGTAGTTCCATCCACTTGTACAACCCCATCACCCATATGTGAGTCATTCGGTCAAGAAACTAATCTATGCTTGCAACCATTAATATATCATCAGAATATAGTTAAACATATATGGCAGATTCCAAGATCGACTTAGAATTTCAAAGATAAAGTAATATAAATTTTCATCAAACCAGGTGTCATCGACATGTCATATGCGAGTGCCTTTGATGGTTTCCTGCCATACTCAATAATCATTAGTAACACGGTTTCTCAATGTTAGTCAATTATCATAATAACATCATTAACAATTCCTGGTCATTCACATCATTGTCCATTGTAAGTCTGAACTAAAGGAAGTAGGTAACATAGGGGACACATCCCTCATGGCTATTATCAATAATCATCAGTGGAAACATACATATTTATTAAGCTATCACATCGTAACATCGTAGAAATATACCTATCCATAAAATTTATCCTCATTATGCTTTTAGTAGAGCGCATACATATTCTTTACTACCCTCATCATAATTTCAAATAGAGACCAACTTAACTATTAATATTGCAATCATCAGAATACTGATAGATAAGGTACATAACCATTCATGCTACCATAATATCAATGGAAAGCATTCATAAACATTACAACCATGAATATCTCAATCGCTAATAATAGTGTCATGGGTCCAGATCCTCAATCTGAGGTCCTCGAAGAATAGAGTGTCTAAGGTAATGTCATATCCGAGTCAGGAAACTAGAGTGGGCACTACAGAAATCATCTGCAAGAATTGGCAGCAGCAATGAAAGAAATTGGAACATGCATCATGGTAAAGTTCTTCAGGAGCAGGGCCATTATGGGACATTGGTACCCAATAGTGTCCATTGATTGACATGAGCATGTTATGACATATATGATGGTTTTGAGGCAGGTATATGCCTTGGTTGTTGATCTTTCGATGTGAGGGAGCCTTGCCAAGGGATGGATCACCCGAGATAGGGGATTCCGGGGAACTTGGAAGGTGAGTGACTGCATGAAAGGGGGTGATCGGATTTCCCAAGGGACTGTGTAGCAAAGAAGGGAAGGTTGTAGATGTATTTGTTTTGGTCATTGGCATTCCAGATAGAATCATATGCACATTAAGAGTGCGCCCTGGAACAATGAGTCGATAATTGTTCACTAATGGGATAAGTGGCGTAGGATTGTAGCGTTGGACATTGGATGTAGCTTTGACTGTGACAGTGGATTTTGACTTCCTGGGAAGGAGGTGAATCCTAGTATTACTTTTGAGGGTGGAGGTGTGATCCTCTGGATTCCCTTGTTTATTGATAAAGGCATCATATCCTTTTATTTTACGGTCTAACAAATGTACATATGTGTATATGTCGTTTATTGTAAATACTGTAATGAACTATGTTATAAAGCTCTAGTATGCGGTATGATTGTTATCTGGTCATGTTGTCATGATGTTTTTCTTTTGAGCAGGTCTTTCATTGTAAATATTGCAACGACATAATTTATAAAGCTCCATGGGCAGTATGTTTACTTTTCAGCAGTTTCGCTGAGGTCTTGGTGTGGTTTAACACCGAGGATGATGTTCCCCAAGGGGGAGGGTTCTGTAACAACCTTGGTGAAAATTACATGTAATTAAAGTAAATAAAGACAAAATAAGACCACGGGCAAGGGATACGTATTCTAAGCTGAATGTTGGGGGCAAAGATATCCTAGTGAGCATCACTGGATGTGTTTTGGCTAAGAAAATTGGCAAAGGCATTAAAAGGAAAAATGACATTTTTGACACATTTATTTATGAAAATAAAGGAAAATAGGAGAAAAGGAAGGTAAAAGATCACAAGTTGCATGTGAGGATTAAATTGAAGGAAAACAATGGAAAATTAATAAAATAAAGGCCTCATTAATAAAAAGGCTTCCGAGGATCAGTTGGCAAGCTCTTAGTCTGTGTAAACTCTTGGCTCAAGCTTAGTCAGTGTTAAGCTCTAGGTGAGCTTAAGTTTGGAGCTCTCTCATTATTCTCTCTCTCTATCTTACTCTTTGTCACTTTAGATTTTTCTTGAAGCACTCTAGCTTTGGATCAAGGAAAGAAAATCAAGTAAAGGGAAAGGAAGGAAAGCAAGGATCAAGGAAGAAGAACAGTATCAGGCAACTTCATCAGGAATACTTGCAGGTAACCTTTTTTATGTGTGATTTCATAGTTGGTTTGGACATGCATGGTTTTGAATGTTAGTGTATGGTTCTTTTGATATCGGTGGCATGGTTTTGTTAGGTTATGATAGTGGTTTTCAACCTAGCCTTGCCTTTCTCCAGATTCTATGGTGTTACACAACATTTTGTCATTATCCCTGTACTCCCCGTTCCATGATCCTGGAGGACCTATACAATGAACCCTACATGCTTTCCCTTCATGAAGAAACTCCCATTGTGTCCCTCTTCATGAGCAGAACAATTCCCTTTTGCACCATTTCCCAAAAATCTTCTGTTTTTTCCAGTTTACAAGACCGACGCTAATGATCCTTGTCTCCCTCGCACTGATATGCAGGGATTAAAACTATCCGAAGCATCGACCAGAGCGACTGAGCTTTGTTTTAGTTGCCCCGACCCTCTTTTGGAAAGTTTTTTAAATAAGGAGCCGAATCTTCCAGTTCTAGAAGCTTCGTAACGGAAGTCTGGTAAATGGTTGAGCCGGATGGAGTCAAGGATGTCAGTTTGGGCTCCTTTCCCCTATTAGGATGGAACTACCTTGAGAATAAGACCTTCTCTCATAAGAATAGGAACCATCTCCCATCCATTCGTGCTATATAAACCTCCCTTTTTCCCAAGCACACGCTAGTGTTAGTGTTAATGTTGGTGTGCTAGTGCTAATTAAGTTTGGAGTAAACAACAAGCTATTCATAGTTGTAGCTCTCTAATTGTGTATGAGGGAGAAGAGCGAATTTGGTTTAGTGCGAAGACTAAAGGGAAGATCATTAAAATATCATTGTTAAGGCCATCAAGGAATGCTAACGGAAGGGTGTGGGAACCTGGTTTTGTTGGAGGAGAATAGCAACATCAAGACAATGGTTGTAATCTCTTATTGATTTAATATATATGCAACTATCAATTGATTTCCTACATAATGTGTCATCTCACATGTTTATGGCTTAATGCTTCTTGACTTGTTAAGTAGGTTGAATTACAATTTGTCTATTATCATGATTGTCGTTTGTTGTTGTTTACTTGCTTCAAATGTTCGAAGAAGGAAACGGGAGATAGCTAGAGCGAGCAAGCAAGGCCATCACCAAATGGGGTAAGCGTACTAAGAGGTAGGCCCTCTTAATTGGTTGTAACCTAAGGAAATATTCCATAGAATGTCTTGGTTGTGGCTAGAACTGCTATTCGGCTAGAGGAATTTTTTGTGTCCACACTTATAATTTTAGTTTACCAAAAATTGGCGACTCCGCTGGGGAAACCAATCCTTCTGTTTGCTTGCTTGAAATTTCATGGTTTTGTGTGAACTTTTCTAGTTTCCCCATTTCCCTTTAGTTCTGTCTATTTTGCTTTATTCACTGCTCTGGGTCTGAAATTCACAGTAGCAAGTCTGGTCTCAACTTTTAAAATTTTTTATTTTTTTCTTTGCATCCTCGCTTAGCACGCTTATTTTGCTGACAATCGCGTCGATTAGCGCGATATGCTTAGAAACAGTCGCTTCGACCCCCTTTTGGCATTGCTTGTTAGTTAGGCAGTCACGCCGATGCCTGTAAGTGAAGATTAGGGTTCACCCTAGATCTTGGCAAGTGTGTCTTGCTCTCTTAATTTCTTCCTTGTAAGTTGTTTAGACTGTGTTCTCCCTAACTAAAAAGCTTCATTTAACATGGTTTGTGTGCTTGCTTGGTTTAGCCCACCCTCTGATGTGTTAAGTCTGGCCTTGTTTGAAGTTCTTTTTTATTTTTCTTTGAATCCCTCGATCAAGGCTAGTTTTTAGTTAGGCAGTTGCGTCGATCAGGCCATCAATGCTAGTTGTAGTACTGGTCAGTTGTGTCGGTCGTGCCTATCGATGCTAGTTGTCAGTTAGGCAGTCGCTCCAGTCTCTAAGTTAAGAAAAAATCATAATTTCTCCCATTCCAGTGCCAGTGTGTCTTGACCCTCAAACTCTCTTCTTCCTCCCAGAAGTGACTAGGATGCTTTGTTTGCTGGTTTTGATTGATTTATTGGCTTGAAGTTTCATTGCTTGATTTTTTTTTAGTTTTTGGATGGTTTCTATGACCCTAGGGCATCTAGGTCAATTACCGTTCATTTGTTTGTTTACTCGTTGTGTCAAGTTGTTGGTTTGACGCTTCATTTAATCCATCTTTCATTCGCAACATCTTCATTGTTTCATTTTCAATTGAATGAGTGAAAGAGTCTTGCTTGTTCTCTTATTTCGAGTGTCTCTTTTCTCATTCCGAGCATAGATTACATTGCTTGGTTTGTCGATTGAAGCTTTTATGTGTTTGGTTTGATCGATTCAGGGAAGAAGTTGCTTTTAGTTTCATTTATCATGTTTTGGATTTGATTGATGCTTGTTTTTCGGAACTGTGAAATTTTCATTAAAGTGCTTTATGTGAAAGATTCATTTTGCATTTTAAGAAAAGAAGAACATCATTCTAGTGTACTTAAGAGAAAATATTGCATTAGTAGCATCATTAAGAAACTAGAATTGCATCAGCATAGGCATGAGAAATGAAATGAAAGTTATTTTGTTGTTAAGGGAAGATTAAGTGCATTTAGGACATGCATAAGTGAAAGTTTTCATTCTTTGATTGTTGCATTGGTTGTGTGCTCTCTATCTCTCAAGTAGTGATAGCTTTCATCGAAAACAAAGATCTCTTTTCTCATATAGCTGCATATAGGAGTTTTCAGATGACAACGGTAGGGCCTTGGAATTAAAACCTAATTCAAGATCAACCTTTAAAATTTATTAAATTAACCTAAGGAAGCATTGAAAATTAACTCTCACATTTAGTGGTCTAGGCTAGAGACGTGTTCCGATGCCTTTAAACCTAACAGATGTCATTCGCTTCATCATTAGACAATGCTAGTACAAACTTGTGCTCCCCGTACCGTCGTGTATATAAAGGGAGACTCCACTAGGTTTGTAATCCTTTATCCGTTGGAAGCCGAGTATGCCGCCTTGTAAACATGATACACCGAACACATAATTCAGAGAGATTGCCTGCCAGTACTTCTCAGTTCGCCGGGTGTTATTCTGAAGTTCACGATTATCTGGTAATCCTTCATGCCTAGAGTACCCTAAGTAGTCATTTTTGATCTTTACTGACTCTTTAAATTTGAAAATATCATCGAGCACTTGTCCTTTCGAGCTCGTTAACTCCAAAAGCGACTAGAGTCATCTTTCGTTCTTTCTCGACTCTTAAAACATGAAAAGGTAAAGTTTAGTTTCAGTGTTCTAAAATTAACTTCCCAAGAAATATTCCTAGTAAAAGTTATCTTCCTTAGTAATTCTTTAGGGTCGATTCCATTGACAACATTTCAAGAGTCCACTAGTCAAGGGTTCCCCTTGGATGGGTATCCTAGTCCTTTTCCTTCTTTTGGAAATGTTGGTGCTCCTTATATGGCGAAGTTGTCCCTTCTTGGGTAAACCATTGGTCTACCTGTCTGGTTGTTTTCGACCTCGGTGGTCCCGAGCGTCCCGACTCCTGTCCAAACGTCTCCTTCATTTGAATCACGTCACAATAATTATAACGTTGACCCCTCGCCTTCTTCCCCCATTTCTTCACCCTCCTCTTCTACTTTTCCTAGTGAAAGTTTCAAATCTAGTAACCAGGAGGCTAAGAAGAAGAAGAAGACGAAGAAGAAGAAGTCAGATAAGCGAGAGGCCAACTGTGCAACTGTTACTCCAAATACACCTCCCATAGACAAACCTTCTGATCCTCCACGGAAGGTCAGGTTCCCTTGCAAGCTGTGTAAGGGTGGCCATCTCCTATAACACTGTCCTTTCATTCCCAGAATCTTAGAGGTATGGTCTCAAAATCTGGATCGACCATCCCCATCGACCTCTAGAGATCATGTCGATGTTGCGCCTTTGGTTAGCGATGGTAAGAAGAAAGGGAAGATCAGATTCCCCTATAGGTTATGTGAAGGAGAGCATCTTCTTCACCTTTGTCCTCTTATGGATAAAGCTTCCAAACTTTTGGAAAACCTTATAGCTCCTCAACTCTAACTTCCTGTTGGTTATTAGAGGCTTTCTTCTGACCCTCTCCCGGTTGGTAAAGATATTGACATGGATTCATCTCTTTCCCATCCTGCTCTTCCTGAGCATGACTCTCTTGTATCTGTTCCCAACCAACCATTGGTCGAAAATAATGTTGAATTGTCTCCACCTTCAGTTGATCACTTTGTTTTGGAAGAGAGTGGTGATCATACTGCTCACATTCTTCTCGTCTCCTCAGATTCTCATGAATTGAAGAGTGACCATCCCATCCCATTTGTTCAGGAGAGTCCTTCGCCTTCTCCTACAGGGCATGGGGCAATCATATGATACCCCCACCAAGTAGTTTTGTTGTTTCTTTTGATTAGAGTCAATTGACTGCTTTCCGCTTTCCATCTTATTTGCTTTTTCCAGATCACAGTACAAGCCTATAATCTGGTAGTACATGGCACTATATTAGATGAAGGCGCATTTGTTAGCATCATGTCTTCTATTACTTGGCAAGATTTGGGCTCCCCACGCTTGTGCCTGTCACTCAGAATATGTTGGATTTCACCAGAGGAACCAGTCAACCTAATCCAAGTTGACTCAACTCCCAAATTTAACCAAGATATTTTTCTTTTCGTGATGTGATTATAATTGCATTTAAAATAGCATAAAGGAACATATATGCATGTTGTAAAGAAGGAACATGACAATCATCAGCAACATAAAATAATATGACATTGATTACGGAGTTCATCCAGGAGGGACTACGTCTTCGGGCCCCATTGTCAAGATGGTGTAGGCCGCTGCATTAAGTGCTCGAAAGAGTGATGATGTACATGCATGTGTTTTCTCTATCATACAAGGAATATGCCCTCATGCAGGAGTGGCTCCAAGAGATGTTCCGTTGCAGGAACTCTCATTCAAAAAAGGACTCCTATTAGTATGACATAATTTCACATATGACAATAATGAGCATCCCACCAATCATGGCATCAAAGGGATCTCAATTCAGACATACATGACTACAACATGAGTATCCCGTCAACATGACAATAAAGGGATCTCAATAACAACATGACAAGAACTACATCTCACAGATGATTCCACTTCACATCAAGAAGGAATCATGAAACAAGAAAACAAGATCCCACATCAAACATGGATCTATGCAACACAATGCATCTCATAGAAAAAAGAAGTACATGAACACACTGAATATACCTCACAACTTGGGGCCATCTAAAGAAAAGGATGTCACACTGCTGAAGCTGGTCGTACCATCAATCTCGCAGCGTTGAATCTCATGGAAATGGTTGTTCACACATGAACACTGACACCTGCACTCCACTTTAAAAAGTGGCTGAGAAATGAAATGATCAAATGGAAAATATGATTGCACCATTAGATTTTGGCGTCGAATAGGGTAAAATCGACTGTCAAATTTCTGAATTCTGACAAAGTGAGAATCTGGGGCTTCAGGAATCTTTTAGATTCCCCCTAGATTCCTCAAAAATTCCCTCCTTCGGGTCATCTGAAGAAATGTTGCTCAGATCAAAATTCGGTCTGCGTCATCAGGTTCGTATTGCTAAGAGGTGTAAGATCGACATAAAATTTGTCCAATTTGGACACTCAGAAAATTTCACCCTCCTGGAAAATTTGGCACAGTCATGGTTCTGCCTCCCTCTTTTCCCTGCTCATGGTTCCACCTGCAAATCAATTAAAAAAATGCATCTCGATTTCTGTGCTCCGCCTTGGCCTCCATGCACTGAGCAAATAAGGGTTTATATAATGTTCCCAAGCAGAAATATCAATTATAAGGCCGTTGGGCCAATTGGTTAAGGCAGATAGTTTGAGGCAAGGAGGTCAGGGGATCAAATCCCAACCTCTCCCAAAATACACCGTATTATTTGGCACACTGTTGGTTTGATATGGAACCGTTTGAATAACCATTACGTTTTTTTTGGCATGCGGTTAGGCATGTGGTAACCGTTGCATACTTCGCACGTTCTTTGCAACCGTTTGAATGGGTGGAGGTTCGATGTGATAACCATTATTTAAGTTTGGGTGTTAGATGGGCCGCACAGTGGTGGGCTGGTCCACATGGCTAGCACGGGCTCGATACCTATCGGCCTCTATATGGTTATTTCATTTAATAGAGGAGGGGTGGTTGGGGTGTGGGCTGGGTCCATGAGGAGGTCATTTTACTGTATAACAGATGCCCCCTAAAGTGTGAGATCAGAGGCTATGACAATGGTTGAAATACTTTATACTTAACTATTCTATTCCTTATTGACAAAAAGAGAGAGAGGATCAGAGCTTCAGGTGGTACAGGAAACATGATAGAACACATATATAAAACAACTAAAATCATGTCCTGAGTCAGGCATTCCAACGCTCAGTAGCTATGTCAGAGTGATTTTCTCAACGAAAAGATATGACAAGTCTGGCCACCGATAAGCACAATGCGGATTTGGTGTCATAATAGGAACATTCTGATGAGCTGTCTCCAAAAAACAATATATGCAACTTGGGAGAGGAAACAAGGCTGAGTGATGCAAGCCTCTACCCAAGGTCTTGATTTCCACTTCACCGAACATCATAGATTGATACATGTGAATATATGCGCTGATGTCGAAAATGCACGAAATCGTCTGATTACTAGTCAATGATGGAGACTGCTAACAGACGCGAGGAAGGCCATCAATAATGGTGATGGTCTCTAAGATGCACAATATAATCTAGCGAGTGTGAAAAATGTTTTTGTCGTCGAACACTCGTAGAATCGTTTAACTAGGAGCCAATAATGAGAACCGCTGATCAAACACAAGGTGACTACCCACTGATGTCTGCAAGTACCAAGGCACTGAAGTGTTTCTAGGTCGTATTCCTAGATAGAGTGTTGAAGTCGATAGGAAGAGACCTGTCGAAAGGTAGGCAATAATGTGTCCTACATCAATCGACACGAAACAGGACAAGAATGATTTATTTTTTAACGAATCTTTGAGCATTGGGTCAAAACGACAGAGGGCATGATCAAAGAATATGTTTAATGGGTCGATGGAGGAAACATAAGAAAAAAGGTTTTCCCTTGAACAATAGAAGGCACGACAACGGTTTTAACCATGCAGCACTAGACTCATGAACACCAAAGAGTGTTAAGATAGAGCGATGCAAGAACATTAGGGTATATAGGCTAAACTCATAGGATGGTAAGATCCATATTGAGAGGCCGTCACAAGGAAGGTTTATCTGAGGGAGTGCCATGTTCAAGGGAACGACTGCTGCCAAAATACTGAACATTGTTGTATTGTCCACTTTCCCCATCTGATTAGTTTAGTGAGTCCAGACGGGTAAACTCATCGATCTTTTCATATTTTAAGAGTCTGAAAAGGACCGCAAGAAGAGAGACTCTATGCCCTATCTGATTAGTTTAATGAGTCCAAATAGGGAAACTCATCGATATTTTCATGTTTTAAGAGTCTGAAAAGGATCGTAAAAACAACGACTCTATGTCCTATCTGATTAGTTTAATGAGTCCAGACAGGAAAACTCGTCAATCTTTTCATGTTTTAAGAGTCTGAAAAGGATTGTAAAAAGAGTGACTCTACGCCTTCATCTGTGTAATTTAATGAGTCCAAATGAGATAACTCGGTGGTCTTTTCATATTTAGAGAGTCTAAAAATATCATAAAGAACGACTCCATGGTGGTCCCTTTGTCATAGTTGTTAACTGGGTGCAACAAAGGTTTAATAGTATACCCGGATCAATTACTTTTCCGTGAGTTAATCTACTGAGTCTGGATAAAGAGAAACCTATGCTCAATACATGTTGACCTCATTTTGTTACGAGTACGAGGAGACGAACTAAACTCGATATTCGTTGTGAATTTTTAATGAGTCACGCGATGACAAAATCAACACCTTCATCGAATTTTAATGAGTTAAATGAAGAAAACTCAAAGTATCTTTTTTAGTTTAGTGAGCAAGGAAAAAGAGGTAAAAGAACTGCTCATTCCTTCTTCGTAGATTTAACGAGCCTGAAGAAGAGAAAAACTCGGGGATTTTTCGATTTTAAGAGCGAGAAATGGTCCCAAAAAAGCAAATGCTCATACTGTTTCCGTAGATTTTTAATGAGCTCGGTGACGAAAACTCAGGATTTTTTAGTTTAACGAGCGAGAAAAGTACCTAAAAGAATGCTCAGATCATATTCATAAGTTTTTAACGAGCCTGAAGGAAAAACTCAAGATTTTTTCAGTTTTATGAGCGAGAAAAAAGCGCCTAAAAAGAATGCTCAAATGATCTTTTTCAGTTTAATGAGCTAGAAAAAGAGCGAAAAAGAGTTTCTTAGACCGTCGTTGTAGGTGTTTAACGAGCCCAACGATGGAAAAACTCGGGGATTTTTCATTTTAAGAGCAAGAAAAAGTCCCAAAAAAGAACATGCTCATATCTTTTTTGTAGTAGTTTAACGAGCCCAAAGAAGGAGACTCAAGGTTTTTTGGATTAACGAGCAAGAAAAATACCATAAAAAAGAACGCTCGATCTTCTTCATGGTAGTTTAACAAGCCCGAAGGAGACTTGAGGTTTTTTTAGATTAACAAGCAAGAAAAATACCATAAAAAGAATGCTTGATACTTCTTGATTTCATGCTTGACCATAGAAGGGTCTATGCCATGCATTTCCTCATAAGACCAAGGGAAAACATCACGGAAATCCTTGAAAGGGTAGTTTAAGCTCGCAATTTCCTCAGGATTGCATTTGGCTCCAATCTGGATGTTTTCCATGATGCCTGTCTTGACAGAAATATCGATGAGCAATGTCTTTGAAAGATTTCCCATGTTTCCTTCCGAGTCCAAAGTTTCGATAGTCGTATAAGGTGAAGAAATGATTTCAGGCGCGTCAGATGACAAGATTTGAAGAGGCATCATGTCCAAATCAGATATCGAAACACGATGGTGCGAGTCCTCCCAAGGTCGCTCTCCTAAACTCATGATCTCTCTAATAGCTTCGTTCGTAGGTAGGACTTGATTGAGGGGATCAAAAGAAGGAGCATTTATGGGAGGGTCGGTGGTATTGTTGGCCGTGACCAAAGTGACCGAAGACTCGGATGCAGATTGAATGGCCTGGTAGGCTAATTCAGCTAGTGACAACGACATTTGTTCTCCGTAAGTGTCAATGTCTGAAGGGGCCGGTAGGATCCAAGGATCGGTTGGTTCGTGAGAAATGGATGAAACCATATTGACAATTTGTGGAGTTGTGGGTGGCAGAAGAGGGACACAACCCATCAGGGAAGAGCCCTTCAATAGACCGGTACTGATACTGACGTAAGAGTTAGGTACACCACCCACTAAGGGTACGAAGCTGCTAGGTAACGGGGAGTAATTTGGGGTGCAAAAGGACAACTGGCCCACTGTGACTATCTTTCCATCCAAGGGAAATAGGATGATGCAAAAGACCGAAGACACAATGGCATTCATGGCATAAGTCCAATTGCGGCCCAAAAGTAGATTATAGTCGAGTTTATGATCTGCAACCTCAATATCCACCATTACCATTTTCCCATACAAGGTAATGGGGTAGCTAGATAGGTAACCTTTTGGGATGAAAGTGTGGTCGTCGAAAGCTTTAAGGGAATTCGGTTGGAGAACCCAAAGCGAGCCAACATGAAGCCAACATTACGCAGGTAGAATCGCCTTCGTCAATGACAGTTCGATGTATACCTTTACCTTTCGAAAATATTTGCACCTGAAATGCAATCTTGTGAGAAAGGGGAGGTTTACACTTTTCCATGTCGAAAATTGCAAGCATGGAATCCTATGGGTCGATACCACCAATGGACGAAAGCAGAGCTTTCCTTTGTGCTGGACATGTTTGTAATACTTCAAGCGCCGACATAGCTGACGACGCTTGTGCCAAGTCTTCTACAACGTTGTATTTTTGGGCGACATGTGCAGATGTATTGTGTGTCGTGCGTCGAAGTGCCCCTTTAGGGGGGCGAATCACAAGGTCAACAACTGGCCTTTCAATATGAAGATTGTTAGGCAGCGGTGGGTTTTGACTTGAGGAGGGTTCCTCTACATGAGCGACATGAGGTCCATAAGATTTGGCTCTGGTTTGTAAGTCAACCGTTTCAAAGGTGTAAACGGTAGAAGGTCCTGTTAGACTCCGTCTTATGACAGTGTGAGATTGATTCTTCTTCAAAACAGGGTTTTGAAGAAGAAATCATTTAATGTTGTGTTTTTAGAATATGTATCAGATTCACCTGCTCTTCAAATGGCAGCAACTTCAAGCTCCTATCCCTGCACAAGCACAATTCAGAATATTCACTTTTCAAAATATATCAATGGAGTCCTACAGTACTTGCCTCAATCCTCACAAGCAGATTAAAAAAGATTTTGTCAGCAACTTGAATGGTACATCAATTCTTGAAATTGCTGCCCTCACTGCAATTATGCCTGTTCTTATCCTCCTGCGACAATGAAATGTGTTGCAAATAAGATGGGACCAAGGTGGATCTACCAATATTCAAATGGAGGAGCATAGCAAGGTGAATGTCTTGGTAGCCACCGATGTTGTTAAAGAAGACATTGATGTGCGAAATTGTAGTTGTGTCATTCGTTTTGATTTGCCAAAAACAGTAAGGAGCTTTATTCAATCTCGTGGGCGTGTTCGTCAAAACAAATCAAATTTTATCCTTCTTCTTGAGAGAGGTAATGAGAAGCAACAAAAGCTATTATATGAGATAATCAGGAGTGAGGAATCAATGAAGGAGACGACTGTGAATAGTAATCTAAATCATATACCTTGTATTCAAGAGCAAAGTTCTGTTGAAACAAATGTTTATCGTGTTTCATCATCTGGAGCTACCATCACCTGTGATTCCAGTGTCAGTCTTATCTATAAATACTGTGCAAAGTTGCCTGAAGATGCAAATGAAAAATTAAGAGATGAAGTTTTCAAGCCAGTTTGTTGTTCTGTTTGTGAGAAAGAGGTTGCAGTACTCGATGAAAATGAGATTTATCATGCCGAGTCATGCTTAGTTTACAACAGCACTGATGTAATTGAATTATCAATCCTTAATCAATGCCTTACCGATCTTTTCAGGTTCCGTGGGCCTTGTAAAGTATTGCAAGTTGATGTCTTCATTAAGTTAACATAAAATAACAGGATCAACAGGCAATCAAATGAAAGTGGCTCATAATTTTCTTTCATATGCTACCCGAGTTCGCTCAATTGTAAATGATGGCAAGCGCTGGACAAAGCCAATGGTTCTTACGGCATCTCTCTTCGCTTTGGCATTGGATTTATACTGAAACATCATTCTATGGTTCTCTGGTTGCCATTCCTTTTGGCACTATGGTGGTAGTCGCTCTCAGTTTGTTTTAAATTACATAGGTTTGCAGGGTTCTCATTAGATGTATCGAGCTTCACTGTTAAAACTAGAATTATTCCTTTGTGGGCATTCTGCAAATCAAATTTATTCATGTGTATTTCCGTCTCTATACTATTACTCTTCTGGATGGTAGTGCGAAGGTGTGTGCGTATGGTTCTGGACAGAGTGCGGCAAAATTGTCGCAAGTATTACCAGATGAGTCCTATGCTTGGCCCGAAAATGGAGTAGCGCCCCTCCTCTGCACAGCTCTATACCAAGAAAGTCACTTTCAATGTAAACAGATAATGAGTTTCAGATCATGGGGAGCCTGAGACAGATGGGATTCCGTTCCATGATTTCCGCCAGCGATTGATCCTTTGGAGATTTTGTGGGCGATGTGGCTCTTAGAAGACGGACTGTGAGCTATTGCCGATGCTACCATATAGCATGTGGTTGGATGTGTTGGAAATCGATGAGTGGCACAGTATAAATCTGAAATAAACGCTGAGTGCAACCACGCAAACCTCTTTCAGTACAGTTGTCATCATAAGGATAGAATGTTAGCTTAAAGGTTGTTTTATTAAAATGGCCAACGCATTTCCAGATTTGGGGCGCAGTTTGCAAAGTGGCATTCATAGGTTCGTTTGCGTGTCAACAACTTGAATTCGAATCAGGGTAACATGCTTATTCTCCAGGAGAGCTGCACTGATGTATGTGGCTCTTACGTTATTTACGCTCCCGTTGATATAGTGGCCATGAATGTCGTTCTCAACGGTGGTGATCCCAACTACGTGGCTCTTTTACCATCGGGTTTTGCTATTTTGCCTGATGGCACACAGTCGAGTTCGGGTAGCAATGTCATTAATGACAAAATCTCCAGTGGCTCGTTGTTGACTGTGGCTTTCCAGATTTTAATCGACTCTGTGCCAACAACAAAGCTATCTTTAGGGTCGGTTGCAACTGTCAATAGCCTCATATCCTGTACAGTTGACCAAATTAAGACGGCTCTGAACTGTGAAAACGCTTGATTGAACAAGGCGCCTCTTGTTTCTTGTTTCCATCTGCTCTATTTTTATGGCTTTAGTTGAAACAACGCCCCGGTTTTGGGGGTCGATCTGTTGTTTTTTGTTTTAGTTGATTTAATGTATAAAAAAAAAAAAAATTGTAAGGAGGGAGGACAGAGAGGGGGGATTTTCTGAGTGCTGAGTGCTGGAGAACAGAGCTTTCAATGTACAGTTTTGTGACAGAGATTTTTAATGAGAAAAACACAGCTCTGACTTCTGAGATTCCTGTGGTATGACAATTTAACATTAGTTTTCCCTTTGTTTCATATGTAACCTGTTATGTTTCATTTCATTTCATGATCATTTCTAATTGAGCAAATGAAGTGTTTAGGTAGGAATTCATAGTATTATATGCTCCGCCTATAAGTTTGCTCATATTCAATGTTTTCCTCTGTTTGACAAGGATTCAACTCCATATGCCCTTGTCAGCTCCTCACCAGTCTTGCCATCCCATTTAAATCTAGATTTGGTGTTAAATTTCTTGCCTACCTTGCCTTAGTCGATAATCTGTGTTCATTATATTTCTCTGTTCAAGCTGTGATTTTGCCCATGCAGCCCGGAACAACCCCGTCATTTAATTAAAAACCCCAAATCAACCTTTCTAATCAGTTTACTAGCCTAATATCAGTGTCACCGTATTGGTCATCTCATCTATTGAAGACTTTACCGAGATAGACCGGAGAGAGCCTTCTCCTGCCCCGTAGGGCTAGCTACGGGGCTGAATGGTTTGATGTTGCCTTGAGGTTTACCCTTTCTCAGCCTGAGGTGAAATCTCAAGCGCTAACAGGTCCTTCACCAGCTGAAGGATGTTGTGAACCACCATTGCCCCCTTGCGGGTGTTGGGGTTGGTTTGCAATAAGGTGTTGATACTGCTGAGAGGGGAAAGGATTATTCAAGATAGTAGGGGTCCTGCCAATATCCTTTTTAGAAATGAAATTTGTGCACTCCTGAAGATGCAGGCAGTGATAGGTCATGTGGTATTCGACACAGATTTTGCAAGGGAATCTGGCGGGTTTATCCTTTCCATCATCAGGGGGCGCAAAAGCCTTCTACTTTGGGTTTTGCTGCGCTGTTGACTGCTCTTCAAAAGGAGCGGTCTTTTTCTTATTCTTCTTGTTCTTACCACCAGTTTTTTGTGTAGCCTGCACAAAGTTGATCGCAGTGGTAGGAAAAGCAGTTGATTTGGTAGAGGGGTCCACTGACATCTAGGAAATGTGATCACTGAGTTGTTTTATAGCAGCCCCGAAGGTTGCGCCCATGATCCCATCGACATGCGCTCTGGGTTGCTGAGTAGTGGGAGAATTGGAGTTGCGAGGGGCATTGGGAATTACGTTGTATAGAGTGCCAGACTGCGAATATATCAGATCCAAGTGTTGGGCACGACGAATGGATTGGTATTTTGTGACTGCACCACCTAAGGCGACATCCTTAGCAATTTGGGGGAGTAGAGACTTGCAGAACCAATCCGCTAAGAGATAGTATGGGAGGGGAGCTTTGACTAACCTCTGCCTATGTCTCCATTCATGTATATGACCAGAGATGTGGGTGGCGGTATTCTGATGTAATGAAGTGAGGAGTGCCGTCCTAGTTTCATAGCGGATGGGTAGCTGGAAGTGCTTTAAAAATTCCATCGCTAGAGAGCCAAAGGTATTGACTGACGAATGTGGAAACTCTATGTACCACTTGGTTGTGTTTCAAGTAAGAGTGTGGGGAAAAAGATGTAACTGGATACTATCATCCACCATGGAGTTAGAAACACACCATAGATGCTAGGTGGTGATGTGTGTACCCGGATCCTCCCTTTGTTTCCCTTCGAAGTTAGGGATGTCTGTCGGTATTTTATGTGGGGTTGGCGGCCAAAGTAAGTTATGACAGATGGGGTCATTTGTAAGTTTGTACAAGTCGGGGATATCAAGCGTTGCCAAGAAAGGCAAAGTGTTTGATGCCCCTTAATCGAACCAAGGCAATGACATATGACTTGAGGATCCTCGCGGTCCTCCCATCGTGTTGTTCCAAATATTATACACAGGTTGCGTGGTATAGTAGGTGCCTTTGGGTATGGTATTGTATTATGGATTTCCATAGGGATTGTTAGGTTGGGGGATAGAAGTGGCCCCATGATAAGCAGTGCCCCCTTGACTCATTTGAGGTTGTGAGCAGGGTGCCCCCATGGATTGATTGAGACCTACTTGAGGGTTCCTGCTCGCCATAGAACTAACCATAAGTCCTTGACTGGCATGGGTGTTCATGTCAATCAGTGACTGACCATGCATGCCTGAAAATGGAGGGGGAACTGTTATGCTCCTGACCGGTATATGCATATTGGGAGTGCCCCCAGATGCTTGAATCTGGGGGTTAGAACTATACAATGGATTTGAACCATATCGTTGGTTGAAGGGACCCGGGCTAACTGTGCTATATTGAGCGTTATATGTAACACTTGTCGAAGGTACATGGTTTGACACTAAAGGGGCGAAACCCGGAATAGACTGGGTTCCACTCGTGGAGGGTGCCATGATAGGGGTTGAACCTGGGAAAATGGGATATCAGGGTTTGCCATCAAAGGGGTGGTATTGAATGTCGATTGGGGAAGTGGCAGGGGACCAAAAGTGTCCAAAAATTCCCATGACTCGTTAGTCATCGATGGGATGGGTGGAAGTGTTCCCACTGAAGACAAAGGAGGTATAGATGCAATGGGAACCAAGAGTGCGCTCAACGGATTAGTGATCAGAGGATTGTATGGAGGAAGAAATCCTTCAGTAAAGAAATTCTCCGGTAAGCTTGAATAGTTGGATGTACAAACTGATTCTGTGTGAGATCTCGGAGACTGATTTCCCGAAGATGGGGAATCTGGTTCACTGAAGCTCGGTGGATCCTCCACAATGAGTGGGGGAAATCCTAACAATCGTCTAGATTGACGACGAGGGCCAGATGTAGCCACGGTGGCCGATAATTTTTATAAGTAAATTTTACAGTGATGTTTACTAAAGTCTCAATGATAACACTTGGCACCTAACAAATAAAAAAATACACTAAGTAAATCAATCAACAAGCAGAGGGAAATGACCTTGTCTAATAAGCACTGATCATTGGAGATGAAACCCAAAATCACAATGAATAACAGAGAGAACTAGTCAAATGTATAATTACGGTTACTCTAGAGCTTCGCTCGAACCTCTGATTGAGGGGTCAAGTACTCTCGTGAAGACGAGCACCCTCCCAAAAATTGAAGACAGAGTAGGTCCATCTGTGTTATGTACCAGGGCAACCCGCCCCAGTCACCTTGTGTTAGTCCTTATGGCCACTAAGGATACCTCAGATCACAGACACTACCAGGAGGGGGGGCATAGTCACAGACAATATGCTGTGGGCAGGATATCTGAGTCCCCGATTCAGCTTCGATATACTCGAAAGGATCTCGATACACAGAATACCCAAAGGAGATGTAAGAAAAGGCAGGCTACCTTCACTTATAGTCCGATGTTATCTCGTATTTAGCTCCGATTTTACTAGAGTGGTCCCGGTAGTATGAGTGCAAAAGGATTTCTCTCTTTAACGACACTAGTTTTGGTGTATGATCTTCGGTAGTTTACTCACACTGCCTAGCCCAAGATCCTAACCTAAACTAATGTGTGTTTACTCTAGAAAGAGTTGCTGATTGATTTTATTAGGTAGATTTTAAGTGTACTTTGTTAGAGTCTTCGGTAGGGGTGTTGACATATGAGATTTTATGGGACTCTGACTCAAATCATGCAAAAACAATGCTTGTAAATTTTCAATTTCGATGAATAAGCTGCTTCTACAAAGGGAGAGTCATTCATACATCAATATTTATTCCATGCATCCTATTCAGTACAACACTAGCATAACCGACAAAACTTTTCAATGCTCACTAACAACTACTGAAACCAAATAATGCAGAACTTAACCAACTAAGCAGAAAATAAATTTTTATTTTTATTTTTTCTTTTATGAAAATAAAAACTTTAAGAAGGAAAGCTATTTTCTTAAAAAAAAATTGTTTAGGACATAGATCAATCAAACAAAACACAACTACAGATCCCTTATTAGTCCAGAAGCAAGTTTCCCAACCCTTTGAGGTCACAGACACTGTTGTTTATCAAAAAATGGGTGACTAACACTCTGTGCTAGAGGCCACAGAGAGTTACTGGTGGCACTAACGCTCTGGTTGTGAAACCACAGTGCTTTATAAAGCTTTGTTTACACAGGCAACCTGCGTTAGTGAGGAAAAAAACTTCAAAAAAGGGTTGTGGGGTTCAGATCCAGGGCTGAGCAATGAAAGAGGAGTGCTGCAAGGTCCTGAGTGGTCAGAAAAGGAATGAAGAAGTACTGGAATGCCTGGAAGAAGGAGAAATCTAGGAACTTTCTAGGAAAACAAGGAACTAAAGTGTAGTCCCTAGCAGAGTCGCCAATTATGCTATAGGGATTAATGCACGGTGTATGGAAGATGAAGGAACCCTCAAGGGTCTTCCCGGGACCCCTGGCACACTGTAAGATTATCTGCAGGGTCACAAAGATACATGCATGTCCATATTCAACAACTAACTATCAAAGTGAGAATGATTCATTACCTCGAGCCTTTTCGTGGAGTTGCTGGAGAGCGCAAAGCAGCTAGGCGAAAATCCCCTGAGCCAGCTCCAAATCAAGTCCTGCACATAGAAAAGACAAGCGTAATCACAACATAAAACTGTGATAATCAATGCATAAATATACAAAAGACATCCAGTTGAAAATAACTAAGCCACTCATGCTAAAAGACAATGAATAAACATTTAAATGAATTATAGTACGAACATCACAGAGTGGACAATACAACTGCAGTTCTATATTAATGTCGAAAGAGTGATTACAACCATTGGTTGCATCAGCCTTCCCTTACTCCTCCAGCTCCTCTCTCTCTCTCTCCCTTCTTACCAACTTCTTATGCTTAAGTCTGAGAATTTGCTCGACAATAAAGTAAGATATCCTTTCAAATGATCTGATCTCTTTCATAATAGCCCTATCTCTGCTTATGTAGCATGTGAGGTTAGGGTTGCCAAGTTTATCCATGCGTTTCCTTAGGTAAAAGCAATGATGTTTCCATTCTTTTGAGCTCTTTCCCATTTGCATACTCCATTAGGATTAGAAATCCCCCAAATAGGTCAAACTTTGATGTTTCCTTGCTTTTCTGAGTTGATTTAGGAGAGAATATAGGGATATTTCTTAGTCAATCCACTCCTTTGACCCTTAGATCCTCATTAGGGTTTACTAATGTTGTCCTCGAGGTAAAAAGTAGAGTTACTTAGGTCACTAATGCACCCTTAGGCTTGCTGAGGTACTTTATAAAGCAGGTTGTTAGTGTATAGGCAGCGTTAGCTTGGAAACAAGGCTTGTGAACTTGGTCATTGCTTCAGTCATCATGTCTTTCCTCTCTGAGCTGATGAGGAGGTCATTTCACTGCATAACATGCTTTCAACTCCCTTTAAAAAGGTGACAATGGAAAACCTTTTAGGGCTTCCAAAAGAGACTCATGCACATGCCTTTCAACCTGAGACTATGATCACTCAAAACTTGTCCAGAAAGAAGGCTTGATAGATGAATTTAGGATCCTTTCATATGCAAGTGAAAATTATATGTCTCAACCCTCTTGTTCTTGAATTTCTATGCACAGGTATAGAGAGAGAATCTAGACCCTCTTGAAATTAGAAAGGATGGCTTTCTTCTTGAATTTACAATAAAGGTTTATGCTCATAATACTTTAACAATACTCAAAAGCTTTTGAGGAATATTTGACATCTTTCCAAGATGATACATAACAAGCAAACATTATGACATCTTGCCTTGACTACAGTGGCATGCAATTTTGAAGATTCCAGATCTTGTAAAATTACCTCATACCTCCACTTACTTTGTCAATATGCTTGACATTTCTTGAGCTCATCAAATAGCCTTTCAGTCCATTAAGATCAGAGTCCTTAAGCTCTCATTCTTCTTGAGTAAGTCTAAGGTTATGTCACAAAGAAGAGGGTTAGTAGAATGAGCCCATAACTTCACTTTCTTGTTTGATAAGCTTGGTCTAGGGAGAGAAGGTATTCTAGTTGTTCGATCATTAAGAAATGTGCTTATATCCCTCCAAAACCCCTTGCTCATTTCTGTGTATACTATCGACCTTATCTCTGCAATTAGAGCTAGTAATTATGCCCAGATTTTTGTTTTTCTTGCCTTCAAAAATTTGGGCTAGAGAATTCGCTCTTCTTGAGATGAGATGGTGTCAAGTTGATCTTATTTTCTGCCCTCACTTCAAAACTTGGCTCTGCTACCATGTTGCTTCATTAACGTTGTTTTGATTGGTTGAGTTGAGGGCTAGGAGAAAGTAGTTTCATAATCTTGGGGAAGTCTCTCTCCTTAAGATGCATATACTCCTTTACCAGTGCAAACATATATGAGGGGGTCATAAGCAAGCTCAAGATGCAAGCAGGCACTTTATCGATTGTATCTTTCAGGTGTCCTTCCAATCAAAATCTCCTTCCTTGTGAGTTCATGTAGCGTGGGTAACAGAGTTTGTAGGTAGTAAGTATATAATTCTCAATTTGGCTTATAGCTAGTTGGTTGGCCAAATGGGCAATGGGAAACGTATGTCTGTCTTACAACGAAAGAAGAAATGACCCGAAAAATTCTTCCTTCTATCACTAACTGTTAGGCTAAGAAGCTATGACCCAACCTAATAGGGTTGAGTCTAGGGCAAAGATTTAGGTTAAATATTAACTTGATTTCTCTTTAATGTTTGACACTTTCTTCAGATTTAGATCCTTCCATGGCTTTGGTTACAAATCAATGTGATGGGTCATTCATAGATTTATAGCCCAATATAATCATCACAGATTCATAGGATGGTCCATATTGGCTAGCACAAAGAAGTTGGTAGATCATCATTATGGTCCATACAGATAGAGAGACAAGTAGGGTTAGGATATACACAAGGGATGTGATATCCCACCTGGAATTGATAACCCCTGTTCGCTAACCTCAAATACAAGGAGGGTGTATAATACCATATATTTGATAAATTTGTGGTATAAGACGATTAACTCCGTTAGGAACACCAAGATCCTATAATAAGATTCTCGTATTAAACTAGGCCTTTACACAATTCATGCCCATGATAAGTCAACCATCTACTACTTTATATCCCTATCCCATTCCACCATACACTACGACACTCCTAATTTAGGTTCTAATTACTCCTTCAATGCCTAATCACAACAATTTGTGATTATGATGACAATTTAAGTACACGTGTGTTATGTACATGATGGGACATATGAATTGTCCTCCCCACATTGCATGTCAATGATTATAACCTTGAATGGGTTAGCATTGGTCTATATCATCATCTCAAAATGACCAGACATGTGAAAATATACAACTTCTGTCATCATCACTTCACACTATCTAATAGATGACCCTTTCTACAAATTATATGCATGAATTTATGGAAGGCCATTCCCTCTACCTATCATATGATTGATCGTGACAGCAAGTGAATAAAGGACAATTGACGAATCTTTGTTGATAAGATCCCCTACTTATAAATTTTCATTTATTCACATGTTCTCACAATCAATCATAGGCTATGTAGAAGGGATGGCCTACCAGAAATTCATGCATATAATCTGTAGAAGGGGTCATCTATAAGATAGTGTGAAGTGATGAAGAATAAAGAAAGAAAGAATTTTAACGTCCACGAGGCTAAAGATAACCTATGGGACATATTTCTTCTTCATTTTCTTGATGTATTCAACCCTTCTTCTATGAAGCTTCACAATAAATGCTCCCAACTTCTCGATAAACCTCTCACTAAATAGATTATCCCAAGAGCTAGCTGCCAACATATTTGCATAACTTTCCCTATTGTCTTTGGAGGCCTCACATTCTAAAATGAAATGATTTTCTGTTTCCACTTTTCTGGAAGAACAAAAAATGCATACTCTTTCCTCCCACACTTCTTTTGGCCTTTTCTAGTGCTCTGTTTCACAACAAAGTTGATGAGAATTAGTCCTTAACTGAGCAATAAGAATTTTAGCTCTCCAAGAGATATTGGCCTCTATGTATGCTTTTGGTTGATGACTATGAGTGGGATTAAACACTTCAATATAGTACTTTTTCTTTCTTCTTAGCTCTTTATCCCAAGTACACTTGTGGAACTTATCCATAACAAAAGATTTTATCTCTTTGTTGTTTATGGGACATTTGTTCAAGAAAATACCCCATTTACTAAATCATTTGTTATTTTGCTTCATCCAAGTTGTTGTTTTTTTTTTTGCACAATTTGTCATTAAAGACAACCTTAGGCCATCTACCCTCTTCCATTTGCTCAATATTTTTTAAATACCTTATGACTCGCACCATAGCAATTTCTTCAATAGGAGCAGCCCATGTTTCACTTAACAAGATAGTATAAGGAACTGCACTTTTAATCTTGAATTTGTTTGTAATCAAACGCTTCTGAATTTTCTCAATTTGTTTCCACTGCATGTCGGATGCACTTTTGGCCCATAGTTCACAACCATAGAGAATCTACAGAATCACTAGAAGCCCAAAAATATTTCAAGTGGTTTTCCACTCCCATAACTCTGCCTCTCTACACCTATTTTGAAAAGCATAAAATGCTTTCCAACCCCCCAAAGTTCTTTTCTTTCTACAACCATCCCAACTTAGATTTTTGTTGATGTCAATTCTAAGGTATTTGTAATCCGCAACTTCTTCCAAAATGTTTCCTTCAAAGTAGAACTTATGCTGGTTTTGTTTTCTTTTCTTAGAGAAAACCACTACTTTCGTTTTGTTGATATTGACTTGCATCCCCACACTTCTACAAAAATGGTCGAGGGATATTAAGTGCTCTTGCAAACCAAGAGACGATTTAGCAATCAAAATAAGGTCATCTGCATACAAAAGAAGCCTTATAACAAACTTGCCCAAATAGATACCACTCCTCAAGCTTGTCGATCTATAAACCAAAAAGGGTAGGAGACAGTGGGCAACCTTGCGACCCTGATATTGCTTCTAAAACTTTCAGAAATGCCTGTTGAAGTTCTAATTTTGACTTTCACTTCTTCATACAGCTTATGCTCAAGTGCTCTCAAATGTTTAGGAATCCCAAGTTCCTCCATTTTGTGCCAAAGCTTATCCCTAGGAATCGTGTCAAACACTTTTCTGAAATAAAAAAAGCAACAAAAGACTTCTTCCTTTTTCTCCCAAACTTTTTCAATGATGTGCCTTAAAGTTATACAATGATCAACTGTGGAATGTTTAGGTCTAAAACCTACTTGCCCTTTAGCACGTTTATCTCTTTCTTCTGCCCACTTGCTAATTTTATTTTCTAGCATGCTTCCAAATAGCTTTGCAAACAAAGGGTTTATCACGATGGTCCTATAATTGGAGGCATTATTGACGTCACTGCTCTTGAATAGAAGTATTTCCATACTAGTTGTCTAATCTGTGGGGAACCCCTGTTGTATGATGTTGTTGAAAATTATTGTAATGTGAGGTGCAAAGATCTTTGAGCCCCACTTTAGATACTCTGCTTGGAGCTCAACTAAGCCTTTTTCTTTTCCAACACCCAACTTCTTGATACCCATCTCTACCTCTTGCACCGTGAAGAGTTTAGTATCAGTGTTGACCATGGAGGGAGGATCAACCTTGGGATCCTCCTCATAGAGTTGTCTTGCATAGTCAAACCATTTAGAAGTTGTAATAATATTTCCAATTTGTATCTCTCCTTCCAAAATAGTTAGGGATTATTTTTCCCAAGGAAGATTAGTTCTTCTCTCCTTGAAACCATGAAATCATCCTTTTTCTTACTTAATAATTTCTTGTAAGCTTTGAGCTTTATGTTATCCTTGTTTGACTTGTTCCATATTCTCCTTTCCTTTTTGCATTCCTCGTCAAACCACGCATTAACCGAAAAGCAATTTGTTTCAAACTTCTTAATTTTTGCTCTTTTGCACTATGCAAGTGCGCATTGAATTAAATGTATTAATTCATGACTATGAAGGTCGTGAATTGTGTTTTTCTCTTTCTCGAAGAGCCTCTCTAGTGTCACTTTGAAGGTATTAAATTTTTTTGGAGTCAAAAGAATTCTACCCTGTGGGAGATTTTGTTGGACATGCTGAATTTTTTACTCTAATTGTTTCTTTCCAGTCCAAGAGAAACTTAAATAAATTGGATTGTGATCTGATTTTAAGTCCCACAGCTGATCTCCAATCAAAACTCCCTCCATTTTCTCACACAAATCATGCGACCAAATTACATAATCTACTACACTTGCTTCATTGTAAGTATTGCAAGTCAAATTAACGGACTTTTCCCATCTAGTCAAGCCATTACAAATGACTAAATCAAAGGCCCCACATAGAGTAAGCAATTGTTCACCAAATAGATTGCATCCCTTGTCCTCTGAAATTCTTTCCCACTAATGATTACTCTCTTCTGTAAGTGAAATAGGGTCGTAATCTTCTTTACAACAAAGAATGCTAGCTTGCTCATTTGCAGTCCTAGCAATGAAATCACCCACTATAAGGACTTCACCTAGCTGAGAATATGTTGCAATATCCGCTTTTAAGGCTGTAAATGGATCCTTGTGGTCAAGCCCTCTACCTTTGTAGATTTTTGAAACTTACAGTGCAAAATAACATGTTTCAATTCTGAGGTGGTTTCCATTTTCTAATATTTTAAACCAAATGAATTTCTTATTTGAGTCTTCTTTTTCTAACTGAATGAGACGACCTTCTTTCTCCCTCACTAAAACCATGATACCCCCATGCCCTTTGCCATTCCCTGCTTCCTTGTTCCACACTTCCATCTTCCATTATCCTTCAAACAGAGGTGTCTTGCACCCTTCATGCTCATGTGTTTCTATGAGGCAAATTATGTCTCTATCTTCCGCAATAGGCCCTAACCCAAGTCCTCGTCTCCATGGGTAACCTTTGCAGTTCCAACAAACTAATCTTAAGGAAACCTGGGTATGACTTGATTACTATTTATTTTGACATGCAAGACTCACATTTGAGTCTTTGTCCCTGCTTTCCCATACTGACCTTGCTTCCTAATTTCCTGTTGAAGAGTTTGTTGCCTCTTCTTTATTACCATCTTGCTGCTCTGTTTTGGAAGGAGGTCCAAATCATGCTATCACAACTTTGCCTTTATAAATCCATGCTCTCTTGCCTTCATCTCTTGCTGCCCTAACCTTTAACATTTCCTCCCTCCTTTCCTCCTGTTGTCTTACAGTTAAATCTTCTTCTAGGAAAAAGCGAGAACCCCTCAAGAGATGCTTCTTGCTTAGAATGATATATTTATCACACAAGCTAGGCATGATGAATTTTATGGGTCTGGCTCTCTCACCATTAAACTTACCCACCCTCCATGCTTGGCATATTTGTCCTTGCCATAACAACTTGTCTTTCAAAAAGTCTCTTGCAAGGTCAAGAGTACATTCATTTTTCCCATAGTCTTTCACCCTTTTAATAATTATGTTTACTGCTCTATTTTGTCTTTCCTTGCCTTCTCTATCTTGCATGTTGTCAACTTGAATGTTTGTTTCTCCTTCCTTATTAGCGAAATTGCTAATAACTTGAGCCCAGGTTTTGAAAACTTTGGTGGAATCTCCTTTCCTTTCTCTTCTCAGTTGTCTATTTGGGAAATCATTCTCCCTTTATCTTGGGATGATTTCGCATTCACCACCTTTGTTCTTTCCACTAAAGACTTTTTTATGTTTTGCACATCCGCCTTCATGCGTTTCTACTCATGTGCTTGCACATCTCTCTCCTGCTCTTTAGCTTTTAAAACCTCCAACCTTTGTTTTGCATTTAAAAATTCTTTCACTTAAAGATTAGATGACCATGTGAGAGGTGTGGATGTGGGACTATATAAGGAAAAATCATCAATGACTTTTCCTCTGGACTTCTTGTTGCCACGTGCTTGTATAGGGGACTTGTTTGAGTTCTTATTGCGAAGGGCTCAAGTACTTTCCTTTTGAAACTATTTTTTCCTTGTCTGCTCCCATTTTAGATGGGCTAGTCTTCGTTTTAAAATGCCCCGATATTGTTTGACATTGAGCCAAACCCACTTCCTAGCTTTGGCGGATGAGGCAATTTTCACTTGTCCTAAATCATTTGTCTCCACATGTTCTGAAATTTCTTGTCTTGTTTTCATGTTTGAATTCATTTGCCATCCAACCTGTTCTGAGAAAGATGCAGGTCTATAAAATACCAAGATTACTTTGCATTGCTCCCCGCTGTTCAGGTTATCGTTGCTCCCTACTTAGTCTACAGGTTGCTCCCTACTCGCTGCTCGATACTTTTGCTACATAAAAGCTCCCTGCTCTCACACTGCTCACTGTTCACTACTCGCTGCTCTCATTGCTGACCACGTTGCACACACTACTCGTTGCTCGTCAACAGAAAACTCGTATAACCCCCAATCTGACATCACTAAAAAACTGGACTAAAATGATTGGGTTTATCTCAAACCTGATTTAGTTATCCGCCTCAATTCTCAATGATTTCTCCCTTACATGATTCCAGGATCCGTTTTGTCGCAGAAACCCTACCACAGAAGATCAACAATTGCCATAGTGTGGGGTCCGCTCTGTATAAAACTCCACAAATTAGCCGCAAGGAAAGTCGCTTTGGAAGTTTCGCCTCATCTCAAGCAACTCGAAAGGCTGCGTGTCCACGTCCAAGGATGATGACAAACATGGTAAATTTTCATCTACAAGGTCATTTTGAGATGATGATAAACCAGTGCTAGCTCATTCAAGGTTATAATCATTGATGAGCAATGTGGGGAGGAAAATTCATACATCCCATCATGGACATTACACTCATATGTACTTAAATTGTTTTCATAATCACAAACTGTTGTGAATTGAAACTAATATATGTTAGAATTTGTTGGACTGATATAGATTGGAAAATGCAACCAATATATAGATTAGTTATAATAAATATAGTAGGAAATATTGGATGTGTGAGCATTGAAGCTTCCCATTGCACTAGCTAGTGCATATCCAGTTATGTTCTTGAGCTTGTTCAACTTCAAAAAAAACTGGAACAATTGTCTTCAAAACGTTGCTAACAACTTCCTTGATGATAACATCACACACCAATGATTTTCTACGCTCTTCAATCCAATTCAAAGTTGTGGGTTTCTTGTCTGCACAGAAATTGCTAGAAACACTCATTAACATCCATGTCATGAAACTCATTTTTAAACTTATAATTTAATGATAATGTTAGTTTTAATATTACTATTGTTAACAGTTTTTTATGTATATGTTGGGAGATGTTTTTGGGTTATGGTTGGTGTTTATGTGATGTTGCAAATTACCTTATCACAACAACATGTGCCTAACCATTTGGTGATATTAAATATTCATGCTTTACATATTGAGGATTGTTTTGAGATAATGAAGCATACACAAAAATGTTTGTTAATTTGAAATTAACCTTCTAGGTGTTGGGATTCTTTCCACGTTAATAATCCCTACGTCGCAAAATAATAATTTCCCCTCTCCTAACTCTTTGATGGTATGAAGCCATAAAGCATACATCAAAAACTTTGTTCAATTGAAGTTCATTATAGATTGTAGGTTTTCTTTAGCACGTAGGTATGTGAGTTATGTGATATTATCCTCTCTTATTATCATATTAGGATTGCAATACTTACACTTCTACTCACATTTATTAGGAACCTATGTGCTCATTAATGAAATGTTAAAATGAGCCACTTCCCAAACTCTTAAATACAAAAGGAAGAGAGTATTAGTGTGGTATATCATCTTTGCACCTACCAACCATTAAAAAAACTCTAAACATCCTATTTTACATAGAAAAATTCTCCTAATGGTATATTAATGCATCCATTCGACATGCAAACTACTTATGTGCTTTAGAGAAGCTGATAACTCTAGTTCCATAGAGAAAACTATGAAATTTGGTACAAGAGAACATTATGCATGTAGATATCATGAACACACACACACACACACACACATATAATCACAGACATCCGTCGGATATTAGACAGAGCATGCAAGGTATTTCATATTGGACATTTATCAGTCAAATCAATTTTCGTATATTTGACACACAATCGATGGAACGAATCGTCAGACATTTGACACTCTTGTCAGACAAAAATGCATTCGTTAGATATTCGACACCAAACTGATGGAACAAAGCATAAAAAATATGGCACTTCCACCGGAAAAATATGATATCTGTCGAATATATGATACTTCATTGTCAGACATATGACACTCCATACAGATGGAACAACGCAAATGTTATAAAACTCCCATCGATTATACGACGCCACGACATCGGTTCTTCTTGTCGGTGTAAATCAATAAGTGTCAAATATCTGACAAAAAACAGTGGTAATTTCTCGCTTTGGGCGACGAAAAATTGTGGGTCCCATAAGATATTCGATGCATTTGTGCCTCTCTACTGATGTTTCTTGTGTCAAATATTTGATGCGTGTGTCAGCATCGCAAAATCGACTTCAAAGCGCCATATTTTCAGTGACGATTTCAACCATTTTTTGTGTTGGATAATCGATGTAGGTACCATCAATTATCCGACGTTTACTTAAGTGTCAACTATTCGACACAATGCCAACAACGAACTGCTCAACTCCAATATGTCAGATAATCGACGCCAATAAGTCGCATATCCGACAAATGGCCATCCGATTTTGGCCCCATTCGTACTAGTGGCTATTGTTTATTTTTCTACACTAAAGCACAATAGAAACTAATATTTTGATCTGATAATTACTTCCAATGATTTCTAATCAAGTTATCTTAAGTCACATATATTTGAAGCAACAAAACATATGGCTTGTTGACTTTACTGTAAAAATACACAAAGGTATTTGTAATAATAATTTATTATATATAAAAATGTACAAGTGATGATGAATGTTACAATGAGGACCTGTATATATACTAGGCAGGTGTCCCTTCACGATTGGGCATGTCTTTTAGATATGCCTATTCACTTAACTAGATGACTATTTAACATAATAATTATTAGATTATTTTTCATTTACATTATTTATATTTATTTTAATTTGTTATGAATTATATTCATAACATTGCCTTCCTTTTCGAAAAGCTTTGTCATCATAGCTTATTACTAACCTCCTTTGTCTTCAAGCTTATTGTTGATTTTTTCTTCATGTTGCACTTGTTAGTTCAACATATGTAATTCGTCATTGGCATGTATAGTTCCTCAGTTGTTGTTTTTTTTCTTATAAATTAATTTATAAAAGTTTATTAATAAAATTTAATTAAGTTTTATGTTTATACGTAATGTATGTATGTATGATGCTTTTAATTCGTGACCTGTGTAAAAGGTGTGTTGTATCGGCAATGTTTATTTGCGGAATCTTTTGGTCAACCATCCGTTGACGACTTCGGCTGGTGAATCACGTCTGCAATGATCGGACCAAAGTGTCGGCTATGAGTCACATATCGAAATCCAAGGCAGATAAGCATAGTATCGGAAGTCAAGGAAGCTTGAATTAATGATATTTTCGAGCCTCAAGATCACCGGACAGGGAAACTTGAGAGAATGGATCTTTGAACAAGTTCTCAGGACAAATGTGGGCTCAAATTTATATCTAGACTATTCTCGAAACTCGTCGGAAGTTGGTTGACATTAAAGGAAATCACAAAATTTGTGACTAGAGACCTTCTACACCAAACACCAACTCCTTGGTGCCGACATTACATATATGACAAGCATGACCGCAGATTCCGACATGGTGAAGAGTAGATATAAACAAATGACGCATGTTTATATATATATATATATACTTTTTTATGGTCGTAAGATTTCGGACAACAATTAGACGGACTATTGACCACGAACGGATCAACGTTATATCGATCTGTATCGATGCCTACCACCTGCACGACTTGGAACATGACATTTGGATGGTGGTTGTCTTTTATGCTCCGTGTTTCTTCGTCGAATTGCAAAACAAAATTCATGGATAAATCACAAAAATTTCTTGTTGCTTTCTTTGCAGGAGTCTCTGTAAAGGTGGTGGGTAATGTAACTCGCACTATCGTCGCCCCAATTTTCAATATTGTGTCGGTTTTGCCCTTGGAATTTTCTGTGAAAATGTTGATCTCGTAGATTCTGAATCTCAATTTTAGGAAATCTTGCAGGTTTGGTTGCAATGAAATGTATGTGCTTGTTGAGGTGCCTTCCTGTTGGAGTGTGAAGTCTACATACCATTTTGGATCTGGTTTTTCCGTGAGGATTATTTCATCCATGTCCAACACCAACGTGTATTTGTATTTGTTGTCTGGGAACTTTGGGGGCAATATTGAATATTACCTAAAACTGCTACTTTGGGCCCCATGACAATGAGTAATGTCTAGTGAAGTATTTTTAGTACTTTCTTATTTGGATGAGACGAGAAATATTGTTGTGTTATATTGGGTATCCCGCAATTTCTTGGATATATCTTCAATGCATTTTGGTTGTTGATTCATATTGAATTAACTCCTTCGAACGGAATACACAATGTAGGCCTTCAAAATATGTTAAATTGGAAGCTAGGGCCAAACTCCATGTGGGTCAACTTATTTATGGCAGCTGATATTTTTATTGGATCCCTCTCGTCGAGAGGTGTAGGATTGATCCAAAAATTATCCGATTCCGATAAGTATTTATGGAGATATGAATTTATTTTGTTTATGTAATTATTATCAAGCCGACCAACTCTTATGTAGGCTCTAGAAGCCCTAACGTCATGTGTATTCAATCATCCACGCTTTTAGTATAAATAAGAGAGGATTTGGAGTCATTAGTATAACACACACTACATGTGATCTCCTCCTCACCACGTCTTGGGTTTTTGGTGAAGGAGAGACTCACAAGAAGATACACTGGATTAAATATGAAGCCCTAACTGCTGTAATACCCTAGCCGCAATAAGCCACAGGCTTATGAGGATGGACGCAAAGACCTTATACGCTGGACCTTATACACTATTAATGGAGACCATTAATACGCAGATCAGGGAATACGTTGTTCCTTTCGTGCAAGACAATCTCATGATAAATCTACTCCGTTGTCATATGGAAGAGATGTAAACATTATATGCTGATCATGAGGAGAACGCAATACATAAGGAGATATAATACCATGCATGAATGCCCTAGCTTATACGTGGATGATGCCCTAGCAATATGCGTACACACATTCAATCATAACTCGTTCTTGAAGGACAGCGGAGTGAAAGGATAAACGAGAGAAGGGTTTCATGGGAACACTGTTGGGTTGTAGATCCAATCTAGCCACAGATTGGATGGATATTTCAGTACCATAGAGACCGAAGCCATCTAAGGTCTAGAGGAGCCCTATCTCTCCCATCACGTGCATCCGCATACTAAAGCAAAGGATTCTGTCTTCGTTGACTTATAACAGTCATCCATTTGGCATCACGAAATTACAAAATCGAGAGGCTGTTATGTATGGGATGATTCCTCATGAAGTGTGAAGATGGTAAAAGGCTAGAATATCCTATCCGAGATCATCGTTGCTGACTGGAATGGAACGCTGTAATATATGCATTATATATATGTTGTCCACGCAGTGATGTAAGCAGCAACTTCATGAATGTATGTGGATACGCAACAACAACAACTCAATAAATATACATACGCACAACCCAGGTGGATACGCAGCTCAATGAATATATATATACTTGCAGTCACTCAGCAACATGCAGTCACTCAGGTAATATATATATACACGCAGTCAATATATACACGCACGGCTTTCACATTACTGTAGATGACAGCTTGATTGTGTAGTTTGAGACTGCATCTATAGCCTAGCTGCTTTGCTAGGCTGCAAGCCATAGCAAGCAGCTAAGGCTGATGACAATATTATAGTGTTGCAGCGTGATGATGCACAGACAGCAAAGAAGATCTATGAATCTCCACAAGGAGTATATTACAATGAAAAGACCGGATTTGTCATTCTCAGCATACTTGTTGATTTGGGGTAGCAATGTGATGTTGTATAATGAGAGCAACATTACAGTCATTGAGGTGCAGATCCATGATGATTGAGAACAACTCAATAATTTTTGGAAGCAGCACTACATAATGAATGGGCAGCATGATAGAATCATGCAGCAGCACAACACATGGGCAACATGATGTATGAGGTCATGGACAACATGGTGTGTGGACAGAACAGTGATCATGAGAAGCATGATGATACAGCATGATGGTGCTACACGGTTAGGTGCAGCAAATGGGCGAGATGCAAAACGATGATAGGTGAAGGACTCACCTTGGAGGATTAGTTGAAGCAGAATGTCTTCAACTGATCTCATCGTTATAGGCGATGATCTCTGCTCAGATCTAGATAAGTCAAAGTGTTGACTTCTGTTGCAAATGTACTATCTCTCTCTCTCTCTTTCTTTCCTGAACTTTGAAGATAAAAGAAGATTTGATCAAAGGGTTTCCCCACACATTGTGGGGTTTGTCCCTGGCTTGCGCCACATTGTCTTGGCTTGTCTTCTGCGATTTATATTTATGTTCTATCTGCAGTTTACTTTATGCTGATGTGATTGCTAATATGGAAAAAAAATTAAATAAATTGCTCTAGCATAGAACATATCTAAAATTAACATGGAATCAGAGCTGAGGTGAAGACAATGCCCAAGCAAGAGTGAAACAACGATCACCAAAGACAGTTGGGACAAGACAAAAGGATCAATGGGTTCTTCATAATTCACTTAGGGTGAAGTCGAAGCAGAGCATATTATCAGAATGGCATAGCAGAACTTCTGATGGCATACCTAAAGATCACTTCATTGGGAAGTTCGAATCTAAGCGTGGATGGAAAGGTAGATGTCTTGGTTATGAGTTCGGCCCTTATGCGAAGGAGTGTCTGAATGACAGAGATGCAGGTCATCAAAGACACGGTCGACTCTTCAAGGAAGCAAGGAACCCAGGTAAGAAGAATCAAATATTTTTATCTTGGATTGGCCCTCTTCTTTAGATTCTTTGGGAATCTGGCATATTGATTGTAGTGCTTCAAGGCACTTCATTAGATAAAAGGGTGCACTCTCTAATTTGATAGAGATGGAAACAATCGTGGGATTACACTTGGAGCCGACGCCACCTATCCTGAAAAGGGAATGGAAGTCAAAGGTTTTATGGTGGCATTCGTCAATGGAAAGGTACGTGTTTGAAAATTGAATTTTCAAAGATGTTTTTGAGTTCAGGGTTGTATCAAGTTGCAGGAAGTCCACTGGGGACCATGTCCATTGACACAACACCGGAGGTCTGTGAGTCAGATGGTGACAGAGATGCCTGAATTCAAAAAGAGCATGTAGGTACATGTCTGAGATGTATCAAAGGAAAATCTTACAAGGGGACCATTCCCCCTCATGTAGCAGGTCCACAGGTCTGTAACAACCTGTGGAGTTTGAGATTGATGATCAGGAATCTCATGTATGCTGGTGGAAGAAAGCCCTCTATGGCTTGAAGCAAGACACCCCGAGCATAGTATGAGAGGATCAATAGCTATCTGATGAAGCTGAGATTCACTAGGAGTGAAATCTGTCCAAATGACCCGAAGGTTGAGGATGATAGACCTCTCATATCAGCACCTATGTCTGATAGGTGCAGACCCTCTCATTTGTAGAAGACAGAGGGAGTTGGATTCCAAATGTGGAATGATAAACTGCAAGCCTGTGACTACCTCGAGGATCGTAAGTTATATGGTAGTGATGTCGGACCAGATTTGGGAATTCCTCTGAGTTTCATAAACTCATTCGCATTGATGTTGTTGGTGAACCTCTGTCCAGGCATATGTTTTGTAGTTAGCATGGTGAGCTCATATTTGGTTGAGCCTCATTGGATTGGTGCCAAGAATCTTTTGAGATATCTTGAGGGCACAATCCCTCATGGATTGAGATACACTGCAGGAAAGATGAAATTACATTATTATTCGAATGTTGAATGGGCAGGTAGTGTGGAGGATCAGTAGAGCACATTTTAGTGCTGGTTCTCTTTGGATTCTGCTTCGATGCAGACGCATAAGTCGATCGCTATAAGCACCGCCAAGACCGAATACATGGCTACGAGTATGATCTCGTATGAAGCTGCATGGTTGCGGAAGCTCTTAAGTGAGCTTCTTTTCTCTGTAACAACCAGAGGTGGGATTCGAATATTGAGGAATCCCGTATTCGACAATTGCTCCAGCTGACAGACATCAAATACTGCCTTATTTGGGATATGGAAAGTCGATGAGCAAGGAGGCTCCATCGCACTGAGATGATGTACAGGTCGCTAAAGCCCCAGGGGGAAGATCAAATTTGTGATTTTCCCGAACGACTTGGAGTCGTTGAGAGACCTTTGTAAAAGGGTCCTGCATGTTGCATACATTGAGCTCTGGGAGCTCTGGGGGGCTTGCGGTTCTTACTAGAGCAACATACGACCACAAGGTGACTCACCCTCCCCTGGTGGTGCGCACTGGAACAAGATGATTTGCTCTCCTGTGGACAAGATGATTCACTCTCTTGTGGAACATGATGATTCACTCACCTGTGTAGCAGGATGATTAGTTCTCCTGTGAGGCCTGGATTGATGTGTTCTCCATGGCGATTGTAGCAGGATTGATGTGTTCTCCTGTGAGGCCTGGATTGATGTGTTCTCCATGGCGATTGTAGCAAGATTGATGTGTTCTCCTGTGAGGCCTGGATTGATGTGTTCTCCATGGCGATTGTAGCAGGATTGATGTGTTCTCCTATGAGGATAGGATTGATTAGTTCTCTTGTCGAGGCATCCTACCCATGCAGTCTGGGACTCATGGGAAGTACCTCTCATCTGATCAATAAGCAGGGAAATGAAGTTAGGGACCATAGTAGTACCGATGGACGCATCGTTGTATCTACCGTACTCCCTACGCTAGGATGACCTCCATTGATTTGGGATCAATGATACTGGTCTGGGACCAGTGGTAGGAGTTGTACCATACTATGACGCTGACTTCGGGTCGGTTGAGACTGGTCTGGGACCAGTGGTACATAGTCTGAGACTGACTTCGTGTCAGTGCAAGACTAGTCTAGGACCAGTGAGAGTGGTACATATTATGACGCTGACTTTGGGTCGTTTGAGTCTGGTCCGAGACCAGTGATATCCTCTCTAAGCCTGCGATACTGGTCTGGGACTAGTGGTAGGAGTGGTACCCACTATGATGTTGACTTTGGGTCGATTGAGACTCGTCTGGGACTAGTGGTACACACTCTGAGATTGACTTTGGGTCAGTGGAGAATGTTATGAGACATTCTCGATCAATTCTTCTTCTTCATGGTTCAGCAGAGCTAAGCAGAGCAGAGCATAGCAGAACAGAGCTGAGCTGAGCATAACTGAGCAGAGCTAGCAAAGCCAGCAGAGTTGAGCAGAGCAGAGCCAACAGAGCTGAGGAGAGCAGAGCAGAGCTAGCAGAGCCAGCAGAGCATAGCAGAGCTGAGCAAAGTTGGGCAGAGCAGTGCAGGGCACTGATGGCAGAGATAGTACAGTAGGACTTATGGATCACCGAATGGAGTTCTCCCTAGTTGAGAGGGAGTGTTAAATTGGCAACTAGGGCCAAACTCCATGTGGGTCAACTTATTTATGGCAACTGATATTTTTATTGGATCCCTCTCGTCGAGAGGTGTAGGATTGATCCAAATATCATCCGATTCCGATAAGTATTTATGGAGATATGAATTTATTTTGTTTATGTAATTATTATCAAGCCGACCAGCTCTTATGTAGGCTCTAGAAGCCCTAACATCATGTCTATTCAATCATCCACGCTTTTAGTATAAATAAGAGAGGATTTGGAGTCATTAGGATAACACACACTTCATGTGATCTCCTCCTCACCACGTCTTGGGTTTTTGGTGAAGGAGAGACTCACAAGAAGATACGCTGGATTAAATATGATGCCCTAACTGCTGTAATACCCTAGCCGCAATAAGCCGCAGGCTTATGAGGATGGACGCAAAGACCTTATACGCTGGACCTTATACATTGTTAATGGAGACCATTAATACGCAGATCAGGGAATACGTTGATGCTGTACATTGATACGCAGATCAGGGAATACATTGTTCCTTTCACGCAAGATAGTCTCGTGATAAATCTACTCCGTTGTCATATGGAAGAGCTGCAAACATTATATGTTGATCATGAGGAGAACGCAATACATAAGGAGATATAATACCATGCATGAATGCCCTAGCTTATACGTGGATGATGCCCTAGCAATATGCATACACACATTCAATCATAACTCATTCTTGAAGGACAGCGGAGTGAAAGGATAAACGAGAGAAGGGTTTCATGGGAACACTGTTGGGTTGTAGATCCAATCTAGCCGCAGATTGGATGGATATTTCAGTACCATAGAGACCGAAGCCATCTAAGGGCTAGAGGAGCCCTATCTCTCCCATCACGTGCATCCACATACTGAAGCAAAGGATTCTGTCTTCGTTGACTTATAATAGTCATCCATTTGCCATCACGAAATTACAAAATCGAGAGGCTTTTATGTATGGGAGGATTTTATACATGGGCAGCATGATGTATGAGGTCGTGGACAACATGATGTGTGGACAACACAGTGATCATGAGAAGCATGATGATACAGCGTGATGGTGCTACACGGTCAAGAGTAGCAAATGGACGAGATGCAGAACGATGATAGGTGGAGTCACCTTGGAGGATCAGTTGAAGCAGAATGTATTCAACTGATCTCATCATTATAGGAGATGATCTATGCTCAGATCTAGACAAGTCAAAGTGTTGACTTCTGTTGCAAATGTACTATCTCTCTCTCTCTCTTTCTCTCCTGAACTTTGAAGATAAAAGAAGATTTGATCAAAGGGTTTCCCCACACATTGTGGGGTTTGTCCCTGGCTTGCGCCACATCTTGTGTCCTCTTGTCTTGGCTTGTCTTTTGCGATTTATATTTATGTTCTATCTGCAGTTTACTTTATGCTGATGCAATTGCTAATATGGAAAAGAAATTAAATAAATTGCTCTAGCATAGAACATACCTAAAATTAACAACATAATAAGTAGAAAGTCACCCAAAAAGAGTGTTCATGTACTTCATCACAATTATGTGTGAGATATCCTGATGACAGAGTCACTAGCTAGCCTCGGAAGAAGAATACCAGTCGTACAAAATAGAAGTATGGTTCTAGGATTCCAAGCTTTATCAAGGCGAACTTGATAACCAACCAAAGATCCTTAAGATGTTGGTGGCGGCTCACATCGCTCATCTTCCACTCTTTCTGCAACAAAATTTGCTGCAATAATTTGTGGTTGTGTACATATGATGTTACAGAAACCCCCTTGCCCTGATAAAATCAGGTTATCTAATATATACTGAGGAACCTGAGTTGTTTTCCCACACCCAATCTCGCCACTAACAACAACATCATTCTTTTTCATCAATTCAAGCAATTGCGTCTTTGATTCTGCCATAGGAAGGGCTACCCTAGATTCCAACATCATCTTGAACTTTTTCATTTTCATTTTTCCTCAAATTCTTGCTTCAAAGAGTAGCTTTCAGTGTTTTTGTTTGACCCGAATCTCTGCTCTCTTAGTGTGTTTGATACCAAAGTGAAAGGCCAAGGCTCGTGCCACTTAGAAAACCCAACCCCATTTGTACCAATGACAGTATGCATAGCAACCCACTGGAGAGCTGCAAGATGTGAAGTATTAAATGTATTATGAAGATGTTCTGTAAAATTTGATGTAAAACATTCAGGCATTGCTAGAGGCTACTCCTCATACTTAGAAAAGTGCTTCGAGCTAGGATAAAAAATTGCTCTTTGCATCTAGGTATTAAGATGCTGAAAAACATGCAAAGCCACATATCCACCCTCACTATCATAATCCATATTTGACATAACCTCTTCTTCAAAATTTTCCATATTCATATCAATTTCTTCATCAAAAGTATTTTCTTCTTCTTTTTCTTCTTCCACATTTTCCTCTTCATCATCATCAATTTCTTCTTCAACATCTTCCTCATTGTTATGATATTGTTAATCTTCTTGTTTTACAAGATAGTCCTCATCCACAACATCTTTATCTGGATCATCATCTTGACCTACATAGACTTCATCGACGTCATTTTCATCTAGATCATCATCTTGATCTACATAATCCTCATCCACATCATCTTCATTTGGATCATCATCTTGATCTCTATCATTTTGATAGTCATCATTATCTATTACATCTTCATTTTCATTATCATCATTCTAATCAAAATCTTCTTTTCCCGCTTCACCTTGTTTCTTTTCTTCATTGTTGCAATCATCTTCCTTATTATCGATTTCTTTTAGACATGCTTTAACTTCTGCATATGATTTTGTCGGAGAAAATGTAACTAGGTTCAATTTTCATATATGTAATTTTGATATTTGTACTTATTCAAGAAAAGGGAATTTATTTTGATATTATTTGTTAATGAGTTTCTTGCTCATTGAAAATAGGACACACATTTTGAAGTGCTTCTAAAGAGTAAAAGTAAAAATGTAATTATGATGAGACCCTTTAAGGGCATGTTACATCATGTATGACATCATACAAGGTCATGAGAACACCTCCAAGCATGGTCAAATCCTCTACTATCATTAACGAAGTCTACAAGCAGCGAAATAATGATTAAAAGTGAATTAAAGAGCAATCTATCAAGTCGGCCTAAATGATAGTCATTTCGGCTTGAATATCCTCAAAAGGACACCAATCTCACTCTGAAATCCACAAGCAAGAGAGAAGACAAGGAAGGATGAAGACAAGGAAATGAAACAGGTTACAAGGACAATGAAGGAAGGAGGAAGGACAACGAAGGTGAAGACTGCTTTCTAGGGCAGAAAACAGTCACATGTGCGAAGGAATAAGGACAATCTGCAGCCAGATCAACAGTGAAATCGCAGTGGCATATTTTTCATGGTTTGGGCTAGTAACTAGGCCTACAAAGGCCTCCTACTCTAGCGTGAAAGGACTTTCAAGCGAAGTAAGGGAGCAGAAAATCGAAGTGTGAAGGATGGTCTCTAGGGCTAGAAACAGTCACACGTGCGAGGTACATCAAGGGTATGGCAACAAGCTAACAGTCTTTTCTTTGGGTGAAAGATCAAGCCTCCAAGGACTCACAAGCATAGATAAGGAGTCCATCTCTCTAAGGTGAAAAAGACTTTAATTGGAAGACGAAGTGCTCAAAGACAAAGTGTCGGAAGAAGTGCCTGAAGATGTGCCGGAAGTGACAATGCAAAAAGAGAAAGGATTTGACTTATGCTTGGAGGATATCCTAGTCAAGGGTCTAGGTTTTGGCAATTGTTAAATAAGAAGCTTCAATAAGAGAAATCTTACAAAGGGTTTTCCTGTCAAGAGTGGAGAGGGTTTGTCCCTCGCAAAGAGCCAAAATTTTGTGTTCTTGTTATTTTGTTTTGGTAGCAATTTGATGAAGCACACACATTAATAAGAAGAAGAAGATAAATTGTAAAAATATATCACAAATTGCTATCAAGCAACGGAGAATCACTTTACACTACTTTTCCCTAAATTCTCCAACATGGTATCAGAGGGTAGGTGACACATCAAGGAAAGGGCAACTCAAGTACACTCAAGCATCTACAAGGTTGAAGCATCAATCTTAGAAGCCTCAAGCACTTCAAGGACAAGAAGGGTCTACAATCCATCATTCATCAAGGAGAGCTACAAAGACAGACGAAGAGCCTTATATAAAGGCACCTACAAAGAAGAGTAGATCTACATCAAGCTATAAGTCTTCAAGCAAACCTCAAATTCCACTTGAAGAAGGCAACTTGAAGGACAAGCCATCAAGCTTTCAAGGAGGAAGCTAATCCATCAATTCTCAAAATCTATCAAGTAAGTATATGTCCCCTTCTGAATATACATCAATGTCTTTTTGCAAGGAAAGAAATCAATTGGTAGGCACCAATAACTCTCTTGCATGGAAAAAGAGGATTGATCTACTTCTCAAGGAGAATAAACTCCTGGAATATGTCAAAGGGAACATCACTATCCCTGCTAAGGAATAGAGTCAAGACCTAGCCAAGTACAATAAGGATGAGACAAGAGCTCAAAGGATTGTGATAGAATCAATCAAAGACTCTCTCATTCCCTATGTCTCCAAGTTTGAGACATCAAAAGAAATTTATGATAAACTAGTAGAGTTATTCGCGGTATCCACAACCAGAGAAGTAATATCTCTGAGAAATGAATTAAACAAGATGAAGGTAACAAAGGAAGGAATAGCTCCTACATGAAAATCTATGAAGTGAGAGATCAACTTAAAGAGCTTGGGAAGTCATGTTTGACAGAGAGATGACAACTTTTGTACTCAATGCTCTACCTGAGGAGTGAGGAAACTTCACATCAAGCATATATGCCAAGAAGGAAGCAACCACTCTCAGTGAAATGTGGTCTCTATCTAGAACAGAGGAAAGCAAACTTAAGGCAAAAGAAGACATGGGATCAGAGGAGCAAGCATTTGCTACCATGGCCAAAAGAAAGGGTATAATTGGCAAGTTTGGTCCACGAAGAAAAAACAACAAAGACATGTCCAAGATCCAATGTTTTGGATGCCAAGAATATGGACACTACAAAAGAAATTGTCCTCAGCTTAAAAAGGACAAAAATAACAAAAGGAAGAGGGAAGAAGCTCACATAACTCAAGAGATGAAATAATAAGGAAAGAAGAAAAAGAAGGAAGATCCTCTGGATCTCTACTATGACTAGGTCAAACTCTTTACTTCTAGACTTCTTTCAAAGTTTTGAGTAAAATAGTAGCATGTAGGAATAAATTAATTTGCATGGCTAGAATCGCCCTCTAGAATCTAACAGCATGATGTACATAGAATTCTAAACACTCATGTAGATGTAACATTTATGAGAAGAACAAAAATGCATAAGTATCTTCTAGAATATAGGAGCATGGTAGATATAGCTCAAGGCATTCATGAAAAAAGAAGCATACCTAGTATTAGACCCCATCCATGATGAAATAAAATTGATCATGATTAAGAATCTTAGAAGACCTCAATCATCAAAGGAAGGAAACATTTGCAAGGTGAGGATCTTTAAGATCCTATGATGGAATCTTCAAAAGGTTCATGAACCAAGGCAAATGTCTCATTGGGAATCCCATTCATGGGATTCAAGAAAAGGGATGATATACAAGCAGGCTAAGATGAAGCAAGAAGGGCCACACCAAAGGATGATCAAGGAGGATCAAGATGAGGTATGTATGCATCAATGTTTGAGTCATGTTTTCAGTTGTATATTATTAAGTTATGGGTGTAGTTCTATAATAAAGCATGAAAGAATCTCTTCCACCAAGGACATGCTCAAAGGCATGCACTACAATGTGATGAAGGTCAACAAAGAATATGCTCACATAAGGAGCATCAGAATTGCTGACTAAGCAAGCAATGAAGGAATGCTCTCACAAGAAGCATTAAATGGTTGATCTATCTGAAGAAGCAAATGAAGAAAGAGATCAAGCATGAGAAGAACACCATGATCACTGAGAATCACTATCTGACAAAAGGCCTTGAAGATATATCCCGAAAGAAGGCAAGACAACTATGATAAAGAAAGAAAGGACCCTTGACACCTATGAAGACCTTGGAGATATAAAAGGTGCAGATAATTGATTCTACTCTATGAAGATGTCGAAGAATCCATCCAACAAAAGGAAAAGCAATGTTGAAGCAATATCAAGATGAAGTCATGGTGGGCTACTAGGTCAAAGCATGTAACCTAGCAAGTACCATGAAGCATCCATGGAAACATGGACAAGATGACAAAGGAGTAGCCAAGACGAAAAAGAAAAACCTAATAGACACTTTCCATGAAGCAATGACATGAAAAACCAAGAAGGAAAGTTATCGATGGATGGTACCCTACCTAGAAGAAGTTGTTGATGAAGGAAAGCGTCCCCAGTTAAGAGGGAGCTCTGACAGGTCATTGATCAAGAGGGAGTTTTGAATCACCCTAGATTACAAAGGAGTGACAATTTTTTTTTCCATTTCATGGGTCATGAACTAGACCAGGACTAGCAACGATAAGTCAAGATGAAGGCCATGAATGGAAATGTAAACCAAGATAGACACAACATTCTTGTCTTCACTTGGGAAGAAAGAATGGGAGGATTAGGTAATCATCAGGCATTCGATACTCTTTGAGGATGTGTAGGGCATCTAAGACAAGAGTAGGCAAGAGGACCGATATTTTTTGAGGGCTGGGAACCCAAGATAAGAATAGTCCTAGAAGGTCATACTCGAGAACAACTGAGTGGGTATGTACCTTGAGAGACAATGATGAAGGTGTCTATAAATCATTGGTCTCACCAGCATTGTCGCTCACGGTCTCGTAAAGAGATGGAGTTGTTAGTCAAGGCCTTGCACTATGACAATGTTGATGAATATGATGCTATAACAGATGGATTGCTAATCTGGTTTCTCTTATGTGAATTCTTCAAGATTGAAAATTGCCAAACACCTTATAATATTGTATGAATAACTCCCTAGTTAAGAGGGAGTGTTCGAGAAAATGTATCTAGGTTTAGTCTTCATATATTATTTGTCAATGAGTTTTTTGCTCATTGAAAATAGGACAAACACATTTTGAAGTGCTTCTAGAAAGTCAAAGTCAAAATGTAATTATGATGAGACCCTTTGAGGGCATGTTACATCACGTATGATAGCATACAAAAACATGGGAACACCTCCAAGCATGGCCAAATCCTCTACTAGCATTAATGAAGTCTACAAGCAGCAAAATAATGATTAAAAAAGAGCAATCTGTCAAGTCGGCTTAAATGACAGTCATTTCGGCTTAAATAGGAGGGATAAACGTCTATTTATAGAGGCTGTCCACTCCTCAAAAGGACACCAATCTCACTTTGAAATCCGCAAGCAAGAGAGAAGACAAGGAAGGACAAAGACAAGGCAAGCAAAAGGGTTACAAGGAAAGTGAAGGTGCAGACTGTTTTCTAGGGCAGAAAACAGTCACACGTGCGAAGGAATAAGGACAGCTTGCTGCCAGATCAACAGTGAAATCGCAGTAGCATATTTTTCATGGTTTGGGCTAGTAACTAGGCCTACAAAGGCCTCCTACTCCAGCGTGAAAGGACTTTCAAGTGAAGTAAGGGAGCAAAAAATCTAAGTGTGAAGGACTGTCTCTAGGGCTAGAAACAATCAACATGTGACGTACATCAAGGGTATGACAACAAGCTAACAGTCTTTTGTTCAGCTGAAGATCAAGCCTCCAAGGACTCACAAGCCTAGTGAAGGAGTCCATCTCTCTAAGGTGAAAAAGACTCTAATTGGAAGACAAAGTGCCGAAGGAAGTGCTAGAAGATGTGCCGGAAGTGACAGTGCAGAAAGAGGAGGATTTGACTTATGCTTGGAGGACATCCTAGTCAAGGGTCTAGGGTTTGGCAGTTGTTCAAATAAGAAGCTTCAATAAGAGAAATCTTACAAAGGGTTTTCCTCTCAGGAGTGGAGAGGGTTTGTCCCTGGCAAAGAGCCAAAATTTTGTGTTCTTGTTATTTTGTTTTGGTAGTAGTTTGATGAAGCACACACATTAATAAGAAGAAAAAGATAAATTGTAAAAATATATCACAAATTGCTATCAATCAATGGAGAATCACTTTACACTACTTTTCCCTAGATTCTCCAACAGATTTTTCCCATTGCTGAAGTTTTTCTTGAATCTTACTAAACTTCTCAATGAATTCAAGACGTAAACATAATGGCATATTGTGCGGCGAACAACGTTCAAGAACTCACATGGTTATATTGTGTGGCATGGCTCTGATACCACTGAAGCAACAAAGCTTATGGCTTGTTGACTTTAATGTAAAAATACACAAAGGTATTCATAATAATAATTTATTCTATATAAAAATGTACAAGTGATGATGAATGTTACAATGAGGACCTGCATATATACTAGGCAGGTGTCCCTTCACAATTGGGCATGTCTTTTAGACATGCCTATTCACTTAACTAGATGACTATATAATATAGTCATTATTTGATTATTTTTCATTTACACTACTTATATTTATTTTATTTTGTTATGAATTATATTCATAACAATATCATTAAGAAATTACACAGAAGATTTGAACAAAAATACAATGAAACAATAAGATCATAAAGAGACAATCAAGCACAATAGAGACAACAAAATTTGCCCTGGGAAAACCATCCATTTGGAAAAACTTGACAACTTTTCTTCTAAGGAGATATTGTTCTTCAACAATATTTACAATTCCAAGAGAATTCTAGAAATATGTGCCACAAATCCCAAGTCCAAGATACCAGTTAAATTTGGCACCTAGTCAACGTTGATCAAACCTCCAAAAATCAAGGAAATTAGTGCTGGTCAAATGTTTGAAATTTCAGCCCGACGTCAACTAAGTCCTGCAGTCAACCGTGGTAGACTACAACCTAAATCTATGATCAAAGTCTTCCTCTTGTGTGATTAAACTTGTCTCTTTTTCTGCAATCAAATCAATCAAAACTTCAGCATATTTTTTTTATCAAAAGGAGCAAGTCAAACTGGGTCAAATGGCAACTTCTTTATCTTGTTCAAACTTCATATTTCCTTATCTTTTCGTCACACATGTGGATCATAACGGAAGAGATAATGATGATGTTTGAATTGGTCAAATGGGAGAAGTCTCATGTGCATTTATATTAGTCAAATGGGGTGGACTTCGACCAAGGGTCACACCCAATCATCCAAGGGGACGACTTGACAATTGTGGCCTACATGAAGCCCAAAATAATAATTTTCATTTCATTTTCATAATTTTCTTTGGCTGATTTGGGAGGCCTTTTGGCATGCAAGAATACCTCCCAATGCTACACAAAAAATCAATAGGGACATATGGTAAAAGATTTAGACTTTGCTTCAATATACTTTTAGATATATGGCTTGTGGAAGTTAGGGTTTCTGAATGATAATGAAATCAATTTCAAATAGGTCAGCTTGAATTTTTTTATTGTAACTTTTGTTTTGGGACTTTAAGACTACAGAATTTTCAGAAATCCTAGGAGACATACAAAAGTGTCTTAGGTAAAAAATTTCATAATCAAATTTGCAAAATTAGATATGTGGCATGTACAAGTTCATTCCTGAGAAGAACCCAAAAACAACAAATTTCTAGAGAAGCAAACCCAGTGAAGGAAGAAGTAGCAAGCAAACCTGGTGAGGGCAAAAGCAACAAGCAAACTTGGTGAATGAAAAAGGAGCAAGCATACTCAAGGAAGTAGGTTGGTGCTTATGAATATTTGTAGCAGCGGGGATTAGTGTCTCTAGTAGGTTGGTCCCTATGAATATTTGCAACGTTGGGGATTGACGTATCTAGTGGGTTGGTGCCTACAAATATTTGCAGCAATGTGGATTTGTGTCTCTAGTTAGTTGGTGCCTACAAATATTTGTAACAGTAGGTTGGTGCCTATAAAGAATTATAAAAATATGTTGTTGTTTTCCCCCAAAAGGGCTTCCACGTAAATATTGTCTCCCATGTTCTCTAGCTCATAGATCTCACATGTGATTGTTTTCTTATAGTTCATGAATATTTGAATAAGAAAAAATTGTATGTTCTCCCTCATCATATAAGTGTGTGCTCAACATAGTAAACTTTGCAAATGACTCCAATTTCAAACCTTTGGGAATTAGCAGCCAAACTTCAATTGCTTGAATTCCCGCACTTTCTTCTGCATGATGTTCTTTATTTTCTTCTGCTAGAATGTTGTTCGTGGTTTGAGTGGATATTGGACAAGAGACTTCACTCATGGCATTCGATGACCCCATCTCAAGGGTGGAAATCATGTTGGATAGTCTATGGCTAAGATGAAAAGCATTCCCCAACTTCCATTACATGTGGTTTAACACTAGTAACAATTAAGTACAATTTTTATGTTTGCTATGTTTACTATTTTAATTACCATGTTTACTCTATGCATTAGACTAACTAGATAACATTTTAATGCAACATGAGTTAAATGGCACAGATGGCATGTGATTGTAGTAATGGATTGAATTGAATTCTGTCACACTCACAGACCCATGCTTTGTACAATATTACTTTATATTTCTATAGTGTAGGAGCTAAATATTTAACTATTTAGTACTCCATTTCCTCAATGGACATATAGTGGGGGTTGGGTACACAACAATTATGGGTAATTAGACAAAGATATTATCAGTATATAGATTGATCCGAACTTATGCAGGAACACAACAAAATACAATTACAAACATAAACACCGAGATGCAACATAAATAAAAGTTCATTTCATTAATATCAAAGAACTAAAATATGCTTACATACATAATGGAAATAAACTAGCTCGTGTGATGGTAGCTTATCTCTAAGAAGAGATGTAGCAGCTACATGCCTCTGAACTATGTTACAATGAAGCTCAGGGGCCTTTTTATTATTGAACAAAAACGGAAAACCCTAAACAACCAAAACCCTAACCTTAGGGGATGGAACACCAAGAGTTTGTGGGTCCTGTTTGGGTTAGTTGGGCAACCAACTTCTCGGGGTTGTAACTTGGTCATATGATCTCTGTTTGGCATGTATGATACCTTGTTGGAAAGATCTCTCCAACTACTACAAGATTTTCCGCTTGCCCTTGCCCATGGCCATGGACCTAATGCGGACCTCAGAAAAACATCATTTAGGGGGTCAAAACAAGCTTCGAAAGTTCAAGACTCGAAAAATTGTTAAAAATAGTAAATGCTGCTATAATTAAGGAAACAGATGAAATCGGCTGGAGGTCTAGGTAGAATAGGCGAGTGACCACCAATATCCACCTGGATCAATCCTTCCCCCTTAGGAAGTAATGGTTTCCATTGCGTTCAAAGCCTCCATGAGGTGAGGACATTTTTGTTGACCCTGGTCCTTAGTAAATTACTTACCTTGGTAAAGGAGTTGGCCTGCTTTAACAACTTGATAGAGTTGGATCCTTTGCTGGCAAGTGTTCTTGATCTGTGTCCATGATCTTGTCAATTGTGGCTTGTTCGATACAACTAGGATAGAGCTTTGTTGGTGTCATCTGCTCAACAACATCGGATGTGTCCAACAACTGAGGAAAGTATGGTCACAGTCGGTCCACATTGAATACTGGGTGCATGCCAAAGAACGGTGGAACGCTGAGCTCGAAGGCATTGTTTGCTACAACCTTGGTGATGGTGTACGACCCATATCAAAGAGGGTGAAGTTTGCGGTGGGCCCTAGCGAGACACTCCTTTTGCAAATATAACCAAACTTTGTCACCCACCTGAAACTTGTGTGACACCCGATGTTGATCATGGCATTGTTTGTACTTAGCATTGGCTTTGTCCAATATGTCGTGGGCCTGCTGGCGAATGTGCTCAATGAAGTTGTTAGACTTGCCAACTTCAGCCTGGAGGTGAGCCAAATCTGCTTGAGTAGCTACAAATGGTATGGCCACATCAATGAGACATATTGGTTGGAACCCCAATCCCACCTGAAAGGGGTTGTGGTCAGTTAAGCTATGGAGAGCTCTATTGTAACTGTGTTGGACATAGGGGAGGCTTTCATCCCATGTGCGTGGATGATTTGAGTTGTACATGCACAGAATGTGCATGATCATCTTGTTGACGACCTTTGTTTGGCCATCAATTTGGGGGTGGAAGGTTGTGGACTTAGTGAGCTTGGTATCAAACATCGACCAGAGGCTTGACCAAAATGTACTCAAGAACCCACTGTTGCAATCTGAGATAATGGAATCTTGGATCCCAAAGTATACCCACACTCATTCAAAGAATAATTTAGTAGTGGCTTATGCTGTGATACTCTTCTTGCAGACCACCAAAATAACCATCTTAGAGAATTTGTCAATGACCACGAAAACGCAATCATTGCCATGCTTAGTAGAAGGAAGGCCCGACATGTAATCTATGGACATGGATTTCCAAGGCCGACTAGGAGTAGGAGGAGGAGTATATAGCCCTTGCTTCTTGATGGTCGGTTTGGCAATGATGTAGACAGTACACGATCTGATGTACTTCCTAGCATCCTGTCGAAGGTTTGACCAATAAAAATGCTTTTGTAGCACTGCCACTGTTTTCTCTACTCTGAAATGTCCAGTGACCTGACTGTAGTGCACCTCCCAAATCATCTTAGCACGCTCGCTTGAAGGAACACAAAGTTGTCCTAAGTGGCATAACAATGCACCCTGGACATGAAAATCAAGAACTTAATTGCCTTATAGGAGCATCTGGTACGTGTTGCCGAATTTTGGATCACTCTTATAAAGATGCAGACACCTCGGAGTCTTGTATCCACAAGAGTTAAGCACAGTGGTCAATGCCGTGACTGACGGTCGGTTGAGGCAGTCTGCAACTTTATTGGTGTTGCCTTTCTTGAACTTAATGTTCAAAAGGAACTGTTACAGTCATGTGGACCACTTTTGATAGCGATCGTTCTACAACTTCCCTTGACTATATGAACTACAGGGGCTGGTGATCTGTGTGGATAATCGTTTCCTTCCCCAGAATGTAATGCTTCAATTGTCGGCAAGCTTTCACAATGGAATAAATCTCTTTTTCATAGATGGGATACATTCATACTGTGTTTGAAAGAGTCTCACTGTGATATGCCATTGGATGCCCCTGCTAAGTAAGAATTGCACCAATAACATAGTTAGAGGCATATGTCTCAATCTCAAACGGTTGCTTAAGGTCTGATAATGTGAGCATTGGTGTAGGGAAGAGGCGATGCTTCAACTCGACAAATGCCTTTTGTTGGGATTCGACCCAAAAGAACTTTGTGTTCGCTCCACCCTTGGTGACTTGACTCAAAGGCCAACTGATATGAAAGAACCCTAACACAAACCTGCAGTAGAAATTGGCAAGACCCAGAAATTTGTGAAGCTCTATTAAAGCGGTTAGGGCTGGCCAATCCTGAATAACTTGTATCTTGGTTGGGTCCACATCCACACCCCGCTCATCAATGATGTACCCCAGATATTGAAATTAGGTCATACCAAAAGTGAATTTCTCCAAATTGGCACACAATTTGTGTTGTCACAGGGTTTGGCGGACTTGTCAAATATGTTGGAGGTGTTCTTCTCAACTCTAGCTAAAGATCAGGATGTCTTCCAAATACACTATGACGAATGAGTTGGTGAAGGGATGCAAGATGTCATCCATCAACCTCATGAAGATTACGAGAGCATTCATGAACTCGAAAAGCATGAGCAACCATTCGAAAAGTCCTTGAGATTTGAATTAGTCATTGTTAGTTTTTATAGCATCGGATGTGTTCTAGCCATGAAATTTGGTGGAGAGGCTAGAATACATGAGATATCCAAGACCCATAAATCGTTTCTGGAAATTCCACCTAGAAGTGACTTAATTAGATTATTAAGCATTCTTTTAATGTTTCCTGAGTCTAAACTTAGGAAAATTGGTTAATTAATCAGTACTAATTAAGTCAAGGTGAAAATCATTTAGAAACTCACACGGATCGATTCCAAGATTATCCTAGCCATCGATTAAGTTTTAATCTTGGTCGTCGGTGCTCTAACAATGGATTATAAGAGGAAGTCGATGGGAACTTGGAGAACCCACTTGAGTAGTTTGATTTCTTGGCATACCGATTACAGAGTAGCAACAATCAGTTGTCGAAGAGAGCCAGAGATTGAAGCAGTGAATGGGGGGCAGCGGCAGTGATCTGGAAGAAGTTTTCCAGATCTGGAGAGGCAACAGCGAGATGGTCGAGTTATCCTAGTGAAGCAACACAAAGCTTTACACAATAGCTTCAGAGAGAGCAATTTGATTTGTTGGATAGAAAATCGTTCTCAGATCCAAAGGCTAGGCAGAGGATCCAGAGGGACGGAGAGATGAATTTCTCAATAGCAAAAGGTAGAACAACTTCATCAGAGACCAGTCAAAGGCTATATGTCATAGTGATTGTGCAGTCTAGCATAGAGGGTGACACAGAAGCTTCAACATGTCGATTTTTCTGAAGGCAAGTTGTGTCAGGGTTGCTCGTGGAGGAAGGTTAAATTCCCTTCAATAATTTTGCTCATATTTTCTTGTTGTGGATTACCATTTTCAGGCATCCAGATTGTACTCGGATTTTCATTGTTGCTTAATAATAAAAACTCTCATTGTTGCACCGATTTTCCCAAGTTGGGTTTTTCCGAGGACATTTGTCCAAAAATAATTCTCATATTTTATGTGTTAGCATTTCTTAGTTTCCAATGCATTATTTTTTCCATAGTATTTTATTTGTGAAGGTTGCATGTGTTTATTTTGATATTTGTTGTAGCAGATAAATTGTTAAATTAATTAACAATTAGAAATAATACTAGTTGTTGCAATAAGATTCCATATTGGAATTTTCACATGGTATCAGAGCACAATTGATTAGTTGGAGAGCTCAGAAGCAAAAGAAGAAATTATGTTGTTCAGTAAGAGCAACAGGCCAAAATTCTCAGGGGTAGTGCAGTGCTTTTCTAGGAGACCGAGTTACTTGAGGAAGTTCGATTTTTCTGAGCAGAGAGGTAAAAAAATTTGATTTTCCAAATCGAGTGATTCCAAAGGTAGAGGAAGCAACTCAAATTTTAAGTTGGGCATATCTCTAGTTGGACACAGAAGGTTTTGCAGCAGTTCACTAGAGCAAAGTCAACATCAGGTGGAAGAGAGAGAAGCACCACAATTGAGGGAAAAATTTCCTCAGGGAACTTCTAGTCTCATAAGTTTGATTTTCCTTGCAGATTGGAAATAGTTGTGAGTAGATCTTCTCACTCCATAAGGGAGTGCGAGTAGCAGAGCAACAACCAAGCTGAAGGAAAGAGGGAGTTTTCGGCAGTTTGTTGAGATGGCCACTGTAGAGCTTCGTGATCATGATAGGTTGGATGGAGCTTCCAATTATATCATCTAGAAGGCTAGGATGTCCTTCCTTCTAGATGAATATGGCCTAAAATCCTACATTGATAATGTAGTGGCAGTCCCTAGGATGCAGAACAACAAAAAGAATACAAGAAAGAGATGGCACGAGTGAAGCAGTTGATCCTAGATGGAGTTCGGGATCATATAGTCTCACGAATAGTTGGCAAAGATACTGCCAAACAAATTTGGGATTCTCTCTTCACATTATACCAAAGAACTTCTGAGCAACAAAAGATGTTTCTTGAGGAGACGTTGAGATGCAGAAGGGGGGAGGCATAAATCCCTTCCTTACCAAGATTCAAGAGGTCTGAGACCCATTGTCAACTGTTGGGGCAACGCCTCAACCCACGAAGCTAGTGCGATTGGCACTCAACATTGTCTCAAAGGATTGCCAGGTCTTTGTCCAAAGCATATTGGGCAGAGATAGGCTATTAGAGTGGGACAAGATGTGGGCCGATTTGCAGGAGGAGGAGTTGAGACGAGCTTTGTTAAAGAGCTCCATTGTTATGTAAAAAATTAGTTAATTTTAGGGTTATTATTTAATTTTAAGTTAAATTAGATGAAAGGGCATGATCATAAGATCATGCCCTTTCCCTAAAGGGTGCCCATGGCGATATATAAGCCAGGAACCCCAATGCAAACAATCATTTGTCAATTTAATTATTAATAAACATATATATATATATATATATATATATATATATATATATATATATTCTTCTGCGTATCAGAAGTTCTCCACTTCATTGGTATCAAAGCGAGTTCGATCCTCTAGACAATTCTCGTTGCATAGGTCACCACCTTGCACGTAGCCACAGTTTCTCCCATCTGCACCATTGTTCCAATCCCTTCGCCCAACAGTGCTCCAGCCAATCATAGTCCGTTGTTCTAACTCCCCTGTGCTCCGTTGTACTTACTCCAGGCTGCTGATCGTGCCTGCTTCAGTCACTGCTCGTGCCGCCAAACCATAGTTGGCTACCGTTACTTCCTTTATCACTCCTGTCTGTTGGCGTGCATCCCACCTGCGTCAACTCCTGGCGTCCACCCCACGTTATCGCAACAAAATTCAAACTTCTGTCTGCAGTCTTTGACATAATCGTCCCCATCCGTCTGCTGTCTAGCCTTATCCAGTCCGTTTCCGCCTTCCGCCAGTCACCTTTCTCTTGCAGCCGTCGTATCCCTGGTGAACGTCGAGTTACCCACGACAAGTATACTTCTTCACCCTACGACGTGACTCGCCCCTCACTCGCTTGGCCGATTGTAGCGACCAATTAATTAAAAAATTCGATAAGTTTCTAAACAATCAAAAGAAAAGACGTGACTGTCCAGTTAACGTTTATGATATATATATAAAATAATTATAACGTAATTTAATATATATATATATATATATATATATATATATATATATATATATAGAGGTTAATTATTATAATTTATAATTAAACAAAAAAAAAATTACCTAAAAATTTTAAGCTGGCAGATAAATACATGCCTCCGCAAACTCGCTCAATGTCAACAATGACAATGGAAAATTTCCAGAAAAAATTGTTGGATTCAAAACATAAGATAAATAACAACCACGACGAGGTCAATAAAAGATTAAATGAATTCCAGATCAAGCTTGGGGAGCAAGCTGACGAAATCAAAAATCTTCACGATACGACAAATCAAATAGAAATAAAGATGGAAAATTACCATGTCCAAACAAAAGCAGACATCAGAGAGGTCTTAACAATGTTGAAAATTCTATGTAAAAGGTCGAATTGTACACCCGAACGACTACTAAAAAAAGGTGAAGAGAATCAAGAACACATCTCGTCAGATTCAACAAAGTCAACAGACTCTCATGAAAAAGTTGAATCCCCAAAAAAATCAGCGACACCCCACCAAGAAGCGAGTAACACAGCCTTTACAAACAAGCAACTCTAGGATAACTTTACCAATCAACACCCTTTTTTCGCTCAACCATTAGCAACATACCAATGAAGGGCAAAAGTCGAGATGCCTAAATTCGATGGAAACGAAAAAACCAATGTTGCATGGATAAATAAAGCAGAAGAATACAATGAGATATATGACATCAATGACGATAACGAAAAGCTCAAGCATGCATCCATGAAAATGGAGGGAGAAGCATATAATTGGTATATGTGGTGGAAAAAGACAACACACGTCATTAGCTGGAGGAAATTTAAAGATGCATTCTTTAAAAGATTTCAAGGTGTAAAGGAAGAAGAGTTCTTTTCAAAACCCATCAAATTACGACAAAAAGGAAGTGTGGACGAATACACTCAAGAATGGGAGACCTTAGTAACACGAGTACCTAGGTTATCAGAATCTCGTCTAATTCAGTCATACTCTCCGAACTCAAAACCCATTTATAAGTAGAACTTGAGATGCATGACATTACATCAATAGAAGTAGCAAGACGAAAAGCAAAAACAGTCGAAAAGAAATTCGAACCAATATTTTGGTCAAAAGCGGAAAAAACATATTCAAGACGAAGATTACCCTAGTATGTGGACTCAAATAAATATGTTCTACCACATCGTTGTGAGGATGAAAAATCTAATGTGGAAATGCAAAGGATAAAAGAGGGTAAATGTAAACACTGTGGTGAGAAGTGGGACCCCAAACATAGATGTGTTAAGGGAAAAGAACCAAAGAACCTATATAATTGTGAAGCAACCAATGATTCAAATAGTGAAGATTATGACATAGAAGAAACAGAAGATGCCCCAGAATTCTCACCAGAATTAGATGACGGAAGTATTTTGCAAGTGTCATTATCAGCTATGACAGGTATATCCCAACCTCATACTTTAAAGTTAAAAGGACACATAAAGAAGAACAATGTAGTGGTTCTCATCGACTCGGGTAGCACACAATTTTTTAGATGCAACCGTGGCAAAAAGACTCAATATTTTTTGATTTCCCTTACCAAACATGAAAGTGATGGTAGCTAACTGTAAGAAGATTGAAAAGGTGGGGAAATGCCATAAGGTCAATTTGCAGATTCAAGACTTTAATCTAGAGCCTCTGTTCTTCATGGTACCATTAGGAGGAGTAGATGTAGTCTTAGGTATCCAATGGCTACGAACTTTAGGTACTTATGCCGCCAACCATCAAGTACAATTTATAAAATTCAAATGGGGAGGTCAGAAGTACAAGCTACACGGATTCCAAGCACCAGAAAATCAAGTTGTATCATCTTCTCAGATGATGAAGCTGAGTTGAAAAGAAGCAGCTGCTTATGTAGTACAATGTCACCAATTAGAAATGTTATCTGCAAATATGACCAGTGAAGAGTCACCAGAGATACAAGATCTAATTCGAAAGCATGAAAAAGTATTTCAAGCCCTACCTATGAAGATACCACCTAATAGGGAAATTGAGCATACAATAGAAGTCAAGGCAGGGTCAGACCCTGTCAACATCAAGCCATACCGATATCCACATCACCAAAAAATGGAACTTGAGAGATTAATCCAAGACCTTTTAAAGTGTGAGACCTTGATCATCTTGGAATATTTGATCAAGTGGAAGGACTTACCCGAAGAAGATGCTTATGGGAGAATGAATCATTCTTCAACAACATCCGTCGTTACTTATGCTTTGAGGACAAAGCATTCCTTCGAGAGGAAGGCAATGTTATGTAAAAAAATAGTTAATTTTGGGTTATTATTTAATTTTAGGTTTAATTAGATGAAAGGGCACGATCATAAGATCATGCCCCTTCCCAAAGGGTGCCCATGGTGGTATATAAGCCAGGAAACCCGATTGTAAACATCATCATCTGTCTATTCATGTTTAATAAGATATTTTATACACGTATTTCTGTTGTCAAGAAGTTTTCTGCTTCATCCATCAGTGGCAACAATAGCGACAGATCGAAGGTGGTGAAAGAGGAGAATGTGCCTGAGACTTTGTATTGAATATCCACGACCTTGTCCATCTGTGGCTGCCATGCGAAGAAGCCTTGTCTGGAGGTTGTGGTTGTGACCACAATCTTCTTCTTGCCTTGAGGGCGAATCATAAGGAAAATAAGTTTCCCGCTCTGGGAAATGATATTAATGCATTGCTTCACAAAGATCAAAGAGATCACAATAGGCGATACTACCTCTAGTATCTTGTATAACTTATTGCCCAGAGAAATAATAACAATGTGAGGCCTAAACTCATACATAGCATGACGCTTCCACAAGTATGGTTGGCCTAATAATACATCAAACACTTCAAGAGGAGCAACATCACACATTACCTCATCTGTGAAGGACTTGATGTTGTAGGGAAGGCGACACTTCTCGCTGACGCAGAGATCTTGTCCTTGGTGAAGCCACCCAATGGTGTATGACTGTGGGTGTGGTGTTGTCAGTATGCCCAACCGCTTCACAACCTCTGTAGAATAAGGTTCTTTTGGCTTCCGTTGTTGACAATGAACTGTAGCGGAGAACCCTTCACCCACATTTGTGAGTGGAAGATCCGCTCCCCCTCCTCTGGATTTTCGGGCTCAATCTTCTAGATCTTGGCGGTGGCAACACTGGCACTGAGCTTTGCATCAATACTCTGCTTCCCTTTGTCAGGTTCTGACTCAAAGGCAGAACATGCATCTAATTCAAAAGCTTTCAACTCGAACACCAGTGGCTATTTGACTCGACACTCACTTGTGTTATGAGTGGGGCTCTTATGGAACTCACACCATTTCCCTGTGTCCTTTGTCTTCATGGTGTTGTTTTTTGTTTGTGGCTTTGGCGGGTTGTCCTGGGTTGCCTCGCCTTGGATTTGTCCTTTATTTTGCGATTTGGGGGCACCTTTCCCTTGCTTTGGATTCGCAGATCCAAAGTCTCATTTCTTTTGTTTAAATTTCCGCTCTATCTTCATAGGGTATCGATAGGCGACATCAACCTAGGACATGTCCAAGAACTCCATCTCGTCCTAGATGTACTTGTGTAGACATTTGCGGTACTTGAGTACCAAATGCGTCTCAAAATCCTTGATACCCAACTTCGTGCGAAGGGTTTGAAAAATATTTGTGAACTCCGACACATCTTGGTCCCTTCCCTACTACAGTGTGGTCCACTTTATGTATTTATCTTCATAGCTCCTTATATGGTAATATTGTTCCTTGACGGCGTCCCGAAAATAATTCCTGGTGGATGCGGCTGAAAACAGTGGGGGTTCACTCTCATCCTTCTATTCACAGTAGGTTTCCCACCAGTCCTTGACATGGGGGGTGACTTTGAGGAGTGAAAAAATAATCTTTTCTCACTTGGAAAAGTCATGAACCGAAAAATATCCTTCCAACAAATTTAACCATCTATCTACGGTGTTTGCATCTATCTGGCCTTCAAATATGCGAATGTCAAAATTGACTTGTACCTTAAAGGGCATGGCACCTCTAGCGTGGCTATTGGATGAATATGTGTTACTTGTGGGTAGTCGTCGAAGGATCTGTGCAAAGTTATCCATCATCGCATTCCTCTGTCGCTCAAGGGCTTTCTCAAGCAATATTTTGAAAGGATCTCTTTCTCCCTCTCTTTATTTTCGTCTGCCATGGGAGGTCGTCGAGGTTTGCAATGTTGGTCTTACAAAGGTTCAACCAGTTCAAGCACTAACTCCTTATACCTTGACCTCGTTGGGGACATGCAAAGAAAAACAGAGAAAGAGCAGACCACTCTAATACCATTGATTTGAGCTTATATAAGAACGCAATAGAATACATATACAAACATAAACATCGAGATACAACATAAATAAAATTTCATTTCATTAATATCGAAGAACTGAAATATGCTTACATACAGAATGGTAATAAACTAGCTTGGGCGATGGTAACTTATCTCTGAGAAGAGATGTGGCAGCTATATGCCTTGAACTGTTACAATGAGGTTCAAGGGCCTTTTTATTATTAAACAACAAACGAAAATCCTAGACAACCAAAACCCTAACCCCGAGAGATGGAACACCAAGAGTTTGTGGGCCCTGTTGGGGTTAGTTGGGCAGGGAACTTCCCGAGGTCATAACTTGGTCATATGATCTTCGTTTGGTGTGTACAATACCTCATTGGAAATATTTCTCCGACTACTATCGGATTTGCCACAGGCCTCTGCCTACGGCTATGGACTTGCTGCAAACCTAAAAAAAAATGTTGTTTAGGGGGGTCAAAACAATTTTGGAAGTTCAGGACCCGAAAAACTCCTAAAAATAATAAATGTTGCTATAATCAACGAAACACATGAAACTGACTGGAGGTCTAGGTGGAATAGGGAGGTGACCACCAATATCCACTTGGATCATAGACACCCATGATTCTATACAAAGGTAGAGAGGTTTATATGCTTTGGACATTAGTGTAAATTTTAACTTAAATGCACATTAATTTCAACTTGGATATAAATCTTTACTTGCAACTTACTACAATGATGCAACATATGTTATGTTTTTGGTCCAAGATTCATCTATCAAGAAGAGAATATAAAGAAAGGATAAAGTATGGAATGAAGGGCATAGTTTAATCATTAAAGAGAAGATAAGTATACAACACTCAGTAGGAAAAGTAAGAGAAGCAACACAAAACAGGCATCCTTATCAACATATTGAATCTTAGTTCAAGACTTTAGTTCACAATACCCAATTTTAGCTACATATGAAACAAATTCCCAATGTAGGGTAAAGCCATAGTTTGTCATTCCCAATGACAGCAACAGCGCCATATATATATATATATATATATATATATATATATATATATATCATGCTCTCCTTTCCATCACTATAGATGGGAAATGTAAACAATATTAACAAAATAATTGTCTCCACTCATTGCAATAGGGTTCTACAAATCCAATGACAATACAGGAATTGCTTGGGCACAACATGAAAAACCCTCATGCCAATGATATGTTCCTATTCCAAATTGCATTTGATAGCTCTCTCTTAAACTGCTTTATGCAATGTGCATATAGTGCACACTAGAGGCAAAAGGTGATGTTTTTAATATAAATTGTGCCATGCACAGTCAACAAATATAATGCAGATTTGTTGTGTGCAATAGTATTTGAGAAGAATGGCCCATGCCATTTTGAGTCATGGGTGGGTGGATCAGAAACCCATATTTTTCAATTTATACACAGAAGATGGATAAGCATTTAATATACAACATGGAAATTACCCAGGTGGTATAAACTAATTGAAACAAACCACCATCGACATGTGCAACGATGACATCTAACTGAAAGAAAATATTTTCCTAATATGTAAACCATCCCTGTTGCTGACGATGATTATCACACAAATGCCTGTTAAAGTTAAGTTAGAGAGTGTTGTGCTGCATTAGCCAATTGTATCATCAGAAGCAGAGAAAACTGGAAACTGGTCAATCCTGGACTCTTCTTGAGTATAAATAGTGGAGACTATTATGCATTTCAAAAAGGTGTTATAGATGTTACCACAACAAGAAAGTATTGATTACAAATGCAAATGTCATAGATTGCAGCATGTATCCTACCTGCAGTAATATCACACAAAGACCATTATATGAAATAATAATGTAATGTTCACTCTAATGAACTTTAAAATATCAGCCTCTAGAAGTGTAAGACCTTTAAACAGTCAGAATGATGCACATTCTGAATTTGGAGAATCAATACCAATGTCAGAAGAAAGAGTCGTGTGGATATACCTTGAGGCTGCCCATCACTCTGTGTGTCTTCAATCCTTTATAAGCCTCCAGCCTGTCTCTTCCTCTGTTGTACTCAAGCCATATGATCCTGAACAGACATCATCCGGTGTAAAATGTGTCACTTTAAGACTCTACGTTGCCGCAGTGGGTTTACAGATTTTCAGAATCTTCATTTTTCCCTGCAAAATGTACAATCCACAAAAATAAATAAGCAGCAGAAAATATACTCATCTGTCTAAAGGCATCCTACCTTACCGCACAATGAAAGTTCATGCCTAACTGCCACCAACATCAAGAACTAGAACTAAATTACCAGGCTTAGATGGCAACATATCAGTGCAACTCTACATGAATTTTTTAAACCGATAACACACAAGTTCTCACCCAAAATGATAGTTCAACAAAAAACTAATTAATCTCCATTATAAATCAAATATTGTCTAGGAATTCACGGGCTGATAATTATGCCATACATAGGGTTACCATTTACTGCATGATGTTCTAGTAAAAAGAAGCACATATGACTGCAAACTGCCATACAAGAGCAGTACAGCAGTCCTGAAACCTTTCACAATGCGGCAGGATACAAAGCCATTTCCTATCACTAAACATGGAACTCCATACTAAAATATGCAGAAAAGATGGTGTTATGCCATGCAAGCCAATGAAACTCTACATAGAGAACTGTGAATCATTCCTCCTATTGGGTACCTCAAGTAAGGGGATAGAGTATGGCTATCAACAAAACTCCCATGCATCTAAAATTAGCATGATTAGTGCCATTTGATATTCATCCCTATTCTTCATTATTCACAATGTCCTGGCTAACTAATCTATTTATCTACCAACTCGCCACATGTATTATCACATTTGATATGATTGACTGATAGTTTTTATGTTTAGCTCACCACAACAGTAAACAAATATACTCAAAAAGTTGCATAGGGAAACTCCCCACCACCTAGAGGGTCAGAAAAGGGTGCATCCATGTAATACCCTAGTTTTGACCACCCCCCGCCTCACCTATATGAGAATTCATTATGTACATGTTGTAATGACAAGGCTATGTTGACAAGCGTCAAGCCAAGTGGATCAAGCTGTAATGAACCCTAATGCAAATATGGTTAGTATGGAGAAGAGGAATGGGGGCCATGGGAAAGAGATTGCTATACCATGTGTCATCCCCACCTTTTTACCATGTCTTAAGAAAGCTTACCAACATTTCAGTGAGGTGTCCAAGGAAAATTCATCATGTTCTTGGGAAGGGACATATGCCTCATGCATTTTTATTTTATAAAATATATAATTTTTTGGGGGGATTCTTCTTCCATTCTTTTCAATTTTGGAATTGAAATATTAACTAGATATATATATATATATATATATATATATATATATATATATATCAAGGGTTGCTTCCCCACATTTATGGTCACATACCTAGTAAAGTTGATGGCATAGAGTAATTGTTGATTTGGGGTAGCATCGGATGTGCTCTAGCCACGAAAATTGGTGGAGAGGCTAAGGCACATGAGATCTCCAATACCTAGAAAGGGTTTGGGCAGATTCTAAACAATTTGGGAGATATTAAAATAATTAATATTTTTAATGAAGTCCCTAAGTCTAAACTTAGGGAAATTAAAATATTAATGTGAATTAATATAAAACTGTGTTAGAATGGTCCAAAAGACATGGATCAAGCCAAACCTAATCTTAGCCATCGATTAGGGACTTAATCTCCGCCGTTGATATGTCAACGAGAAAAGTATAAGAGGAAGCTTGAGGGTCACTTGGAGAATACACCAGAGTGATCAGTCATTCTATTCTCTAGAGCGGGATTTGCTAAGAGAGATAGAATCAGTGATCAGTTGCAGCGAGGGGCAGTGAGTACGAGGCAGAAAGGTAGGGACAATGTCGAGAGAACATCACAGAAGCAGAGAGAGGCAGACACAGAGCCAGAGGGAGCCATGCAGAAGCAGCAGAGACTGTGCAGAGCCAAAAGGGGCCTGCGTCATCCACGCAGAGGCTGCAGGAGTGACGTAGAGAGCCCAAGAGGCTACGCAGAGCCTCAGTGGGCTGACGTAGAGGGTTTCAAGCTGACACAAAGGCTAGCGGGGTTGAGACTAGGCTTCAGATTGTGCTGGAGAGGGTTTTCGTGGAGCAGGCTTTCTGAATACCTGTTTTCGAAGAGAGGTATTGCTGCCAGATTTTTTTTCTCTGTCAGGTTAGCCAGTTGGCACCTAGTGTACTCAGAAAAGAGCTTCTTAATAATAAAACCCTTAGATAGCTGCACCGATTTTCCCGAATGGATTTTTCCAGGGACATTAGTCCAAAAATAACGGTGTCATTTGTGTGCTTGTTTTTGTTTCCTTCAGTTGATGATCTGTAATGTGTTGAGCATGCACTTGTATTTATTTTCAGTATCTACATGGTAAATAACTTGTTAATCAACAGAACAAGTAGGTAGGAATAAATCAGTAAAGTGCATGGAGGGTTTTTAACTATTAGACTTAGAAAATTCAACATGGTATCGGAATGTGGTTGCAAATCACAGGAGAACTGAGGACATCAGCAACAAAGCAGCAACAACAGAAAACAGTTGTCCCGAGTGACAAAAGTTGTTCCTAGCAGCAAAGCAACAAGGAAGGGGTGACGCAGTGCCTGCGTCATCAAGTTCGAGCCAAGAAGAGGCTGCGCAGAGGTTGAAGGAGGTAAGGACAGGCTCACACAGTGCCACGCAGAGGCCAGAAGGGCTGACACGATTGGCTGAGAGAGCTAGTTTGTTGGTGTCAAGACTGCGCAGAGCCTAGGAACTCTCACCTTCAGGTTGCTAAGATTTAGGAGGTTGTGGGTAAGTTGTTGAGTGGAGCTGGTGGGGTACTGTAGTCAGAACTGTACCTAATAAGGCAAGGCCAAGGAGGAGGGAGTTGCTACCGAGGGTTTCTAGCCGAGAAATCCAGATCAGTGATGCAGTTGCACAAACGATCAGACTAGGGGGCATCTTGACATCGACAGAAAAGTTTCCAGGAGGGAAATCAAGGCTTAGAGGGAGTCACATCGAGAACTTCCAGGACGGAAGTAGAAGAGTAGCATGGCACTACACGAAGTAAGAGACCATTACAAACTGGACAAAGCCTCAAACTTCGCAGTCTGGAAGGCCAGAATCTTATCCGTACTTGACAGGAATCATGTCAAGCATTTCCCCTTAAGGACAATAACGATCCCAGTTGACCCAGTTGATAATGACAAGTACGAGGAGGCAATGGCGAGGGCCAAGAGCATCATCCTTGACAGGGTCAAGGACCATGTAGTACCACACATTGCAAAGAAGGAAATGGCAAATGAGATGTGGGAGGCCCTAAAGAAATTGAGATGTAGAGAAGGATGTTACTAGAAAATCAGTTGCAGTCATACCAGATGAAGAAGGGAGAACTAATCGACACCTTCCTTGGTCGACTGAATGAGATCCGAGATCAGTTGACTTCCATAGGGGCCACGCCGGATCAAGAATTGATGGTGAGAATAGCCCTGAATACAGTCTCATTAAGACTGGGAGGTATTTGTCCAGAGTATACTGGGCAGAGCAACCCTTCCACAATGAGAGGAAATGTGGGCAGCTTTTCGCCAAGAAGAGATCAGAAGGCTAAGCAAGATGGGAAGCAGCGGCAAGAGGATCAGAGTCAAGCAGGAGGAGGAGGATGTTGCCCTAGCATCTGAGGGAAAGCAAGAGAAACAGAAGAAGAAGGACCTCTCCAAGATCAAATGCTTCCACTGTGGGGATCTGGGTCATTATGCGACCCAGTGTCCAAGGAAGAAGCACAAGGGAGAAGCCTCCGAGACCAAGGCAGTGCCAGCAAGGGCAGAGAAGGAAGTGGAGACAGACGATGACTATGCCATGAGTGCACACATGCCACTTGAGCGGAAGTGGGGAGATATCGACCTGTAGTCAAACAAACTACAAGGGATGAGGGGCAGGATCCTCGAGGTACCCAACCTCTTGGATTATACCATGCTACGGGAGCCCCGAAGAGGAGTAGCAGGGCTGGTGGATGTGGGTAGAGACGGATGCAAATTAAGCGACAGAGAGAGCTACAGTGCAGAATTCCCAAGACAGCGAGGCTAGTAGGTTGCAACAGTGTGAGAGGCACGGGAGTGTTGCACCAATGCATGATGGCATAGATAGGTGTGCAACGATGCGAGATGTAGGGAGTTGTTGCAGCAGCGCAGAGGTCATAGAGGGAGTACTTGTCAGCAGCAGAGGGAGCTTCAGCATCAGGAGTACTTTAGCCTGACAGAGAGGTCAGAGTTGGGAGATCAGTTACTTACTTCTCAGTAATTGAGTTGCAGTGAAGCAGTTACCAGTGGTAGTGCTATGGGTAGCACGATGCAGCATGATGAGAGGAGATGCAGTGCAGACACAGCAATGGCAGGGCCATGGGCAGCATCACGGATGCAGAGGGAGTTGTCGTACAGATGCAGCAATGGCAATGGCAGAGCTATGGGCAGCAGTACAGGATGCAACAGTGCAGAGGATGCTGGGCAGCAGGCCTAGCATCAGCACAGGGATTGATGTTGAATGATCAGAGTGATGCTCAGTGAATATTACTAGAGCACAGTGCTTGCTAAGAGGGAGTGTTGATTTGGGATAGCATCGAATGTGCTCTAGCCACGAAAATTGGTGGAGAGCCTAAGGCACATGAGATCTCCAATACCCAGAAAGGGTTTGGGCAGATTCTAAACAGTTTGGGAGATATTAAAATAATTAATATTTTTAATGGAATCCCTAAGTCTAAACTTAGGGAAATTAAAATATTAATGTGAATTAATATAAAACTGTGTTAAAATGGTCCAAAAGACACGGATCAAGCCAGAACTAATCTTAGCCGTCGATTAGGGACTTAATCTCAGTCGTTGATATGTCAACCAGAAAAGTATAAGAGGAGGTTTGAGGGTCACTTGGAGAATACACCAGAGTGATCAATCATTCTATTCTCTAGAAAGGGGTTTGCTAAGAGATTTAGAATCACTGATCAGTTGCAACGAGGGGAAGTGAGTACGAGGCAGAGAGGCAAGGACAGTGCCGAGAGACCAGTACAGAAGTAGAGAAAGGCAGACGCAAAGCCAAAGGGAGCCACGCAGAGGCAGCAGAGACTACGCAGAGCCAGAAGGGGCCTGCGTCATTCACACAGAGGCTGCAGGAGTGACGCAAAGAGCCAGAGAGGCTGTGCAGAGCCTCAGTCGGCTGACGCAGAGGCCAGCGGGGCTGACGTTAGGCTTCAGATTATGCTAGAGAGGGATTTCGTGGAGCAGGCTTTCCGAATACCTATTTTCAAAGAGAGGTATTGTTGCCAAATTTTTTATCTCTGTCGGGTTAGCCAGTTTCGCACCTAGTGTATTAAAAAAAGAGTTGCTTAATAATAAAACCCTCAGATAGCTGCACCGATTTTCCCGCATTGGGTTTTTCCGAGGATATTAGTCCAAAAATAACGGTGTCATTTGTGTGCTTGTTTCTGTTTCCTTCAATTGATGATTTGTAATGTGTTGAGCATGCACTTGTATTTATTTTCAGTATTTACATGGTAAATAACTTGTTAATTAACAGAACAAGTAGGTGGGAATAAATCAGTAAAGTGCATGGAGGGTTTCTAACTATTAGACTTAGAAACTTCAACACTAACATGCCTCACCTAAGGGGAATTCATACAAGTCACCTATTGGCATGGAACTAACCAAATGCTCAAAAACATTCATGACAACTAATTCAACTAATCCCTTGGACTCGCTTATATATATACACAAACACACACACTTGGGCATATGATAGCTTGATAAGTCATCCCCCCTCGAGATGCATTGTCCTGAAGCAATAATATGAATGGATGTTAGTGTTCAACTTCCACAAAGAATCAACAAGAGATTACACTCTTCTTCTAGCACATAAAGGCTTAGATTCATGATGAAAATTGGTAGTTGGATCCCTTGAGCAATTAGAGGAACATTGAACATACAATGAGGATCCAAGTAATAACAAGTAGAGGATGTTGCAATAGAAATGATACAATACAAGTTTCAATCCTAGAAGTCATTAGCTAATATAAGATTTTTAATAAAGGTTACCTCTATCCTTTGTGAACCATCATTGGTTTGAGATGTAGTGATCCAAACTTCATACAAGGCTCCCCTCAATCCATCATCAACATTGAAATTTGTCATGACTACTTGAGACTCAACCTCACCATTGATTCATTCTTCAATATCTTCTTTCATATGTGCTTTTATTTCATCTAATGAAGTTTTAATTTTGGTTAAGGGCTCTTAAACAGGGTGGTGGGGGAGCGGCCCACCCACCCCCCCCAAATCGGCTCCCAAAGCGCACTCTGATGGAGCAACACTGAGAGTGTGCTCCTAATTCACTCCTGTTTGGGAGCGAATTTCGGGAGCGTGCTCCTGGTAAAAAAAAAATGCTCCCTAGTTTTCAGGGAGCGATCGCTCCCTCTTAAAATTTTCGCTCCCTACCCAAGAAATCTGCACATGGCAAAGGAAAGAAGGGGTTTTTTTTGGAGGGAAATGGGAGGGGCCAAAAAGAATAAAAGGCCTCCTCCCCTCCCTCATAACATCATTTTCATGTCAAAGAGAGAGATTGAGATGATTTCATGTGTTACAAAGAGATTGAGAGGGCTTGATCTTGAGAAGCTTGTGGGAGGAGTTTGCAAGCTTGGGAGATTGCAGGGAGATTGAAGGGAGATTGTTAGAGAGCCAAAGAGGTAAGGTCTAATCCCACTTTTTTTCCCATGTAACATGCTTTTTATATGTTGAATGAATCTAGAATCTAGATGTTCTTCTCTTCTCCTACTCTTTCCCATTCCCACTTCATTTTATTGCAGGCAATAATCTCAAGCTTCAACAAACATGATGGGTATATGGCTTAGCCTTATCTTCTTGGTTTCATTTTTTTGCTATTATGATGGTGTTGGGAAGTAGAAGTGATGAAGATGATGACGAAGTGGGTAGCAGTGGAGGATACCCTAGCGAAGAGGGGTACCAGAAAGCAACTATGTGGGAAAATGGCATGGGATGGAAATAAGAAAATAGGAATCAAAACCTGTGCAAATGTATTAGCACAACAAAGAGCCAAATATGTAAGGGAAGAGGAGGAAGCACAATACCAATCAAAAAGATCAAAGGGTGAACATGACACCACTAGCACACAGAGAAACTGCAAGAACTCCATCAACATCCACCCATGGTAGTGGATTTGCAGCCATAGGTATAGACACCCCTTTAAGGCATAGAACAATATCAAAACTCCTTGACCAAGGTTGTAGGGACGACGTGGATGCAAAATTTTTCCGATTTCTCTTTGCATGTGGCATACCATTCAATGTTCTTTGTCCAACTTATTGGCATGAAATGGTATGACAAAGCTAGAACTGTGGGACTTGATCGGGAAAAAGCCAAAATAAAAAATGCTTTGGGTAAATTCACAAATGCTTGGAATGAATATGGGGTATCCATTGTATCTAATGGTTGGACAAATGTAAAAGGAAAGCCATTGATAAGTGTTCTTGGTATGTTTGCTTCTGGTGCAATCTTCTTTTCATCTCATGACTAGTCAAATAAGCTCAAGACCAACATCAACATTACAAAACCATTAATTTAAACAATTGAAAGTATTTGGGCCATACAATGTCATCCAAGTCATCACTAATAATGCATCTAATTGTAAGGCAACGAAAGCAATCATTGAGGATAGATACCCCAACATAGTTTGGTCTAGGTGTTTGGTTCACACAATAAACCTTTCGATGCATGACATTATTAAGATAAAGGAACCTCAATACAAATCGATTGGTTCATTGTACAGGAAAGGCAAGAAAATGATAAGATTTATTACCAATCATAGCAATGCCCATGGCCTTTTCCGTAGTCACTCAAGGTAGAAGCTACTGAAGATTGCAAAGACTAGATTTGCTAGCTATTACCTCACCTTTAGGCACCTTTTGAAGGTAAGAAAGGCATTGGTTAGCATGGTATCAACTGAATCATCGCAAATATTAAGAACAAGGATGCAACCACATCTGACAAGGAAGATTTTCAAGAGGTGTAGGACATCATTCTTGATGGTCAATTTTGGGCAAGTGTGAAGGATGTTTTATAGTTCACCAGGCCCATTTATAACATGATTCGTTTTGTAGATACAGATGTGCTGGTGATTAGAGAGGTGTATGAAAAGATGGATAACATGCTAAGGCAAATCAATGATATTGTTAAGCCAAACAATCCCATCTTGTATGATTATATTCACAAACATGTGGTCAAAAGGTGGGATAATCTTAATGTTTCACTCGATACCTTGGCACTTGTACTTACTGTTGAAATATGTAACTAGGTTCGGTCTTCATAATGACATGTAATCATGATTTTATGTATTTAATGAAAAGAGAAAAATAAATTTATTATTGTTGTTCTTGAGGCATGGGTTTCATGCTCAAGAGATATTTATTTTTAGGTCAAGCACCCATTGAGTGCTTCTAGGTTTGTCATAAAGTCAATTGAGTCATTGTCATATATTGAAGACCCATTTGGGCATGTTACATATTGTAAAGAAAAATTTGTTGAGTCAAAATATAATCAAAAGACCCTCCAACACCTCGTCATGGCACAATGATCAAGTCGACTTACATGAAGGGACAAGTTGGCCTAAAGATAGCAATTCATACCCCTCAAAAGCCTATATATAAGAAGCAACTTGACCTCATTTCGACATACTCTCAAGCAAGTTCGATCTCCTCAAGAAAAAAGAAGGAAAACGATGAAGAATAAGACAAACAAGTTTGAAGTTTTGGGCCTCTCTCTCTCTCTCTCTCTTGTTAGGATTTCTAAAGTTACTAGGCAATAGGAAATTCTGAAACAGAATCGAAGCTATGAAGATGCATTGAAGATGTGACTCTGCAAGGTTGAAGTTGTGAAGCTGAAAGGTTGAAGTCGTGAAGCTTCTTCTAGGTCGAAGTTGTGAAGTTGCAAGGTCGAAGCTGTTAATCTACAAGATCGAAGCTATGAAGCTACTTCTGGGTCAAAACTGTGAAGCTACTAGGTCGAAGCTGCTGAAATCGCATTAAGGTTGAATGCTATGAAGCTGCTAGGTCGAAGTTGTTGAAGTTGCTACGTCGAAGTTGTTGAAATTGTTGTTGGGGTTGAAGTTGTTGGAGAAGTTGTTGGTAGGTCGAAGTTTGTTGTTGGAAGTTATTCAAGAAGGAAAGTTGACTTGGTCTTGGACGATTCAAGGGTCATAGGTCTTGGAATTTATCAATTGAAGTTCTATAAGAAGAGAAGAATTCTGGTGGGTTTTCCTCTCAGTTGGAGAGGTTTTGGCCCTGGCTAATCGCCTACATCTTGTCTCATTTTTCTTTATGATTGGTAGTTGTTTGTGTGAAAATTTCTAAATCTACACATCAGAAATCCTACTGCAATCATTCGTTTACCATCTCCTACTTGTTTTTACATTCAACAAGTTATTTAATTATTTAAATAGCGATGAAAACACTATTGCAAACTACACATACATACAAATCATGAACTGAAACGAAATGAGACAAATTTGGACAATCGTCCCCGGAAAAACCCAATTCGGGAAAATCGATGCAGCATATAGAGGGTTTGTATTATTAAGCAGATTTCTAAATACAACTAGGGTGTCAAATTTGGCTCACCCAACAAAGAATAAACCCGACTAGCACCTGGATGAACAAAACCCTTAGGTGACTGCATTGTTCCTAGTAATGGGCAGTGATGGCTACTCCAAGCTCTACGTTGGAACTGCATCACCTCCTCTAGGAGTTGCGACATTGCATCATTGCATCACTGCGACACTGCATCACTGTGATAATGTCACTGCGTCATTGCCTCACTGCGACACTAAGACCCCTTAACCTCCATTGTGTCACTGCGTCAAAACTCTCCCTTTGAGTTGTCTCTCATGGTGCTGCTTTGCCTCTTTGCTATGTATTCTCGACCTTGGACTGAAGTCCCTCTACCGAACTGCCCCTCTCACTACAACTCAGATCACCTCTTCGATTTTCTCAGCAAACCACGACCCAGGAAAATCGAACTCACTAATCTCTCAAGTGTATCTCCAACTGACCCTCAAGCCTCCTCTTATACTTTTCCAGTTGACGAATCAAAGGTCGAGATTAAGTACCTAGTCAATGGATAAGATTAAAACAGACTTGATCCTCGTCACTTAGAAGTTTCTAACCCATATTCTTATTAATACCCATTAATATTTTTATTTTCCTAAGTTTAGGAACCCATTAAAAATATTAATTATTTTAATAACTCATCATCCGGGTAGAATTTCTCCAAACGATTTATGGGTTCTGGAGATCTCATGTATTCTAGCCCCTCCACAAAATTTCAGAACTAGAGCACATCCGATGCTACCCAAAATCAACACTCCCTCTTAGCGAGGAATGTGCTCTAGCAATACTTCCCCATAGAAGCATTACATTGATCTACTGCATCGGCCCTCTGTGCTGCTGATGCTCGGACTGATGCCCTTCATCCACTGCTGCTTCTTCTTGTATTATTGCCCATGACTCTGCCACTGTTACCGCTACATTTGTAATACAACTCCCTCTCAAAATGCTGCCTCATGTTGACCATAGCACTGCCATTGCTAACTGCTGCACTGCAACTCAGTTATTAAGAAGTAAATAACTGAAACTTCACCCAAAAGCTGACATGTTGGTCATTCTAGATGTCTCATGATGCTGAACCTACCTCTACTGCTAATCTATGCTCCCTCTTTGTTGCTACTGCACTGTTGCAAACTGATTTGTGCCTCTCGCATCGCTACAATATCCACTGCCCTACCTCAGAGTTTGGCACTCTAGCTCTACCACTGTCGCTCCATCACACCTCGCTCCAACCAACACCCGTCATTTTGCTACTGTCGTTAAGGGCTCCCGTAGCCATATGTGATCCAAGAGTTTAAGCACCTCAAGGATCCTGCCCCCAGGTAGTCCTCTCGACTACAACTCCATGTCGCCCCACCACTTCTCCAGAGGCACATGAGCACTCAGGGCACAATCGTCATCCTTGCCTTCCCTATCTTTCGCTGAAGCAGCCTTCGACTCAGAAGCCTCCTCCTTGCCCTTCTTCCGAGGGCACTGAATGGTATAATGTCCAAGCTCCCCACACTTGAAGCATCTGACCTTGGAAATATCCTTCTTCTTCCGCTTCTGCTACCCTTCCTGTCCCGGTGATGCTAGAGTTGCATCCTCCTCCTCCTCCTCCTTCTTCACCCGGACTCCTTTGCCACTACTCCTTGCCTTAATCAACATCTTGATCTCTTCTTGTCAAAGACTTGCCCACATCTCCTCCCAACTGGGGAGAGTCACTCTACCCAAAATACTTTGGACAAACGTCTCCCAGTCCTCTGTCACTATATTCAAGGCAATCTTGACCATGAACTCAGGATCTGGTGTAGACCCCACGAAACTCAACTGGTCGTGAATCACTTGCAACCTGAGAAGGAAGGGATCAATCTCCTCTCCCTTTTGCATCTAGTATTGTCTCAGCTGATTTTCTAATAGCATCTTTCGCTGAATGGAAGTGCCCTAGTACAAGGTGGTCATCATCTCCCACATCTCCCTTGCTGCGTCCTTTTCAGCAATGTGTGTTACTACATTATCTTTGACCCCATCTAGGGTCATGCACTTCACCTTCGCCTGGGCCTCCTCCTACTCCTTTAACGGATCAACGTCAACCGGAACAATAACTACTTTCAAGGCATAGTCCTTGATGCGATATTTGTCAAGGATTGCTAGGATCCTGACCTTCCAGATGACAAAATTGGAGGCTCCATCCAATTTGTCTTGATCCCTCAATCCATTGACCGCCATCTCTGCTCAAAAAATTAGGATTGGTTCTCTTCTCCCTCTCCTGTTGTTAATCTAGCAAGACTCAGATCTGGATTTCTTCGACGCTAGAAATCCTCTAAGGAACAAGCTCCTATAGACTCCCTCTGAGTCCTGATTTCCTTCACAGAAATCCTCCAGCCAAATGTCGAATCACTCCCTCAAATCCTCCTTTATTGCTACAACCCAAATCTAGATTTCTTTGGCTAGAAATCTATCAAGGCAATGACTCCCTCTACCTCGACTTTGTCTCCACAGACACTGTTCTGCACCAACAGCAACAGCATCCCACCAACTCCTCAGATCGAATCTGTTATGCTCCTCCAGCCCCAATAACTGACTAATTCAAGCCTCTCAGGCTCTGCAGTGGTCCAGAGAGCTAACGCAGTCGCTGCGTGAGCTCCTCTCGAGTACTGCATCACCCTCTAAAGGCTCGGAATGCTGACACTGGCACTACGTGAGCCTCTGCGTCACTCCTTCAGCTGGTCCTCTGCCTTCGAAACAACAATGCCAATCGGGACAGCTGCTTCTCTATAGAAAATTCACTAGATCTCTCGGTTGATGTCTTCAGTGTCCTATGATCTGCAATGCTCTGATACCATGTGAAAATTTCTGAATCTACACATCATAAATCCTACTGCAATCACTGGTTTACCATCTCCTGCTTGTTTTTACATTCAACAAGTTATTTAATTATTTAAATAGCGATCAAAACACTATTGTAGACTACAAAAACATACAGATCATGAACTGAAATGAAATGAGACAAATACACAAGGGACGCTGTTATTCTTGGACAATCGTCCCCGGAAAAACCACTAGGGTGCCAAATCTGGCTCACCCAACAGAGAATAAACCCGGCCAACACCTGGATGAACAAACCCCATAGGTGACTGTGTTGTTTCCATTGTTGGCAGCGATGGCTGATGCAAGCTCTGCGCTGGAACTGCATCACCTCCTCTAGGAGTTGCATCACTACGACACTACAACACTACATCACTGCATCACTACAACACCACCTCACTGCATCATTGCCTCACTATGACACTGAGACCCCTTAGCCTCCACTACGTCAGAGCTCTCCCTCTACGTTGTCTCTCCTGGTGTTGCTCTGCCTCTCTGCTATGTATTCTTGGCCTTGGAATGAAGTCCCTCTGCTAAACTGCCCCTCTCACTGCAACTCAAATCACCTATTCGATTTTCTCAGCAAACCACGCCCTAGAAAAATCGAACTGACTGATCTCTCAAGTGTATCTCCAACTGACCCTTAAGCCTCCTCTTATACTTTTCCTGTTGACGAATCAACGGCTGAAATTAAGTCCCTAATCAACGACTAATATTAAAACATACGTGATCCTCGTCACTTAGAAGTTTCTTACCCATATTCTTATTAATACCCATTAATATTTTTATTTAGACTTAGGAACCCATTAAAAATATTAATTATTTTAATAACTCATCATCCAGGTGCAATTTCTCCAAAAGATTTCTGGGTTCTGGAGATCTCATGTATTCTAGCCCCTCCACAAAATTTCAAAGCTAGAGCACATCATATGCTACCTAAAATCAATAGTTTGATGATAGAGAACTATAATTATAATAATAATAATAAAGGAAAGAAGAAGTTAATCAGGGAAAGTAAAAATGCATCACAAGAAGCTGTGTTGCATGGGTACCCGCACCCGGGGGTGGGGTTCTCGAACCCGTCCCGGGTTCCTGCACCCAAGTACCGGATTCAGGTACGCGTTCTTCCCAGACCAACCCAGAAGAACCGGGTTCTTCCATGAAGAACCGGGTTCTTCAAAAAAAAAGTTGGGTTCTTTTCCTTTAACGGGTTCTTGGGTTCTTCGGGTGCTTGGGTTCTTGGGTTCTTCGGGTTTTTCGGGTTGGGTTCTTTGGGTTCTTCGGGTTCTTTGGGTTCTTCATAAAAAAACTACATTAAAAATTTAGTTTTCAAATAATTTTTTTTATTGAAATTTAAAAAATAACTTATAACAAAGGTAAAACTTATAACAAAACATAAAAAACCCTAAATCAATTTGGAATGAAACATTCTTCCACGGTCCTTACCATCAAAAACTGTGTTGCACGGGTACCCGCACCCGGTTTTTTAAGTTTCTTACAAGTCTTGTTTTTTAAGAATTCTTGTAAATCAATTTGGAATGATACATTCATTCCCGAGCCAAATAACCATCAAATTATAAACTGTAAATGCACACATATAGGTTCAGACATTTTCGGTCAAATAGAAAGTAGGATTGAGACCAGACATAAGCTGTAATCAGCTGATGCTGTTAAATGGCGAAGGGCTATTTTGGACAATGGCTAAATTAAGTATCAAAATCTGCCAATTTCTCACAGCATTCTGATAACATCATGTTAAGATTAAAACTAGGAAAATATGCCTAAATCATATATGGTCTCTACAAACTTGCACACCAAGTAATCTCTAAAAACTGCAAAGATGTTTTATGTTTAGATAATTAATATTCAGGCAGAGCTTCGCACTCAAAGACAAACTATCCCTCAAGCCATCAGATGGTTGTTGTGCATTTTATTGGGAAACAAAGACTGATAAGCGTGTTCTGTGGAAGGGTAAGGCTGCCACTGTTTTTGGGATTGCTTTACCACAGAGCACACCATGCATGGGGCAGGTGGATGATTAGACATCAAGAAAATTCTAGACCACTATCAGGTTGAGAAGAATCTCCTATGAAAAAATTGTGTTTTTATATGGGAGAGACTAAACATTCAAAGCAAAGTTACAAGCTCAAGCTCCAGCCAAAATGAGCAATTTCAATAAGGAGAGAAGCTGCCTTGAAATTAGAGCAGGAGGCAGAAATGCTAACACTCCTTGGCTGTGTAGGAGGAAGTGTTTGTACGACCACAGCCTGATTCATTGATAGGCATCCTTGCAAATGAACCTAAGCTGCATAGTTATTTTAAAGCTTGTGTGTGACAAAATTTGTCCCAAGTTTCACCAAAATAGTTGAGTCTAGCATTTATCCTAGTATGTATTTTGAATTTTCAGTTTTAGTAGCAGCCTTGAGCTCTCTCACATAGCTATCACAGTGTTATGGTTACACAGAAAAGATTCAAAAGAACAGTTTTTTGGTGATAAATTTTGAAATTTCAATGTCAATGTTGAATGTTCAATGATGTGCATGTTTAAATGATTATCATTAAAGTTTTCTTGTTTAAAGTTGAAAAAATATACAAATTCAAATTTCATATATATTATTAATTATAAATTTATAATTTATAAAATATAATTATTAAAATTTAATATTATTATATTACCCGACGAACCCACGCACCCTGTTTCCAAAAATGTCATCCCCGTCCTCGTCCCCGTCCCCGCACCCACGTTTCCTGGCAACATAGACAAGAAGTTATCAAAATAAGAGAAATCACCTACATCTATTGCCCCCCTAGATTTCTCAACATGGTATCAGAGCTAAGGTGACAAGGCAAGGAAGGGCAGCTTAAAGGAGGACACTTGAGGGCCAAAGCACTAGAAGATCATCAAGAGTATCAATCATCAAGAAGGACCTCTCATCTCAAAGACATAACAAGGATAAGGATTACATCATAATCTTGAAGAAGGAAGTTACTAAAGAAGACCTCAAAACTCGCAATCATTCAAAGAAGGATTCTACACTTGAAGACATTCTTGGGAACCTCGCTCAACCATCACCTCAAGAAAAAGGAGACCTCAAAGACCTTACCTCTACTCAAGAAAAGAAGAACTACAAAGCCTCTACATCAAAGAAAGGCTAGGAGTAATGCATTGTCATCATCATCAAGGAATCAAGGTGAACTCCCTCTCCTTGAAAGATCACTTTTGAAGGACGACCTCTTCATCAAGAAGACATATTCTATCATCATCAAATCAAGAAGGCATCAAGTTGAAGATATTGTCATCAAAGAGCATCTTCACTTGACAATGGGGTCACTCACATGCGAAGTGGTGGTTGGCTTGGTTGGATACGAACGAAGCGTAATGTCGAAGTAGTGGAAAGTGAATATAATGGCGAACATAAGGAATTCTTGCAGTGTCAAAGCATAACGAATTATTGTAGTTCAGGTGGTGGGATCTATGCCTTGGTCCATAAGCATGGTAGTAATGATCTGACCTGGTGCATGATGGATAGTATGTTCCACAGGTTGACTGGTATGGTGAAAAAGATGTGTAGTCAACCTCAATCTTTGTCCCTAGTATTTAAGGTATAAGTAACAAGAGAAATAGTAGGTGTATACGGCAAAACCCGAGTAAGGGGCAAGCAAAATGAAGAGGTCAATGCCCAGTGTTGCAAGCTTTTACGTGAAGGGTACACATCTCAACAAAGGCTTAGGGGGCAACATGATCTATTAGGGTACACTGTAGTAATTAGCAAGAGAAATAGATGTATTTGGGGGAACCCACGTATGTTCAAATGGGCAGGTAGCGACCCACATATGTCAAAATGTGAAGCAGGGATGTCAGATGATGAAGTGGAATCCGGCAATACCAATAGCAAAGACTAGATAGGAAGGTATTCATAGCCAGTTCCAGCATAAGTATAAGATGCATAGCCATGAACAGGTTGACCAGCAACACAAGGATAAAGGACCAAAGATTACATTAAAGTTAAGGTTAGATATTGAGTTGGTGAAGAAGCGAGGTCGAGATGAAGAGTTCAAGGTGGTGGGAACCAATGATCACTTGGTGTCAGGGTGACGCACATAATATTCACGTCATTGTTAAGTGGGATATACAATGTTATATAGGGTCACACTACTGATGGTAGGGAGCATGCTCCTGGGATGCAAAATATGCAAATGTGATGCTTCAACTTTCCTATCATACATGTTTGAAGGGGTGGGGGAATCGGTATGGTAGTGGAAGAGTCTATGGAAGTGACAATGCCCTTGAAAAGCTCATATTCTTATGTGGTTGGCTCTTAAAAAAGGGCTCTTACCTGCCCTGCCTGGGATATGAAAAAAAAAAGAGGCAAAGGTTGGTGTATCCTTTGCAAGGCATGTGATGAGACCATTGTTCCTCTATCATCATCAAATCAATAAGGCATCAAGTTCAAGATACTGTCATCAAAGAGCATCTTCACTTGAAAAGTAAGTACCTTTATATTTATAACTGAATCTGCTATCAAAATGACTTCATTTTGCAAGGAAAGCAACAAATTGGTTGGGTCATCAACTTTCTTGCATGGAAGAAGTGGCAAAATTTGATCCTCATAGAAAATGAAGTCGTGGAACGTGTTAAGGGCTCAATCACTAATCCTCCAAAGGAAGAAACTCAAGCTCTAGCAAAGTATACAAAAGGGCAAGTAAGGGCTCAAAGGATTCTTACAGAATCCATCAAGGATCCCCTCATACCTTATCTATCAAAATTAGAGACATCAAAAGAAATATATGACAAGCTAGTAGAATTGTTTTCTGTAAGTACTACAGAAGAAGTGATGTTATTAAGACAAGAACTCTACAAGATGAAGATATCAAAGAAAGAAGAAATAACCTCATACTTTATGAGGGTGTCAGAAACAAGAGGCCAACTACAAGAGTTGGGAGAAATAATGTCCGACAACGAAATGACCACCATAGTGCTCAATGCACTACCAAAGGAATGGGAAACTTTACATCAAGCATCTATGGAAAGAAGGAAGCTACCCCATTCAGTGAACTTTGGTCATTGTGTAAAATTAAAGAAACCAAGATGAAGGCAAAAAGCTATGTAGGATCAAACGAGCAAGCACAAGCATTTGCTACCATGGCTAAGAAGAAAGGAAAGTTTGGGAAGTTTGGTCCTCAGAGAAAGAAGAAGAATATGTCAAAGATCCGATGCTATGGTTATCAAGAATATGGACACTACAAGAGAGATTGTCCAAAAATTCAAGAAGCACAACAAAAGGAAAGAAAGAAATGAGGCTCATATCACTGTAGAAAAGAAAGAACCTGAAATCCAAAGGGATAGATCTTCAATATTAGGGTTTCTCCAATACATAGCAAGGAGACATGGGAGGTGAAAAGACCTCCGCCATGGTAGTCAAGATGAGAAGTATTATGACAAGATGCATCTTAGTAGAAGATGTCATCATACTAGAAGCATACCATTGAAGCAAGAGCTCACTATATCCTAGTAGAAATCTACATGGATGCAACAGTCATCATATAAAGGAAGTAGCTCTTGGTAACCTCATTGAAAGCATGTGTAATGCATATGGTTGAAAGAAAGTCATCTCGCATACATCATCATCATGAGAAAAGAGCTTCTGTCGGATGAGGGTAATCTAGATCCTCTATTGGAATCTTCATTAGAAGGTTCACCTCTCTTGGACGAAGCAAACTTCTCACTGACAATTCCACCTTGTATGGAATTCGTCAATTTTAATTCTATAATAAGGGAAGAATTTTGGTGGGTTTTCCTCTCAGTTGGAGAAGGTTTGGCCCTAGTTGATCACCTACATCTTGTCTCATTGTTCTTTATGATTTGGTATTTGTTTGATGATAGAGAACTATAATAATAATAAAGGAAAGAAGAAGTTAATCAAGTAAAGTAAAAATACATCACAAGCAGTTATCAAAATAAGAAAGATCACCTACATTTGTTGCCCCCCTAGATTTCTCAACACTTACACCAATATACTACTCTCCATCTTGGTTGGCCAAACTTGCATTTGGGGTTGGGGTAAGGAGAAAATCCCATATAGATCCAGAAGTACAAAATGGGTATAGTTAGCATTAGACAAGTTGGTCCCTGAGAGGGAGGAGTGCACCATATTGCGTTAAGAATTTGTGAAAATTCCTAGACTCGAAGGAACCCCTACTGCAGCAAATCTGAATCTACTTCACCTACTTGATTTTTAACATTAACCAAGTTATTCTTTTGAATATTGAAGCAAATTACTTCTGCAGCCTACACTAATTAAATATTTGATCTCATGAAACAGAGAACAGAGCAAAGAACAAAATACATAAGACACACTTATTTTTGGACACAATAGTCCCCAGAAAAACCCAATGCGAGAAAACTGGTGCAACAATTCTAAGGGTTTACTATTATGCAGGAGAAATATCTGAATACAAATCTAGGATGCTCATCTAGCAATCCTTTACATAGAAAATACTAGCGGAAAATCTGAGTGAGTTTTACCTCACTTCACCCAACAGAATTTTCGCTGACCCAACACAAGGCTAGCTAACCTCGACTATTTCTGCGTTGGTTCTGTGTCACCTTCTCTGCCGTTTGCGTCAGCTCTCCCAGTTGTTCCGGCAGTTCTAGAAGTTCCCGGTAGTTCCGGCAGTTCTCGTTGTTTCGACAGTTTTGGATTTTGTGTGACAGGCAACATTTTTGCTCTGCACTGGCCCTTCTGGCTCTGCGTTAGGGCTACGTGGACCCAGACTGGCCGAGCGTCAGCTCTCCCGGCTACTACGCTGCTTCTCTGCAAGATCTCTCCGCCTCTCTGTCAATGTTCTCTGGAAAGTCCTTCTCCCGGATTCTCACTGCCCCTTTGCTACAGAATGATCACTTAGTTCGAATTTCTCAGCTTCCTAGCCCCAGAAATCGAACTCTAGATCAATTCTCTCTCACTGTGTGTATTTCCAAATGAACCCCAAGCCTCCATTTTATATTTTTCTTGTTGAGTCTTCAATGACCGAGATTAAGTCTCTAATCAACGACTAAGATTAAAACATGACTTGATCCACCTTCTAGATCATTCTCGCCCATATTTTGATTAATACCCATTAATATTTCAATTTCCCTAAGTTTAGACTTAGGAACCCTATTAAAAATATTAATTATTTTAATAAAATACAATCCTGGTGGAATTTCACCAAACAGTTTCTAGGTTCTTTAGAACTCATGTGCCTTAGCCTCTCCACCAATTTACAAGGCTAGATCACATTCGATGCTACCAAAAACTAACACTCCCACTTAGCGAGGAAAGTGCTCTAGCAACAATGTCCACCGGCACGCTGCTCTGTTTCTAAAGCACCTCCTTTTTGCACTATTGTTGCCACCAACATTGTGCTACTGCTACTACTGTATTGCTGCCCATGACACTACCACTGCCACTGCTATATCTATACTACAACTCCCTCTCAAACATTGCATCTGCTATGCTGCTAGCAGTGCCACTGCATCCATATTGCAACTCAGTTGCTGACAGAAGCAGCTGAAAAACATCCAAAATTAGTTGAACTTAACTATGTTCAACATAATACAATGAAAGTTTGGAATCTGATTACCGCTAACCCTCTGAATTTTCTACACTGCTGCAAACCTTGCTCTGCGCTAATCAATCTCTAGTCCCAAGGTACTACATCTGTCCTCCAAGCAATCCACTGCATTATCTGACACTAAGTCCATCTCGCTACTACTGAATATTGGGCTCCCATAGCAAGGAATTGATCCAAGAGGTGGACTCCTCAAGGATCCTGCCCACATGTAGTCCTCCCAACTACAGTTCAATATCGTCCCATCTCCCACCTGGAGATGCTTGGGCACTCATGGCAAACTCATCCTCGTCAATCTTTGTTGAAGAAGCCTTAGGATCATGTTTCTCATACTTGTCCTTTTTCTTCAAAGGACACTGGGACGCATAGTGGCCCATCTCGCCACAACTGAAACATTTCACCTTCAAAATGTCTTTTCGCTTTGGCTTTTGTTGTCCCTTCGATGCTAAAGTTGCATTCTCCTCCTCCTCCTTCGTCTTTGTGCCACTCCCACTGCTGCCACTGAGGTTGCCTTTCACTAGGTCCCTCCTTAACTCCTCCTGTTGAAGAGTCACCCACATCTCCTCCCATGAAGGTAGCTTTTCTCTACCCAATGAAAACTTGCGATTCATCCAAGACTCCATTCAGGGCTATCCTCACCATCGTGGTTGGCTGAGGAGTGGACCACACTACAACAAGCTGGTCTCTAGTGTCCTGAAGACGCTAAAGATAGAGGTTCACCCCCTCTCCTTTCTGCATCAAAGTCCGCTGCAACTTCTACTCCAAATACAGCTTTCGTTATTCGCAAGAGCCTTCATATAGAGAAGACAAGGCTTCCCACATCTCTTGGGTTGTATCCTTGCCCTGCAAGTGTGAGACCACATGATCTCGAACACCATCGAGAATGAGTCTCTTTGCCTTCCCCTGCTCGACCTTGTATTTCTTCTTTTGATCGTTGTCAGCAGCAACAGCTACAACACTATTGACGTAGGTCTCGAGATCATATTCCTCTAGAACAACTATGATTCTGGTCTTCCTTATGACATAGTTGGAAGCTCCTTCCAACCTGTCTTGATATCTGAACCCATGCGATTCCATCTCACCCAACTGTCGAACTAACTCCTCTAGTCACTACTTAGCACTGCTCAGCAAGTGAGAAATTCGAACTTTTTGGCAGAAAGTTCTCTGAGGAGAAAATTCCCCTTTTATGTGTCTTCATTCTTTTCCAGTGGATTTCTACCCCGGCAGAAATTGTACCCTTTAAGCACTGCGTTGAGGCTCTACGTCACTCCCTCTGCCTTTGTAAATTCATGAATTGGAAATCATACCTCTCTGTCGTCTCACTCAGAGAGAGATTTCCTCAAACCTGTTTCCCGATAAGTATTGCACAATCCCTTCCTATTTAAAAATCAACACTCTGATACCATGTGAAAACTCCTAGACTCGAAGGAACCCATACTGCAGCAAATCTGAATCTACTTCACCTACTTGATTTTTAACATTAACCAAGTTATTCTTCTGAATATTGAAGAAAATTACTTCTGCAGCCTACACTAATTAAATATTTGATCTTAGGAAACAAAAAACAGAGGAAAGAACAAGATACACAAGACACACTTATTTTTGGACACAATAGTCTCCAGAAAAACCCAATGCGAGAAAACCGGTGCAACAATTTTGAGGTTTTATTACTGTGCAAGAGAAATATTTGAATACAAATCTAGGATGCTCATCTAGCAATCCTTTACAGAGAAAATACTAGTGGAAAATCTGAGTGAGTTTTACCTCACTTCACCTGACAGAATTCTGGCTGATCCGGCACAAGACTGGCTAACCCCGACTATTTCTGCATTGGCTTTGTGTTAGCCCTGCGTCACCTTCTCTGCCCTCTGTGTCAACTCTCTCAGGAGTTCCAGCAATTCTGGATTCTGCGTGACAGGCAGCTTTTCTGCCCTGTGCTGGACCTTCTGGCTCTCTGTCAGGGTTGCGTGGGCCCAGACTAGCCCAACGTCAGCGCTCCTGGCTACTGCGCTACCCCTCTGCAAGCTCTCTCTGTCAGTCTTCTCTAGAAAGTCCTCCCGGATTCTCACTGTCCCTTTGCTGCAGAATGATCACTTAGTTCGAATTTCTCAGCTTCCGAGCCCCAAAAATCGAAATCTAGGTCAATTCTCTCTCACCGTGTGTATTTCCAAATGAACCCCAAGCCTCCGTTTTTTACTTTCCCTGTTGAGTCTTCTAATCAACGGCTAAGATTAAAACATGACTTGATCCTCCTTCTAGATCATTCTCACCCATATTTTGCTTAATACCCATTAATATTTTAATTTCCCAAAGTTTAGAATTAAGAACCCCATTAAAAATATTAATTATTTTAATAAAATACAATCCAGGTGGAATTTCACCAAACGGTTTTTTGGTTCTTTAGAACTCATGTGCCTTAGCCTCTCCACCAATTTTCAAGGCTAGAGCACTTTTGATGCTACAAAAAACTAAAAAAAATAAGCAAATACTTCAATCAAACATGAGTGTTTGGTTCTTTGCATGCAATTGATGATAGAGATAGAATGGATCCTGTTGAATGGTGGAACATGTATGGCTTGAGGGGACCTTTGGCAAAATTGGCAGTTAAGGTGCTTTCATAGGGGGTTAATACTTTTTCTACAAAGAAGTGTTGGACCACCTATGGCTTCATCCACAATGTCAAAAGAAACTGCCTCAAAGAAAATCGAGCAGAAGGCTTCATGTGTGTACATTACAACTTGAGGTTCTTGACACACTATTGTGAGTGGGCCAGTCTAAACAGAGCATATATCACTTGAGACAACAACCAGAAGGAGGACAATTTCGAGGATGGATCCTTACATTTAGAATAATTGGAAGCTGAACTTTTAAAGGATGAGGATGAATCAGCAACAACAACATCAACAACCATACCACCCCCATCATCGACTACCGGTGCTCAAGTTTCACCATCTTTGCTGCCACCTCCATCCGCAGCCTCACGTGGAGGTCATGTGCCTTCTGTTTTTGGACGTGGTTGTCTGACTATGTGGAAGGAGACTCCCATTGCTCATAGACCACAAGAAAAGAAATTAGAAATTTCTTGTGGCAAGAAGAAATTTTAGTAGATAATAGATTTACTTGTCTAGTTTCTAGTAGTTTTTTATAACTATTGACTCTTTCATATTTATTATGGTATTTTTTGTAAACAATATATGAAAATTAAAGTTTGAAGTTTGGAGTTGGCAATTATAACTCATTGGTAATGAATTATGAATATGACGCTTCGTGAAAGTTGAAAAGTTTCATTTCGTGTTTGATATTCTTCGTTATAGTTTGGTAATGGTTACAAGTACAACTTTAGTGATGACAAACATTATATATTGAATTTTGAAACTTTGAAACTTTAAGATTAATGAGAATTGAGATGTTGCAACTTGTGGACCTATGGTTGATGAAGATTATAACCACTAGATGATTGATGTTACATAGTTTAATCCATGTTTTTATGCTTTTTATAATTAATTCATCATTCTACACGCTTTTGTTGACATATATGCATCAAAATATATAAAAATATATATTATATAAAAATTGCTTCCAACTAGGAAGCTTCTGAAAATTGTCACTACTGGCTCCCATTTTCCCTCTCACCTCACGTTTCCACTCCCACTTCCAAGTACCATGGGCCCACCCAGGGCCACACCTGGTGTCTCCTCAGCCACCCAAAGTACCTGAGTATCTCTGTCTCCTAGCTAGTAACTTCATCAATCCACAAACTTCCCAGTGGGTTCTTCAGTCTAAGGTAAACCACTCTTAGTGGCTTCATCAGTGCTTGGCTAGCCACTAATCTCTATCCTCCACCAAAAAACCCTCTTGGCTTCTTCAGCAAGTTTGTTTTTTAGTATGAGTTCCCCCTCTCTGCCAAATTTCCTTCCCTTCCTCTTTGTGAGGAATTTCTTGCCTTCTTTTCCCCAGTGTTGACTCTGCCCCTTCCAAATGGAAGAATGAATGTTACTAGGAGCCTCCCAACCTCCCACCTCTTTCCTGTTCTTTCTCTGTGTGCATAGAGTCCTCTCCCCTCAGTACAGAGAATGTGATTCGAGAATGCTCCCGTTGGCCATGGTGTTTCTGTCATTTTTCAGTGGTGGTGGGCATGTTGTTGTGTAAACACTTCCCCATCACTTCTTGTTGGTTGACTTCAACTGTCCCAGTTGCCAATGCAACCCATCCACCATTAATTTTGTCATTTTTGCCTCGTTAATTTATCCAAAGAAAGAATGGTTCCTATATCCTCTTGCCTAGCTCCATTAAACCCAATTTAAAGCATACCTTCCAGCCATTCAAGGCTATCAGAAAACAAGTCAAGCTTCATTCAAATCCCAAGCAGCCTCCTTCCTCAAACTCTAGAATCTGTGTTCCAATTCTCAAGCCTTTTCAATTATAATCTAAGTATATTAAATATTTACAATGAAGGGGAATTAGCCTAGGGTTATCACAGTGATGAGGCCTCTCCTTATGCACAGTAGCAGCCACAATCTATAAATCATGAGCCCCTCAACGTGCAAACAAAATGCAATGATTGATTATGCATTTGCAATAGTGGTTTGTCTCGATCACTGCATATATCCTGACAATTTGTTCAATCCTTACCTATATGACATAACACTTTATCCCAATGAAGGACCAAAATGGTCCTTCCTCCAATCCGGCTAAGCGCAGATGAACATCTACCAAAACTGGATTTCCTTCCAAGGGTTTTTGTCCGAGGAAGAAGATGAAACGCTACGCTCTCCAGTGCGATCTCCAAAAAGACAAATGCACAATGATGAAAGGAAAATCAATTTCTTGACTTTTAATCCCCTTTTTCCAATTTCTCGACTTTTCTCCAATTACAATTTATTTCCCTCTTAAAAATAATAAAATGACTTTTTAGATAAGTCTCTTATTTTATTAACCTTAATAAGTCCTTTTAAACCCTAGAAAGTGATTAATTCGCCTCTAAGATTTCTCTAGCTATTGAAAGTCACTTTTCATCATTGCATCTTGTAGAGCTTTTCATCCTAGTTCCAACAAGCTATTACACTAAGGTGATTCCCCAAGGAATAAGCTCCATATATACCTTTAGAATAATTAATTAAAATATGCTCAATAATAACCTTGTTTACGGGAATCATCGGAATGCAATGTAACCTAGAATAAATTACGCAAAATTGATTATGATAATGAAATATGGTAACTGAACCAAGTTGGGCCCCATAAAACCCCTCCAAACCTCTGAGCTCTATGATGACATAATCTTACCCTTGGTTTGATATATACTGTCGGAGATGTGAGGCCTCATGGATACATTGATGCTGATTGGGCTGGAAACATTATCGATAGAAACAACACATCAAGGTGTTGCTTTAGTTTGGGTTCTGCCATGATATCTTTAATGAACATGAATCAGAAGTCTGTAGCTTTAAGCACAGTCAAGGTAGAGTATATTGCTGCTAGCATGGCTAGCTGCGAGGTAGTATGGTTGAGGAAGTTCTTTGGACAGCTATTTGAATAGGTCATGGATATGACGGTGATATATTGTGACAACAAGACTAGGATCCGATTAGCTGAGAATCTTGTGTTTCATGACAAGTCCGAGCATATTGAGATCAAATATCATTACATACGAGGCATGGTGAAGAAAGGAGTTGTGGGACTCCGTCATATTTCGAATAATGAGCAGATAGTAGACATCCTCACCAAGGCATTACCGAAAGGGAAGTTCTTGGTCTTCATAGAGCAGCTTGGACTGATGGATGTGACCCTCCCAGGTAAGGCTCTCGGCTAACTGAGAACACTGAGCTATGCTCTTCCCCGCTATTTGAGCTTACATGGAGAGGAATTGAGCCAAAGAGCTCCTGGGGTTGAGGGAACTCTGGACAATAGGATAGTCTGTGATCCTTACCTTCCACGTTAAGTGGTATCCTTCCTATTGTCTGACAATAGGATAGTCTCTGATCCTTGCCTTCCATGTAAGTCGTATCCTGCCTATTGTCACAAATTAGACTTGACAGAGTATACCCCAATTGGCATCCTAGCCACAAGCTTAGCTTGTTGGGATTGTTTCTCCCCATCTGGCCAATGGGTGAGCATACTTGAGATAGACTGTGATCCTTACCATTCATGGTAAGTGGTATCCTGCTCAAGTGATGGGATGCAAGTGTTCTACCACTGACTCTTGAGGGTCAAGTTGGGAAGATCAACAGACAATAGGATAGTCCGTGATGCGTACCATTACGGTCAGTTGTATCCTGCCTATTGTCACAGGACAATAGGATAGAGTGTGATCCTTACCCTTATGGGAAGTAGTATCCTGTCTATTGTCCTTGGATAGAGGGTGGTAGCTTGAGTTCCCCTATGATATCAAATTCTTCTTCTTTATATTCAACAATGTTCAGCAGATGAGTAGAGATGAGACATGACTTGATTCAGTGATGGCAATGACGACATGTTTGAGATGAGATTCATGATGCAGTTGGAAATTTCTCCCTAGTTGAGAAGGAATGTTAATTTGGCATCTTAGAGATAAATTCCCTCCTTTGGGTAGCCTTCCTCATCCGAAGAAGACCCTCTTTGCCCTTAGAAGTGTTGTAATATGTAACTAGGTTCGATCTTCATAATGATATGTGTAATCATGATTTTATGTAATTCATGTAAAGAAGAAAAATAAAATTATTTTGTTATGCTTGAGACATGGGTTTCATGCTCAAGGAATTTTATTTTAGTTAAAGCTCTGATTGTGAGCTATTAGGTTTGGTAATCAAGTCATAAAGTCTAATGAGTCAATGTCATGTATTAACGACACATTTGGGCATGTTACATATGTATTTTGAGTCATTGTAAAGAGTCTAATGATCCTCCAAGACCAAGTCCAAGCACCTCCAACAAGTCGGCCTCCAATGAAGCAATCCACCTTCACCAAGATTAAGTCGGCCTAGGGTCAATGACAAGTCGGCCTCAAGTCATGGACAAAAAACCTATATAAGAAGGCACTCGACCTCTCTCAAGGACACTACACACTTGGTACTTGAACTCAAGTAAAGGGAAGAAAGTGCAAGATAAAGGAGGATGAAGGAAAGAAGGAAGAGTGAAATTTTGGATTTGTTTTGGTTGACCTCTCTCCATACATGCGAAGAGATCTAGGCTTTCTAATTTGCTGCAAAAAGGTCGAATTACAATCAATTATCTCCTCTCCCATGTGACCTAGGGTTTCTAAAGTCCACTAAAGCAAGGGTTGAGATCTCTGCTCGGAGACACTCATGTGCTAAACAACACTACAGACTTGACTTCAACTCAAACGTGTTATGTCAAAGACACAATTTCTAAATAGATGAATGAATGACCAAAATGAGTCTCTTCCTCTATTTATCAAAGAGCCTCCAAGATGCCCATGTGGGCCCAACTCAACTTTCCCCACCATCTTCGCTCCAATGAGAGTGCCTTCCACATGTGGGCTGTAATTCTCCATGGGGTGGCCCCCATGCTCCACTAGAGCCGCAATATTTCCCTTACTTCCTAATGTTTGGGCCCCCACTTAATCCTAAAATTCATGTGCGACCTCTGAACCCACATATCCTAAGTGCAAACATGAAATAAGACAAAATTGGGCAAGATTTATATTTCCCTTAGCAATATTGCTAAGTGGGAATATCACAGACCTCCCTGCCAAAACATTGCTTGTCCTCAAGCAACTGCAAAGTAATGCTCTCTCTAGTTGTTGCTCCCCATTGTCACTGCAAAAATGTGCTAGGGTCCCACTAATTTGTCCTTGACCTTTGCACTGTCCTGACATGAAAGAATCCCTCAATACCAGGATCCCAAGCCATCCTGTCCCACCTGAAGCTCCTCTCGCTCCACTCACTATCCTGCCCAGTATACCCCCATATAGCATTAATAAGTAGGGGACCATGATAATGTGGCACTATTCCCAACTCCTCGTGAAGTTGTCCTACCACGTAGGCCATCCCATGCACTCCAGGAGTATACTCTCGAAGATACCACCCAATCCCTGCAGAGATAGCGTCTTACTCACATGAGCTTCTCCTGATATCATCTGCCAACCCACCTACCATGCTAATGAAGTCCCCCATGCCATCAGTGAGTCACCAAAGCCCAAAGGAAGATTTGAATGATCTTCCCTGTAGAAATCAGCTCATCCCCAAGGGTAGTTGTACTGCCAAGTCCTATGATCCTTGGATCCCATGCTAGTCCAAAAAGGGTGCCGCTATGTTGTCTTTGCGCAACTTTGATCATGAGAGTTTGCCCCTGTTATGAATATAATAAAATAATAAAATAATAAATGTAAATATAAATATAATAGTAATAAATGATAATTAATTAACTAATGATTAGTTAGTTAGTAATGAAAAGGTATGTCTTAGAGACATGGCCATTCGTGAAAAGGCACCGGCCTAGGGTATATAAGCAGGCCCTCATTCTCATTTGTAATCATCCTACATCAATTCTTTTATACAATATACAATTTACAATTATTGTCTTACAGTGGATGTCTTTGTCTACAAAGTATTTTAATATTTCCACTGCACATACAACTTTTGGTTGTTACATTGGTATCAGAGCAATTCGATCCTCTAGCTGCTCCATTGCTGCATAGAGCCATGCTCTCTGATCCAGGCCGTTGACCATCCAATATTCGTCAGGATTGAAGCGTTTCGGTACACTTTTAAGAGATTCTTCGTTGTTCATTCATCAGAGGCCTTTGGCCATTAAACAAACAAACAAACGAAAAAAGATAGTCAAAGAAATGAAAAAAAAAACGAGAAAAGAAAAAAATATACATATAAAGATTTTAAAAAAAACAAGCACACCACAACCACAATAGCCGTCGGTTTACAAAAGGTCGGGCCCCGAGCCGCCAAAGCACAACAACACTACCGCGCCCATTGTCGGTCGTCAACAGTCGCAACCCATCACACAACAGTTGTGATTGCACCTAATCCACCATTCATAGCTTCTGTCACACTCGGTACATTCATCTAGATGCCTGAACCACTGTAAATGTGCCCTCCACCGCGTCCAAAGACTTACAACCACCGCCCGAAGCATCCAACCGAAGCTGCAGTAATTCCCCGCGGCATCCACCTCTTACCGACAATGCTATCCTGCCACTGCTGAATATTCCACTCCGTTTTCATACATGCCATTGAGGTAAAGGAAGGCCATGCGACATTGTGTATAATCGAACCATTCGAGTCACGGTAGGAATTGTGACCCTTGATGAGAGAGTCGTGACCCTAACTTTGAGTAAAGTGGGAGATGACAAAGAGTTAAAGGAAAATTGAAATGGTGGTTTATTAATTTTAAAAAGTCAACAAGTTTTCAAAAGAGTATTTAAGGGTTAAAAGGAAGGTAATATTATTGAAGGAAAGAAGGAAACCATATAAAAAGGTTGAAAAAAAAGGAGGAAAAGGTTTAAAAAATAATAATTAGATTGAAATATATAAAAGGAGTTATTGTTAAAATGGGATCGAAGGATTAATAAAAAGTAAAAGAGATTACTTAGAGAAAAAGAGAAAAAAAGGAATACCAAGAAATTTCAAATCACTACAAATTATTGGGAATAGTCAAAGTGGACCGTAGATCGATCTCTTACTAAAGAAGGTTAAAGAAATCAATATTTTCAAAAGCTTTAATAAAAAGATATATTAAAGCATAAAAAATTAAAAAAAAAAAAAGAATAAAGAAAAAGAGGTTTAAAAGAAATATATATATATATATATATATATATAAAAGAAGGTTCCATACAAGTTCAAAGAAATATAAAAGAAGAAAGAAAGAGTCTAATTCAAAAATGATGAAGGAAGAACGATTTTCCTATAAAGGTTTTCCAGTTACCATAGAGTAATTACATTAAAAAGAAGTATCCAAGGAAGAGAAATTAATATCGCGATCAGCACAAGCAACGATAAAAGTTACATAAACATTAACTTGGCAAATCAACTATTAATTCTACAGCCAAGCATTGGTGTAAGGAAAAATATTTTCGACCAAACAAAGCATAACATTAGTGATTTACAAGTGACAATAGGTCATCATAAGTACATATCTCAATTTCATGTTGTAAAAATCGATATTGACATCATAGTCGGTCAACCTTGGTTTAAGAATTTGGGTACATTCATGTTAAACATAGAGAAACAAGTTTTGACATTTCCTTATAAGGGGAAAATGATCACGTTTCGAGACATAACAAGTAAATCAAAATCAATAACATCTTCAGTAGAAGAATTCAAGGATGTCTAAGAATTGATGTTTCAAGATAACAAAAAAAGGAGCAAAAAAAGCTTGAAGAAACCATCTACAGTAAAGACAAAGAAATTTTGCGCCTCAGAGATCACCCTGAAAAACTACTCGACAAGTCAAGAAAGCCAAAGCCACAAAGAAGGAACTAAAGAAGCGTTTATTAGAACAAGAAGAAAAAAATTTACATTTTAAGAGCCTTAATCAGACATTATTAGAACAAATCAAAAGTTTAAAAGATGATGAAGCTATTAAGAATAAAGCCAACAATTCAAAAAAGGATGAACTTGTACAATTAAGGAATCATAACCAAACCCTACTTACACAAATAACAAAACTTTAAAATGACAAGAAATCGTTGAATGACAAGCTAGAACAACTTCAAGGTAAAGTATTGAAGTCGTTAGTAATTTCATTCCAAGTTGAAGATAAGGGAATAAATATTGATCCAATCAATATCACAAGTAAGGAAGAAGAGCAATCTAGAGAAGTTAAAACTTAAAACATATACAAAAGTTGCAATCCAAACAATGGACATTCCAAATGATGATTCAGTTACCAACTTAACAACACCAGGGACTAAAGAAAATCAGCAATCAACCACTAATATGATAAAGGAAAGCCAAACCAAAAGAGCTATGTATCAACATCCAAATCACAAGAGCAGACTTTCCAATCAAGCTACGTACCAGTATCGCTCAGAAAATAAATGACAAAATTATGTTCCCAAGGATACTGAAGTTTGCAGAATGGAGTCATATGATAACTATTCATCACAAAATTTGATTCCACAAAAGATCAATCTAGGATGGTCTGATCCCTTCTCAGTGCAACAATATTGTTTGTCACTTAGAGGATCATATCAACTAGTATCAACGAAGATGACAATGCCGAGACGAGAAGACATTTGAAACAGAAAAAGAGATCAAGCCTTTCATCAGTAAGCTTTGAGGACAAAGCTATTTGATGGGGAAGGTTATCTTACGAATATAATTCATAATAAAATAATAAATGTAAATATAAATATAATAATAATAAATGATAATTAATTAATTAATGATTAGTTAGTTAGTAATGAATAGGCATGTGTTAGAGACATGGCCATTCATGAAAGGGCACCTGCCTAGGGTATATAAGCAAGCCTTCATTCTCATTTGTAATCATCCCACATCAATTCTTTTATACAATATACAATTATTGTCCTCCAATGGATGTCTTTGTCTCGAAGTATTTTAATATTTCTGCTACGTATACGAATTTTGATCGTTACAACCCCTCATGCTCAAGTTGTATCCACCACTCCTGGGACCTGATGGCAAAACATCTATGGAGTCCCAATGCATATGGACTAAGCACCTCCATGATGTCACCTCCTACCCATCCAACACTCACCCTAATCCGTATCGACATCATGGAAAACCAACCTTGCTATGCGATCAAGGCCTCAATGCTCCCCCACATGTCAAACCAAGGGTGAGATGGGTCATCCCCCATCCTGATCCCACTCACCACGAAGCAAAGTGTCCAATCGACCAACCAAACCCCAGAATCCCACAGCCAGAACGACTACAACAGAACCAATATAGTGCGTGCAGCACAACCCTGCGTCGGCCATACCACACAGTGGGATCTATTGTCCTACCTCCTAAAAGTGCTCCCCAACGCTTCCCAGAGTCTAAACATCCACTTGTAAGAAAGGTCCACCAACCGATGTAGATGCTCCAAAGACACCTCGGAATGTCTCACCAAAAGGGGATCATGAATCACCCTGAGTGTGGGCTCAAGAGTGGTGCAAGTGCTACCTCTACAGGAGATTAGCCAACCCCCAAACTTGCATCCACCAACCAATGTTACTTGGGAGCGGGAGCGGGAGCGAAAACAGGAGCGGGAGCGACCATTTTCAGAAGCTCCCGGTTTGGGAGCGAATCCCGGAGCGATTTAAAATATATATATATATTATATTTTTTAATTTTTGATACATATATGTCAACAAAAACATGTAGAATGATGAATTAGATATAAAAAACATAAAAAAGCATAGATTGAACCATATAACAACAATCATCTAGAAGTTATAATCTTCATCAACCGCGTCCGCAAGTTAGTAACATAGTAACATACAACATATTGAGTCTCATGATTCATCAATCTTAAAGTTTCAAGCTTTCAAAATTCAATATATAACATTTATCATCATTGATCACCAAAGTTGTACTTGTAAGCTAAGTGTAACCATTACAACAAATAATATCCAACATGAAATGAAATGAAATGAAACAACTTTCAACTTTCAAGAAGCATCATATTCATAATTCATTACTAATGAGTTATACTTGCCAACTTCAAACTTAAATTGTCATATATTGTTTAAAAAAATATCATAATAAATATGAAAGAGTCAATAGTTATAAAAGCTACTAGAAACTAGAAAAGAGAAGTAAATCTATTATCTATTTCTTATGCTTGGGCCTCTTGCCACCACGAGAAATGTCTAATTTTTTAGTCTTGTTGCAAAATCAAGATCTTTGTCATTAATATCACCCTCCAAGCATTAATATCTAGAGGTATCTTTGTCATTACCTTTGTATCTGTATAGGGATCTTTGTCATTAATATCACCCTCTAAGCATTAACATAAGATAGAAAAAGCATAGCATGTCAAGTCAAGATTTTGTTTGAGTGATGCGTACATTTTTAGAAGGGTCATGATAGAGGAGTTCGACACCCAATGTCACTAACATCAAGGTACATAGAGGGATTGGTACTCTTAATTAAATACGAGTTCCATACCCTAATACATGACAAAATTCAATGGAAACATTGCAATCCCCCAATCCTGAAATCCTGAAAAACTGATAAGTCTGTTGGATTTTGAATGAAATCTAAAATTCTACTTTCTCCATATGAAATCCAATGAGGACGAAACCACTCTCAAACATCCTGAGTCATTTCATGGTAATGTTAAAAATTTAAATAAAAGGATGAAAATGAAAATTAAAGAAAATGTCACTTTTACTTTAAGAATTTAACATTACCATGAATAGCATATCAATACTAGGGCCTAGACTTGATCATTAAGTTGCCCCACTCAAAAACTATTTGTTTCTTTCAAAAAAAAATTCATTTCGAACATTACTACAAAAAAAAGGCAAAACGCTCAAGAAAAGGCAGGGAGCGAAATTTTTTTTAGGGAGCGCGCTCCAGAAATCGCTCCCTTTTCGGGAGCGATTTCAGGAGCGCGCTCCCGACCCGCTCCCGCCCGGAGCGCGGATTGGGAGCGGGAGCGGGGGGGGAGGGCGCTCCCCCACAACTATGCCACCAACTCACGTCCTGACCATATTGCACAATTGGAAAGCCTCTCTCCCAATGCATTGCGTCTCGTCCAACTGTCTCAGATGAACCTCATGGGTCCTGTTCCTTATGATGAGAGAACCAAGAGATGATAGCCAAGTCCCTTGTGTCAGTGTGCAATGTTGTAGAGTGATAAATGGAAGCTCACGGTTAGACTTGTGATCAACTCACTCTCCAAATCTGAGTGTGCCAAACCCAACGGTGTGCCTGATGCCCTCGTCAAGATATCTCTCTAGCGGCAACACTCTGACAACCTGTTGTGCATCATCTTGCTCGGTTGCACACAAGTACGTACCCCTACACTCCTCTGCATAGCAATGAACTCTGTGGCACAACTCCATGCACCCATGGATACCAATGCTCAATGCCATGCCCCCATGTACCATAGGGAATCCCATATGTGCCCATGCAACCACCATGCTGCTAGTACACCTGCCACAAAGTGATCTACGCCTCATCTACCCTAGTGACCTGAGTGGCCTAACTCCACACCTGCTAGAGGGGATATTTTTGTTGTGTCAATCCTTTGTGACTCTTGTTCCCAATATCCCAATGGGAGAGCATGGTCTCCATACAATGCCTGGACTGGCAACCTACCCATACCACCTCCTCCCACCAACTCTTGCCAGAGAATGCTAATCATCTTGCGACCCCATGCACAACCAACATGCCAATACAATCCATGGAGCCTGCTCACAAACAGCATGCCCACTAATGTTGACTGGAATTCCCCTAGGGAATGTATGTGCTCAGTCACTCAGTCGACCACCTCATCATTTCCATAGTCACCCGCATATCTGATATCAGATAGGGAGCTCCAACTAGATCCCAATGCCAACCTAGAACTCCAGTGCCCGCGATGTCTAAGAGCTCCCACTGAGCTTTACTCCAGACTATGACCATCTACATGAGTCCAGTCCACTCCATCAGGTACCAACTCAAAATCTCTCGCCATCCAACCCCAAGAGAGGGATCGAATGCATGAACTCTCACACATAGAACAACCCTGACATGTGGATGTTGCACCTTCTGCAACTCTGATCGTCTCATCTCGCTATCCAGGTCAACGCATGAGATTTGACTAGGTAGCTCTCTCTGTCTCCCCAATGGGCAAAGGTGACCCAATAGTGCTGCTAACCTGGTCATCCCCTCTGGTATGTCTAGACAACTCCACCTCTCTCAATCCAATGCATAGGGGTGGGTTGATAACGTTGTAGATCCTGTCAGTGTGCCTTTGAAGCGAACTGTGCTGGAATCCCAACATGTGGTCTCTATGCTGCCCCTCATCAATGGCTAGCCCAAAGGATGGCTGCACATCCTCCTCCATCATGGGCTCGACATGAGCCTCCAACTGCTCCTCCATAGACAACCCAACATGCAAGACATGCTCATCAGTCAACTGTAGGTGGTTGTCGTTTTGAAGCTCTGTCATAGACTAAGATGCCTCATCAATGGATGTGTGCTCAACTGCCTCCTCCAATCTGTCTACTAGGGCTACCAAAGGAAACTCCAACAGGGGTGACTCCTGTGTCACACTAGGTGTATCCTCGTGCTCCTCCTATGTGCCATTAGCCTCATGCTCAACCGGCTAGAATGTATCTAGATGAACTCCCTCCTCCAGGGGTATGTTCTCTCTCATCTCATCACTACCTCCACCTCCCATCTTCGTCTCTGCAGTATTGCTACTAGCATTTCGTTCAATAATCATGCTCCTCTTATTTCCTTCATCTGCGGGTCGGCAACTATTGTTTCTTCTTGTTTCCCTTGCTGACAACCACTCTTCGAGAAGCCTCACCAGTCTCTTGATGCTCCTAGTAACATTTTCAAATTTCTCCTACTGAGACATTTTTGGGCATAAGTTCAATCTGGAGAATAATGTGGGACTAGTGTTTTAGCCTCTAGAATTCTAGTCCACAATAGCACTTGAGCATTTGTGTGATTTAGACCCACAGCTGGCCAAAATCATGCTCTGATACCACTGTAATATTCCTAATGGAAATATACAATGTTAAACAAAGCAAACATAGCAAAAACACATACAAAAATTTACAGCACATTTAACAACCAAAAATCTCCATGAACTGCGTTGATCTAAGCCATTTTATTAAAAGATAAGAGGGTACAATGAGGTTCTGGAAAGAGTTCACCTGGGCTTCCTCAAGGCAAGCTAGTTAAGCCCAAATGAATGGTAAGAAATCCCTCTCAAATTTGTTGCTGCTCTCTCCTAGCTCTGCACTGAAACTACCCAAAAAATATGTTGCTGGCTGCAAAGAACTGCTATTAGCGCCACCTCGGGTGCTTAGAAAATTCCGGAAAATTAACCTTGAGCTCTCCACCAATAACACACAAAAGCCCACGAAGGAATTGGCCAAATGTTGACCTTGGCATTTTGGCCCAATTTTCCCCTAGCTCCTCAAGTTGTTGGTTGAGTTGGGACCGCTGCTTGACCCCTCAAATCTGCCCAGAAAATTCTACCAAAATAATCTTGACTTCTCCTCAGTAAACTCAAAAAAGGTTTGTCCTAGTTTTCACGCTCCAAAATTGACTCCCAAATGCTTGGCCCTCCTCCACAAGCAGAAGAGGTAACCTGTAGCAAATGTTGCGTTTGTTGCTCCACCAAAATGATGGAAAGGCCCCCACAACACTTCCCAAGACTCCACCTCAAGTTTCAGCTCCTAACTCCCTTCACTCCACAACCTCCAAGTGTGCCTCCTCCAAGAGCTACACAGTCCCTATATTATTGCTGGCAATTCTCTCCACAAACTCGCACTCCCTTTTGCTAGTACAAACTGGTATAGGTACAACTTCCTCCTTGGGCTGGCACTCGAAATCCACCGAAGCAAGGGTTGAGATCTCTGCTCGGAGACACTCGTGTGCTAAACAACACTGCAAACTTGGCTTCAACTCAAGCATGCTATGTCAAAGACACAATTTCTGAATAAATGAATGAATGACCAAAATGAATGCCTCTTGCTCTATTTATCAAAGAGCCTCCAAGATGCCTATGTGGGCCCAGCTCGACTTTCCCCACCAACTTCGCTCCAATGAGAGTGTCTTCCACATGTGGGTCGTAATTCTCCATGGGGTGGCCCCCACACTCCACTACAGCCGCAATATTTTCCTCCCTTCCTAATGTTTGGGCCCCCACTTAATCCCAAAATTCATGTGGGACCTTTGAACTCACATCTCCTAAGTGAAAACACGAAATAAGACAAAATTGGGCAAGATTGATATTTCCCTTAGCAATATTGCTAAGTATGAATATCACATTTTGACTTGCGAAAATTCGATTTTTGGAGGTCGAATTTTTTTGTGGAGCAACCAAACTTTTCTGGGTTTTTTTACTAGAGTTAAACGTGGACCTTTGACTGCAGTTTGACCACAGATTCTCTCCTTTGACTGAGCTACTTTTGGTACTGTTTTGACTTGACTTTTACCAGCAAAGGAGGCCAAGTATTTTGACCTTTGACGGAGCTGATTTGGAGTTTGTTTGACAAGTGACTTGAGGACTAGTTAGGGCATCTATGACTGTTGTTGATTGCTGTTGACTTTGACAGAAATTGCAGATTTGAATTGTTGACCAGATTGGACTATTGGGCTCATCATTTAGATATTGATTGGTTGGTTTTGTTGGTTAGTCAAAGTTGTCGGCCTTTGAATCTTGGTTGATGAATTGGAACATTGTAATCTCTTTGTTGAACATTTGATGACAATCTAATAAAAGAAGAATTTGAAAGGGTTTTCCCCCTTGTGGGGTTATTCCCTGGTCTTTGACCAAATCTTGTGTCTCTTATTATTGCTCTTGGTTCTCTTCTATTTTGCATTGAAATTATTGTTCTATCTACAATTGCTATTTGTCATTGGAAGATTAATTTTGTTCAAAAGTGATTGCTAATTCAAGACAGAATTGGGCTAAGTGATTGCACTAAGCACATAATAGTGGAAAATTAACAGCTTAGAGGCTAGAAGTCAGAGCTTTGACCTAGACTTCTTGCTCTTTTGATGGAACCTTCCTACCTTCATGGAGCTTTATTATATATGTAGCATAACCACTTCATATTTTATGCAATGTTGACCATATCCACCTTAGTTAATTAGTGGATAATGGTTTCTTATGTTCTCCTAGGCTAGATCCAAGGTTTTAACCAAGGATATTGTCATTTTGTTGAAAGGAATGTTGAGCCTAAAACTCTATATAAGAGGTTCCCCTCCTTGGTCATTTTTGTTGTTGATTGGATATTTGAGAGCGCATTTGTTGAAGATTCAAGAATTAAGGCCTTTTTAAGTTTTTTAGGTTTTGTTGAAGACTTTTTTTTTCATGTGTGGCTAATATCTTGGTGCTTCAAGCTTGGATATAATGGGGATTAATTTACATTCCAGGGTTAGCTACTCATTTACATGCCAAGGCTAGCTACTTTATACATTGGATTAGCACATTTACTACTTTGGAAGGATTTTAGTGTGGTATCACCCTCTACCCTCATTTTCTATTGTAGTTTTGGTTTAATAATTTGCATGATATATCTTAGGATTACATGCAAACTTGTTATTTCCAATTCTAGAGCAAAATCAAGTAACTAGTTGAAAGAGTATCCTTTGGGAGCCCTTGATAATTTTCTCCATTATTTTCCAACATACTAGGGCGTATATAGTGTGCTTAATGCCTCATTTCCAGTCCTAATTGCATAAGAAAAAAACTCTTAGATAGTGTTCTTGACTCCATAAGACCTAGTGTTTATTTGGCACTCATCTCTCCCTTCAACCACCATATAAAAATCCAATTTTTTTTTTTTTGTTTATTGAAATCTGATATAAATCCCTAAATATCTGCATTACATTTCATTTTCAAGTCTAGTCATTCTTCATAGATTTAAAATCATTTCTTAGACTTGCTTAATTTAATATTGTGTTGTTGGGAGTGTTACCTTTTCAACTCCCATTTAAGTGGAAAATGCCCTAATCCATGGATGCAACCTTGAGGTAAGCATAGGAGAAGTGCCATTGTCACCTCAGTACAGTTCTCTCACTTTTGACCGGTTCTCTTAAGGCCAAGAGGGGTATCCCTAGATAAAATAAAACTAAGTCTAGAAAGTTTATCAATGAGAGCTTTAGACTACATAAATCTTAATGATAATGATTATATGATGCAAGGATTTACTTATGAAATACAACCAATGAATTAAACTCAACTCAAAATATTACTTTGAAAATTGAAGGATTCAACACTTTAGCCAATGTTTAGATGTGATGTTTCATACAAGTAAATTCCAGCATTAATAAACTGTAGCATACATCAGTTAAATCCAATCAAGATAAACCAACTTATGAGTATACGGATCTATGAATCAAATCTGGTTTTACGATAATTTTAAGGAAATTTCTATATTTGAACCTTTTACCACATGTTAAACCTATGTAAAGGATATAAAATAAATGCTTGATAGATTTCTTGGAAATATAATTTGTAATGCAGAAATATAAATTCCAGATTTGTCAATGAAGCAATAGCCCAAGCAAATGATATGAAATTGAAATACAACTTAGGGCTTCGACTAATCACAATTATGGGTTAATGAGTTAGTTCCATTTATTTTTAAAGAGACAAATTCATAAATTTAAGGAGTACGCAAAAAATAATAGAAGTGTGTGAAGATATCATAAAAACGTGGCCTGTATTGAAGTATTATAGTACTAAGGTGGCCTTCTCTCATATCAGTCAAGGTTCCTGAGCTAAGCATTCATATGCATTTAGTATTGATGTTGGCCCATCCATATTCCCCCATTGTGGCACACTTCTATACATAAGGTGGCTGATTTTTTTGCATAAATAGCTATGTTTCGTAAATTTAAGCTATCTAAAAATAATTGGAAAAAAAAATAAAATTACAAAAAAAAGTTAGAAAATTAAAATTAAAATAAATAATTATAAAAACAAGCGAACAAAAATAAAATAAAAATGAAAATAAAAAAGAAATTATATTAGGAAAGGAAAAAATAACACTAGAAGATGCTACATTGAAGCCAAATTCAGTGACACCAGAAGACATACAAGATATTTCAAAAATAATTTTTTAAGAAGGTAAAAAGTGTTACAAAATATGCAAAGAAAAGTTGACAAAATCACCGCTGCCAAAAATGAAATTTCTCGCCTTAAGGACCATAGTGAAAAATTACCGACACACATTAAGAAGCTTAAGAAGGACAAGAAGTGATTGGAAAACAAGGTACAACGGCTTCTTGAGAAGGAAGCATCGAAATCTTTAAATGTAGAAATTCAAGTTGAAAAAAAAAGAACAAATATCAATCCAGTGAATATCACAACTCAAGAAGAAGACAAGCCAGTTGAGGAAAAAAACACACTCAAATGTTACAATTCAGACAATGAAAATTCCAAGTGAAGATTCTATAACCAACTCAACATCATCAGTACTTAAAATAAATCAAGAAATTGCTACATGCATGATAAGGGAAAATCAAACAACAAGAGCTCCTTATCGACATCCAAATCACAAGAGCAGACAACTCAATCAGTGTGCATTTCTGTCTCATTCAGAACAAAAACAACAGACTTATGTTCGAAAGAATAAAGTTGTCAGCATAGTCCAGTTTGACAATAGTAATTTATACCAACTATTAAGTATTTGCAAGGTTCCACAAAAGATTGATTTAGGATGGTTAGATCCCTTCTCAGTATGACAATTTTGTTTCATTCAAAGGATCCTATCATCATGTATGAACGAACATGACAAATTTGAAGAACTCTGAAAAATATGAAAGCATTAAAAGACCAAGAAACAGATGAGACACCTTGTCAAGTAATAAGCTTTGAGGATAAAGCTTTTAGAAGAGGAAGGCAATGTTATGAATATAATTTATATAAAAATAATGTAAATATAGTAACGATTAATTAGTGAAACTGAAACATTAACTAGTAATTAGTATTGAAGAGGCACCTGCCTAGGTATATAAGCGGGCCTTATTTGTAACAATCATATCATTTCATATCTCATATCTTCTGTACATTTCTATATAAATATATTACTATCTAGTATCCTATAATGGATATTTACATATACTAGAAATTCTGAGTATTTTACTGCGTCTGTGAACTTTGTTCATTACATTGGTATCTGAGCATAACCAAACTTTGTTCGTTACACTATTTTTTTAAATAATAAAGATGCAAACTTTATCTTGGTTTCAATAGTTTTGCTCTAATCAAAGCCATAACAATGGCCATGCCGCCATCATAAAAAGGAAGAAGACATTATCCAAAGTCCAGACATACATATAGTAGATAGGCAAATGATATCATATATAGCAATCATTCAAGAGAAGCATATATCCACCAAATTCGAAAGGATGACTAATTGACTACAATTTTTAAAAGTAAAAGAGGCAACCAACTAATATTAATTCCATAAAATCAAACAAGAAAGACACATTTTACCTTCAAAATTTATTTCCACATACCTTGCACCAAGATACTCCTTGTATAAGTGTTGGTACTGAGGTGGAACATAGTCTCCAAATCTGTTTGCAAATTACATGCATAAGTGAAGATATACATTGTTGCATTATGACAACATTAACGAGAGTATATTCTTGTTATATATAGACCATTAAAAGCAATAGAATATAACCTTTTCCTGACAAATTAATCTTCAAATTTAAAAAAAAGAAGAAGAAGAAGAAGAAGGAATCTAAGAAATTTATTGTAAGTAATTTAAATGCAAAAATATTAATGGTGTACTTCCACATAAGCATTTTGATAAAGAGGAAATGCATAAAGTTAAAATTCTTAAAAGTATTAAGTGGAGCAATTAGAGCTATTTTGGAAGGAATAAGGTTGTTCTACAGGATCATATGAGAAGAAACACTCGAGTCAAAACACTTTGAACCTCATCAAGCTTGAGATAATGAAATTACAACAAACTGAATTACCTTTTTAAAAGGAGATGCAACTTACATTACATTAGATTCCCATAAAGGACAACATTAGATTCTCATAAAGAACAAATGAAGAGGTGCGTGAAGAGGTCACATGCATGTTGATGAAACACTATTGGCTAATAAAGAGAAGTGTCATCATACCAGACTTGGTCCCAAGTTCTAAATAATATGCATTGCTATTAAAACAGCTTATTCTAGCATTGATCTAGGAAACCAACATAACATTAAAAGTAGAATGCTCCCCAACATGTAGATGGGCAGAGTCATTTCCAAAGGTTCTGTAACACCTTATTTCTAAAAGGAAACATACGATTGTGAGGCAGTAAGCTCCTCAAAGTTCCCTTCTATGTTGTTCCACCATCTAAAACTCCTCAAGAACTATGCCCTTGAATGAAAGGGACCAACAAAGAGTTGAAATCTCTACTGCTAATATATTGTATGTGCCATGACCAATCCTTTCATTTTCACAAATTTGACTCAAATTCATTAGGAATCTGTTACGTACTTATTGCCATATAGGATATGGCATAGATCCATATGAGTTCCATTCTCAATACATCTGCTGACATTTGGTACCTCGGAAGATATTTCCAAGTGGAAAAGACCTTGGGGGCTTTGTGGGCAAGGCATCCAAAGTTTGGGGTTTTGGACCCAAAGGACAGGGCTTGGAACACAAGGAATGTAATTTTCTATTCTAATTTGTTGTTGAGTGGAGTAGTAGGGTCTCTTGAAGGACAAATAGGGTTCCTAAGTCACCTAAAGGTCAAGTATATATTGGAAGCCAAAAGAGAGGCTACATCACAAGTGGAGAAAGAGATTCAACTTGTGGAGAAAAGGAGGCTAAAGTGACCTACCCGTAGCCAAGGAAGGAAGCCGCAGTCTGCAAGAAGAGGTCGAGTAAAGGAGTTTTGTGAGAAAGGAATCGAGTTTCTTTTGTGGATAGGCCGCAAAGGAAGAAGGGTTGGTATGTGGTTCTGAGGAAAGGCTGAGGGTCTGTCTCGAAATCAAAAGCAGGTTGTTGTTAGGGTCGCAAGAAGGAGCCACAACTACAAGGCTACAGGAGTAGAGGTTGTAGGCCTAGGAGCTGCTAGGAAGGCTAAAGGAACCTGGTTAAGGCAAGCCAAGGTCAAGACAGTGGAAGCAAAAAATTTGGTTTGGCCTGTGCACAGACGTTGAGGTTGGAAAGAGGTCTAAGAGCAATGGTTAAGGCAGGCTGCAGAAAATCAGGTGCCAAGGTAAATTGCCCCAGGCCTACAGCGAGGCAGTCAAAGCCTAGAAAAGGCTAGAACTAGTTGGACGAGGGCAGAACAAGAGGTCGAGGATACAACAAGGCTAAAGGAGCAACTTGTGGTGGAAGAAAGCAGACCGAGGGCTAAAAGGCAGGTTGTAGCAACGAAGGGAGACTGACTGAATGCTACAACAACTAGTCGTGGTCCAAAGAGAAGGTTAAGTACGTTAAAGGAGCAATCTACTAGTCAAAGCAAGGAAGACCGAAGTGTTTTTGTGGACATTGGAGGCTGAGTCATGACAAATCAAGGGGACCAAGGGCTAAAGAAGGAGCCCAAGGCAAGTAGTTTACTACTAGAGATTGTGCCAAGGGTTGCCAGGTGGGAATTAGACTTGGGAGGATCTAGTTGTAGCTATAAAGTGTTAGTTTTTGTAGCATCAGATGGTGTTCTAGTCTCGACAGTTATCAGAGAGGCAAAGAAACACTAGGACTCCATAAGCCATAAAAGGTTTCAGGAAAATCCACCTAGAAATGCCTTAATTAAGTTAAATAATCAGTCACTAAATTTTTCCTAAGTCTAACTTAGGAAAAATGATTAATTAACAAGAATTAATTAACGGCACCTTAGTTTGTGTCATTATTTGATAGCAATGCCAGATGGTTGCAGCATCGTGTGCAGCCTGATCATAACAGTGGTTACGCATTGATGACTATTCATTCATGAGCAATGACATGCAGTGATAGCCAGCAGTTGTGTAGTGATTTGTAGTGACAGTGATGTGCAGTTGAACAATGATAGCTTGATGCGTAGCATTGTGCAGTGATCAGTTCATGGGAATAGTGATCAACAGCTACCAAGATTCGACATTTATTCTACATCTTTCTTACAACTATTCTAGATTGATTCAGAGTACAGGGGATCCAATGTGAAAATTGTGAAACGTGATCTACTGACTCTTTTGGGTGATTGGAGTCACCTTCAGGTTGTGGCCTAAGAACACTTCAAGGTGGAGGGTGGTGCTAGGGCAAGTTGCGGCTTGCATAGGGCATTGTGGCATCCATTTAGTTATGGTTGATAAACTAATGGCGCAGTGAAGCATCCTTTCCGACAGCAGTTGGTAAATAGAGTGTTGGGGCACCCATCAGGTTGTGGCCTAATCTACAGGACGTTGGGGCATCCTTCTGGTTGCAACAAGATATTAGGGTCTAGCAGTGTCCTACAGGTTCTAGCCTATGAAATAGGAGGTTGACACCTCCCTCAGTTGTAGCTGAAATCTTGATGTAATCAATTTTCTTTTAACTAGGAGAAGACAATTACTAAAGAAGTGTTCCGTGGTTTTTTACCTGGAGGAGGTTTTCCACCCAAAAATCATTGTGTCCTATGTTTTATCTTTCTGAATTGTTGTATGGTGTTGTCTACTATTGATTATTGTTTATAATCATCTGAAGAAGAACAATAATAATAACTGAAGATTAACTAATACTCTGAAAAATGATTAAAAAGTGCTAATTGCTAAGAAAAATTGATTCACCCCCTTCTCAGTATTTCCAACATTTTGGTTAACAAAATATGGGGCATCTCCTGGTGCTGCTAGGGTTGATATCAATGACAACCACCTATTAACATGACCTAGACTGCAGGACTAAAAATTTTGTGCTTTTGAACATATTTTAGAAGATTTGACCAATGTTGATTTTCGTTGACTTTGACTTATTGGAGGAGACTTGGGGGAGGGTTGACTTGGAATCTTTGTGGCTCTTTTGATCTTGTTCTTGGGTCTTGGATATCTCATTTTGATACTATTCTATAAGAGAAGGATTGTTGGGTTTTCCCCCTTGTGGGGTTTTTCCCTGGCTTGGAGCCTAAATCTTGGTGTTTCTTGTTCTCTTGTGATCTTTATGTTTTACACATTTGTATAATTGCTTGATGAAGAAGATAAAATAAGTAAGAAGAAGCCAACTAACATCCAAAAGTAATTATCAAGTTAAGAGAAATCAAGCATCATATTCAATACACTTGGTTTCTCAACATGGTATCAAAGCTAAGGTAAAAGAAAGGTAGCTTGAAGATCACAACTTGTTGGCATATTTGCAACAGTTATTGTCGAAGTTTCTAAGTCTACATAGTTAGAAACCCTCCATGCACTTTATCTGATTTATTCCTACCTACTTGTTTTGTTACTTAATAAGTTATTTACAATGTAAATACTAAAAATAAACACTAGTGCATGCTCAACATACTACATATCAACAACTAAAGGAAACAGAAACAATCACACCATATGACACCATTATTCTTGGACCAATGTCCCCAGAAAAACCCAATGTGGGAAATCGGTGCAGCTATCTGAGGGTTTTCTTATTAAGCAATATCATAGTACAATCTGGGTGCCGAAACTGGCCTACCCAACAGAGAATTTCCTTGGCAGTAATACCTCTCAGTTTTTGTCAAATCTCCTAGCTGAAACCCCGGATAATTATTTTGGCAACTCCTCAGCACCAATTTGCACCAGAATCCCCAGCATCAACCTCTCTTTGGACTGTGTCAGCCCCTCTCTACCCAGTGCTAGCCCTGCATCACCATGGATGGGTCTGCATCAGCCTTAGGGGGCCCGGCGTCAGCCCTCTGGCCCTCTATGTCAGCAATGTTGGCCTCTCTGAGGCTCTGCGTAGCTCCCAGCTGCCTCTACGTGTCCCTGTGTGAGCCCTAGCTGGCTCTGCGTCACTCTCCCCGGCTACTGTGTTTCTCTCCTGAAACTATCTCTGCCTCTCTGTCTCTCTGTACTCAATGCCCCTCAGCTGCAACTCCCGATCACTAATTCTATCTCTCTTAGCAAACCCTGTTCTAGAGAATAGACTGACTGATCACTCTGGTGTAATCTCCAAGTGACCCTCAAACCTCCTCTTATACTTTTCCTGTTGACATCTCAACGGCCGAGATTAAGTCCCTAATCAATGACTAGAATTAGATCTGGCTTGATCCATGTCTTTTGGACCATTCTAACATAGATTCATATTAATACACATTAATATTTTATTTTCCCAAAGTTTAGACTTAGGGACTCCATTAATTATTTTAATATCTCCTGATCTATTTAGAATCTGCCCAAACCCTTTCTGGGTATTGGAGATCTCATGTGCCCCAACCTCTCCACCAAACTTTTTGGCTGGAGCACATCCGATGCTACCCCAAATCAACAGTTATCTCTCTCTCAAGACACACTTGCAGCAGTGATATTTGAAGACACCCTTGCAGAAGTTATCTCTCCCTCTATCAAAGCAAAGAAAGAAGATTTGAAGGTCATATTATTGAAGACTTCTTTATAGCAGCTTAAGGACATCACTGAAGGCTCTTGGAAATATCATCATAAAACAACTCTCACTCACTCATCAACATTCTAGAGTTGCTCCTTATTTGCCAAGTAAGTACTCTTCTATAGTCTATGTCTAATCCTCCCAACTAGATGACATCTATTCATAAGGAAGGAAATAAACTTTATGGACCTTATAATCTCAAGGCTTGGAAAAAGAGAATTGATTTGGTTCTCAAGGAAAATGAAGACATGCAATGTTTTGAAGGGACAATTACACAACTAGACAAGAACAATGCTCAAGAAGTAGCCAAGTACAATAAGGGAGAAATTAGAGCTCAAATGATTCTCGTTGAGTCTATTAGAGATCGTCTTCTTTTCTGTTTCAAATTTTCCTACATCCAAAGAATTCTATGCTAAATTGGTCAAACTATATCCAGTCAATACTACCAGCCAGAAGATATCTCTAAGGAATCAACTTTATGGAACAAGAATGACAAATGAAGAAGATGTGGCTTCATACTTTATGAGAATATCAAAAATCAAAGAACAGCTTCAAGGACTTGGAGAAACTACATCTGATTTTGAACTAATCGCTTTTGTAAGCAATGCTCTACCTCCTAACTGGGACGGTTTTGTAGGTGGTATCTATGCAAGAAAAGATACTCCAACTTTTGAAGAACTTTGGGCTCTATGTGTTCTAGAAGAAACAAGGTTGAAAGCTAAAGATGATACCGAACCTAATAACAAAAACTCTCAAACCTTTGCTACTAGATCTAAGAAGTTTAGAAAATTTGGAAGATTTGGATCTCATCACAAGTACAACAACAACAAGCCTCATGGAAACCGAGATATGTCCAAAGTTCAATGCTTTGGTTGCAATGAATATGGACATTATAAGAGGGATTGTCCCAAGAACTCTAAGAATAATAAAAGCAACAAAAGGAAGTAAAGAAATGAAGCACATATAGTTGAAGATGAAAGAGACGAAAAGAAACCCAAGGTCGAAGACAATAAGGACCTCTACTAATAATAAAGAATATGGCAAGTACTAAGTTCACAAACAAGATTATTTTCATTTCTTACTTAGAAGATGGGAGTTAGAGTAGCAATTACAGTTATATTTGGAGGATAGAAGAATTTTGAGATTTGTAAATTTGAAAGTCATGAAGATCAAGTTTAAGAAGGAGTATATAGTCTTGGAAGGAATAGAGTCATTCTAGAAAAAGCATATAGTCACATTTAAGATGTTCATCATGAAGATTTAGAAGAAGCCATCATCTTCTTTAGTAGCAAGGACTACAGGTTAACAATAGAAGCAGAACAATAGAAGAGTCAAAGTCAATGTGCAACATTCTCCAGCATGATACTCATCTCAATTTTAGTGAGGATAAGTTGAACTCATACATCACAGAATAAGTCAAGCGATACTACCAGTACTAAGCATTGCAAAAGCAAAGTAGATGAAAGAATTAAAGGGATGTAGCAAAGATTATAGTATGCATTAAAGACAGTGCATTTAATGGCAGCATGGAAGCAAGCTTCAAAAGAAGCTTCTATCAAGGAAGAAGTTCACTTACCTCAGATGGAAAACAGTTACTCTTATAATAAAGAATTAGTCTCATGATCATAAAAGGCCTTGCAATTAAAAATCAAATCAAATAATTCAAAAGGGACTCGTGGATTAGAGATATTATCTTCAAAGGGAGTTGGAGGCAAAACATGTTAAAATTGGCAACTAGGGCCAAACTCCATGTAGGTCTTCTTATTTATGGTAGCTGATATTTTTCTTGGATTCCTCTCATCGAGAGGTGTAGGATTGATCTAAATATCATTCGATTCTGAGGTGTATTCATGGAGATATGAATTTATTTGTGTTATGTGACAATTCGTTAAGGTCAGCCAGCGACCAAATTGCCCCCACCTGTCCTCAACGTTTTACTATAAACAGAGGTGGCCTTCAAGTCATTTTCACACACACTCTTGTGATCTCTCCTCATTTCTGTTTTGGGTTTTGATAAAGGAGAGATCTAGAGGGAGTGCCCTAGGCTCTACGCTGCCCTAATGGAGAAGCTCTAATGTTGCCCTAGCATTCAAGAAAGAAATACCTCAACGCAGTCATGCAGGAGGCTTCTATAAGTGCAACAAGAAGTTCTAACACTATCAAGGAAGAGATTTATATGCTGTCAAAGGAAGGGATCCAATCCGCAATCTAAACACAGTCAAGAGGCACTCATATGCAGCCTAATCTGGGAGCCCTAGTGGCAGATTGATGAGGCTCCTATTTTCCCTAGCCGTAGAGAATAGAGGGATTGATGTAGCCCTATAGATGCTATAAAATGATTGTAGAAAGAAGGTCTAATCAGCTATGGAAGACAAGCACTAAACGTTGTCAAGAAAGGGCCCCTATATGCAGTGTATGTATGATCTAACCATACCTTATCCGCAATCCTCAAGGGTGTTCTAATCCGCAGTTAAGGGTGCCCCTTTCACGTTGTCTAAAGGATCTGTTCTCGACTCATGAAGGCCCCAATCTACGCAGCAATTAGACTCCCATATGCTGATAGATGTAGCCCTTATCCGCTGCTAATGAAGGTCTCCTATCACTGTGTTTGTACACTATCCAGAGAAGGCCTTTCCTCAGCAAGTATGTTTCAAATTCTCAGCTAGAAAGAGGCCCTAATATTGCAATCAACAGAAAGGTCTCTAATCACAGTTAAAGGAAACTCTAAGCATACCAACGGAGCCCTAAATGCAGCTTGAATTAGTGAACGAGACAGCGTTGTGTCAGGATTACATCTGGGCATGAATTAAGGGTTCATGAGACCTGTTGGAAGAAGTTATTACTACAGCCAGTTGCTTTTCTAGGTTGCAAGCCATAGCAAGCAGCTAAGGTTGTTCCATTGCAGTATGTATTGAGTGTAGGTGACAGCATGATGGATGCAGTATAATGAAGTGCAGCATAGTGATGATGGGTGCAGCATAGTGATGACGGATGCAGCATGATGGATGCAGTATAATGAAGTACAACATATTGTAATGAAGTGCAGCATAGTGATGATGGGTGCAGCATAGTGATGATGGATGCAGCATGATGGATGCAGTATAATGAAGTGCAGCATAGTGATGATTGGATGCAGCATGGTGATGGAATCACCTAGGAAGAATGTTTGCCTTCACCCAAGTTCAGAACTGCAGCCCATGCCCTCAAATCTGCAACCTCATTATGTCATCTTCATGGTGAAGATCTCTGCTCTTATTTTGACAAGTCAAAGTGTTGACCTCTAATGTATATGTACTATCTCTCTCTGCTGAACTATTGAAGAATATAAGAAGAATTTATCAAGGGTTTCCCCACATTGGGGTTTGTCCCTAGCTGGCGCCACATCTTGTGTCCTCTTGTCTTGGCTTGTTTTCTGCGATTTATGTTTATGTTCTATCTACACTTTATTATCATGTTGATGTGATTGCTAATCTCAATATTTTCATTGGGATAATAGGAAAAACTGAAGTAAATTGCGCTAAGCATAAAACATACCTAAAATTAACAAAACATGATATATGTTGGTCAAACATATTAGATGGTTGAGCAGAAAGTCAAAAGATGCTTATTAGCAAGATTCTTATAGAAGGTTGGTTACATATATATGGCAACATCGCTGAAGAGTTTTGTTCCAGTAGCTGATTGGTTCGAATTTTGAACACATCATTGGCAGAACTAATGTTGATACATGAAGCAGAATTTTTTTGCAATGCGAAGGTAGAAGATGTGAAGGCTTATACAATCAGTTGAGAAGAAGTTTGGCCTCATAAGATGTTTGATGAACTATTTGATGACATGTTGGATTCAATTGATTAAGCCACATGAAGATTAACAGAGAACCGGGAAGGTTGAAGCACTTTATGATTCATGAGATGATGAAGACTGTTAAAATCTAAAAGTTCTATGCAAAAATTTAAAAATTCTTTGTAGAAGCTTGAAAGTTCTATGCAGAAAACTGACTGTACTTTGCAGCAAACTGAATGGAACTAAATGTACTTAGCAGAAAATTGAATGTACTTTGTAGAAAATTGAATGCTCTATGTTGTTACAATTATTTAGAATGCAGATTTATTCTTCAAAATTTTTCATATCAACAATTGTAGATAGAACATAAACTTAAGGATCATATCAAGACAGCCAAGCACAAATATGAGATACTAAAATTTTGGTCCAATGACCAGGGCAAAATCCCTCAAGGGGGAAAACCCCGATGATTCTTCTTCTATTAGATTTCTTCAATTGTTCAACAGAGTACACACCCACACAAAGAGAGAGAGAGAGAGAGAGAGAGAATGAATAAAGTCACCAATGTCTGATCAACATGCAAATGAAGTGCACTTGCTTTTTGCTTAAATATCTCCTTCTTCTCTTGACCACATCATGTCCTTCACATTTGCTCCTTCTCTTCCCTTGCTCTTGCTCTTCACTAGTTCTCACACTTCTCTTACACACACTCAACACTTGCTCTCCTTCTTCACAATGAACATGCTACTCTCAACTCTCACTTCCTCTTGCTTAAATAGATGATAAAGGAGAGGAATTACAAAATGAATTCATGCCTTGACCCAATAATAGGAGAATCGGATTCCATGAGGGAAGGGTTACTTTAGGAGAAGTGTAACCCATCCCAAGAATAAAGAGAGAGGCACACTTGTCTTGAGGAGTTACAATTCAAATTAGGGAGGGAGAGAGTTACACTTGGACATGAGAGAATATTTGGTGAGAGTTACAAATCAAATTGAATGAGGGAGTTACAAATGCATTTAATGAGGAGTTACACTTTTGTCGTACATTGAATTAGTGAGGGAGAGTTACATTCTCTTAAGTGTGGAGTTACTGTTTTATTCCAAGAGAGAGGTTCGATTTGCCAAGTACGAGATTCTCAATTTAATTTACTTATTCCATGAGAGAATTCATTTTTATTAATCCAATAAAGGTAAAGGACTTTAGACTATTATATAAATAACAGTATCATAATAATAATACTACTAGTAAGGATAAAAATATTAATTCTTGACTTGTATAATCATGATTGATTTGATTTTAAAAGTGGATTCCATATGTCAAGATCATTTTTTATCATTTAGACATGACTTTATTTTTGAAAAGTCACTTCCAAATTAAGTGTTAGTTTTTGTAGCATCAAATGTGTTCTAGCCACGAAATTTGGTGGAGAAGCTAGAATATGTCAGATCTCCAAAACCCATAAATCGTTTCTGGAAATTCTGTCTAGAAATGACTTAATTAGATTATTAACCAGTTTTTAAACATTTCATAAGTCTAAACTTAGGGAATATGGTTAATTAATCAGTGTTAATTAAGTCAATGCAAGAATCATCTAGAAACTCACATGGATCAATCTAGAGATGATCCTAGGCATAGATTATGTTCTAATCTTGGTCGTTGGTGCTCCAACAAAAGATTATAAGAGGAGGCCGATGTGGTGATGGAGAACACACTAGTGCAAATACTCAATTGCCTAGGCAATTTGATTTTCTCAGTAGCAGTAGCTCAACATAGAAGATAGAAACAGAGGTTGAATGTTGATTTTTGGTAGCATCGGATGCGCCCTAAGCCTCAAAATTCGTAGGGAGGCTAGGACACATGTATTCCAGAATACCCAAAAATCATTTTGGGAAATTCCACCAGGAGACAATTTTATTAAAATAATTAATTATTTTAAATGGATGCCTAAGAAGTCTAAGCTTAGGAAATTAAAATAATTAAAGGGTAATAATGAAACTCGGGGGTGAAACTTCTAGAAGAAGACAAGGATCAAGTGAAAATGATTTGAGCCATTGATTAGAATCTAATCTGAGTTGTTGATTGATCAACAAGAGGATTATAAGAAGAGGCTTGATAGGCATTTGGAAGATACATCGAGTGAGAGATCAGAGATCTATTTTCTCAAGAGAGCAGCACAAGAATTGCGAAAGAAGTCATCAAGGAGATTTTTTGTAGTGAGGGACCGAGATAGTTTTCCCATTGGAGAGTTTCCTGATCCGAGGATGCATTGCAGAGAACGTAAAGAGAGATCCAGAAGAGGCAGCGCAGTGCCACGCAGAGGCAACGCAAAGCTTGAGAGGGAGTCTGAGATTCAGTTGAGAAGTCAAGTTCCAGAGCCAAAAGCCGGGGTGTGAGACCATAGGGCAAGAGGAACGAAGTTCCAGATAGCAAAAGATCCGTGGAAGAGGTGATGCAGACCCCAGAGAGACTGACACAGAGGTTGCGCAAAGCCAGCGTGGGGCTAGCCATCAGGGCCTAGATCAGTGTCAGTTCTCCAATGTTAGTGTGAGGTATTTCTCACTAATTTCTCTACCAGTCAGTTTTTTGTATCGAATAGCTAGTAAGGCATCCAAAGACTATATTCAGAAACTACTGCATAATAATACAAACCCTCAGTTGTTGCACTAGTTTTCCCACATTGGGCTTTTCCGGGGACATTTGTCCAAAAACAATCGTGTCAATTGTGTGTGTGGTTATTTATTCTTGCTCAGTTCTTGTTTCCACATATAATTTAATTAGTGAAGGCTGCAGTATTATTTACTTCAATATTTACAGTGTAACACAGTAAATAACTTGCATGAATTAACAAGTAGGAGAAGTAATATCAATTTGTCGCAGTAAGGATTTGGGTATCCAAATTTTCACATGGTATCGGAGTGCAGGTGAAGCAAGAGAGCAAACTAGAAGAGCCCAACGTTGAAGAGAAGGATGGAGATCGAAGTGCTACATAGGAAACAAATCAAATCCCCAGAGGGATTGCGCAGTCCAGGCCAGGAGGGCAACATTCTCGAGGAAAATCTCTCTCTAAGTGAGTTGATAGAGAGGTAAAATCTCCAGTTCGTGATTTTTCAGTGGTAGAGGGAGCAACATAGCAGCAAATTTAGCGCAGAGCAGTCTTCAGGTGGGACTTAGTTTTCTACAACATTTGTTGGGTCAAAAAAGTGTCAAAAGAAGGAAGAAGACAATTTTTGAGGGAATTTCTTCCTCAGTGAATTCCAAGCCAAGGAATTCTATTTCTCAATTGCTGAGCAGCAATAGCGAGGAGCATATCTACAAACTCCAACAGGGAGCGCGTAGGAAAGCCTAGCAGCTGTGTAGAGGAGAGAGGGAGCAGTTTGACTTTTGTTGGCAGAGATGGCAGCTAATGGGTTGAGAGATCAATATTGATTGGACAGAGCATCCAACTATGTGATTTGGAAGGCTATGATCTCCTGCCTTATAGATGAGCATGATCTCAAAGCCTATGTCGATAGTCTGGTAGTTGTACTTGTCGAGGCAGATCCACTCAAGAAGTACAAGGTTGAGATGGTGAAGGCCAAGAGGTTGATCCTCAATGGAGTGAGGGATCACGTTGTATGTCACATTGCTGGCAAAGGGACGACCAAAGAGATGTGGAATTCCTTGGCTATGTTGTATCAAGGATCTTCCGAGCAACAGAAGATGTACTTGGAGGAGAAAATGAGATCCACGAGGATGCAGAAGGGGGAACGCATTGATCTGTTCCTATCAAAGGTTCAGGAAGTCCGAGATCAGTTGGCAGGGGTAGGGTCATCACCTCAGCATAAAGAGATGGTAAGGTTGGCCCTAAATTTAGTCTCAGAAGAATGGCAAGTATTTGTCCAGAGTATCCTGGGCAAAGAGAAATTGTCGGATTAGGAAGGGATGTGGGTCGTTCTTCAATAGGAAGAGATGAGGCGAGACTTAGTCAAGTGCAAGCTTGATGGTAGCAGCAGCGACGAGACGAAGCCCAAGGAGGAGGAGGCAAATGCAACCCTTGCATCAAGGGGGCAACAAGAGCAACCGAGGCTGAAGAAGGACGTCTCGAAGGTCAAATGTTTATGGTGTGGTGAAACTGGTCACTACGCTACACAGTGTCCTCTCAAGAAGAAGGGCAAGGACAAGAAACATGATTTGCAGGCTACAACCACAAAGATCGAGGAGGAGGAGTTTGCCATGATTTCCTAGATACCTCCAGGGTAGAGGTGCGGTGATCTAGTATTGTAGTTCGAAAGAACTACAGATGGGCAGGATACCGGAGGAGTCTACCGTTTGGATCAATACCTTTCTACAGGAACCCATATCAAAAGTAGCAAGATGGACCAATGTCAGTTGGTGCAGAGGAATGTCAAAGTGATAGTTGGAGTGGCTAGGAGAGCAAGAGACTAAGCAGCGCAGAGTAGAGTTGGCAGCGGTGCAATTGGCATAGTGCAGAGTTAGCAGCAACGCGAGACTTTAGAGGATCAACACAGAGACTCGCAGCAGTCAGAACTCCAACAACATATGCATCATGTTGAACACCTTTGGTTCAGTATTTTGGATGTCTTTATGTTGCAACAACAACAAAGTTGTAGTGCAGATGCAGTTGGCAACAGCATGCAAGTCAACAACAGCACAAATGCAGCATTTGCGCAGTAGTTGATGGGCAGTGATGTCAAACATCAGCAGCGCAGAGGGAGATGTTACAGAGTCAAGGTGATGCTTCAGCAGGTTGCATTACTAGAGCACATTCCTTGCTAAGAGGGAGTGTTGATTCCTATTAGCATCGGATGTGCTCTAAACCTCAAAATTTGCAAGGAAGCTAGGACACATGTATTCCAGAATACCCAAAATCGTTTTGGGAAATTCCACCCAGAGACGGTTTTATTAAAATAATTAATTATTTTTAATGGATGCCTAAGTCTAACTTAGGAAATTAAAATAATTAAAAGGTACTAATTAAACTGGGGGTGAAACTTCTAGAAGAAAACAAGGATCAAGTCAAAATGATCTGAGCCATTGATTAGAATCTAATCTAGGTCGTTGATTGATCAGAGGATTATAAGAAGAGGCTTGATGGGCATTTGGAAGATACATCGAGTGAGAGATCAGAGATCGATTTTCTCAAGAGAGCAGCGCAGCAGTTGCCTAAGAAGTCATCGAGGAGATTTCTTGCAATGAGCGGATGGGATAGTTTTTCGGTTGGAGATTTTCCTGAACCGGGGATACATTGCAGAAAAGGCAAAGAGAGATCCAAAAGAGGCAGTGCAGAGCTTCAGAGGGAATCTGAGATTCAACTAGGAAGTCGAATCCCAAAGCCAAAAGTTGGGGTGTGAGACTAGAGGGTCAGAGGAACAAAGTTCCAAACAACAAAAGATCCGTGTAAGAGGTGACGCAGTCCCTAGAGAGGCTAACACAGATATGTGTAGGCTGACGCAGAGCCAACGTGGGGCCAGCCATCCAGGGCCTGCATTAGTGTCGGTTCGCCAGTGATAGTGTGAGGAATTTCTCACTAATTTCTCTGCTAGTCAGATCCTTTGTATCTGATAGCCAGTGAGGCATCCAAAGATTGTATTCAGAAACTATTACAGAATAATACAAACCCTTAGCTATTGCACCAATTTTCCCGCATTGGGTTTTTCCAGGGACATTTGTCAAAAACAACAGTGTCAATTGTGTGTGTGGTTATTTCTTCTTGCTCAGTTCTTGTTTCCACATATAATTTAATTAGTGAAGGCTGCAGTCATACTTACTTCGATATTTACAGTGTAACACACTACATAACTTGCATGAATTAACAAGTAGGAGTAGTAATATCAGTTTGTTGCAGTAAGGATTTAGGTCTCCAAATTTTCACAGCGAGTAGCAGGTGGAAGAGGAGGGCAACAGCATTCCGGGAGGAAGGTTTCCAGTCCCCACAAGAGGCAAAGGAAGGAGGGTCAAAATTTTCATAGGGCCAACGTAAGCTCTGTGCAAAGGGTGACACAAGAGACTCAACGCAGAGGCTGGGGAAGTAATTTTGGAGGCAGAAAATAGTTGTGGGTGAGAGAAAATTCCTCACTAGATTTTGCCAAAATTTTCCTCAGATTAGATCGCCAGTTAGGCATCTAAATTATTGTACTCAGAATTGTTGCTAAAGAATAATAATAAAGCCCTCATTTGTTGCACCGGTTTTCCCGGATTAGGTTTTTCTAACAACAATTGTCCAAAATTAACTATGTCAAAATTATTGTGTGTGTGCTAGAATTTCTCAATTTCCAGTATTTTATCTTCCGCAGTATTTTTTATGGTGAAAATTGCAGTTGTGATTTTATTCGTTGTTTGTCGTAGCAAATAAACTGGATAATTAAATTTTCAGTTAGAAGAATAATTTCCAGTTGCTGCAATAGATAAAAATTTCACATGGTATCGAAGCACAGTTGATTACTCAGAGAGCTCATAAGCGAAAAGAAGGAATTTCACTGCTCAGCGTGGGAAGGAGGCCGAAATTCCCAATGGGCAACGCAATCCTTTTTCCAAGAGGCCGAATTGCTTGATGAACACCGAATTTTTTGAGAGGGGCAGAAAAATTCGATCCTTCCAGAGCAAGTGATTCCAGAGGCAAAGGGAGCAGCTCAGATTTTCTCGTTGAGCATATCTCTATCTGGACACAGAGTGTTTTTGTAGAAGTTCACTAGTGCAGAGCCAACGTCAAGGTGGTAAAAAGGAATAGCACACTATAAATTCTTCAGCATAACCATGGACAGAAGTAAAATTTAGGAGACTTCAAATTGGAGGACGAATTTGCTTGTTTATCAAGATCAACTTCACAAGGTGTCTGGTATATAGATAGTGGGACATTAGCTCACATGAAAGGGGTTAGAGAATATTTCTCTAACTACAAGGAGGAGCAGATGGACTTCCAGATTACTATGGGAAACAGAACAAAATGCACTCTATTAGGTTGAGGTAACAAAGATTTTCATAGAGAGTCAAGAGCAAGCACTAATGCTACAGATGTATTGCATGAGCCCAGATTAGGTATGAACCTCATTTCAGTATCCTAGTAACAAGATAAGGGGTATGATATTCACTTTGTAGGGAGGAAAGTGTATGTCAAGCACTCGAGCTGGAAAAAATTAAGACAGGTTGGAGTTCGAAGTAACAGATTGTACCAGTTATAGATTGATTCTCCAATGGCACTAATAGGCAATGACAGTAGTAGTGGGAAGGAGCTAAATGAGTTATGGCATAGGAGAATGGGACATCTACACCATGGAGCACTAAGGATGATCAGACAAACAGTAACAGGGGTTCCAGAACATGGCACGGAACACGATGATGTGTGCAGAGGATGCGTACTTGGGAAGTATGCTAAGGCAACATTTCCAAGAAGTGACAATAAAGCTGATGGCGTGTTAGGACTTATACATGCAGATATTTGCAACCCGATGTCCACTAGAGCTCTCAGCAGTGTCGAATATTTTGTTACCCTTATTGATGACCATTCTAGGGAAACTTGGATCTACTTATTGAAGACCAAAGGTGAGGTCTTTGATCATTTCAAAGAGTTTAAAGCTCTCATGGAGAATGCGACAGGGAAGAAGATCAAGTTACTTCACTCAGATAATGGTGGAGAATATGTTGATAAAGAATTAACAAATTTCTATGTAAAGGAAGGCATCAAGAGAGAATGGGCAACTCCATATAATCCATAGCAGAATGGTGTAGTGGAGTCGAAAAACAAAACCATTATTGGAGCCACAAAGGCTATGTTATATGACCAGGATCTACCCAAATTTCTATGGGCAAAGGCATGTCACACGATAGTATATATTCAGAATAGGACTCCTCATAAAGCATTGGGGAAGAAAACACTAGAAAGAGTCTTTACAAGCTAAAACCATAAGTTAGTCACTTCAGAATTTTTGGCAGTGTTACTTATTGCCACGTGCCAAATGATAAACGTACCAAACTGGATTAGACTGCAAAGAAGGGGTTCTTCGTTGGGTACAATGAAACCTCAAAGGCATACAGAATCTACACTCCTAGCAATATGAAGATTGTTCTAAGGCGAGAAGTGAAGTTCATGGAAGATCGAGCTTTCAGGAGATCTCATGAGATAACTGCATGTGATCAGAACCAATCAGCAAAAGCTCCTTTGGTCCAGTAGCAGGAGCATCAAGTGGGACAGGCAAGAAGACAATCACAGGGATCGAGTACTGTGACCAGTACTAGTATTTCCTCAAGTGCAGGAAATCCGGGGAGTTCTCAACAGATGGAGCAGCAGAGGCAAGATGAGGAGGAGATGGTTGAACCTCCCACGACTAGTGGTCAAGCCAGCAAAGAGGTTCGTCAGACATTGAGAGATGCAGAGGAGTTTATTGGAACTCCTAGGACAAACAAAAGACAACGCAGACAGCCTGACAAATACCAAGCATTGGTAGCTCAAGTTGCAAAACCTTCCATTTTTCAGGAGGTCGCATAACATCAGGGATGGGTAGATGCCATGGTAGAAGAGTATAGCTCTATCATGATGAATGATGTTCGGGAGGTAGTGCCAAGGCCGGAAGACAGATCAGTTGTAGGTTCTAGATGGATCTACAAGATCAAATATGTTGCAGACGGCAGTGTGGAGAAATACAAGGCTAAGTGTTAGGATATTCCAACACATAGGAAATAGTCAAGTATAACTTAGTCTAGTGTAGAGTTAGGTAAAGTGTGTTTCTTTACTATGTACTTTTGTAACTTACAATCCAACGGACACGATATGTTCTAGACATGAAGTGAATTGACGGTTCATTCTCTCCTCGATATTACTAACACTTGATTCATGGCTTAACACCTGATTGGTCCATGATCTCTATTTAAAGAGCATGGAGGATCATTCGTAAGGTGACCTTTCATGAGAGAAGCTTATGTAAATTTTCTTTCTTTTACATTAATAAATTGCTTGAAGTGGCCGCGTTGGCTCAGGTCGTGGACTGTTTCCCTCTTTGAGGGTTTTAACCACGTCAAGAATATTGGGGTACTGATCTGTGATTTGTTTGTGAGAGGTGTCCTTTGGTGTTCCAGCTGAGGAACATACCCTGTAAATTCCTACACTAAGTTCATGGCAAAGGGGTATACACATAAAGAAAGGATAGACTATGAGAAGACATTTGCCCTAGTTGCCAGATACACTTCTATTTAGTCATTTATATCCCTAGCAACTCAGATGGGATGGCAGATTCACCAAATGAACGTCAAGACAACCTTCTTGAATGGGGTGATAGAGGAAGAGGTGTACATAAAACAACCAGAGGGCTTCGAGACTCATGAGAGGCGCACTCATGTGTGAAAATTGAAGAAGACTCTATACGGACTCAAGCAGGCTCCCAAAGCATGGTATGGTAGGATTGGCAGTTACTTACGGCAGATGGGATTCGTCAAGAGTAACACAGATCCCAACCTTTACTATTTGATAGTAGAGGCTGAGCCACTCATTTTAGTTTTTATGTGGATGATCTCTTTTTGAGAAGATCATAAGGGCTCATAGAGGACTGCAAGAAGAACCTCGCAGCAAAGTTCGACATGAAGGATTTAGGGTTGATGCACTATTTCCTAAGATTGGAAGTTTGGCAGAAGGATGGGGAGATCTTCCTTGGACAAGGGATATACGCTACAAATATTCTGAAGAGATCCAAAATGTAGGATTGCAGACCCATGTTTATGCCCATGATCACCAACTGGAAGATAGATGCATCAGATGACAAGGATGTCGACCCCACCTTGTATAGACAACTTATTGGATTTCTCATGTATCTAGTCAATACGAGGCTAGATATTTGCTTCACAGTCAATACCCTTAGTCAGTCCATGGTAGAGTCAAAGAGGGTACATTGGGCAACAACAAGGCACATTCTGAGGTATGTGCGTGACACAGTTGAGTATGGGTTGAGATACACTCGAGGAGATGATGTCAGATTATGTGGATTCACAGATGCAGATTGGGCAGGAATTTCAGTGGACAGGAAAAGTACCTCTGGGTACTGCTTCAGTGTTGAATCAGGGATGGTTTCTTGGTGTAACAGAACGCAGAAGTTTGTAGCACTGAGCTCTGCAAAAGCAGAGTATATGGTAGCAAGCACAGCTACATGCGAAGCTATATGGCTTCGAATGTTGCTCGTAAGCTTGTTCAGGCAGAGGATGGAGGCGACCAGTGTCTACTCTGATAATCAGAGTTGCATAACACTCTCTGAAAATCTAGTGTTTCATGACAGGTCAAAACACATAGATATTCGATGTCATTTCATCAAAGATTGTATACTGCGTGAAGCAATCCAGCTATAGTATGTTCCCACAGAAGTGCAGGTTGTAGACATACTCACGAAAGCTCTAGGAAGAGCTAAGTTCGTCTACTTCAAAGAACAGATGGGTATGGTGGATAACCCATTTCAGTAGCAAAGGTTGATTCTCAGCTACAGCAGCAGCAGATGAGAGGGAGTTGCAGTACAGATGCAGTGCTAGCAACAATATAGAAGGGTCAGCAGCAGCACAGAACTACCGTATATCAGAGTTGTGCAGTAGTTGGTGGGCAGCAGCAGCTAGACATCAACAGTGTGACAGTAGATGATGCAGAGACAGGGTGTTGTGGCAAGGAGTGCAACACTAGAACACATTCCTCGCTAAGAGGGAGTGTTAGTTTTTGTAGCATCGGATGTGTTCTAGCCACGAAATTTGGTGGAGAGGCTAGAATACATGAGATCTCCAAAACCCAAAAATTGTTTCTGGAAATTCTACCTAGGAATGACTTAATTAGATTATTAACCAGTTTTTAAATATTTCCCAAGTCTATACTTAGTGAATATGGTTAATTAATCAATATTAATTAAGTCAAGGCGAGAATCATCTAGAAACTCACACGGATCAATCCATAGATGATCCTAGCCATCGATTATGTTTTAATTTTGGTCGTTAGTGCTCAAACAAAGAATTATAAGAGGAAGTCGATGTGGTGATGGAGAACACACCAGTGCAGATACTCAATTGCCTAGGTAGTTTGATTTTCTCAGTAGCAATAGCTTAGCCGAAAGGATAGAGCCACAGGGTGAGTAGCAGGTGCAAGAGGAGGGCAGCGGCATTCCAGGAGGAAGGTTTCCAATCCCCGGAAGAGGCAAAGGAAGGCTGAAATTCTCATAGGGCCAACATAAGCTCTATGCAATGGGTGACGTAAGAGGCTCAGGACAGAGGCTAGGGAGGTAATTTCAGAGACAAAAAATAGTTGTGGGGTGAGAGAAAATTCCTCACTAGATTTTGCCAGTATTGTCCTCAGATTAGATCGCTAGTTGGGCATCTAAATTATTGTACTCAGAATTGCTGCTAGAGAATAATAATAAAACCCTCATCTGCTGCACCAATTTTCCCACATTGGGTTTTTCTAGGTACAATTGTCCAAAATTAACTGTGTCAAAATTCTTGTGTGTGTGCTAGAATTTCTCAGTTTCCAGTATTTTTTTTCCGCAGTGTTTTTATGGTGAAAATTGTAGTTGTGATTTTATTCGTTGTTTGTTGTAGCAAATAAACTGCATAATTAACTTTTCAGTGAGAAGAATAATTTCCAGTTGTTGCAATAGATAAAAATTTCACATTGAAATGTGACTTACTATTGTTGGAAAGTCATATTAGAATTGTCAGGAATTAAATTCTATTATAGGAGGTTCAAACTGAACTAAAAGATATGATTTCTTCTAGGAGAAATTCAGCCTTGAGCTGCCAAATTTTAACGCTCCCTCTTAGCTAGGGAAGAATTTCTTTTTGCATGAAAGATCTCAGTGTCCTCTAATATCTTTCATTCATCTTAATTCAACTCTACTCTATAACAATTAAGTCACAATCTAAAGAAGAATCATCCACATGACACAAATTGGGAAAGGAAATGATCATCACATGGACAAGACTCAAGTCACACAGAAAGGAATCAAACACAACCAAGTTTCATTAAACGTCAAGCGGTGGAACACTTGCATCCTAGACAAGTCACACAAACAAGTCTCGCTACAACTATTGGCCAAATAGGTGGCTCTTCTCACATCCCAGACTGTGGGTCGGATGCATATTGAGGTCTACTCTTGTGGTACAATACACAAGAGGTGCCTCATCTGCAGGAAGCTTTCTGGTATCATTCCCTAATCTTGTGAGCTCTGATATGGGGGAAAGGCAGCTCAGTGTTCTCGATCAGCTGTGACCACTTCCTGGAAGGATCATGTCCATAAGTCCAAGTTGCTCTCTAAAAACCAAGAACTTTTCTTTTGATAAAAGGCTTGGTAAGAATGTCAGCTATCTAATCATCAGTGGAGATGTGATGGAACCTCACTACTCTTCTCAGCACCATATCCCAGATATAGTAATACTTGATCTCAATATGCTTGGACTTGTCAAGAAACACAACATTTTTTACAAGACGAATCCCACTCTTACTGTCACAATATATAACTGTTGTGTTTGGAACTTGCTCAAATAGTTCCCCAAAAAGCTTCCTCAGCCAAACTGCCTCACAGCTAGCCATGCTAGACACAATGTACTCAACTTCAGCTGTACTCAGTGCAACAGAGTTCTGCTTTCTGCTCATCCAAGAGATCATCGTAGATCCCAACCTAAAGCAGCACCCAGAAGTGCTCTTTCTATCAACAGATTTATCAGCCCAATCAACATCAGTATATCCATGAAGTCTTACATTTTTAGTAATGTATTTCAATCCTAGACTGATAGTTCCATGCAAGCATCTGAGTACATGTTTTGCAGCAATCCAGTTGGCATGGAGGGGATCAATCATATGTCGACTTAAAGTATTTACAACAAAGCATATGCCAGGCCTAGTGTTTACCAAAAACATCTAACCACCAATAAGATGTCTATACTCTCTGGGATTTGCCAAACTAGGTCCTACAACTTTGCCACATAATTTCCTAAAATTCATTTCCATAGGAGTATGCATGGAATTACATTCTACCATAGAAAATCTTTCAAGAAGCTTAACACCATATTTTCCTTGAGAAAAATAAATTTCATCAAGTCTTTGTCATACCTCTAGACCCAGAAAGTAATGCATCAAACCAAGGTCATTCATTTCAAATTCAAAATCTAGCTCCCTCTTACACTAGAGGAGAAGAGGTTCTCCTCTTGTCAAGAATAAATCATCAACATACAATACCAAAATCAAAGGTATACCTTGGACTGTCTTGAAGTAGAGGTTTGGGTTTGCATTGCTTCTTGTGAAACCAAACTTTATCAAGTAGCTATAAATGCGAGCATGTTTCAGCCCATATAAGGTTTTCTTCAATCTGCATACATGATTTTCCTTGTCATGCTTTTCAAAGCCTTGTGGTTATTCCAAAAATACCTCTTCCTTGAGAAAGCCATGCAAGAAATCAGTTTTTGCATTAATTTGATGAAGATTCCATCCTTGGCAAGCAGTTAAGGCAACAACAGATCAAATAGTAGTATATCGAGTTACAAGTGCAAAAACATCATCATAGTCTATTCCCTCTTTCTGATAGAAACCTCTAGCTACAAACCTAGCCTTATATTTTTCAATACTACCATTTGCACCATGTTTAATCTTAAGCAACCATTTGGAAGTGACAACAGATTTACCCTGAGGTCTAGGAACCACCTCCCAAACATCATAATGGAAGATGGACTCGTATTCTTTAGTCATGGCATTGTTACCGCTAAAACTAGCAGGGGGTCCTAGAGGGGCCCTCGCTAGGTTAAGAGCAACAACGAAGCTAAAGCCCCACTATCACCACAGCTATAGCTTCCTACTCTTTACGAACTTTCACTGATGGGAGGAGACTGGATATATATAGAATCACTTATAAAGGATAGATCAACTAAGATGGGTGTGAAGTGATCTCGGGGACTGTTTCCTAGGCGAGGCTCAAGAATCAAACTTGTTTGCTTCTTAAGCAAGGTACAAAGCTTTCTAGGAGAAGGGGGTGAGGATTTAGGGCCAAGTTTAAAGAGTGAGAATTGTAAAGGAGCTTCTAATGCCCTAAAATCCTTGTTGAACTTGATTTCCCAAGTGGTTTTTGAAGAGTTGACTTTTCAAAGATATGGGACCAAGTAGACCCAGGTTAGGTCAAGAGGAAGGAGTTTAGCAACCAACAATAAACTTGACCTAAACAAGAAGGAGAAGGGGGCCAAAGGATTGATTTTTAGTTGAAGGTGCAAAATGGTCCCTATGAGGAACTAGCCTAGGGAAACTTAGGGTAAAAACTAATCTTGAGGCTAGGGCTTGGGATATCTCACAACTCGACCATCGAAATTTCCTCAAATTTGGAGGAGGCCTAGGAGAGACACAATCGCAGTTGAGACCAAGAGATTGAAGTTTTTCTATGGGTGATTTGTTGAGAAAATGATGCCCTAGGAGCCCTAATGTGGCTAGACCTAGAATAAAGAAAGAGAGGTGAAGAACAATGTTTCTTTATGTGATCACCTTATGGTAGACCAGTGGCTAATCCTTTAGAGATATTGGAGTCAAGAAGAATATGAAGATAGATTTTGTTTCTAGTTCAAGGAAGCTCTAAGATCAACTTCGCTTGTCATTAGGGCAAAGGAGAGTGACCTTAAAAGCTTTTATACTTCGTTTTGCAAGGTAAAATGGATTGTCAAGATAAATTCAACCTTAGAATTATCCCTAGGATAATTTGTTCAACATACATGGCCCATACATAGAGATATGCTATATAGAAACATTGTTCCACTTTCGCAATAAATGCATGCAGCAACTAGCCCTAGTATAGTGAAAATCTCATTACCAATGCATGTGACAAAGTAAAAGAATAATAGCATTAAATTTGTATTGACATGTAAGAGAATATATCCAACCACCAATACACTTGCCAACCATGAAGCTCCACGATAATAAAATACAATCCATACATCAAAATTCATCCATGCTCCAAAATTTCATCCACCAAGAAGGAATAGCAAAAATCTCAAGAGAGATACCAGTCAAAACCAAGTGATGATGAGCAATGAACTCTCATCATTTGTATTTATACACATCTAAGGAGTTCGATTTAGTTATTTGAGGCTACATTAGCCCCTTAAATAAAAATAATGTGCAAATAATTAACTTTTGGTGACAAGCCCACCAAACTAGCTCATAAACAAAATAACAAGCCTCTCAAGAGGTCGAATGATCAATAATACAAATATTTGGCTCTCTAAGAAGCCTGATGAAGTCCATAAGTGTCATAATGATGAATAGGACTTCCAAAAGTAATGGAAAAGGAGTTGGCCCCTTGTTCTCCACATAATAAACCTGTGGTGCTCCCAATGGGTGTGAGGGCACACAAGTGACCTCATGGGTCTCCAAGTAAGTCGAAGATGCTTGTAGACCATTTGTAAGGGCTCAACTGATGGTGTAAGTGATGCCACATCAGCATATAAGTCCTGGATGATCTTCCAAATGCATGGTACAACTATGGGGTTGGCTGGGCAAAGGTGAACCAGGTGCATCTTCTTCATTCAATAGGTGAATCTCGAGCAATCTTTGAACATCAATGGGATCGATGGAGTGTTGTCTACTGTTGTGGAGGCCCATGGCTCTCAACGCACACCCTAAATGTGCCATTGTAGCCCTCTAGAGGGTTAGGACCCCGTATAGGTAGACCAAACCCAAGATGGAGACCATAAGACCTAATGCGTTCCCTGGCCTTCCAGTACAACAAGTCATTAAGGAAATCGAGTAAAAGAGCTTACAAACCATGGACAACAAGTGGGAACTTCATAATGGCATGCCGTTCCATAATGGGCTTCGGCATGTGCTAATGTCTCCAAGCTCGAAATGGAGTTAACCAAGTATCCTATTAGGTGGTTTCTACTTCTAAAGGGGATAATATGTCCAAGATACATCCTTCAAAAGGTGGTGGTATGTGATAAAGAGGTGAATGGAGTAGGGAATGAAAAGGGGCATCCCTAGGCCACATGCTGGGTACAAGGGTAGCTAGAAAACGAGGAGCCCATACTTGAGTATATAATATATAGGAAGGAGCAATCGTGGTACATGAAGTGCCCCGACCTTGATTTTTCCACCCTTCTTCATATGCCTTTTTCCTTTTATGAGACCTTGATTTTTCCACCCTTCTTCATATGCCTTTTTCCTTTTATGATTTTTCTTTAATTAACAACTCAGGGCTCAAGGGGTAAGAGCATATAGCAGTGGATACCCCCTTTAATGTAGGGCAGTTCATTGCCCACCAAGGGTTGGGAAAATCATGGGTTCCTAAATAATAAAGGAGGCTCATCTAGGGCCTGTAGGAACCAGGGTGATGGCCATGATGATAGGGTAGAGCTCATGTATTGCCTTTTTCCCACGTGCTAAATGTCTTGGTCTCAGCCATCTTTTGCATCTTGTGGTACATTCCCTGTTGAATGTGGCCAATTATGCTTTTACTTTTCTTTTTCGCTGCATAAACCTTCGAGGCATCACTCGAGGCCTGACCTAAGGTGTGGGCAAGGGGAAGGGGAAAGCTAACCCTCTGTGGACCCAGTGGAGGAATGTGGACCCAGGTGGGAGAAATGATGAATGGGGTTATAACGAGTGTAAGGGGAGTGATATATATGGATGAGGGAGCGGTATCCCACAACCATAACTAGGGTTTCCCATGTAATACCATCCCTAAAGCCCAAGGGTCAATAAAAAGGATCCCATAGGACTAGAGTCCAAGGTTAACATCCAAAAGAGGTCTAGGGGACAAGAGCACCGACCTAGCCCATTCTTTCTACTGAATCCCCCCATTAATCCATGCCAATAAGTGTCCATGATAAGCAAACTACAATACTCAATTACCAAATGACAAGGCATACCTTTAGGTTCAAGAGGCCCACCTTCAAACATACAATCATGGCAGATTGGTGAGGGACCACATGGCTAGCTCAGATGGTGAAGAAGTGGCACAGCGAACTAGTCGGTGGCTGCAAGGTGCTATTGGCTAACGAATGAGGACCATGTTGGAGAAAAAAATTATCCTAGGGATATCACCCACAAAATGGTGGGTAACAGGCATCTTTCCAAACTTGTTCCTGTTAGCGCTCGAATTTGCCTCAGGCTGAGGAAGGCGAAACTCAAGGCAACATCAAACCACTTAGCCTCGTAGCTAGCCCTACGAGGACAGGAGAGGGCTCTCTCCGGGTCTATCTCGGCAAAAGGTCTTCAAAGGGCTGAGATGACCAATAAAGAACACTGATTTTAAGCTAGTAAACTGATAGGGAAAGTTTGATTTCAAATTTTTAGGGTTTTGTTGGAAAACTGAGCACGGCAATTTTGGGTGCGGGGATGAGACACAGTTTTTGCAGAGGTCTTTTTGGGGCAAGGTAGGAGATTGTCTTGATGCCTTTGAAGGAAGTGAATGGATAGATATGACTGGTGAGGAGCTAAGGAGAGCAAGAAACCATCAGGAGTTCTCCTTAAACAGATGAAAACATAGATATTAAGCAAACTTAAAGGCAGAGCATAGAAACCATGAATTCTACCTTAACACTTCATTTACTTAATTTGCAGAAGAGAAGAGTAGGAAAATGATACACATAACAAACTTACAAGTACATGAGAGAAACACACCATCAACACAAAACACCACAGGAATCCCAAATAGTGCTGCAAAACCCTGGTCTTTCCTTTGCCAAAATTGCAGAGATACAAAGAGTAATACAGTCTAAGCTTATCCCTCAAGAGTCCAACCATGAAAATGACTAAGAAGATACATAATATAGGCAAGCTAACACATTTCCTTGCCTTTAGGGGTCGAGCTCATCATCCTAGGAGCTGTTTCAACCAATTCTAAACAAAGCACTACAATCTAGGCAATCAAAACAACTTGCCTCTATAAGCTAGGAAACCAATTCATTCATTAATTTTTTGCTATTTTATGAATGAATCTTCTAGAATAGGTAAATAAGTGTCAAGTCAACATAAAATTACATCAATTACATCAAGGAGGGTGAAAAATCCCATCACAAGTCAAAACTGGTCAAAGCTGGGCGAATTCCTGAGCTAGAAGGTGCAAAATGTGGAAAATATCCTGATACGTAGCGCGCCAAATCTCTACGCGTAGCGCGCCTTTCAGCCCACTTTTGGGGTACTTCCCGGCATCCAAATGAGGCTCAGGTGGGCTTGTTGGAAAGGTCTGGATGTCTACTTTCCAACCCAAGTGGAATTTTTCAATTTGGTGCCCGTTTGCCCCTCCAAAAATGCATTCTCCCGAGACTGCTTCCTGTGTGTCCAAAAAGGGGCAGTGAGGTCATTTTTTGCATGTTTTTTGACCTTTTGGGGACCCAAAACTTGATGAAATGCCTTGGCAGTCGCTGAGCAAATGTATTTCATCATGACAAATCCAAAAATGCAAACCTTTCTTGAATTGGACCTCCCCATCTTCAGGGTAGCGCGCGGCGCGCTACGCGTTGAGGGCAAAAACCTGTTTTTAACACAAAAATTTCAAAATTGACCAAAAGTTCTCCAAATTTTCTGAATTTTGAGCTGGGGGTATATCATCAAGTACCATGCTCCTTCAAGGAGGCTTCGGCCAAAATTTGGAGTGGATCAGGCCTTTTTCGCCGTTTTAATGCCTTGCTCAATCGCCCTTTAAGAACCTTCATTCTCGCTTTGCAAACATGCATGCGGGCCCAATAATGATTCTTCATATGGTGGAGCATATCTTTGTCCCTGTTTGCCTTGGCTAACAATTTCTCTAAATGAGTGTTCACCCGGATAAGCATAGACTCTCGCTCAATAGGTGTCAAATCACCGGGTCTCTTGCGGGCCAAGTTTTGGTCTTCTCGGATTCGCCGCAACTCATAAAGAGTGTGTTCATCTTCTAGCTGTTTGTTGCGTTGCTCCAAGTAGTTGATTGTCCAATTGGCCATTTCCAATTTCTATTTGTTGACTGAACCTGTTGCTGATAGCATTCTTGTCACTGCCTGAGCATTCTTCATCCTCTTCAGCTCCAAGATTGTTGTTGTGTGTCAATACCAAACTTATCGATGAAATTTGAATAGCCATGAATTTCGAATAAGTTTTTGATATCTGAATTGTCCCTCCCCAGGATGACCTAATGCATCAATTGCTACTATCCTTGTTTCTCGCCTACCACAGAAATCATGACACCTTGTATCAACATAGTCACCAGCAAAACGGAATCCTGAAGCATATCCTTCATATTTTGAAAACCTTTCCCATACTAAGTGCACCACCTCCAAGGTATGCATTAGCAAAGTCTACCTCCAAAGCCTCCTCTTCATGTTCTTCAATTGTACCTGTGATTTGATGCGTGAGAAGAGGAGTTGGAGTGCGTTCTGGCGAATTTTTGGACAAAAATCCCAACGCGTAGCCCGCCTCACCCAACGCGTAGCGCGCCCCTAGTGCGTAGCGCGCCCCTAAAATTGCACTGAGAAATGTTGCCTGATGCGTAGCGCGCCCACCCTGATGCGTAGCGCGCACCCAGCTACATAGTGCATTTTGCAGGAGGCTTTTGGAGGCCTTCCCGGTGTCGAAATCGGGCGCAGGATAGCTCGTTGGAAAGGTCTTTGAGTCTACTTTCCAACACAACTGGAATTTTTCAATTTGGAGTTCATTTGCCTTGTCAAAAATCAAATCTCCCAAGACTGGTCAAAATGTGCCAAATGAGGCTGCCTCAAGGCAGAGTGCTGTTGCAGTCAACTTTTGAATGCCTTCCTCAACTCCAAATTGAGCTCATGATAGCTCATTGGAAAGCTCTTTGTGTCTAGTTATCATTTGACTCATCAAGAAAGTCATTTGGCCAACCAAGCTAGGAGAAAACTTGATTTTCCCAAGGTCACTTCAGAGGTGCATTCGATTCTCCTGAGGCAACGGTATTTTTGACATTTCTCTAAAAACATGACACCTGTGTAAAAAGTGAAGAAGGTTTTTCCTCCTCGGCATGTTGTGGACAAAAACCTCTCTCAGTTTTCCCAAATTCATTTTTGATTGCTCTGAAACATTTTTTCAGTGAAACTTATCCCGATGTGTGAAACAAGGAATTTTGTGGAAATGAAGCGAAATGAAGGGGATGAGGGGCTTGTAAATTCTTGGGGAAATTTTGGGAAGTAGGGAGGGATGTTAGGAAGCAGGGGAAAGTGGAATCGCGGAGATCGAGTGAGGGAAAGGGGTCCAAAAGGGCAAAACACAGGCCCAACCTAGAAAATTGCCAAGTTGTGGCAAGAAACTAGGGTTTGTGCGAAAATGAGGAATTTGGGGGATCTCAGTGATGGGAAGCATTTGATAAGGTACTTTAAGGATAGGGGAAGGTGTATGAACATCAGGATACAAGTTTTGCCGATGATTTGACCATCCAAGAGAAATTAGCTTTCAAAACCCTAGGAGAGGGAAATGACCTTGCCTAGGCGCAACTGAAGCATGAACAAGGTGTAAAATGACTCATTAGACACTGACATGATAATGACAACCCTATGAATGATGATAGACTCAGCTAAATGATGACATGGATTGGCATTTGGGCAATTTTGAAAAGAGTGAAAGCAAACCCTAGACCTAATGCCTAGTGACCAAATTTTGCTTGAAGACTCACTGAAATGACAAAATTTGACCTTGACACTCTGAGACCACTTTGTAAGAGCATATTTGATCACTGGAGGAAGGCTGGAAAGACTGACACTAACAGTTCCTTTGCAACTTCTTCAATGGTGCATGGTTCTGCTTGAATGATATTGCTCATGGAAGCAACATACCCTTGAAACTGACTTGGCTTCTTACTTTCTCTGAATGTTCCTCTTGGGGTAACATGTTCAGCATCTTGCAAGGTATCTTGCAGCCATAGTCGTATCTTTCTAATAGGAGGATCTAGATGAACCATGGAACCCATTGAATTATCAACAAGCTCATTCTCAGGTTCTGGTTCAGACTCAGATGTAGGCTCTTTTTCATTAACAATTTGTCTTTCAGCAATGGCAGGAGGAGGAGAGTCTCTTGCTTTTCTAAGTGTTGCATCTTTATCAATTGTTACGTCTCTGCTAAACTCTATAGTTCTTTGACCTAGTACATAAATTCTATAAGCTTTTGAATTATCACAATAACCAACAAACGTACCTTTCTTACCTGAAGCTTCCAGTTTGGTCCTTTTCTCTTTTGACACATGGAAGTACTCAAGACAGTCAAAGATTCTCAAGCGACTCACTGCAGGGCTTTTACCATTGAAGACTGCTTCAGGGGTCTTATTGTCTAAGGCCCAATGAGGAGTTCTATTTTCCACATAAACATCAATATTTGCAACTTCTCCCCTCAAAAACTTTGGTAGCTTTTGATCATGCAGCATGGCTCTAGCTGCTTCCATAATGGTTCTATTCTTCCTCTCGGCAACACCATTTTGTGATGGATTGTACGACACAATGGTTTCTTTCTTTATTCCAACGTCTTTGCAACGATTATTAAAATCATTGGAGGTGAACTCTCCCCCACTATTAGATCTGAAAGCTTTGATCGACTTTCCACTTTGATTTTCAATTAAAGCTTCGAAATCAAAGAAAATGTCAAATGCTTCCCCTTTGTTTTTCAAAAAGAATATCCATGTCTTGCGAGAAACATTATCAACATAAATCATGAAATACAAGTAGCCACCAAGAGAAGTAACAGGCATAGATCCACATAAATCAGAATGTATAAGCTAAAATACCTAACTAGTTTTTGTTTTGCTTGAAGGGAATGGTCCCTTTATATGCTTTCCACTTGCACATCTTGGGAAAACTCCTTCATGATCCATTCAGATCTTAAGCATCCTAGAAACCATCTTCCTTACATGAGGTAAGGCTTTGTAGTGTAGGTGAGTAAATCTTTTGTGCCATACCTCACACTGAAGATTGGTATCATGGACCAGTGCATGAATGTGTTTATCATTGACTTTGTAAAGCCCTTCACATCTTGATCTAAGAGTGAAGGTTTCTCTCATACTTGAGTTCAAAGGCCAAGTAAAAACTTTTCCATTAATAAAAGCAACTTTTATTCCTTTATCTTCTAGAGCAGATATGGATACAAGATTATTTTTCAAACCAGGTGAATAAACTTCTTGCAGAAAAATAGATTTGTCATCATCTAATTAAAATGAAATTGAACCTTTAACTTGTTGAGTAGAATTATCTTCAAGGATAACATTTAAATTAGCCTCCCTCTCAACTAAATTAGAGAGTGTTTCTTTGTAACCAGTAAAATGTTTGGAAGCACCACTATCAACTAACCAACTATCAAATGAATATGCAAAAGAAGAACTGGAAAGAGTAGAAACAAGAAAATACTTTGATTGAGTTTCCGGTGCATTATTTCTATACATTGGATTTCTTGTTTTCGTAGGATGGCCTTTTCTTTGATTTTCAGAAGCATCGTTTCTATAATCATATTTGTTTTTAATCTAGGTGGTGTTCTTTTTTTACAGTCCCGAGCAAAGTAACTGATATCACTCAAACAAGCAGGAATCCTAGGAGGCGTTCCTATGGAACAACTACTAGGTCAAGTGGCAATAATGGAGCAATAGCCCATTGTCACCTAAGCTAAAGCCCCCTGCTCTATACGGACTTTCACTGATGGGAGGAGTCCCAGTGCTTAGGGAAATCACTTGGAGAAATATATCAATGGCGTAGGTAGATGATGATTTCAAGAACCTATTCAAAGGAGAGACTCTAATGATGGGGATTGCTTGCTTTAGAAGCAATGTGAATGGTTCTCCAGGAAGGGCTAAAAGGAGACCTAGACCCAGGGTTGAAGAGTATTTCTTGATAAGAAGTGCCCTAGACCAAAGAATCCTAGAAGAATAGGGTTTCTAAGCAATCCTTGTGAAATTGGAGTGACAAGGTTGTGGGACAACAAAGAAGCCCTAGTGGGCCCAAATGAGGTCAAGGGTTTGTGGTGAAACTTCGAACAAAGGGACTTGACCAAGTGAGAGAGGAGAAAAGGATCAAAGAGATAGGATTTGACCTGGATTTTTAATGCAATGATCCTTAATGAAACCACTAGCCAAAGGAAACCTAGGGAGAAATGGTTTTTGAGCTAGTGAGATAAATTGAGATTCCACCCTCGAAATGGCTTGAAAATTGGAGGACCTCTCAAGGACACACCAATGCAGCTCTTGACCAAGTTTCATCAATTTTGGATGGCTATAATTGATTTTGTGTGATGCCCTAGGAAGCCTACAAGGGTTAGGGCTTAGAAAAAGAAAAAAGGAGGTGAGAAAGATATTCGGTTGGTTATCACCTAGGACTAGACTAGTGCCTAGCCTATTGGGAGAATGGAGTCAATATGATTCAATGTTTAGGGATGCTTATACCCAATCAACGAGTTCCCCAGCAACTTCGCATGGCCCTAGAGGCAGCAACTAAGTTACTATGAAAATTTACACTTCTTAGATGTTGCAATTGATGACTTATCAAGGTGATTATGAACAATCATATACCCCTAGGATATTTATTCATTATACTTTACATAAGGCATATGGAAGAGCCCTCACCAAGACAAGGTCAACAAATTCATATTTCATTAATGCAATGTAACCAACTTCATGAGCAGAATTTCTTCATACATTATACAAGTGACAAAATCAGAAATATACCATGAAAATACACTTACAAGTATAGAGAACATCTTCCAATCATCAATAGACAAAATTGAAGCTCCAAGATAAAAGACAAGCTCTTCCAAACATCGAAATGCATCAAGATTCCAATTCGTCTATCAATAAGGCTAGAAAAATTCTCAAGAAGAGATACAAATCCAAAACCAAGTGATGATCAAATGAAATGATCATCACATCAATATATATCCTCCCTAAAGGGTTCAATTTGCCTAATACAACCTAATAATGCCCCAACTATTAAAGTAATATGCCAAAATAACATTTCTCGGTGACAAGCCCACCAAGATAGCTCAATAATACAAAAATAAGCCTCCCAAGAAGGAAAAATAGTAGATACGATAGGTCAAAGGGCCATTGAGGAGGCCTTGTGGAGTCCAATGAGTGCCAAGATGAATGAATGAGCTCCAAACATAGCGATAAAGGGGTTGGACCCTTGATATCCAAGCAAACAACCTATGGTGTCCCCAAGTGGCTATGGCGGCACTAAGCATCCTCCTGGGTCTCCAAATGGATTGAACAAGCCTATATCCCATCTGTAAGGGTCATAAGAACAATGCAATCCCTCTCATTGTCTCTCATGACAAGACAAGTCCTCATCTGGGCCCTGGATTAGCTTCTAAGTGTGTGGTGCAAGAGTGGAATCAATTGGGCAAGGTGGTCCAGGAGCATCATCATTGTCTAATAAGTGTAACACAAGAAAGCCTTGAGTGAAACTGAAGGATCACATGGAGTGGCAATTTGCTCTCTGCTATGGTGAAGACATGTGGCTCTCAACACTGACACTACAAATGCCAATATGACCCTCTAGAGGACTTGAACCCCGTATAGGGAGACCAAACCCCAAACGAACACCCACCTGCAATCCTATATAAGATCCAATGCGTCTCCTCACCATCCAATACAACCAAACATTAGAGCAACTGAATAAATGCGCTTACAAATCATGGAACCAAGTGGCCACTTCATAGTGGCATGCCCTTCCATAATGGGTGTCAAAATGTACAAGTGTCTCCCAGTTCAAGAAGAAGGTTAACCAAAGACCCTATTAGGTGGTTTCAGCCTATAAGGGGGAGACATGTCCATGGTACATACATCAAGTGGCAGGTGGTATGTGAAATAATGATAGAATGGAGTGGGACATTAGAGGAAGGCTCTGTAATAACCCTGGTAAAAATTCCATGTAAAAATATATAAGACCACGGTTGATGGGTCACTTATTCCAAGCTAAATGTTGGGAAAGACATCTTAGTGAGTGTTCATTTGGGTGTTTATGGCTAAGGAAATTGGCAAAGGCAATGGCTAAGGCTTTGGAAAGACAAAATGGTATTTTTGGAAAGGCAGTAATGTCCAGAACATCAGTGGGACCCAGGGACAGGATGTCTGAGTGGATGACATGTCTCCTAAGGGTTCTGTTGTTGATGTGGATAGGTTGGTTAATGTGTTTTGTCGATTCCACTTCCTTAAGTTCACATAGGAGGTCGAATCCAATCATAGTAGCCTCTCGTCACATGTTTACCCTAGTTGGCTGGTTACTTGGATAGATGTCTGAGGAGGGTTTTACAGGCTCCAAGCCACATGCCATAGTACAAGTGTAGCTAAAATAAGGGAAGCCCGCTCTAGGGTATATGATTCTAGGAGGAAGCAATTGTGGTAGATGAGTTACCCCGGCCATTGTTTTTCTACCCTTCTTCATATGCCTTTTGCCTTTTATAGATTTTTCTTTTTGTAACTACTCGGGGCTCCAGGGGAGAAGATCATGATATGTAAGATATAGAAGTGAATACCTCCTTAAGGTGAGGCAATTCATCGCCCACCAAGGGTTGGGACAATCATGGGTTCCTTAATGGTATGGGACCGATATGATGGGGCCCTAGGAACCAGGGTGATGGCCATGATGATAGGGATAGAGCCCATCTTTGGCTTTTTCCCATGTGCTAAATTTGCATGTCCCAGCCATATTTTGCATTTTATGGTACATTTTCTATTGAGAGTGGCCAAATTATGCTTTTCTTTTTTTTTCTTCGCTACATCAACCTCTAGGGAATCGTTCCAAGCCCGACACAAGATGTGGGCAAGGGGAGGGGGAGGCTAACTCCTTGTGGACCCAGATGGGAAATATGGTGAATGGGATTATAATGAGCGGAGGGGAGTGATGTATATGGTGTCACGAAATAAGACCACGCAACCAAAATCAGGGTTTCCAATGTAATGCCACCCGTAAAGCTAGTAGCCAATAAAGGAGATCTGACGGGACTAAGATACAAGGTTAACCATAAAATTGAACAGAGGATACAAGTGTACAAACCAAGCCCATTCTTTTCGCCAAACCCCCCACCACTAATCCATGCCCAAAAGTGTCCATGAGAAGTAAACAAAAATACCAAACTACACAATGAAAAGCCATACCTTCAGGGTTGGAACACCCACATTCAAACATACAATCATGATAGATGGGCAAGGGAGCATATGGTTGGCTCAAGTGGCGGAGATAGTGGCACATCGAGCTATCTTGTGGATGCAACGGGTTGTTGGCTGTTGGCTGAGGACCATCTAGGAGAATTATTTTTTCCTATGGATACTACCCATAGGTGATGGGTAACAGTGACCATGTTTTTGATAGTTAAAACATCTCACTTTTGATATGTCTAGATTTCCTTTATTTGATTTGAAAGCATATTTGTTTTTATTATCTTTATTTCTCCTGTCATAGGCTGAAAATGCAGTAGGTTCTCATTCTTCATAATGTGAAATACTCCCTCTGAAGATCATTCTGGCCTCCCCTTGGATACATTTTCCCAAGAGCTCATCAAATGTGGGAATGGTTTTGATATTGTTGATGTTGATGATAAAAGTCTCCCAAACAGAAGAAAGGCCTCCAAGTACAATCAACACCATCTCTTTTTTCGGGTACAACCTCACCAATTGTTGACCATTGATTCCTAAATTTGGTCATTCTCAGGAAATATACTTGAATTGTCTCTCCTCTATTCCTCTTTATGTCATTCAGTTGATTCTCCAAAGCAATAATCTGGTTCAAGTTACTAATTGCGAACATGCCAATTAGTTTTCCATACATTTCTTTCGTTTTCTTCAAACCAGAAACATAAGTAATGAGATGATCACCAAGAGAATCAAGGATAAATTTTCTAGCTTTGATTTCACCCTTTTTATGTTTGGATTTGACGGAAGCACTTCAATTCTCTGGTGGATCAGCCATTGTGCCTTCAACATACTCCATAATTTCGTGTTCTTCAAAAGTGATATCTAGCCTTACTTTCCATGGACCAAAGTTTGAAGCATCATTCAACTTTTCCTCTACCTTGAAGTAGGACGAAGTCATCTTGATCAAAAGACTTTGGCAACAAGTGGGGTCTCTTCAAGTGATCTCTAGTCTCCTTGGAATTGTCTTCATGTTAAAATTGACAACTAGGGCCAAACTCCATGTGGGTCATCTTATTAATGGCAGTGGATATTTTTCTTGGATCCCTCTCATCGAGAGGTGTAGGATTGATCTAAAGATCATCCGATGCCGATAAGTATTCATGGAGATATAAATTTATTTTTGTTATGGGACAATTCGTCAAGGTCGGCCAACAACTAAACTACCCCACTTATGCTCCACGTTTTGGTATAAATACAAGTGCCTTGCAAGTCATTTGAACACACAACTCTCTTGAGATTTCTTCTTCTCCACTTGTTTTGGGTTTTAGTGGAAAGAAGAATCTCTAAGGGAAAAACGCAGTCCTAGAGGATGATGCCCTAGCCGTAAAAGGTGGTCTAGCCACAATCCAAGAAGGAGATCTAGCATGGTGAAAGAGGCCTAACAGCTGACCCTAATGCAATCCTATCATGCCCTACCCGCAGGTGTTATCATGCCCTAGCTGAACGCATCCATTCCCTAATCCTATACGTTGTTTTGAAAGAGTTTGAGACAGCCCTTGGACGCAGCAAAAAGGGATACCCTAACCGCAGTCAAAAGAGGCTCCTAGTCGCAGCAAAAGAAAGATCATTGAAGGGAGATCTATCCACATGTAGAAGAGCTTATATACGCAGCCTAAAGAGGCTCCTATACACTGCCCAAACTTGCCCTAATCTGTTGCCTAAAGAAAGCCCTATTCGCAGTCTAGAGAGACCTAATCCAAGGTCATCCATCCACAGTCTAAAGACCCTATTTCGTTGTCCAAAAGGAAGCCCTAGCTACAGCAAGGAGAGGACTAGACAGCGTGGACATTTGAGGGCTATTTCAGGGGTCTATTTAGAGGACAGTATGACTGATTGGAGGAGGTCAAGACAAGGAGGGTTTGTTGGAAGGTACAGCTACTGTTTGACAGTGACAAGTCCATACATTAGGCCCAAATATGCCCTAAAGGAACAGCCTGACAGCAACAGCTAGGAGTATTCAGCGTGGAGAAATAAGGTTGCTCTGAAGCTATTTTAGGAAGATAGTGAGGTTATTTAGGAGGGTAGAATTAGGGGAGCTTAGGATCAGATTCGTTGAGGTATCATTGGAGGATCAAGGATCATATTTGTGCTGCTTAGAAGTTACAGGAACATTGTGTATCAAGCCGCAGGCCATGACACCACAGTCAAGAATTTGATGACCGTTAGATAGGATTGTCTCGACATAATGAAGGCTGCCCTATCTACTGTTAATGCAGCAAATAGATAATGATGGGTATCATGATGAAGTGTGGTGCAGCATTGATAAATAAATGCTACAATGAGATGCAGCATGATGGGCACAGTGAGGTTCAGTATGAGGCAGCATTGGTGGGTGCAGTATGATGATAAGGTACAGCTTGATGATGCAGCAATATGATGTGTGCAGCATGGTAATGAGGTCCAGCATGATGATTGAGTGCAGCACAGTGAGGTGCATCACAGTGAGGAGAAGCATGGTGATGGAGTCACCTTGGATCAAGTGGAAGCAGTATGCCTTCTACTTAGCTCAGATCAGCTACCTCATATGCTATTTTCGTAGAGAAGATCTCTGCTCTTATTTAGATAAGTCAATATGTTGACTTCTGATGTATATGTACTATCTCTCTCTCTGCTGAACTATTGAAGATCATATCAGAAGAATTGATCAAGGGTTTCCCCACATTGGGGTTTGTCCCTAGCTAGCGCCGCATCTTGTGTCCTCTTGTCTTGGCTTGTCTTTTGCGATTTATATTTATGTTCTATCTACAGTTTACTTTAGTGCTAATGTGATTGTTAATCTAGAAAAGATATTGAGCTAACTGTGAAAATTGAAATAAATTGCTCTAGCATAGAATATACCTAAATTTAACACTTCACCAAGGCTCTGATACTAGGACTCACCTAAGAGTTTGACGATAAATGTCACCCTAGCTTTGGGGTGAGGCTAGAGGGGAAAACTACGTCGATTATCCGTGTTTAGAAACACAAATAATCCGTGAGACGAAAAACCCCTTAGGATGAAATTCGTCGCCAAAATAATAGGCTTATCTAGGTTGTTACATACATACACGGTCTTACCAGCATCATTTACATTACAAATTTGCAGAATGGGTTTACAGTGACTCAAAAAATTGTTGCCTGATGATCTGGATCTTTTGAAAATATTTGGCACCACTGTTTCCCTATAACTTTGACAAAATGTGTGCAACATGTTGCAAAGTAGGGCACCAAAAAACACTCTTCTCATTGATCATTTGTGATAATTTGGAGATCTTGGAGGCCAGGGAAAGAGCATTCAATCAAAGCAAGCTTGGAGACGATTTAGAATATTTTGTGGGCTGATTCAGTGGATAGTTGATTTTGATGATATGCTGTATTGTCATTGTTATGGACTCCAGAGCCCATTTAGAGCTTCAATGTTTATGTAATGTGGTCCAGAGATGTATTGCACTTGTTGGAATTTTAACATATTCCACCTTCAGATATGTATTGCACTCACTGGCAAATTTGCCATATTCACCCTTAAATGTTTATATACATGAGCAAGCCTTGCATATTTTGTTTCTAATGGTTTAAATATACATTGATGTTCATGAATATACAATTCTTTTATTAAAATTTGAATACTTCAAATCTTTCTTATACAACCAGTTCTTTTCACTTTTTCCCTGGTTCTGATTCAATTCAAAAAAATTCCTTTTCCAGTTCCAGTTCAGATAACATTGGTAATTAGATGATTGTACTGGACTTGTCTCTCATGAACCTTACATGTCTTGACATTTACACATTTTTATAATCAAGTGCAATCCCTCTCTTTTCTCTCTTCTCTCACTGCAATATTTTGCTACTTTGTTTGTGCATTATCTGCCAACACGTGTGCCATGACAGCTCAGAATGGTGAATTTTGTATCAAAATCAATCTAAGCTGCTGAAAATGAACAATTTCTTTCTTCCTTGAAACTAAAAGCAATCTGCAAGTGAAGCAGATCTCAACTTTTCCCTTGTCAATTTATACTTGAAGACCAACACCCCACTCCACCCCATCCCAACCCCTCCCCCAAACATGGTTTTAGGTTTTAACAAATAAAAGTCCATCTGAAATTATTCTATAAAACAAGAAGACAGATCACTAACAAAACTATTTTAACAAGGAAAATGCCAGTTTGATTTTTTAATTGCAAATGTTTCATTCCCCTGAATAAAGCAAAATATTATGAATAAATTTTTAGACAGAACCTTTTGAGCAGGAAAATCCGTTCTGGTGCAGAAAACAAGTTTGCAACCAACTCCAAAACATTGCACATTTTCATTGTATTCTGCCTGAGGCCCTTCATACAATCCATAAAAATTTTGTACTCTGGATTGCTCAATTTTGCCCGTACCTGTAAAATTGTTTGAGTTAGATAAAAACTATTGTTTGAGCTAGAGCCTCTCTATTTGTATGAGGTTTTAAACTTTGATTTTCTATTGAGGAATGGATATTTGAGAAAGGGAGCATGAGAATATGAATTACATCAAAGTTTACTTCACCTGCTCCTTCAAGCAATTTTTAATTTCACCTTACAACTTTAATCAGATAAATTCAAACGCATCAATCAGAATCATTTAAGCAAAATTCTATATTATACATATAAAATCACTGAGAAGGAGAACAATTTTGAATTCAGTCAATTTTAGCTGGAGCTGTTCTCAATAGCATTTTTACACAATAATGAAACTTCTAATAAGATATATAAAAACAGGAGCATAAGCAATTGGGAAAGCAGTCTGAAGCCCAACTTATTTAGTACGAATCTCGACTGCCTCTTAGTAAAAGCATACAGATTAATGTCTATTGCAAGTACACTTAGCTGTTAGACTATTATACCACAGGTAGTCTTCAATAGCCTAGGAACACATGTGGCAGTCCTGGGCAAGTGTGAACCAGATCTGAGCACTTCAATTACAGCAGTTTGAACAGGACAGTGAGGGTGCTCTTCATCTTTCCAAATCTGCGAGTATGGAGCATTAACTATAAGGGAATGATCAATCTTATATCGTAGATTGTTCTTCTATTCTCAGCAGCTTGCATGCAGTTTCCATGAGTTAGTTCAGTTTTATTCTCGCAGTTTGCTAATTATAACTTAGCATAAGTCTAATTTTGATAAGGTGCATGTAGTCCAATGGTAGGATGCATATCCCAAGGAGATATTATCTCTTTGGAGCACTATAATTAAAGACATTTTGTGGTTTCACCAACACCCTAAAATCTTTTACAATTATTGGGTACTGTTACTGCAATATCTAGAAGGCCTAGTGCAAAAGCCCCACTAGGCCAATCCAGAACCTATGACAATAAGAGATCGGCCACCATTATCACCTCAGCAGCCTTTCTCCAGCTGTTTAGTGGTGAATTAAATCCCACAAGGTAGGCTTCCCTATAAAGATCACCTAAAGGATATTCAACAAGAAGGGTTCAAGGTGATGCATGGTTTAATGATTGTGAAAAGGTACTGGCGAAGCCTAGCAGGCTAGGATTATCTTTACCAAGGTTCAAGTGCTCTTTCCTTGGACCTCTCAAATAGATTAGTGAGTTGTTATAAGTTAGGGTTTGAGAGATATTCAATGATATGGCATGCAATGTCATATAACAGCTAGAAGAAATAGTCTTTCAAGCATAGATCAATAAAGGAACAAGGCTATCAATTAGGTATGCAAGGTTTAGGGTAGGCAAGTGAATTTTTATGGCTAAAACATGCATAAAACAGAAATAAAGGAGATGACATCAGCCCTAATTATAGGGTTTTACTATGCAATTAATGCCAGATTTTGCCTTTCTCAAGTAATTAAGTGCAACCCCTATTAAGAGGACAATAACACATCATGTACACTTGCTTTTAAACACAGTTTTAATGAAAACCCTAACTTCACCCCAAAGACCTAGAAATTAGAGAGAAAAGAGCGAAAGTACATATAGAGAAAAGGCTAATCAACACCTGCTAGACTAGAGCCATGATCTAATTGGGTAATAGAGTCTTTAAGGCAAATTCTATGAAGACGGCCTTGATGAAGAGGGTGAGAGAGCAACAATCTCTAATTATAAACCCTAGTGACTTCCGTATATGGGAGATTATAAGTTCGATAGATGCACATATCAGATTTCTCTTCAAGGACTCAAGGAAAGCAATTTTACACACCATGGAGAATCAAGATTTCAAGAAAAATATTGCTATTTTAACATGCCACACATAGAAACCCTGATTCACATAAGATAGCATGCAAAAATGGAAGAAGACCAACATTTAACTTACAAACTTCCACAAGAATCTCTTCAATCAATCCCAAGAAGGCTCCCAATGCAAAATTCCTCCACAAAAGACAATTTGCTCCATGAAACTAAATTTCAGCCAAGTAGAAAAGAGACAAAACCTGGTGTGCACTTCTAAAGGGAGAGAAGTGTGATGAATGATGATGATGATGAATAAGTGAGTGGGACTCCTATCTATTTATATGAAGGCAACCAAGTCTCAATTCACTAATTGTACAAGCAAAATCCCTAAAACAAGTTTACTTGAGTGTTCAACTAGGTCAAAGGTCACAAGACAACCTTGAGATAGCTCTAAAATATAACAATATGTCAAAAATAACCCACACATGTAGGAGAAAAATGATCTGCACCATGACATCACCCTCTGAAATGGTCAATAACTCATTGAGTGAGGCAATGGTCCAAGAGTGCTCCTGACTCCAAGAAAACCACAAAGTGCATGTGCACATCTCCAAAAGGCACCTCTTCCACCAACATATCATCCAAAAGGAGGTCTATGTCATATTTCCAAAGCATGTAGGACTAACGTGGCACCATCTAGGGAAAGCATTAGCGTCAAGGAATCATGTGTCATCCCTCCCAAGTCATCTCAATGACAACCATCATTAACTAGGCCCTAGAGCAAGGCATCGTCCATCAAACAGCGTCAATGCCAGCCAAGGTGCATCCTAGGTCTATCTAGGCACCTCATCAAATAGTCCAATGCCCAAGCCTTCTATCCCAACATTTCAGCATCTAGAGGCACATCAAGAGGTGTAGAAGCATGTATAAGACTTAAGTTGCTCAAGGCCTAATTCTCATCTTTGGAGGGGCAACATTGGGGCCACAAAGTCATAGCTACTTTCAGAACAAGGAAAAGTACCCCTTGGACAGTGCTAGAGAGGAGTCAAGCTATCCCTTAAGGCATATATGGTGCATGTGTAATACCACCTAAACAAATCCTCTAAAGATCAAGTGAGATCACCTTCATTGGGGACATAAAACCATTAAAGCATCATAATAGACATATCCCATGCTTATTGAAAATGTAACTAGTGTCGGTCTTCATAATTGTATTTGGATCATGACTTGATGTAATTATTATTGTACTTGTAAAAAGAAAGAAAAATAATTTTATTTAAAAATAAAATTGACTAAAGCATGGGTTTCATGCTTGGGTCAATAGTCAATAGGTTAAAGAAGCCATTGAGTGCTCTAGGAGTTGAGTCTTAAGTCAAGTCAAAGTCATTATGTAAAGACCCTTTAAGGGCTTATGTACCAAGAAAAGAAAATTATTATTATTGATGTAAAATTATCTAGAAGCTACCAAGAGTCAAGTCGGGAAACCCCTAAAGTCGACCTAGATGAGGCCCATGCACCTTCATGAAAAGCTATATAAAGAGGAACATTTGTCCTCCACATGACACACTTAAGCATCGAACATCTTGGGCAGATCTAAGGTAGCATAGGAAGAGCGAAGTTCTGAAGAAGGCAACGAAGTATCTCCCTCTCTTTCTGTTTGGTTTTGGTCTACTCTTCTCTCTCTTGGTAGCTAAATTTTTCTATGGAAAACTATGGTTTGTGCAGGTTTGAATTTGTGCAGTAAGAAGCAGCAAATCTTGTTTGAACAAGCATTTCATTATTTTGGGTCGCTGGCCTAAAGTTAGTGAGTTGTCTATGGTCTATGGTCTTGGAAGTCTCCTTGAATTGATTCTATAAGAGGAAATTTCTCTAGGTGTTTCCCCTGTTGAGGACTTTTTCCCTGGCTTGGAGACTATCTCTAGTGCCTCTATTGTTTGAATTACAATCTTCTTGTTTGGCATTTATCTTGATGATGAACAGAACTTAAAATTGAAGAACTAATGTAATAAGCATCACAAGAACTTGTCAAGTTAATGAGAAATTTATTGATAAACCCAAATGAAACACTACCCTAGATTTCTCAACATGGTATTAGAGCAAGGTTCATTTGCATGAGGGCAGGAAGAAGATCACACACGGTTTCAAGGCAAGAAAAGAAGGCCAATCATCTAAGACCGAACACCTAGAAGGAAGAAAATTTGAATTCTGGGCACTTGTTTTGAGGGGCATATAATCCATGTTCTAGAGGACCAAAGGGCTAGTCCAGTAGCCTATTCAAGGTCGAGCATCCCAACAAAAGAAACGTAGTTCTAGGCATCATCTTTAAGGCTTGAAATCACCTTTGAAGAAGACCGAACTCTCTGAGCCACCTCAGGGATACAAAGTTTTCAGAAGCTTGTACTTGTGGATAACCAAATCTCGTTTTGTGGTTTAAATAAAGCCTTGTTAGCCAATATCTTGATTACATGAGAAGAACGAAGTGATAGGAGGCCTTATAAGCCTAATTGGAGGGCTTAACATAAGGTTACAAACTACAGTCACCCTTAAAGCAAAGCCAAAAAATTCAAGGCATAATTACATAAGTGTACATAGAGGACCGAGACCCATTCTATAGTCTTGTTCTCATAAGAGACCTAGACTGCATTGGTTGAAGATGCATTAGATCTATCTTGGAGGGACATTCATGAAGTTATAGCCATCCTTATTAAAATAGAAAAATCACAAACCTCTACAGTGGTATAGGATGCATGACAGTGTAGTATATTTACATATGTCCCAAGCTAGAACAGTCACATATAGAAGCCAACAAGATCCCTGTGAAGAAGAACATAATTACATGTCTATGGTACATCCATCAAATGGCAGGTGGTATGTGAAATAATGTTGGAATGGAGTGGCGCATCAAGGGAGAGCTCCGAGCCACACGCCACAATACAAGCGTAGCTAAGATAAGGGATGCCCACACTTGGGTATATGAGTGTAGGAGGGAGAAATCGTGTTACATAAGTTACTTCAGCCATTGCTTTTCCACCCTTCTTCATATGTCGTTTTCCTTTTATAGATTTTGCTTTTGTAACTGCTCGGGGCTCCAGAGGATGAGAGCATGATGTGTAGGATATAGCAGTGAATACCCCTTTAAAGTAGAGCAGTTCATCACCCACCAGGGGTTGGGACAATCATGGGTTCCTAAATGATGTGAGGGGCCCTAGGAACCAGGGTGATGGCCATGATGAAAGGGGTAGAGCTCATGTTTGGCTTTTGCCCACGTGCTAAATTTGTATGTCCCAGCCATCTTTTGCATTTTATGGTACATTTCCTGTTGAGAGTGGCCAAATTATGCTTTTTCTTTTCTTTTAGTTGCATCAACCTTTAGGGCATCGTTCCAGGCCCGACCCAAAGTGTGGACAAGGGGAAGGGGAGGCTAACTCCTTATGGACCCAATGGACAAATGTGGACCCGAATGGGAAACATGGTGAATGGGGTTATAATGAACGAAGTGGAGCGATGTATATGGAGTCAAGAAGCGGGACCACGCAACCAAAATTGGGGTTTCCCATGCAATGCCACCCCTAAAGCTAGTAGCCAATAAAGAAGATCCCACGAGACTAGGATACAAGGTTAACCATCAAATTGGACAGAGAAGACAAGAGTACAAACCAAGCCCACTCTTTCCGCTAAATCCCCCCACTAATCCATGCCTGAAAGTGTCCATGATAAGTAAACAAAAGTACCCAACTACACAATGAAAACCCATACCTTTGGGGTCGGAAGGCCCACCTTCAAACATACAATCATAATAGATGTGTGGAAGACCACATGGCTGGCTCAAGTGGCAGAGATAGTGGCACATCGAGCTATCTGGTGGTTGCAAAGAGTTGATGGTTGTCGACTGATGACTATTTGGGGAAAATTTTCTCCTATTGATACTACCCACATGCAGTGGGTAACAGGTCCTAATCTCATTTGACAGGAACCAAACCATAAACAAAAATCGTGTACACTTGTTTACCCGTATTTTTGTAATCCTCAAGAGAAGATTGAATCACTTGGAACACTTTGGAAAGAGTGTATTTTTCCCTTTTGGGTGATTCACTTGTAAACTCTTTCCAAAGATCACTCTCTATCCTTCTAAAGATCTCTCTCTATCCCTCACTTCAAGTGGAGAGATCTAATTTAATAAAACAGCGAACTTTCTGTTTTGGGAGCTTGGGGATTTTCCCCTTGGCATCCCTTTCCCCAATCAGAGAAGGTGTCCCTTATGCGTTGCTTGACTGTTTCCTTTATAGCTTTGATTTACTTAAGTAGGGTAAATTGATAATTATTTCCTTTAACTGGTTTTTCATGCATTTAGCTTCTATATTTGACATGCATTTCTAGTCTCTCCTTCTCTCTAACTTATCATTTCATTTTACAGGTTATATGACCTTGGGTAACTTAGCTCGCTAGCTCCCTTGTGCCTTCATCTCTTTATTGCAATTGCCTTTCTCTTGCAATTTGTAGATTAACTTGCTCTTACAATACACTTGCAATCTCATTGATTTAATTGTTATAATTGCGTTAAGTTGTTTTACTTTCAAGTATCATCTACTTTGCAAAGCTATGTTTTCATATCAATCTGGCAATTGTGGCACTAACAAATCTGCCTCCAACTTAAGTTGGTTGAAGTAGACACTAGGAACTCTCCATCCCATATTTCCTCAGTCTGAGATCCAAGCCCGGGCGTGGTGAGGTCTGGCAAACGAAGTTATTTTGAAACCTACTTTACAACTTAGAACTAACTTAGAATTTACCAAGATAATCTCATCACTATACAAAGCAGATACACTACAAACCATCAACAATATTGGAACTTGTGTTTCATGTGCTCTTGTTTGGAAATGGTCATTTATCTTGAGTAAGCCTTATTTACTTTCAAGTATCATATTTGAGCACTTAAGCATCTTCCAAGTCAGTACTTGTTAAAGTTATCATTCATTATTTTACTTTGGAAACATCTATCTCTTGTGGCACTTTTATCACAAGTTTTTCTCTCCAAGCTTTCTTTTGCAGAAGTATATCTTTACTTGGAATATTTTTAACAAGTATTTACATTTGGGCACTGGTCTTACCTTGCCATATTTATTTTGTGGTTGTAAGTACTCACTGAACTTGTAAATCTAATTGGATGCTATATATTTGAAGTGTGTCTTGACTATCTTGTATTAACTCCTAGAAAACTGACTTGCTAGCTTGAAGCTAGTTGAACCTTAGACATTTTTTAGGGTCCACCACCCTTGGCTTCTCTAGGAGTAATCCTAGATGAAGGAGTTGCGAATTGAGTGACAGCCTCAACTCGAGACTTGCCCCCAAGGCCACACCAAGTGTAGCTAAAAATTTTCTCCACAATAATCCCAAGTTTGGATTAAGGCAGCAAAAGGGTGCAAGCACTATAGTGCTAGGATGCATATCCCAAGGAGATCTTATCTCTTTGGAGCATATTAACTATAGACAAAAGTAGACCATCTTGTAGAGATCAGGCACAGATCCCAAGACTGTAGCAGAGCTAGGAGCCGAGTCTATATTGTATTCCTAGAGCAACCTTTTTTCATTGTATAAGAAGGCTAGGGTATGCATTTTATACATTGAGATCAGCAGAGATAAATTAATTATTTCTCTGCTTTTTCCTATAGCAGATTTCATTTCACAATTGATGGGAAAGCAGTAGAAGATTTCATCAGTCAGTTTCGTGAATTTATGTTATATATTTTCTGCAGTATGTGCTTGTAAATTCTAGAATTATTAGAGTTACATTTTTAGTGGCTTTCAGTTTTCAGCTATCTAGGTGCCTTTTTAGGAATTGTTTTATTGCAAAGTCTGCTTACTATTGTCAAGAAAATTTAACATTAGCTTTTTGTAAATCTTATTTCATCCCAACTAGAATGGTAACACTAACAGCCTTCATAAATAGAACTCAAAATAATCCCTGATCAGATTAATCTTCAATGCCACTGTTACAAAGGACAAATAAATGAAAGCAAAAACAGTAAGCATGCGACAACATGAAAGTTGCATACAAGGAATCCCTAATCAGATTAATCTTCAATGCCACTGTTACAAATGGCAATAAATGCAAGCAAAAACTCCCTGTTGAGTCATGAAAACAGTAAGCATGCTACAATGTGAAAGTTACATACAAAGTTCATTAGACAAAGCACTTTGTCTAGAGTCATATGAGATCAGAATAGGTGAGAGAATATGTATTCTAGTCTAGCTAAAAAAGGAATAAACTCAAAAAACTTACGGTCGACTTCGTCTAAGTAGATGCTGCTTTGGAATCAAGGGGTGGATGTTCCATTACGAATTGATTTGATTGATCTTTTTCATCTGCTGTTTCGACCAATGTTGCAAACATCGGCATCGGGATAAAATTGGCAAGGGTCCGGAAAACCAAAAAATCATAAAAATCGGGAAAATATTGGTAAAAATTGTTAAACATCAGCAAAATCAAGATACCATCAAAATATCGGTAAAAATCAGCAAACATTGGCTAGCCCAAAAAATCGTGATTTCAAGATAAAATCTGGATGTTATCGAGATGTTCGCAACAATGCTTTCGACTTACTCGGCAAATAGAAAAGTATTTGATGTGTATTTCTACCATAGCTTTACTGATTATTAGAATCATCTTCCCTAGCTAAAAGGTTAGAACACAAGAATTGATAAATGCATTTCATGTTTTTGTCCTACTGACCATAACAAGACATCACGGGAAAGACCTATTTCTACCACTTGTATCCCATATTGCTGGCCAAACAAAATGCATTAGAGAAAAATTTTCATTACATAAAACTTTTACGAAAACCACTGAAGCAAAAACCAAAACAATTGTCAGTATATCGAATTCATAAAAATCTCAGGGAGCAAAAATAAATTACCTGACTCAAAAAGTTTGATGCAGTTTTGCTTTTGTCATCATCCTGAAAATTTGTCATCATTCTACCTGCACTTTCATGCTGTTCTTTTGAGCTCTTGCTTTTGGAGAATTTTATGCTGTTCTCGTGAGTTTTCCCACTTAACTCTCTATCAATGTGCTGCAATGGATGCTTTAAGGAGGGACATGCTTGGGCCTTCTGCAAAGCACTGCTAACATGAGATGTAGTTGCTGAAACCTCTGAATCTATGTGAATATCTTTCACAATGGTCCTTTCAGAAGCCTCTCCAGAAATGACTTGTGTGTCTACAGTAATTCCTTTACCATCTTCTCTTTCTTCAAGGTTTGAAGTCATTTTAAACCTTTTTGCAGATACACTAGGGTCAATTTTAATAGCAATACTTGATTTCCCAGCTAGAGGAGAGATACTTGATAGGTCAACTATTTGACAGTCTTCATTTCCTAGAGCTTCAATCTTACTACTAACGCTAGATTTATTACTACAATTAGTGGAAGGAATCTTTGACTCTGTCCTCGGTAACATGGGAATTCTTCCACCAGCACCACCTATGGCACGATTTGCAGGAGTAATTGCATCCATGGTGATAGGGTATGATGAAGGTTTTCCTCGGACAGCTGCGAGCATGGAAGATAATGACTGTTGAGGCCCAGTAGATCCCATCACTTGAGAGGGATGACTTGAAAAAAACTGGCATCAGAAACAGTGTCCACCATGAAATTAAAGCATTAGACATTATCCCAATCAGGCAACATAACAACTCTTGTATCAAAGTTGTAAAAAGCAAACCCATAGGACGATGTCCGGCATCAAAAAATAGAACATTACCGTAGGTACAATTGTTTTCTGCCCAAATATTCCTGTACTTTTAGTTGGTTGGTCAGCTTCTTTTTCATTACAAATAAACCCTGCAAAAAATTCATTTCAGAGATCATCAACTAAAATAAATGCATGCATAGTATAATATACAGGAAATGCATACATCGTATAATCTGAAACAACAACCAGCATACTAAGAACCTGGAAGAAGAACTTTACCAAAAATTCTCAACACAAAAATACAACCACCAATTTTCAGAAACTGTAGAATGTACAGCTCATACAAGAAGCCAAGGACATTAATCATTACGGAACCTGTATAGGAAAGCAAGCTGAAAAATTAGTGTTACACTGTTATCTAGTTGGTAATTCAAGTGGGGGTTGTTAGCCAGATAATCATGCTTGAACAATCTGCCCAACTCCCCGTCAATATGAAACTTGCATAAGAGGTATGGAAAAGAGTCAGAAAGAGCACAGATCTGGGCATAAAAATTTCTACCAAGAAAGCCATTCTTAGAAAAGGTATAGATGCCCGAATGCATAATCAGTTTCAGTCATCTGCCTTGGCTGAACAAACTGATAACACAAAACATCATATTACTGTCGAAGATACCTAGGTGGTCACTAAAATTCATCACTATTCAAAAAGATGTCTAAGCTCTCAATTCCTGCACTCCATGTCCCACCCAGTGATGACAAGGCCAATCACCCCATACTTCTTTGTTGATCTGTTAAATCCAGAGCAGCGAGGGGCAGGAAAAGTTCTAGAGCGCACTGTTACTTGCTGTAGAAAGACCTAGGATAGAAATCGAAACCTAGGGCTTGAGATAACAGAATGAGGCTACCTATGCCTAGAGTCAAGATTCCAAGATGATATAGGACCTCTCAAGAAGTTAATTAAGATGCTTTATTTTTTTAAATATGCTCTTGCTATACTTGAAAGAGACCCAGAAAGAAGCCCACACAAGACATAGCGTTTATGAATTATTGTGGGAGGAGCCTCTCCAATGTACTTACTAGGTCAAGGTGAGAGAAGGAATGGGGTATTGAATGATTTATTCCAATGAATATCAAGTTTTGCAACCCAATGAAGACCATGTTATCCAAGAGAAGAGACAATTAGGTTTCAATCCAAAGACACAGATAGGGCATCAAATTTCCGGAGATTTAACTATGGGAATTCAACCAAACTTGGAGATCTTGTAGAGGAGACACCAACGCAGATACCTATCCAAACGGTTTTGAAAGATCACCCCTCTATAAGATTTCGCAGGAAGCCCTAGTTGGCCGTCTAGGAAAAGGGGCCGAAAAGTTTGGAGGAGAGAAAAGAGAAGGAAACACCAATTTTTCTTGGACCAATGCCTAATCTTTGGGCTATGGAGTCTATGATGATTTAAAATTTTGCCAAAATCGTCTTCAAGGAGGCCAAAGAGTGATGCCCTAGCAAGCACTCTTCAACAATTACCCACCCAAGTTTTTGTGGATTTTCATGGAAGAAAGACGAATCCCATCCACTAGGAACATTCATCTATTGCCATACAATGAGTAACATGTGCAATTGCCAATCAAATAACCTTTTACAATGATATTCAACAAAACTAGGGCACAAAAGCATTAATTAATTGCAACAATTCCACACATTAGACATTATTCAAGAGAGATCTTCAACAAAATAACACTTACAAGATGACAAGAGATATATCCATCCATAGAACAAGAAATGGCTCCAAGAAAGAACGAAAATTTCAGCCTCCAAAGATATTGAAATGCATCAATAGAAGTCTCCAATAGTCACCCAAGAAAAAGTGTGAAATTCTTCAAGAGAATAGATCCAAGTGTGATGATGATGCTCTCACAAATGAGAGCCTCATCTATTTATATGATCCTCTAATAGTTTGAATTAGCCTAAAATGCCCCTAACATTATTTTAATGTGCAAAATAACATGTCCTTGGGGACAAGCCCACCAAGTAGCTCATAAAATGAAGAATAAGTCATCCAAACGTAAACCGAAATGATAAAATCATGGTGTTCAAGGGTCTTCAGAGGACCTCGCTAAGTCCTCAAGGTGCCATAATGAGAGTGAGGGCTCCATGAATGATAGACGAGTGGCCCCTTGATTTCTAAGAAAAAATATCATGTGGTGCTCCAAGTGGCTCTGGGGTACAATTAGTGGTCTCCTGATGAAAATAAGCTTGTAGACTGCTCCAAATGAGGACACGGAAGATTGTGCTTTCCCTCCTATGTCTCAAGGATGAGACAACCTCCTCTGGGCCTCAGATCAACTGCCAAACCCTGTATATACTTCTAAGCCCTTTGGGGGCACTACTGGTCCAAATGCATCATCTCGCACATAATGTGGGGCAATGAACAAGCCGGTGAAGGTGTTGAGTGCACCCATAAGATGAGATAATGTTATATCATATGACAGAGACCCATGGCTCTCAACACATCCCCTACAAATGTCAATATAATCCTTCGGTGGGCTTGGGCCTTAGTTAAGTTGCCTAGCCCATGATGAAACCACCACCAATCCTAAATAAGATCCAATGTGTCTCCTCACCTTCTAGTACAATAATTCATTAGTGCATCTTGTTGACCATGTACATGTCAACAATTCAAGCAACGTACAAAAGCAATGGACAAATTTTTCCAAGATCATTGTCATCATTCAGCATCAATTTCATCATTGTAATCCCAAATTTTGCAAAAATTTTGTAAATGATTCTAGTATGACTATTAAGCCATGTAATAACACCTAGGTAAGCGTATGATTTTTCTCCAAGGGTTTCATCCTAGGGAGTTTTTTAACCTCACCAAATTATGTGTGTTTCTAAACATGAATAATTGGCAGAGTTTTTCTCCAAGATATACCCCAAAGCTAGGGTGGCACTCATTGACGATGTCTTAGATGAGTCCTAGTGTTTATCGAATCTATGCATTTTTCATACTAGATCATGTGTCTTGTCACAGAAATGGCTAAAGTATTGAGGATGTATGTCAAATGTGTATTTCCCCTTCTAAGGTTTGATATTGCAATATTTTGATGTAAAAGTGTGTCTAGGAATAGTTTAGTGCATGGTTACTCATATTTGGACACCATGGCTAAGTTATTTTTTGGATCCACTTAGAGGGTGGAAAAATACTTAGTCCCTTCTTGAGTATTTTAATTAACTTTTCTGGCAAAAATAAAAAGAAAATAATTATCCAGAAAATTAATTTAATTTGAGTCAAAAAATTAATTTGAGAGAAATTAAATTCTCTCCAAGTGGAAAATCATCAAAAATTAGTGGGTCCAAAAAGAATTAAATTTTAAGAGTCCTCCACCAACGTAGAAATTGTTTTTTTAAGAGAATTTGACCCTTTGGAAGTTAGTGGTCAAGTCAAATTGAAATTTTTTAGGATAAAAGTCCAAAATATTATTTTTTGGACCAATAAAAAAGGGTTTTAAGAGAAATTCGAATTTTTCCTCAAAATAAAAGGAATAAAATTCAATCGATGGAGGAGATCAAGTTATTTCAAAGGAAGATCGATGGATGAGATTATTTTGACAAGGATCAACCCAACTAGTCGTTATTTTCACTTGGAGGGGTCTTCTCTCTTATATTTCTATATAAGGAAGCCTTTGAGCTCCTCATGGTAACATGAATGATCTTACTAGATCAAAATTATATATGTACTGAGCAAGGCTCTGCTAGATTTTGTAATAAAAGCATAAGACTTTGGGGTTCAATTCAGGTGTCTCTCACTTGTTGATCTCTAGTATGTGCTGGATGATTTATTTTTATATGCTTTGCGCTAATATATTGAACGATTATTATTTCAATTGTCAGTAGTAGGAACATCTATTAGCAAAGGTATCTTGCTTTAGGTGTTGGGCATGAGTAAGCACTTTGGGTGTATAGGATCTGGCATGTATCTCCAAGTTTCTAGATCTTTTGTGTGAATCGAATCCCTCTTGATCTAATAATCTATTTTTCAAAGCGCATTTGAGCTACAGGTTGCTCCAACCCTTGGAAACCCCAAGATCACACACTGTGAGGGGATAACACTTTCTTTGGCTTCAAGTCTTGATGCAACGAATATTTGATGCAGGAGGGTTTTGCCAAAATTTAAAATTTATTCAAAATCTCTCATCTTTTTACTTGTGCTACAAAGACTAATGTGCTAATAAGAGTAATTTTATTTTTGTAAATAGTGTAAATATTTGTAAAGTAATTTTTTGAATCTAACCCTTGTATTCTAATATTAACCCATTATTTCTATTTTGTATAGTATTGGGGTTTTTGGGTTTTTATTTGAAATTTTTGTATATATTGGGTATTTCGGCTTTCTATTTATCATTTGTGCAAGTACTAGATCTAGCATTTGAGGAGAAATCAAATTTTTGGAGAGAATTAGCCTTACTAGCCTAAACAGCTAGGGTTTTGAGGGCTTTTAGGCCTCTAAAGAAGTCGTTCAGCCTCTAGAGAAGTGTGAGGGCATGATCCAAGGTCTTGACGGCTACATCCAGCCTTCCCAAGCTCAATTTGCTAAACCTCTAGCTCCGAAAGGGAGGTTGCAGCACTTGGAGGCATTTTTTGCAGTGATTTTGAGGTAAAGAATTTAATTTTTGTTGTTGCATGGGTGCCTAGCCTCTTAAAGGCTAGTTGCAGACCTTTTTATGCCCTTTTTCCTTAGCCCCAGTCCCTTAAGGGTTTGTTTTCCCTAGCAACGGCCATTTTGAGGGCTTCTCCTCTGGTCATAAGATTTTTTAGGCCTTCTTCTTGTGGCCGCAGCCCTAATAGGCCTCAATTCCCTTGGTTGCAGCTCTTTGTGGGCTCATTTTTGGTAGTCGCAGCCCAAGTAGGGCTTGTTTCTCTTGGCCGCAGGCATTAGAGACCTTCTAACCCTAGGCCACAGGCCTATTTGGCCTTAGTTCCCTACACGCAATCCCTTTCAGATCATTTTTTGGCTTTGGCATTTGATTTTGGCACTAATCATTGTGTTTGCAGGCTTATGGTAAGTTTGCCAAGAGCTTGAAGCTGATTTCCATACATTTTTGCCACTAATCTATTGTGTTTCAAGCTAACACTTTGTTTTACAAACCTATCTCTAGTTTGAGGAAGGATTTCAAGGGTTTGAGGTCTCACTAGTCCATCAATCAGCCCTAGCCACAGTCACAAGAGGGTTGATCTATCATCTAGGGATTTTATCACACTGAAATTTGTGTTGCAAGTGTTTGAAGGAGCTCTAGCCCACATAAGAAGTTCATCTATCCATCCAACAAGGCCTCAAGGCCTAAAGGTTTGCCTCTTAACTCCCCTTTCCCCCTCTGTTTTCATAATCAGATCTGAAGTAGTTCTTAGCAATCGTCTAATACCTCAATTTAATCATCTATAATAGCCCTAAGACACATCTAAAACATTGCATAAGCTAAAAGGACATTTGTGCTTTTCATTTGATGACATTCCACATGTTTCTTAAGGTCTGATATAAAATTTTGAGCTCTGATATAATTTTTGTATGGTCTGATATGAGCATTTAAAAGTCTGATATATTAGCTTACAGTGGTAAGAAAACTCCATGCTAAGGCTTAACATTCAATAGAATTAATTTCCAAGTCTTGGGAACATTATGGTAAAGTGTTAAAGTAATTGTTCTTGTGATACCAGTGTTGCGGGGGAGCGACACCCCCCCCCCCCCCCCGATCCCTCTCCCAATCCGTGCTCTAGGCGGGAGCGACTTGGGAGTGGGTCGAGAGCGTGCTCTTGTTATAAAAAATTGTGCTCCCTGCCAGTTTCGGGAGCGAATGAGGGAGCATTGCTCCCATTGCTCCGAGAGTGAATTTTATAACCCAGGAGGGGTCAAGAAGCGATCGCTCCCGACCGCTCCCGGGTTATAAAATTCACTCCTGGAGCGACGGCAGGCGCGAATTGCGCAGAAAAAAAGATCCTCCGGTAAAAAAATCGATTTTTTTCATAAATTGAGGGAGGGAGGGGTAAAAGGGTTTCATTGTGATTGTGAGAGTTAGAGTGAGAGCTCATTTGAGAATTTGAGATTGAGAGAGGGAGATTGAGAGGGTGAGAGTGAGGACTAAGGAGCAAGGAGAGAGTGACACTGAGAGAGCGCAAGGTGCCAAGGAGAGAGCAAGGAGCAAGGAGAGAGTGAGGAAAGAGCAAGGAGCAAGGAGCAAGGGGAGATTGGACGCATTTGAGGTAGGTTAGCCACTCTACAATATTGAATAGAATGTTTAGCAATTTTTTTTTAATGTTTATTAAATTATTCCTATTTTCTAAATAAATTAATTAATATTTCTCTATTTCGGTTTCCCATTCCCATTCCCATTCCATTTTATTAAATTTTGCAGATTCAAAACTTCAAATTTCAAACATCATGGTTATATTTCTTGGCATTTTCTTCTTCTTGGTTCCTTTTTTGGTTATTATGGTGCTAGAGAGTAGAAAAAGGAGGGTTGAAAATGAAGAAGGGGATGAAGAAGAGGGACAAAGTGGATTTGACGAAAACCCCAGTGAGGAGGAGCTGGAGGAGAGAGAACATGATTCAGCTCAAAAAACTAAACAAGACCAAACCCCATGGTGGAAATATGTTAACAAGCCTGAAGCAGGGAAAGGGGGTGGAACCACTAAATTTCATTGCCCCCATTGCAACAATAATTACACAGGTTCATACACCGGTGCCAGAAAACACCTCTGCGGGAAAATGCCATGGGATAGAGCCAAATGCATAAGGGAAGAGGAGGAAGCCCAATACAAATCTAAAAAATCAAAGGGTTTCTTTGAACCAAGCTCACAATCACATGCACAAAGAACTCCTTCAGCATCCTCCCAAGGCAATGGATATGAAGGCACAGGGTCACCAGGTTTAAAGCGTAGAACCATATCAGATTTCCTTGATGAAGGGTGTAGGAATGATGTGGATTCAAAAGTTTACATGTTTCTCTATGCATGTGGGATACCATTCAATGTTCTTCACTCACCTTACTGGCACGAAATGGTTTCTGCCATAAATGATGCCCCTAAAGGATACAAGAGCCCTAGGTATGACAAGGCAAGAACCGTTGGACTTGATCATGAAAAAGCAAAAATATCACATTCTTTGAATGGAATGACAAGTTCTTGGACTGACCATGGGTGTCCATTGTATCTGATGGATGGACAAATGTAAAAGGCAAGCCATTGATAAGTGTTCTTGCTGTGTTTGTTAGTGGTGCCATCTTTCTTTTAGCATATGATTACTTAGACAAGTTCAAGACTTCCATCAACATTGCAGAACCATTACTTGAAACAATTGACCGTATTGGACCATACAATGTCATCCAAGTCATCACTGATAATGCCCCTAATTGTAAGGCAGCAGGAGCAATTATTGAGGATAAATACCCCAACATATTTTGGTCTGGGTGTTTGGTTCACACAATGAACCTTTTGATGCATGATATTGTTAAGAACAAAAAAGAACATTACAAATGGATTGGTGATTTGTACAAGAAAGGACAACAAATGATAAAATTTATTACAAATCATAGCAATACCCATGGCCTTTTCCGCAGTCACTCAAGATTGGAGTTGTTGAAGATTGCGAGGACTAGATTTGGTAGCTATTACCTCACCTGCACCTTTTGAAGGTAAGAGAGTCATTGGCTAGCATGGTATCAAGTCTACACTGGCAGGTATTAAAGGAAAGGGCTACAAATGCAGCTGACAAGCAAGGTTTTGAACTAGTGGAGGAGGCCGCTCTTGATGGTATGTTTTGGGCACGTGTGAGGCAAGTATTGGATTTCACCAAGCCCATTTATCACATGATTCAGTTTGCAGATACAAATAAACTAGTAATTGGCGAGGTGTATGAGCAGATGGATACCATGTTGGGGTAAATAAAAGATATTGTTCATAATAATGATCCCAATTTGTACAAATTGATTCACGATTGTGTGTGTGTACGGTGGGATAAACTTAATGTTCCACTACATTGCTTGACGTATATCCTTACACCAAAATACTACTCTACATCTTGGTTGGGCCAACCTGCACCAAGGGGTGGGGTTAGGACCAAACCCCATATAGATGAAGAGGTATCTAAAAGATATTTGGAAGCATTAGAAAAGTTGATACCTGACAGGGAGGAATGTGCTAGTGTGCATCTTGAAATAGGCAGATACTTCAGTAACACTGGTTTGTTTGGTACCTTCCATGCAATGGAAGACTGAGACAAATTTGATGCTCTCACATGGTGGGAATCATATGGTGGCCATGGACTTTTGCTAAAATTGGCAAAAAAAAATTCTCTCACAGGTTGTAAATACTTCTTCTACAGAGAGGTGTTGGAGCACCTACAGCTTCAAAGTTCATATATAACGTGAAAAGAAACAGACACAATGAAAACCGGGCAGAAAGCTTAGTTTATGTGCACTACAACTTGAGGTTGTTGAGTCATTATTGTGATCGGGCTTATGAGGATCCAACATATAAAATTTGGGACAACCACCCAAAAGATGACAATTTGGAGGATGACACTATACATCTTGAAGAACTGGAAGAGGAACATATAAGAGAGGAAGATGAAGCAACAGCCATGCCACCTCCACCATCCAGTAGCAGTGCTCGAGTTCCAAGTCTTGTTCCTTTGTTGTCGCCACCTCCATCTACACCCTCACGTGGAGGGCATGTGCCTTCTAGTTCTGGTCGTCGCTCTGTGTGGGAGACTCCTAGAAGACCACCACGACCTGCTCATACATTAGGCACTTCTCGTGGAAAGGGCCACAAGTAGTAGTAGATAATAGATTTATAGTTTACTTGTCTTTTCTAGTTTCTATTAGTTTTCATAATTGTTGAGTCTTGACTCTTGACTCTTTCATATCATAATGATATTTTTTGTAAACAATATATGACTGTGACAATGAAAGTTTGAAGTTTGAAGTTGGAAATTATAACTCATTGGTAATGATTTTGAATTATGAATATGATGCTTCGTGAAAGTTGTTTCATTTCATTTCATAATTCATTTTATAACATTTCATTTCATGTTAAAAGTTAGATATTATTTCTTGTAATGGTTAAACTTAGCTTACAAGTACAACTTTGGTGATCAATGATGATAAATGTTATATATTGAATTTTCAATTTTGAAAGCTTGAAGTTGAAACTTTAAGATTGATGAATCATGATTCATGAGACTCAATATGTTGTAATATGTATGTTACTAACTTGTGGATGTGGTTGATGAAGATTATAACTTCTAGATGATTGATGTTATATGGTTCAATGATCAATCTATGTTTTTTTTATGTTTTTTATATCTAATTCATTATTCTACATGTTTTTGTTGACATATATGTATCAAAATATAAAATTAAAAAAAAAAAAAAAAAAAAAAAAAAAAAAAAAAAATTTAAAAAAATATTAAATAAATATATATATAATATATATATATATATATATCTATTCGCTAGCAAATAGTAACATGATATACCTTCTCCTTGAATGCTAAGTTGAAAATCGCTCCCAAAGCCCAATTTAACATTGTGTGTATACCTTGTTTATCATTTTCTAAGTGGTAAAAGGAATCCTTGAATGTCTTGATCTTGTTCTCCTTGCATTCCATTGGTGTCCTTTATTCTTGAAGATCACTATTAGCAATTTCATTTCAAGACAAGTGTAATTTAATTGGCTCTCATAATAAGCATTGGTTTCATCATTGCAAGAAGTAAACCTAATTGGCATAAATAAGAATCTTGGATAATCATTGTGGCGAAGATAATTATACTTTCTTTTATTCCTATTGTCGCTCAAATTGTATAGGCAAGACGCAACAACGATCAGGTTGGGGGTTGTCACTCCGATCTTCGACCTCTCTGTTCTAACAGTCTCAGAATAGCAGGCTATGTGGGGGAGTCCCTATGAAATGTGAAGATGCAAGACTTCTCAATGATTGACAAATCGCGGAGACACAATTGAATGGCCTAGTAACTTGGTTAATTTAGCAAGTTTAATGATTGGATTAGATTACTGTGAAAGACCAAGGCCTTAAATGGAGTCAAATTACTTGCTTTATATGAATTATCTACCAAGCCACTGAATGAACAGTTGTTGCCTTAGGAAGCTTCACTATTGATAATTTTAGGTATGTTCTATGCTTAGAACAATTTATTTCAATTTTCACAGTTAGCTCCATATCTTTTCTAGATTAGCAATCACATCAGCATTAATGTAAACTGCAGATAGAACATAAACATAAATCGTAGAAGACAAGCCAAGACAAGAGAACACAAGATGTGGCGCTAGCCAGGGACAAACCCCAATGTGGGGAAACCCTTGATCAATTCTTCTTATATGTTCTTCAACAGTTCAGCAGAGAGAGAGAAAGAGATAGTACGTTTACAACAGAAGTCAGCACTTTCACTTATCTAGATAAGAGCATAGATCATCTCTAAGAAGATGATACATGAGATCAGTTGAAGACATGCTACTTCACCCAATTCTCCAAGGTGACTCCTTCACCTTTCGTTGTGCTTCATTTCGTCATCATATTGCACCTCACCACACTGCACCATGTTGCACCCATCATCACTATGCTGCATCTCATCACGCTTCATTAATCATGACTGTACCCATCATTGTACTGCATTATGTGCCATTGGTGCACCATGTTGCCATCCTGACCTATGTGTTCGCTGCACCTTGCTTGCTTGTTGTCCCTTGCTTGCTTCTTGTCCCTAGCATGCTTGTTGTTGTATGCTAGTTGTCCCTTGCATGCTAGCTGTAACATTGCATGCTTGGTGTATTTGCTGCTAAGTACCATACAACTGTTCCAATGTTAGTTACTGGTCCCTTGCATGCTGCTCTCCTTCGAAAACAGAAGCTCTGGTTGTTTCTGCAGTTCCCGACAATTCTGGCAGTTCCGGCTATTCTCGGTAGTTCCAGTTGTTCCGGGCAGTTTCGGCAGTCCCGACAGTTCCGGTTTTTCCAACATTTATGTAGCATAAAAATTTATGCTGAAGCACGAAAAGACTGATAGCTTGAAGATTTGATTATAAAAATACACACAAGTATTTAAAATAATTATTTTTTATTATATAAAAAATGTATAAGATGATTTGAATGTATAGTGAGGACCCTGCTTTTATACCCCAGCAGGGGACCTTTTGTGAATGGGCATGTCTAAAAAATGACTAATTAGCCAAAATAATATTTAATAATTTAATATTTATATTTATTTTATTTAGCTAATTGTTATGAATTATATTCATAACATAGCCTCTCCCTTCGGAAGCTTTGTCCTCAAAGCTTTAATATTGGGGTTTTCTTCACTTAGTTGCTGTCGATTTGGTCATTGATTCGTCATGTAGCTTACCAGTACTATTTTCTTGGATTTTTTTTTTACTGATTTTTTTTAATATATATATATATATATATATATATATATCAATGTTTTAAAACTCCAACTCCGACTCCGACTCGGCCGAGGGTCGACTCCGACTCCGACTCCGACTCGGTATCGACTCGGCCGCCTCGATTTCAATGACTTGGTCGTTGTAAAAAATACATTAAATATTTATTTTTTATAAAAATACATAATTTTAAAGATTTTCATTCATGTTTCCAAACACACAGCATTAGAATATAGATAGAAGACAACATATTATCAAAGTAGGCTCATGAATATATCCATTATATCAAAATGGCACCCAATGCATTGTCCAATACATACACGATGATGATATAGAGATCAAAACAAAAACAAATAACCAAGGAGGCTATAAATGGCCTCTACAACAAAACTCTGTGACCAGTACTACTGGCTACTGCTAGAGTTGCCAACATCATCTGGCTCAGTGTTACTTGGGAGCGGGAGCGAAAGTGGGGAGCAAGAGCGAAAACGGGAGCTGGAGCGACATTTTCAGAAGCTCCTGGTTTGGGAGCGAATCCTGGAGAAGTTCGACAACCAATGTCACTAACATCAAGGTACAAAGAGGGATTGGTGCTCTTGGTTAAATACGAGTTCCATACCCTAATACAAGACAAAATTCAATGGAAACATTGCAATCCTCCAATCCTAAAATCCTGAAAATCTGATAAGTCTGCTGAATTTTGAATGAAATCTAAAATTCTACTTTCTCCATATGAAATCCAATGAGGCCGGAACCACTCTCAAACATCCTGAGTCATTTCATGGTAATGTTAAAAATTTAAGTAAAAGGATGAAAATGAAGATTAAGGAGAATGTCACTTTTACTTTAAGAATTTAACATTACCATGAAATTTGAGTAGCATATCAATACTAGGAGAGGTGAATGGACCCCAAATAGCACTTAACCAATTTAGAAAACACCTTGGAGTCCCCAACAATCAGCTAAATGTTAAAAAGTTAAAAAAAAAATTAGAAAAATCGCTGTTTTTTGTGGGGACTGGCTAGATTTAATGACTCGGCTTAGTAGATGTGGAAACGGCCGGGTTGACCGAGTCATGATTGACTCGGCCGAGTCATGCAATAAGCCTCCCGAACTGGTTTTTCTGCCGAGTCATAAAATTCTTCAATGACTCGGATCAACTCGGCCGTTTCGGATTCGATTCGGCTGAATTTTAAAACTATGATATATATATAGATAACAACTTAATTAAATAACACTTGATATAGTTATCTAATATATAAATATATGATTCAATCGATGCCATTATATGTGACTCCCTAAGCCAGCTAAAACGTGACTCAGACTGGTCGAACGACACGATGAAGGACGTGTCTTTTGATGGGGACCGGAACCTGTCTTTTAGCGTTGCTACAACGGAGCACTACGGACAGAACCGAACCTGTTGAGTAATGATGCCCGAGTCTTGAGACGGAGAGAATCTCTGCTGAGCTGTAAATGTGCCATAGTGTAAGGCGATGGCATGCAGTTCGCAGTTCTCATATATAGATTTTCCACTGCTGCCGCCACAACTTGATTCTGGACTGTGATATTTCTGGCTATGAAAGCTGAAGCATACACGGTCACGGTTGCTGAGTAAACAGTGTCATTGGACGATTTCGCGGAATCATTCCAAGTGATGACTGTGTTCTAGGCGTCTAAACCACTCAGAGTTATGAATGGCTTACTTACAGGAATCGTCACCTTCTCCCTATAAATGTTGGGTTGAACAATAATCTCGACGGGGTTCTGGTTATTCAGTGGAACTGTATTGATGGCATCTTGTACCTTAGTGAAATGATCTTCACCTTTGCCCTGATTTACCCTCTAACTTACTTGCAAACGAGGCTTGCCAATGTTCGTTGGAATCCCCTTCAATTTTCGAGACGAACTCCCCTTCAATATTAAATTCTTCTCCCAATTACTATTACATATGACAGGGTGTTCAGATCTCCTGCTAATGCTATACGTAGACTGCAAAAAAAACGTGTGCATCGCTGCAAGAAATAAACCGATGACTACGGCATTGCTTGCTTTCATTGAAAACACAAAATTATGAAAATCCAACTTCCGGCAAATGCATGCAAATTCAAATGCTGATTCCACCATACCCCTGGGAGAATCACCATAGTAACTCATAGTACGATCAGAAAGACTTCCATGGTTTGTGCCAATTCGCATTGCCCTTCCGTACTTCTTGCATTTCTCCACCAATGGTGTGAAAACCTCTTCAATGTGTTCAAGCTCCTTCTGATAGTCTTCCTCTGTGTATTCTAGTTTCTGAAATTGGGCACGCCTGTCAGCAAAATTTCCAGGATTAACGCGGATCTTATCAAAATATTTTGCAACACGCAATGCAACTGAAGGAGCAAAATGGATGTCTGCCACAAGTGGAATATCATAGCCCTTCTGTACAAGGGTATTTTTAATGTCATGGCAAGCATCTGCTTTTTTTCCCTGAACAGTGATTCAAACAAGATCTGCTCCTTTATCGGCTATTCGCATTACCTGTTCTATGGTACCAAGAACATCCTTTGTATCAGTAGTAGTCATTGTTTGAACCCTGATAGGATGTTCGCTCCCAAGTGGGACATTGCCAACCATCACTGTACTTCTTTTTCTGCGTATTGTCTTGTATATGGATTCACAATACTTCTGCCTGGGAACTGCACAATGAGAATGGACTGTCTTATCCACGTTGGAAACCATAATTCTGATCTCTTCACACCTTTCCAACAAATCTTCCTTATTTGGCATTGCTTCTTCACAATTTTCCCACTATTCTCCTCGATCCGGTATTGCTTGATTTGTAATCTCTTTTGGAGAGATTTCCATGCATGTACGTTGACATGTGCTCACTTTTGGAGATAGCTTGTTTTCTTGCTCCAACAAAATTTCATTTTCAACTCTCAGGGAAGGAACAAGAGGGGCGTTGTTTTCTTCTACAAGACTTTTCTTTAGATATGTTGAAACTTCGACACATGATTCTTCTAATCGCTGAAATGTTTCTTGAATACTAAATTGTTCGATGTAATCAGGACGTGAACGTAATGGTACATTGTGAGACGCAAAACATTCAAAGACCCGCATGATTATATCATGTGCCATGGCTTTGATACCACTGTAGCATAAAAACTTATTCTGAAGCACGAAAAGACTGATAGCTTGAAGATTTAATTATAAAAATACACACAGGTATTTAAAATAATTATTTATTATTATATAAAAAATGTATAAGATGATTTGAATGTACAATGAGGACCCTGCTTTTATACCCCAGCAGGGGACCTTTCGTGAATGGGCATGTCTTTTAGACATGCCTTTTCACTTAATTTAATGACTAATTAGCCTAAATAATATTTAATAATTTAATATTTATAATTATTTTATTTAGCTAATTGTTATGAATTATATTCATAACAATTTCCAACTTTTCCGAATTTTCTGGCAATTCCGGCTTTTCCGACAGTTCCAACTTTTTCAGCTTTTCCCGCAGTTCCGAATTTTCCAGCAGTTTCAACGTTTCCGACAATGCCAGCAGTTCCGACTTTTCCAGCAGTTCCGGCTTTTCCGGCTTTTCCGACAGTTCCGGCTTTTCCGGCAGTTTCGGCTTTCTGCCTTCTGGATCAGGGCAACATTATTCCTTAGGATCTCTCCTCCTACTAAAACCCAAAGACAAGTAGAGAGTGGAAGAGATCCCAAGTGTGTTGAAATGACTTGAAGGCCACCTCTATTTATACTAAAACGTTGAGAAAATGTGGGGTTTATTTGGTTGCTCGCTGACCTTGACGAATTGTCTTATAACGCAAATAAATTCATAACCCCATGAATACTTATCGGAATCGGTTGATCTTTATATCAATCTGACACCTCTCGATGAGAGGGATCCAAGAAAAATATCAGCTGCCATATATCAGATGACCCACATGGAGTTTGGCACTCGTTACCAATTCTAACACTCCCTCTCAACTAGAGAGAACTCCATCCGTTGATCCATATGTCCGACTGTACTATCTCTGCCATCAGTGCCCTGCGCTGCTATGCTCTGCTCTGATCTGCTGAGCTCTGCTCTGCTCTACTCTGCTTTGATCTACTGAGCTCTGATCTACGCTGCTTTGCTCTGCTCTGCTGAACCATGAAGAAGAAGAATTGATCGAGAATGTCTCATACCATTCTCTACTAACCCGAAGTCAGTTTCATCTGAAGAGAGTGTGTCACATCACTCTTACTGACCCGAAGTCAGTTTTATTAATCCCAGATCAATATCACAAGAGAGTGTCTCAAAATACTCATACTGATCCCAGATTAATGTCACAAGAGAGTGTCTCAAACCACTCATACTGATCCCAGATCAATGGAGGTCATCCTAGCATAGGGAGTACGGTAGATACAGCGATGCATCCATCAATAGGACTAATATGGTCCCTATCCTCATTTCCCTGCTCATTGATCAGATGAGAGGTACTTCCCATGAGTCCCAGACTGCATGGGTAGGATGCCTCGACAGGAGAACTAATCATCCTGTCCACAAGAGAACGAATCATCCTGTCAGTGGATGCCACGGAGAACTAATCATCCTGGCCTACAGGAGAACTAATCATCCTATTCCACAGTCGCCACGAAGAACAAATCATCCTGGCCCACAAGAGAACTAATCATCCTGTTCCATAGTCACCATGGAGAACAAATCATCCTGGCCCACAGGAGAACTAATCATCCTATTCCACAGTTGCCACGGGAAAACTAATCATCCCGGCCCACAGGAGAACTAATCATCCTATTCATAGCGCACCACCGGGGGAGTGTGAGTCGCCCTGTGGTCGTATGCTGCTCCAGTAAGTACCCCAAGCCCCTCAAAGCTCCCAAAGCTCAATGCATGCAACATGCAGGACCCTTATAAGAAGGTCTCTCAGCGACTCCAAGTTGTTTGGGAAAGTCACAGATTTGACCTTTCCCTGGGGCTTTGACAAAATGTCTGCGACCTGTACATCAGTCTCAATGCGATGGAGCCTCCTCGCTCATCGACTTACCATATCGTAGATAAGGCGGTATCTAATGTCTATCTGCTGGAGCAATCATCAAATACGGGATTCCTCAATAATCGAATCCCCCCTCTGGTTGTCATAGAGAGTCACAGTGGTATTCATCATGTGTATAAACATCTCACTTAAGAGCTTCTGCAACCATACAGCTTCACACGAGATCATACTCGTAGCTATGTATTCAATCTCGACGGTGCTTATAGCAATCGACTTTTGCTTCCTGCTCATCCATGACATCGAAGCAGAATCCAAAGAGAACCAGCACTAAGAAGTGTTCTAGTGATCCTCCACACTGCCTGCCCAATCAGCATTCGAATAATCATGCAGTTTCATATTTCCAGCAGTGTATCTCAATCCATGAGAGATTGTGCCCCGAAGATATCTCAGAAGATTCTTGGCACCAATCCAGTGAGGCTCAACCAAATATGAGCTCACCATGCTAACTGCAAAACATATGTCCAGTCGAAAGTTCACCAAGAACATCAACGCGAATGAGTTTATGAAACTCAGAGGCATTTCCCAAATCTGGTCCGACATCACTACCATATAACTTCTTAAAGTTAAGATCCTCGAGGTAGTCACAGGCTTGCAATTAATCATTCCACATCCAAAATCCAACTCCCTCTTACATCTGCAAATGAGAGGGTCTGCACCTATCAGAAATAGGTTGTCCTCATAAGGTGCTAGTATGAGAGGTCTATCATCCACAAACTTTGGGTAATGGTTTGGATTGGTTTCACTCCTAGTGAATCTCAACTTCATCAGACAACTATCAATCCTCTCATACTACGCCCGAGGTGTTTTGCTTCAAGTCGTAGAGGGCTTTCTTCCACCTGTATACATGAGATTCCCGATCATGAATCTCAAACTCCTCGGGTTGTTCCAAACCTATGGACCTGCTGCATGAGTGGAATGGTCTCCTTATAAGATTTTCCTTCACTACATCTCAAACATGTACCTTCATGCTCTACTTGAATTCAAACATCCCTATCACCATTTGACTGACATCAGGTAGGGCCCCATAGGTAGACCTCCAGTGTTATAGATGTGATATGTCAATTGACATGAACCCCAATGGACCATCCTGCAACTTGATACAAATTGCCAACCCTGAACCCATGAGAAAAAGCATCTTTGAAAATTATATTTTTTAACAATTACCTTTCCATTGATGAATGCCACCCTGAAACCTTTGACTTCCATTTCCGAGATGGACACCAGGTTCTTCTTGCGATCAGATACATAAAAGAGATTCTGTAAATGAATCGAGTTACCCTTATTCAATTGAGAGTTAACATTCCCTACACCCTTTCCGAGATAGGTGGCATCAGCTCCAAGTATAAGCTCACGATTGTTTCCATCTCTACCAAATTAGAGAGTGCACCCATCTATCCAATGAAGTGCCTTGAAGCACTACAATCTATAAGCTAGATTCCCAAAGAATCTGAAGGAGAGGGCCAATACAAGATAACGCTTCTTTATCTTATCAGAAACAACATTTGATTCTTCATACCTGGGGTTCCTTGCTTTCTATGAAGAGTCGGTCATTTCCTTGATGACCTGCATTACCTATCATTCATTTGATCATTGAATATGTCCCTGGAATGATTGTTATCATCATCAAGTGATGTGTCCATGCCATTCGGACACTCCTTCGCATAATGGCCAAACTACTTATCTGCCTTTCCTTCCACCCTGAGATCCAGTCTTCCAATGAAATGATCTTTAGGTAGGCCATATTCCGCTGCACCATTCTGATAATATTCTCTACTTCGACTTCACCCTTGGTGAATCTGAAAAGGGATGAGGAATCCACTAATCCTTTTGTCCTTTCCCAAATGTCTTTAGTGATTGCTCTTTCACTCTTGCTCGAGCATTGTCTTCACCTCAGCTCCGATACCATGTTAATTTTAGGTATGTTCTATGCTTAGAGCAATTTATTTCAATTTTCACAGTTAGCTCCATATCTTTTCCAGATTAGCAATCACATCAGCATTAAAGTAAACTACAGATAGAATATAAACATAAATCGCAGAAGACAAGCCAAGACAAGAGGACATAAGATGTGGCACTAACCAGGAACAAACCCCAATGTGGGGAAACCCTTGATCAATTCTTCTTGTATGTTCTTCAATAGTTCAGCACACACAGAGAGAGAGATAGTACATTTACAACAAAAGTCAACACTTTGACTTATGTAGATAAGAGCATAGAACATCTCTAAGAAGATGATACATGAGATCAGTTGAAGACATGCTACTTCAACTAATTCTCCAAGGTGACTCCTTCACCTTTCGTTGTGTTGCATTTCGTCATCATGTTGCACCTTACTGCACTACACCATGTTGCACCCATCATCACTATGCTGCATCTCATCACGCTTCATTAATCATGACTGTACCCATCATTGTACTGCATTATGTGCCATTGTTGCACCATGTTGCCATCCTGACCTATGTGTTGGTTGCACCTTGCTTGCTTGTTGTCCCTAGCATGCTTATTGTTGCATGCTACTTGTCCCTTGCATGCTAGCTGTAACATTGCATGCTTGGTGTATTTGCTGTTAAGTACCGTACCACTGTCCCAATGTTAGTTAGTTGTCCCTTGCATGCTGCTCTCCTTCGAAAATGCATGCTCCGGCCGTTTCGGCAGTTCCTGACAGTTCTGGCAGTTCCGGCTGTTCCCGGCAGTTCCAATTATTCCCCCCTGTTCCGGCAGTTCTAGCAGTTCCGACTTTTCCGGCAGTTCCGGCATTTCCAGCTTTTCCGGCTTTTCTAGCAGTTCCGACTTTTCCAGCATTTCCGGATTTTCCAACCTTTCCGGCAATTCCGGCTTTTCCGACAATTCCGGCTTTTCCAGCGGTTCCACTTTTCCCGTAGTTCCTGTTTTTCCAGCAGTTCCGACTTTTCTGGCAATTCCGGCAGTTCCGGCAATTCCAGCAGTTCCAGCTTTTTTGACAGTTCCGGCTTTTCCGGCAGTTTCGGCTTTTCCAGAATTCCGGATTTTCTAGCTTTTCCGACAATTCCGGCTTTTCCGGTAGTTTCAGCGTTTCCGACTTTTCCGGCAATTCTGGCTTTCTACCCTCTGGATCAGGGCAACATTATTTCTTAGGATCTCTCCTCCTACTAAAACCCAAAGACAAGTAGAGAGAGGAAGAGATTCCAAGTGTGTTGAAATGACTTGAAGGCCACCTCTATTTATACTAAAACGTTGAGCACATGTGGGGTTTATTTGGTTGTTAGCCAACCTTGACGAAATGTGTTATAACACAAATAAATTCATAACTCCATGAATACTTATCGGAATCGGATGATCTTTAGATCAATCCTACACCTCTCGATGAGAGGGATCCAAGAATATCAGCGGCCATAAATAAGATGACCCACATGGAGTTTGGCCCTAGTTGCCAATTTTAACAACTATCCTATATGAAATGCAACATCTAAAAACTAAGTGAAATGCAAGATCTTGGTTTTTTTTATTTAAATTAAATGCCTAACTAGGTGAATCCTTTCCCTTAGCTATTTTGGAAATAGTCTCTAAAGTAAGTTGTGGAGAGAAGCAGTAAACAAAACACCTAAATTCACTAGACAACACTTATTCAACATGCACAAGGAAGCAAGGAATGAATGCCAACTCAAATTAGATGATTGTTAACACTTTTGAGACCACCGCTATGTTTATATCAGACTTAATATGCATATATCAGACCTTTAATTATTATGACAGCCTTCAAAAAATGACAAGCTATGCCAAGAAATGCAAGTCCAATGAGAGCAAATGATATGCCAATGAGAAAAGATGACTGCAAGCTACTTATTATGCCACTGTTATGTGAATTTATCACTGCTGTAGGTGATTTTAGATGGTTGTAGCAAACATATGAGATCTGGAATATACCCAACAGTCAACAAGACTTCACTTATGTGCAATCAATTTAATCACAAAATTAATTTTTCATGCCTTAAGTGATTAATGAGATAATTTAGGCTTATTTTAGATGTGTTTAGGCCTGTTAGTGTCAGTATTTGCATACTGCCAGCAGTGATCAAAACTCCTCTTTTCATATCATATTAGGGTCCCATTCTAAAATTTTTGTCGTTCCACTAAGTCGTCATGCAAAAATTTGGTCACTGAAGGTTGAATTAGGGTTTCCTTTACTCCTTTTAGAAATTTACCCCTTGCTGACTCATTTCAACCTTTTTGAGTATCCATTTTCCATAAAGTTAATGACATCATGCCATCACATCAGTGATGTCAGCTTGAAATTCAGTCCTTCAAGGTCTCATTAGGTCTTTTAGGGTTTTCCAAAGTTTCATTAGGTCATTAGGGTTTCCAAGGTTCCAATAAAACTCCATTCCATTGCATAAGACCGGCAAGCAAAGGGTGATCAAATAACATCTTTTCACCATGTGAAGATAATTTGTAAAGAGAAATACTTATTTCATCATGTAATTTTATGTTCAGTATATGTAATAAGTATTGTTCCTAAGCTGCCAACTCAATCTCTATATGCCAATTTCATTAAAGAAAAGTCAAATTCAAAGAGTTCTCAAAGACCATCAAAAGATCAATTTGCCAAACGAATGAGTCAAGTGAAAGGGTAATGTTACAATAAGTTAAGTGAATGCCAAAGGGAGTTGTCTTTTCCCAAGGGTGTCCAAATCATCATTTTCCACAAGCACTAAACCCTAATTTCCTCTCCCACTGAGCTAGGGTTGGCTATGGAATCAGAGACATCTGAGCAGAGGAGGCCTAAGGGAGGTCATTTCAGCAAGTATGAGGCCATTCCAACTCATAAACACCATGCCTCCATCATTTTTCAAGAAGTCATTCCAAGGGGAAAATCATTCACCACACATAGGGCCAGTTTTGCTTCCAAGTATGTTTCCAACCAAACAGAGATGAATTTTACAAAAGTGAGAGAGGTTTTTGTCCATAATAGTCCAAGGATGAAAAAAATCCTTCAGTTTTTACACAGGTGTTATGGTTTTGGAGAAATGTCAAAAATACAGTTGCTACAAGAGAGTTGTTGCACTTCTGGAGTGACCTTGGGAAAATCAATTTTTCTCCTAGATGGAGTGTCCAAATGACTTGCTTGATGAGTCAAATGATAACTAGGCAGAAAGAGCTTTCTAATGAGCTATCATGAGCTCAATTTGGAGTTGAGGAAGACCTCCAAAAGTTTCTTGCAAGATCACACTTCATTTTTGCACCCTCATTCTGCACTTTTTGACCAGTCTTGGGAGAATGAACTTTTGGAGGGTCAAATCAAGTCCATTTTGAAAACTAAAGGTAGATTTGGAAACTAGACAGGATAAGATTTCCAATGAGCTATCCTGGGCTCAATTTTGACAAGTTTTGAGCAAATTTTGCAAGTTGTGAATTATTGTGTTTTTTAGGCATTTTTAGCACAGTGAAAAGGTCAAATGCGCAGCACCTAGGGTGTTGCGCTCTTTTTTGGGGCACCTAATCAGCAAAAGGTCAACGTCATTCGATTTAGAGTGATGAGGACATGCACCCTGTGCATTTGCTAGGCATTTGGAGACAAACAGGTCAGTCAAAAACCACCAAAAAACCACCTTTCTACCTCATTTCTAGCTTGGACGTTGCACGTTTACCAGTCTTGGGAGATTGAGTTTTTGACAAGGCAAATGAGCTCCAATTTGGAAACTGAAGACATGTCTAGAAAGTAGACTTGAAGGACTTTCAAACAAGCCATCTTGGAGCAAATTTGGGCACCGGGAAGGCACCCAAAAGCAATCCTGAACTTGGAGGGCGCGTTTAATAGTCTTCTCCAATTTTCAGAGTTTCTCTCCTGTTTTGATTTTCACCTTGGCAAATGATGATTTTACCTATGTAAATGATTAAATTGGATGTAATTCTCATGTTTTTACTCTTACCTAGGGTAAATGCATTAGGTAAATCAAGCAGACGAGGTGTAATGAATTTGTTCACTCAAGATAGGAATGAGTCACTTGGGCCATCCTACAATTTAGCTATCAGTTCAAATTTTTGTGTAATATCTTCCTCACCTCATGGATTCAACCCCTGAGGTTGGGAGGAGCTTGTTTTTGGGCCTATATCTTGTATTTTTCAGTCTTTTCAAAGGTTGGACTCAATTGGATGTTTGGCTATTGATCACAGACACTAGTGTAATCAATCTTTGGCAGAATTTAATGAATGAGTTGCAGCTATTTTGATGGAATACCTGTGGTATGGAATTTTGACATAGTTTCTTCTTATGTTGCATATCTTTGAATGTTTTGTACTCCCATGTTTCATTTCACTTCTATGATATGTTGACTTTCAAGTTGATAAACAAAATACATCTTACATGCTCTGTTTTGGGGAAATCTTCATAGTTTATCCATTTTCTTTAGTTTAGAAAGAATACATGCTTGTCTTGCTCTTTCTAGCACCTCACCAGTCTTATCCATCTCACTTCATAACCTTAAAGTGTTTGAGTGCCTACCTACCTTGCTCCATCAGATGTCTGCAATCATACCCTTATTTGCCCTAACCTAGTCTCTTTGACCTAATCCTCTTCCAACAACCCCACCAAATCAAATCAAACAACCTCTGCACATCATAACTAGCCTAAAACCCTAATCCAGCCAACCCTCTTGGCTGTGATCCTTTGGAGAGAGCCCTCTCTGGCATGGTAAGGCTAGCTACCAAGTCAAAAGATTGGTATGTGGTTACCTCAACTAGACTCTTCCTCAGCCTTAGAGATCCGAAGGAGTGATAACATACTAGCGTCGTTGTCGGGGAGCGAAAGCTCTATCTTCCCCAGGAAATAACAACAATGATTTAGATCTAATTGTTGATGGTGAACAAGAGTTGGACACATAGGAAGGCTATACCATTCACCTGACGACTCCATTGACTAAAAGATCCAGAAAATCAACCCTTCATGGCGACTCCACTTCAGTACAATCAGTAGCTTGAAGAACTTTCAAGATGGGATCTGTTGCATGAAGGTATGCTCCATTGAAAAGCTAGGAAACCGGATTCGTCCTAAACCCCCTGCGAATCCCGAATCCGGCGAATCCGACACGATTCGGTCTGGATTCGTGTCCAAATCACAGGACACGTCGTGTCCGAGGCCATGTCGCGATTTTCAGGGGCGTGTCGCGATTTTAGGACACGTGTCCGGTTTCCAGGACTTGCTAAGCTCAGCGCGGATATGAAAAGGGCATGTTTGCTCATTAATATTTTCATTTGGTAAGTGATTTGTGCTGTTGCAACAAGGAGTAGAGCATTTTGGCAGCTTCATAATCAAGTCTAGGCCCTAGTATTGATATGCTATTCATGGTAATGTTAAATTCTTAAAGTAAAAGTGACATTCTCCTTAATCTTCATTTTCATCCTTTTACTTAAATTTTTAACATTACCATGAAATGACTCAGGATGTTTGAGAGTGGTTCCAGCCTCATTGGATTTCATATGGAGAAAGTAGAATTTTAGATTTCATTCAAAATCCAGCAGACTTATCAGTTTTTCAGGATTTTAGGATTGGGGGATTGCAATGTTTCCATTGAATTTTTTCATGTATTAGGGTATGGAACTCGTATTTAATCAAGAGCACCAAACCAAGAGCTTCTGAATATGTCGCTCCCGCTCTCGTTTTCACTCCCGCTCCCCGCTTTCGCTCCCGCTCCCAAGTAACACTGTTCCTGATGATATGGGTCTGGACACCATTGTTGAGTTGGCATTGGCCAACATGGATCTCAATGATCCAGTGCTAGAGCCTGTTAGATTTGATGACTTAGAGGGGTCAGCCTCCATACCAGCAGATGCAAAGGCGACTATGGATACAGGGGAGGAGGAGGATGTAGAGGAGAGCAGTGGGGACCATGATGATGGGGACAGTGATGCTGATTCTGAAGCTGATTGATGCCTTGAGGCTTGTATACCTGTAGTTGTTTTATATTTTCTATTTCTATTTGCCATTGGCATTGCACCAACACTACCTATGTAACACATTTTGATTTGATGACTTATGAGAAAACTACAGTTGTCAGTGTGTTTATCTTACTATCTTGTAGTTGTAAGTTGTCTTTCAGTTATGAATTATGAATCATGATTTAAATTTTTAATAGATTTATCATTTATGTGACCAGTACCACTGACATTTATTTGAATTTTGTATGTACTATGCATGCTAATAGCTATAGATGAAGATCTATGTTTGAAATCAATAAATTTGTATCATTAATTAAAATTTGTGTAAGAAATATGATAATATCTAATTTCTAATATATATATATATATATATATATATATATATATATATATATATATATATTTTAATAAAATAATATATAACGTGTCCTGTTCCGGGGGTCAGCGTGTCCCGAATTCGACACCACGAATCCCGAATCCTACGTGTCCCGAATCCCCGTGTCAGGTGACTTAGTTGAAAAGAGATCACATTCCAGGTTTCCCAAATAAAATGCCTAAGGTAAATTGGCAAAGCAATTTGCCTATGTTCAAAGATGTGAAAGGTTATGATGCTGCTCTTCATCTGGTGAGATTTCACATGCATGTGCATAGATTAAAGATTGATTTTCCTAAAGACTGCTTGATGAAGATATTCATGGCCACTCTGGAAGGTGAAGCCCAATCTTGGTATGAAAGTTTGCCGCCTACTTGTATTTATTGTTTAAAGGATTTTCATACCATGTTCTTTGAAAGGTATAAAGAATCTTGTCCATCCTTAATATTAGTTCAAAATTGTTGTAAACATGTTGATAGTTTTATTGAAAATCTTGAGAACGTTTATGGAGATGATAAATTCATGGACGATGAGATCATGGAAGCCCTATACGAAAATCCATTTCAACAGCACAAAGAAAGCTTAGAGGATACTTGTCAAGATGCTCAGGAAAGTTCGCAGCAGGCTGAAGATCTTTGTACAGTTGAAAATGATGGAAGACAAGGTCTTATTTCAAATCTACTTGTAGCAGAAGATGGTATGAAGGAAAATCAAGTTCCAATTTCAGATTGTGATAAGGCCAAGCTGGCTATTCTAGATCTAGATTCAGATTGTGATGATGAAGAGTATGTTGTTTCAGATCCCATGTAGGCGAGCTCTATTGTTGAGATCACAATCTAAACAAGGGTCAAATCAAGTCCATTTTGAAAACTAAACACAGATTTAGAAACTAGACAGGATAAACTTTCCAGTGAGCTATCCTTGGCTCAATTTTGAGAAGTTTTGAGAAAATTTTGCAAGTTGTGAATTACTGTGTTTTTTGAGGCATTTTTAGCGTAGTGAAAAGGTCAAACGCACATCACCTAGGGTGCTACGCTCTTTTTTGGGGCACGTAATGAGCAAAAGGTCAACATCATTGGATTCAAAGTCATGAGGACATGCACCTTGTGCATTTGCTAGGCATTTGGAGACAAACAAGTCAGTCAAAAAGGTTAAAAACCACCTTTCTGCCTCATTTTTGGCTTGGGCGCTGTGCGTTTACCAGTCTTGGGAGATTGAGTTTTTGACAAGGCAAATGAGCTCCAATTTGAAAACTGAAGACATGTCTAGAAAGTAGACTTGAAGGGGTCTCAAACAAACCATATTGGAGCAAATTTGGACACCAGGAAGGCACCCAAAGCAGTCCTGAACTTGGAGGGCGTGTTTGACAAAGAGAGGGTGCGTTTGATAGTGTTCTCCAATTTTCTGAGTTTCTCTCCTGGTTTAATTTTCACCTTGGCAAATGATGATTTTACCTATGTAAATGATTAAATTGGATGTAATTCTCATCTTTTTACTATTACCTAGGGTAAATACATTAGGTAAATCAAGCAAATGAGGTGTAATGAATCAATTCACTCAAGATAGGAATGAGTCACTTGGACCATCCTACAAGTTAGCTATCAGTTCAGATTATTGTGTAATATCTTCCCCACCTCATGGATTCGACCCCTGACATTGGGAGGAGTTTGTTTTGAGGCCTATATCTTGTATTTTTCAGTCTTTTCACAGGTTGGACTTAGTTGGATGTTTGGTTATTGATCAGACTCTAGTGTAATCAGTATTTGGCAGAATTTAATGAATGAGTTGCAGCTATTCTGTTGACACCTAATCCTTTGCGATTGGGTGAATTTGGAATGTGAACAGTCATCAAGGAGATGAACTGATCAGTCACATTCATGTATATAACAATAGCTACCTAATGAAATATATGAATCAGTTTTTCTGCCAAGTTTGGAGTTACTCCTGGTCTAACATGGTATCAGAGCCAGTCCTAAAATAGTCGTAACTCCCTGCCACTGCCTCTGTCCTGCGTCTCTGCCAAGCCTGTGCTGCCCTGACGCTCTCTCACCTAACGTTCTCTCACCTAACGCTCTCACCGTTCTGAGAGACTCCATGCGCAGCGAAAACGCCATCGACAAGATTGTTGAACGCTGCCTGATCCAGGGTTTTCATCCTCTTACCAGTTGGGAAGGTTTTTGAGACGTGAATCCAGATTTTGGTGCCATTCCGGTGATGCAAATCTCCATTGTGGAGGACGCAGCTGGACTGTTGAACGCTGCCTGATAAAGAGTGTGGTATCATCGTTCTGAATGCGCAGTGCACTAAAGCTGGTAACGGTGTTTGTATATGCATTGTTTATGTTTTGAACATGTTGTTTGTATATGCCTTGGACGTTGTCGGTTCAGCTATTGGATATATAATGTATACAACGCTGCTTGTATTGAATTTATAATGTATACAACGCTGTTTGTGTTTGCCTTGGACGGTGTTTGTGTCTGCCACCCGTCGCCATGAAAAATTTAATCCATTCTGTTGAGAATTGTTGCGGATTTCTAGTCTCCGATTGGAACCGTCCGTGGCAAGAAGATCTCTCACTTGCTCATTATATATCTCTATCATTTGAACTCCAACATGATACGTGAATACATCCGTCCTCTTTTTAGAGATTTCAAATAAGTTGTTCAATGCTCTGTAGTTCACTCCCCAGGTCTCTTCAGTAATTACACGTGGACCAGTCATGCGGCTTCTTGTGTTGGCAATCTGAGTTTTAATCAACCAGAGCGACGGTAATATCACAGCATATTGTTTGCGATCTATTTGTTCCAGTACCATGTCCCGCGGACGTTTGGGTAGCATTTAACACAAGCACTCAAATTGTTTATGCAGTGATATATATATGTGGTGATATATGTTACAGTGGTAGTATGTTATCAGCATTTGTTTTAATGGTCAATAATATATAAATGGCGTAGCAGAATTAGAATCATTCTTTTAGCAGCAAAAGTTTTTTTTTTCCTCAAAAGCACATTCTTTTTTGCCATTAGAAGTATTATTCTATCAGCAGAAGTAATTTTTTACATAATGCATTCAATCATCTCTATGGTAGGAATAGTTCTCACTGGGAAGGAGAACTATCCTGAATGGTCCCGGATGATAAAACACACCCTCATCTTCAATGAGTTGTGGAAAGGAGTCTGTGTCGGAGAAGGAGAAAATGACCCAGTGCAGCCTACATCAGACAAAGAGCTTGTCATTTGGGAAAACAAGAACAGCAAAGCCTATGCATTAATCGCAACATCTGTAAATGAAGAAGTAAGTTGCCATATTTCATCATATTCAACTGCCTTTGAAGCTTTACAAAAGCTGAAAGAACTCTATGACTCACATTCTGCACTTGAAGTTGTTCAGCTCATGATTAAACTCTTCACCCTTGAACTGAAAAATAATGATCCTCTTGCTCTTGCATCTGAAGTAAAGTCTATAATGCATGATATTAAATCCACTAAGGTTGAGCTGGATATCCCTCTTATTGCTTTTCTCAAGGCACTCTATCCTACTCCAATTATCTTGAGTCTCTACAAGCAAATGGAAATCTTAAAGATATAACCTTTGATTCTCTTGTGAAAAAGTTTGCTGAAAGAGAGAAAGCCTTTGGAAAGAAGACAGTCCCTGAATCTTCTAAAGAGACTGTTTGCCTTGCTCATAAAGGAAAGCATCATGCTCAAGACTCTACAAGAGGAAGAGGTGGACGAAGAGGAAGAGCAAGATATTTCAGAGGCAGGGGGGGCAGACATTCTCAAGGAGAAAAGGCAGATCTGCATTGCATTCGCTGCAAACGAAATGGATCACATGATGCTTCTACATGCAAGCTACCATGGGACAAAATTGAGCAGAAAAGAAACCAGCAGAAAGATAAAACTGATGATACAGACAAAGGTAAAGCACCTGAATCCGCTCACTATATTGAGGCACAATGTAACAATGGAGTAAATGAAGATTTGTTTAATGCTTCACTTGCTTCTTTGAAAAATGATTGGTTGCTTGATTCAGGAGCAACCTGTCATATGACTCATAGGAAAGATTTTTTGAAGATTTCACTGACAATGTTGATGGAGCAGTATACTTTGCATATCAGTCAAAAATCAAGCCATCAGGGCTTGGCACAATCAGGCTTAAACTGCCTGGTCTTCCAGACTTTCTTCTGGATCATGTTCTATATCTCCCACAGCTCAAGAGAAACTTGTTGTCCTTGGTCCACATCCGCCAGCAAGGTCACTCCATTCATATGTTTGATGGCAAGCTTGAGGTAAGAAAAGCATCTGACCACTCACTTGTCATGAGGGGAATAGAAGAAGAAAGGCTTCTCAAACTGCAAGGAACCTCTGCTCATGCACAACATTTCTCATATATTTCTCATCATGAAGAAGGTACACTTCCATCAAGTTTATTATGGCATGCTAGATTTGGACATTTAAACTATGACAGTCTCCGCTTATTGAAGAAAAATGGTGTTGCTGGTTTGCCTACAATTCCTAGGAAACATAAGCAATGTGATGCTTGCATTCTAGGAAAGCATAGCAAACAGTCTTTTCATGACTCACATTCAAGAGCACATACGAAGCTTGAACTCATTCATTCATATTTATGTGGTCCAATGCCTGTTCCTTCTGCAAATGGAAATAAATATATCATGACATTTATTGATGATTACACCAGAATGTGTTGGGTTTATTTATTGAAGAACAAATCTGATGCTTTTCAAACATTCAAGAATTTTCATAAATGGATTGAAAATGATGCACAATCTCATATTGGGTCTATTCGCACTGATAATGGAAAAGAATATACATCAAATGAATTTGAACACTATCTTCGCCAACATGGGATTAAACATCAAACAACTGTGCCTTATAATCCCCAACAGAATGGTGTAGCTGAAAGAATGAATAGAACAATCTTGAATATGGTACGATCCATGCTCTTTTTCAAAAATGTAAAGATAATGTTTTGGGCTGATGTTGTTCTATGTGCTGCATATATAAAGAATAGATGTCCATCTAATGCTATAAGAAACAAGACTCCTTATGAATTGTGGTATGGACATGTTCCTTCGGTAAAACATCTCAGGATCTTTGGTTCCACCTGTTATGCTTTGATACCAAAGGTACATAGAAACAAACTTGGTGCTAGAAGTCGTAAGTGTATCTTCCTGGGGTATTCAAACACCTCTAAAGCATACCGCCTCTATGATGAAGTAAATAAAAAGTTTGTTGTATCTAGAGATGTCATTTTTCTGGAATCATCCAAATCTGACAATGTTGTTGAGCGGCAACTTGATCGCTTGGATAGATTCGCAAAAACAAAATCATTTCAAGAATTTGATAATCAAATTCCACATCTTGAAGGGGGGATTCCTATACTAGATCAACATGTGGAATCTTCTTCTGAAGAACAATCTCCCCTGCATGAAACTCCAACAACGGATGATGCTTTAAGTGATGTAATTGATAGAATTGGGAGACTCAATCTTGATTCAGTCCCAACTCAATCAATAGAGCAGCCTGGACCATCTCAGAAAGGTCCCCCAAAGTGGTTGACAAAGACACTTGAAAGTGTTCATCCTGATGAAATTGGAAAAACAGGGACCAAAAATACAAACCGACAAGATGGAGGTGATGTAGATGACTCTAATTCACCTGTTGATATGGATGTTACTTATGATTGTGAATTGAACTTGTCTACAGATTTTGAACCAACTTCCTTCAAATAAGCTGCTTCTCATGATGAATGGAAAGAAGCGATGCAAAAGGAGTATGATGCCCTCATAAAGAATGGCACTTGGAAGCTGGTTGATCCTCCATTTGGAACCAAACCAATTGGCTACAAGTGGGTCTACAAGAACAAATACAAAGCTGATGGCTCACTTGACAAGCACAAAGCTAGGCTTGTGGCAAAAGGCTTTGCACAGAAGGAAGGGGTCGATTATGAGGAAACTTTTGCCCCCACAGCAAAATGGGCCACCATCCGGACACTCTTTGCACTAGCTGCCCAGAACGGTTGGAAAGTCCATCAAATGGATGTAAAAACTGCATTCTTGAATGGAGATCTAAAAGAGAATGTTTTTATGTCCCAGCCTGAAGGATTTGCTGTGAAAGGACATGAACATAAAGTATGCAAACTTGTGAAGTCCTTGTATGGCCACAAACAAGCACCACGAGCCTGGTATGAAAAACTAACTGAGCATCTTCTGAAACTCAACTTCAATCATTTTGATCTTGATGATGCAACTTTATTTGTCAAGAAAGTTGGCAAAACAGTTGTATATCTTGTGGTATATGTAGATGATCTTTTAATGACAGGGAAAAATGAAAGCTATATTGCATCCATAAAGAAAGAATTAGGAAAAAGTTTTGAAATGACTGATTTGGGCTATGTTCATTACTATCTTGGCATTGAAGTAACCCAACATCCAAAATCCATATTTCTTTCTCAAAAGAAATACATTGGAGATTTGTTAAACAGATTTGGCATGACAGAGTGCAATCCTCTTTCTACTCCAATGGAACAAAACTTAAAGCTCACATCTATTGAAGGAAAGGAATTTGAGGATGCAACAAGGTATAGACAGCTTGTAGGAAGTCTCATCTACCTCACTACTACCAGACCAGACATTTCATTTACTGTTGGAATCCTCTCCAAGTTCATGCAAAAGCCTTGTGAGGGACATTGGTCTGCTGCAAAAAGAGTTCTAAGGTACTTGAAGGGAACTCAAGACCTTGGAATCAAGTATACACAGGTGGACGACTTCAGCTTGATTGGATACTCTGATTCAGACTTCGATGGAGACAAAGAAACTGGAGTATCTAATTCAGGATATGCTATGAGTCTTGGATCAGGAGCTGTCTCTTGGAGATCACGCAAACAATCAGTTCCAGCAGATTCCACAACAGAAGCAGAATATGTGGCAGCAGCTGAAGCAACGAAAGAAATTGTGTGGCTCAGGAAAATTCTTGAAGATTTGCAGGTAAAACAAGTACAATCAACTCCACTCATGATTGACAACACCTCTGCAATAAAGTTGGCCAAGAACCCAAAGTTCCATGATCGTACAAAGCACATCAATACTAAATATCATCTAATCCGACATCATGTTGAGGCCAAAACAATCCACTCCGTCATTGTTCCACAAATGAGCAAATTGCAGACATCTTCACCAAAGCGCTTGGAAGAGAAAAGCTTGAAAGATTCAGAACGATGCTTGGACTCACCAACATCCCTTCAGATTAAGGGGGGGAATGTTGACACCTAATCCTCTGCGATTGGGTGAATTTGGAATGTAAACAGTCATCAAGAAGATGAACTGATCAGTCACATTCATGTATATAACAATAGCTACCTAATGAAATATATGAATCAGTTTTTCTGCCAAGTCTGGAGTTACTCCTGGTCTGACATATTCTGATCGAATACATGTGGTATGGCATTTTGACATAGTTTCTTCTTATGTTTCATATGTTTGAATGTTTTGTACTCCCATGTTTCATTTCACTTCTATGATATGTTGAATTTCAAGTTGATAAACAAAATACATCTTACATGCTCTGTTTTGGGGAAATCTTCATAGTTTGTCCATTTTCTTCAGTTTAAAAAGAATACATGCTTGTCTTGCTCTTTATAGCACCTCATCAGTCTTATCCATCTCACTTCATAACCTTAAAGTGTTTGAGTTCCTACCTACCTTGCTCCATCAAATGTCTGCAATCATGCCCTTATTTGCCCTAACCTAGTCTCTTTGACCTAATCCTCTTCCAACAACCCCACCAAATCAAATCAAACAACCTTTGCACATCACACCTAGCCTAAAACCCTAATCCATCCAGCCCTCTTGCTTGTGATCCTTTGGAGAGATCCTTCTCCAGCCTGGTTAAGGCTAGCTACCAAGTCAAAAGATTGGTCTGTGGTTACCTCAGTTGGTCTCTTCCTCAGCCTTGGAGATCCGGAGAAGTGATAACAGACCCTTAATACATTGTTGTCATAAAATGCTTAAGAATTACAAACGAAAACAATGATAAGAATGAAGGATTAGAGGGAAAACCAAGAGGCCTAATGGCCTTGTTGATGGCTAATTTGGCTTCCAATGAACTTAACTACCTGCAACCACCAAGTTAGCTCCAAAATCGTTGCAAAACCAAATGTTAGAGACAAAATACTAATGCAAACAAACTCAATGAATGAAGAATGGCTGAATGAGGGAAAACAAGGGAGGCTAGCGCTAGAAAAAAGGCCAACGATGAGGCTAGAAAGGGCCAAGGAAGGGTAATGATGGGATAAGAGAGGTTAAGAGAAGCCACGACTAGGGGAAACAAGCCCAATAGAATGGAATAAAGGCCAAAGAACCGGGCCGAGAGCGTTAGAATGTCTCCTAGGGCCACAACAAGGCCAAAATAGTTTGTGGCAAGGAGAAAGGCCCCACAAGGGGTTGCAACAAGGGGCCAACGCCCTTAATAGTCTGCTGCCCAAGGAAAAGAGCCTCTAAGGCTCACAGCAGGCCCTCAAAGGGTTGCGGCCAAGGAGAGGACGCCCCATAGGGGACTGTGGCCAAGGGAAAAGGCCTTAGAAGGCCATGACTAGGCTAGAAGAAGGGCAAGCTAGGTCTTAGAGGCCTTAAAAAAATTTCAAAACGCTGCAATCACAAAATTTCTCCCAAAAAATGCCAAAAACCAATTCCTTAGCGTCAACATCTTCCTTTCTAGTTGGATGTTGAGCTTGGAGGGAAGATGGAGGCTAGATCTTGCCTTCCTAAGCCTAAATCAGCCTCAAAACCCCTGTGAAAATGCTCAATTAGGCCGGATTTCTTACCTAGAGGAGTGAAACCCTTCAAACCCTAGCCTTAGGGCTAGATCCCCACCAAAAAAAATAATCAATTTCCTTTTAAGCTTGAAGATCCACCTGCAAAAAAGAATGAAAGAATTTCCCAAAAACCCCAAATATATACAAAAGTTTTAAAACCCCAAAATCCCTAAGTGCTATAAAATAAAAAAAAGGTTGGAAAATAATCTACAAATATTTTACAAAATTTAGAAATTAAAATTATTAGCACTCATTAGCAAATAAATTCTTTATAGCCCAAGACCAAATAATTTATTTAGAGAATTTTCAAAGAAAAATTATGGGTAAATAATTTCGAAAGATAGACCAGCCAAAACCCTCCTACAAAATAATTCACCACAATGAAAGCGTAGAGCCCAAACAAGGTCGGCGCTTCCACACAGTTTGTGAACTTCGAGCCCAAAGGCTACCATACCTATAAATCTCTATAACTTCTCAATATAAACTATTAGATCATATAGTGAATCAGATCACCTAAGATAACTTGTATCAATATAATGTTCTTATCACCGACAAATGAAATAACAATTAAAATAAATATTCAACACAATATAGGATAAACGCATGGCCAACACATACCACAGATCAGTAGATAGAAGAACACCATGAACTAAACCCCAAAGTCTTTCTATTATGATAAAAAATGTTCCCAGCAGAGCAATAGCTCAGTACCAGCATTACAAAATCACCACATCCAAAGATGGGAAATAGAAGCTCAATAGCTTCTTTATATAGAGAAAACCCCTCCAAGTGGAAAATAACAACTAGTTGGCTTGATCCTTGTCAAAATAATATCGACCGTCGAAAATAACTTGATCATCTTTTAATCTTCACCATCGAATCTCTATCTTTGAGGAAAATTTCGAATTTCTCTTAAAAACCATTTTTTATTAATCCAAAAATTAATATTTTGGATTAATTTCCTCAAATAATCGACTTTGACTTAACCACCAAGGTCCAAGGGCTCAAATTTCCTTAAACTATCTATTTTTCCCACAGTGGAGGACCTCCAAAAATCGACTTCTTTTTTACCCACGAATTTTTTATCATTTTCCACTTGGAGAGCAATTAATTTCTCTATACACGAGTGGGACTACTTGCAAATCGATTCCAAACACCAAAACTCAAGAGGCTTAGGATTATTATTTAATTTAGCCAAAGAAATTAATTAATTGCCTCTAGAAGGGATTTAATTATTTTTTGATTTTCCACCCTCAAATATTTTAGCCATGGTTTCTCATTGTGAGGGACCATGCACCAAAATATTTTTACATCAAGATAATTACAAATTCAACACTTGAAAGGGAAAAACACCTTTAGACATAGACACTCAATAATTTACCCAATTATGCGACACAATATGATCTAGTATGAAACCAAGTGTGCTTATAATAAAATAATATAACCATGATGTTCTGATTACAAGGGACCATGCATTAAAATTATTCCTAAACACACTTTTACAATAGACTCGATAAACAATAGATAGGCATTGAAAACGAATTCCACCCTAGCTTTGGGGTTTAAGATGGAAGAAAAACTTTGTCGATTATCTCTGTTTACAAACACACATAATTCGGGGAGGTTAAAAAATTTCCTAGGATGAAATCCTTTGCCAAAATCAGAGGCTTGCCTAGGTGTTGTTACACAACCAAATGGTCATACTAGCATCATTTACCATAAAACCTGCAGAATTTGGGTTCACAATGTCATATTCATGTTAACAGATGACTTTAATCTTTGAAAAAAATTGTACACTGCATCCTCGGATTGTTCACAAAATTGTGGATAACATCTGGCGAGACACATTTCTTCACTGAGACCAACTTCTCGGCTACTTCATAAGCAGCAGGTGAGACCAACTGTTCTCTCCTCCAAACGGACAGTAATCGAGATTGCAACTCCCGGCAAATGGCATCACGGCCTCCCATACATGATGACAAGATGAACTACATGTGTGTTATGACTGTGTCAGGATGATGTTTCCTAATGCTAAAGAAGCATTGGAACATCTGCAGGATCAAACCATCACACTCTAGATCTAACTGTTAGTTTTTGGTAGCATCGAAAGTGCTCTAACCTTGAAAATTGGTGGAGAGGCTAAGGCACATGAGTTCTAAAGAACCCAGAAACCATTTGGTGAAATTCCACTTAGATTGTATTTTATTAAAATAATTAATATTTTTAATTGGGTTCCTAAGTTTAAACTTAGGGAAATTAAAATATTAATGGGTATTAATCAAAATATGGGTGAGAATGATCTAGAAGGCGGATCAAATCATGTTTTAATCTTAGTCGTTGATTAAAGACTTAATCTCGATCGTTGATGTTTCAACAGGAAAAGTATAAGGAGGCTTGGGGTTTTTAGAAACACATCGAGAGATTGAAGAAATCGATTTTCTGAGATGAGAAGTTCTCGGGAGGAAAATTGATTGGGGAGATCTTGCAGCAGAGGGGCAGTGAGATTCTGGGAGGACTTTCTAGAGAATACAAGGCAGATAAAGGATAGAAAACGTCCAGAGGAGGGCTAACACTGGCCTACGCAGTGCTGATGCAGAGGCAGCGCAGTCAGTGACGAAAAGTCGAGTTTCTGCAGAGAGAATTTGAAGTTCAGGTGCCGGAAGCCAGGGTGTGAGACTGGAGGCAAGAAAGTCGAATTCTCAGCCAACAAAAGATCCAGAGCAGAGAGGCAACGTAATACCCAGGATGGGTGACACAGAAGCTGCCTAGGGTGACGCAATTTGACACAGAGGCCATCTGAAGGTGATGCATTGCCTCCCAGAGCTGAGGATCAATCATTGATTCTCCAGTGACAGGGTAAGATTATTTCACTAGTTTTTTGTCCAGTATTTTCTCTGTAAAGGATTGCAAGTTGAGCTTCCTAGATTTGTATTCAGAATTTTCTCCTGCATAATAATAAACCCTCAAAGTTGTTGCACTAGTTTTCATGCATTGGGTTTTTTCGGGGACTATTTTGTCCAAAAATAGTTGTCCTATGTATCTTGTTCTTTGCTCAGTTTCCTTGTTTCATGTAATCAAATTTCAGTAGTGTAGGTTGCAGAAGTAACTTGCTTCAGTATCCAGAAGAATAACTTGATGATAATGTAATTAAAATCAAGTAGGTGAAGTAGATTCAGATATTTTGTAGTAGGGGTTCCTTGAGGATTAGGAATTTTCACACTAACATGATTTCGTTTGTCCTAATCATGGCCATAATTTTCAAAATCTAAAGCTTCTTCCCAAATGTAGGACCTACACTGTTGTCCAAATCCTGAAAAGTCTCTACTATCAGCTTGAAAACTCTCCTCATAACTTCATCATTGAAAGGAGGTATAGGTACAATTAGTCTCATGATGTGACTAAGACAAGATGCAACGCGAAGCCTAACTCCTTCACAAGGTTCCTCCAAGAACTTGGGTTGTATGAGAGAAAGCATAGCTAGTCTTAGAGCCCAAATTAATTTCTTCCACTCTAACTGACTCACTTTGGAAAGGAAGGCATCTAGTTCATCAAGTTTGAAAAGAACTTTCCATGTGACCCTCATGTGCTTCAAATCTGTCCCTAGTGCAAATATTTTGTGCCCTATTTCCTGCCCCTTCTGCACATCCTTTGGTTGTTCTTTTTGAAGAATGGCATAGACCCCCTTTGAGAAGGGTCTGTTGTTTGCTGCTGCTAGTTTATTAAGGGAGTTTCGAAAGGTTTGATCCATATTTAGTTTAATGATGGCAAGCTTATCAAGCTATGACTTGACTGACAAACTTCTTACAACACAAGCTCCAACAATGTTTACAAGGCCATACAATGGTGATGGATAAGCTTGGCGGCTCAAGACTTTCACATGGTATCAATAATTAATATAACAATCTAGTATAGACCAAAACTAAGACACAAACAACTTATATGAGACAGTATTGACAAATACAGTGTTTAATAATGCGTATGTTGAAGCATCAATATGTATGGTTGACCTTGGAAAATTCTCACGGTTTTCAATGACTGTTGCTACTTTTGGGCACTGTAATATACCAACTGGACAAAATTTCTCAAATAAGTCTTGCCCTCCAAACAAGCAGAGTGAGCTTCCAACTGATAATAATTTCACCAACTGATTTATGAGAACAATTTGGCCTTTTATGAGCTTCTACAAGCACAATGGCATAGAACAAAAAGATCTTGGGTCGGGAAATGAACACAGTGTTGAAGACTGATACTACTCAACCTTTCGAGATCAAGTCTCATACATAGTGGTGGAGAAGATAGGCATCATAATGGTCATTGTATTTGGTTATTAATCCCAAAAATAAGCAAGAACCATGGTAAAGGGAATGCAGACCAGCACATGGAGGATAAATTCATCATATTGCAAGCCCAGATATTACACATACATAACAGTTCACCATTTCAATCATCCAATCTGCTTGGAAACACAATGTACACAAAGATATAGAAGCATAAAACCTGATAATACGCTCAATGTATCAGTTTCCTTTGTTTTTAGCCTTTGCATGCCAACAATACCACTTAAACACGCAGACCCATAAATGAAGTTACAGCAACATGAGCACGCACAATGAGGGTTTTACCTTCTTATATGTCTCCCCAGCACTTGTTGTCAACACAGGAGCAAAGAATTGGTCTCTATATGAGCTAATCTGGGTCGTTCAACTCAAAAACCACCCTCTACACACCACTATATACTCAGGTTTTCTCCAACAGTGATTCGGACCAGTGATAATCGATGCAACTTGTCCTTCTAGTGGCAGAAATACGACCCCATGAAAGAGGCTCTCCCAACAACAAACAGCTTAGCTCAAAAAATGGAACCTGCGCCTGTTTTGATCCCCCTTTCTAGACAGCGCAATTTCCCTAGATATCCCCAATATAATAACGCTCCATCATAAATAATCTCAATCCCCTCAGAGAATCATCCTCCGATTGTCTGCGTACAACAGAAACATGTGGTCTGATCGTCTTCGCACCAACAACTACAGTTGGTCACTAATCAATTCTTACAGTCCTGCTCACGTTCTAAGATGGTGGCCCGACATCTCGACCCGGATTCCGCCGAAAGTGTTGAGTGCGGTTCCTCTGCTTGACCCAGATTTGTCTCTTGAGCGAGTGCTCTTTGGCATGTTTACTTTTTTGACATCAAGATTTGGTGAGACTACCTCCAAAATTTCCAAAATCAAGGGACACAACTTTAATGATTTGGCTACAACAGGAAGTGCAAAGGAAATAGGAGGAAGGAATTGCACAAGGAAATAGGAGGACTTGTGCTAAGAAATAGGAGCCAGGCTTGCGCTAGGAAATAGAGGATTTGTGCAAGGAAATAGGGTTGCAAGTGCGCAAGGAAGGAGGCGCAAGATCAAGCAAGAGGCAGGGCAAGTCAAGGAGGGAGTAGGTGTTAATTTTCTACAAGTTCTCTACTGCAATAATTACTTAAGACAGTATTGCATTCAATTTCATTCACCCCAAAACAGTTAAGTAATTCTAGAGAGAACAATAAATAACAATGCACAATAGAAGATAGCCTATTAATTTTCCTTTGTTCTATGTTATTACAATCACTTTAGCTCAATTTTTAACTTCAATTGGCAATCAAATCAATCTTCCAGTAATAAATAGCAACTGTAGATAGAATAGTAAATGCAATATACAATAGAAGACAATCAGGAGCAATAACAAGAGACACTGACATTGGTCAAAGACCGGGGTAAAACCCTTAGATTGTCATAAAATGCTCAGCAGAGGGAGTACAATGTTCCAACTCGTCAATCAAGAGTCAAATTCAATCCTTTGACTATCTATAACGAACAAAGTTCGTATACGCGACGGAGTAAACTTCAAAATACTTTGAAGACAAAGACATCCAGTGTTGGGCAGTGATGGTATATTGAATATTGTATAAAAGAATTGATGTGAGATGATTACAAATGAGAATGAGGGCCTGCTTATATACCCTAGACAGGCACCTCTTCACCATCGGTCATGTCCTTAGGGACATACCTCTTCATTAACTAATTACTAGTTATTTAATCATTATTTATTGTTTTTATTTTTTACATTATTTTTGTTTCATAACATTGCCTTCCTCTTCAAAAATCTTTGTCCTCAAACCTTACTGATGAAAGGACTTGATCTAATTTCCCTTTTTGAATATCTTCTCACCTCTAAACTTTCATCTTCGTTGATACTAGACGATATGATGCTCTGAGTGATAAACAAAATTGTCGGACTGAGAATGGATCTAAGCATCCTAGATTAATCTTTTGTGGAATCTTCCAATGACTAGAAATTTGTAGTGAATTGTTATCATAGGATTTGATTCTGTAAACTTTAGTATTCCTTGGAACATAAATTTGTTGCTTTTGTTCTGAATGGTTAAAATATGTAGATTGACTTAGTTGTCTACTCTTACGATTCAGATGTTGATAAGGAGCTCTTGCAATTTGATCTTGCCCTAATCTATTTGTGGTGATTTCCTCATTTACTTCTGGTATTGTTGTTGTTGAGCTGGTTAGTGAATCATCACTTGGAATTTCCATTGTTTGAACTGCAATATCTCAATTTGTTTTAACTTCTATAGGTTTCTCTTCTTCTTGAGTTGTGATATTGACTGGATTGGTATTTATTCCTACATCTTCAAATTGGACTGAAACAACTGGATACTTCAATACTTCTTCTTGAAGTTGTTCTAACTTGTCATTTAGTGACTTCTTGTCACTTTTAAGCTTCTTTATTTGCGTAAGAAGGTTTTGGTTATGATTCCTTAGACGTAAAAGTTCGTCATTTTCTGAATTATTGACTTTGTCCTTAGTATCCTTCTCTTTATCTTTTATACTTTTGATTTGCTCTAATAACCTTTGATTTAGGGCTTTTAAGCACAAGTTTTATTCTTCCTTTTCTAATAGAATCTTGTTGAATTTCTTCTTGAGACATTCATTTTCTTCTTCTAATTATTTTCTTATATCTTTGGACTTACCTTCTTATATCCTTCGACTTATTCAGGGCTTTTAAGCGCAAGTTTTATTCTTCCTTTACTAATAGATTCTTGTTGAATTTCTTCTCGAGACATTCATTTTCTTCTTCTAATTATTTTCTTATATATTTGGATTTAATTTTTTAGACACCAAATTTCATTGTTACTTTCTATTGATTCTTTATCAAATTGATCTTCAAGATCTTTATATTTCTTTTCCGATGCTTCGTTCTTTTGTTGTAGTTTTGTGAGTTCTTAAGTCTTTTCATTCACATCCGTTCATTATCTTGATGTTCTTTTGTACTAAATAATCTTCCACACGCTCTATATATGCTCTATTTTTTGTTCACAAGTCATAGAATAGGGAAAAAGAAAAATCTCCAGCAACGGAACAACAAATGGAGCAGATAAGGGAGAAAATTAAAGAAATGGAGAATCCACAACCGGAGGAGGTCAGCTTCAACCCATTCCTCATCTCAGACTCAACTTACAAGACACAAAAAGCAGGTACGATGAGATGGGAGGAATTTTTTTATTTCTTTAAGAAAGAGGATGGCTAAACAACACAAGATCTTCTTAAAAAAGAATAATTAAGCAATAAGAGCAACAAAGTTACACAAAGTAGCAGCTAGGGCCAGAATTTTTCCTTATTATGACATGGTTTCATGGATTTTTTCTCATGTTGATATTTCAACCCGAACAATATCAGACCATCACAAAATTGTCATAGCCTCATGGAAAATTGAAGTCCTATCGGCCATCTATAAGCTCAGTCCCCCAAAAATCCACCTTAATGTTGATTTCCTTAAGAATTTTTGAAGCACTGTCTTCAAGAAATGTGGAGAGAATTATGACAGAGTGATTGAAGACTGGTTAAGGGAAGAAGATGAAGGTTTCAAGCTCAGAGCAAACAAGGAGTATCCCATAGCTATTTTCAAGAAACCCATAAGATTTCTTATCAAAATGCTAACCAGATTATATGGGGAGCAAGATCCTAAACATTGTAAAATCAAATGGATTCCAATAATCCATAGCATTTTAAATGAGGGGAAATGTCTAAATTGGGTTGAGATTTTGTCACAAAATATCACAGATTCTTTAAAGTTGTCATTAGCATCTCCCCTGGATACAAACACATTTTCTATATGTCTGCCTATCTGATAGATATTGTCATTGCCTCAGTTCCATTCCCACTCATGAAATGGAACTACCCATCCAAAATTATGCTCCTATCCTATGGGAGTCAAATTTTATTTTACAATATATGTCATTATGTCTTGATTCCTTTCTATGAAATCCTGTTTGGAAAAACACCTCCCAAAATTAGTCAAAATCTGAAAGAAGGCCTAGAGTCCATTGGTCATTGGTTTGTGGAGGAGTTATTTTCCTATATAAGAGTTTTTGGAAGTGAGGTTGGTCCTCACCTTTTACCTTGTTATATCCTTGAAAGGCTTTCTCTGAGAGAAGTTGCAAATCAAGTTGTTTTAAATGGCCAAGCTAAAAAGTTAAGTAAATTGCAGAAGAAAATTTGGCCTGGTTTTCCAATTAAGTTCGGTGACATAAATATCAAGGACAAAGGACATGGATTCAAGGAAGCTGAAGAGCTTCAAGAAGTTTGGTTATATTCTCTACCTCAGTATGACTATGATCCTAATGGGATTATTAGCAGTCATTATATAACAATCAGCTATATGAAAATATTCACTCATCAGGAGCCTCCCTTTGATGAGATTTTCATAAATATTGATGACTTTCAACAAGCTATTGAAAGAGGAAAACTCTTAAGATTGAAACAACAAACCAATTACAAAAGTTTAGAGAAAATCTGTTTAAAAATTTCTTAAAAGAAAAAGGTCTTTGTCTCAACATTTCTTTTGAAGAATTAAAGGCTTCTGAATTCTTTCAATTTAATTTCAACCAAATCACTTCAGATCCTTTTGTTGTCTCTCAAAAGGAACAAAAGGTTGAAATTGAAAAAGTAGAAGATGTTGTTGTCACAGGTAAGGAACCAGAGGCATTAACAACAAAAGCAATAGAAAAGAAAAGAACAACTGAACAAGAAATTATTCTAATTAATTCCCCTAAGGAAATAGAACAAAAGAAACCAAAAACTACAACAAGTGAAGAAATGGAAGTTGATGAGGAGAAAGAGAAGCAAATATTTGGTGAAACCGCCACCAAGAAGAATGAGGAGACAATGGAATCACATAAAAAGATAGATATTATTTCAACTACATCTCCTAAGACCTCAGTAACACCCATTTCTACCAAGATTCCTTGGGAATCATTTCTATTCAAACCAGTTTCTGAGTTAGAGGCAATTCTAGATACAATTCCTTCTATGACATATTACTATTTCAATTCTCAAATGAAATCAGTGGTAAGAAGAACAAAGAAAATGAAACATGATTCTTTAGAGACTATGTCTGAATTCAGCTAGCAGGCTCAAGGAGATGTGAAAGAGCCCAAGAATCCTCTCAAGCCTTAGGAGATTTTGTTAATTACAACCAATATCATTTGAATGAGCTTGCAACCTCATATGATAACAATCTACAAAAAATTAAAGTTTTAGAGAAAAAATTGGAGAAAAGTGAATTATTTAATGAAGAAAACTGGCAAAAGTATTATGCAACTCTAATTCAAGGATTCACTGTAGAAAGGGAAAATATATAGAAGCATTTTCAGAAAGAATTGAAAGAGGTAAATTCAAAACATGAACAGCACATTCAAGAATTAAGAAAAATGCATAAAGATCAAACTCGCATTTGGAAGGAAGAAGTTGAAAGCAATTCTGAGATCATGATCACAGCTTTAAAAGAGAAAATCAAATCTCTTTAGAGTCAACTTATTCAGAATCAAGAAGCCACATAGAGTCTAAGAGTTTTTAGAGAGCAAACTTTACAAATTTGTCTGATTTTAAGGAAAAATCAATTAAGTTTCTATAAAAAGATGGATAAAATCTCAAGATTTTATCAAGAAATTATAGACTTAAATGAAAGGATTGATTCGTTAATAGAAGAAGACAAATCTATTAAAAACAATTTTTTGTCTATTCTTGACTAGGAAAAGGAAGTTCGATCTTATAGGATTCCAAAATTTTCAAAGATAGATAAGAGATTGATGCTTGTATCCTTGAGCCACAAGGAATATGAAGCCAAAGAAATCAGAAAATGGATACAAATAGCACAAGGACAATGTTTGACAATCTGGGAGAAAGGGACAAACTTTATAGAAGAATTCGAAATGCCTAGTTCCAAGCCACTGAAGGAACCGTTTCCATGGGAATTAAAGTAGCCAACAAAAGATCTTGTCACCAAGGACCAATTAGAAATCAAAAGGATTAAAGTATGGAAACAACAAACTTTCCAGAAATTTCTACAACTGCCTTTTGAACAAATCAAGCTTATTGCTAAATTTGAAATTAAGTATCAGAAAAGAAAGAAAAAGGTCCAAGGTTTGATTGTCAGCTGCCAAATCAACATTAATCAGTTTCCTTCCATTCATTTCTCTATTGTTTCCTAGGTATATTCACAATGGGCAAAGCATATCAAAGTTCATGCACCCCACCTATTGCTCAGTCTCAACTACGAAGATTCTGAAGATGAGGAAATGTTGCTTACTTCTTAGGCAGATATCAGTTGAACAAAGATAGAATTTATATTTTTCGAATTAAACATTTACTTTCAAAAAAATTGTTGATTTTCTTGTTTCAAGATTTATCTTCTTCTTCTTTTTTTTAATATTTATAGAACCTTTTGCGTTGGTGGAAAGGGTCGAGAAATGGTGAAGACTACAGACTTGTATTTTTTAATCAGTTTTGAAGTATCAGCTTTTTTGAAGACCATTTTTAGTTTTAATGTGTGATGAGAGATTTATGTCAAAACATCATTTTAATTACTTAGTGGATGCCTCTGGTATTACTCTATAACTTGTGTTGTTTAATTCTAAATGAATATTTGGATATTATGTTAAACATTTCTTATGACATGTTACAGTCTACATCCTTTTATCATCAAGAGTTGAAAATTTGTTAATTTGTTCATTATTTCTTGTGTTGAAAAATCTAGGGCAATTAGGTGAAGTGTGATACTTCTTGACTTGATAACAATTTGTGAAGCACTTTTACAATTATCTTAGCTTGATATTCTACTTATTATTAGTAAGTGTGTTTCATCAACATGCTACCAAAAACATAAAGACAAGAACACAGATGTTGGCTCTCTGTGAGGACCAAAACCTCTCTCTCTTAGAGAGGAAAACCCTTTGGTAAGTTTCTCTTATTGAAGCTTTTTATTGATCAATGCCAAACCCTAGACCCTTGACTAGGATGTCCTCCAAGCACAAGTCAAGTCCTTCCTCTTTTCTGCACTTGGTTCCCTGGCACAAAGACTTCCTCCTTCCAACACTTTGCTCCCCAGCACTTCGTCCTCCTCCTTTGTTTCTTGTCTAGAGATAGACTTTCCTTGAGTAAGCCTTCTAGATGAGATGTTCCTCTTCTATCCTTTGCTCAAGTAGACTTCTACTTTTGTTGACCAAATGAGATATTTCTTGAGATATGGGTGTATGACTGTACTGTTGTTCTGTTGCCTTAGTTTTCCCACGTATGGAGGGTACCCTTAGTGAATTAGGGCCCTTTCACCTTTGCTAGAGAGAGACTTCTTCGCTTGACTTGGGAGGCCTTGTTGGCCTAATATCTAGCCCAAACACCAACGAATATTGCACTAAAATGCTACTTTTGTTATATCCGCAATACATCCTCCTCTTCACACGTGTGCCTGTTTCTAGCCCTCGAAACAATGCTCTACCTTCACTGAGTTGCCTCCTTCCTTCGCTGCACTTTTGGAGACCCTTTAAACGTGCTTCTCCTTCCTTTTCTCGGCTTATCTCTTCGCTGATTTCAAAGCTTGCGTTCTGTCCTTTATGAGAGAGTGGACAACGTCTATATATAGAGGAATGTCCCTCCTCTAGGCCGATATATTGTCTTTAGGCCGACTTGACCATATCTTCATTATTTTCTTTGTTTTTCTTCTTGTGGAGGACGTTGTTGCATGGAGAGGACTTGCGCTTGACTTGGAGGTATTCCTTTGACCTTATACATAGTGTAACATGCCCTCTAAGGGTCTTATATAAATACATTGACCTTTTGACTTCCTAGAAGCACTTAACCATGTGCTTGACCTACTTCAATGAGAAAAAAACTCATTGACAAAAAATATAAAAATAATATTTCTTTTCTTGAATAAATACAAATATCAAAAGTACATTTATGAAGACCGAACCTAGTTACACTTTCTTCAACACTCCCTCTTAACTAGGGAGGTATTCATACAACGTTACAAGGTGTTTGGCTATGTTTCAATCTTGAAGAATTCACATAAGAGAAACCGGATTTGCAATCCATTTTTTATAGCATCATATCAATCAGCATTGTCATAGTGCAAGGCCTTGACTAACAGCTCCATCTCTTCATGAGATCATGAGCTACAATGCTGGCAAGACCAATGATTTATAGACACCTTCATCATTGTCTCTCAAGGTACATACCCACCCAGGTGTTCTCTGAGTATGACCTTCTAGGACTATTCTTATCTTGGGTTCCCAACCCTCAAAGAATATCGGTTCTCTTGCCTACTCTTGTCTTAGATGCCCTACACATCCTCAAATAGTATCGGATGACAGATACCTAATCCTCCCATTCTCTCTTCCAAGTGAAGACAAGAATGTTGTCTATCTTATGTCTACATTTCCATTCATGGCCTTCATCTAGACTTACGGTTGTTAATCCTGGTCTAGTGCATGATACATGAGACTGAAAAACACAATTGTCACTCCTTTGTAATCAGGGGTGATCTAAAACTCCCTCTTGAGCAAGGACCTGTTAGAGCTCCCTCTCAACTAGGGACTCTTTCATTCATCAGCATCTTCTTCTTTGTGGGTCCTTCAACTGCTTTATCTCCTTCCCTTCTTTGATGTCATGAAGTCTTTGTTCGAACTTCTTCTAGGTGGGGCACCATCCATTGATCACTTTCCTTCCAGGTTTGTCATGTCATTGTTTCCTTTGTGGAAAGTGCCTTTCTTGTCATACATCAGGTTTTCTTGTCATATAGCTACTCCTTTGTCATCTGTCCATGCTTTGGAATACGCTTCCCATGGATGCTTCGTAGTACTTGCTTGTTTACATGCTTCGACCTAGTAGCCCATCATGACTTCAACCTGATATTGCTTCAACAATGCTCTTTCTCTTGCTGGATGGCTTCTTCATCACGACATCTTCGTAGAGTAGAATCAGTTCTCTGCATCTTTCATATCTCCAAGGCCCTCATAGGTGTCAAGGGTACTTCCTTCCTTTGTCAGAGTTGTCCTACCTTCTTTCGGGAGATATCTTCAAAGTAAATTGGCAGTGAGTGATTCTCGGTGATCATGGTGTTCTTCACATGCTTGATCTCTTTCTTCATTTTCTTCTCTTTGGATAAATTGGTCAACCACCTTATGCTCCTTGAGAGCACTTCTTCATTGCTTGCTTCCTGGACTAATCAACATTTCTTCTTGCCTTTTAGTCAGTGATCTTATACACCTTATGTGAGCATATCCTTTTGTTGAACTTTATTGCATTGTAGTACATGCCATCGAGCATGTCTTTGGTGAAAGAGATTCATTCCCACTTGATCATGTTATAGAACTATTCCCATGACTCAATAATATACAAATGATAACATGAATAAACTTTGATGCATACATACCTCATCTTGATTCTCCTTTGATCATCTTAGCTTCATTTGGTTGTCCTTGGTGTGGCCCTTCTTGCTTCATCTTAGCTTGCTTGCATATCATCCTTTTCTTGAACCCTATGAATGGGATTCCCAATGAGAAATCTGCTTTGGTTCATGAACCTTCTTTTGAAGATTCCATCATAGGATCTTAAAGACCCTTGCCTTGCAAATGTTTCTTTTCTTTTGATGATGGAGGTCCTCTAAGATTCTTGATCATGATCAATCTTCTTTCATCGTGGATGAGGTCCTATACTAGGTATGCTCCTTCTATATGAATATCTTGAGCTATATCTACCATGCTCCGATATTCTAGAAGATATTTATAACCATGCATTTTATTCTCATTATAAATGATACTTCTTCATGAGTATCTAGAACTCTGTGTACTCCATGCTTCTAGATTCTAGAAGATGTTTCTAGTCATGCAATTTTATTTTATTCCTACATGCTCCTATCCTACTCAAAACCTTGAAAGAAGACTTCAAGTATTGTGTTCATTTAAATCCTTTAATCTCTGTTGTTTAAACTGATCCTATCATACCAACGGATTGTGTTCATGTTTTGTAAATTATTAGAATATATCATATATTTTCCCTACATTAATTATAGTTTTTCTTAGTTTAATTCTAGTTTTAGTTAACACAGGCAACCGGGCCTTTGTTCCGAACAGTAAACGACCATCAGGCAAATACTCAATAGTTGCATGGGGAATATTTCTGCCTGTCAACACATGGTATTAGAGCAGAGAACAGCATAAATACCAGCACCAAATTGATCATTCAATGAAGAGCACAGATTAAGCAGAAGGCTTGTAGTAGAGTTTGAAGAACAGTGTCTTTGGATAGCAGTATGATGTTCTAAGGACTAAGGTCAGAGCACACTTTAGAGGGAGTCTCAAACTTCTGCTCATGGAAGGAGTGGATCTAAGCAGTGTTGGAAGATAATGGTGTGCTAGAATTTGTAAAGAGCCAGATAGCTCCACATCAAGATGCCCAACAATTGATACAACATAACAAGAATAACACCAAGGCAAGGAGGATCATTCTAGTGGGGGTCAGAGACCATATTATCCCTCATCTCCATGAGAAGAAGACAGCATATGAGATGTTTAAAGCCATTTTAGATCTGTATAAGGGCTCCAGTGATGCCAAAAAGCTTGCTCTTAAGGAAAAGTGAAGAAATATCTGGATGAGCAAAGAAGAGCCCATCATGATGTATCTTTCCAATTTCACCCTGGTTCGGGATGAGCTAGTTGGAGTGGGCGACACTGTAGCAGATAAAGACCTTGTGAGTCTTGCGCTACTGCGACTTCATAAGTCATGGGAGAATTTCCATGATGCAGTCAGTTACATAGAAAATCTAACAGGATGGGAGAGGCTATATATTAACTATGTCAAGAAGAAATCCAGAGAGGGATGAGAGATGGGAGATCAACTCCGGCAGAGGACAAGGAGAACTTTTCCCTCGCAGGCAAAGGTAGCAAAGCCAAGGGCAAGAAGGGCCAAGGAGTGGCCAAGTCCAGTCAGAAGGACAAGAAGAAGAAGGATCTAAGAAAGAGCAAGTGCTTCCATTGCCATGAGTTCAAGCATCATGCTACTAAGTGTCCTAATCAGAAGGAGGAGTTCTATAAGGATCATGTGGCTACATCAACTGAGGTGGATGTATTTTCTTCTCAGTTCAAGAAATATTTCTCATTAATAACTTGCATGGCAGGCTTAGCAGGCAGTCGTGTATGGTATATTGATTCAAGAGCATCCTTTCACATGACCAGGAACAAGGAGTATTTCAACCACCTAAAGAAGAAAGACATGTATCATATTGAGCTAGGAGATGATGGCAGGTACGCAACTAGGGGAGTTGGTATTTTTAGTTTTGAGATGGAGTTAGGTAACTCTCTCCATCTCAGAGATGTCCTCTATGTTCCAGGCCTAAAGAAGGATCTTGTTTCAATGGCTACCGTAGAGGATAAGGGTTATGATGTCATCTTCAACATAGGTAAGGCTTAACTCATGCACTTAGCTTCTGGATGTAAGAAGCAGATAGGTGTGAGGATGAAGAATTTGTATGTGCTACAGGTTGAGGCGGGTACAACCTTGAGCAGCAAGGCAGGAATTTCGCAAAGTGGACACATGAGGTTTAAGGAGCGCAGAGCTCTAAGGACTCTCGCAGAGTGGACACATGAGGTTTAAGGAGCGCAGAGCTCTAAGGGAGTCCTTAGAGCGAGAGCAGGTTAGAGCTCCCAAGAAAAAGCCTCAGTCGGTATCAAAATTTGAGTCTTAAATAGTTGGCAGGGCCGACCAACAGAATGATGATGAGAAGAGACCAGGATGAGTGGAGGCAGCCACTCAATCAGCGACTCCCAGCACAGGGAAGAGGAGAGCCAAGTGGGTCGATCAAAAGGCCCAGCAGCGAGTTGAGACTCCTAACTCTATGCTCAAGCAGAGCAAGCAACCACAAAGGTACAATGGGTATATGGCACTGATGACTGAATTGATAGACTCGGAGCCAAAGAACAAATCAATAGTAGGCTCAGATGGAGTGTACAAGGTGGATTATAGGAGCATGATTAAAAGGAGCAAGTCTTGAGATCAGATTCCGCAACAGGAAGCAGGGGAGTATTCTAGTTCAGACGGAGAAGCTACAAGAACGGATAACGTGGTGGTGTTGAGGACAGATCCAGGTGGACGAGGTTCTCCCAGAAGTACCTTCCTCGCTAAGAGGGATTGTTAAAATTGTAGCAAGTAAAAGTCTTCTAGCCTGTGCCTTAGCCAGTGAAGACTTCGAATTTTCCTTCTCCCATTATGAGTATGAGCTCATGAGTTAGACTTCAGTTAGGATGAGTTTATTTCCATTTTAATGGAATAATCATCAAGATGGAATGCATAGAGTGGGAGCCTGAGTTAAGTGGAGTCTTCATCAGTTTGACTACAGAACGAGGTGGCAATTAACAATTCAATTAGCGGGAGTTAGTCTTCAGTCTTGATTGGAGAGTATGATTTAAGAACTCCAGTGTTGATTGGAGAAGGGTGAGAAGAACTCTCAATTAGCTCTCAATCAGAACTCGACTTCTAAAATAGAATCGGGCCTCCTTGCATGTTTGAATTGGGTCTAGAAAGAGGAGGACGAAGGCACAAAAGTCATAAGTTTTGTGCACAAGGTTTGTGAGACAAGACAGTTCACAAATTTGTGGGAGTATCTTTGATTGTGGAGAGCGCAGAGCTTGTGTCCTAAGAAACAGGACATCACAAGTGCACTAGAATTTAGGAGGTTGATTGTGCGCAGTTTTAAGCAGTTGATGTCCTAAGAAATAGGAAGCAGCAAGTATGCAAGGAAATAGGAGGACTTGCGCTAAGAAATAGGATCCAAAATTGTGCTAGGAAATATGGGATTTGCGCAAGGAAATAGCACTGCCAAGTGTGCAAGGAAGGAGGAGCAAGATCAAGCACGAGGCAGGGCAAGTCAAGGAAGCGACAAGGGAACAGTTGTGTGCTAGAGGGCCAAGATCAAGCATCACCATATTATATTCATATTGGTCATACTCTTCAGTCCCATTGACCTACTTTTATGGTGATTCGTCGAACATCAATAAAATTATCTTATCTTATCTTAACAACTTAAAGAGATGATGGGTTAAAAGTTAAAACTTGATAATTAGTGAAAGTTGGTTTATGATGATTCATAACCATAATAATATAGCTTGGTGATTCGTCGAACATCAATAAAATTATCTTATCTTATCTTAACAACTTAAAGAGATGATGGGTTAAAAGTTAAAACTTGATAATTAGTGAAAATTGGTTTATGATGATTCATAACCATAATAATATAGCTAAATCTTACCATATGCAGCCTTTTATTTTTTAATAATAGTAACAATAAAAATTAATGTGTCAATAATAATAATAGTTTTAAATATGCCAAAAAATAAAAATTTCCCTAAGTTCCTTTTCCCTTACTCTTCCTTTTAGCCTCCCCCTGCTCTTTCTTTCTAACTTTTTCTTGTGCTTTCTTTTATTTTTAAGGTATTTTCTATCTTTTAGTTGTTTAGTTCTTTTTTCTTTCTAGTTCATGTGTACCTTTCTGTTTGAAAACAATAAGTTTCTTTGCCCCTAAAAATAGGTCATTTTACTTTCTTCATGTATGGTTTCTTTTTCCCTTTTCAAGTTTTCCTTGGCTTTTGCTTGTTATTTGTTTCTTTCTTTCTTTTGAAATAAATTATATTCAATATATCAGTTAAGAAGAAGCCAACTTAATTAAACCACTAATAATAATTGAGTCAAATTTGCAGATTGATTGGATCTTCCTCTTCAAAAATTGTTGTCCTGATGATGATCTCATTTGCCTTAGTTCGAAATGCAATAAAACATGATACATGGTATTTACCAAGAAGATATATATAATAATGCTAATCATTGAGAAAGATTGAAATCTGAAATAGTGGCCCTAGATAGGAGGGATACTTACAAATAGACTTGCCGATTTAAAAGGCTGCAGATACAAATGCTGAAGAGGAAATCTTATATTTTAAAAAGATGCAAAAGAAGAATACGGATCTGATCTTTGCTAAGGTCAATCATAACCTGAGTAATCATATGGGACAAACATACTTTTGACAGTATCAGCAAAGCCCCAATATGTTCTGAGATAAAGAGAACTGTCTCAGCTTTGGATCAGATCTCTCAACAACTGATTGATTCGTTTTGGAAGCTGGCTAGCAAAGTCCATCTCAAACTGTCTTTTCAACCAATGATTAGCTAAGTACGTAGCAAGAAAACTCAAACCTCTTGTTGGGAATACCTAGTGCCTCATTTAAGACTTTGTATTTGTGAATGAAATAAAAGATAATAGCGTTATGCCTTACGATCTTCTTGTGAAGTTTTTTGCGATTGCCCTTGCCAGACAAATTCCCACCACTGAAGTTCTTGATATTATAAAACATAAAATTGATCCCTAGACAACAAAAACAGTAGAAGCGTGCTTGAGATCCACATCTTCTAGTTTCCAAGGAACTCATTATGCACAAACGAGTGGCATTCACATGGGCTCACCCTTGTCCTCTCCACCTTGAATGGTGGTGGTGTTTCATCAACAAGACAAATGTCTAGTGGTCCTGTTGATCCCTCAACAGGACCCATGCCCTGGAGCACAGGGACTCCCCATTAAAATTTTGGTTTCATTGATTTCATTTAGAAACCTTCCTTTTTTCATGAGACCTAGGATGCTTTGTTAGATGATTAACTGATGGTGACTTACAGTGTATTTGATGTTTACTCTTGAACGCCCTTAAAACACCCTTTGCTTGCATACTTCTAAATTGCGACGAATGAAGCTTTGGTTAGAAAGCTCTTCTTTGATTGTTCAGAATACCAAGAATCAGTTTTACATCACATCAATATTAAATGCATTCCAAGGCAAGCGATGAATGTGCATAGCACAAAAATGGTAATAAATGCATTTTCCACAATAAGCTTTGCACAATCATTAGATGCTTTTGGTATATAGTATTAGTCCACCTCAATTCTAGTATATTCTCATGTAACAAGCATTAAGCACCTTTGACAGCAAGCATTACTTTCCATACAACTCTAGGAATCTAATGCATATGCGTAATTAATAATAAACACATATCAACATTAGCATTAAAAATGCACTTAATAAGGGACGCGGATGTTATGAATGCGTTTAAAAATTAATACTCAAGGCAGGATAAGAATAAAGGAAACCATCAAAACTGTGATATAATATAGTAATTCTATTTACAAATTGTATTCTATTTAGCAATTTTGGCGACCACTACGATGAAATATAATTTTTTACAATATTAAAGCTCTGAATTATTAAAAATATGCAAACACAACTATTTCCATGTGAGAATGTTGTCGATTATTACCTTTTGTTGTTTTTGATAGGTTTGATTCTAGACGAGGTGTTTTCTTTCCCAAATCCACACCAATTTCAGTACTAGAAAACGAATTTGAATCCATGCTTTGTTTCGAAGTTCCTGTATATTGTCATGTAACAAGCATTAAGCACCTTTGACACGAAGCGTTAACTTTCCACACAACTCGAGGAATTTAATGCATATGCGTAATTAATAATAAACACATCAATATTAGCATTAAAAATGCACTTAATAAGTGACTCGCACGTCATGAATGCTTTTAATACTCAAAGCAGGATAAGAATAAAGGAAAGCATCAAAACTGTGATATAATATAGTAATTCTATTTACAAATTGTATTGTATTTACCAATTTTGACGACCACTACGATGAAATATAATTCTTTACAATATTAAAGCTCTGAATTATTAAAAATATGCAAACGCAACTATTTCCATGTGAGAATGACTGTCGATTATTACCTTTTGTTGATTTTGATAGGTTTGGTTCTAGACAAGGTGTATTCTTTCCCAAATCGAAACCAATTTCAGTACTAGATAACGAATTTGCATCCATGTTTTGTTTCGAAGTGCCTGTATGCACATGTTAAAGAAATAATTATTTAAAAAAAAAAAAAAAAAAAATAAACAGTAGATTATAGTTTATAAATCAATTATTTTAAATTGAACAGAATTTCCATGCAAGCATGCAAAAGAATGGCCTAATTTGTGCATCAGAAATACGATTGTAGAAGTCAAATAGATATTGGGATACATCATTAATATATTGTCCAAAACCATACCATGTTCCCTCCATAATTGCATAACAAAAGGGATTTCAGTTCTACATGTTGTTGCATATTATGAGATCTTCAACATAGCATATACGTTTATGATGCATTAACATCATCCCAAAGAAGCAACAAGACAGTTAGGAATAAGCTCACGAATTCTGTCACGAAAGACCAATAATAGAAAAAAAAATCAAGAGAAAGAGAACATTGAAGCCTAGCTAGTCTCCTAAAGTTCCATACGAACTGCCCACTCATCCAATTAATCAGAAAATACATGTGACGTACTAAGTACTTCCATAATATATCAGAGTACTTTATAATTTCCATTAATATTGATATAAGTGAAAATAAATGTATGAAGCACACATTCACTTTTGAAAGAGAAAAAGAATGAGAGAAAATACTATATAGTATAATTAGATAGACAGCGTAATGTCAAGTAGGACATGTTGCCGCAAAATCTAGCAGGCCCGGTGCAAAGCCTCACCGAACGAAGGGTAGACCTTATGGCAACAAAGAGGAAGGGTTGCCACTGTCACCTCAACAACCTTCCTCCTAGTCTTTAGTGGGATTTAAACCACAAGGGTAGCTTCCCTAAATCACCAATAAGGATATTCGAATACTAGGGCCAAGGTGATGAGTTTCTAAAGGTCTAAAGATGTATAGAGCTTGGCAGGGCCAAATATAACCTAAGTTTTCAATGCTAAGGTTCAAGCACCCTAAAGTTAGACCATTAAATGGGCTGCTATAAGTTAGGCTTTGGATGGTCTTCAATAATATGGCATTCAATGTCATATAGCAGCCTAAGAAAATTCCTTAAAATGATCTTCAACAAGAACAGAGCAAGGAATTCAAAAAGAGACTAGTGTTTCACTAGGGTAAATTCTCTCAAGACTGTTAGATATGCATAAACAACAATATAAAAGGGCAATGTCAGCCCTTCTAGGGTAAGTTAGCCTATTCCCTTTATGCTATATCTTGTTTATATATAATTTATAGAGACTAACACTAAACAAAGAGCCAAACAGCATGCAACAAAACAAGAAATTTTCTGCATAAATCAGGCCTAAACCCTAGCAGCTTCCCTAGCCTTCTAGGAGAGAGAAAATAAGAAGGATTTTCCTTTAGGTTTTAAGGTGATCAACACACTTTTGGACAAGCGCCTTATCCTACAAGGATTAATGGAGTCTTTATGGCATAAACATCCAAGGAAAGAATTTGAAGGAGTAACTTTTAGAACCCTAGATATTGCTCTTGTGCAGGGAGAAATTAAGCATAAGGCCTGCACATGTAGATTTTGCTCATAGGCCTTGAAGAGGACAATTTCACATGCAATTATGAAGCAAAATGTTAGCAATGATAGAACATTTAGTCATGTTACAAGTGAAACCCTACTTTAAATATTAAAGCATGCAAAATATCAATAATAAGCAATAAAATTGTAGCATTCCTACACAACAACACTTCTTTCAATCCCAAAACAATGTCTCCAAGCAAAAATCACTTCCATTTGTAAGTCACATCCATAAACCTCACATTTTTCCCAATGTAGCGAAAAAGAGACAAGTCGCACTCTATTAGAGAGAAGTTGAATTACACGTGTGATGATGAGACAAGTCGAACTCTATTTATATGAGCCTTCTTGAACACCAAGCTTCATGGGCTCAACGTTTCAACATCTGGGGGTCCCTCGGAGTGTCATGCATCTAGATGGATTTTCTTGTTTTGTCCTCATTTCATATGTCGTAAGAATTGCATGTAACTCATCCACACTCAACAAAGTTAGATCTTGTCTTTCCTTTAAAGTTGAGATTTTAGAATTAAATCTCATTCGGAGAGATCTAAGTATCTTTTGAACAATGACTCTATCTACGATCTTCTCTCCATTACTCTCATAGTATTAACGATATCATCAACCCGAAGAAATTAAGTTGCAATAGCTTCATCTTCAGGTGTTCAAAATGTTCCCTATAAGTTTGAAGCTTGGCCCCTTTGACTTTTTCATCTCCTTCATACACTTTCTTGAGCTTGTCCACATTAGTGTTGCAAACAGCTCGATAACATCTTGATTTTACATCGAAATCACAATTTTTTGGCCTAGCCGATGTTTGCTGATTTTTACTGATATTTTTATGGTATCATGATATTGCCGCTGTTTGCCAATTTTTACCGATATTTTCCCGATTTTTTGGTTTTCTGGACCCTTGGCAATTTTATCTCGATGCCAATGTCCGCAACATTGGTCCAGATTTTTTTTGTTGATTCACAATGTATAACCTTGACAAATTTTGATCTTGTCAGCTCTCCCAGAATGCAATACATAGCTTTTGAATTACTTTCATACAGTTTTCTTCCAACCGAATCTATTCGAGTAGAAGTTGGCACTTGAATTCATTTAGAACAACTTGCCAAACATCAACTCCTTGTGCCTGTAAGAATAATCTCATCCTTATGGTCCAAAAGGCATAATTTTGTCCATCAAATAATGGCAGGTCATATTTGGAGAGTTGTGCCTGCTTGTCCATGAGTCTTATTGAGATCTTCCTTCCAGTGGTTAAATTATTTCTGAAGGAACCACGCTCCAATACCAATCATTGGAATATTCAGCAATATTGAGAGGGGGGTGTGTGAATCAGTATTAACAATTTTCAACAATGAAATCTTGCAAATGTAGACCAAGATATAAAGCAAAGCACATAATAATAAAAATATACATTACACAAATATTTTTAAGTGGAAACCCAAAGCAGGAGAAAACCAATGAATGTTTTTCTTAATATACTAAAGAGTACATTCAAATTTATCAGCACCAACTCCCTGGTTTATCAGCACCAACTCCCTAATTTATCAACACCAACTGAAAGAAGCATCAACCCCCCGAATTATCAGGACCAAAACTTGTACAAGAGTCAATATTAGTTAAAGAAAGTATGCCCTCTTGGAAGCTTCTCTATCCTTCACACAAGCACTCGGTTTCTCAAAAAAGGCCTTCTTAGCAACAAAAACTTCCTTAACAAACCATACTTCAACTCAACCTCCTTAACAATAGAATCGAGACTGAAACTTGGACTTTAATGCACCTAAACTCATCCTTTAAGTAATCAGAACCCAACTTCTAGAACTCTTCCTCCTCCACAGGGTTCGGGCTCCTCAACAAAGAACAATGTTAATTTTTTTTAAATAGACCTAAAACTGACTTTCAAACACACCAAGATTTGGCCCTCAAAACAAGGCCTAACTTCGACCTTCTTTGTACTAGAATTTTGGTCCTAAAATTCAGCATCAACAAGGATAGGTCACTGCTCTCAGGGCAGGGCTGAAACTCAGCCTTCTACACTAGAATTCATCCCTCTACACAGATCTGAAATTTGGCCTTCAAATTGGATAGAATTCATCCATCAAGAACTGGTTTGCAATCATCCTTCTAACCAGGACCAGAAACCTTCAGAATATGTGCAGATATCCTTTCAAAATTAGCCACAAAACTTTTCCAAAATAAGCAAAAAAAACCCTTCAAAATGTGCAAAAAAATCCTTCCCCAGAAAGTCTCTCCAAATCAACTCCTCTTCACTTTTGGTTCATGAGGTTTGAACCTAGGAACTCCTTTTCTTCGCTTGTTTGAATATATCTGAACTTACTTGAGCGAGTGACTTGAAATGTTTCTTCTCGCGTGTATTAATTGTGCATTCAAGGTCTAGACTGGACTGACTTGTCCACTAGTTGGACTAGGTTGTGCAACTGGAAAAATGTATAGTGAATATCCAAAGAATCATTTCTCCTCAAACATGCGGAGTTAGAGGGAGTGCCATATAACTTTGGAAAGGTCTCGGAATAAGCTTTCCAACCACATATGTTATGCTTCAAATGGAAAACCAACAATCCAAAAACAAAATTTTGAAATGTGTTATTTGAATATGTAACTTTCTCTTTCATTTGGACAGCGTTTGACATCAATGACAACTTCTTTCAACATTTTCTTGGTGAATTGGTCATTCTTCTTCAAGCTTGTAACCCTGCATCAACATCTCCAATGGTTTTGTTCTTTGGGCGATGTATGCACAAATTTCAAAGTTGTTTTGGGTGGAGATTTTGCTTCTTATTCTTGTTCTTCCTTTGTAGTAGTCTCTTCTTGGTCCATGTAGATGGTTATTTCTGAATTCTCGCTTGTTTTTTCTTCTTTTTTCTCTGGCTATGCTTTGTCTATTCTTACGTCAATATTTTCCATAACTTTGTGTAGTCTTTTATTGTAGCATTTGTAAGATTTACTTCTTTTTGAGTATCCAAGGAAGATTCCTTCGTCTACTCAGAGTCAAATTTGCTCAATTTATCATCATTTATCTTCATGTAACATTTGCTTCCAAAAACTCTGAAACATTTAACTGAAGTTGGCATGCATTTCCATAGCTCACATGGTGTCTTTTTGCTGTTAACTCAAAATTGCACTATGTTCATGATGTACACAGTTGTGGCAACTTCTCTCAAAAACTTATATGGTCATATTTCCTCTAACAACATGGTTATTGTTGTTTCTTGTACTAATATGTTCTTTCTTTCTACATCTCCATTATGTTGTGGACTTCTTGCACGTGAAATTTGTCTCTTAATTCCTAACTTCTCACATAATTCATTAAAATAACTTGAGGTAAATTCACTTCCTTTATTTGATCTTAGACATTTGATTCTCAAATCAATTTCATCTTCAACTAAGGCTTTAAATGATCTAAAAGTATCTAGTGCCTTCGATTTTGCTTGAAGAAATGAAACCCAAACCATTCAAGTATAATCATCAATAAACAGCATAAAGTAAATTTCAACTTGCAGGCTTCACGTTCTTGTTGGTCTGCATAGATTTGTGTGGACAAGCTCTAGTGGTCCTGACGTCAAGCACTCCTTTGACTTAAAGATTGTTACCCACCACCCATAGGTAGTATACATAGGAGAAAAAAAATCGCCTAGATGGTCCTCAGCCAGCAACCAATAGCCACCAAATAGCTCGATGTGCCACTATCTCCGCCACCTGAGCCAGCCATATGCTCCCTCGCCCATTTTTTATGATTGTATGTTTGAAGGTGGGCCTTCCAACCCCGAAGGTATGGCATTTCATTGTCTAGTTAGGTATTTCTATTTACTTATCATGCATTAGTCAGGGGATTCGGTAAAAAGAGTGGGCTTGGTTTGTACTCTTGTCTCCTATGTCCAACTTGATGGGTAACCTTGTATCCTAGCACTGTAGGATTTCCTTTATTGGCTACTAGCTTTAGGGGTGGCACTACATGTGAAACCCTAGTTTGGTTGCGTGGTCCCACCTCCCGACACCATATACATCACTCCCCTCTGCTCATGATAACCCCATTCATCATATTTCCCATCTGGGTCCACATTTGTCCATTGGGCCCACAAGGAGTTAGCCTCCCCTTTCCCTTGCCCAAACTTTGGGTCTAACCTGAAACAATGCCCTGAAGGTTGATGCAACTAAAAGAAAAGAAAAAGCATAATTTGGCCACTCTCAATAGGCAAAGTACCATAAAATGGAAAAGATGGTCGGGACATACAAATTTAGGACATGGGAGAAAGCCAAACATGTGTTATACCCCTATCATCATGGCCATCAACTTAGGACATGGGGGAAAGCCAAACATGTGTTATACCCCTATCATCATGGCCATCAACCTGGTTGATAGGGCCCCTCATATTGGCCCCTTTCATCATTAGGGAACGGATGATTTTCCCAACCCCTGGTGGGCAATGAACTACCCCACCTAAAGGGAGTATTCACTGTTATATCCTATGTATCATGCTCTCATCCCCTGGAGACCCAAGCAGTTACAAAGGAAAATATATAAAAGCCAAAAGGCATATGAAGAAGCGTGGAAAAACAATGATCGAGGTAACTCATGTACCACGATTTCTCCTTCCTACATGCATATACCCAACTGTGGCCTTCCCCTATTTTAGCTACCCTTGTACTGTGGCATGTGGCTTAGATCCTTCCCCTAATGCCCCACTCCATTCCATCATTATTCCAGATACCACCTGCCATTTGATGGATGTACCATGGACATGTCCCCCCCTTAGAGGTTGAAACCACCTAAATTCTATAGGGTCCTTGATTAACCTTCTTCTTGAACTTGGAGACACTTGTATGTTCTGAAGCCCATTATGGAAGGGTATGCTACTATGAAGCGTTCACTTGGATCCATGATTTGTAAGCTCATTTACTCAATTGCACTAATGTTGGTTGTACTGGAAGGTCAAGTGACACATTGGATCTTATACAAGATTGTAGGCGGGTCTTCATCTGGGATTTGGTCTCCCTATACGAGGTCCAAGCCCTCCAGAGGGTCATTTGTAGGGTGAGCGTTGAGAGCCACGTGTCTCCACCATAGCAGAGAGCAAATTGCCACTCCATGGGATCCTTTAGTTTCACTCATGGCTTGCTCATGTTCCACCTATTGGACGCTGATGATGCACCTGGACCAGCTTGCCCAGCTGACTCCACTCTTGCAACACACACTTGGACACTGATCCAAGACCCAGATGAGGATGTATTTCGCCATAGGAGACAATGGGAGGGCTTGCATCATTCTTACATCCCTTACAAATGGAACGCAGGCTTGTTCGATCCATTTGGAGACCCATGAGGATGTTTTGTGCCCCATGCCTACTTGGGGATACCACAAGTTGTTTGCTTGGATATCAAGGGGGCACCCCCTTCATCACTATTTTTGGAGCCCTTCCATCCATTTTGGCACATGTTGGACTTCACTAGGCCTTCCAACAACCCTCCTAGCTATTGTATTATCATTTCGGCCCTCATGAGAGGCTTATTTTTCATGTTATGAAGCTATTCATTAGGCTTGTCACCAATTAGGGTGTTATTTTGGACATTAGAGACGCTTTTAGGGGTTTGTTAAGCTAATTAGACCCTTTGAGCTATTAGAGGCTCATATAAATACAAGTGAGGCCTCATTTGTAACTCATCATCACTTGGATTTGGATCATTGTTTCTTCTGGAATTTCGCTATAGCTATTGGAGGATGAATTGGAGATTCTTTAATGCATTTTGATGTTTGGGTTAATGCTATTCTATTTTGGAGCTTCTCTCTTGCAAATGTGATGGATGGATATACGCTTTTGCCATGTAAGTTTCTCTTTTATGTGAAATTTTCATTATATGTTTAACGTATGGAATATTGCATCATGATGTTGCTTGTGCTCTAAATTATGCAAAAATCTTCAATCACTTTGGTAATCTTGATCTATTGCATGTGTTATTCATCGGGCAAGAAAAAGTGAATGTTCCTAAGGGTTGTCTTTGAAAACCTAACCCTAGAACTCCATTGTTTGACATGTCGAAGTATAAATCCTTGTTTTAGCTGGGTAGTTGCTTCATTAAGGCATGTGAAGCTGCAAATAGGCTCCTTAATAGAACAAAACCCTAAATCAATTTCATTCTTGACTCCATTCTCCCAATAGACTAAGAACTGGTCCTAGACCCTTGGTGATCACATTAACTTAACGAAATATCATTCTTTCACCTCTTTTCTTCGTCTTTTCTTTGTTGCATAAGGATAAGGAAATTTTATAGGGCTTGGTGCGAAATTTTAGGCAGGAGGAACTTTAGGATTTCATCCAGACAAGTTTCTTCATTTTTGTCTCCTCTAGGCACCTCCAGTTTTGAACGAATTCTGACGGTGGAATTTCAAATAAATCGATGCCCTAGCTATCACACCAAGAGGGAACCCTTGAAGTTGCTTTGACTTGGGGATTTCTTGAAGGTTGGCACTTTGTAGTTCATCATTCAAAACCTTTTCTCTTAACTATAGGTAATCATTGGATGAGCCATTTACCACAGTATATCTCTCAACCCTTGATCTCTTATAGTATTTCTCTCAAGGGGTTTTTCGTGGAAAGTCACCCTAGCATCTCCCAAAGTTCACACTTAAATTGAATATTTCCATTGAGTGAGACATCCTTGCCTCACTTTGAACCATAGTATAAACACATCAATCACAAGTGAGGGATATTGGAAGTTTTGATCTTAGGCATTCATCAGTTTTGAATATTCCTAAACGTGAGGCCATCATTCCCTTAAGCCTTTCTTGGAGAGCCCTTCTTTTGCTTCTAAAACAAGTAACCTATTATCTGAGCATCTCTTGTGAATGGGCATTTGAAATCACATTATGCATCGTTATTGACCTCATCATTCTAGTGATTTCCTATACCAGGACTCCTCCCATCGGTGAAAGTCTATAAAGAGCAGGGGACATTGACTAAGGTGACAGTGGGTCCTTGTCTCATTGTTGCCACTTGATCTAGTAATAGTCCCTTTGGAACCCCTTCTAGGACCCTTGCTAAATTAAGCAGTAACTTTTTTAGTGTCGTTGTCAGGGACACGAGATGTGTGCCTTGTTCCCCATAAGACAATATTGACATATCATTCTTAGCAACTCCTTTGGAACAACGAAGCACTGGTTCTTCATTGAATTTGAAGGTCAATGCTTGTAGGGTGGAGCAAGCATTTCTTTAGGCATATTTAAGTTCACCCTAGCAACTCCTACATAATTTACTTGTATATTTCAATAAGATGTCTTTCTTTGATGATTTTCTCGCTTTGGACATCGCTAGCATCCTTGGACACCCAATTAATGTCACAAGGAGGATGGTACGTGGGGTGCCTATGTTTGATGGTGATCCACTCTCTGCAATTGATCATGTAGAAATATTTATAGCGCATACCTCAAAGGAGAAAGTGGTCCACCAAGATGTCCTTATACTGTTGTTCATGAGATCTCTCCATGGTCATAATTCATGGTTACATAATCACGAACCTAGGAGCATTTCATCTATTAAGGAATTCTTTGATGGCCTTCTTAGACATTTTCAGGTATGCCCTACATTAAACATTCAAGAGGAAGCCTTTATTGAGCATCATCATGACCTTGGGAATCTAGATGATGAGCAGGAAGGAGGGTCCTCCTCAGGTCCACATGACGAAATGGGTGATGAAGATAATTTTAAGAACATGTGTGATAGGGAGGATGAGTCTATGGAAAGTGAAGTTGAGGTTAAAATTCCCAATAATCCACTCTTTGAAGACCTTGGAGAAGGTGACACCATAACCCCTTAAAACTTTGATATCAGTGATTACTTACATATTGAAGAAGGAAAATGGGAGGTTCATGGGAATAGTTTTGACAAGGACCCTATCTATGACACCGATGATGATGATATCAATAGGAGCCTTGTCCCTGATCACTACCCTGGGGTTGTAGTTGAGTTGCACATGGACCCTTTCCTCAACCCTTCATTTAATAAGGAATCTTTTCTCACATCTGAGTATGATCATCATGAGCAACGTACTTGTTCCGTCTGCCCATGTCATCAGTGTCCCTATCCTTCTAATCATGACCCTATGGTGGCCACAAAACATGATACAAATGATAAAGACCATGATGGGGATGATATGCTTGAGGTTTCCATCCATCAAAGGTTTATGAGGCTAATTGTTGGCATCTCTATCTTTTGGTTGGAGGAAAGGATCTCATGGAATAGATTTCATCCCTTTGTTCCCTTTTCCCCCATGATGCTCCATGTGTAGACATTTTATTTTCCCACCTCTCGCCCTCGTGACCTTCCCTGTAGCCAATCCCGCCCTTGCCTTTGGATATATTACCTAAGTAAGTTAAGGAGCAGTTGTTCTCGTAGTGCTTGGATGATATGTTGGTTGCATTGGGTATATTATTACATTTAGTACCTATATGGTATAATACGCATGTTAGAGTAGGACGCATTGGATGTTGAATTTTCACATTAGAACTAGCATCATGTGATATTATCATGCTAGATTAGTGGCATTTAATTTAAATTTGCATTTAGAGTAAATTTTATTTCTAGTTGATTTTATGGCCTAGTATTAAGCATGGGTTATCATAAGAAACCACAAAAACGCATTGCCCTGTGTTCTTGGTCTTTGACATGTGCAGGTAACAAGTCTGCAGTCCCAAGAGATTATTGGTGTTCTCATCACCTCCTCGTTCGAGTACGTTCATGCACTCTTCTGAGAGATCATGTCCCAGTTGGAGCCAGATGTTACCCACCACCCGTGGGTAGTATCCATAGGAGAAATTTTTAACTGGTTTCGCTCTTTATAATTGTTGTACTCATTTCCATAGGAGAAATTTTTTACTGGTTTCACTCTTCATAATTGTTGTACTCATTTCAATATGTATCCTAGGTAACAAACAAGAAAAGAAAAAGTTATTATTATGAAAGCATGGGTATCATGTTCATTATTGATAGTCTTCTAGGTAAAGGCATGTTCTTCGTCTTTCTAGGGTTTGTTAGGTCTTAGGATTTATTGTCTTGAGTCAAAGGAGTCAACATCATGTTTATAAGACCCTTCCGAGCAAAAATATACTTGTAAAAAGAATTATTTTTTAGTATAGAAAGTCCTGGAAGCTACAAAGTACAAGTCAGCCCTAGAAACATCAATTCGGCCTAAAGGACGGAATTCGACCCCTTGAGAAGGCTATATAAAAGAGCATTTTCACCTCATTTGAGATGCACTCACTCACACAAGATCGATCGACTAGAAAGAGTTCTATCTAAAGCTAGGAGAAGCAGAAAAGAAGAGCGAAGGTCTTGGAGAAAGAAGAAGGACGAAGTTTCTTGTTTTTGGGCTCTATCTCTCTCACACATGCGAACATCTAGGGTTTTTGGTGCTACAGAAGGAGGCTGAAATTGCAAGTCCAAGTTGCAGTAGGACGAAGTGCAGACTCTTGTCACTAGAAGGGGGAAAACCTTATATTGACCTTGTTGACCTTGGAGAGTTGCCTTGCTCTAGGAAGGGGTCTTAGAAGGAGGTTGGATTAGGATTTCCAGAGAAGCTACGGGGACGAAGTTGCAGGGTCAAAGTTGTTGGACGAGTTGCAATGCTGAAGCTAGCAGGTCAAAGTTGCAATATTGAAGTTGGTTAATACAGATCAAAGGAAGGACTTGAGGCAGGGCTGACTTGGTGCTAGGAGAAGAACTAGTCTAGGGTTTGCGTCTTTGTGTCTCATTTGAAGCAGATTCTAAGAAGAGAAGATTGTCCTTGAGGAAAATGAGGCATTTCATGTAGTTCCCTTGTCCTTTATGTTGAAAAATGTAACTAGTGTTGGTCTTCATAACTGTATTTGAGTGAAGAATTATTGTATTTATCAAAAGAAAGAAAAACAAATTTTATTGTAAAAGAAATTGACTTATTAAAGCATGGGTTTCATGCTTGAGTCAATGATTAATAGGTCAAAGCCTCCATTGCAGGCTTCTAGGGTTTGTGTCAACAGTCCTTGTCCTTGTCTTTATGTAAAAGACCCTTCTTGGGCTTTATCAATCAGGAAAGAAATTCATTTTAGAGTCAAAGAATTCATTTAGGCTTCCTCCACCAAGTCGGCCTCAAGGAAGACAAGTCAGCCTAATTGGGAAGCAAAATCCACTATATAAAGTCAGCAACTCGACCTCATATCAAAGACTTATTTGCTAAATTATCCTAGGAATATTATCCCTTGCATATCCTTCTACTTTAAGTTTTGTAATGTTTTCTTTTATGTTTTGATTTCTAGAGTTTGTAGATCTAATATATCTTGTTAGAACTTTTTGGATTGTTTAAGTTGTAGGTATCCCTCAGAAAGACTAGATTAAGAGGGAGCCTTCACCATTTTACCAAAAGATAAGTATATTATTCTTTGTTTCATCTTTCATGTTTGGTTTCCTCCTCACATCGAGATTTGTTTGTATTGTATACTCATAACCTTTTTCTTTATATTTTCCTTGGTAGGAAAGTTTGTAGAATACACAAAGGTTATGGAGGAAACTTCAAAGGAAAGATTTGAGTCATAAAAGAAGCTTTGTTGCAAAGGAAGCCCTTCAGAATGATACTTTACAAGGTTTGTTAAAGAACAACTCAAGGTATGTACTAAACTACCAGTTTTGTCGCAAAGTTTTCTTCATACTACTGGTATGATCATTCTCACTTGAAATTTGTTTTATATTACTAACATCTTTATGACTAAGGGTTTGAATCATAAATATTATTGTTAGGGTGTGTTACCCACCATTTTGTGGGTAACATCCCTAGGAGAAAAAAATTCTCCAAGATGGTCCTCAGCCGGCAACCAACAGCCATCAACTAGCTCATTATGCCATTTCTCCGCCACCTGAGCTAGCCATGTGGTCCCTTGCCCATTTGCCATGATTGTATGTTTGAAGGTGAGCCTCACGAAGCTAAAGGTATGCCTTGTCATTTTGAAATTGAGTCTTGTAGTTTGCTTATCATGGACACTTTTGAGTATGGATTAATGGGGAGATTCAGCAGAAAGAATGGGCTAGGTCTGTGCTTCTATCCCCTAGACCCCTTTTAGGACTTAACCTTGGATTCTAGTCCCGTGGGATCTCTTTTACTGACCACTTGGTTTCAAGGATGGTATTTCATGGGCAACCCCGATTTTGGTCGCGTGGTCTCACTCCCTTATCTGCTTACATTACCCCCTTTCCATTCATTACTACCCCATCCATCACTTCTCCCACCTAGGTCCAGCTTCCTCCATAGGGTCAGCTCACCCCTTCCCCTTGCCCACACCTTGGGTTGTGGCTTGGAATGAAGTCCAGAGGTTATGCAACTAAAAAGAAAGTCAAAAGCGTATATGGCCACATTCAATAGGAAAAGTACCACAAAATGCAAAAGATGATCGAGACAAAAGCATTTAGCACGTGGGAAAAAGCCATTACATGAAGCCCTACCCCATCATCATGGTCATCACCCTAGTTCCAACAGGTTTTATGAACCTCCCTCATCATATAGGAACCCCCAGATCTACAACACACACTTGGCAAATGATCGAGGACTTCTATGATGATGTGGCATATCCTACATTGCCATCCTAGCCCTTGAAGGCAACCTACAGGCATCTTCAACTTGTTTGGAGACCCATGAGGAAACTTGTGTGCCCCCACAATCATTTGGAGCACCACAGGTTATTACAAGGGGCCAACCCCTTGTCCACTACTTTTAAGGGTCTTATTCTTCATTGTGGCACCCATGGACCTCATCAGGCCTCTTAGAGGGCCCTATGACATGCATAGATTATTATTTGTCATCTTGAGAGGCTTATATTTTCATTTGCGAGCTAGTTTGGTAGGATTGTCACCAAAGTTATGTCATTTGCACATTATTTTATTTTTAGGGGCTAATGTAGGCTCATTAGCTAAATCGAATTCCTAATTGGTGTACAAATAGGAGTTAGTTGGATTCATTTGTATCATCACTTGACTTGGGATCTCTCTATCTTTGGAGAATTTCGCACTTTTTCCTTAGAGGACTATTTTGGATGGATGATGGATGAATTTTGATGTATGGATTTGGGCTATTTCTATCTTGGAGCTTCTTATTTGCAAATGTGATGTTGGTTGGATATACTCTCTAACATTCTGAGTGCAAATTTAACGCTATTTTTTTGTTGCTACATACCTTTGAATTTTGCTATAATTAGGGCTAATTGTTGCATGTATGAAATGTGGAATTATATGTCTATTTAGCCTATTCTTTGTATGGGCCATCGTTAGATGAATGAAATATCCTAGAGATCATGTTATCTTGATAATCTTGCACCATTTGTATGAAGTATAAATGCTTGAAAGTCACATTTCTTCTCTTTCTTCTAACATTGGACGAAGTTGACTTTTGGAGCCTCCTTGAACAAGAAACTAAATCTTTCTTCATTATTATCCTTGACTCCATATCCCCAATTGAATTAGGCACTGGTCCCTCAAAAGGGCGATCATTTTAACCCTCTTTTTACCCCTTTTCCCTTTCTCCCTAGGTCTAGCCTCATTAGGTCACCTAGGACATCAATTTCCCCGGGAAATTGGCCACAAAAAAAAAAAAAAAAATTGAGCTACTAGATACAACTACGCTGGTAGGTCCCTTTGCTCTCCTCCAAATTTGAAGCAATTCTGACGGTGGAATCATCGGATACCTCAAGCCCTAGCTCTAGGATCAAGTTTTGCCTAGGTGTTCACAAGGCTAGAACCTAGTAGGATCAATTTGACATCATTGGAAGAAATTCTTGTTTGATCCTTTTCCCTCACCTTGGCCAGGTTAAGAACATCATTGGTTGCCTAAATCCATCCCCTAACCTGGGCTGGGTCCACTTGGCCTCGTGTGGTCCCATTTTTCACCAAAGCTTATTTATCAAGGACTACTAGAGAATCCAAGTTCTCAAAAGGATTTTAGGGACTTGAGAACCTCCTTCATAGGTCTTATCCTTCTACCTCAACCCTCTAATCCTCATCCCCTCTCCCTAGAGAATAAAGTCCCTTGCTTAAAAGGCAAGCAAGTCCCACTCTTCATTCTATCCTAGGGAAAGGGTTTCTAAGGTCACTTCACACCCTTTCATTGATCTATACTTTATAAGAGACTTCCTAACTACCAGGTCTCCTCCCATCGGTGAAAGTCCGTAAAAAGTAGGAAGCCTTAGTTGTGGTGACAGTGGTCTAAGTCTCCATCATTGCCCTTAGATTGAATCTACCCTTGTTATACGATCTCTTGTCATTTGATCATCTTTGTGAAACCAGTACCTTTAGGGTTCACTGTAAAGCCCTAGCCTCTTGATGTTAAGGGTATGCCAATGTTAATAATGAAACCCTAGTCTACTTAAGGGTTATAATGAAATCCTATTCTTTTGAAGTTTAGGGTTTTGATAATGTTGTGGTAAAAATCCTAGTTCTCTAGGATTTGTTGTTAATGTCTAGGTTATATAATGAAACCTTAGATTTTTTAGAAATTGGTCGTTTAGGGTTTATGAACAAAACCCTTGTAATAGCTAATGCAAGGTCCTAGGAATGAAACCCTAGGCGTATATTCTTTTGTAAGATCAAAACCCTTCAAAATTGTTATCTAATTCTAGAATTTGATGTTTGCATCTAGGGTTTACAACAAAATGATAGAAGGAAATAACAATGAAACCCTCGATATGAAATTCTAGTACGCTAATTTGATTGTTGATATACATAATTTGACTTTATTCGTGAAATCTAGGGTTTGCAACAAACCCTAGTAGAGTTTGACTTATAATTCTAAAAGCATATTGTTAAAACCTTATGATTGTATTGATATCTTGGTTGAGTCTCAAAGATGGAGTCTAGGGTTTATAACAAAACTCTAGCAAGATGTTGAAGTCTAGTATATAAAAGATGTGACCCTTGCTAATTATGAACCTAACCAGGTTTAGATATTTGATGACTAAAGCTTGAACGTTTTGATGCTTCTATTGTAATGACATGATTTTAATATAGTTGACTTCATGCTTCTGTATATTTGTATTTCGTTGTACTTGCTATTAAAGTTTTGCAGTTACCCAATCTTCAAGACGTTGAAGATGTTCATAATTGAAGATGATAATAATGATGAGCATGATGAAGGAAGCTACATTAATGATGATGATCAAAATAACCTTAATTCCATGAGAAAGAAATAAGGCCTTGAAATGCTTCTGCATATTTGTATTTCGTTGTACTTGTTATTAAAGTTTTGCAGTTACCCAATCTTCAAGATGTTGAAGATGTTCATAATTGAAGATGATAATAATGATGAGCATGATGAAGGAAGCTACATGAATGATGATGATCAAAATAACCTTAATTCCATGAGAAAGAAATAAAGCCTTGAAAAATTGATGTCTCTCCAAGAAGAAGGAAGTTGTTGAGTTGAAAGGGAGCTTGGATAGAAGAGAGGGTATATCTGCCCAATTAAGAGGGAGGGCATATTATGACAGTAATAGTAAATACCTTGAAGAATGAATGAAAGTACTACAGGTAGATTTGCAAACAAAATACTTGAGAAGTATTGAGGTTGTATTTGGTGTTACTGAAGAAGTGAAAGAAGAAAGCTTTTGACAAGTTGTATTTGGATAACTTGATGATGATATAAGTAGCATCATAATGATTATGGACCCCGAACGTTTGTTGTGTTTGTGCAAATCTCTCCATAAGAAGGTTGAATGTTTGAAGCATGCTTAGATTGGTGGATATATATGGTTTAGTTAATAAGGAGAGATGAAGCATCTTGTGGCAACAAGATGCTTGGGAGGACATATGGTCAGCCTATGTGTTGATGTCTGGATCCCGAAGTACGGGGGGTGACATTGGTCTTGGAGCTCCGACCTGTTGAAGAATCTAGGGCAATGTAGGTTAATGAGATTCTTCTAGTCATGTTAACTACTTGTGAGGTGTTTTTAATTTTTCTTATTAGCATAATTCTTCACTTGTTATAATTAGAGTGTGTCTTCTCAATTCATCAAATAGTTACCAAAACAAAAGAGACAAGGACACAAGATGTTGGCTTTCTGCCACGGCCAAAACCTCCCACTCTTTGAAAGGAAAACCCGCACAAAATTCTTCTTATAGAGATTCCAATTGAAAAATACCAAGACCATGACCCTTGACCTATTGGGCCATTCCAAGACCAAGACACCAATCCTCTTCTTTGTCACTGTTGAGTTCATCATCATCACTGTTGCTTCACCGAGGTAATCATTATTGCATTACAGTTGCATCATTGTTGTACCTTCTCCTAGATCATTGTTTCACTCTCACTGAGATCATCACCATGTCAACAAGGTCTCTATACTGAGATATGTATGTATATACTGAGATCTTCATCATGACATTGTCTTCATCAATATTATGACCGAGATCATGGTTGCCATTATGCTGAGATCATGACTGTGTCTAGTATTCCGAGAGTGTATTATCCCAGGACTGTGACTATGCCAAGAGTGTATAACATAGAGATCACCTACATCTTATACCGAGATTGTGACAGTGTTCTTTCCTTGCACCGAGGTCTTCATCATCACAATTATGCCGAGAAGGTTGAGACTGTAATTACTCATTGTAATTACAGGCATCTCAGTTTTTCTGCCCTCCTATAATGCGGATTTCAGACCTATACCCATCCGAAGAATTCAGAGAATCCGAGTTCCTGTACCTCACTGTATCCACTGTAATTACCACCGAAGATTTCAGAGACATCTAGGATCCTGAACTGAACCTATATGACTAGCAATTGTCCCAAAAGGTACAAAGAGAGGCCGATAAGATTATTAAATTGGAATTGTTGAATTTTTCTAGAAGAGATGTTGGTTCAAGCCTAACGGATGAGCAATTTGAGCTGGGTAAAAGCTTTCTAATTGTTTTTTATTATGGTAAAATTATATTGATAATTCATTGGTTTTACTTTCAAAATCTTGAAGGAATTTGAAGAGCAGGTATAGAATTGCTTTGTGGGATTTGATCCCAAAATCATTGATTTGTAAATACATACTCAATGAAATGTTAATTGGTTGAAACCCTGCACAAATGTTTGATATAAGCAAATAAGCCGAAAAGGTTGAAAGGCTTAGACCTGCTTGGGACAAGCATAATCCTTACTCCACTCCAAATAAGAGTTGCAGTATACGGATTAGGATACTATGCAGGAAAGCATGCCTTATGAATAGAAAAGGCAAAAGATAACAGTGTTTTAATTGCCATATGCAAGGCCTTCACAGATTGCCCCATGACAGCATAAAAGGAACTAACAATATAAAACACGCATCCATAACAGCAAAGGTAAAAGAGCAGCAAACATGCATTCATCCAAAAAATTGCAGCAGGGAAATAGCCAAACAGTATATATTTCCTTCCATGAATCATAGAATTTATTAATAGCGTGGTGACATTTAAATGGGGGTTATAATGGTGGGTATCGCTAAATTCTGTCACCACACTATTAGTATTGCTAATTGCAATGAGGGTTATAATTCCGATATCGCACTATTAATATTGGGAATTGCAATGAGTTATATTTATGAAATTATGTATAATAGATTTAAAAAAATAATAATAATAAAAATCAAGAATATATTATTTTTATGTTTTATTTAAAAAAATCATGAAAAAAAACTAAATAGAATGAAATTGATATTTGATTTAAAAACTCTAAAATGTCTGAACACTCGCTATGGAGATGACTCGCTGTTAATTAAACTCACATCGTGATAGTGATTCATTCGAAATTCAAGAGAGTGTTGAGCTTGGCTTGCACCAGCAACGCCATCCTCGACTTCTTGACGCCAATTTCGCCTAATTTCTTGGTTTATTTGATACTCTATCTATTCTCTGACAGCATATTTGAAACAAGGGTGATGCCCATCTTGTTGATGCTCGTAGAGATTCTCGGTTCGAATCCAATGGAAAACCAAGGAGAAGGAGTGAGCCGAGAAGTTGTGAGTGACGTGAAGCTAGCATGTAGTTTGGTGGGACCTTTTTATACTTTAAAAACTTACAACAATAATAAAACTAAACTGACATATTATTTCGTTTACATTAGAAACACCTCATAAAAGAATTACATAATAAACTGTGACATTAAACTCATCTGGATTCATAATAATATTTACCAAATCAACGTAAAACCACAATTGCCACAAACTTTTTGTTTTTAGTAATGAACACTTGTGATTAATGTTTATTTAAACAATGTATAAATATATTCTATTTACTTTTCATAAAAGAATGTATTACATAAATTAGTTATTTTTAAAATTATTATAAATTTTATTATATAAAGTAAAAATATTTAAAATAATTTTTAGATTATATATATGAATTCAATACTCAAAAAAATCGAATTATTTAAATAATATTTATCACAATTAAAACAAATCTCTAACCGATTTCAACATATTAAAAAAAAAAAATTGCAAACATATGAGAGTTACTTGCATATGAGACTACGAAAAACAAATTCTAAAAACATAACATATGAGACTTGCATATGAGACTACGAAAAACACATTAACAGAAAAAGGAAATTCAAAAAACATTTAATGTGATGATCAATGTCCACTTCAATTTCCTTTTCTGGTCCCACTGATCTTCGGCGCGAAAGGAAAATATAATAAGTTCAAGTTAAACAATAAAACTCACATATTATTCAGTGTTCTTTGAAGAGATCCAATATAATAAGTTCAAGTTAAACAATAAAACTGCGATATAGATTCCCAAACAACATAATCTAATTCCTCCCTAATACACAATATATGATCTTGGCTTAGAGCAAGGTTTTCTTCTTTAAAATAGGATCGCTATCTTGCAGATAGACATTTAAGTAAATATCTCCATGACCACCATGAACGCCATTTCTTTTAAAAAGATGAGTTGCAGGTTTGTGAGATCGATTATATGCAGCGGAAATTTACAAGGTTTATAGTGGATCGATTATATGCAGCTGAAAGTTACAAGGTTTATAGTGGAGATTAAATTCTAAATTTAAGTGTGATGGCTAATCCATTGATTGTTAAAACCGTAAATTGGTGATCAAATCTTAGGATCGTTGTGATGATTAGATCTTCAGATCTAAAAATGGCAAATCTAATTTTTAACAAAACTAAAGAAACCACTCAAAGCAAAATGTCTAAAGTCTATAGAAATAAGAAATAGCTTAAGCTGCAGAGCAGCACAGTAATTAACATGCCATGAACAATACAAACCATACTGCAAACCCCAAGTCTGTAAAAACTATAACCTTTATTTAGGAGTACCACGTACAGTAGTCTCTATGACACTACAAGACCATACATTGGGTCTGATGAAATATACATATCAGACACAGAGACTCATACTATTGAAGAGACTAAATCAGGTGTGGCAGGTACAAGTACCACACTGGCAGTTGGGCCCGCACTTGCAATCATTTTCCAGAGATACATCTGCACCATATCTGTTTACAGCGAATTCAAATATATGGAAAAATTTTCGCTCTAAAACCATGAAATAAAATTAATAACAACTACTCTGAAGAAAACAGTACCCCATCTCATAGCTTGTCTTCACAATACCATCCATCTGGAATCCTTTCTTGCTGTGGAACAAAACAATCCAAACATGAAACAAACTTAGTCATAAAACTCATCTAATATAAAGTTATTGGTTTTTTTTTTTTTGAAAAAAACTTAGATTCGAACCCATGACCAAAACAATCCAAACATCAGACAACCTTAATCCTAAAACCCATCTCATATAAAGTTGTTGGTTTTTCTTTCTCGACTTAGATTCGAACGCATGACCAAGTGAATGAAATTGGGAAAGCGAATGAAATAAATTGAGATGAAAAAAGTAGGCAACATACGTGCACTGGCTCTTGTCAGCGCAGTCGCAATTTCCGCAATCGCTCGACATGTCTGCAATAACAATTATCAGAAAAACAGATTACTTACACTTCTGAAGTTCTAAGTTCTCCAATGCTCCCTTGGCTTCTTAGTCTCTGGTCGCCCACCCATATATATAGTGCAGGCCATGGCCGGGAAAATTTGTCGACGCTCTTTGCCGGCGAGTCACTCACGAGAAATATGGAATCTAGGCCTCGGGAAGCGTGCCGAAGAGCCCTCCTCGAAAGTGACGAAGCCGGCAGGTGGTCGCAGCCTTTCTATCTTGGAAATCCGATTTGTGGGATGGGAAGTGCAGAGCATCTTCTGAACTCGATAAAGTCGAGCTCGCACGTCATGTTTAGGCCCACAAGCTTGACTTGGATGAACCAGGACAGGAAACTATCATTATTGGTGCGGGTTCCACTGTAGATTTTCCATGGTGTGCTTACAATAACTTTCAATTGTGTGTGAAAACCTAACCAAAGTCGGCGACTCGTGGTTTCGGTCAAGATAGTGATAATGTCTCTAGGTTTAAATAAGCGCGTTGTCAAACGATCCTGGAATTTTAAGAATGCATTGAACCCATACAAGAAATTGTAGGCGTTGTATGAGCTGTGCACACGCAAGCTCATTAGCTTTTGCGTTTTCTTGGGTTTAAAATCTTTGGGTTCTTTTTAGCTTTTTCTTTCCATCCTTGTTTTTATGAGCTTTTTCGTGCTTTCTTGATTTTCTGCCTACAATCTTTTCTCGTGAGCTTTTGTGCTTTCTTGATTTTATGTGTTTTTTTTATTTTCTGTTATTTTGTTTTCTGGTTCAGATCAACGGTTGAAAGTTTCTTACCTGATCGAACGGATCAGGATAAAAGTGTTGACAAAGAAGTTGATGCATAGGAAGGCCTATCGGCCTAAAAATCTCAGCAAGGCATTTATAGTAGTTTTGTCTCCATAAATGAGTCGACGTGTCATGCTGAATGGGTGTGTCCCCATAGGTGAGGTGACATGACTGTGTTTAATTCATTTTGCTAGCCGACATCAAAAGGATTGTTCTTGTCTTTTTGGAGGGCTTTTCTAGACACTAGGTTGACTCATATATTTTTCATATGCTCAAGAAGAGCTCTTCATACATGACATTGACTCTTTTGACTCAATAATAAATCCTAAGGCTCTCAATGGGAGACACTAACAAATAAACCTCTTGCTCATGAAACCCATGCAGCAAGGCATACAAAAATAATTTTATTTCTTTCATTTCATCATTTACAAAGATCATGTCAGTATGAAGACCAAACCTAGTTGCATTTTCTTCAACACTCCCTCTTAACTAAGGAGGTAATCATAATGGTACTTGGTCATTCTCAATCTGAAAAATTTCTCATAAGAAGAATCGGATTGGTAACCCATCTGTATAGCATCATAGTAACTGACATTGTTTCCACAGCAAGGCCTTGACTGACAGTTCTATCTCTCATCAGATCAGAGCACAATGTTGGCGAGACCAATGACTATAGACACCTTTATCATTGTCTCTTAAGGTACATACCCACCCGAGCGTTCACTGAGTATGACCTTCTAGGACTATTCTTATCTTGGGTTCCTAGCCCTCAAAGAATATCAGTCCTCTTGCCTACTCTTATCTTGGATGCCCTACACATCATCAAAGAGCATCGAATGCCAGATGAATACCCAATCCTTCCATTCTTTCTTCCCAGGTGAAGACGAGAATGTTGTCTATCTCGCCCTCTTAACTAGGGAGGATATGCCTATTCCTATAAAGGAATGTACCCAAGTTCCCTCTGACCAAGAACTTACCCAAGCTCCCTCTCAATTAAGGACTTGTCAGAGCTCCCTCTTAACTAGGGACTCTCTTTTTCATCAGCAGCTTCTTCTTCGTGGGTCCTTCAACTGCTTGATCAATTTCCTTGATGTCATGAAATTCAGTCAAGCTTCTTCCTTGTAGGGCATTAGCCATCGATCACTTTCCTTCTTGGTTCGTCATGTCATTCATTTCTTCATGAAAAGTGGCCTTCTTGATACATATTTGGAACCTTTGTCATATGGATACTTCTTTCTTATCATGTTTCTTTCAGGAATTTCCATCCTCCACATGAAAGATAGTTGTACTTGTACTTAGAACTCTTGTGTCAGTAGCCTTGCATGAACTCATCCAGATATTATTCAAGAAAACAAAACATAACATTAAATCAAATTGTACCTTTCAATATGGCTCTTCATCATGACATCTTTCTGTAGGTGTCAGCATCCTGCATACATGTTGACACCTCTCCCAAAGATATCCATAGTCAATGGTCTCCATCTTTTTCAAACTTCCATCAAAGTCTTCATATCTTTCCGGAAGATTTCCTAGTCAAATCTTCTTGGTCTTTTGGATGTTGATCGCCTTCCCAAGTGCTTTCAATTAGAGTTTCTTCATTGTGGTCAACCACCTCATACTTCATATGAGGACATATTATGTTGATTTCATCTACTGTGACTTATGCCTTCCTACATCCTTTCAAAGGAGGAGATCCTTTTTCTCTTGATCATACTTCTCAAGATAGAAGTAATGATCCATGTTACCTACAACCATATGACATGACATTATAATATTAAACACAAGCATACAGACCTCATTTTACCTTTAGGTCATCTAGGCTTCCAGCAGCTTCCTTGAAAAGATCTTCAATCCCTTGATCTGCTTCATTTCTCGTGTCATCATACCATCATCTCATGAATTCCATAAGTTGGATTTCCTAATGAAACACTTGCTTCCTCTCTAGACCAGTGAACCCTCCGATGAGGATTCCTTCAGAGAATCTTAAGGATCTTGTATATCCCCATTTGGCAGATGTTTCCTTTTTGTATGATAAGCCTTGTCCTAGATGACTTCATCCTTTTATTCAATGTCCAATGAGGTTCCCAAGAGCTATATCCTTCATGTTTGTCTGCCATGGATTTTGTCCTCCATGATTCCCATGGTGATGTCTCGAGCTCTTCTTTATAATGCTTCCATGATGCCATGATGCCCCTTATTAGCATGGTCATGTATGTAACTAAAGATTTAGGAGCTTATGATAGGACCCTTTTGTGAGGGATACGATCTCAATCATAGTAGAGATTTGTTACTCCCTCTTTCCTTTGTCCCCTTCTCTGGCTTCCTCCATCTTTCCGGTGATATGAGCTTTCTTTTTATAATCTTTCCACAACACTATTTTGTCTTGTTTGAGGACCCTTTCCTTTCCTTTCTACACATGTTTGAGTCCTTTAACCTTCAACACTTTTGCCATCAACTTGTCTTTCTCTATCTAGCATAGAGACCACAAATTGTCGACTGAGGTAACCTTCTTGTTCATGGACATTTGTTACCTTGCTTATCAGTTAGAACAATGATGATTATCTTCTTATCATCTCTCCCAGATCTCTCAATTGAGATCTCATGAAGATATTCCTTCATTCTTTGATACCTTCAATCAGATCTAAGTGATATGACCTTCTTCACTGCATCATCATTTCATATATCTCTTTTATGTCTCCTCTCCTGCTACATAGGGATGAGAGGACCTTTGGCTGATTTTATAAGAATACTATGAGTCCCTTGATCCTTTTCCATGCATTCAAACAATGCTTGACCTTCAAAGACTTTTCCATAGATATCAATGACTTCTCTTTTCTATGAGGACTATGACAATCCTCCTTATTCCATGCAAGGACCTTTGATGACCCATCCAACCTATAGATCTCCTTCCAATCATGAAGTCATTTTGCCAAATTGATTAATGAGAATACTTACTTGACATGTGAAGATAAAAACTTCACCTTGATGTGATTTTATTGTAGATCCTTGCTTGAGTTGAACAACTGAAATCCTTTTTTAAAGATCTCTTTTGACACCCTCTTGCATTGTCCAGCACCAAGCACCGAAACTACTCCAGACTATAAGTTATTGAGATCACTGTGGTATAACAGAGATTGTAGTGACACCAAATTTGTGGCTAGCGCTGTGGTTATTTCAAGACTGAATAGAGAGACTGAATTAGCACCGAAAATTGCCTTCTCTTATTTTGACTATGATTACTTAATCATATTGTGGCACTGAGATGTCAATAGCATAGCACTGTCACTGTGGGTAGTATGAGACTATGAAATCATCTTCAAATAAGGATCCAAATCAGTCTTATTGTAGGACTAAATTGTCTTGTTGTTGTAGGTTGTTTTCTTTATTATATAGACAAAATCCCTTGTTGTTGTAGACTGTTGTTGTAGACTGATCCTTTAATTTTGATATAGGTTTTGAAACACAAATCCCTTCAACTTGCTTTGATGCCCTTCTTGAAAGCTTGAATGTCTCTTTGTTGCCCTTCCTTTGAATTCAGCACCTTAGCTCTGATACCATGTTGAAGAATCTAGGGCAATGTAGGTTAATGAGATTCTTCTAGTCATGATAACTATTTGTGAGGTGTTTTTAAATTTTCTTATTAGCACAATTCTTCACTTGTTATAATTAGAGTGTGTCTTCTCAATTCATCAAATAGTTACCAAAACAAAAGAGACAAAGACACAAGGTGTTAGCTTTCTGCCAGGGCCAAAACCTCCCACTCTTTGAGAGGAAAACCCACACAAAATTCTTCTTATATAGATTCCAATTGCGAATACCAAGACCACGACCCTTGACCTATTAGGCCACTCCAAGACCAAGATACCAATCCTCTTCTTTGTCACTGCCAAGTTCATCATCATCACTGTTGCTTCACCGAGGTAATCATTATTGCATTACAGTTGCATCATTGTTGTACCTTCTCCTAGATCATTGTTGCACTCTCACTGAGATCATCACCATGTCAACGAGGTCTCTATATTGAGATATGTATGTATATACCGAGATCTTCATCATGACCTTGTCTTCATCAAGATTATGACCGAGATCATGGTTGCCACTATGCCGAGATCATGACTGTGTCTAGTATGCCAAGAGTGTATTATGCCAAGACTGTGACTGTGCCAAGAGTGTATAACAAAGAGATCACCTACATCTTCATCATCACAACTATACCGAGATTGTGACTGTGTTCTTTCCCTGCACCGAGGTCTCCATCATCACAATTATGCCGAGAAGGTTGAGACTGTAATTATTCACTATAATAACAGGCATCCGAGTTTTTATGCCCTCACGTAATGTAGACTTCAGACCTGTACCCATCAGAAGAATTTAGAGAATCTGAGTTCCTGTACCTCACTATATCCACTTTAATTACCACCGAAGATTTCAGAGACATCCGAGATCCTAAACTGAACTAATACGAAAATCTCAGGAAGGTATTGAGAGTAGTTTCGTCTCCGTAAATGAGCCGATGTGTCATGCTGAATAGGTGTGTCTCCATAAGTGAGCTGACATGATTGTATTTAATTCATTTTGCTGGCCGATATCAAGAGGATTGTGCTTTTGTTTTTGGAGGTCTTTTCTAGACACTAGGTTGACATATATATTTTTCATATGCTCAATAAGTGCTCTTCATACATGACATTGACTCTTTTAACTCAATAATAAATCCTAAGGCTCTCAATGGGCCACTAACAAATAAACCTCTTGCTCATGAAACCCATGCAGCAAGGCATGCAAAAATAATTTTATTTCTTTCATTTCATCATTTACAAAGATCATGTCTGGAGTATAAAACTTCAGTAATAAACAGAATTATGTAAATATTTTATTAACAATTGAATGATGATTACATTTTTGTGAGAGACCCGGCTATATACCACCTTAGGTGCCTCTTGGTGAACGGGCATGATCTTTAATCATGCCCTTTTGCCTAATAAACTACAACTAACTAATTTTTACATAACATTGCCTTCCTCTCGAAAGAATGCTTTGTCCTCAAAGCATACGTAACGACGGATGTTGTTGAAAAAATGCTTTAGTCTCCCAAGAAGCTTCTTCTTCTGGTAAGTCCTTCCACTTAATCAAGTATTCCTTGATTGTACGACGTCGAAGCTTTCTTTCTCTAGTAGATAAAATACCTTCTGGTTCTAGAATGACCCTTCCTTCATCATCCAGGGAGGGAAGCATTGTTTGCGCTGATTGATGGTCGCCTAGTGCCCTTTTAAGGTAGGAGACATGGAAAACGTTGTGAACACGACTTTTCTCTAGAAGGCTTAAACCATATGCAACTTGGCTAATCTTTTTATTGATCTGATAAGGTCCATATAACTTTGGTGCCAATTTAATTTTTCCTTTTTGTTTTAAGGACAATTGTTTGTATGGTTAGAGCTTGACAAACACCCATTCTCCGACTTCAAATTCTCTTTCGGTTTTGTTTCGGTCTGCTTGTTGCTTCATACGATTCCTCGCATTATTCAAGTTTTCTTTCAGTATTTGGACGATTTTTTGGGTTTCTTCTAGTTGATTTTTAACAGCAAGTAGATTTGTCTGGACAATAGCTAGAACCTTCCATTTTGGGGGCTCATATCCATACAAAGCTTGAAATGGCGTCATTTTCGCTGATGTATGATAAGTAGAATTATACCACCATTTGGCGAGATGCAACCACTGAGCCCACTGATTTTGTTTTTCTGTGGCGTAGCAACGTAGGTAGGCCTCCAAACATTTATTGACAAGCTCTGTTTGTCCATCTGTTTGAGGGTGATAAGTGGAACTCATATTTAAGTAAGTTCCTATGTGGTTGAACAACTCCTTCCAGAAATTACCCTTGAATTTGGCATCTCTATCACTCACAATGACTTTCGGAAAACCGTGTAATTTATATATATATTTGCAAAATATTTCAGCGATTTGTTTAGCTGAGTATGATTTCTTTATTGCCATAAAGTGAGCATATTTGGTGAGTCTGTCGACCACTACAAAAATCTTTTCCTTGCCTTCAAATACGGGTAATCCCTCAATAAAGTCCATCGAAATTTCTTCCCATTTCTGATTCGGAATGTTTAAAGGGTGAAGTAATCCAGGTGTCATAATATTTTCACTTTTATTCCTTTGACATGTGTCACACTCTGCTACATACTTCTGAATATCGCGACTCATCCCTTTCCAAAAGAATGATTGACGTGCATTGTAGTAAGTCTTAAAGAATCCTACATGTCCGGCTGACGGTGAATCATGTGACTCCTTGAGTATCTTAAATTTAAACTTGGAATTTGCATTTAGATAAATTCTTCCCTTGTACCATAGAATATCATTCTTCCATTCAAATTTTGAGTTGTTGGGAAGGTTATTGATTATCGTCGTTATTTCTGGATCCTTGGCATACTCACTTCGAATCTCGTTAAGCCATTCAAGAACAACAACCGAGATTGCAAGTAGTGTTGGTTCTTCGTCTTTCCTGCACAAGGCATCTGCTACTACATTGTCTTTTCCCTTACACCTTGGAATTTTTTAAAGAACACATCTTTAAATTTCCTCCAATTAATGGCGATTGTCGTCCTCTTCCACCACATATACCAATTATATGCTTCTCCTTCCATTTTCATGGATGCGTGCCTAAGCTTTTCGTCATCATCGTTGATGTCATAAATCTCGAAATATTCTTCTGATTTATTCATCCATGCAACATTGTATTTTTCGTTTCCATCGAATTTAGGCATCTTGACTTTTGCCCTTCGCTGATATGTTGCTAATGGTTGAGCAAAAAAAGGGTGTTGATTGGTAAATGTATCCCAGAGTTGCTTATTTGAAAAAATCGCATTACTATTTCCTCGGTGGGGCATCACTGATCTTTTTGGAGATTCAACTTTTTCTTGAGAATCTGTTGATTTTGTTGAGTCTGATGAATTGTGCTCTTGATTTCCTCCATCTTCTTGGAGTAGTTGTTTGGGTGTAATATTCTGCTTTCCACACAAGTGGTTCAGCAATGCTAAGGTCTGGTTATGATTCATTTCGGATTGGATCTGGTTCTGCCCTAGCTGTAGTTCTATTCGATTTGTCGTATCCTGAAGCCTCTTGATATTGTCAGAATGCCCGATAAACTTATTCTCGAAATCGACTAATTTTTTATTGAAATCATCGGAGTGGCTAGTAATCCTATTTTTTTTAACATATAGTTTTTAAACTATATAATATGTGTATATATATAAATAAATTATATATCGTATATAATATATGTTATAATATATTAACCTCTGTGAGTTATTTTAAATGATATGCCATGGAAAAAAACAACGAAACAACTAAGGAAACACCCTCAGCGTGTAATGACGGCACGGGTCAACAGCGCGAGGGATGTCGATGGAAGGGTGGTCGGCAAAGTGGACAGACAGCAACAACATGAAGGAATTGGCGGCGGTGGTAGTGAGACGGCAGACAAAAAAAATGGTGGCGGTAGTGAACAGTCGAATGACAGATAAGACGGGGGCACAATACCAGATACGCAGGGGTTCGATGCATGTCTTTTGTAGACAGCGATGTGGAGGGCCAGAAAAGCAAACTGGGCAGCGGATGACGGGGATGCGGAAGGCTTCAACAGAACAGGAATGATGGCAGCGATGGGGTAGCGGACCTGTGACAGCGGCAGGTATGCAGATGCTGGATGCTGCAACAGCAACTGAGGCAGCGTAGCACGGGACGGCAGTGAAGGTCGCGATCTTACTTGCTCTGATACCAGATGAAGCGAACAAAGTTCCTTCTTAATATTAATTACTCCAGAAGACATGGAATATAAAGATATCCATGAGGATAAATCGAACCTAGTTACATTTTCTTCAACACGACCTTGGATACGCACCTAGATCCCTAGGTAGGTCTTAAAGCTTAAAAGCCTGGTGGTCCCTAGAGTGGCTAAAGCTTGAATACACCTTAGTCCCACCCGATTAGAGTACCCTGGTCAAGTATCAAATCTATAGCACTGCGTGTGATGTGACTCTTTATAGAGCATATCATTTTGAGATCTTCCATGTACCTCTGTATATATGTAATTATGAATAGCTCCCTAGTTAAGAGGGAGTGTTGAAAAATGTAACTAGTGTCGGACTTCATAATTATATTTGAGTCATGATTTAATGTATTTATCAAAAAAAAGAAACAGAAATTTTATTGTAAAAGAAATTTACTTATTAAAGCATGGGCTTCATGCTTGGGTCAATGATTAATAGGTCAAAGTGTCCATTGTAGGCTTCTAGGGTTTGTGTCAAGAGTCCTTGTCCTCATCCTATTTACAAGACCCTTCTTGGGCTTTATCAGTCAAGAAAGAAATTTATTTTAGTGTCAAAAGAGTCATTAGGCCTCCTCCACCAAGCCAGCCTCAAGGAAGACAAGTCGACCTAATTGGAAGGTAGAATCCACTATATAAAGGCAGCAACTCGACCTCATTTGGAGCACATCTCAATAAGCTTGATCTGCAGTAGCTGGAAGCAGAAAAGAAGAGCAAAATTCCTAAGAAGAAGGAGAAAACCCTAGCGAAGGAGAAGGAGACATTTGTCAAGCAAGAATAAGTTGTTTTTCTCTCTATTTGACTCACACCTGCGAAATTTTGAAGCTGCTAGGTAGCCCGAAATTTCAGATCTGTAGTAGGGCCGAAATTCTGGAAGCTAGGGGCCAAAAATTTTGTGTTGTTGTTGGGTTGAAGCTGGGAGACAAGAAGAGACTACTGAAGTTTGCAGAATCATCTTGGAAGGCTAACTTGGTGGAGGAGGAAGGTCTTTTGGTCAGGTCTAAGGTCTTGTTTTGTCTCAATTTGATTTGAATCTACTGGTGGAAGAGTTTGAGTGGGTTTTCCCCTCTAGAGGGGTTTTAGCCCTAGATAAGTGCCTATATCTGGTGTCGTTGATCTTCATGTTTTGATTTGATAATTGCTTGATGAAAATAGGATAAAAGAAGAACATAAAAAAAGTTAATAAGACCGTAGGACTATGACAAGTAATTATCAATACGAGAGAATTTTTCTGCCTTTCTCATTTTCTAACACTTTAGGGACAGCAAAACATTAAGGAAATATTGCCCAAGGGTGGATGCACATTCTCAGTGCAACATAGTTTATACGAACCCAAATCTTATTGCACTACTATTTAAATGAAGCTTTAGGTTCTTTTTCCTTTACTTATAGTCCTCACATTGATTCTCAGACAGATTTCAAATAACAAGTTATGGGCAGAAGATTGCATCAAATAAATTCATAATGTATACATAAGTATCAGCCTTCATGGTCTTAGTAGATAATTTGGCATTTCCCCATTATGCCATTTGGATGATCATGTATGAACTACATAACTTTTGTATAGTGTATGAACTTTCAAGCTAAGTTACCAGGAAATGGAAACAGATTTGGATCTGGATTCAGATTCAGATACAAATCCACCAAATTTTTGAAAAGCCAAGATCCAGATATGGTGGGTTAACACCATGTACAAATAATACAATAATTTTTTTTATTTTAAAAAGCATATTCAAACTTAAAATCAAAATCATTCAAGAATTAAAACATAAGGGCCGAAATCATTAAATAACTTATAAATCTAAAAGATTGAAACCATGATTTGCCATGCTTTATATAAAAGGAATAATTGTATATACAAAATTATCTCATCAATCGTCACTCTATGGATATGATGATGTTGAGTAGGCCTAACTACATGTCCAAAAATGGGTCTACATGCTCAACATTTGAATATTTCAATTCTACATCATGATCAACCTGTCATCTTTCTTGAAATTAGCCTCGAAATCTAAAAATTCCCATCTAGTTACAACTCTTCATTTAGAGTTGGATGGGATTAATCTAATTAAATTATTAATGACACAACCATCCTTTGTGTACCATATATGATTATCTATGTATTTTCTCAAAGCTTCAGTGTTAGCATTATCAAAAATTAAAAGTTAAAATTTTGATGTGTCAGACCTTCCCTATAATCATGTGCTATACAACCTATAGGTAGTTGACTATATAACCTACAGAGTACTAATAAGTAATCTAACTAAAAATATGAATAGAGTATTTGTTTTCATGGTTTCAAACAGGTGGCAAATATCCTGAAAAAATTAAAGAAAGAAAGGAAAAATAAAAATAAAAAAATATAATGTTATTTGCTCGGGATCTAGTGTGTGAGAGCTAGTCGGCCCAAGATTCATTTCAGTAGCATGGGATGTGTTTCTGGGTTTGAAGGATCCGTTTACGTCACAGATCCTACATGGACATTGGTGGATCTGTATCTGTTTCCGTATCTGAAACGTGGATCCGTGGAGCCAGCATCAAGACTGCGTGGATCCGTGGAGCCAGCATCAAGACTGCATGGATCCGGTAACACAGCTTTCAAGTTAAAATTGGACAATAATATGATCCATGGCTGCGAAATTCAGAAAATCGACTCCAAATTCCCCAAGGCTGCCCAAAAGCTTGCTCTGAGTTTGTGTTTTAACTTTTTAATAGCAAGGAAAGGTAGCCAATCTATGAGAAAAGAAACCTGAAACTTCAGGGAAAAAGAATCCTAAAATTTTAGGGAAAAGCTTATATTACAGAACAGTTAACAAGTTAGTAAGAGGTGCTAGTTTAGGGTTAAAAAATTGTGTTCCTTTGTCATCTCTTTTCAAAATACTTGTCCCAGTTTTGACAAGGAATGCCCAGATGTAAACAGGATGTTTGAGGATGTTTGGCAATCCCCAATGATATCCTCTGCGTCCCACTAAATCCTAGATTTCCCAGGAAATGTCTTGGGGATATGAAGGACATCCCTGCATTATCACGATCATCCCTGAGAAAAATGGGGCAATCCATGTCATTTCCTTGCTCTCTAGGATTGGGGACATGTTTCCCAGGGAATGAAGCATGTCCCCAATGCAGCATAGGTTTATATTAAACAAAACCAGATCCCTCTACTGACACAGAGAAGCTTTAGGTTCATTTTCCTCTATATTTTCCCTCACGTTGATCCCAACACAGATTTCAAATAGCAAGCTGTGTGCGCAAGATTGTAACATGTATATTCATAATATATATAAGTACCAACCCTTGTGTTATTGGTAAATAATTTGGCATTTTCCCATTTGACATCTGGGCAATCACTTATGTACTACCTAATTCCTTGTATATTTTACGAATTTTCAAGTTAAATTGACTGTCAGATGACCCATCTGCGAATTTACATGAACTATTTTTATTATCAAGAAGAAATTGATGACTCGACCATTTTGAAGCACTGCATGTGTTTAATTCTTCAATTTCCATATATTTTTATTGCTTTATGCATTTAAAATATTTCATCGTTTTTAGCTTCCACTTAGTTAATTGTTTCTTTTACTATCATTTTTAAGACTTTATTAGCATTATCTGCGATGTTGACCCCCAGGTTTTGGTCGTTCCCTTCCAAAGAATGAGTCCCTTGTACTTGCATTTCTTGAAACTTAGTGCAACATTGGGATTCTTTATTATTTTGGCCTTCAACAAATTCTAATGATTTTCAATTCAACATGACACATCCATGCAAATCTACACAAATGCACATAAATAGTATGTGCCCTGATGAATCTTAATGGTGCAATAAATTTCATGGATATATTAGGTTAAGTTACAGGGATGCATGAAAGTATACTCACAACCTGAGTTTGAGATACTAGACTCTTTCTTTGAAACATCAATTGTCAGTTTGTCACGAAAGAACCGTGTCAAACTAAATGCTGCATCTCCAAACTTGGGGTAACACTACACAGAGAAGCACAGTAATTAGTTGCATATCTGAAAAAGAACAAAGTTCCAATAGAAGCCAAAGTATGTTAATGTTTACCTTAATATGAGGTCGCAGCCAAAGCGACATCTGACTTTGTGTGTTATTATGTGCAAACCTATAAGATTCCACACAACCATATCATAAGTTGTCAACAATATTGGCCATGTTAGCCACATAGGCTAGTAAAATTATTCATGTTCAAGTATAAAAAGTTATAATGAGTATAAATCCAATTTAGAAATGACTGAATTATTATAAGCATGCTTGTGTCATTTATTAGGAACTAGTTGGGTTGTTGTGACTACTAGATAACCTCTAATAGGTACAAATGCCAAAAGAGTTATTCTAATTGCAATGTCTGCTAATAGCAAAAACGTAGAGAGAAGTGCCGATGGAAGCAAGAAATAAGGATCGCATATGCACAAGAGACACAAGTGTTCATCACATGTACAACTATACACTCTTCTGTCAAATATATTGTGAGTTTGACTTGGATCAGGGATGTCAACCATTCAAATTACATTTGAATACTTGTCAAAGGTTCCAATGGGCAAATCACATTTCAGATCATCCGATCATGTCAGAATGGCAGAATTCTAGACTTCCAGAATTCCAGAGTTCATCAATTTTGTATTCCAAATTCGACAGCCCTGCAGGGATATTGTAAAAATGTTTCTAGTATGACGAAAAGTGTCATGCAAAAGGCCTAGGTAGCTTCGGACTATACTAGCAAGTGAATTCATTCTAGGGAGTTTTTTTTCCTAAGCTCATTATTAATGTTTTTCAACACTTATAATTGGTTAAGTGTTTCTCCCAAAGATACCGCAAAGCTAGAGTGTGGCTTGATGGTAGAGTCTTAGGTGAGTCCTAGTATCTAGAATTAATGTATATTACCATACTAGATCATCTCTAAAGTTTCGCAAGATTTGGTTGAGTCGATATGTCAGATTTTAATTATTAAAAAATTCCCATTGGTTGGGATATTTAATAATTATTTAATGTAAAACGTAAAAAGTGTTGCCTATAGAAGTTGTAAGGGGCATGAGTAATCAAAATTCGACCTCTACACCTTAAATTTCTATCTAGACACACTTTGAGAGTGGAAAAATATGTATTTACCCCTCAAAAACCGACTTTTCTAAGTTTTGGCAAAAAAAATGGCTAATAATTAGCCGGAAAATAAAAATGGGAGGAAAATAAAAATTTCTCTCCAAGTGAAAATGATAAAAAAATGAGATGGAAATTCCCAAATATTAAAGTCAAGTCAAAATATTATGTGAATTCCATTTACCAAGAAAAGATGGCCAAGAAAAGAAGCTAATGTCCCAGCAAATCGATTTTTTTAAGAGGATGGTCCAAGATGGTTGAATTGAATGAGAGTTTTTTGAGGAGAAAGATGGAGAAAAAATTTAAGTGGTCCAAACCACTCCAAAATTCAAATTTTTCTCCATCCAACTACTCCTCCAGTCCACACGGCTCTCCTTCCTCAAGATTTGCGAAAATGGCATCAAGGGTCATGAAATTTTTGACATGGATCTAGCCGTTTGCTCAAGGGACCTGGACATTTACATTTGGAGAGGGATCTCTCTCTCATTTTTTCTATTTAAAGAGAGCTTTAACTCCTCACAAGACATTGTAATCGAGCTCTTGGCTTAGCAAAGCTCTACAGAATTTGTACTGAATTTTTTTTATGAATAATAAAGAAAGACTTTGGGGGCAAATGCTTTGTGGTGTTATTCTTCTACATCTATGGTAATATTTCAGAGTTATTTGTTCTTAATGCTCTATTGGTGCTAATTGATTTCATTAATTTCACTTGCCAGGTTGTGGATCTATTATTTGTAAGCTATCTTACATTAATATTTGAGTTTAGATAAACACTCTAGATCTAGAGCGCTAGTCTAGATCTAGAGCGCTAGTGGGTTTTTGGTTGGACCTGTAGTCTTCTTTTCATTGTTTAATCTATCTCCTTGTGGATCTAACAAATTTATTTCAAGTGTGTAGAGATCTATAGTTTTCTGAAGCATGTCTTGAGCGTTGGGTAAGTTTTTTGGTTGGACAAACCAACTCTCAAGCAAATAGAGGTAAGAACCCACATTGATCTCTCTTAAAGGCTTATCAAGCGATCTATTTAAAGGGAGTTTCCTAGCCATAGCCTGCGAATATTATCATTAAATCTTCATAGTCATTTATTTATGCAATTTATTTGTCATGTCTAGCTAATTTAGAGCTTATTTCTTGCTTCCTCAAGGGTGGAGGTGTCCTCATACCCTTGAGGCTTGCAATTATATTCCTCAGATCTATATTTTTTTACATTTCAGATCTAAGTCCCTCTCTCTTGATTTGCGCAAATCTATTTGTGAGGGCTTGAAAAGGTGTTTTGGAAAGATATCTTCAAGGGATCAAGGAAGGGGTTTGAAGATCAAGCAAATATATTTTATTTTTTTGAAGCCTCTATCTCCCTTGTTCATGCATCAAAACCCTTTTGATCATATCTCCTTCCAAAAAGACTAATCCATAGATCAATTTTGTTTGGGAAGTCGTCCACATTCTTGAGGCCTTTTTCTCTTGCCCACAAGCATAGGAGAGGATCTCTCTTCCTCTTGTGCGAAAATTCCATTTCTCTTGGACATCAAGGCTTAAGCAAAATATATTGAAGAGAAAGTGAATTCTTTCTTGGAAGATTATTGAATTCCTTTGGAGGAACCTCCACTTGTAAGATTCATCAGAATTTTCGTAAATACTTTTTTCCATTTTTCTTGGCTCTTTGAGGAAGGGTATTAACTCGTTGAAGCTTTATCTTGTAAACCCTCCTCTAGATCTACCCTCACTCTTCTTCCCTTTGGTATCGCTATCTCCTAATTTGGTAGGAGGATCCCTTAGATAGTTAGTCACTAACTTATTTCATTCCTTTGCTAGCTTAGTCATTAGATCTAATCACTAACTTGTTCATTTTGCATTGTTAGCTTATTTCATTTAGATCTAATATCTTGTTTTCATTTGCAAGTAGTTTTAATCACTCATCATTCTCTTGGACTAACTTGCTTTTGTGTTCATTGAGTAATTTTGTTATTCATCTGTCTAATTTGCATTTCGTTGAAGTAGTTTTAGCTTCTTGATCTAACGGTTATTTGTTTCATTGAGTAAATCAAATTTGCTTCATTGGTCATTTAACACTCTAAACGCACTCTATTAATCAATTAATTTGATCATATAAGTGGAATGGTATTTGCTAATTGATATCCATCAGACATTTCGCATTTTAAGCATTCTATTTTTACATCTTATTGAAGCACTTGTCATAATTTTAGATCTCATTTTTTAGATTGTATTTTAGATCTATCTAAACATTTACCTCCAAGCATAAGCTTGATTGATAGATATTAGGAAAACCTTCCTCAACTGTCATTCAACTCCCTAAATTTGAGTTTGGAGCAAAGGTTAAACATGTGACCTCGCAGTTCTCTTGTGGCCACGTCCCTTGTAGGAACGAAGTCTTGGGGGTATCCTTAATGAGGCCTTAGCCTCCTCATCCTAGCCTTCATGAAACAACCTCAGTCCTTACCAAGTTGAAGGAATTGAAGGGAAGTCAAACCTTAGATTAGGCATTTAATTAAAATTTACCTAGACCACTTTGCAATCACACACTTCACATACACTTGTTTGCATCTTTCACACAATCAGTTATTATACAAATTAGGATTGTGAGCACCTAATTTACTTGCAAACGTTCTATTGTTCTTGTACTTGACAATTTTATTTACATGCTCATTGTCCTTTGATGTCATTTTATCATATTTGAGCATCTCTCTTTAAAGTACAAGCTCTATTTACTTTGCAAGTTTTATTTCCATTTTATTGCTCATATCTCAAAGTTGTCTATAATCTCTCGTGGTTTTGTTTTGGTTCACTAACTCTTGTCTTTCAACTTCCCATTTTTTGCAACTTGTTGATCTTGAAGATTATATTTGAAAGTAATGTGGATTCATCTGTGAGCATATACTTCTTGCAAGTTTATAATTGAACGCACTGATCTAATCATATATTTTCTTTGCGGGACTTATCTTATTGAATCTAATTTTATTTATCTCCATTGTTGATGGTTATATGCTCTTAAATAATTGTACTTGCTAATCAATTTCACTTCAAGATATAATTTAAGTTTTTAAATTTGTTAGGTCCTAGTTAATTTAACTAATATCATAATCTCCTAGATCTTGTTATCTTTAGCAAGATTTCCTTTTAGAATTTTCCTTAGGGACCACCCCCTTTAGCTTAACTAGGAGAGAGCTTAAACGGAGAGAGTTGGGATTAGGTGACAGCCTCTTCCTTGAGCATTTTGCCATTAAGGCCACACCAAGTGGGATTAGGGACTTTTCCCACATTAATTTAGGTGTGCATCCTAAGCAACAACAAGGGACACATAAAAACTTTTACTTGGAATCGGGGTACATAAATACGTTTGCAGTATTTATCACCATCGTTATATTCCCAAGCTCACAAGACAAAAACAATGTAAAAACCATGTGAAGCCCTATATTAGGTATCTTAGGCCTTGTGTCTTGTCATTTAGTCTGCATCTAGCTGTTTTGGTCGGACCATGGCTAGTCCCTTGTAGTTCACTTTGGGTGCATCTCGTCCTATATATAGGATAGGAAAGCCTTAGGTGATCTTACTTGAGGATTCAAGGTTTTATGGGACCTTGCTTTTGTAGGGGTGATCACCGATGCATGGGCCAAACCAATCGCATCAAGGTGCACCTATGTATTTTCCACGCAGTGATGGTCTATTGAGTCTATAGGAGACCTTGCCTTTGGTGCAGTATCTCTCAAATAGCTCTCATGCATGGTAGTCTCATTTTTTACAACTTGTGAAGTTTCTTGAGGGAGTACATAGTTCCCAATGCAAAGTGGTCCTAGTGGTCAAAAAGTCAACTTGGTCTCAAAATGTTCAAAATGATGAGAAGAGTCCATGCCACATTGAATATTTCCAATCATAGGTGACAGTGGCTAGTTACAACTTGGTCAAACTTGGTCAATAGGGCAAGCAGATTTCCAAGTGGCAAAACAAGAGCAGTGTTTAGTAAATTGTCACATGCACTATGTCAAAAGTGGTCTACTCAATGAGAGGAACAAAATCCATGTTTCAAATTTTCAAAATCCTCAAGAGAATTAGAGTATCAACACAAGGCATGATGACATGGTGGACAATGATGATGTGGTAATGCAAGGCATAATTTGCTCAAACAAATCAAGAACCAAATGAAATCAAGCCACATTACAGCAAACCCAAGTGGTTGAATTGGCAAATTCATCAAGGTGTTGGAAAATTAGAAAAGGTGGTCAAGTTCGAGTTAGTAGAAGAAAGGTCAATTCAAAGTAGTTGTTGAACAAGTCAACCAGTCGTTAGAGGATCTAATTAATCATTGGAAACTTCATGGACCAAGTAATTGAGTAATGGACCAAGAAAGAAGACATTATAGTGGTCAAACAAGTGCCCTTTTTGACCAAGGGTCACCTCTAATGGTGGGACCAACTTAGGCTTCTTGAAGCCTACATAAACCAATATAAAAATTGATTTTTTCTTTTTAAAATTTATAATTTCTTGTGTTGGTTTTATAGGCTCCTTGGCATGCTACAAAAATAAAACCTCCTCTAACACCATCAAACACTCACTCTTAGAGAGGAAGTTGTTATGTACTACACCCAATTTATCTCTGAAGTAGACAAATCTACCCCTAGCCAATGCCCTGATCAGAATACATGTTGTCTTCTCCTCTGTAGGTACATACTTGAGTTTGACTTTACCCCTTTGAACACAATTTGTGATATGGTGGTACCAGATCTTGATGTGCTTGGAGCAACCATGAAACACCATATTTTCAAAGAGCTTAATGTAATTCTGATTGTCACAGTGTATAACTATGGGATCCAACTTCTAAATAAACAACACAACTAGTAGTTTCCTCAACCAAATGGCTTCGCAAGCATATAATTGACCTCAATTGAGCTTAGTGCCACTGATCACTGCTTCCTGATGAACCAGGAAACAATTGTTGACCCAACACTAAAAGTGCAACTTGAAGTGTTCTTCCTATCTGTTGAACCCCCTGCCCAATCTTCATCTGTAAAGCCTTGAAGCTTCACACCATCGACCTACCTGTTCAACAACTTGTACTCTGTTGTGCCCCTGAGATACCTCAACATATGCTTGGCAACAACCTAATGCACTTTGGTTGGCTCAACCATAAACTGGCTCAACTGGTTAACTACGAAGCAAATGTCGAGTCGTGTGTTCACCAGATACAACAACAACAATAAGTTGCCTGTAAAGTGTGGCAAAGTGTTTTAAAAATCAGCCGATTTGAACCGATAACCGGTCAAACCGGCCAGTTCACTAGCCGATTGGGTCAAACCAGCAGAAAAAACCCGTTTGACCCCTCCCTTCGCCAAAAAATTAGAAAAATCGGTCCGAACCGGCCGGTTTAGGATGGAACCAACCAGCTTAGGATAGAACCGGCCATTTTATGGTCAAATCGACCGGTTCCATCATAAACTAGCTGGTTTATTTCCAGGGCAGCTATAAACCCTAGAAAATGCATTTTGTGAGTTTTGAAGTTGTTTTAAAAATCATCCCATTTGAACCGATAACTGGTCAAATCGGCCAGTTCACTAGCCGATTGGGTCAAACCAACAGAAAAAACCCGTTTGACCCCTCCCTTCGCCAAAAAATTAGAAAAATCAGTCTGAACCGGCCGGTTTAGGATGGAACCAACCAGCTTAGGATGGAACCGGCCATTTTATGGTCAAATCGACCGATTCCATCATAAACTGGCTGGTTTATTTCCAGGGCATCTATAAACACTAGAAAATGCATTTTGTGAGTTTTGAAGCTGTTTTGAGGGAAATTTGGGGTTGTTTTCCTCCAAAACCAGTCCCTCCAAGAAAAACGTGCCTACGCTCTCATTTTCCGAACACATCTCAACCTCAGCAATGTTGGCAATTAATGGTAATGTTAAGTTCTTAAAGTAAAAGTGATATTTCCTTTAATTTTCATTTTCATCAATGAAAATTAAAGGAAATGTCACTTTTACTTAAATTTTTAACATTACCATGAAATGACTTAAGATGTTCGAGAGTGGTTTCAACCTCATTGGATTTCATATGGAGAAACTAGAATTTTATATTTCACTCAAAATTCAGCAGACTTAATGGTTTTTAGGATTTCATGGTTTGGGGGTTTGCAATGTTTCCATTTGATTCTATCATGCATGAGGGTATGAGATTGGCATTTGATCAAGAGCATGAAGCCATTTAAGAACTATGATGTTGGTGGCATTGATTGTTGAACTTGTTCATGTTGGTGGTATTGATTGTTGAACTCCTCTACCATGGCGTTAACAAGAATGCACTCTTCACTCAAAGGAAAACAACTGGTTAGGCATGCTAATCTTTTTCTATCACATTATGAGGTTGAGGAGATGAATCCTTCACTCAAACCAAAATCATTGGTTAGGCATGTTAAACCTTTTCAATTTCTATCATGTTATAAGGTTGAGCAATCCAAGTCTGAACACTTTGAGCTAGATGATGTTTATGTAACGCTTGTTGGTGATTTTGATGTATTTCTTGTAGCATTGAAACTTGAATCAATGATGAGTTTCATGAGTGACCATGTTGATCAGCAATTTGTAGTTTTGATGTCTATTTTTCCTACTACTACTAAAGTTGTAGAGGAGTTTTAGGAGTCCTCAAACTCTAAGCCATATTATTTATGTAGCTCCTGTTGATGATATCTTGTCTAGTAGTGGTGATGAGTTTGATCATGATGAGGAGTGATCATGTTGTTGATCACTCATATGTAGACTTGCAGTAGGTCAGTGACCCCATAGCTTAGAGCATTGTTTTCAAACTCTAGAGGCCATTTAGAGCCTCATTGATTATGTATTTTGTTGCTCATATGTATTCCACTCCATGCCATTTTGATATATTCACCTTTACATGGTATATAGATGAGCAAACCTTGCATTTTTTGTCTCTAATGGTTTGGAATCATGGTTTTAAATCTTAAAAATAGCTTTTTTATTAAAAACTAATTATTCCATGTATTTTTTTAAAGATCGGTTCATTTAGACCTGACCAGTCTTGGTTTCAAACTCAGTTTATTAGGTGGACTGGTCCGGTCACAGGTTCCAGTTTTTAAAACTATGGTGTGGCATCAAATCGTTTTGCTCTGGTAGCGTCCACCTTCCTCCAGTTTGTGACTAGAGGCGTGATCATCGGCCTGCAACCCTGCATGTGGAACCTCTTGAGAATCTCTTGCATGTACTTGCTTTGTCCCAAGAAAATCTCCCCACCACCCCACCATAGCTTCGGCCCAAGGAAATAGTGCATCAACCCTAAGTATGTCATCTCAAACTCCCTTGCAAGATCCTTCTTGTAATCCTGGATTAGGCTCTCTATTCCTGTCAGTATCAAGTCATCCATGTACAACATTAGAATAAGAGGAAGACCTCCAACCACAATGTAGTACAGGTTGGGATCCATCTCACTCTTAGTGAAGCTCAATCCTAGAAGATAACTATCTATCTAGGCATACCATGCCCTCAGTGCTTGTTTAAGCCCATAAAGAGCTATTTTTATCCTGCAAACATGCATGTCTCTACTAAAGGTCTCAATCCCCTCAAGCTACTCAACATATATCTCTTCCTCAACAACTTCGTTAAGGAAGGCAGTCGTCATGTCCATTTGGAGGATCTTCAAAGTTCCACCCCATCTATGTTGCAATCACTGATACGGTCCTAATGGACGAGTATTGGGCCACAGGTGCAAATGTCTCATCGTAGTTTATCCCTTTGACTGGAGAGAACCTTTTGGCCACAAAACTAGCTTTGCACTTCTCCACAATCCCATCAGCTCTATGCTTGATCTTATACAGCCAACGTAAACCAACCATTGATCTATCAACCAGTCTTTGCACTATCTCCCAGATGTCGTTCAATCTCTGCACTATGGAAGCCTTGTGGTAATCTCCTTAAGAATTTTTAGTGCTCCATTGTGTAAATGATCCATACACCTATGCCAAAGCTCCCTAAGGTCACGGCTCTGCTCACTAACTCCTTTGCTACTCAAGGCTATGCTTGTCTCAAACTAAAGCTTGTAGAGGTTCTTCACTCTAACTCCAATTTGCTTGGTTGCCCTGGTGTTGAAAGGCTTGATAAAGGCCTTCCCTCTACTGAATATAACCTCATAACCCTTGTTTTCTAGGGTTGAGACTGAAATAAGGATTTTCTTCAAACCTAGGATGTAGAGGACACCTTTGAGGTAGAAAGGGTTCCCGAACTCCCTCTCAAACTTCATAGTACCCACGCCCTTGGCTAGGTACTTGCCATCATCTCCCAGCTCTATGTGAAACTGCATATCCTTTTCAATCAACTAGCTGAAATACTCCTTGTTCCCAGTCATGTGATAGGATGCTCCACTGTCAACATACCACATGCTGCTAGCCACTGAGCTTTCCATGCAAGCTATGAGAGAGAACTCCCTCTCAAAGTGAGAAGTGAACTCCTCCACCTTTGTTGATGCTGCCACTTGGTCCTTCTTGGACCCTTTCTTCCTGTTTGACACTTGGTAGAGTAGTGTCAAAATTGATGGCAAGAGAAGCACTTTATCTTGTTGAGATTTTTCTTCTTCTTCTCACCTCTAGAGCTGGACTTGGCCCCTCCTACGCCTTTCTTGCCCTTGCCCTTGCCCCCTTTTCCAACTAGGGCAAAGTTTTCCTCTTCCTCTGTCTTGACATGAGACCCAGATCTAGTCTACTTTCAAATCTCCTCCTAGACGCAATCTCTCCATAGTCGCTCCCAATCTAGAAGCTTCTCTTTGCCACTCACTACATCAGTGAAGTTTTCTAATGATTAGGGAAAACCCACCAGTGGAAAACCGACAAGGTCTCTATCCGAGATTGTCCCCCCAACTCCAGCTAGCTCGTCCCTCCATTGGGTGAATTTGGTGAGATATGAGAACACAGACTCATACTTCGCCATCCCGATATTTTTGAATTTGTCTCTATCCTCACTCGAACCCAGGTACAACCCTATGATAGCTTCCCACATAGCCTGAGTTGTCTTCTTGCCAAACAAGTGAGGTATGATATGATCCTTGACTCCTTCAAGGATAATTCTCCTGGCCTTTATGTCTTTCTTATTGTGTTCAGCCAGTTGTTGAGGATTTGTTGGTTGGGTTGGTGAACTGTCCACAAAATCCCTGCTCCTCCAGCACTACACCAATCCTCTCTCCAAGAATAAAAATTTGAGGCTCCATCAAGGCGGTCCTCAAATTTTAGCCCCAAATATGCCATGTTGTTGTTCAAATTGCTGACAAACCCTAGGTCATGCTATCAGAAACCCTAGTGCAACCCCTAAACTGAATTGCACTCTTATTTGCACCTTTAACCTGCTCCCGAGATCGAAACAATGATGCTGGTCTTAAATCAGAGGCAAGGCTTTGATACCATGTTAGTTTTTCTTCAAACCCAGAACCTAAACATTGAATATCTAAAGCAAAATAACTAAAACTAAAACTTTAACTTAAATCCAAAGTTATATTGGGTTTCCTAACTTGCATGCATAGCAGAAAAACTGAACAAAAACACACCATAAAAACAATACACTAGAAATTTACCTAGTAAACCCCAATTCCAAGGAAAACCTACAAACTCGAGAGTTCTTATTATGCTTCAACGAATTACAATATTCAGAAAATGATTACAAAGAGGAAAGACTGCCCTTCACTCTACAGATCCCTCGACACAAACTGATATGCGATTTGTTCCCTATTGGTCTCACTGCCTCTGCGCTGTATGGAAATCGTACAAGTTTGTACGGCCTAAGTTCAGCCACTCTACGCTACTAAAATTGGCTTGATTGAAGATGAACGTTCGTTGGAAGGTTTTGAGTTTGTTTGGCCTCCATTTCTTGCCCTAGCTACGCTAAACTGAAAATGCTAGGCGCTGAAATGAATACCCTTTTTCCATTGAAATGAACCCACAAGATGTCTAGTGCATAATGAGCCCAGTTTATGCCCTTTACTCCCTATGAAGTCGACCTTGTCCCACAACTTCCATGAAGGGCTAAGATTAGATCTCGATGGATGGTTGAGATCACTTCAATTTTTTACTATAGGAAAATTAAATTTTCCTGAGTCAACTAATGAGATAAACTGTGAAACTACACCTTGGTCCACCTTTTGGTCCCTCTATTAAGTTTAGTGCAACTCTGAACTTGGTTGAACCCATTCTCCTCTAACTCGATTCAAAATAAATAAAGAGTACAATCAAGTTTATCAGGACAAACTGAAACTTTCATAGGCACCAACCGACAGAGACTTCAATCCCATAATTGAGCACCAACTCAATGAATTCATGGGCACCAACCCACAAGAGATACCAATCTCCTAGTTGAGCACCAACTTCGAAAAAATTCATGGGCTCCAACTCACGTGAGACGCCAATTCCCAGCTGAGCACCAACTCAGCTCCAAGTTGTACTTTACATTTGTGGTCAAATGCTTCTTCCTTCTTTGGTCGTCACTTCACCATGCAATTAACGAAATTCCACTCTCAACTCCGATTAGAGCCACATAGCCTGAAGAATGCAAGTTTCTGACCAATCAGGGCACGCATTGCACTATCCCTTTCCAGTGCAGTTATGTTCCTTTTAGGATGCCTCTACACTGCTATAAAAACAACAATCTGTACTTTGCTTCACACAGTAGTCCACCATCAAACCTAGAAATGAGAAAAAATATTCTTCAATCTCTTACACGAGAAGCGAGCGACAACATTCTCCTTTCCTAGGAAATAGCATTTTCAAAGGATTCAAACAAATCAAAGTTCCTACTCATAAAGAAAATTCATAGATAAAAATAGAGAGGATCACTAACTATATTTTAATGAACCCAACCACCTTACATAGCTCTACAGTAAGATGGCCTCAAGAATTTGCGAAGCACAGTTCATCAATTGAGAGTTAACCAAGCACAGTGCATTAGTGAGGAACTCACTATACTGATAGTCTAATGATCCTCGATTTTAAGCTACCTTATGTAGCTCGACAGCTATGACTTCCTTGAGAGGTTGTCCAGCACAGATCAACAACCTTATTTCTGGGCTCCCCAAAAGTGCTCGCCTTTCATGATATTCTCCTCGACAAGTCGGACAAATAGGATCCACTTAAAGTGTTCTAAAAGGCAATTGTTTGCTTGTGACATTTGAATAAGAGATAACAATAAAAACACCAAATGCAGAGAACAACTAGCAGTTGCTTGTTCAGCGTTGTGGTTTGTCACAAACTCTCTTTTTCATTCACTGAGTTCTTCTTGTCCACTCCATTGCACATTAGCCTCCTCAAGCGAAATGTATATACATGTGGTCGAATGGGTGAGGTGAGGGGTCACACCCCTTCATGTGGCATTCCAAGTTGACTTATCAAAGCCGACATTGCTAGTTTAATTATGACGCCCTATAAATGAACAACATCAAAAGTTATGCATTGGTTTCTTCAATGTCGATGTGGTTGTCTGCAAATTCTGTGGCGCGCATCCTTTCTTTGGAGTGTATTCTCTGTTGGATTTTTGTTTCCCTTGTAAGTTCCTCTCCACTTATATGGAGTCATTTCTAGTATATCACAAGTTATAGTTTCCGATGTTATGAATATTGTGAATCTTCGGCTTCAGTATCATTCTTATGTAATGCTAACTCGTTCGTAACACTTTATAATTCTGAAATGCTCTCCAACTCAATAACACAAATCTCCTTTATTTATCGAAAAGGTAGATGGAATATTTAGTTACACAAAAGATCAATTCGCAATGGTAAAATGATTTCCGACCATAAACTGTATAGCCAAACAAAAACTCTCTACAGGAGAGAAACGAGATGAAAATGAAGAAGGCTTGAAAGAACAACCCCACATACGTACAAAGTTTATACCACTACATGCCAAAATGCCATGCACTTATAAAGTTCAAATCATTAAATGCCAAAATAATCACAAGTCGTAGACGTGCCACTTGGAACAAGATGATAATAAAAGTTAGAAGGTGGAGCCTAAGGGTGTATTGCCAAATCTTGGAATCTGAAATCAACCAAGAACATGTTACATCCAAAACCCTAGGTCTAAAGCTAGGATGAAATTACAATGCCTCTTACATCTCACTATTATTTGGAATCTCTATAGATAGGCAATTTGACAACCTATCAACCATCTAACTTTGACCATGGCATTGATGGAAACACACCTGTCATAAAGCTCCCCCTATCTTCGTGCTTCTTCTCTTTCTCTCCCCCTTTGACATCAATGGAAAATGGGGTGCTCCCCCTGACACTATTTCTCCCTTTGACTGCATCTTCACAACTTCTCCTTGACATGTGCTCCCCCTATTTGTATGACAAAGAAACCACAAATAATGTTGTACAAGATGGCTACTCTTTGTTTTTGGAGGACTGGATGAATGTGAAGCTCTAGAAAATAAAAATGCAAATCTCCTTTATGTCTCATGGGATGGCCTCCAATGTTGATTGGAAGTGGAGTGTGCCAACTTATTTTTTGCTTCATTATGATTTCACCATCCATGTGATAGATGGGATCTCCATGAAGAAGCTAATGATCCAAATCCCATCCATCTATGTCTTCCAATGAAAAAGAGTGCCCAAATCTTCATCCTCTTACCAAGGTTGGCATGTAGCATTGTAAGCTTTCTTTTTTGTAATGTTCTTTTTTTGGTATTCCACATGGCATGGTTAGGATGGACTTTCAGGGCTGGGGCAGAGAGGTCGCAGGTGCAGGTTTACTTCATCAGCGGGCCCAAAGGCTTCAAGAGTTGTTTCATGGGGTTTTGAGGACTTTTTATGAGGTGTGATGGCATTCGCTTGGTATATTCCATCATCCGCACAGTTTGTCTTTCATTCTGTTGCATTCCAACAACTTTCAAAAAACTGAGTTATTAATGGGCCTGACTCCATTAATTTTGCTTCAGGTGGAATTTCGAGAGGATACTTGGCAAAACACCTTAGTATAATAGCTCGTTGGAATCAAAACGAGAATATCTATAGGATGGGATGGCTAGAAGTGATTTTTGGTGGCTTGAGAAAGCATTGTGGTCAATTTACCATTTTCCCACATTAATAAGTGTTGGAAATACTGAAAGGGGGGTGAATCAATGTTTCTTTTCAATTATTATTTTTACCAGTTAAATCAATTATATTTAGAACACAAAATGAACAATAAATGCTTTTATTAATATAATCTTTACAATAAATCAGGTACAATATATATAGCGCTCCAACCCGTGCCAAGCACCAACTTGGTATTTTCTAAGGCTCCAACATCTAGGGCACCAACCTTGGATTTAGGAGCACCAACTCCAAGGACACCAATCCTTTCAATTTCTGAAGCACCCACTGCAAGGGCTCCAACCCTATCTTGTCAAGGCAACGACCTTGTTTGTTCAAGGCTCCAACCTTCTGGACCCCAAACCACTGCTATATTTTGTCTCAATATGTTTGATAGTAATTCTCTGCTCCCAAAATCTTCTTCACTGAATTCTGTCAATCTACAGCTTCACTACTACATCAATGACAACCTGTCTTCATATGAAGGAGTCTTCACAACTCTTCATATTGCCCAAATAGAGTCTGCAGAAGTTACCTCATGATGATTTTAAATAGCCATCATGATCTCCAACAATGTCTCCAAGATCTGTTGATGCTTTTCAACAGGATATCTTTGATAAGCTGTGTTAAGCCCTCAATGTCTGCACAAAGACAATTCTCTGTTTTCAACCCTTTATTCTTTACTGTTGTGGTAATTGTTCCAAGAGTGACTGCTTCTCACTGTTCTTGTTGTTGCGATCTCTTACTTCCCAGAAACAAACTCACAAACACTTCAATGTTGGTGCTGGCTACTGCTCCCTTCAAACGATGTCAGATGAAACTTTATTTTTCCCTTCACAGAACTGTTCTTCAGGTTGTGTTTTGTACTTGATTAATTCATCACTGGTCTGAGCCTTTCAAAGGTTAACCCAATCAACAGAGTTGCTCGTCCTTCGGCTTCCTTCTTTCCTGCTGACCTTCGGCTTTCTTCCTTCTCGCTCGATCTTTGGCTTCCTCTGTTCCTTCAAGTTCACAAGTTGTGAATTGTTACTTCTTCTCTCTGTAATCGATGCCCGAATCACCTACCTCAAGTGAAGCATTTCAACTTGTATATATATACATATATATATATATATATATATATAGATATATATATATACATATATATATATGAGTTTTTCCAATAATCAAAACGACACATTCATTGGTGGAGGGGTTAACTTGTGCATGAGATGGTATATTAAAATATATCGGAGGGCCCTGCCACGTCATCACCTTACCCTTGCGATCGCAACTTCATGAAAATCTCGCAATTGCAACTCCGAAGGTCTACACATAACATTGTCGATCCCCTACTTCCAACGGAGCAAATGTGATATTATATTAAACCCATTTTAATAAACTGACGGGCACACAACCTTATCGCAATCGAAGGTTGGCGAAATTATCACAATCGGCGGTCCATTGGGTCCACACCCTTTGAAACTTGCGATTACTGCAGATGCGATATTTCATTAAGTCATGCTATAATGGTGCAGCGGGTCCGCAATGTTATCGCAATTGGAGGATTTGTATATACATCCCTTTTTGACTTGCGATATGGTCGTTCCGATAGGTAGATGTGATATTACATTAGGATTGTTATTATAACAAATCGGGTCCGCATATTATATCGCAATCGCAGTTTTAGTGTGACATTTCTGTAAGACTTGCGATATAAGATTTCAATACAGTGGACATGATATTACAATAGGGCATGTTATAATGGAGTAATCGGATCCGCAACTCAATTCGCAATCGGAGATTTCAACGTGACAAGGCTTTAAAAACTTGCAGTATGGCGGATGTGATATTTTTTAGGGCGTGTTGTAATGGGACCATCGGCTCCACAACTCATATCGCAATCAGGGGTTTTGTGTGGTGGCATATAATAAATTCATTGATAAAGCGTCGATGCGTTTTGTGGTCTTTAAAGAGTTTCACAGTTTATTACTGTTAACTCCTCTGTTATTTCTCCTCTTTCGATAGCTTTGCTCCTCTGATGTAATGTTCCTCTTTGTTCTTCTGATAGCACTTACCCTTGGGCATATCCGATAACCTGCTTTGTCTTGGCTTGTCGCTCCTGTGGCTTCTCTTCACTCCTATGACTTCTGATAGCTCTTCTTTGATGGCTTCTGATAAACTACTCTGATGGCTCTTCTTCTGATAGCTCTTCTTTGATGGCTTCCAATAAATTTCCTCCTCGGGTCTACTGCTTTTATTCTGTCTGTATATATGTATTTAATCCACTTGGATCTCCCATCTCACCATATCATCATATATCAAACTTTCATCACTATGAGCATTACGATCAATAAGCATCAATAAGCAACATCATGTATCTAAGAATTTGCCATCACAGACACTGCTATATTGATGTCAATGACAACCTAGATTAACAAAAAAGAATATTTTAATTAAGGGAAATGTGCTCAATGATTAAAATAATAACAAAACATGAGCTTCTAGAGGGGTCCATCAGATCTATAAAAAGATGAGTAGGAGGCCAATAGAGGACATCTTGGATTTGATATTTCTCCTTGTATGAGAGGATGAGAACCCGGTTCTCTACTCCAGCAGTAGCCCTAGGATGGAAACCCTCGGGTGATTCAGTGCGACTAGGCAAGTACCCATCTCCCCTAGGTGAATTCATCCAGGATTCACAAGAAAGCTCAACAGTGGTATTTTAGTTCAGTTTTGGAGGGCCAGAACAATATGGGAACAAATTCTTGAGGCATGTTCCCCAACTCAGCTATTTTATTGTATCAGCATGTAAACCCCAATTATATTATAATAAAGCTGAGATTATTTTCTGCCCATTGTTTCACTGAATTGCATGCATTCTCTTATTTTATTTTACATGGAAATCTTCAGTAAATTGAATGGAAATTTTATGGAGAAATTGTGGCTGAATTAGTTTTTTGCAAAACATCCTGAAAGGGATATTACATTTTTCCAATTTATTTTGGATAGGGTTAGCGTAATATGCATCGGAAACACTTCAAAAACACTCATCGCATCATCAAAATAAGAAAATTTGAAGGTGGCTCCAACAAAAATATGCATGAATATTTTTGCCCCTTTTTATTGTCATCAATCAAAAATGCACATGAAGGATGAGAATAAAAATCAGAATTGAAAGCGTACATATGCTCATAACATAGGCTTGTTTCTTTCTTTTAGGAGGCTAAAAATCCCTGCAATATATTAAGAATTGAACGTCATTTTGCAAGAGGAAGAACCTTCATAAGAGTTACTTCCTTTGGTATTTGTTCAAAGACAAAACCTTCCTCTTCAAATACATGTGCTTGAATCATCTTAACAATTGAATTGTCTTATGCTTGTAATTATCTTCGCAGTTTTGTAATGGCTTCAATCAAGACTTACAAGAATTTTGTCTGTTTTTGTACTTCTTACAACTTTGCATAGCTTAGTCATCTTTGCCTTGGAACACTCAACCTTGAAGATGCTTCAACAATTTGTGCATTGAGCACACAAGACCAAGTCATGTTCTTTTATCTTTGGCTCTTCCTATTTTCTTCTCCAAACTTTGGTGGAATCTTCTATGTTCCTCGTAGGACGATTTTCTTCTTTGAATTGCTTAAGACACCATATCATGTTGTTTCTGCAATCACATACTATGTGTCCAAGATTGTGACATTTATATCATTCTATATTGTACATGAACAATCGAGTAGATGAAACCTAACATCTGTTGTAGCCAATAGGTCCTTTGGTTGTATAGCTTGCAAACTAATTTCTCGAAGAGAAATAAGAACTTTGTTTGTTATAATCACTCTTGGGATAGGGCCTACAATCTCTGTCCTTATCCCTGAAATTAGTACATGAAAAACAATGTCCAAAGAATATGGTTTGGTAATTGGATGAGAAGACTTCCCTTCACAGTTTCCTGTAATTGTTTTGCCTTGGAGGAGGTTCAATCCTTGGGTGATTCTCATTGTTACTTGCATAGAGAGAAGATTCCTTGAGGTCATAGCATAACTGCTTGAAGAGATAGCACTTGCAACATTCCTCTGGCTTTTGTAGTGATTTGGCCTTTGAAGGACAATGACTTGGCTCTCAAGTTGTTCTTCAAGTTTAATCTTTGAGAATTTTGAGCTTATATAATTTTTGCATGGAGATTCACCTGTATAACCAAGTCCTCTTTTATCCATTGATTGAGAACTCTTCAGATTCTTGCATAGCTTGTCAACATCCTTTCTCAATAAGACAATCTCTTCTTCAAGCTTCTCACAATCTTCTTTTTTCTTCATCAACTTGTTCTTCATCACTTATTTCGTTCTCTTTTCTTCTCGCTGAGTTTTTAGGGAAATCAATCATAATTTTCTAGTGCAATCAAGACTGGTATAATTCTTCAAACTGATAAGTACTTCCAATGATACAATTTGACTTCTTTAGAGCATTCCAATCATCAAGCAGTTATACCTAAAAGATTTCAACCATTAGCAATTGAGCAGCAGTAGAGATCACAATAAACAATAAGACAAGAGACACCAAAATTTAGGCCATCGGCCAAGGAAAAGGGAAAACCCAATAATCTTTCCTTATGAGAGAGAGTTCAATAATCAAGTACATCAAAGTATTTTAGTCAAGACATCAAGACATAATCAGAAACTCAAGACTAAACTCAAGAAGTTCAAGCATTAAGAGCTCAAGACTAAATTCTAATAAACCTAGCAAGTCTAAAAATCATTTCATAATCGCTTGAGGTCTTATCATTGGATTAGTCATTTTTTTTGTTGATTTTTAATGTACCTTGGCCAAGTGGTTTCCCATTGGTTAGTCTCTACCTAGGGAAAAGTGTCCAAAATAATTACTTTCCCAAGTGTGACTTTATAAAGTGAAAGTGACTTTATAAGTGGTAAAGTCAATGTTAAATTATACAGTGAAAAGTGGCTTTAGACATAAAATACAATGTGGGTACTTTATTTAATGGGTGAGTTAAAAAATACAAAGTGAGAATTAAATGCACAATATTCTCATCCCTTGATCTAAACCAGTCTGAGCCATTAGATCTTAGGGTTTCTAAAAAGTCATTTAGGGAAACAAAAGGGGGAAAAGACAAAAGAGACTACATTCATTCTTCATGAGCAAATTGGAGAAAAGAGGTTGAGAGCGGGAGAAAAGTTCTGAATGAGACATTTGTTGCAGCAAGCTGAAGGAGTGATTTTTGGGAAAATTTGGGCACAGAAATCAAGGCATAAAAGACAGCATAAGGTACAATACGAGCAGCATTTAATGTTGTGAGCTGCACGCTGTTCGAGAGAAGTTTTGGAGAAAAAAATTGAAAAATAAAATCCGTACAGCGGTACGAAAATCCGCACAGTTCGTACGAAATCCGTACAGTACAGTCTGTATTCGTACAATACATATTTTCAACTTCAAGTGGGCATGCAAATTTAGGCAAAGTGGGCACGGTTTTCAAGGAGTTTTGGGTTGAAGAGATAAGTTGTATTTCGTTGTTTTGTTTTGTCTGCAAATGTATTTTTCCTGAACTTCAAAGATAAATAAATTTGAAGAGCTCTCTAACAGGTTTTCCTCGGAGAAGATTGAAGGGGTTTTGCCTAGGTTTATGTTGACCAAAAATCTGTGTGTATTTTTATGTGTGTTGCTGATCTGTTTATGTCCATATTTATTTTCAACATGTGTTGACAATCTCATGTGTTTTAATCTGAAAATTTCATTTCCAGAATCTTATATGTTGAATGTATGTTTATGGGAAAGGGCATTTAACTGAATGGGAGTGATAAGGTGAAACTAAAACGGTTTGGGATCGCAGGAAACTTTTTAGTCATCAAATTTCAACATGGTATCAGAGCTACAGGCTGAAAATTGCAATTTGAACAGCAGATAGTAGTTTGGGATAGCAAACAGTGGTTTAGTCCGTTTGGACAACAGACTGAATTTTTGGACAGCAAAGTGAAATTTCACATAGACTGAACTTTTGGGACAACAAGGTGTGCTGAAAAGTTCATTTCTCCATTTTCTTGGTTTTGCAAATTTTGGACAGCAGTGATGGTCATGTTCTTAAGGATAGAGGACAGACTGGATGGGATATCGAACTATGCCGTTTGGAAGGACAGAATATATACAGCGTTTGAGGGGGCAGCAGTTTGGGACATAGTGCGGCAAGTGGTTGTACCTTCCACTGCTACAAATGAACTTGCTGAATTCAAAAAAAACAATGCAGAAGCAAAAAGGATTTTGATGGACAGTCTGAAGGATCATGTGGTTCCTCGGGTGAGAGGAAACACATATGCATATCAGATGTGGACAGCTCTAACCACTCTCTATTAGAGTACCAATGAGAGCAGGAAGATGGTACTCAAAGAACAATTGAAGAACATCAGGATGACAAAGACTGAAAGTGTAGTTCATTATTTTGGCAGGGTCAAATAGGTACGTGATGATTTGACTGCTATTGGTGAGGCAGTTACACCCATAGAGTTAGTCAGGATACCTATAGCGAGACTTCCTAAGTCTTGGGAGGTCTTTGGAGATGTTGTTACCTCTAGGGAGAATCTTCCCAATTGGGACAGATTCTGTGATGATTGTGTGCAGCATGAGATGCAGAAGACTGGCAATGGTGGGGTGAAGATAGCAGATGAGGAGGATTTAGCCTTGACATCCAGGGAGAAGAACAAAGGGAAGACCAAGAAAGGGGCCTCATCAGATGGGGCTAAGGGAAAAGAGAAGAAGAAGAAGAAAGATACAAATATGTCCACAGTCAAATGTTTGGGCATGTCAGATGATGGGACACTATGCTGCTACGTGCCCTGAGAGGAAGAACAAGGGGAAGAAGGGTACTACAGCTTCAGTAGAGGTGGAGCAGTTAGCTTCACAGTTTGACCAAGACTTTGCATTTATTACATCTACATCTAGTAGGAGTACATCATCCGATGTGTGGTACATAGACAACGGGGCTTCCCGCCATATGACATGTGCACAAGAGTTCTTTTCAGAGCTTGCAGAGCGGGCACTTGATATTGAGATTGTACTAGGAGATGACCGCACTATGAGAGTTGTTGGTGTGGTGACTGTGACCTTTGAGAGGGAGTTTTTGCCTCCTTTGAAGGTCATGGATGGTTTGTATGTTTTGGGGATGAAGAAGAACTTGATTTCAGTGTCTGCTATGGAGGAGAAGGGGTTTGACGCAGTGTTGCACACATCGCGATTTAATCGCGATAAAATCGGAAAATCGCGATTTTTTCAAAATGACGATTCGAATCGCGATTTTTATCCAAAAAATCGGCGGAAATTTTTTTTAACGATTTTTATCGAAAAAATCGCGATTTTTTAAAAAATCGCGATTTTTTCGAAAAAATCGCGATTTTTAAGGAAAAAATCGCCGGGCACGGGGGCAGCGGGCGTTTTATATGGAAATTCGATTTTTATTTTATTCATTCAGCAGTCCGCCGCGGAGGAGAAGGACGAGAAGGAGAAGAAGGGAGGGAGAGGGTTGCCGTCGCTTGTGGGAGCCGATTTTAGGAGGAATCCAAGCCAAGATCGCGAATTTGTCCATAAACCAAGTATGTAGATTAATTTTTTTTTGTTTTGGTTCTCTAAAAACTTTGTTTTTCATTGTTTTTAAAGAATTTTTGGAAATTTTTCATTGATTTGGGATGGGTTATTTGTTATGACTATGAGAACCAATTTTTGTTTTTTATTTTCTCATTTTCTTTAAACATTGTTTATTTTTTTTTATTTTTCATTGTTTTTTGGGTTTAGAAATTGGGATTTTGGAAATAATTAGCTTGTAATTTTGCAAATGCTAAATTGTAATTTGTATTTACTATTTACTATTATCATTTATGTAATCCTAAATTCCTATTTCCTAATCCTTATTTTTCCATAGGTTTGCAAATTCAAAATTCAAAAACAAACATGCCAAGGAAATTGGATCCTTTCTGGGAATATGGTGACCCTAAAACTCCGAATGATAGACAAAACTTGATTTGCAAGTTGTGTGGAAAGGAAATATTCGGGGGGGTGTACAGGTTGAAGTTCCACCTTGCACAAATCCCTGGACGTGATGTGGGGCCCTGTCTAAAGACAAATGCTGAAATTATCCAAAAAGCCATGAGAGCATTGGGAGAATTAGAGCACACTAGAGACGCCAAAGAAGAACTCAAAAGGCAACTAAGAAGGTCAGTTGAAGGAAGTGGGCCAAGTGGCACAGGTTCTACTGCAGCGTCAGTCAATCCGTTTGCTGCATCATCATATTTTGTTCCTCGAACCACACCTGGTTCACAACCAACTATCGGTTCAATGATGAAAAGAACTGAAAAAGAAAAAGCTGACAAGTTGATGACAAAATTTCTCCTCTGGAGTGATATTCCTTTCAGCATTATAAGGAATAATCCATTTTTCCAACCTACTCTTGATGCTGTTGCCAGTGTTGGCCCGGGGTACAAACTCCCTTCTCTTCATGATTTCAGAGGCCGGCTTCTTCAAGATGAAAAGCGTGACTGCACCCAAAGATTGGAGGATTTTAGGGCATCATGGGCACAAACAGGATGCACTGTTATGTCAGATGGTTGGACTGACCAAAAGGGGAGAACCCTTATAAACTTCTTGGTTAGTTGTCCCTTGGGGACTATGTTTATCAAATCTGTTGATGCAACTCATCAAATCAAAGATGCAAAAAATTTATGTGATTTGCTGGATGTGTTTATTTTGGAGGTGGGTGCAGAAAATGTTGTCCAAGTCATAACGGACAACGCTGCAAATTATGTTGCTGCTGGTAGATTGCTTATGGACAGGCATCCTACTTTATTTTGGACACCTTGTGCTGCCCATTGTATTGATTTGATGTTAGAGGACATAGGGAAAATTCCCTTTGTCAAAGAGGCTGTTGACTCATCAAAAACCATCACAAAATTTATTTACAATCACACATCTGTGCTTAGCTTGATGAGAAAATGCACCAACAACAAAGAGTTGGTGCGCCCCGCCATTACACGGTTTGCGACGAGTTTCATATCTCTTCAATCCCTCTTGAATTCTATGTGGGATTTGAAGAGAATGTTTGTTTCAGAGGAGTGGCGTTCTTCGCCAATGAGCCGCAAACCAGAAGGAGAGGCCGTCTGCAGACTTGTTTCATACCAAGAAGACTTCTGGGCGGGAGTGCAGGAGGTGTGCGCTGTCACAGAACCTTTGGTAAAGGTTCTTCGGTTGGTAGATGGTGAGAAGCCCGCAATGGGCTATTTGTATGAAGCCATGGATAGGGCCAAAGAAGCCATTCGGTCCTACTATGATGACAAGGGAGATGATGGGTTCCAGAGACAACTCCTTCTATGGAAGGTCATTGATGAGCGATGGAACAACACACTCCATCGTCCCATTCATGCTGCTGGCCTTTTCCTGAACCCTGCATTTTCTTATGCATGTGGGTTTAATTTTGATGTTGAGGTCGTGGAAGGATTATTAACCTGTGTCCAGAAGATGGTGAAAACTCCAGAAGAACGTATGGAGGTCTCTAGACAAATTGAGCAATATAAGTTGTCAGGTGGCACATTTGGCTTTGAGATGGCTATCAATGATAGGACGGTTAAAATCCCAGGTATTTTTTAGTTTGTAGTATGTACTTTGTAACTTTGTTTCAAATTTCATTGTTTCTTCAAATTCCATTTTTTTCTTATGTTTATTTAAAATTTTCTTTGTAATTTTGTTGTAGACGCATGGTGGAAGATGTATGGTGGCAGAGTACCCCTTTTGCAAAATCTTGCCGTGCGCATCCTCAGCCAAACATGCAGCTCCTCGGGATGTGAGCGCAATTGGAGTGTATTTGAAAAAATACACAACAAGAAGCGCAATAGGTTAACACTTAAACATTTAAAATATTGCAAATTTCCAAATAAATTTTTGAATTCATTAAAGTTTTAAACAATATTTTTTTTATAATATTAATTATTAATTTATTATTTCATGAACTTTGTACAGGTTGGAGTCCCATAGACTTAATGACATGGTCTATGTCTACTACAATCTTCGATTGTGGGTGAAACAACTAGAGAAGACACCTGATACGGAAGCCATCTCATTGGATGGGATTGACACCACTGCTGAATGGAGGGTTGAGACCGAGAGGCCTCTCATGGATCCCACTGAGGATTGGTTAGTGCAGGATGAGGGGGAGGAGGAGGGGGAGGAGGAGGAGGAGGAGGAGGAGGAGCAGGAGCAGGAGGAGGAGGAGTTGGAGGAGCAGGAGGAGGAGGTGACACCGCCTACCCGGGCTACCCGGGCTACCACTACCACCAGTAGAGGACGTGGTCTCCGTCCACCTCAGCCTCTTGTAGCTGCTACTACTAGTTCTTCAGCTTCTAGAGCACGTCAGACTCCACTGCCATTTCCACCACCACAGGCACCAGCTTCTACATCTAGAGGGAAAGAGAAAGCTGTGCCATATTCTCGCAAGAGGGGCAGAGGAAATCAATAGGATTAGACTTTCATTTTATTGTATATGACATTATGACATGATGAGATACATTATCATATTTTTTGTTGATATTTTGAGGCTGAGTTGGACTTGGGACTCAGGACTTACTATTCAGGACATGATTCAATGTTATGTGTGATTTTAGCGCTAGAAATGATATTGAACATCTTATATATTAGTTTTTTTATCATATTTATGTGTCAATGTATTTATTTTATGTTGTAGATGGTTTAGATATTAAAAAAATTGAAAAAAAATGAAAAAAAATGAATATTTTTGTGCCAAACGATTTTTTCCGATTTTTTCCCGATTTTTTCCCGATTTTAACGATTTTTCCGATTTTTTCCCGGCGCCGATTAAATCCCGATCGCGATGTGTGCAACATTGGTTTGACGTCACTTTCTCAGGAGGGCAAGTATTGATGCATCCTAGGGGAGCTTCCATCACTTCGGCCAAAGTGATTGGAGTCCGCTCTGGGAAACTATACAGGTTCATTTTTCAGTCGTCAGGAGCATTGGTGAGTAGCACTCACACTAGTACCACCAGCAGTAGAGACTTGTGCGAGTTATGGCACCAGAGGATGGCACATATGCATCATGAAGCTTTGAGAGTATCGAGGGAGATCACTATTGGAGTTCCTGATTTCAGTGTCGAGCATAATAAGGTCTGCAAATGGTGTGCTTTGGGCAAGTACACTAAGTTACCATTCCCAGCGAGCGATAGTAGATCTACAGGCATACTAGACTTGATTCATACTGATGTTAGTGGTCGTATGTCTCATGTGTCCTTGGGTGGTTATGAGTATTATGTTATATTCATTGATGGCTACTCTAGGAGGACTTGGATATATTTCATGAAGACCAAGGGTGAGGTCTTCAGTCACTTTAAAGAGTTCAAAGCTCTTATGGAAAAGCATACAAGTATGACAATTCGGGTCTTGAGGTCAGACAATGGTGGTGAGTACACCGATGATGGGTTAACTGACTTTTGTGTACATGAGGGCATTAGGAGAGAGTTCACGGTTCCTTACAACCCCTAGCAGAATGGGGTGTCTGAAAGGAAGAACAGAGCTATTCTTGGGGCTGCTAGAGCGATGATTCATGGTCAGGGGTTGCCTTTGTTTTTGTGGGTTGAGGCCTGCAATACTATTGTTTATCTTCAGAACAAGAGTCCTCACAGAGTGTTGGGGAATATGGCTCTGGAGAAGACTTTCACTAGAGAGAAGCCTCATGTGGGACATCTTTGTATCTTTGGATGTCTCACATATTCTTATATCCCCAAGAAGCAGAGGACAAAGCTGGAACCCATGGCAGAGAAGGGTATCTTTATGGGTTACAGTGAGACTTCGAAGGCCTATCGGATCTTCATTCCTTCTAAACAGAGAGTGGTGATTAGGACGGATGTGAAGTTCGAGGAGGAGAGGGCTTATCGGAGATCACGGGAGTATGATGTGAGAGATTCATAGACTTCTCTTCAGCAGGGAGGTCAAGTATAGGGAGCAGGACCTCAAGGTTCTGGATCGACTGGTACAGGAGGTACTTCAGTGTCACTGACACTTGGGGCACCAGTGGTGAGTTCACCGTGCACTTCTTTAGGAAGTCCACTAGTACAGAGTTCACATGGCAGTTCAGCTGATATAGCCACATGTGCCAGTACAGGTTCTTTGAGGACAAGTGCTAGTACAGGCACACCAGGGTCAATTGACAGACCTTGAGATTCACCAGACTAGGGGGAAGAGGATGAGGTTCCCTATGGGGAAGCTTCTTTAGGGAAGAGGAGGCCCAAGTGGCTTCAAGACACCTTGAAGTAAGCGGAGTCCGTTGGTCCTCCGAAGAGGGTGCACAAGGAGAGTGTGCCACCTGAGCGGTTTTGTAGTTATGTAGCCAAGGCTACCAGCATTGTTGATTCTGAGCCTACTAGCTATGAGGAGGCTACCAGCCAGGAGGTATGGAGAGAGGCTATGGTGGAGGAGTATGCCACTATCATTAAGAACAATGTCTGGGAAGTGGTGCCTAGGCCTGAGGGCAAGTCAGTTGTGACTTCCAGGTGGCTTTACAAGATCAAGCATGCTGCGAATGGCAACATTGAGAAGTTCAAGGCAAGGTTTGTGGCTAGAGGGTTCTCATAGATAAATGGAGTTGACTATGATACGACCTTCACTCCCGTAGCTTGCTACACTTCTATTCGGTCCCTTATTTCTATTTCCGCAGAAATGGGTTGGCAGATCCATCGGATGGATGTGAAGACCGCATTTTTGAACGAAGTTATAGAGGAGGAGGTTTATGTTGAGCAGCCACAGGGCTTTGAGATACTTGGGCGGGAGACCCATGTATGTCGGTTGAGGTGAGCACTCTACAGACTTAAGCAAGCTCCGAGAGCTTGGTATTCAAGGATTGATACTTACTTGCAGCAAATGGGTTTCACGAAGAGTGATGTAGATCCGAACCTATACTACATTGTTGTAGGGGATGATCCGCTCATTCTTGCGTTGTAAGTTGATGACTTGTTCATTACTGGGGCAACAAGACTGATTAGTGGTTGCAAGGAGGAACTTGCTATGGAGTTCGAGATGAAGGACATTGAGCTGATGCATTACTTTTTGGGGCTTAAGGTGTGGCAGGAGGAGGGGCATATATTTCTGGGGCAAGGGCAGTATGTTGTGGATGTGTTGAGCAGATTTCACATGGCATACTGTAGACCCATGTCGACACCTATGATCACCAACTGGAAGAAGCTTCATGCTTCAGATTCTAGCTTGGTGGATCCTACATTGCCCTTGATGTATCTGGTAAACACTAGGCCAGATATATGTTTTGCAGTGAACACACTTAACCAGTTCATATTTGAGGCCAGGAGGGTGCACTAGGTAGCTGCAAAGCACATTCTTTGCTACGTGCAACGGATTGTTGATTATGGTTTGGACTATAGGCAGGGAGATGGAGTGAGGTTGGCAGGTTACACAAGATGCAGATTGGGCAGGTTGTGCTTCTGACAGGAAAAGCACTTCAGGGTGTTGCTTCAGATTGGGTTCCGCAGTTATGTCGTGGTTCAGTCAAAAGCAAAAGTCAGTTGCTTTGAGCTCTTTTAAGGCTGAGTATATGGCTCCTAGCCAGGCTAGTTGTGAGGCCATTTGGCTTCGCAAGTTGTTGTATGGCCTATTTGATCAGGAGTTGAGACCGATGGTTATTCACTGTGATAATCAAAGTTACATTAAACTCACGGAGAATCCAGTGTTTCATGACAGGTCAAAACACATTGACATCAGATATCATTTCATCAGAGACTATGTTCAGAAGGGGGCAGTGAAGCTGGAGTATATATCAACAGATGAGCAGGCGGCCGATGTTCTCACGAAGTCCTTGCCAAGAGGCAAGCATGTCTATTTCAGGGACAAGATGGGTGTGGTGAGAAACACTTTCCTCAATAAGAAGGAGTGTTGATTTTTAATGTACCTTGGACAAGTGGTTTTCCATGGGTTAGTCTCTACCTAGGGAAAAGTGTCCAGAATAATTATTTTCCTAAGTGTGACTTTATAAAGTGACAGTGACTTTATAAGTGGTAAAGTCAATGTTAAATTATAAAGTGAAAAGTGACTTTAAACATAAAGTTCAATGTGGGTACTTTATTTAAAGGGTGAGTTAAAAAATAGAAAGTGAGAATTAAATGCACATTTATTCTCATCCCTTGATCTAAATGAATCTGAGCCATTAGATCTTAAGGTTGCCCAAAAGTCATTTAGGGAAACAAAAATGGGAAAAGAAAAGAGAGATTGCATTCATTCTTACATATTTTCAATCATCACAATCTATCTGTTCACAATCTCCCATAGAGGTCCAACTGACCTAGGGTACTCTCCAAAGCACCTCCCCACTAAGCACTTTATCAAGTACAAAGTCAAAATAGGTGGGCATTTTTGCACCTGAAATATAGACAGCCTTTTCTTTTGATTTTCTGTAGTGATATAGTTTAAATTTTAGACGATTTTTCTCTTCTTATGTTGCCTTCAAATTGTAATTAGCTTCAAGCATTTTTGCACCTAAAATATAGACAGCCCTTTCTTTAGATTTTCTTGTAGTTATATAGTTTAAATTTTAGATGATTTTTTCCTTCTCATATTGCCTTAAAATTGTAATTAGCTTCGATATTATATTCTTACATCGGAAACATAAATCACTCGCTTATTGCTTGTACCCCACATGTTAATTTGTCTTTCTGTCCTATTACCTGCTTTTCATCACCTGAGTATGATAATTAATTTGTACAAGCAGAGAAGTTTCCATGGTTCAGAAGAATAACGACCAGACACAAGCCATAGAGGGAAAAATGAGACTTGTAGCATAAATATTGCATCACTGACATTCTGTGACATTTTAAAGTTGTACACGTATGCAAGGATTCTGTCATGTGATAGTGACAGATTTATTAAAAAGATACGGACCGTTCATCACATAGTAGAATAGCACCATAATCATGCCGGTGACGAATAACACGTCCCACTGCCTGATTCACAGCTCTTGCTGCCTGCTGGACATACCATTCCTCCCCTGACAATGCCTGAAATGATATAACAACCCAAATAGGCCACTTAATAAAAAAAACTCACAAGAATTCTCAGATGACTAATATGTTTTCTATTAAAGATTTATCCACACACAGCCATTCAAATGACTAATATCAGAATAAAAGGATTCCAGATTTATGTAAGTTTTAGTGAGAAGCCATACAGCACAGGAAAACAAAGGTAAAACATCTAGCAATGCTGATAACATGAACAGGCAATGATAAAATCAATTCCTAACAAATAGACAGCAAATACCTTTGTATTCCTGGTCTGTAGCCGAGCTTGTTCATCCAAATATTCGCGTTTGAGTCGAACCTGTAATGCAAAATGTGAATGAACACCATATCAGCATTTTATTTTGTATTTAAAGATACCATAGAAATATAAAATCAACTGAATTGCTCTGTACTTTTGGTTTAATATACTGAGAATGGACAGGGACTATAGACAAAAAAAAAATCTACCAGCTCAATCTTCAGAATGTTACAGACTCCATCTGACCCCATATGCAAGGCAGTTATCCATTATGTCAAGCTAAAACAATTATTAATCCAACACATTCTTTACTAATGTAAAACATAATTATATAAATGCACCTCATGAAGTGTAATAAGCTAGGTCCCTAACTAGCATGAAAAGAAATGTTAATTTCATATACAGGAATTAAAGACTTGCCATATCAAAACCAGCAAAATTGAACTTCATCAACCACAGGCTTTTCTCTTGTGTGTTTATTTCCTAGATGCTGAGCTTACACTTCAATAGCTACACAGCCCCTTGAAAGTTATATATAACTCCAGCAAGTAGCAGCACAAACTCCAGCATCATTCCATTCATTTCAGTTCCAATTTCATTACTACTTGGAATAGATCTAAAATAGACTCTCTCCAACTGCTGTAAAGGTTGCCAAAGAGCTATATTTTCATCACAGGCATCCTAGAGAATACTTTGTTTTCTGATCATCAGAGATTACCCATGCCTTCATCATCCAGGTGTGCTTTAACATGGGATTATCCAAGCAATGATGAAGCAACAGTTTACCTTTCTCATACTGTACAGATAAAAAGCTACAACTTGTCCAATTAACATCTTTATTGCTGACCCTATATAGGTTGTAAGGGACAAGAATCAAGGGTAACATTCAAACCTGTCCCTTCAGTTAGCAGGTGGAATTCATTTGGCATGATGGAAACACATGTGAGCTGAGGGAGGAGGACAAGGGAAGTTACCTCATCCTGCCACTTCAGTCCTTCAAACAAGTCAACCATTGCTCCCTTTCCAATGATCATTATGCTTCTTCATGGCAAAGGGAAAAAGCAATCTGTTTTTGCCATAATTACTAAAGGAGTTCAACATAAGAGGTATGACTTTGGTCTCCATGGATTAGATTTCTTAGTGATTCTTCTGGCTGATTTCAAGCTTCTGTGAAGGCTATTTGGTGGAGTTTTGGACTGTGAAAATGGCATGTCTGGGTATGACACCATATGTGTAGCGTGTTCATGGTTTCATTCATCCAAAGTCTACAAGGATTTCCCAGTGAAGGGGAATGATGTGGGTTTGTACCTTGGCGAAAGTAAACATTCTCCAACGTGGCCTAAAGGACTGGAATGGGCAAGAGATACTGATATTCTAAGCCATCTCCATTCATACTTTTAAAAAAAAAAAAATCTTTTACTTCTTTTATGATAAACTAAGGTTACATTGCGGAAAAATTTGCAATCAAATAGAGTAAAATACCTTAAACATCATAGTCCAAGTTCTAGGCCTTGCATCTCTTTGATTGAAAAACAGGGAAAAATATCATTTTTATTCAATTTTTAGCCATATTTCTGTTGAGAAATCTAGGGGCAGCAAGTGTAGGTGATTTCTCTTACTTGATAACTGTTTTTGATGTATTTTTACTTTACTTCATTAGCTTGTTCTTGTACTTGATTATTATTAGTATTCTTCTTCATCAAACAGTCACCAAAAACATAAAGGACAAAGAGACAAAGGACACAAGATATAGGTGATCAGCCACGGCCAAAACCTCTCCAATCTTGAGAGGAAAACCCGCAGAATTCTTCTTCTTATAGAATCTTCAATTGACAACAAAGACCTAGACCCTTGACCAATAACCTCTCCAAGACCAAGTCAATGCTTCTTCTAGATGAACTTCTCCTTTTCCAAGTCAGCGCTGGTCATACTTGTACCGCAGCTTTAGATTTCAGCCCTAACCCAGAATTTCGGCAAGCTATTGCAGACCTGCAAATTCGACCTCTTCTGCAGAAACCCTAGGTCACACGTGTGGCTGGAATATGGACAGATTTTCCTCCTTTTGACTTCGCTTGACCTTGGCTCCTTTCCTTGGCAATTCGGCTTGCTTATTTGACCTTCTTTTACCCAAATTCAGCTCCCTTTAGTGACTGCAATTTTCGGCTTCTGCTGCTTCAGAATGATGCCCTAATCTTCACACATGTGGAGAAATTGTAGCCCAAAAAAACAAATCAGAAATGCTTCTTTCTTCTTTCTCCTTCCTTCGCTGGGTATTAGGTTCCTTTCTTCACGCTGATTGAACTCTTGTTGATGCTTGAGTGAGTGAGTATTGAATGAAGCCAAGTGCTCCATATATAGGCATCCAATCACTTGATATTAGGCCGATTTGTCACTGTTTGTGTAGGCCGACTTGTTTGATAGCCCTTCACTTGATCTTGGAGAGTTATTTTGACTCTATCTTGACACAAATAATTTCTTTACAATATGTAAATGCCCCATATGGGTCTTTCACACACGACAATGACCAAGAAGCTCTCAATGGGAGCTTGACCTATAAAAACTAAATTTCCTTGAGCATGAAACCAATGCCTCAAGATGAAAAATAATAAATTTACATTTCACATTACATCAAAAACATGAAATCATGATTACATATGTCATTATGAAAACCAAACCTAATTACATATTTCAACACTCCCTCTTAACTAGGGTGGTATTCATAACCTATACAAGGTACTTGGGCATTCTCAACCTGAAGAATTTTCATAAGAAGAGTCGGATTGGTAACCCATTTGTATAGCATCATATCATCCAGCATTGTCACATAGCAAGGCCTTGACTAACAACTCTATCTCTGTAATGTCCCTGTTGACCACTACATGTCAACTTCCCATAGTAGTACACCCCCTTTTTTCACAAAAGGCATAGAGCTTAATCGACATGTCCGTGCCATTCGACAGTCATCATCGACTTGATCATATTATGTTGTAAACCCAGTCTGCATGTGCGAATTGTAAATAATCTTAGCAGATATGAGTCGTGTATGTAAATTGTCTAGGTGGACCTAATTTCCTAGTGATAATCTACGTTCCGGAAGGTTTTTTGTCTCACCGATCTATGATTGGCAGAGTTTTTCTTCAGCCTAACCCCAAAGCCGGAATGGATTTTGTCATTAGAATCTTAGGAGAATCCTAGTGTGTTAATCTGCTAGATTATAGTTGTGTCGCAGAACTGGGTGGTTTATGAGGGTCTATGTCAAATGGGTTCTCCCCCTTGAGATGTAAAGTTGTAAAAGTCATGATGTAAAGTGTCTTGAGGGTTAGAAAATGTTTTAGTCCCCTCGTAAGTCCTAAGTCCTAGGTCCTAGGTGATTTTTCCAAAGGATAAGTTCGAGGATTCATTTAAAAATAAATTAAAAATTAAAAAAATAACTGAAAAATAAAAATTTAAAAAAATAATAATAAAATAATAAAATTTATAAAAATAAATAAATAAAAATAATAAAATAAAGAAAAAACCTAAAAATAATAAAATAATAATATTTTTGAGTAAATAAATGCAAAATTTCGATTTTTAATGCATTAAAAAATTCGACGGATGAGATTAAGAGATGTCTTGATCCTCATCGACGGTCGAGATCATTTTGACGTGGATCACTCGAACTAGCCGTTGGGAATTTTTCCTTTAAATAGGGTCATTTGAGATCAGATTAGATCTGAGAGTCTGGTGCTAAAGAAAGCTCTCTTGTAGTCATTTTTTGTGCTAATAAAGAAAGACTTTGGGGTTAAAAATCTTGCTGGTGTTACTCTTCTGAAAATGCTGTAAGATTGTTCTATTTTTTCTGCATAATTTTATTTTCAGCCATTGATGACAGCTTAATGAAGATTGATCTAGGCACAGGTATCTTGTCTGATCTTTGGGGTTTGAATGATAGTTTAGATTCTGAAATATAGTGACAAGTATCTCCATTTGATCGGGGTTTCACTATTGTTTTCTCCCTCTATGTTAATGGTTGATTTTAAGTGTGCAGGAAATCCCTTTTTTCAGATTACCGGGCGTTAGGGGAAGTTCTCCGCTGAACCAGCCAACTCCCGGATTGTGTTTTCTGAAAGAGCCCAGCCAGTTCTTGATCCCGGGCTAATCATTCGAAAAAAAAATTATGAATGCATGCAGGGTTTTCTGAGGCGTCTTACATTAAACTTATACTCTGAAAATATTACTGTGGATTATTGACAAATCTGGCTGATTAAGAGTCAAAAGTTGTAAATACTGATCTAAGGTTTTGATTTTGTTTACTGCACATATTATTCTTGGCAATTTTTCATTTCAGGTTTGCAGGGTTTCTGTAGCACCCGAGGGTTTATCAACGCTGCGCAGCTGATTCAAAATTTTAAGAGCCCTGGTGAATCTTAAGAGGATTTTCCGATCCTTTTTCCGCTGTCTGGGGTTTCATTATTCGCAGGAGGTTTGTTCGTAATTTTTTTATGCTGCCCTGGGCCTGCAATAAGCTCCCCATCAATTTCCCGCACAGGTTTCTTCTTGCACATTATCATCCACAAATTTTTCTTGCAGCTGCCCACTCACTGGCTTTTATCTCTCTCACGCAGCTCTGTTCTCCACAGCCATATCATCTCTGCACAAACGCTGCAAATCTCCCTCACACAGTTCTCTCTCAGTGTTTTCTCCCACACAGCCTTTCACATAGCCGCAACACCTACCCATCGTTGCCAAGACGTTGATTCATTCCCCATCGTGGCAGCTCCTCCCTCTGCGGCTTTCATCGCTGTCTTTATTACCTCTAGCACTTTCCTGACTACCCTATGCATGTTCTCCATCGATTCTCATCCTCTCTGCGTATTGCCTTACAGCTTTTTCATAGACCCCTGCTCATCGCCAAAGGAGAATCGACCTGCACACATCACTGCTTTCTACCCGGCGATTTTATTCATCGCAAAACAGACCATCAATTTCCCATCGGCAGTTGCAGCTCCTCATACGCTCGCCATCCACTGACTTGCACGCGCAGAAAGCCAAAACTAAAGATGCGTAAGTCTTCACGTAAGCAAAATTCAATTTTTTGGTTAAACGTAAATACGATTTTATTTTTTATAATCTTCAGATTTTAGTTTCATAAAATAAAGAAATAAAAAAGGGCAATTTCGTTTTTTACATAGTTTAGTTTTAGGGTTAGATAAATTTTAATTTTAGCTTTATCGTATATAAATTTTAATTTAGGATTGTGATTTTCTTTGATTTTAGATTTTCTGTTTCAATTTTAGATTTAGTTAATTTTGTTTACATTTATTTTAAATAAAAAATATAAAAAGGATTGATCTTTAGTTTTTATTTAGTTTAGGTTTAGTTATATTTTTGTTTAGCTTCTTTTTTTTTAATTTTAATTTAGGTTTCATAAAATTTTTAAAATTTTTTGTTTTCATTTAAAAAATATAAAAATTAAAAATGCCATAAAGGGTTTCTTTTTTAGATTTAAGTTTTAGACTTTATATTGTTTTATAGATTAGGTGTTAGTTTAGATTTAATTAGTTTTGTTTGGTTTGAGTTTTGAGTTCAACAAATAACATTTTTAAAAAAAATAAAAAATAAAAAAAAATATATATATATAATAAAAAAAAATGATAATAAAAAATATTAATAAAAAAATAATATATATATATATATATATATTAATAAAAAAAAAAAAATATATATATATATATATATATATATATATAAATTAAAAAATATTTTGAAAAAGCTTAGCTAAAAATTGAAAAATCATTTTGGTGTCTTTTTGTGGTATTTTTCTATAGCTAAATGCACTTAACTGTTTATTTACAAGTTGGCTATATGAAAGTGGTAACTGATTCAGCATCTAAATTTTATGATCATTTAAAGCATTTAATTTTTCTTTAAGTTTGATTGCTGGATCATCGTTAAAGCATTGTGAATTTACTGGATATCTTGCATTGCTTGGGTTATTGATGATAAATGTTTGTTTTACATGGTTCATATTTCTGCAACATCTAATCATTTAACCATTAACTCCATAAGGCACTGGTCTATTAAACTTAACAAAATCAATTTAGTGCTTGTTTCTTCGTGTCTCCCAACCCAACTGGTCCCCAGTTGGTCATTCATTACCCCATAGGGTCTACCCCCCTTGGCCGCGGGAGACAGGCTTAAACGGAGAGATCGGGAATCAGGGTGACAGCCCCCGGCCTTACAGTTGTCGTGACAATCCGTGCGACAACATTTTTTGGCGCCGTTGCTGAGGACAGAGTTTTTCTATTCCTGGCGTTTCAACGACATTCATGTTTCTCATCTCTCATTTGAGCTGGCAGATTCAACATTTTTGGTTATCATTTGGATCTTTTATCGCCTTATCTTTCGTCATATCAGCAACTACTCTTTAGTTCGTTTCTTGTTTGGGTGGCGACTCCATTTCTTTTCATTTCCCAGACAAGAAGCCTCTCTCAGGTGGTGATTCAGTCGCTGTTAGACAGCATTTAAACAGGTTTACTTGTGTAATGATCATATATTGTAGACTTCCTCAATATAATCATGAAGATGTCAAGATGCGTCTATTTGTCCATTCTTTAAAGGGTGATGCTTTGAATTGGTTTAATAATTGTCCTGAAGATTCTTTCACTTCTTTACAAGACATTGTCGATGCTTTTAAAGATAGATATGGTGATCCAGATAGCTCGCCTTGTGCCCCTAAAATTGTGCAACAGAATGAAAGTAATCTTGTAAAAGGTCCAGCTGTCGATGAAAGATTCCAAGACAATTCTTCATATCAGAATGTGCCATCCACCTGTACCATTGCAGATCAAATCTATGATAGTGGAAAAGCAGGGACAAATTGTAAAAACAGTGTTGACAATGAAAAGGAAGATCAGAAGCAAACTATACAAGAACTAATGCGGCTAGTAAAAAATATGGACGTCAATCAAACTAATTACGCTAATGATGTGAGAACTTTATGCACCCACCTGGAAAAACGTAATAAGGAGATGGAAATTATGCAAAATCAGCATGCTAAAGAAATTGAAGCCATGAAAACTAATCATGACACAGAAATTAGTTTTATGCAAAGCAAGTTATCGGGCTTAGAGGAAAATATGACAAACATGCAAGCAAATCATAAGGAGATAAACTCTATGCAGTATTGCTTGATGAAAATAAAGGAAGAGAACGATAAAGTAAAAAAAGATATGGAAGAAAACCATGCCAGGGAAATTAGTGCTATAAAGGTTGAACACTCTAGTCAGATGGATGCCATTAAAATACAGTTTCAGAAATTTCAACAGCAATCGGAAGATGAAAGAAACCGAGGAATGTCAATAGATCAAAAGCCTCCTTATCTGTTACAGCAAGCTCCATCTTGTTATGAGGTTCTTTGTTCCATTGAAAATTGCCTGGATGAAAGGGAAATTAATAATCAGATTGATACTCACACGGTTAATCCACCAGTCATTGAAGATCAAGTTATAACTCATGGCACCTGTGAGATTGGTCCATCATCTTTGGCAGGGCAGATGCAGAATGAAGAAATACATGTCACGCATATCTTGCATACTTCATCTGAGAGTTTTGAAGCAGAAAGTTCCATGCCATCAGTGATACGACCTGCCAGGAAGAAAAAGCACCAAAGAAAGAGAACGAGAAGAAGATTTGATGCATCAGACGGCCGAGAGCAGCTTGATTTTCGGATAGGAAAAAGTCCTACCATATGCAGAATTGGACATGGTACATCCGACAAGCAGCCGACAGATTTGCCTGAAAGCAGGCAAATGCTCAGTATACACTATATTGAACACATCTGATGCCATGGGGCATCCTCTGTATTTCTAACCTTACTCCTTGTTTTTTTTAGCATTTTCATTTCTCTTTTAGGATTAGATTTACTTTTCCAGATAGTTAATAAATGAAGAGCTTATATCTTTCATGTGCTTAATATTATATGATGATTTTTGGATGGACGCTACTTATGTTTTATTGTGTATTGCGTGGATGCAGATTCTGGATTCTCACATTTCTGCAGTGCAGCAACGTGTCCCCAAGTGGAGCCAGATGTTGACCACTACGTGTCAACTTCCCATAGCAGTACACCCCCTTTTTTCACAAAAGGGATAAAGCTTAATCGACATGTCCGTGCCATTCGACAGTCATCATCGACTTGATCATATTATGTTGTAAACCCAGTCTGCATGTGCGAAATGTAAATAATCTTAGCAGATATGAGTTGTGTATGTAAATTGCCTAGGTGGACCTAATTTCCTAGTGATAATCTACGTTCCGGAAGGTTTTTTGTCTCACCGATCTATGATCTGCAGAGTTTTCCTTCAGCTTAACCCCAAAGCCGGAATGGATTTTCTCATTAGAATCTTAGGAGAATCCTAGTGTGTTAATCTGCTAGATTATAGTTGTGTCGCAGAACTGGGTGGTTTATGAGGGTCTATGTCAAATGGGTTCTCCCCCTTGAGATGTAAAGTTGTAAAAGTCATGATGTAAAGTGTCTTGAGGGTTAGAAAATGTTTTAGTCTCCTCATAAGTCCTAAGTCCTAGGTCCTAGGTGATTTTTCCAAAAGCTAAGTTCGAGGATTCATTTAAAAATAAATTAAAAAAATAACTAAAAAATAAAAATTTATAAAAAAAATAAATAAATAAATAAATAAAAATAATAAAATAAAGAAAAAACCTAAAAATAATAAAATAATAATATTTTTGAGTAAATAAATGCAGAATTTCAATTTTTAATGCATTAAAAAATTCAACGGATGAGATTAAGAGATGTCTTGATCCTCATCGACAGTCGAGATCATTTTGACGTGGATCACTCGAACTAGCCGTTGGGAATTTTTCCTTTAAATAGGGTGCTAGGGTCATTTGAGATCAGATTAGATCTGAGAGTCTGGTGCTAAAGAAAGCTCTCTTGTAGTCATTTTTTGTGCTAATAAAGAAAGACTTTGGAGTTAAAAATCTTGCTGGTGTTACTCTTCTGAAAATGTTGTAAGATTGTTCTATTTTTTCTGCATAATTTTATTTTCAGCCATTGATGACAGCTTAATGAAGATTGATCTAGGCACAGGTATCTTGTCTGATCTTTGGGGTTTGAATGATAGTTTAGATTCTGAAATATAGTGGCAAGTATCTCCATTTGATCGGAGTTTCACTATTGTTTTCTCCCTCTATGTTAATGGTTGATTTTAAGCTGTGTAGGAAATCCCTTTTTCAGATTACCGGGCGTTAGGGGAAGTTCTCGGCTGAACCAGCCAACTCCCGGATTGTGTTTTCTAAAAGAGCCCAGCCAGTTCTTGATCCCGGGCTAATCATTCGAAAAAAAATTTATGAATGCATGCAGGGTTTTCTGAGGCGTCTTACATTAAACTTATACTCTGATAATATTATTGTGGATTATTGACAAATCTGGCTGATTAAGAGTCAAAAGTTGTAGACACTGATCTAGGGTTTTGATTTTGTTTACTGCACATATTATTCTTGGCAATTTTTCATTTCAGGTTTGCAGGGTTTCTGTAGCACCCGAGGGTTTATCAACGCTGCGCAGCTGATTCAAAATTTTAAGAGCCCTGGTGAATCTTAAGAGGGTTTTCCGATCCTTTTTTTGCTGTCTAGGGTTTCATTATTCGCAGGAGGTTTGTTCGTAATTTTTTTATGCTGCCCTGGGCCTGCAATAAGCTCCCCATCAATTTCCCGCACAGGTTTCTTCTTGCACATTATCATCCACAAATTTTTCTTGCAGCTGCCCACTCACTGGCTTTTATCTCTCTCACGCAGCTCTATTCTCCACAGCCATATCATCTCTACACAAACGTTGCAAATCTCCCTCACACAGTTCTCTCTCAGTGTTTTCTCCCACAGCCTTTCACATAGCCGCAACACCTACCCATCGTTGCCAAGACGTTGATTCATTTCCCATCGTGGCAGCTCCTCCCTCTGCGGCTTTCATCGCTGTCTTTATTACCTCTAGCGCTTTCCTCACTACCCTATGCGTGTTCTCCATCGATTCTCATCCTCTCTGCGTATTGCCTTACAACTTTTTCATAGACCCCTGCTCATCGCCAAAGCAGAATCGACCTGCACACATCACTGCTTTCTACCCGGCGATTTTATTCATCGCAAAACAGACCATCAATTTCCCATCGGCAGTTGCAGCTCCTCATACGCTCGCCATCCACTGACCTGCACGCGCAGAAAGCCAAAACTAAAGATGCGTAAGTCTTCACGTAAGCAAAATTCAATTTTTTGGTTAAACGTAAATACGATTTTATTTTTTTTAATCTTCAGATTTTAGTTTCATACAATAAAGAAATAAAAAAGGGCAATTTCGTTTTTTACATAGTTTAGTTTTAGGGTTAGATAAAATTTAATTTTAGCTTTATCGTATATAAATTTTAACTTAGGATTGTGATTTTCTTTGATTTTAGATTTTCTGTTTCAATTTTAGATTTAGTTAATTTTGTTTACATTTATTTTAAATAAAAAATCTCATAAAAAATATAAAAAGGATTAATCTTTAGTTTTTATTTAGTTTAGGTTTAGTTATATTTTTGTTTAGCTTCTTTTTTTTTAATTTTAATTTAGGTTTCATAAAAATTTTAAAATTTTTTGTTTTCATTTAAAAAATATAAAGATTAAAAAATTAAAAATGCCATAAAGGGTTTCTTTTTTAGATTTAAGTTTTAGAATTTATATTGTTTTATAGATTAGGTGTTAGTTTAGATTTAATTAGTTTTGTTTGGTTTGAGTTTTGAGTTCAACAAATAACATTTAAAAAAAATATATATATATATATATAATAAAAAAAATGATAATAAAAAAAATTAAAAAATATTTTGAAAAAGCTTAGCTAAAAATTGAAAAATCATTTTGGTGTCTTTTTGTGGTATTTTTCTATAGCTAAATGCACTTAACTGTTTATTTACAAGTTGGCTATATGAAAGTGGTAACTGATTCAGCATCTAAATTTTATGATCATTTAAAGCATTTAATTTTTCTTTAAAGTTTGATTGCTGGATCATCGTTAAAGCATTGTGAATTTACTAGATATCTTGCATTGTTTGGGTTATTGATGATAAATGTTTGTTTTACATGGTTCATATTTATGCAACATCTAATTATTTAACCATTAACTCCATAAAGCACTGGTCTATTAAGCTCAACAAAATCAATTTAGTGCTTGTTTCTTCGTGTCTCCCAACCCAATTGGTCCCCAATTGGTCATTCATTACCCCATAGGGTCTACCCCCCTTAGCCGCGGGAGACAGGCTTAAACGGAGAGATCGGGGATCAGGGTGACAGCCCCCGGTCTAAGCGTTGTCATGACAATCCGTGCGACAACAGTCCCAAATGGGATATTTTGCTAAATTTGCAGAAATCGAACTCAACCCAAATTTCACCATTAAATTATCATTCATTTAACAGAAGATTGCCATGTAAAATAAAACAAACAAAGCACTGCAATCCAATGACACAATGAACAGGAAAATTCTCAGCTTTTATTATAATGGATAAACTGGGGTTACATGCATATACAACCAAAATAGTTGAGATGAACGTTGGCCTCCAAGATAATCTGTTGCATTGCACCGACCTCCAAAACTGAATTGAACTGCCATTGCTAAGCTCTCCTGTGAATTCTAGATGAATTCACCAAGGGGGAGATGGGTGATCGCCAGTATCCCTAAGAGAAAATTAACAATAAATATTCAAAGCAAAATAGACAAACATGCCATAAAATCAGAACAAACAATCAGACCACGAATTTGCATCGAAAACAACGTTGTATACTCATTTTATTAATTGGAGAGAGGTGTACAACAAGGTGCTAGAAAGAGTGCACCTGGGCTTGCTCTATGCAAGCTAGAAAAAGCCCAAAATGACCCATGAATCACCCTTCTTCAATCTGTTGTAACTCGGCCCAAGTGCTGCATTATAAATGCCTAGAAATGGTGTTGCTGCCTGAAATGATCTGCTGCTAGAGCCCTCTCTGCTGCTCAGAAAATTCCAGGAAATTAACCCTGGACTCTACTCAAGAAACCCAGAATAACCCACGAAGGGTTTGGCCAAAGCTTGACCCCGAAATTTCAACCCTCTTGGGCTTCGTTGGCTCTCCTGCTGGGTAAATTGACCCACCTGAAGATTCTGCTGTTGAATGCTCCAAAAATGTCTGCAAACCCTGTTAGAAGGCTCCCCAAGCCTTCCCTCCTGATTTCCTCCACAAACTCCCCTATCTCCACAACTTCCCAGAGTGCCTCTAGTTATGACTGCGCAGTCCCTGCGTTGCTACAACTCTCCCTGCTGCTGTAACTCAACTTACAGTTGTTGTAACTCGACTCACTACTACTGGTACGAACTGGCCCGAAGTAGAACTCCCTCCTTGGGCTGGCACTTCGATTTGCCTCCAAGGCTGCCCATGTGGGCCCAAATCAAATTTCCCTCACCTATTTCGCATTAATGAGAGCGTACTCTCCATGTGGGCACAAAATCCTTTGTGGTGGCCCCCACACTCTACCAAAGCCACAATCTTTCCATCAAACTCTAATGTTGGGGTGCTTCTCATGCCAAAAATCAAATGTGGGTCCCCTAGGCCCACTTCTCCTAAGTGAAACAATGCAATATGCCAAAATTGACCAAAATTCGATATTCACTTAGTGAAACACTAAGTAGGAATATCACATCGCCCAATCTCACTAAATCACCTAAGGGTTTCCGTCTTGGGGCTACTAAGGAAGTAAAGAACCGAGTTCTCAACTTCTCATACAACAAGAAATATCAAATCCAAGATGTCCTTCAATTGCCTCCTCCTGCTCCTCTTTTATAGATCTGATGGACCCCTCTAGAACCTCCTAATTTATTATTATTTAATCATGGAGCACTTTTCCTTCTTTTATTTTAATTAAATATTCTTTTTAATGCGAGAAAACGGTAAATTGGCCTCCATGTCTCCTCAAGTCACTGAAACTCACATCTAACCATCCCATCCTGTAGATCTTCTTGTTTTGGTTCCAACGAGCTATTACACTAAGGTGTTCTGTCAAGTATTCCTCCCAAAATGCCACCTTAAGCATAATTAATTGAGCCAGACCCAATAATAACTCTGTTTTTTGGAAGTTGTTAGAATGCACCAGAATGAAAGGAAAATTGTGCGGATTATGGAATATACCAAGCGAATTCCATCAGACCTCATAGAAACTCCTCAAAACACCTCCAAAAGACCTTGGTCCCGCCGATGACACCAACCTGCACCTATGACCTATCTGCCCCCAACTCTGAAAGTCCATCCTAACCATGTCATAAGGAACACCAAAAAAAGGAACATTACAAATCCTCCCGCCCCAAGATTGCTTGTCCTCAAGCAATCCAAACTTGTGGACCAATCTGGTGGCCCAATGCAACTGATATCCAATGCCCAGATCCCATACAAACCACTGGGTGATACCATGCCTTCATGCCACCCAACCATTAACGGATCCCTTAATCTTGGGATCCCAGACTAAACTCTGACTCATCATGCCATCCACAAATCCCCCTGGATCCCAATGCCACCATGGCCAATCATCAACACCCATATCCCATGGCTCCAACTGTGCCTCGTCTCTGGCTATAGTCGTTGCGCCATCAATTGAATACCAACTCATCACTTATGTCCAATCCAACCCCTGACACAAACCAATGTCGATCCTGCTCCGCTGATGTTGGGTTGGAATGCTGAAGAGTTGTCGACCTGCATCCCACTACCATCTAACACATGCAGTATCTCTCACAACAGGATTCTTGCAGCATTATGTCCCTGACTAGAATAATCACTGCGTCAGAAGGGTACCAACTCATGATCTCCTGTTGATCCAGCTCGTGAGAATAATGGACACTTGTGTATAGAACAAATCTGCTAGGTGGATGTTGGTCCATGCTCAACTCTTGTCTCTCCAATCGATCAATCAACATGGAAAACTTTACCCTTCTCTCTCGAAAGGATAAACGTGGGCAAATGGTGTCACAATCCTTATATGTGTACTCCTCGAGAGGGTTGCTGCCAATATATAATACAACCCTGTTGATTGCCACTACACCTATTTACACCTCATCAATGGGTAGACCCATAGATGGATGCACCACCATCTCTAGGATATCCCCACTCATCTGACTAGAATCTTTGTGCTCCTCTATTCTACCAATCTCTTGCAAAGCTGCCCTGTTAGGCTCTAGCACCTACTGATGACAAATGTCGACAACCTCGTTGGCTCCCTGTGCATCTGTCTGCTCCTCGCCAGTGGCTAGCTCAAAGGACAACTGCTTATCCTCCTTCATCATGGGCTCAACATGAACCTCCAACTGGCTCACACCCAAAGGCTCATCATGCATATCATCTTCCTGAGCTGACTCATGCTCCCCCATATGTTACTCCTATTGAACCATCACTGGTGACTCATGATCCCGAATGTCTCCCATAGGATCCACTGACGGCTCACCATACAAACTAGAATATAGAACTGGCATGCTATCAACAACTCCATATGACTATAAGAACTGTGAATTATTTTAATAACTTTTCCTTATGAACAGAATAAGAAAGGAATAGATGCAGAGACAGTAAAGTTTTCGAAATTACAGATCATGATCCTGTAATAAAATTTCCTAAATTTTACAAATTTAGTTAACAGAACCAATGAAAGTACTTACCTGTAGCCTTACGGTTGATGAAGCCTCAACTGCTCCTGCTTCAGTTACCAAAAGACCGAAACCACCCAACCAAACTGAGCAAAACCTTGCTACTCAGTCCAGTAAACTTCTCAAGCGAAGCAGACTGTTTCCCCCGTGCCCAGAAACCTCAGAACAAGTCAGGTCTTCCTGATCATAAACAGACTCTGTCTATCAGTTTTTCTCCTCCTCCTTCTTATAAATTTCCATTACCGACATCCCCCATCATCGTGTCGATTTTTATAAATCAAATCTGATTTGATTTTATCTACATATCTAAATTTTGAATTAAAGTTTTTTTTTTAATTTAATTAATTTTATTTAATTTTCATAAATATTACTTTACTATAAGTGGGTCATTACATACATCCCTCCTTTTGAAAACTTCGTCCTGAAGTTAGGGTTTATAAAATATATTAATGATTATTATGAGTATATAGGTATTTATAGTACACGTTGAATTTGTTTTCTTTATTATTTTTAATATTTTACAACTATAATATCCATGTTCTGTCTCAGTCGATTTTCAGCTATTCTATAATCATCCTATCCTTCCTAATCTCTTCCACTCCCATCCTATCCATCCTCTACTGGAGTATGTCATGGCGTCAGTTATACTGACCTAACCATTCATAAACTCCAAGGATGACAGCGGCGGCCATACCGACCTGATCCTTAGTAGGCATCCGGCAGTCATCATCACACGTCTAGGGGAGCGTGACTCGCACAGTCCTCCCATGACTCCAGGTTTTGGAGGATAAACGGTGGGCAACACCTCCACCCCTCCCGGTAGCATTAGGGTTAACACCCTATCATGGAATCTCTTTGAGCCTTAATTGTTCTGAGGTTTCTGTCATCACATGGTCATTTTGGTAACAGATATTATCTGCAGTCATAAACTTTTGTCCATGCATTTGTAAAGTGTGCATTAACATATTCAAAAACAAATAGCTTATGTATAATTCACACATGTCAATTACAGTATAACATACTTTGCCATATTCTATTCATGTCATTGACTTTCATATTAAAATGTAATTATCGTTTGATTTCTATCTTATCAATCATAATGATACGCATAAATAAAACACAATTATAATATCTTAATTCCCATCAAAAGCAAAACCACTTAAATATTTTAAACTTTACTTTGATAACTATAATTTAGTAAGATTAATAACATATTCCGTTTTGGTATCCATGTACTAGCGGAATTTAACAGATACTATGTCATAAAAGTTCATGTTTATATATGGTCATTCAAAATGGTTTTGAGTCTCTGATTTACAGTAAAGTAAACATATACAAGACATAGTTTAGAGTTCTTCAAAATTGACACAGATTGGGGTATTTTTGACATATGTTCTCTGTATCTTCCCAAGTAGCCGATCCAGAACTATACTTGTCCCACTGGACTTTAACTTGGTCTACCAGACAATTCCTGAGTTGTCGAACCCTACGTTCCAGTATACGTAATGGTTCGACCGATATGATTCCTTCGTCCGATACCTGCAGTTCCTTCCATTGAAGGTTATGAGATTGATCAGCTATATAATGTCTTAATACAGATACATGAAATACATTATGAACTTTATGCAAGTGAGGTGGCAGTGCAAGACGATAGGCGACAGGTCCAACTCTTTCTATGACTTTAAATGGTCCAATAAATCGGGGTGACAACTTTGTCCCTTTTCCGAATCGAATAGTGCTTTTATTCGGTTTGATGCGGATGAAAACCTGATCCCCTACTTCATACTTCCTATCAGTTCTGTGAGCATCAACATAACTCTTTTGTCTATCCTGTGCTTCTTTTAATCGTTGCCTAATTTGTTTTACCTGCTCCTCCATTTCTTGGATTAATTCTGGTCCTACTATCACCCGATCTTCTAATTTGTCCCAACTTAATGGTGTTCTGCAAGGTCTGCCATATAATGCTTCGAATGGAGGCATTCCGATTGAGTTGTGATAACTCTTATTGTATGCAAATCCGAATAAGGATAAGTACTTTTCCCAGTGTGATCGTTGATCCATAACATACATTCTCAACATATCTTCAAGTACTTGATTTACCCTTTCTGTTTGCCCATTAGTTTCAGGATGATAAGCTGTACTTAAATTTAATTGAGTTCCTAAGGCTGACTACATGCAAGTCCAGAATCTTGAAGTGAATCGAGAATCTCTGTCTGATATAATCTTCTTAGGTACTCCATGAAATCTGATAATTTCATTTATGAATACTCGAGCTACGTCAGTAACGTCATAAGTATCTCTTACGGGAATGAAATGGGCACTTTTCGTTAATTTATCCACTACTACCAAAATGGCATTGTGTCTTTGATAAGTAAGAGGTAGCCCAGTGATAAAATCCATAGAAATAATTTCCCATTTGGTCATAGGAATGTAGTGAGGTTGTAAAAGACTTGCTGGATGACAATGATCTGCTTTTACTTGCTGACATTTCAAACATCTTGCAACGAATTGAACGATATCACGTTTCATGCCTGGCTAGAAGAAGAGTTTCTTGGTATCTGCATACATTTTCTTTACCCCAAGATGTGCACAATACACTGCTCTGTGGGCTTCTTTAAGGATAGTGTCTCGAAGATCCGTATTATCCGAAATATACATCCTTCCATGGAGTCGTAAGATTCCCTCATCTTCTAGTTCATATCCTTCAAATTTAGATCCTTTTGGCATTTTACTCTCAAGACTAGATCTTACCTTTAAATACCAGCTATCTTTTATGAGATATTCTAGTACTTGTTTCCTTAAGTCTACTTTGATAGGTATGAGAGAGAATATCCGAGGTCTTCTACTTAAAGCATCTGGTACTACATTTTCCTTTCCCCTAATCAATGATATCCCAAAGTCATATTCACTTAGGAATTCACTCCATCGTCTTTGTCTAGCATTTAAGTCTCCTTGGGTGAACAAATATTGTAGGCTTTGATGGTCACTTTTAAGTGTAAAACTTCATCCACTAGATAATGTCTCCAGATCTTTAGAGCTAGTACCACGGTGGCTAATTCTAAATCGTGAGTAGCATAGAGTTCTTCATGAGGTTTTAACTTTTTGGAGGCATATGCTATTACTCCTCTATCCTGCATCAATACTGCACCTAGCCCTTGTTTGGATGCATCAGTACATACCGTAAAATCTTTGTCCATATCAGGGACTCTTAAGATTGGTGCACTGGTCAGTAGTCCTTTGAGTTCAGAGAATGCTTTATTACATTCCTCTGTCCATTCATACTTAACACCATTACGCTGAAGGGTTGTAATCGGCTTTGCAATTTTGGAGAATCACAAATCTTCGGTAGTAACCAGCTAAACCCATAAAGCTTCGTACTTCATCTGCGTTTTTCGGTATTGGCCATTCCATGATTGCTTTTCCCTTCTCAGGGTCTACTGAAATCCCTTCACCTGATATGATATGACCTAAGTAATGAATCTTTTCCTGAAAGACCGAACATTTGGATAATTTTCCATATAACTGATGTTTTCTGAGGCAGGACAATACTATCCATAAATGATCTTCATGCTCTTTCTCATTCTTGGAATAGATGAGTATATCATCTAAAAAGACTTGTACAAATTGATCAAGATATTTGCGGAAAACACTGTTCATAAGATTCATGAATACTGCTGGTGCATTTGTTAATCCAAATGGTACCACAGTAAATTCATAATGTCCAAAACGTGTCAGGAATACAGTCTTAGAAATATCGCTTTCAGAAATCCTTAGCTGATAATAGCCTGATTGAAGATCAATTTTTGAAAAGACAGCGGTTCCTTTTATTTGATCGAAAAGATCATCAATTCGAGGCATAGGATATCGATTCTTTATTGTAGCTCGATTTAAGTCTCGATAATCTATGCATAATCTTAAGGATCCATCTTTTTTTTGACAAAAATTACAGGAGCACCCCAAGGTGATATACTGGGTCGAATATGTCTTATATCCAATAGTTCCTTCAATTGAATTTGTAATTCTTGAAGTTTTGGAGTTGTCATTCTATAAGGTGTTTTAGAAATTGGTTGAGTACCAAGTTTCAATTCAATAGTGAGATCTAGCTCTCTTACAGGGGGTAATCCTTGTAGTTCCTTTGGAAATACATCCGGAAATTCGGCTAACACCGGATATTGTTCTAAGGATGGTCCTTTTTCTTTACTTACTTCTTGAATTACATATGCCTCACAACCTTTTCTTAAGCAGTGCTTCATTTTCATTGCTAATATGTAGCGTAAAGATATTTTTCTCTTGATTCTTTGAATTTGAATCGCTTCTCCTTCATCATTTATATCTAGAATTCTTTTCCCATAACAGTCTACCCAAGCTTGATGAGTTTCTAACCAATCCATACCTATGGCAAGATCATAAGTTCCTAAGGCTGTGACGTAAACTCTCAATTTAATCGAACAGACCCCTAGGTCAATTTTTCATTGGTCCACACTTAAGTCTACGGATTGGAGGTCTCCTGAGGCCATTTCTACATGTCTGAAATCATTTTGTCTGCGAGCTGCCAACCCACATTTTTTTAATGCATATGACGAAATGAAACTATCTATGGCACCAGTATCAAATAAGATTTTGATTTTTATATCATTAATAATACTTGAAGATTCCACTACAGTGGATTGATGTGTTGCTTGATCGTTGTTGACTAGCGCATGAATTCTATGATTGCCTTGGTTATTTGATATTGGTTCCTTTCCAGTCCTAAGCACTATACTTGATGAAGCTTCTGGACAATCACGTTGAAAATGTGGTCCTCCACATCCCCAACATATAACCTGAGTTGGTCCTCTTGAATCAGGACGTGAATTTCTAGATAAAGAGCTTCGTCCTCTCATGTTGCTTCCTCTCGAATTTCTTCCTCTATTAGTAGTGCCACGAGATCTCCATGGACTAGTGTTTGATGATTCAGTGGCTATAGTATTAACTGCCATGGGAGCTCTTGTTCCTACATTTCTTGAGGCAAATCTATTACCATAAGGTGGCCTTGAGTTACCTCCCCTGAAGAAATTTCGGGGAATCTTTCCTGGAAATCCTGATTGTACAGGTTCTGCTGGCCCTACATCCTTTTTGCTTCCTAGATGTTCTTCTGCATAACGGCCACATTCTACTGCCTCCGCTACTGATGAGGGTTTCCACATGCTCACCAAGGCCCTGATGCGAGGATTTAACCCAAATATGAAGCGTTCAGCCTGACGTTCATCAGAATCCAAGTACTGAATGTATTTTACAAGCTCCATAAACCTTATCTCGTATTCCTCCACTGTTTTATTACCTTGAACTAATGTATGAAAGGTTGCGGCTTGTTGTTGTTGAAATTATGGAGGTAAATACTTTGCGCGGAATTTTTCCTCAAATAATTCCCAAGGGACATTATCCTTCATGAGGTGTAGTTGTTTTTCCAACTTTCCCCATCAAATCAAAGCACTTTCTTTTAATTGAAATACAGCAATTTTTGTTTTTGCAGAAGAAGAGTATTCTCTTAATTTAAAACATCCGTTCATTCCTTCCAACCATGCCTCAGCACATTCTGCGGCTCGACCTCCTGAAAATTCTGGGAGTTTAATTTTCTGAAGCTCCCTAGAAATATCATCCTTTGATCTTTTATAGTTAAATTTCTTTGGTTCAGCTGAACTGGTTGCTAAGGGTTGAAATTCTTCTTTGGTTTTAGCCATGGTTGACTCTCTTAATGTTTCCAATAAGGCTTCCAATGAGTTCATTATCACGGTCAACTCCGGTGCTGGGGCGATTAGTGTTGATGATGGTATCGATGGAGACGATAATGATGGTGACGAAGATGGTGATGATGACAGTGGTGGCATTAATGATGGTAATGTTGCCCGATCACGTCGTCGTTGCTCATATGTCTTTACCATTGTAATGTTTCCTGCATACATAATAAAATTTTATAAAAATTTGAGGTATACATTCGGATTTAACATATCATCTTTGCAATTTCACATTTATAAACGAGCATAGCTTTTTTGCTTTTTTTATCTGTTAGGCAGATCTTACTAGTACCAAGATCAAGGAGGGTGGTCTCGCGACCTCCTTGTCCTAATGCAAGGTATTCTATCCTAATGCGTAACAATACTTATTTTAATGCATGGATCTTGAAATTTTTTTATTTTTTTCAGTGAAATTAATTGAATGTCTAAATTAAAAGCCTCTACATAAAATATGGCCGAATTTACTTCTTCTAGGCAAATATTTTTTTTTTTTTTCGATGTGGTTCACGGGGCACCGGAGGTGGGCCGCTACGTCCACGTAGACAGGCACGGCCATCAGGCCTACCCCCGAGGGCGTCGAGGAGATTTGACCCCGTGACCTCTCAAACCGGGAGAGTACTATCAACGGGAACTCGACCATTTGAGCTATCCCTCGGGGGCTCTTCTAGGCAAATATTATTATTATTATTATTATTATTATTATATTTTTATTTTTTATTTTTTATTTTTTTGTTAGATATACTACCAAAATTTAATATTTTTATTTCATAAAATCAAATTTAAAAAATAAATAAATAAAAATATTTATAAAACTATTATTAAGATCTAATATTTTAAATATGAAAAGAGATATGGTATATAAATCAAGGATTATCTATAGTAGCAACTATATTGATATATTAGGAAAATTCGCAGTGGGATAAGCTAATCATAAAAATACTTCCGACTTAATAGTCGCTGAGCTTGCTTAAACGTACCTTTGTATTTTATAGTTCACAAGTGGAGAAATTTCAGTGAACAGATTTTATTTTTTTTAATACTCCTTACGGATGGGAGTTAGAGCAGATGTAAGAACTGTGAATTATTTTAATAACTTTTCCTTATGAACAGAATAAGAAAAGAATAGATGCAGAGACAGTAAAGTTTTCGAAATTACAGATCATGATCCTGTAATAAAATTTCCTAAATTTTACAAATTTAATTAACAGAACCAATGAAAGTACTTACCTGTAGTCTTACGGTCAATGAAGCCTCAACTGCTCCTGCTTCAGTTACCAAAAGACCGAAACCACCCAGCCAAACTGAGCAAAACCTTGCTACTCAGTCCAGTAAACTTTTCAAGCGAAGCAGATTGTTTCCCCCGTGCCCAGAAACCTCAGAACAAGTCAGGTCTTCCTGATCATAAACAGACTTTGTCTATCAGTTTTTCTCCTCCTCCTTATAAATTTCCATCACTGGCATCCTCCATCATCGTGTCTCAATTATGATACGTGTCGATTTTTATAAATCAATCTGATTTGATTTTATCTACATATCTTAATTTTGAATTAAAGTTTATTTTTTTAATTTTTTATCTAATTAATTTTATTTAATTTTCATAAATATTACTTTACTATAAGTGGGTCATTACAATGACTGCTCATGCTCCCCAAAGGCATCCTCGTATGACCCCACAAACTCATCCAAAGAAGAGTCCTCATCCTGAAAGACAGAAGGAATATCTTCCTACTCTACCTCTGCCATCTCCTCTGCATCTCTCAAGCATGAGTGGTCAGGTCCCCAAGGTTCTTTGCAGATGAAGCAAAGACCCCTCCTCCTTAACTCATTCTTGCTACATGGTCCACCAATCCTGAGCAACTCCTCCCTGGTCATCTGTCTTCTGAACAACACAATGTTCTACTCAACCAACCTTTCAGCTAGTTCATAAGCAACAGGTGAAATTGATTGTTCCTTCCTCCAAATGGCCAACAACTCAAATTGCATCTTCTTGCAAATGGCATCACGGTCTCCCATAACAGGTTTCCTATTCTTCTGATCAATGTCCATAGTACAAATCTCACCCAGAATGAACACATAAATGGGTTTCTATTTAATATAGATTGCTCAGAATTTGAATCTTCCTACCAATGGAAATTACAGGCCCCGATGTAAGAATGATCTCATTCTGGCAAACTGTAATTCGGGGCAACACTTAAATTTGGCCAATTAATTTTCTTTCCCTTTCAATAGTTTTGGCCGAATATTATTTTAACATGGCCCTTTTAGAACATAATTTGGCCCTTCAACAAGTTGATGGCGGCTTTCATAAAATTCAATGTGGCTTGATCATTGGCTTCCTTGCAACATTGGCCAATCGTCGAATTTTATTAAGCCTTCGACAGTAATAGTTGCAACTGAAAACTGAAAACCTGTAGGCTAAGCCAAGATCGATGCTCTAATACCACTGTAATGTCCCAAACAGGATATTTTGCTAAATTTGCAACAATCAAACTCAACCCAAATTTCACCATTAAATTATCATTCATTTAACAGAAGATTTCCATGTAAAATAAAAACAAACAAAGCATTGTAATTCAATGACACAATAAACAGGAAAATTCTCAGCTTTTATTACAATAGATAAACTGGGGTTACATGCATATACAACCAAAATAATTGAGATGAACATTGGCCTCCAAGATAATCTATTGCACTGCACCAGCCTCCAAAACTAAACTGAACTGCCACTGCTAAGCTCTCTTGTGAATTCTGGATGAATTCACCAAGAGGAGATGGGTGATTGCCCAATCTCACTAAATCACCCAAGGGTTTCCATCCTGGGGCTACCAAGGAAGTAGAGAACCGAGTTCTCAACCTCTCATACAAGAAGAAATATCAAAAATCCAAATTGTCCTCCAATGACCTCCTCCTCTTTTATAGATCTGATGGACCCCTCTAGAACCTCCTATTTTATTATTATTTAATCATGGAGCACTTTTCCCTCTTTTATTTTAATTAAAATATTCTTTTTAATGCGGGAAAAGGGTAAATTGGCCTCCATGTCTCATTAGGTCATTGAAGCTCAAATCTAACCATCCCATCTTGTAGATCTTCTCGTTCTGGTTCCACCAAGCTATTACACTAAGGTGTTCTGTCAAGTATTCCTCCCGAAATGCCACCTTAAGCGTAATTAATTGAGTCAGGCCCAATAATAACTCTGTTTTTTGAAAGTTGTCGGAATGCACCAAAACAAAAGGCAAATTGTGTGGATGATGGAATATACCAAGCAAATGCCATCGGACCTCATAGAAACTCCTCAAAACCCCTCCAAAAGCCCCTAGGCCCGCTGATGACACCAACCTGCACCTGTGACCTGTCTACCCCCAACTCTGAAAGTCCATCCTAACCATGTCATAAGGAACACCAGAAAAAGGAACATTAAAATCTCTCCACAGGATCAAAGCACAATGCTAACAAGACCAATGATTTATAGACACCTTCATCATTGTCTCTCGAGGAACATACCCCACTCGGGTGTTCACAGGGTATGTCCTTCCAGGACTATTCTTATCTTGGATTCCCAATCCTCAAAGAATATCGGTCCTTTACGACTACTCTTATCTTGGATGCCCTACCACATCCTCAAAAGAGTATCGGAGCCAAATGCTTACCCAATCCTCCATTCTTTCTTCCCAAGTGACGATAAGAATGATGTGTTTATTTCTCCCTCTCAATTAGGGAGGATATACCCACTCCACTGAAGGAATGTACCCATTCCTATAAAAGGAATGTACCCAAGCTCCCACTTTAACCAGGGACTTGTCCAAGCTCCCTCTTAGTTTAGGGACTTGCCTCCAAGTTTCTTCTTAATTAGAAACTTACTTCCACGCTCCATCTTGACTAGGAACTTGTTTCTAGCAGCATCTATTTCCTCATTCGTGCAGATCATGGAATTTTCAGTTGCTTGTAGCACTCCTCCATTCGATGTCATGAATTTTATTTTTATTGTGGAGCCTTTATCTTTGGGACTTCTATGTAGGGCATCAGCCATCCCTCACTTTCCTTCTTGAATTAGGGCAATCATGTCATCCTTCTTTTCATCGAAGAGTGATCCATCGGACCATATCTAGTTTCTCCTCATAAACCTACCTTTTCCACATCATGTATCCTTCAAGATCTTCCATCCTTCCATATGAGTATCAGTTTTAGATGAGATCCACACTTCTCTTTAGAGAGCCCTATATTAGCCCATCCAAATATTATTCAAAAATCAGAAATGGACATCAAATCAAAAATTACCTTTTATGACGAAACTTCATCATGACATCTGCTTGTTGTAACATCAACATCTTGCCCACATATATATTGACACATCTCCAAGATATTCATTGGTCAAGGGTCTTCTTTCTTTTCACACTTTTTCAATATCTTTCCCATGAAGTCATCATAGTCAACTCTTCTAGTCATTGGATGTTGATTGCCTTCTCCATATTTGTATCTTTCACGATCTCTTCTTTTTTTATTCACATATTACTTCCCGGGAACTCCTAATCATAGTTCCTTCATCTTTTTCAACCACCTCATATTTCATATGAGGACATATTATGTTGATTTCATCGTTAATATGTGAACCATGCCTTCAATGCTTCCATCCAACAGAAGAGAGCCCTTTCTCTCGATCATACTTATGAGGCAGAGTATAGATCCCAGTTATCTGCAACTATATGATGACATGACCTAACTTATCAAACATATGCATACATACCTCTTTTCTTCGTTTGGTCATATAAACTTCCTTAAGCAGCTCCCATTCCTTGATTGAGAGTGTTTCAATCATCTTTGACATGTTGCATTCCTTTGTCATCATACCATCATTCTTCCAAATAGTGAATGCCATCCAAGATGGTATTCTTGGCGAGACACTTGCTTCTTCCAAGAGACGAACCTTCTAATGAAGTTTCCAATGGAGGATCTTGATTCTCCTCATTTTGCAAATGCTCGTTTTCAATGATGTATGATGAGTTCTATACTAGATGACTTCCTTCTACCCATAAGTGTTACTTATGCTTCTAATGAGGTTACCAAGAGCATCTTTCTTCTAATGATGATTGTTTACTTTAGCTTCTTATGATGATGTTTTTTGAGCTCTTGCTTCAGTCGTATGCTCCTATGATGCCATCTCCTAAAATGATGCATCATATCATGCTTCTAATGATTCCTAACATGATCCCCATATTTTACAAGAACAGAAAGAAAAAAAACTCGGTGGAGAAGACTTATCTCAATCATAGTAGAGATCTTTTACTTCTTCCTACTTGGATTTCTTCTTTTCAACTTCTTCCACTTCTTTGATGACATGGGCTTCTTCTCTTCCTCTTTTGTTATTGTTCTTCTTGAGTTTAGGACAATCTCTCTTGTAGTGCCCATATTCTTAACATCCATAGCATTGAACCTTTGCCATATTCTTCTACCTTTTCTCAAGACCAAATTTCCCAAACTTTCCTTTCCTCTTTGCCATGGCAGTATATGCTTGAGTCTGTTTGTTTGATCCTACATTAGTTTTTGCCTTTAATCTGGTTTCTTCAATTTTGTATAGTGACCATAGATCATTGAATGCAGTGGCTTACTTCTTCCCATAGATGCTTGATGTAAAGTTACCCCATTCTTCAGGTAGTGCATTGAGCACTATAGTAGTCATTTCCTTGTCAGACATTATCTCTCCCAACTCTTGTAGTCGGTCCCTTATTTCAAACACCCTCATAAAGTATTAGGCTATTCCTTCTTCTTTTGATATCTTCATCTTGTAGAGTTATTGTCTTAACGATAATACTTCTCCTATAGTGCTTACGAAGAACAATTCTACAAGTTCGTCATATATTTATTTTGACTAATTTTGATACATAGGGTATGAGGGGATCTTTAATGGATTCTATGAGAATCCTTTGAGCCCTTACTTCCCCTTTCATGTATTTTGCAGGAGCTTGAGCTTCTTCCTATGGAGGTTTAGTGAATGAGCCCTTAACATGATTCACGGATTCATTTTCTATGAGGATCAAATTTGTCTTCTTCTTCATTCAAGAAAGTTTGATGCCCCAACAAACTTGTTGCTCTCTTTGCAAAAAGACATTTTCATAGATTCAGATGTGGACGTAAAGATACTTACTTGAGAAGATGTTCTTTCGATGACAATATCTTCAATTTGTTACCTTCTTGATTTTTGATGATGACAACAATGATAGAAGATACCTTCAAAAGTGATCCTACAAAGATAGGGAGATCACCTTGGCTCCTTGATGATGATGACAACGCCTTCTCCTGCTTCCCTTGTAAAGTTCAAGATGCTTCAAAGTCCTTCCTTTCATAGAGGTGTTTAAAGTCTTTTCTCTGATGATTTAGCGAGGTTTCCAACAATTCTTTTAAGTGTAGGATCCTTCTTTGACCGAACTAGGGTTTGTAGGTCTGCTTCTATTGACTTCCTTCAAGATTATGTAATCCTTGCCCTTGAAATGCCTTGGAGATGAGAGGATTTTTCTTGATGATTTGATGCCTTTGATTATCTTCTAGAACTTTGTTCCTTGGATGTCCTTTGTTGAGTTGTCCTTCCTTAAATTATCACCTTAGCTTTGATACCATGTTGAGAAATCTAGGGGCAGCAAGTGTAGGTGATTTCTCTTACTTGATAGGTGTACGTAATCTATCCTATTGCGAAAGGCTAGTAGATCTCCCTTATGGCTTAGGAAACATAACATCACTTGCTGAATTAGATTTGAAGAGATGCGGCCAACTAAGAAGTATTCCAAAAAGCATTGGATAGCTAAATTCATTGGCCTCGCCAGTGTATATGTCAAGTTGTTCCAGTTTAAAAGAACTACCTAATGGGTTTTGCAACCTCTCCTTTATCAGAGATCTTTAATTGGCCAGGTGTATCAATTTAGAGTAGCTTCTTGATAGGTTTGGGGAATTAGTAAATTTAAGAAGGTTGGTTTTAAGAAAGTGCAAAAACCTTGAGGATTTGTGTAACGACTTCCACTGCCTCGACTCGTTCGAAATTCTAGACTTGGGTTGGTGCCTCCCTGAATGTTTTCATTCTCTTGCCTCATTGCAAGTATTACATCTAGTTGACTTCCCTTTGTTGGACGGGAAAGAGATGAACAAGGTGGTGAAGATAAAAACATTACATGTGGTTGACATCCAGGAAAGCAAAATGTTGGTGAAGAGATGGGGAGAAATTCAAAGATAAGGCAATCCATTACGGTCTTTTACAGTGTTGACAGAATAGGAATTGTCCAAGGACCAGAAGGCGACTCTAGAAAAGAAGTTGCTATTAGAAATCGACAGCCTTCTCAATAATGGAGAAGGAGAGTCATTCCATCCATTAGACCATCCTTGTGCAGATTCCCTCTTTCTTGTCATCTTTGATTACCATGATGATTTGATTATGATTTCCCATAGCCTTTATTTGAAGAAACGATACATGAAATACAAACAAAATTTGAAATAATTTATATGAGCGACAATTTTAATGAGTTTCCTTAGAAAGTCAACAGTAAAATTGTGGGCCATAGGGAGCGAGACTTTCGCACTGCTAATGTGTTCCCGAAACTGTACTCTATGTCAGATGTTGCAGATCAAGAGTGGCAAGGAGTAGATGTTGCAAATCAAGATGGAAACACTTATCATTAGATCAGAATGAAGATAGCGGGAGACGAGAAGGATGTTGATTATCATTTGTGGAGAAGTCCCATCATTATATTGTCATACAGAAGTCTATGTTTGACCTTACTAACATCCCCCATCTGGACCACTGTGGAGAAGCAAAGCCCAAAATCTCTAGCCATGGCAATAGATAGCTCAGATACCCAGACCGTGGCAATCGTGGAGAAGTGGAAAAAGGCTTTTGACAAGGTTTTTGGGGCCATAGTTGATATTCAAATCACTGTCACTCGGACTTTTGATACAGAAGTTGTAGGAAGTGGCAATGCCACCGGCTTCATCATAGATAAAAGACATGGTATTATTCTCACCAACAAGGATGTCATTCGGCCTGGCCCTATTGTTTCCCAAGCTACATTCCTCAATGGCGAGGATATTCTAGCCTATCCTCTTTATCGTGATCCTATTCATGATTTTGGGTTTTTCCGTTTCAATCCAGCAGCGCTTCAGTTTATTAAATGTGAGGAAATCCTTCTTGCACCCAAAGTTGTTGCTGTTGGATTGGAGATCAGGTGGTGGGAAATGACAATTGCAAGAAGCTTTCAGTGATATAGGGGACCCTAGACCGATTGGATATAAATGCCTGTGCCTATCAAGACGATGGATACAATGCAATGTTCCACCAAGACTCCAGGACAAGGAGACGTGGGTGCGGGGAGACACACAAGGGGGACGTGTGGGAGTACCCTCAAATTTTAGGGAAATTTGGGGGGGCGGGGGACGTTGGGGTATATATATTTTTTTTCCTTTTTATATATATATATATATATATATATATATATATATTTCAAATTCATATTCAATAATGAAAGCATAAATACAATGATACATACATAATTGAATTAAATAATGAAATACATTGATCCATACTCATCATCCTTACTAATACATACATGAGTCATCCATAGACCACGAGATTCAATAACAAAATACTCCAATCCATATTCATTATTCACCATTCTAGCATCTACATTGATTTAAAAATTAAATTCATCATTCATAATTCTAGATTCTAAATTGATTTAAAATTACAATTCATCATTCATTAATCTATAATCTAATTAGTACTAAGCAAAATAGACTATAATAGACACTGAAATCTAAATACTGGAATAGTAAATTGATATAACTAAAACTCAAAAACAGTGGAGTGATGGGTCTAAAAGTCACTCTAAAGTACAAAGAGGGCTTGGTCTTCATTAAATACAAATTGTATACCCTTGTACATGACAAAATGCAATGGAAACGTTGCAATCCATCGAATCTTGAATTCTTGAAAAACTGTTAAGTCTGCTGGATTTTGAGTGAGATCTAAAATTCTACTTTCTCCATATGAAATCCAATGAGGTCGGAACCACTCTCAAATACTAGGTTTTCCCTGGCATAAATCATTTTTTACAAGCAAATTTAATGGGGGACGCATAGCCCATATTGAGGGGGGACGCCCAGGTGTCCCCCTTTTGGGGAGTCACGTCCCCCACACTGGGGAAACGTCCCCCCTGCGTCTCCCCGCATCTCCCCAAAAGGGAGACATGGGGAAATGTTTCCCCAAACGCCCCCCGTCCCGGGTGCGTGGGATGTGAGGGGTGCGCGCACCAGACCCTGGGGGACAAATCCCCATGGAACACTGATACAATGACTTCAATACCTTTTATACGCAAGCAGTTTCAAGAATAAAAGGAGGGTCAAGTGGCTCACCCGTAATAAATTGTGATGGTAAAGAAGTTGGACTAAATATAGTTGATGGACGAAATGATGGCCACACAAGTGAAATTTGTGTCACACTCTTTCTTCCACTGGATAGAGTGGCAAGGGCATTGACAATTATACAGAACTGCGAGGATAGTAGGGCAATCCATATTCCTCGAGGAACGCTTCCGATGACCCTTCAATAACGAAATACTCCAATCCATATTCATTATTCACCATTCTAGAATCTACATTGATTTAAAAATTAAATTCATCATTCATAATTCTAGATTCTAAATTGATTTAAAATTACAATTCATCATTCATCAATCTATAATCTAATTAGTACTAAGCAAAATAGACTATAATAGACACTGAAATCTAAATACTGGAATAGTAAATTGATATAACTAAAACTCAAAAATAGTGGAGTGATGGGTCTAAAAGTCACTCTAAAGTACAAAGAGGGCTTGGTCTTCATTAAATACAAATTTTATACCCTTGTACATGACAAAATGCAATGGAAACGTTGCAATCCATCGAATCTTGAATTCTTGAAAAACTGTTAAGTCTGCTGGATTTTGAGTGAGATCTAAAATTCTACTTTCTCCATATGAAATCCAATGAGGTCGGAACCACTCTCAAATACTAGGTTTTCCCTGGCATAAATCATTTTTTACAAGCAAATTTAATGGGGGACGCATAGCCCATACTGAGGGGGGACGCCCAGGTGTCCCCCTTTTGGGGAGTCACGTCCCCCACACTGGGGAAACGTCCCCCCCTGCGTCTCCCCGCATCTCCCCAAAAGGGAGACATGGGGAAATGTTTTCCCAAACGCCCCCCGTCCCGGGTGCGTGGGATGTGAGGGGTGCGCACACCAGACCCTGGGGGACAAATCCCCATGGAACACTGATACAATGACTTCAATACCTTTTATACGCAAGCGGTTTCAAGAATAAAAGGAGGGTCAAGTGGCTCACCCGTAATAAATTGTGATGGTAAAGAAGTTGGACTAAATATAGTTGATGGACGAAATGATGGCCACACAAGTGAAATTTGTGTCACACTCTTTCTTCCACTGGATAGAGTGGCAAGGGCATTGACAATTATACAGAACTGCGAGGATAGTAGGGCAATCCATATTCCTCGAGGAACGCTTCCGATGACCCTTGTTCACATAGGACCACAACCAATTTCGCTTGATCTGATAGAAGAAATGGAAGCGAGTTACATGAGTTCGAAGAGGGATCGAGATGAGTTGGGAAGATTGGTGAGAGCAAGAACAATAAGAGGTGAGCAACTGCGATTGACAGAGTGTGAGAGGGAAACTCGAAGATGACTGGGACTGAGAATGTCTGCCATAGTCGACTACCTTCGGTTTATCATTGAAAGTTTCATCAGGTTCGTTGTCAAGATGTGGAGATTTAGTGGAATTAATTTTATGAGTGAATGTACAACAAAGGCAATGACCATACAAACGTGCACGATGAACCTTGGGGAAACAAAAAATATATATATATAAATACATCAAAACCAAATAACTTTTATAATTGACATAACTTTACAGATCTATTATTAAGTAACTTTATTAAAATTATAAAGTTATTTATAATAAAAAAATTATAAACTGATTAATATATATAAATTAATACATAATAATTAATTAAATTATATATTAAAAAAAAGGAAGGAATAAACCCAAAATTCCAAGGGAGCATCACTGACGAATTATACATGTCCCGATGATTGACAAATTATAAATGTTGAGATGACAAACACAAGGTGAAGGAAATTGTGAGTATTAAAGCTTTGAGGACAAAGCTTTTTGAAGAAAAGGGCAATGTTATGAATAAAAATTATATAAAATAAAATGAATATAAATAAATGTAAATAATAAATAATCAAAATAATGATTATTTTAAATAGTCATTAGTTAAGTGAAAAGACATGTCTAAAAGAAATGCCCAATCATGAAAGAACACATGCCCAGGCATATAAGCAAGGCCTCTTTGTAAAATTCAACATCCTTGTACATTTCATATATTAATAAAATTATATTTACAAATACAATTGTGTATTTTACATTTAAAGTCATCAAGCTATAGTTTTGTCGTTTCACACCATTATCCACAAGCCATATATCATTATCATCTGCAATAGAACCTGTTAAAGCTTAAAGTAAAAGAAATTTGTCACCTTTGGATTTCTTTGGATGTTCATCAATGTTTGTTGTTGAAGCAAGTTGTTTTCCTTTCCTCTTTCTATCATTTTATCCTTCAGGACATTGGCTCATATAGTGACCAAATTTGTGACAACGATAGCATTGAATCTTTGACATATCCTTCTTTCCATATGGAGGAGGTCTCCATTTTAGTTTTCTATTTTGGAAACCAACTTCTTCTTTCCTCCAATCTTCTTCTTGAAACGTGTTGCAAATGCTTGAGAGTCTTCTTCCTTTCTATCTCTTGATATAAGCCTTAGTTCTTCTTGAGCACAAGAAGTCCATAGTTCTTCAAAAGAGGAAACTTCCTTCCTACTACTTAGAGCAGCGACAAATGCATCCCATGATCTAGGTAGTCCATTAAGTGTTGTAGTCACAAGTTCCTCCTCAGAGATGACATCATCAATTGATTGAAGTTGGTCTCTTAGTTGATAAATTCTTACAATATATGAGGCCACAGTGTCATCTTTTGTCACCCTCACATTACGAAGCTCATTCTTCAAACTCATGACTTAACCAATGTTGTTGATTGTAAATAGATTAGTTAGGGCATCACACATTGCCTTTGAAGTTTCAAGCTTTGAAATATAGGGGATCGGGTGATCTCTAATGGAATCCACAATAAAGCTCATGGCAGTGATGTCATTATCCTTCACCTTTTATTTTCCTACATTATATGTTGGTTCTACAACCTTGCCCTTCATGATATCTACAACTTTGTTCTTTGCAAGAATAAGATCAATCCTAGTTTTCCAAGCTCTAGACTTTAAAGCCCCTTCTAACTTGTTCTCTCACTTCATAGAGGAAGCCAAGGATGTAGATCAACAATCAAGAAGGTCTCAACAATTGTGATCTCAATGTAGGCTTCTGCAAAAGTGATCTCAGTGTCCCTTCCTTCTCCAAAGCTCTGAAACCATGTTGATTTTTCTAGTGCAATAGATACAAGCGTAATATTTCTAAAAACTTATAATTACTTCTAATGGTGGTGTTCTTTCAATTTTTCCATTGATATCATTAAGCAATTATACTTCATAAATACAACCATCTAGAAAAGTAGAATAGTAGAGATCACAATACATAAGAGAGCACAAGATTTACCCTGGGAAAACGCACTTGTGGGAAAAACCCAACAACATTTTCAATAGAGAAATTATTCTTTTCAACAAAAGACACACCTAGACCTCTAGTCAATAACTAGGTAAAATTGACCTTCAACAAATCTATGGTCAAACTAGGTCAACACCCTCCATGTCAAGCCTCCAATCTGACCCAGCAACTTGTCCTTTTGTTCTGCCCTAGGCCGAATTTCGACCTCCCAAAAACTACCTAGAAACCCAGAATTTTGGCCCTGCAACTACTACTTCCCAGAAAAATACGCGAACTAAAGAGAGAGAGAGATCCTCCACACGTGTGAGCTAGATAGAGAATGAAAGAGATGAATTCATCCTTATTTTTTGACCTCCTTGTCCTTATTGTCCTTCACTTGGATGCCCAGAAGATTCTTGCTTGAAAGAGATCAAACTATTTTTATATAGTGATATGTTGAGTCGCTTTATATATTAATCTGTTGGGTTGAAGGGTGTCTCCTCTGCCTGGGTCAACTTGACTTGCAAGTAGGCCAACTTGACTAACATTGGAGCCAAAACTTCAATTTTGAAAATTCAATTTTTTCTCTTTTAAAAGTCCATAAGGACATGCCTCAAAAATATATTTTTCTTTTGACTCTAGCATGAAAAACATGCTTTTACAATAATCAATATAAATACATCAAGGGCCAAAATATACATTATGAAGACCAACCATAGTTACAAAATTCAACACTCACAAAGCAAAAACTAGACTAAGATACAACAATGACATGGTTGCCTCTACCACCTTAGCACTCCACCGCCTGCTCTTTAGTGGAATTTCACCACACAAGAGGCTTCCCAGTATATATCACCTAAAAGGACTTCTAAGTCAAAACGTTCAAGGTGATGTAAGTGTATGGCTTAAGCAAGGTACTCCTTAGTTGGATTAAGGCACAAATTTTTATGTCAAGGAGCGACGTACCATAAAATAAGCCTTGAAAGAGCACTTGAGACCTAAGGTTTCAAGATATAGTTCAATAAGAGTGTATCTATGCATACAAGCACAAGGCAAAGGTTTACTTGAAGGTGTGATCAACAATAGGTAAACGCAAACATTCAACAAGCCCTAACTTGAAGCTTTGTGTAGAACTAGGGTTTATTAAGGCACTAAATTGCCTAGGGTTGATGACATCAACCCTAATGAAGAAATTTCCAATTTCCACCATGAACAAAGCTAGATTTTGAGTTTGTGAGGCCAAACAAGGTGAAAAGATGTCAAATCAGGTCCAACACTTTAATAGTTCAAGCCTAGTTGAATTCGGCCCTGACCCTAGCCCTAGCGGCTTACCTTGAAGGGCCGAACAAGTAAAGAAAGACAAAAAAAGTAAGGGTTTTAAGAATTTGGATCATCAATGGGATCTCAGTGCCTTTCCCTACATGGGTGATGGAGTCTTAGAGATTTATACCATAAAGATATCAAATTCATGCATGGAGTAATGGGGAAAACCCTAGTTTTCACTTTCTAACCCTAGTTATGTTTTTATGAGGGGAAAAATTAACTAGAAGAATGCCCACTAGAAGGTCTTCTAAGGAGTTCAAGGAAAATAGATTAAACATGCAACAATTTACCAAGACTTTCCAATAAAAATTTGCATTTAGACAAGGAACAAATAGAAAACCCTAGCAATATTTTATTACATGTAAAACCATAAAAGGTATTTAGTAAATACTCATAAGTTTTCCATGAACATGCCTTCTTTCAATCCCAAAAAGATGTCTCCAATACACAAACTAGTCTCCAATAGCAAAAATCCACATAAGATCACATCTCCACAAGTAGTGAAGTACAATAGGCTAAGTCGAACTCTTTTAGAGATGTCGAAATTCAGAAGAATGATGATGAAAAACGAAATGGAGCAATCTGCATTTTATAGGAGCTCTATCACTTCCAATAATTCACTAACACCCCCTAAAACAAGTTTAATTTTGAGTAGACGGAATGTAAAATGGGTTACAAGCCAACCCAATAGCTCAACAAATAAAATATGCCAATAAACGCCCACACATGTGACTCATCAACCCTCAACAAGCATGATGTCGTTCCCTTTTAGGGCTCAAAATGCTCCATAGGAGTGTTGATTTGGGGTAGCATCGGATGTGCTCTAGCCACGAAAATTGGTGAAGAAGCTAAAGCACATGAGATCTCCAATACCCAAAAATGGTTTGGGCAGAATCTAACCAGTTTGGGAGATTTTAAAATAATTAATATTTTTAATGGAGTCCCTAAGTCTAAACTTAGGGAAAATAAAATATGAATGTGAATTAATATAAAGCTGAGTTAGAATGGTCCAAAAGTCTGTTGACCTAGGTTGTCATTGATGTCAATATGGCAATATTCTAGATACTAAAGGATGACATGAAGCCAAGGGGAAGCAGAGCAGATTCATGAAGAGACGGGAGCAAGGCCATCAGGATAGCCAAGCCATAAGCAAAGAGGAGTTACCTAAGGAGGCATATCAAAGCATATTACAGGATATCAGAGCAAGAGAGGCATTCATATATGCAAGGAGGTCTTTGAAAGACACTGCCAAGCCAGAGGAGCCACATTGGACTAAGAGGAGCTGCAGGAGGAACCATAAAGCAAGGAGGCATATCAGAGTCATCAGGAGCCATCAGAGGAGCAATGGATGCGTTTAACAGCAAACAGAGGATGCAGAGAGCCATCAGAGCAAACAGGAGCAGACAGAGTCACCAGAGGAGCAGATGGAGACGAGAGGAGCTAACAGAGCACGAAGCACCACCATCGGAGCCATAGAGGAAGCAGACAGAGCTAGAGGAGCCAAGAGGAGCACACAAGAGGAGCCAAGAGGAGCCAAGTGGAGCACACAGAGTGCTGTAACACTATCCACGGCATAAACATGCATATGGCGGCAAAGACCTGTATATGCATTTAACGCAAACAGAGCTATCGGAGGCGAAAGACTTAGACTCATATGCAAATACACTGACGGAGTGAAAAAGGCAGAGTTTATATTGTATGAGCAGAATACATTATCGAAGGAGAAAACCCATATACATATGCTTTAACACTATCAGCGGGCACATATTACAAAGTTGGAGAAAAGTTGCTGAAACACCAATTTCTCCGTTGCTGAAACACCGATACTTGTAAAAAAGTTGCCGATACACCAGTTTCAGCGTTGCTGAAACACCAATTTCGGCATTGTTGAAACACCTCCGCGACGACATTATATTTCGGCGTTGCTGAAACACCTCCGTGACGACATTATATTTTTAGCACATCGTAAACATGAGGAAGCTGAAGCGAATGGAGGAGGGAAGCCAGAAGGTCGAGCGAGTGTTGAGGAAGCCGAAGCTCAAGCGAGCGAGGAGGAAGCCAAAGAGCCATTGAGTAAGTGGAAACGAATAGACAAAGGCATGAGAATGTATAAAACAGTAAAAACAGAGAACTGTTGTTGCTGTTGTTGTAGCCGTTGGTGTTGTGAAGAACCAGAATGTATGGTAGCAGAAGCAGCAGAGGTGGTTAAGCATTGTATGAAGTTGCTGGTGAGCGTTGGTGAAGGCTGCTGCAGCTGCTGAAAGTTGTTGAAATACGCTGGAGGAAATAGAGGTCGTGTGAGGGTCCAACAGAACAGAAAGAGGGTGCAGCAGAACAGAAAGAGGGATGAACGACCAACAGAATAGTAGGCAGTCGAAGAAACAGCCAGCAGAGAAACAGTCATGCTGAAGCATTCACTGTGACAATGAGAACATAAGCTTGAACAGAAAGTTGTTCTTTATACAGAGTTTAGTGCAGCTAATAGTAGACTGACTAAAGCTGTGTGAATACATTATCAGAGAGGACAAAGACTGTTGGAGATTCTGTATGGACAGTATGGAGAGTTGTAAAGACTTCTCCATAAGAAGATTGGTTGTCATTGATGCTATAGCATGGAGACTACAGTGAAGCTGTAAACAGACAGAACTTAGTAGAGAAGAGTTCTGAGAGCAGAATATTATTACCAAAAGTGTCTTGACAAGATTGGATTGGAGTCCTTGGGGCTGGTGCCTCAGAAGTGAGAAGGATTGGAGTTCTTGGGCTGGTGCCTTAGAAGTAAGTTGGGTTGGAGTCCTTGGGGTTGATGCCTCAGAAGTAGGAAGGATTGAAGTCCTTGGGAGTTTGTGCTCCTAAGTCCAAGATTGGTGTCTTGGTGAAATTGAGTTGATGCTCTGGAGGTTGGAGCCTCACCAAAGTCCAAGTTGGAGCTTGGAAACTGATTGTAACCACCTATATATTGTATCTATTTTACTGCACAATTTATATTAATAAAAGCATTTATTCTTGTTGTTCATCTTGTGTTCTGAATATATATGTTTTAACTGGTAAAACAATAGTGGGAAAAAGAAATATTGATTCACCACCCCCTCAGTATTTCCAACAAAGTCATGGATCAAGCTAGATCTAATCTTAGTCATTGATTAGGGACTTAATGTCGGCCGTTGAATTGTCAACGAGAAAAGTAGAAGAGGAGGCTTAAGGGTCACTTGGAGAACACACTGAGTTGATCAAGATTTCGATTTTCTAGGGCAGGGTTTGCTGAGGAAGTCGAAAGAGTGATCAGAGTTGCAGCTGAGGGGTAGTGAATATAGAAGCAGAGAGGCAGAGATAGTACCAGGAGGATCAGCGCAGAAGCCGGGAGAGAGGGACGCAGAACCAGCTAAAGGTTCACGCAGATCCAGCCAGGGCTCTCGCAAAGGCAGCCAAGAGCAGTGCAGTGCCTCAGAGAGCCAGTGTGGGTGACGTAGAGGCTCTAAGGGCTGACGCAGTGCCTCCAGAGGCTGACGCAGGGCGAGCTATGGTGATGCTGGGCTAGAAAGGGTTGGCGCAGTCCCTAGAGGCTGACGCTGGGGTTTTCGTGGGGTAGATTGGAGCTGGGAGCTGTCGGAGTGTTTATCTGGGGTTTTAGCCGGAACATCTATCTTCGACTAAGAGGTACTACTGTCAAGATTATTCTCTGTTGGGTGAGCCAATTTTGGCACCCAGATTGTATTCTGAAACTGCTTAATAAATAAAACCCTCAGATAGCTGCACCGATTTTCCCGCATTGGGTTTTTCCAGGGACATTGGTCCAAAAACAACGGTGTCACTTGTGTGATTGTTTTGTTTCCTTCAGTTGATGATTTGTAATGTGTTCAGCATGTACTTGTATTTATTTTCAGTATTTACATGGTAAATAACTTGTTAATTAATCAGAACAAGTAGGCAGAAATAAATCAGAAAAGTACTTGAAGGGTTTCTAACAATTAGACTTAGAAATTCCAACAAGGAGCAACACAAGGGTTGAATGAAACTCCAAGCATCATGATCAACCTCAACTTGAGGATGGATCCTCAAATCTAGCCTCAGTTTCTACAAGTATCCAAATGCCAGCTCTGGGTGCCTTTCATCATCTTGATGGGTGCCATCTAGACAATGTGGTGTACTCCCTCTCCAACATTGGGGCTCTATCCAATACAACAAGCCCTCCTCAATCATCCTAGGGGATAATCATCATCATTTAGGCTCTGTATCAAGGCATGCCCATCAAGTAGTGTCAAGGCCAGCCTGGAGGCATGATGGGTCCACTAGTACACCATCAAGAATCCTCAATGCTAAGCAAGACAAGATCAACATTCTAGCATCTAAGTGTGCTCTGGGGTGTCCATCATCTGCCAAGATCATCTAAGTTATCATTGCTTTGTTGTATAAGGCAATGCCGCATCTGCGAGGTCATCATACTCGCTAGAAATGTAGTATAGCATGGGCATCATGTGGAGTAAGAGTGGAATGGTTGCTCTATGCAAAATCACATGGAACAACCATCTCAAACTCAAGTGAAAACAACCATTCATTAGAGACAATAACCATAGATGCATCTAAGTGGACCATACTTAATTGTTAAGGGCATAATAATACTTCAAATCGGGATCACCTTCAAATATCTAACTAGACAAAGTCTCATAAAATTGTTCCCTACCTTTTGATGGGTGGCTAGGTAATCAACCCTATTAGGTGTTTCCAACCCCTAAGGGGAGGTGGAATTTCCACAGTCAACCCTCCAATCCACAAGTGATAGTGAGAATAGGTGGCAACAAAGGGTAATGAATTCATGACCAAGTGCCATGGTCAAGGGACCAGCGAATGAGAGTCCACATCTTGAGTGTATAGATGTAATGGAGGGAGTAAGCGTGCAGGCAAGAGTTACCCCTTTTCTTTGCCTTATTTTTTCACCTCTTTGGGTGCATCTTATACCTTGTTTTGATAATTCTTTTAATGGTGCATAGCTCAAGGATCAAAGCTTGCTCTTTATGATATAGAATTTATTTTCCCCCTTAAGATAAGCTAGTGTCTCTCTCATCAGGGTTGGGGCATGCAAGGGTTCCTTATGATGAGATGGAGCATCAAGTGCCCAAGAACCGGGTGATGGCTAATGAGGGGGGTTGAACACATGCTAAGCTTTTTCCCACGCACTAATTTTTGTTCCAGCCGTCCTTTGAATTTTAAATTTTCTTTTTCTTTTATCCCAGTTGTCTTTTGCATTTTAATTTCTCTTTTTCTTTTGTTGTGGTCATCTTATGCTTTTTCATTATTTTAGCTGCATCAACCTCCACTACTCGAGGATGTGGATGTGCTTTGTATTAGGCTGCTAGATTTTGTGGTAACAAGCAGCATTTCACTATATATGCCATAAAAAATGATGAAGTATCCATAAATGAAACTAATGAACCTCCTCTAGTTAAGGCACTCCACCATAAATCATATCCAAGCCTCAAAACAAGACATAGCACAATTGTTAAAATTGGCAACTAGGGCCAAACTTCATGTGGGTCATCTTATTCATGGCTGATAATATTTTTATTAGATTCCTCTCGTCGAGAGATGTAAGATTGATATAAAGATTATCCGATTCCGATAAGTATTCATGGAGATATGAATTTATTTTGATTATGGAATTATTATCAAGCCGACCTACAACTCATGTAGGCTCAGAAGCCCAACAATCGCATTTATTCAAACACCAACATTGTGTATAAATACAGGAGGACTTTTGCTCATTTGGACTCACTCATCTCATCACATCTTTCTCTCTCTACTGTGCAGAAAAGAGTCTCTTCTCTACTACGCATAAAAGGGTCTCTCCCTCACATGTGAAGCCGAAAGCTGCTAAAACTAACGCTGCAACTGCAGAAGTAAAGATTGACCTATGTGGACTAGAAGATCTCCTCATCTGAACTACGTTGTAGGTTCATCTGAACCTCCCCTGAAAGTCGCAACTTTTGGTGGTGGAATTAACTCAATCCGACGGACGGTTCGCAAAATATCGACTGCCCTAGTTTGAAGCCGCAAGCTGCTGAAACTGAAGCTGCAACTGCAAAAGTAAAGATTGACCTGCGTGGACTAGAATATCTCCTCATCTGAACTGCGTTGTAGGTTCATCTGAACCTCCTCTGAAAGCTGCAACTTTTGGTGGTGGAATCAAGTCAATCCGACAGACGGTTTGCAAGATATCGACTGCCCTAGTTTGAAGCCAGAAGCTGTCAAAACTGAAGCTACAACTGCAAAAGTAAATTTTGACTTGCGTGGACTAGAAGATCTCCTCATCTAAACTGCGTTGTAGGTTCATCTGAACCTCCTCTGGAAGCTGCAACTTTTGGTGGTGGAATCACGCCGATCCGACGGTCTGTTTGTGAGATATCGTTTGCCCTAGTTTGATGATGAAGCCGCTAATGTTGATGTTGCTGATCTAGGGTTTGCTACTGCTGATATAAATCAGATTTATTGTACTATTTCTCTCTACTAAATTATTGAAGATAAAAGAAGATTTGATCAAAGGGTTTCCCCACACATTGTGGGGTTTGTCCCTGGCTAGCTGCCACATCTTGTGTCTCTTGTCTTGGCTCGTTTTCTGTCGATCGTTTAATGTTCTATCTGCACTTTACTTTATGAACATGTGATCGCTAATTTGTGGAATATAATTAGAAAAAAAAAAGTAAACTGTTATAAGCATAGAACATACCATATCTTAACAACAATCTCCAAGATGAAAGCTCTAAGGTCAACCCTAAGGGTGAACAAGTGAAAATCCCACACTAAAATGCACCCTCATCCACAAAGTGGCCAACAAATATAACTGCCACAAGGGAGATGTCCTAGGAGTGTGTACACAAGTGTTATGACCCTCACCAAGCCAAGTGCTCCATCAAATCAACCAGTATGGCTCAAATATATTTGAAGAATATGGCTAAATAATGATGATCCCAATGTATATGCATCCAAATAGCAAAGCAATGGCTCCAAAAACAATATACCCTAAATGCAGCATCCTTGGGCAAGGTCTTCAACCTAGTACAAGGCCTGATACAGTATGAGGGGAAACAGAGTTTACAAACATACTCTAACGATTCAAGATTGAATCTCAAAACTATTTCCCAAACCTCTCAGGCATGAAAGAAAGTGTACAAGGCTAATAAAGAATGCAAACAGACGAGAGTAATGATACTATATATCGAGCCTGTGATTATAATTGACAACTCAGAAAATCATAGAAATAAGGAAAAAAAAAAATAACCTTTGGATCAGTTTTCATAGCAAAGGGGATCCCTGTTATCACTACAGCTCTCCCAGCACGATCAGCAAAGTCTAGACCCTCGCTCACCTAATATAAACAGAGACAGCTTATGTTAATGTCCATAGATGGCCAAAAAGAAAATAAATAAAACTGTATGTCAGATACAGACCAAGAAATAAATTGAGCATCTCCATAAAATAATAAATTAATAGAAACAAGAAAAATGAAAAGATCCATTTCAACATTTATCATCTCAAAAGTTATCCACAACTACAAATTCCCCTTAGTTATTAAGTCTTTCAAGATTCAATATATATATATCATGGTTTGCACACTATAATTTAAATCCTCAAATATTTGAAAAATATATTGGGAGCATCATATTTCTCATATCATATCTCAATTCCTACATCAGTAAAATTACTTGTAAAACTTGAAAATCACGCATGTTTCATTATAATATAATCCTGAATTTTGAATATTTTTAGATGTTGTTAAGAGCAACAAATCTTGGGATATCTAATAAGTTTCACCATCTTGTTTCTTCTAACGTACACTGAAAAAGAATTTACTTCTAACATTTCAAATTTGGGATTCAAATGTTGGTTTTGAAGGGTGCAATCACATATTTGATGATAGAAATAAAGGTGGAGAGAAAAATTGGGCATAGATTTATCAATGTTGATACTGCAGTATATATTATATACATCTCTCTCGTCATATTATATCTAACATATCATAGTTATACCTCTAACCAGTTATGGCAGTTTAACCACCAACCCTCTATCCACAAAATCTAATGTCACATTCATCACATGTCACTAACATATAAAGTAACACAAATATTAATGATTTGCAACACAAAAGGTATTGCAGTTTTAATATTCCAATTCTTATTGTAACACAAAAATAATATTTCATAGATTTTTCTTGAAACGCTGCTTGTTGCCACAAAATCTAGCAGGCCTTGGAGAGGGAGACCCTAGAAGGTATAAACTACACTTGTAAGCAACAATAGGGTAGTTGCCCACTGTCACCATAGCCAAAACCCACTGCTCTTTAAGGACTTTCACCGATGGGAGAAGTCTTGGTAGGAAAGAGATCACTTGTAATAGGTATTCTAGGGTTGAAGTATAAAATGATCTCACTAGGAGGTCTTCAAGAAATACACAATTTTGGTTCAAGGCTTCACGAGGAAGCAATTCGCTTTCTATGAAGAGACCTAGAGATAAGGGTACAAGACCTAGGGTTTGATAGATTTGACTAGTGTTGGAGCAACTCAAGGTCAAGGCGAGGAGAAAAGATTTCTTACAATGTATGTTAGCTAAGTCGAGGCTCATGAAACCTTCAATGAAGTCCTTTAGTTGAGGGAAGAAAAAATAGGATTTCCCTCTTAGGGCAAACACCTAGGGCAAGAGAATTTATCGATGAAATTGGAGTGGATGCCCACCAAATTGATAGGTTTTCTGGCAAACCCTATCCTCTTGATGTTTAGGCTCTCCAATCACCAAAATGTTGCATCCTTGGGAATTTGCACCAAGCCCTACCTTTCCTAGCCTTGAAAGGATTGAAAATAGAGAGAGAAAAGATGGATAAAAGATGAGATTGATCACAAACAAATTGGACTAGTGGCTTGTTCCTTGGGAGAATGAAGTCTAGGATGATTTAGGTTAGCTAAACTTGTTTTCAAGAAGGCAAAAATTTGATGCCCTAGCAAGCAAATTTCAAGCATTTACCTACTCAATGAAAAATGAATTTTTATGGGAGAGCTGCAATGAATTCACCACTAGGACTATTCATCACATGTTATACATGATTAATGTATGCAATATTTGTCTAGATACTAATTCAATTAGTCTTCAACAAATTAGGGCACAATTTTACCATGACCCAAAATCAATAATTCCATACATTAGACATAGAAAAATAGATATTCAACAATAAAGATCACTTACAAGACAACATGCAAGAATACCTTCCATTATCCAAAGAATAGTTGCAGGAAATATCCAAGAATATGCTCCAAATGTCAAAATGCATCCAATAGGTCCAAAACATCCACAAGGGAAGTGTGATTTCTCTATAGAGGCCGAATTTCAAAGTGTGATGATGATGAGAGATCACAAATGAATGATCTCTAATATATATGTGTGCTACTAACTCCTATTTTAGCCTACAAGCCCCTCAAATCATAAAATAATGGGCAAACTACAAGCAAGGTCACAATCTGACCTTGTAGCTAATGTGAAACATAATAAAATCTCCAACAAGAGGGTTGAAATGCTAACATCATGATGTCGTAAGTTCTAGGGCTTGCGTTGAGCTCCTCTAGTGCCACAACATCTGTAGAGGGCTCCTAAAACCAAGGTCTAGGCGATGGCCCCTAGATCTCTTTGCAAATCATCCCGTAGCCCCCAAATGTGGGTTTGGGGCACAAGACTAGATCTCATGGGTCTCCAAGTGGTGAATAAGTTTGATTTTGCTCCAATGTTGAGGGCTCTAAAGATGGTGCTAGCCCTCCCATGTCTCAAGGCATGAGACAAACCTCATCTGGGCCCTGGATCGAATGCCGCACCATGTAATTACTGCTAAGACGGTTGGGGGCATGTTTGTCTAGGTGCATCATCCCATGAATAATAAAGCAAATGCAAGAACGTTGTGGGAGTTGAAGCTTCCCATGGTTATGAATGATGCTCTATAAGTGTTTGAAGACCCATGGATATCAACGCATCACTTGTGGGTGTTCATATGTCCCTCTAAAGGACCTAGACTCCAATTAAGTTGCCCAAAACAATAGATGGAACCACCTACCAATTACACACAATATCCAGTGCTGCAACTTTCACCATCATGTACATTAATCATTATTGCATCTAAGTGAACCAAGATTGAAAGAAATGAGCACAATAACACTTTATATGTGGCTTCTCTTCCAAAATTGGGGCCTTAGTCATGTAATGGTGTTACCTCCCTAGGTAGGAGTGGCTAATAGATGACCCTATTAGGTGTTCCCAACCCCTAAAGGGAAGTGACATGTCCTTGCTCCACCCTTCAATCGATAGGTGCCATGTGAATAATGATGGAATGAAGGGGAAAGAACTCCATGGCCAACTGCCATGGTCAAAGGGACCGACTATGATGGAAAACCTCATCCTGGGTGTATGGATGTGAGGAGAGAGCAATCTTGGATGCATGAGTTACCTAAACCTTTGTTTTTCCACCCCTCTATATTGCCATTTACTTTTTCTTGATTTTTCCTTGTATTACTGCTCATAGCTAAAGGAATGAGAGCTTGATTTGTATGATGTATAGCAGATATTGCCCCCTTTAAGAAGGGGCAATTCATCACCCATCAAGGGCTGGGACATGTCGCTACGCAAACTAGCAGGCCTTGTAAAGAGGCAAAATCTATAGGGCACAAAAACACCCTGGGACAGAAGCCCACTATCACCACAACCTAAGTCCCCTTCTCTTCTCAGATACTCACTGATGGGAGGAGTCCCAGTATCCCTCACTTATGACAGATATATCAAGAATAGATTTTCAGTGAGGCAAGGAGGCTCATTCAATGGAAAGGTTCAATGAAAGTGTGATCTTTGGGAGAAGCTAGGAAGACTTTCCAAGGAAAACCCCTTGAAAGGAAGACTACGTGAGACCTAGGTTTGAGATATATGATGACATATGAGTTTTCCTGGCTTGCCAATTGGTTATTATACAACACCAAAGCTTGAGGCTTTGTATCTTCATCATCCTCTTCATACTCAACATCTCCATCTACTTCCTTTCCTTTGGCCCTCTTGGAGCTAGGCTCCTCTCCTTGGTCTATATCCATGGACTCTGATGTGGTTCTCTTCTTTCCCGAGAGGCGGGATGTGCTTGACTCTACAAGATGTAGAATGGGCTTGACCTCCTCCCATGTGGATTTGTTTGCACATTCTTCCACTATGGGGTTGGGGTCATGCTCATGTCCTTTTTCCTTGTCCTTTCTTCTTTCATATATGATATTGTGGGGCTCAAATTTCTACGCACCTACTTGCGTGAAATTGAAACTTTTCAAGATATTCTCCACTATATCCAAGACACTCTTTGTATTGACCACAAATGGCCCCACCTCATGAGGGAGGTTGAATGTCACAACTGCTTTTCTAGAAGTGAAGTGTAAGTTGTCACTATTGAATCTTTGTCTTATATACTCCAGCGTGAAGATGCGTGGAGTCATAAATGTTGGCAACTAGTATGGTCTTTCTTCAAATCCATATATCCTTATGACTGTGTACTCATCAAAGAGGTACTAGTCACCCACCCTAGTGTCGGGACTGAATTGCAATATCTCCCTAAGGAATGTAGGGGCTCTAAGTAGAGGTTCACCATGCAAAAAAGTATATACAATTGAAATGAATGATGACACATGCTCGAAAAAGCCTTGGTTGTTTTTTGGTTTCCTCACCATGGGCAAACCCCTCAAAAACAAGCAATATGGTATTTTGTTCATTAACCATTTTAGGGTTTAGGTTCTCAAGGTAAGAATAATTTCGGTGAATAAGCAGATATACCAAATAGGGTTGATATCGGAAAGACCTCCCTTCCTCAAACTCTCTCAATTGGGCATGGATTTCATCATATAGGTACTGGGAAAAGTCATATTTTATGCAGACCTTGGTGACCGGATGACATAAATTAACTAGGAAACTTAGGAACGACTCATGTACTTGGACATTAGTATTAAGACCAAGGACTTGAGCAATCATGGAAAATGATATTTGGGGCATAAAGTCAAATATTGTGATAGGATAGGGAGGAGGCACAGAAGGGGCAACTACTCCTTATTGACATTTTCGTGGATCATCTGCTACTTGACCTTTGGGGAGAGGCCCTTCCACTAATCTTCTAATATTTCTTTGTCCAGCTTCTACATACCTGCCCTGTTCGAGAATAATAGCATCTCCAATGGCCTCTGGTGTGACCTTGATGACTGCCTTATCTCCTTGAGTAGAAATGATGACTCTCTGATTTGGTAGATATCTATTGACACACCATGTTACCATCTCTGAGAAATGGTATACTTGTGGGACCATTGCCAGGACCATGTTTGATTTGGATAGGTTATTGTGATCCCCTATTGAATTAGAAGTATTGTGTACCAGTTGCATGGCCTTTCTCATGTCATAAGTGGTCAACATCAAATCTCGAACATCAACATCTTGGTCATAGAAATCATGATCTTAGCCTTTTCCGCCATTTGAACATCACAGGAACTTGGTACTAATGGTGTAGCCATTAAAGATGAAGAAATTTTGCTAGGGAAGTTTTAGTTGACTGGGTGAAGTGAGGAAAGTGACAAGAAGTCAAGTTTATGAGTGGGATTTAACTGGCCAATATGAAACTCCCACGTGGCTCAATAGGATTGGCTAATAATATGGAGGGAAAATTAATTTGAACTTGGTGAGTTGTGACTTGCTCAACCAAACGCAATGTCACAAGGTTCGCCGAATTTGATCCTTCAGGTTCAAAATTCAGCAAACCCCAAAAAAAATTCAGATTCATTCAAGTTTGTCGAACCTAAAATCTGAACCCAAAGGTTGAACCTCATCGAATTCGAACCTAATCGAATTTGAACCTCAAGTCGAACCTAAAGCCACATTTGATTAAAAAATTGAGGTTCTCTCTTGTGTATTATAACTACTTGACATTATTGACTTCCTTTTTAAAATTTTGAAATTTGAAGATGTTCTCCATGATTTTGCAATATAGTTGTATTGTAATTTGTATGTTTAAATTCTGATTATGTTTTAATTTTGTGATTTTTTCAAAGATTACAAGTATTTGACATTATATACATTCTTTTAAATTTTGAAGATTGAAAATTATGCCATTTCTTTTTGCATTTGCAAACTACTATGGTGTATGTTTATATTTAACTAATGTCATTGATAATTAGATGTTATTATGATTAAGTTATTCATGTATGTTTACTAATCAGAATTCTTACTCATATGTTTATTGATTGATTTTGATTTTTTATTATTTTATGTCATATATATATATATATATATATAGATATAGATATAGATATCTATATATATATATATATATATATAGATATTGAAAATATGTATAGTCGAACTGAATGCCAAACCTCATATGAACCTCATCGGAAAATTTAAATTTGAATCGATCTTAATCGATGCCAAACTCGAATTCGAACCCGAACCATGTGCCATAGGGCACAGGTGAGTATCGAATTGAGGTGCTTTATGGAATTTTGTGCTTGAATTGGCCAATTTCGGGCCTTCTTAAGATGTATAAGGGTTTAATCTCACAAAACAAGAGCTTAATAAGCATAAAATCAAGCTTTTGCGAGAGGACGAGCGATTTTCGCATAGGTGAGCTAGGGTTACTCCTCAAGCTCAAATCCGTTTGAATTTTGGCTGCATGAGGGTTTATCAAGTTGAATTCACATGGACTAAGAGAATTGTTGAAGATTGTGAATTTGAGCTTGCAGAGGTCGAATTTAAGCTTGTTGAGTTCATGGGCACATGGGGACTCTGCCTCAAAGGCCAGGCAAACAAAATGACAATGAAAATGAGCCTGGCAGCCTTTTATAACAAGTTTCCCTTGACACGTGTGAGGACATAATTGGGCAAATTTTTAGAGTTGACATCATGCTTATGTCATGATGATGTCAACATGACAGGGTCGACCCTACCACATGTCGGTGATTGGGTGTGAAGTGGGACTTGGCCAGGTGATGTGGCGTGGGTGACAAGTTGATGTGGAGGGTCGACGTGTCATGTGGAGTTAACATGGTGAGCCGACATGGCACGTGAGGCTGATGTGGTGAGTCGGCATGGCACCTGTCGCATGCCCCCTCAACTCACAATTGAAAGTTTGGCCAAGCTACAAGGGGCACGGGAGGGTGACGCGTGTCACCCTTTGCTGTGAGATTTCCACGAATGCGGTAGCTGGAAATTTATCTTCTAACTTATGCAATTTATTTGTCTTCAGTAAATTAATTTACGGCAAATAACGATAAATTCACTACTGCAATTCTTCACAAAATTAAATATTGCAATTAAGAAATAATGTGCACACATAAAATTGGACACCAATACTTTTGGACAATAGTCCCTGGAAAAACCCCAATGTGGGGAAAACCAATGCAGCACATGAGGGTTTATATTAATTCTTCAACAATTTAAGAGTACATCAAATGATCAAACTGCTTGCCTAACACTGGCAAAGCTCCGAAAAATTTTACCTCACACCTCCAACTAGCTAATAGATCTTAAAACACTAATTTTCCTTCCGCAAATCCAACTCGACCTCCTCCAGTAATGTTGCACCTATTTCCTGCAACTCGCACTGGATCTTGCAACTTGCGCTGGCAATTGAGAATGCTTCCAAAAATTTGTTCCGACAAATATACTGCCTCCCTCTGCCTACTGAAGCTACTCTCACCTCCTTCGGCAAACCTTCCGGCAACTTGAAATGGAAATACTGCTCCAACAACTTGCATTGGGGTAAACTAGCTATTCGTACACCTATTTTGGCCCTCTCTGCGGAAAATAAATTTGGCCTTCTCAGACTCTGAGAATACTAGAAATCATTGTGAAAATTACCTCCAGAAATCCTTCTTCCAAACATTTATTGAAACCCTGCTGCTAGTGTCTCTCTCTGCTTCAACTGCACCCTTGCTATTCCCTGCAACTTGGTAAGTCGAACTGCTCAAGTGTTGTGTCTTCTCCAAACCCCATCAACTTGCTCCTACAATCTTATGTTGGACTCTCAACGGCCATGATCACATCTCAACCGATGGCTAAGATCATCTTGACTCCATAAATTTACTCTTCTAGAAGTCTCAAGAGCAAAATCGATTTTCATCAATTAATCTGATTTAATTAACCAGTTTTCCTAAGTTGGACTTAGGAAATATTTAATTATTGGTCAATTAATCTAATTAAGGTGTTTCTAAGGTGTTTCTTGCGAAACCTTTTCTGGGATATGGAGAGCTTGCGTTCCTTAGCCTCACAGACACCATAGAAACTAGAACACTTGTTCATTACTACCAAAAACTATCATTTGCAACCCCCATTCGCATTAAAACCCCAGTTTGGCAGTGCAAAGCACTGCAGACCATCTGATTTGCGCTTTGCCTATCGTCCGATTGTCGAGGCCACGCAACTCTGCCCACGCTCATCGATTAGTCGGTATCGCTCTTTGTCATGCCCGTCGGGCTTCCTCCTACCTGTTGCCTGCTCTGGCGCCATGGTTGGTGACCATGCAAGCTCCCTCTTCGGTCTATTGGAGCACTTTTCGCCTTGGGCATTTGGGCTCATCTGGGACCTCCTATGGCTTCAAAACTCTGAGTAATAGTTTTTTTAGGGGTGGTGCATTTTGGCACCAACACCTTCACAAATGCCTTTCCACAAGTCATTAAAAATGAGAGTATGCTTGATCTTTCTTGACCATTCTTTGTAGATGTCTTTTCCAGTCAGTACTACTCCGACAATGGAGATAAGAGAATGCATATTTATAAGAAAAGTCACTGCAAAATATTCTATAATTTACTTCAACCAAGTAATTAAGAAGGACAGAAAATGGATGCCTCTTAGTCTGGAACGTGCAAACAAGATTGTGTTTCTTCCTTGTCTTGACAATGGCTTTCATAAATGATATCTTGTACTGAGAGACACTTCAATTTATGAGAAACATCTAAACTAAAATTGGCATAAACAGCAAATAGTTATAACTTCAATAATGACCCATCCCTTTCATTTTCCCAGTGGGGCACCAAAAAAAGGCATCCAAGAGAAGAACCACCATTACAAAATTTCCCTTATATGTATCATACGCCCATGACCTTCACAAAATCCAATTTGCATGTGCAACACTGAGAACACATAGAAGAACAAGTCTTAGGTGACAATGGTGGGCAACAAGGCATTCACCTATCGAAAGAGGGTGAGTTGAGAATCAAAGTTGGGTGGGATGCACCTCTCCACTTATGGCTTACCTCTGGCGCTGCTGAAATCTTCAGCACCAATTTGCCCCCTCAATACTTGTCACCTTCCCTCCAATCCACTCTCCATGTGATTTTGAAGGATTAGAACAATTAGAAATTGATGCTTCCTTGGCATGAACTTGACAACGTTCTAGCAAAGCTTGCACATTGACATAGCTTACCATATGTGTCTCATATGCAACATATGAAACGTATGTTGTAACATCAATCCACTATAGCACCATTCCATGTGAAAAGGAAAATTTCTTTCATATTCTCAAACTCTAGTGTGCTCACTCTTTTCTTCGACACACTGGTCCAAGAGCAAGGTAGGGATAAGCGTATTTCAAATCTGACATGATTTACGATTCTCTTTTGAGCTCTCTCTACAAGGGAAAATTCCACAATAAAAAACTCCGCAGAGACTCGAACTCACGACTGAGAATGGAAATTTCCCAAATGAACCACTGCCAAACCATGATCTGACGACTTATGAAAGAAAAATCCCTAAAAGAACCCTTGCCGAGACTCAAACCTGTGACTTGCAGATTAAAAATGAGAATACGCAGTGTCAAGAAAGCTTGTCAAGGTCAAGGTAACACCAGCAACAGTGGGACAGACAGCATAATAAGCGACAATGCATGCACGCAAGACACAGAGAATGGAATACACCAATAGTCTGCAACAAATCAGGGAACCTGGGAACCTGGAATGACAGACATGTAGAGACGTTTTCTGCAAAGGGACATAATCAGTAGAGGAGTTACAGTGGGTCAAACAACTAAGCTTTGATACCATGTCAAGCCAGGATGGCAACTCCCAAATTTGGATGCAATTACATTAATGAGAATAGAGTTCCAAGAGTGGCGCTTAGGAGTCATCTACCAAAGTCAGTTCCTATTCTAACTGTTCACATTTCCCTATATTTACATATTTACAGATTATTCACTCAATCCTCGAGGATTAGGTGTCTAACATTAAGTAATAAAGTCACGAATTAGATGATTAGGTGATAGGCAAGCTACATAACATACTCAACGTACATTCACAACTCATGAATATGACCATGCAATAAAGGCTTTGGTTCAATGCAATAATCAATGATGCAAGTATCTTTTCTCTCTCCTTTCTGTAGTAATTTCTACCTTTCACATTTGCATGTATGTATGGCATTGTGAAGCAATGATCAGAATTGAAAATGGAATCATCGAGTACTTGAAGCTCTAAAAGGAGTCAAACCTACTCATTTGGGCCAAATTGGATCAAATATGATCAAACATGTAAAACTTGGTAAGATTGACCATGTCTTCAAAACTTTGACCATGACTCAATAAGCTTCACTAAGTTACTCAATGACCTTGACCAAGTTTGACAATTTTAACAAATTTTGATCAATTTCAAGAGACAATTGCCTATTTTAGGTATTTTTCATTTTTTTATTAGCCAATTTTATGTATTTTTATAGAGTTTTTTTCACAAAGTCTATGTCATACTTTTACTCCTCGAAATTGTCGAGTCATTCTCGAGTCTGAATGATGTCACTATGGTCCAAAATAAAGCTTCAAGCATGACCACATTTTTCAAGCACCCCGGGACATGTACAAAAAAAAAATCTACATGATCAAACTTCAAATATTGGTTGATATCTTGGAGACCAAGACTAGCACGTTATTTTTTAAGGATTTTTCTAGTTTTATTGTGTCCATAAAGTTTTCCTCGCACTGTTATTTATACATGTTTACCTTGAGTTACAAGCCCAACAAATTTAAGAGGTCAGTGTGCTAGTCAGCTAGCAAATATAAGGGAGATTTTTTAACACTCCCCAAAGATATTTTCTAGAAGTCCTCCAACCATGGATACACTTCATACCCATTCTGAGGATTTGCCCCAATGATCCAAGTATCTCAAGTAACAAATATCCATAGTATATCAAGGGGCAATTTCCTGTTCAGGGATAAAAACTAAAATTAAATTTAAAAGGGATACTACAAGATGCAGGACCTAGCTCTGTTGAACTTCAAGCAAAACAAAGCCATTGCAAGTCAATATAATATCTAAAACAAATAACATATATTGGGGTTAGTCTGGGCACATACATTAAATTAAGATCTGTACTAAAATCATTTTTAAAAATATAATAAAGTAACAGAACCCCCTCAATTAGCATATACTCCCATATCAACAAATAACAACGAAATAAGCAAAAAGAACATGCAAATGGGAATCAACCTTGCCACGACAAACAGCAAAGAAGACAGCACCAGAGGAACTGGCATCATTCAATTTTACCATAAAGTCCTGAAAACAAATTTTGAGATGATATCAAATTTAAAAATAACGAAGACACATAATATCAATAGAAAAAAAATAAGTAGAGCAAAATAGCAAAGCTGTGTCCATTAAAAAATATATAAATCAACAAACCTCATTGGCATGATTGAAAAGGGCGGATTGTTTAGGTTCTACAACAGGTTGCTTGTGCTTACAAATCCTATCCCAAATTGTGGTTGACTTTGTTGATGTTCCCTGATTCTGAGATCAACTATGTCATAATCCAATGTATTCATGAACAAACCACATTTTCCAAACATAATTGCCTGATTCATAAGAAAAAAGTAACCTACAAATAGCTCACCATAGTTTGCCAATATTCAACGCATCGATTCAACATGTAGTAAGAGGGGAAGAACACAAGGAGCCCATCAGGGACAATGCGAGCGAAATTCACTGTCACAAAAACAAGATTAAAAAACAAACTTATTTCAAAATAAGTGGACATGTATTTTATGATTATCTATTCCAAAAAACTTACATACTACTCCATTGGGGATAAAATATTGTGACCAAATAAGTTAATTACAATGGAAAATTGTCAATTACCAATTGCGTTGCCAAGCTCTTGCTTGTATTCTACAGTATCACGTGTACGATAACATGAGTTTAATGGACGACCAGATGGCCCAGAAGGAACAACTCCAACCCATATTTGATTGGACTCTATCACATGGGGATTCTCCAAGCGCACATCAAAAGGCCTATTGAAAGAAAAAATTGCCAGCTTAAACTTGTGTATCGAATAACAAGAAGGTTATAAAGCACATTTCTTTGTATCAAATATCTCTAGAAGAAAAACAAATTAAAGGAAAGGGCTTCTTGAAGGGCACAATAGTAATGTACAAATTCAACTCCAAAGCAAATGATTCAAGGGGAGCTAGAGTGCCAGATGTCAAAATGATAGACCGCACACCCAATCGAGCAAATTCTTCCATGGCTATTCCTGGATTGAAGCACCACCAACTCAGTGTCCTTGACCCATTTCCTACACAAAATACAACAAAAGAGAACTGTAAATAGAACTCATACACTACTGTAAACCAATTAAGATGTCCCCCTCCGCTCATTGTAATATACTGTATACAAAATATTGTTCAAAAATACAAAGATGCCAGGCCACTAACTGAAAGAAATTAATAGTGATGCATCCCAATGTAATCTAAGGAACATCACGCCGAACAGAAATTGATATTGTTGACATTTTACTAGACTTAACAATAGAAAATCTTGCATTAAAATAGAGAAAAGTCAACTACGCAATATTATTTTACCTTCATTTGAAAAAAAATTAAAACTAACAATTTCTAGGCCAACACATACAATTCAAATTAAACCCAAAGAAATTACTAGGCATGGGAGGGGAAGTAAAAAGGCATATGGCAATTGTAATTTGTTACAACTGCATCTCCCTATAACCACAAATTCATATAAATGTATATGTCACATTACATGCATAGAAGACAAATGGTTAGCATGAAATACAAACTACCCAAACAGAAACTATAACAGGGAATTGAGGAAACATTCTTTAGTATCAGGTACCTCAAGTGAGAGGATTAAACATGCCCAACAACAAAACTCCAATGCAACAAAAACACACATGGTTAGTGCAAATTAGTGCCAATTACCATTCCATGACACCCACATAGTCCTAACCCACTGATCTATGACTCCACAAACCTGGCGTATATTTATACCATCACTCAAGCTTTATAATAAAATAAGTGAATGGCATTTCATAGTTATTTGGCTTAGCACACCATACTCATATGATACTTTTAACATAGTAATCATTTGTATAGCACAACATAATATTGATATTATATCAACTTTAAACTTGTCATCTATATCATCCGACAAGTTTTAAAGCTAAATAAGTGAAAAGCATTCTGTAGTTGTGCTGCTCAGCACATTGATACTAGTATGGTATCTTTTGCTAGAAATCATTTGTATGGATCAACATGACAATGCTAGGCATGTTGATACTTATATGACATCATTTTTACGTAGGTCACTCATAAGGCTCAGCTACATAGAAAGTCACATGATATAGATTAGATAGAAACCACTCATATGGCTTGATACAGTTATAATCATACAGTTTTGTCCATATTCATTATATATTTCAAGTTAATATCAACTTATGATCACCAATTCTAAGATCAAAACTTTTTAATTTTATTCAGTTGCATAACAAAATAAAAAAAATACACATTAAAGTGGAGAGAACAATAATTGTTAGATATGTTAATGACGTTCCAAGTTCCAACAACTAAGTATCCAGAGCTCAAGGTCAGCTAACTAGTACCCAAATTAAATGTGCCACTCTCTCAAGTTACTCATGCTTATTTAGAACCTTAGGGTGATTATTGTGGTTTAACAACTTAACCACTAACATTAAATTCGAAATGTTCCTGGTCGCTTATCTAACATTAACTTCTACTAACATAAACCTCACACAACATAAAAGATACACAAATATTAAGTTGGATCTCGATGTTTGCTCCTCCAACATTCCACCTCAAACAAGATGCCCAAATGCTCTCAACAATAGATGCTTCCTCATTTAATTATATTTCTAACTTTATGAAAGCTATTTAGAAACTTTTATGTTTCACGATGACATATATATATAATGACCCTATTGGGGGTATATAAAGGGCATGAGCCCACATGTGCATAAGTGAGAACTAGTACATATAAGAGGTCAATAGAGTCATGATGACACACATTAACTTAGGCTTATCATATGGATTCATAACAAGTGCTATCAAAGTAGAAAATTCATGGTTGAGCACCTTGCTCACCAAATTGCATTGATGAAATTCAAAATTCGACGGATTTCAAAAGAAGCCACATAAATTTAGTACATTTCGACTAGTGTATTCGCCAATATAGTCAGTGTTACATAATTGATTTTTAGTGTGTTTTTGTTAAAATTGGCAACTAGGGCCAAACTCCATGTGGGTCATCTTATTAATGGAAGCTGATATTTTTCTTGGATCCCTCTCATTGAGAGGTGTAGGATTGATCTAAATATCATCCGATTCCGATAAGTATTCATGGAGATATGAATTTATTTGTGTTATGGGACAATTCGTCAAGGTCGGCCAACAACCAAATAAACCCCACTTGTGCTCAACGTTTTAGTATAAATAGAGGCAACCTTCAAGTCATTTCAACACACTTGGGATCTCTTCCTCTCTACTTGTCTTTGGGTTTTAGTAGGAGGAGAGATCCTAAGGGATAACGTTGCCCTAATCCAGAGGGCAGAATCCGGAACTGCCGGGAACTGCCGAAACTGCCGGGAAAAGCCGAAAAAGCCGAAACTGTCGGGAATAGCAAGAATTGTCGGAACTGCTCGGAACTATCGGGAATAGTCAAAACTGCCTGAACTGCCAAGAAAAGTTGACACAGAGGGTGAAACTGGAATTGCCGGGAAAAGCCAAAATTGCGGGGGAACTGCTGATATAGGCAGGAAAGCTGACGCAAAGGGCAGAAGCCGGAACTGCCAGGAAAAGCGGGAAAAGTCGAAACTACCTAGAATAGTCGGAACTACCGGAACTGTCGGAATTGCCGGAATTGCCAGGAACTGCCAGAACAAGGGGGAAAGCTGACGCAGAGGGCAGAAGCCGAAACTGCCAGGAACAGCTGAAATTGTCAGAAATGTCGGAACTGTCGGAATTGTCGAGAACAACTGGAATTCTCGGAACTGCCGGAACTGCCGGGAATTGTCGGGACTGCCGAAACTGCCGAAACAGCCAGAGCATCTATCTCGGAAGGAGAGCAACATGCAAGGGACAACTAACATTGGGACAGTTGTATGGTACTTAGCAACAAATACACCAAGCATGGAATGTTACAGCTAGCATGCAAGGGACAGCTAGCATGCAACAGCAAGCATGCTAAGGACAACAAGCATGCTAGGGACAACAAGCAAGCAAGGGACAACAAGCAAGCAAGATGCAGCCAACACATAGGTCAGTATGGCAACATGGTGCAACAATGGCACATAATGCAATACAGTGATGGGTACAGTCATGATTAATGAAGCGTGATGAGATGCAGCATAGTGATGATGGGTGCAGCATGGTGCAGCGCAGTGAGGTGCAGCATGATGACGAAATGCAGCACAACGATAGGTGAAGGAGTCACCTTGGAGAATCAGTTGAAGCAGCATGTCTTCAACTGATCTCATGTATCATCTTCTTAGAGATGATCTATGCTCTTATCTAGATAAGTCAAAGTGTTGACTTCTGTTGTAAACGTACTATCTCTCTCTCTCTCTCTGCTGAACTATTGAAGAACGTATAAGAAGAATTGATCAAGGGTTTCCCCACATTGGGGTTTGTCCCTTGCTAGCGCCACATCTTGTGTCCTCTTGTCTTGGCTTGTCTTCTGCAATTTATGTTTATGTTCTATCTGCAGTTTACTTTAATGTTGATGTGATTGCTAATCTGGAAAAGATATTGAGTTAACTGTGAAAATTGAAATAAATTGCTCTAATCATAGAACATACCTAAAATTAACATGGTATCAAAGGCGAGGTGAAGACAATGCCCAAGCAAGAGTGAAAGAGCAATCACCGAAGACAGTTGGGAAAGGACAAAAGGATCAGTGGATTCTTCATCCCTCTTCAAATTCTCTGAGGGTGAAGTCGAAGCAGAGAATATTATCAGAATGGCGCAAAGGAAGTTTTTGATGGCCTACCTAAAGATCACTTCATTGGGAAGTTCGGATCTAAGGGTGGAAGGAAAGGCAGATGCCTTGGTTGCAATAAGTTCGACCATTATGCGAAGGAGTGTCCGAATGGAAGAGACACATCTCTTGATGAAGATAGCAATCATTCCAAGGACATCTTCAATGATCAAAGGAATGACAAGTAATGCAGGTCATCAAGGAAATGGCCGACTCTTCAAAGAAAGCAAGGAACCATAGGTATGAAGAATCCAATGTTGTTTTTGATAAGATAAAGAAGCGTTATCTTATATTGGCCCTCTCCTTCAGATTCTTTGGGAATCTGACTTATTGATCGTAGTGCTTCAAGGCACCTCATCAGATAGAAGGGTGCTCTCTCGTATTTGATAGAGAAGGAAACAACTGTGGGATTATACTTGGAGTCGATGCCACCTATCCCAAAAAGGGTGTAGGGAATGTTACCCCTCAATTGAATGAGGGTAACTCTATTCATTTACAAGAATCTCTTTTATGTACCTAATCGCAAGAAGAACCTAGTGGCCATCTCGGAAATGGAAGTCAAAGGTTTCAAGGTGGCATTCATCGATGGAAAGGTACGTGTTAAAAAATAGAATTTTCAAAGATGCTTTTTCTCATGGGTTCAGGGTTGGCAATTTGTATCAAGTTGCAGGATGGTCCATTAGGAATCATGTCAATTGACATATCGCATCTATAACACCGGAGGTCCACCTATGGGGCCCTACCCGATGTGAGTCAGATGGTGATAAGGATGCCTAAATTCAAGAAGAGCATGAAGGTACATGTCTGAAATGTACCGAAGGAAAATCTTATAAGGGGACCATTCCCCTCATGTAGCAGGTCCACAGGTTTGGAACAACCCGACGAGTTTGAGATTCATGATCGGGAATCTCATGTACATAGGTGGAATAAAGCCCTCTATGGCTTGAAGCAAAACACCCTGGGCGTAGTATGAGAGGATTGATAGCTATCTGATGAAGGTGAGATTCACTAGGAGTGAAACCGATCCAAACCATTACCTGAGGGTTGTGGATGATAGACCTCTCATACCAACACCTTATGAGGACGACCTATTTCTGACAGGTGCAGACCCTCTCATTTGCAAAAGTAAGAGGGAGTTGGATTCCGAATGCGGAATGATAAACTGCAAGCCTGTGACCACCTCGAGGATCTTAACTTTCAGAAGTTATATGGTAGTGATGTTGGACCAGATTTGGGAAATGCCTCTGAGTTTCATGAACTCATTCGCATTGATGTTCTTGGTGAACTTCCGTTCGGACATATGTTTTGCAGTGAGCATGGTGAGCTCATATTCAGTTGAGCCTCACTGGATTGGTGCCAGGAATATTCTGAGATATCTTCGGGGCACAATCTCTCATGGATTGAGATACACTGTCGGAAATATGAAACTGCATGATTATTCGAATGTTGACTGGGTAGGCAGTGTGGAGGATCACTAGAGCACTTCTCAGTGCTGGTTCTCTTTGGATTCTGCTTCAATATCATGGATGAGCAGGAAGCAAAATTCGGTTGCTATAAGCACCGTCGAGACTGAATACATAGCTACGAGTATTATCTCGTGTGAAGCTGCATGGTTGCAGCCTGCAGGAGCTCTTAAGTGAGCTGTTTGTACACATGATGAATACCACTGTGATTCTCTGTGACAACCAAAGGGGGGATTCGATTATTGAGGAACCTGTATTTGATGATTGCTCCAGCAGATACACATCAGATACTGCCTAATCTGGGATGTGGTAAGTCGATGAGCGAGGAGGCTCCATCGCATTGAGACGGATGTACAGGTCGCAGACATTTTGTCAAAGCCCCGGGGAAAGGTCAAATTTGTGACTTTCCCAAACAACTTGGAGTCGTTGAGAGACCTTCTTATAAGGGTCTTGCATGTTGCATGCATTAAGCTCTGGGAGCTCTGGGGGGCTTGGGGTACTTACTGAAGCAACATACGATCACAGGGCGACTCACCCTCCCCTGGTGGTGCGTTATGTACAAGATGACAGGTTCAACCTTCCCTTGTGATACCCCGTGGCGACTGTGGAACAGGATGATTAGTTCTCCTGTGGGCCAGGATGATTAGTTCTCTCATGGCAACTATGGAACAATATGATCAGTTCTCATGTGGGCCGGGATGATTAGTTCTCCCATGGCAACTATGGAACAGGATGATTAGTTCTCCTATGGGTCGGGATGATTAGTTCTCTCGTAGCAACTGTGGAACAAGATGATTATTTCTCCTATGGACCGGGATGATTAGTTCTCCCCTGGCAACTGTGGAACAGGATAATTAGTTCTCCTGTGGGCCAGGATGATTAGTTCTACTGTGGCACCTGTGGAACAGGATGATTAGTTCTCTTGTGGGCCGGGATGATTAGTTCTCCCGTGGAAACTGTGAAACAGGATGATTAGTTCTCCTGTGGGCCAGGATGATTAGTTCTCCCGTGGCGACTATGGGGCAAGATGATTCGTTCTCCTATGGACGGGATGATTAGTTCTCATGTCGAGGCATCACCCATGCAGTCTGGGACTCATGGGAAGTACCTCTCATCTAATCAATGAGCAGGGAAATGGGGTTAGGGACCATAGTAGTACTATCAATGGATGCATCGATGTATCTATCGTACTCCCTATGCTAGGATGACCTCCATTGATTTGGGATCAATGAAACTGATCTGGGATCAGTATGAGTGGTTTGAGACACTCTCTTGTGATATTGATCTGGGATCAATAGAACTGACTTCGAGCCAGTAAGAGTGATGTGACACACTCTCTTCAGATGAAACTGACTTCAGGTCAATTGAGAATGGTATGAGACATTCTCGACCAATTCTTCTTCTTCATGGTTCAGCAGAGCAGAGCAGTGCAGGGCACTGATGGCAGAGATAGTACAGTTGGACATATGGATTAGCGGATGGAGTTCTCCCTAGTTGAGAGGGAGTGTTAAAATTGGCAACTAGGGCCAATCTCCATGTGGGTCATCTTATTAATGGAAGCTGATATTTTTCTTGGATCCCTCTCATCGAGAGGTGTAGGATTGATCTAAAGATCATCCGATTCCGATAAGTATTCATGGAGATATGAATTTATTTGTGTTATGGGACAATTCGTCAAGGTCAACCAGCAACCAAATAAACCCCACTTGTGCTCAACGTTTTAGTATAAATAGAGGTGGCCTTCAAGTCACTTCAACACACTTGGGATCTCTTCCTCTCTACTTGTCTTTGGGTTTTAGTAGGAGGAGAGATCCTAAGGGATAACGCTGCCCTAATCCAAAGGGCAGAAGCCGGAACTGTCGGAACTGTCGGAATTGTAAAAATCGCCGACACTGCTAGGAACTGTCAGAACTGTCGGGAATAGCCCGAATTGTCAAAACTGCCGAGAAAAGCTGACGCAATGAGCAGAAGCCGAAACTGCTGGGAAAAGTCGAAACTATTAGAACTGCCAGAACTGTCGGTAATAGCCGGAACTGCCGGGAACTGTCGGAACAGGCGGGAAAGCTAACGCAGAGGGCAAAAGCCGGAACTACCGTGAAAAGCCAGAAAAGCTGGAACTGCTGGGAATAGCCGGAACTGCCAGAACTACCGAGAACAGTCGGAATTGCCAGAACTGCCGGGAACAGCCGGAATTGTCGAAACTGTTGGAACTGCCGAGAAGTGTCGGAACAGGCGGGAAAGCTGACGCAGAGGGCAGAAGCCAGAACTACCGGGCACAGTCGGAATTGTCGAAACTGCTGGAATTGTCCGGAACAGCTGGAATTGTCGGAACTACCATAACTGCCGGGAACAGCCAAAATTGTCGGAACTGCCGGGAACTGCCGGAATAGCCAGAGCATCTGTCTTCGAAGGAGAGCAGCATGCAAGGTACAACTAACTAACATTGGGACAGTCGTATGGTACTTAGCAGCAAATACACCAAGCATGGAATGTTACAGCTAGCATGCAAGGGATAGCTAGCATGCAACAACAAGCATGCTAAGGACAACAAGCATGGTAGGGACAATAAGCAAGCAAGGGACAACAAGCAAGCAAGATGCAGCCAACACATAGGCTAGTATGCAACATGGTGTAGCAATGGCACATAATGCAATACAGTGATGGGTACAGTCATGATTAATGAAGCGTGATGAGATGCAGCATAGTGATGATGGGTGCAACATGGTGCAGCGCGGTGAGGTGTAGCATGATGACGAAATGTAGCACAACGATAGGTGAAGGAGTCGCCTTGAGAGTCAATTGAAGCAACATGTCTTCAACTAATCTCATGTATTATTTTCTTAGAGATGATCTATGCTCTTATCTAGATAAGTCAAAGTGTTGACTTCTGTTGTAAATGTATTATCTCTCTCTCTGCTAAACTATTAAGAACATATAAGAAGAATTGATCAAGGGTTTCCCCACATTGGGGTTTGTCCCTGGCTAGCGCCACATCTTGTGTCCTCTTGTCTTGGTTTGTCTCCTGCAATTTATGTTTATGTTCTATCTGCAGTTTACTTTAATGCCGATGTGATTGCTAATCTGGAAAAGATATTGAGCTAAATGTGAAAATCGAAATAAATTGCTTTAAGCATAGAACATACCTAAAACTAACAGTTTTTTCAATGGTTGTTGAAGGAGATATTGTGAGGTGTGCCCTCTATTTGCATATGAAATAAATCGTACAGATGCACCAATCTTATATACCCTCTACTTGCATAAACAATCATCAAATGATGCAACAAAGGAATGTGCCCTGTGTCCATCATGTGTATGTCGCCTAGTATATGCAAATTAATGGCACGCATAAAGGATTCATTAACTAAGCAGTGAATTGTGAATCCACTATGTTTTGGCCCTTGTTACTATTGATGTCACTGCATTAATTAAATTATCATCCATGTTTATTAACTACATATATATTCTATTATATAAATATAATATTTATTATATAAGCTATCTATATTAATATGAACTTACAATTTACTATATAAAATGAATATAAATTTAATATGCATAAACTATGTTATTTATCTAAAAAATATATGAATTAGATAATTTAGCAATAAAGTTATGGTTAAATCATATATATATAGTCATCAAAGCCCACCCCATGTCCTCCTTTTAAGAAGGATGTCAATTGGGGTTATCTTGGGTGGTTAGGCAGAATGGTTGTTATCTCTCCGCCCAGGTTCAATTCTTTGCGAGTGAGATAATGATGAGAAATATTGTTGTAATGCCTACGTGCCTATAAATATTGCTCTATTGCCCCACTCTCGCCCTCGAGCTGAGAAAGATGATAATTTCCCTTGAAATATATATATATATATATGTTATCAATTGGAGTTATCTTGGGTGGTTGGGCGGAATGGTTGTTATATTCCTCACCCAAGTGCAAATCCCCACTAGTGACATGATGAGCTATAATGCTTTGATAAATATTGTTGTAATGGCTTCAAGCCTACAAATATTGTTGTATTGGCTTCGAGTCTTGTGAACTCTTAAGTCAATAAACCTATAGGCTGGCCTAGTACCAACATAGAAAATATTTAATGTATATGTAATATATTTTTAATTCCTAAACCTAATGGCAAATTTTATCAATTATATTTCATATGGCAATTTTGTCCATCTTTCATGATTGCCAAAAACAAACACAAACATGAACCACGTGAGTAAACCTTTAAGGAGTACATTTCATGGTGGGAACTATAATTTTTGCTAGGGACCTTCAAATCGGTTGGACATGAAGTGCTAGAAAGAAGACATCCTTAGCTATCTCTAGTCAAACATTCTAGTGTGTCAAGGCATGGGATTATAGAGAGTACAATAAAACCAAATTAGGGATTCACACAATCATGAAACCTTGCTAAGCCTAGTATTACAAGGCCAAAATGCAAAGTTCTTAGGGTGAAATTTGTGAAGATACTATCTTTACAAGGTTGCTTCGTTGAGAATGGCTAAAAACAACAAGGTATGGTGATTAAGACATAATATCCTCTTGGAAAACCAAATTGGTTGAGACCAGTCGCATTCATGGGAAGACATTTCAGGCTATCACAAGGTCTGTGATAGAAAACATAATATCCTCTTGGAAAACCAAATTGGTTGAGACCAGTCGCATTCATGGGAAGACATTTCAGGCTATCACAAGGTCTGTGATAGAAATCAAAGTCTGTGTACAGAATGAAAACTAAAAGCACTACAACACAATTGAACAAATAATCAAGCACAAGATCCAAAGAGCCAATAACATGGCATAGTTCAACTTATTCAATATATTATTCAAGAGATTGAATCGAACCATAATGATCAAAATACAACAGGCTGCATAAATCCCATGGTGTGAAGTGATCTATTGTAGTCTACTCAAAGAAATGTTTAACCCTATCCAAGTCCTCCCAACCCCTTTTAATAAAAACAAAAGGAAGAGAACCATAACCAATATGTTTTAGCTTAAGCATGAAAGAGGATTGAGAGACCTAAGTGCTTGCATCTAACCCTCACTCTCAAGAAATAGTCTCATTCTAAGAATGCACGTATATTGTACTTCTATTTGATATAGTGTTCTATGGTATAAACTTCCTCCACACCAAACAAACCCACTAACCAATTGTCCTTAAGCATGCATCAACCTTGACATGTCTTGATAGCATATTAAGTTATTTGTGCATTTTATCAACCTAAGGGTAAGGCCTGCTACCAAGAATAACCACAAATTATTGTCAGAAATAGACACTAAAGCATATATCCTCAATTGTGTTGTAGCATGCAATCCATGGAAAGACTATTATTTCTAATTATTATCACCTCAAATTGTTGTATTGTAGCATGCAATCAATGGAAGTAATGTTGTTTATTTGCCAATATCAATTTAAAACTACAAAATGAAAAAACCCATAAAACTACCCCATGCATGTCCGCAACCAATTTAAAATCAACAATTAGCCATAACAAGCATGCACTTGTTGGAAGGTCAAACTTGCTATATTAGGTGATATTTTCCTGTAGCAAACCACCAAACCTACTAAAAATAATTTATTTCCACACTGATTCTATCCATAAGATTTTGTTTTACCTTGAAATAATCTCCAAACAGCCTGCATGAAGGTTGTAACCTAATCAACTCTACTATTATCCATTCATGCAAACCAAACTAAGGCAAAGTATGAGAAGGTCCAACCCTTTGCATGGATGTCCACTCCTAGGGATGTATGAACAAGGGATACTTCTAGCATCCGAGGTCAGAAGAAGGAAACTCTAATTGGATGTTTGGCTACTCCCCTAGAAATGGGAGGTAGTCAAAGAGGCAGGAGACACTCATGTTGGATCCATCTAGAACTAATCTCTGTTAATTTCTAAATTAAGATCTGAATTTAATTCTTTTTAAACTTTATAACCCAGAAAATATTTCTACAATCACTGAATATAACATACAGTGAAACTTTTAACTCAGAAAAGTTAGACAACAGAAGCAAAATATAGGAAATCAATCAGAAAATTTTTGTCCAACTGATCTTCACTTTTAATTATCTAAACAATGAAGCTCCCTTACTGGGAAATTAGCCCACTGAAAAATTACGAGCTACAACAAATTTTCTGAAACAAATTGGGCATTTGTATCCCCATACAGCCCTCAAAAAAAATTCTAGATTGAACCCCCAACTAGCAACATTGCTCTTCAAACCTGTACTGCACCTTGTGCGAATTGAATCTCAACTCATGCATGATGTACAGCTAGATCTGCAGCACGTGTGAGATTGTGGCTCCTCCAAATTGACCCCCTCCTTCCATGAGTGGCACAGCCCTGCAAAAATCAGTTGTACAACCTACACTGGGGTGACTTCCTTACTGCAGAAATATCTCTTCTCAACTTTCCTCTCTTGGCCTTAAGTATCACAGTCACTGAGAAAATCACTCTCTCAAAATTGTGTCTTTCTCCTCTCATCAGGCTTGCTTTTATAATGTCTCATTGAGTTAAATCCCTAACCCTAATATCCAAAGTGATGGATGGCTAGGATTAAATCCTAACCCACTTAAAACAAATTCACTAATGTAATTAAAGTTACTTTTCCATCTTTTTCTTAGCTCAATAGCCAACATTATTTAATTAACTTAATTAATGTGCTTTTTCTAAGTTAGACTTAGGCTAAATCATAAAAACAATATACTCAATAAATTGAGCAAGTTTCCTAAGGAGGCTTTGGATGATTCCTGCATGTTTGACACCTAGCCAATGCAGAAATACATGTTCGTTGCTACAAACATCAACACTCCCTACAAACATCAACAATCCCTCTTAGCGAGGAAGATATTCTGCACCACTCCTAGTTTATCTTTGCAGAAGACAAACTTCCCCTTCACAACCTGTTCATCTGTGGAGACATACTAAAGCTTCACTGCTGCTCTCTGGAACCTATCTCTGATGAAGTGATATCTGATCTCAATATGCTTAGACCTATCATGGAACACTAAATTCTCCAAGAATTTTATGCAACTCTAATTATCATAGTGTATCATCATAGTCTCCAACTCCTAAACAAATAAACTTCTGAGCAACTTGTGACACGAAATAGCCTCACAACTCACCAAACTCGTTTCCATATACTTTGCCTCTGTTGAACTAAGATCTAGATATCATCCAAGAAGACCAACCCAAGCTTGCATAGGAAGGGTTTGAAAATCTTGTTCATGATGCTTTGGATGGAGCATTACAAAAACAAAAGGCGTCGTAGAAACTCATAATGACCTGTGTGTGTTCTAAAAGTTGTTTTAGGGATGTTTATTTCTTTCATATTGATTTGGTGGTATACTAAACATAGGTCAAGCTTATTGAAAAACTTTACTCCATGCAATTCATCCAGGAGATCAGCAAAACTGGTAGAGTAAATTTGTAATTGATCATCAACTTATTGAGAGCCCTATAATCAAGACACATGTGCCAAGTGCCTTCTTTCTATAACACTGTGACTATTGGTGATGTGTAACGGTTTGTAACTTTGTACTAGCATGTATGACCCCTGCCTCCCACTGTTCTTGAATGATCTTTTCTATTTTACTCTATTTTGCAGAAGGGTGATGATAAGGACATGCATTTGATGGTTGACAGTCTAGAATCAGGGGAATGTCATGGTCATGCTCTCCTCAAGAAAGGGGTACACCCTTTGGTGTCTCAAAGACCTTGGTAAATACTGTTGTCTAATGTAACTAGGTTCGGTCTTCATAATGACATGATCTTTGCAAATGATGTAATAAAGAGAAAAAAATTATTTTTGTATGACTTGCTGCATGGGTTTCATGAGCAAGAGGTTTATTTATTAGTGGCTCCCATTGAGAGCCTTAGGATTTATTAATAAGTCAAAGAGTCAATGTCATGTATGAAGAAGCTCTTCTTGAGCCTATGTGTAATGTATACAAGTCTATAGAAATGTCTAACAGCGCTCCAAAGACAAGGACAATCCTCTTGAAGAAGTCAGCCAGCAAAAGGAATTAAATACACTTCATGTCGGCTTACAATTAAAAGTCACATCCCTTCGTTGGTTCAAGTTGGCTAAATATGGAGGACAAACTACTATATATACCCAACTAGGGTCTGCGCAAAACAGAGGTACAGGAACTCGGATTCCACTGTAATTTCGATGGGTACAGTGAGGCTCAGGGATCTCGGATCCTCTGCAATCTTCAGAGGAATACAAGTTCTGAGATCCGCATTACAGGAGTATAGATTTAGGATGTCTCTGCAACTGAGATGGGTAATTACAGTGATAAGTATCTATGTGTCTCAGCCTCCTCATGATCACAGTCTCAGCATACTAAAACGCAGTCATGATCCATACTAAACGCAGTCAATGTCTCAGTGATCTCTTAGTAAAACACTCTCGGCTTAATTATGATGAAGAGGATCACGATGGTCCCACAGTAGCACATACAATCTCGGCCTATTTGCTATGATGAAAATATACTCTCAGCTTGCTCATTGTCACATTCTCAACACAACTACAATGGATGAGGATCTCGGTGCAGGGAGAGAACATAACCTATCTCAGCATACTAAACAGTCTCAGCATATCTATGATGACGAAGATCTCAATGCATGGAGAAAACACAGTCAAAGACTCTATATATTTGTGATGAAAACATCTCACAGTGACACACCATACTAGATGCAATCATGATCTCAGCACAGTTTCAATTATGATCTCGGTATAGATATAATCTTGATGAAGATATAATTACAAGGTGAAGATCTCAGTGAAGATGTGACAATGGTGCAGCAGCAATAATCTCGTTGTTATGAGTATCTCAGTGAAGGTGCAGTAATGATAACCTCGGTGAAGCAGCAGTGATGATGATGATCTCAGAAGTAACAAAGAAGAGGATTGGTGTCATGGTCTTGGAGTGGCTTAATAGGGCAAGGGTCATGGTCTTTGTATTCATCAATTGGAATATCTATAAGACGAATTTCATGCGGGGTTTCCTCTCAAAGAGTGAGAGGTTTTGGCCCTAGCAGAAAGCCAACATCGTGTGTTCTTGTCTCTTTTGTTTTTGGTAACTATTTGATGAACTAAGCAGACACACTCTAATAATAAGGAAAGATTGTACTAATAAGAAAAGTTAAAAGAACCTCACAAATAGTTATCATGAGAAGAAGAATCTTATTAACTCTAATTGCCCTAGATTCTTCAACAAATACCAATCGCAAATCTGGGTGGATTTCTTGTGTCATATTATCCATATCATGTATGGAATTAAATTGGGAAATAATGGTAGAGTGGCCTATCTTTAATAACTTCTCCATAGATGAGAGCTAACTATTTTAGGGGAGCCTACCCTAATCCCTTGAAGGGTGTGTACATATCTCTCTTTAATGAAACTCATATAGAGATTTTTGAAATCCATTATGATTGGTCCCAACGTGCATGGCCATTCTGCCCCTAATATTATATCACAACCACCCATGTCAATGGCAAATAAATGACGTTTTAGTTTATAGTTTCCCATATAAGTTTGAAAATTTCACATTTTCCCCCACACTGCATCATACCTCCATTAATGATCATGCTTCAAAAGTTGTGCACTAGGTGTACAAAACAATCGTTTTCTTCTGCCACTCTCTTGTGAATGAAATTATGAGTACCGCCACCATCAACTAGGACTATAACTTTCCAATGCTTGATGTAGGCCATGAGTTTCAAGGTTTGGGGAGTTGAAATTCCTGATAATGCATGCAAGGAGATTAACGGTTCTTCAATAGGAACAAATGGAGATTCAATATCTGCCCTGAGTCCAAGTGTTGGTGTCTTCAACCTGTAATGTTGGTGTTTATTCAATACTTATGTCTTTAGTAAGGGTTGGATTGGTCATATCAATTTGGAACAATTTCTATTCTTAACACCTAGACCTAGAGAATATTTTTCATTGCAATGATAGCAAAGTCAACATCCTTGGAAGTCTACCATTTTTGCAAGAGACAACCTTTGTAATTTTAAGGGATGAGTAGGAGTTGTGCTTGGTGAATTATCTTGGGGAGGACAAGTGCGGTGAGTGAATGTCAGGTTTTTTATTTATGCATTAATCACAAAGCAAACAATATGCAAATTGTGCACCCATCTATCCTCCAGTTCAATGGACGCCTATCTTGCATTAAGAACCAGGGATAATGCATGTCTATGATGCAAAATAAAAAAAGTGGCCAAGAGTCATATTGCTAAACAACGAGACCAAAACTTTATCCCCAATCCCTCCAAAAAACACCCTAATGTCCTATATTCATTTTGAATACGTTGGTCTACAAGATAAGCCCTCTCAACTTCATAACCAAAAGATAGTTAGGAGCCATCAATCCATACTCCTAATCTTTCTAAAAGTATGTGGTTGCATCCCACAAACTCCCCAGAGGAAGATGCCCTTCTTATATGTTGTCTACAAGTTAAGCCCTCTTAACTTCATAACTGAAAGATGGTTAGGAGCCATCAATCCATACTCCTAAGCCTTCTACAAGTATGTGGTTGCATCCCACAAACTCCCCAGAGGAAGATTCCCTTCTTGCTCAACCTACACACTTGAATGCCAAACACCTCCATAATACAGAGCCCACAACCTCCAACTTCAAATTGGGCACCACACAAAATCCCAACCTACCTTGATGCCTCTCAATTCCACCAAATAAAACTTGCAATGGTTTTCCACACCAACCATATGCCTTTGAAAAGGGAGCCTCATACTTAAAGCAAGTTGGGCAAGGAAATAATATCACAATGACCAAAGACCCTTTGCACCCTAATTGTATGCTAAGTAATTACCATCCAATGTCAAAGCAAGACCTAGTAAGGGGTGAAGCCCTCGATACACCTCATCACCCACTTCACCACAAAAATATTGCCCTACATGGCAAAATCAATCAAGCCAAGCCCTGGTACATCCTTGGTTATAGTACACACATCCCACAAAGCCAGATGATAGCCCCTCTCTCCACCATACTTAGACTACAAATACAATACATTTATCCACCATTATTGTTCAAGATCTATTTCTCAAAAATTAAATTTCTCAAGCATTGTATATGCGTAAATATCAGTGATGACAATATCGTCAATATATCGGCGAATATTAGAAATATCACGATATTTTCAGCGAGCCGAACTATCGCCGAGAAAATATCGCGATATTTTGACTCCCAAAAATATCGTGATATTTTTTATTTATCTCGGCAAAATATCGCGCAACAACATAAAATATCGCCGAGTTGGCTAGGCCACGGTTAGAAAAGGGAATTTTGCCTTTTTTTTTCTCATTTCAGTTTTTGAGTGTTGGAGAAGGAAGGGGAAGAGCTTTGCGGTGGTTGTCAAGGAGGGATTGAGGGCCAAACAGCCATTATCACTGCCAACTAAGAATTTTTTGTGGATCAAAGACTGAAGAATAGTGAAACAAACTTCATTTCTTCCATTAACAGGTATGTTCTTAAAAACCCCTATGTTATTGATTTTTTTCATAGATTTAGGGTTAGTCTTGCTTGCCTCTTTGCCTACCAACATTTTCCTTCTTCTTTTTTCCATTTGCTATGATTTTCAAGCCCATGAACCAATGCAAGGTTTTTCTCCATATTTGGACAACAAACTCTATTTCTTTTTTTAACTTTCAAAAATTCACATTGCAAATAATGTAGCAAAAAATTATTTTTTTAAATGAGGTGGTTATTACTTATTATTTTTTGTGTATGAATGGAGTAACTTTAATCATCAATTCCATTTTTTTCTTTTTTTGGTGCCCTGGGTTTGAATTAGCTCACTAAAAATATGCCTACCAACATTTTGCTTCTTCTTTTTTCCATTTGCTATGATTTTCATGCCCATGAGCCAATGCAAGGGTTTTCTCCATATTTGGACAGCAAACTCCATTTCTTTTTTTAACTTTCAAATGCACCCACTTATTGCCATTTTGCATTGAATTCACATTGCAAATAATGTAGCAAAAAAATTATTTTTTTAAATGAGGTGGTTATTACTTGTTATTTTTTGTGTATGGGTGGAGTAACTTTAATCATTAATTCCAATTTTTTGTTTTTTTGGTAACCTAGGTTTGAATTAGCTCACTACAAATATGCCAAAAGCCTTGGACCCATTTTGGGAGTATGGGGACCCTGATGGTGGGACAAATCGGGCATATCTATCATGCAAATTGCATGGGATCAGGATGACAGGAGGGGTTACGCGATTGTAATACCATCTAGCTAGACTCCCTAGACATGACGTTGGGCTTTGTACAGTTTCTAGTGTGGAGCTTATACAAAAAGCTCTTGAAGCAATTGATGAAAAAGACAGAAAGAAGGAAGAGGCAGAAAGAAACAAGGTTGAATGTGCAGGTAGATCTTTCGAGATATCTTCTTCTAATTTTGAGGCTGAGGATAGTGGGAGTGCGAGGTCATCATGTTTTGTTCCACAAACAGGACATGGAGCACAACCTTTCATAAAATCAATTGTTAAAAAAGGGAGAACCAAGAAGCAGATAGAGTTATGGGGAGGTGTATTTTCTGGAGCAACTTACCTTCAGCATCACCAAAACCAATCCATTTTGCCAGCCAATGTGTGAGGCTATTGTTGTTGTGGGCCCAAGGTACAAAAGCGCTACATATGAGGAGTTGCGGGGGCCAATTCTTCACGCAGAAAAGCAAGACATCAACTCTAGATTGGCGGAGTTGAAACAAACATGGGAAGTTTCTGGATGCACAGTGATGTCTGATGGTTCGACAGGTACGAAGGGTAAGACCCTTCTAAATCTCTTGTTACATTGTCCTAAAGGTACCATGTTTATTAAATCAGTGGATGCATCAACACACATAAAAGATGCAGCAATGATATGTGAGTTGTTATATGGGTTTATCCGGGAGATTCGTGTGCAAAATGTGGTGCAAGTCATAACAGACAATGCAGGTAATTATGTCTCTGTCGGCAGGATGCTTATGGAGAGGCACCGCACATTGTTCTGGACTTCGTGTGCAGCACATTGTATCGATTTGTTGCTTGAGGATATATGGAAACTCTCCTTCATCAAGAAGGTGATTGATATGGCTAGGAGCGTCCCCAAGTTTATTTATAACCACGCTTTTGTTCTTAGCCTCATGAGGAGACACACTAGAAACAAGGGGTTGTGGCGTCATGCAATCACACATTTTGCCACCAACTTTATTACTCTTCAGTGTTTTCTTCAATGCCAGTTCGAGTTGAAGCAAATGTTTGTTTCTGATGAGTGGCGTGATTGTAGATACAGTAGGAGACAGGACGGGAGAGCCATTGCAAAAATGCTGTATACTGACACGTTTTGGTAGGAAGTAGACGAAGCGTACTCAGTTAGTGAACCTGTAGTAAAGGTTTTGAGATTGGTAGACGGGGACAAACCTGCAATGGCTTATTTGTATGAGGCCATGGATAGGGCCAAGGAGGCCATTCGTTCTTATTATGAAAACAAGGGTTTTGTCGGGCTTGATAGGCATATGATGTTATGGGATGTGATTGATAGTCAGTGGATAGTGATGCTTCATCAACCCATTCATGCAGCAGCACTCTTCCTCAACCCCACATTTTCATACAAATGCGCCTTTGATTTTGAAGGCGAGGTGATGGAAGGGCTCCATTGTGTTGATTTGTGGTACCATCGGATGTGCTCTAGCCATGAAAATTGGTGGAGAGACTAAAGCACATGAGATCTCCAAAACCCAAAAATTGTTTGGAGAAATTCTACTCGGATGAGGAGATATTAAAATAATTAATATTTTTAATGGGGTCCTAAGTATAAACTTAGGAAAATTAAAATATTAATGTGTATTAATATAATTTTGGATTAGAAGGTCCCAGAGACGAGGATCAAGCCAAATCTAATCTTAGTCGTTGATTAGGGACTTAATCTCGGTTGTTGAAGACTCAACAAGAAAAGTATAAGAGGAGGCTTGAGGGTCAGTTGGAGATACACCAAATTGATCAGTCACTTCGATTTTGTGGAGCGGGGTTTGTTGAAAGAATCAAACCAGTGATCTGTTGCAGTGAGGGGCAGTTCGGCAGAAGGCTAAGAATTCATAGCAGAGAGAGAGATAGTGCCAAAAAGACAGCGCAGAGCCCGGGAAGGCTAACGCAGAGGCTAAGGAGGCTAGTGTGGGTGATGAAGAGGGCCAAAGGGCTAACGCAGAGAGCCAAGTGGCTAACGCAGAAGCAGCAGAAGTTGCGCAAAGGCTAGCAAAGCTGACACAGGGCCAAGAGGCCACGTTGGAGATTTTCGTGGGGCAGACTAGAGCTGAGAGGGTGACACAGTCCCTGGAGAGTGACGCAGAGCAGTGGAGAAGCTTGGAGCAGCTTTCATTGTCCAGCTAAGGAGCTGTCGTAGTTGTTGTGGGATCGATCATCCGGTGGCTGATCAGCCAGAATATCTGTCTCCGAGGAGAGGTACTTCTACCAAGGAAATTCTCTGAAGGGTGAGCCATTTCTAGCACCCTAGTTGTATTCAGAAACTACATAATAATAAAACCCTCATATCTGTTGCACTGGTTTTCCCGCATTGGTTTTTCCAGGGACGATTGTCCAAAAATAACGGTGTCCCTTGTGTGATTGTCTCAGTTATTTCAGTTGTTGATCTGTATATGTGTTGAGGTTGCATTTGTGTTTATTTCGGTATTTATATTTATAAATAACTTGTTAATGGAAAGAACAAGTAGGAGATAATAAACCAGATAATGCAGTAGGAATTTCTGATGTGTCAGACTTAGAAATTTCAACATGGTATCAGAGCATTGCAGATCACAGGAGGACTGAAGGCACCAGCAAAAATCTGAAATTTGTAGCAGTAGCAGCTGTCCCGAGAGACAACATTGTTCCAGAGCAGTGGCAGCAAGAGAGGAAGTGACGCAAAGCCTGCGTCATCATTTCGAGCCAAGAGGAGGGCCAATGCAGAGGCAGAAAGGGGCAGATCAAACCTACGCAATGCCCAGTCATCTTTCTCAGCCAGGAAGGATCGACGTTGTGTCCAGGAGGTGCAGATTCAACTGTTGTTGGGATTGCGCAGAGCCTGAAAGGCTCAGTTTCTTCGATTGTCAAAGCTTGGGGAGCCATGGGAAGATTGTGATTTAAGGAGCTCGTGGGACGTTGTTTCTATCAAAGCAGAACAATGTCTAAGGAGGCGGGACCAAGGTAGAGGGAGTCACTACCTCAACGGATTTCTAACCAAGGAATCCAGATCCGAGTTGCAGTTTACAAAGAGGATTGGAGAGGAGCAGTTCGACAGTTGGCCAGAGGATTTCTAGGAGGGAAATCAGGACTTAAAGGGAGATTTCTAGGAGGGGAGTCGAAACTCAGAGGGAGTCCAAAAGAGGAGCTAAAATGGCAGTGAACGAACTAAGGAATCAGAACAGGTTGGACGGGGCTTCCAACTTTGTCATCTAGAAAGCCAAAATCCTGGCAGTCTTGGATCGACATCACATCAAGGACTTTGCCTTGAGAACCGTGGCTATCCCAGTTGACCCTTGTGTGATTGTCTCAGTTATTTCAGTTGTTGATATGTATATGTGTTGAGGTTGCATTTGTGTTTACTTCGGTATTTATATTTATAAATAACTTGTTAATGGAAAGAACATGTAGAAGATAATAAACCAGATAATGCAGTAGGAATTTCCAACGTGTCAGACTTAGACTTAGAAATTTCAACACATTCCTGTATTCAAAGGATGGTACCCGATCCTGAGCTTCATAGCAAAATCAATCGCGAGATACAGTTTTATCGGGATTGTGTTGGTCTATTTGGCTTTGATGATGCTATTAGGGAAAGGACACTCTTCATGCCACGTAAGTGACAAGTCATCACTCATTAGAATTTTCAATTTAAAATTTACATATTTATAATTCTAGATTTTTAAAATTCAATTATGTAACTTTTATTTGAAAGTTTAATTATGTTTTCAGTTTTTTACTTTTTTTACTTCTTTATTTCACTATAGATATTTGGTGGCGAAGCTTTGGTGCAAGGGCACCAAATTTGCAGAAATTGGCCATAAGAATCCTGAGTCAAACATGTAGCTCTTTAGGGTGCGAGCGCAATTGGAGTGTATTTGAGAAAATACACTCAAAAAAGCGCAACAAGTATAACTTTGAGCTTCAGCCGTTAGTTGAGCAATTACATTTATTGTAATTTTTTATTTTTTATTTATGACCCTCAAGTGTCAAGAGTCAAGACTCATTAGTTTTTTTGACACTCCTACACGTTGAAGTTTGCACACCTCAATGATTTAGTGAATGTGCATTAAAATATCCAACTTCGAGCGAAGCAAATAGAAGCACCAATGGATCCAAATGCCATTACCTTAGACAATATTGATGTATTGTCTCAGTGGAGGGTGGAGTCTGAGGTGCCCATCTTGGAGGAGTCACCTTCATGGTTAGAGCCAAATGATCCATTAGAACTGGGGCAGCAAGAGGACGACTCGGGGAAGGAGCAGCACGAGGCAGAGAAGCAGGAGGAAGAGGAGGAGGAGGAGGAGACTGTGGGAGCATCAGCATCAGCACCATCTGTTATAGATATAGGAGAGCACAGCGCCATACCTAGCACTCATTATTTGACATTAGGTGCAGGGGTAGGGCCTTCTACTACTAGGGGAAGGCCTGGAAAACAACCCATCATGTTTTCCGTAAAAGGGGGACAGGGCACTAATTTCATATAGATCGCTACTAGTTTTATTTGTTTTGCTACATATTAACTCATGATGATGAGATATTTTTATATATGTGATGTTATTTTGTATTGGTTCTCCACATTTGAGCCCTTGATTGGACAATTATCAGGGATCAGCAGGATTTGGTATCGCCTTTGATGTATCATTTTTATTTTACATCATATATATTAGCGCTTTCTTCATATTTATGTGCCAATGTGTTTATTTCAAGTTGTTATTAATTTGTAGGTTTAAAAAAAATGAATATATTATGCATTTTTTATGCTTGCCGATATTTGCTAATATTTTCGTTGATATTACCGATAAGATGTTTTCTGGACCCTCGCCGATATTTTATCGATACCGATCTTATCAACACTGGTAAATATTTTGTAAATTATTTATAACCCTTGTTTTGCAACAATTGGGTTTTGGGGTTTTGTCAATTTTTGTATATATTTGATTTTTTGGGAAAAAATTATTTCATTTGTGCACGTAAATTCTCAAGTCATATCAAAATTTTGTGAGGGTTTCACTTGCCCAAGTGAGACGTCTAGCCCCTTTGGAAGAAATCGTTGTGGTTTTGAATCAGATTTAGGCCTAGGAAGGCAAGATCTAGCATTTAGCTACCCTCCAAACTCAACGCTCAAGCAAACGAGGAAGCCGCTAGCCTTTTGAGGAGATTTTGTGGCATTTTGTGGCAATTTTTAAAGATCTGAATCAAAATTTGATTTTTTGCAAGGGTTCCAAAAAACTATTTAGGCCTTCTAGGCCTAGCATTAGCCCTTTTTGCCCTAGTCGTGGCTTTCTCTTCCTCCCTCCGTGAGTAGTGGCCTATTTTGGCCCCTAAACCCTTGTCGTGGGCCCTCAAGCCCTTGTTGTCAACCCTTAAGGGCTATTAGCCTTGGCCATTAACTCTAGAACTTAACTCTATCAAGAAAAATGAAAATGACACTGTTGAAGAGTTTAATCATAGATTCAATGATATTATTAAGGATATGAATCAAGATTATAACCCACCTGAAAAAACATTGTTGGAACAATATCTTGAGGCATTTTGTGTCGATACATCATATGAGATAAGACGTGTTATGCCTAGTTGTTTCCCAAGGTATAGTTGAAGACTTAGAAAAGGATAAGAAGGCTTCTAGCAAATCAGAGATTCCTGGTTTTGAAAGAGGTCCAACCAAATCTAAAGGGGAAGAAATAAAGGAGGTAGAGAATGACCAAATTAAGGAATTAACTCAAATGATTAAATAAATGAGAATTGAGAATGCTAGAGAGATAAGTGCCATGCAGTCTAGGCTGATTCAAATGGAATGAAATCAAGCTCAAAATGTTCAGCGTAGAAACAATAATAATAGAGGTAACAATAATCCATGGCCAAAAAGAAATCCTCCCAATGATCAAAGACCTCCTACTCCTCTTGAGTCTGCAAATGTTGTTGATCAACCTATCCCATTTTGCAGACCTTGTGAAAGTTTTCATGAGGAAAGTTCATGTGCTCTTGCTAGAAAACTTCTAGAGGAAGGAACCAGTGAGCAGATAAATAATGTTAATGCTCCAAACGAAGGTCGTTTCACAAACACGATCTCTTCATCTTTCACCACCAATAACTTTAGTGATGAAAGGGACTCTATCACACAGATGTATGGTGAAACTTCGTCTCAGGAGCAGATTCTGGAAATTTCTAGAATTAAAGGTTATACATATCATAAGAAGGACGAGGAATCAAAACAGAATAGACAAGTTGCATCAGAGAGATATAAATCAGGATTGAAAATCGATTGGGTTGCATGGATAAACAATATTAAGATATTTGTCTTGGTGCTTGAAATTCTAAATATTCCTTCTCAAAGGGCAGCATTCTTCAAATCTTTAGGCATGGCTCAACAGGATAAGGCTAATACACATCCAAAGGACGAAGAAATCAAGTTAAAGTATCTAAATTGTTATATGAATAATGAAGATAATCAGCTCTTCTTTCTTACATTAGAAGTTAATGATCGGTTATCAAAAGAAGGGCGAGGAATCAAATCAAAATAGACAAGTTGCATCAAGGAGATATAAATCAGGATTGAAAATCGATTGGGTTGCATGGATAAACAGTATTAAGATGTTTGTCTCGGTGCTTGAAATTCTAAATATTCCTTCTCAAAGGGCAGCATTCTTCAAATCTTTAGGCATGGCTCAACAGGATAAGGCTAATACACATCCAAAGGATGAAGAAATCAAGTTAAAGGATCTAAATTGTTATATGACTAATGAAGATAATCAACCTTTCTTTCTTACATTAGAAGTTAATGATCAGTTACTCCACAACTATATGTTGGATTCTGGAGCTTCAACCAATGTCATGACTAAGAAGGTTATGGACCAGTTAAATCTAAGAATATCAAGGCCTTATCACAACATTTGCCCAATGGACTCTAAGAAAATTGAAGTCCTTGGTGCGTTTAAAGACTTACAAGTTGTCTTGGCTAACTATCCGTACAAACTCATCACCATGGACATAGTAATCATTTATGTACCAGATGTACGGGGAATGCTTCCATCAAGAAAGTTTGCAGCTGACCTAAGTGGATGTATTCAGATGGACATATCATATGCTACTATTCTTGCAGCAGCAAGTGGTATCGTCAGTTTATACAGAGAGGTTGAGAGAAGATGCCATGTTGAAAATCCAAAGAGGCCAGATGATGGTCAAGAGATTGAGCTACAGGTTCATCCTTTAGAGCATAATGCAGTTGTGACTGAATTCTTTCAGTCAATATATCATTTTTCATCATCTCATCTTCAGAGCAAAAAAAGAAGACGGCTTGAATTTGACAAAGGTGTGTAGCACAGTGATGAAAGCTCGCATCTTCCAAAAAAGGGTCAGGATTCAACAAAGAACATCAGACAAACAACCTATGGATCCACCAACAAGCAAACAAGTGTTCTACATTGTGCCACAGGCCCACAAGGATAACATTTGGTGCCATGAGGCATCCTTTGTATAGTATCTTTAACACTATTCTCTTAGTTAAGATTTCAATTCTGTCATTAGTTAGTTTTATTCCATGCATTTATATTTTATGCTTTGATTTATTAAAATAGGTTTTTCTATTTTCAGCAAATGTTTTATACATGTATGATGATTTGGATTTTGAATGGATATCTATTTGATGTACATTTGTTTTCTTGGATGCAAGATTTTGGATTCTCATGTTCCTCCGATGAAGCAACATGTCCCCATATGGACCCAAATGTGGTACTTATTTTGTCACAAGTCCAACGAAGCAATGTACAAAAAAAAATTCAAAGAAAGAATCATCAGCCAGCGAATTGTTATATCATTGTAAACCCAAATTCTGCAAGTTATGTTGTAAATGACGCTAGTATGACTGTTTAATTTTGTAACAACACCTGAGTAAGCCTATGATTTTGGCGACAAATTTCATTCTAAGAGGTTTTTTAACCTCACTGAATTATGTATGTTTCTAAACATGGATAATCGACAGAGTTTTTCCTCCAGCTTAAACCCTAAAGCTAAGGTGGAATTCATTGACAAGATCTTTTTTTTTTCCCCTAGGAAAAAGTCGTAATTTTATTCATATTGATAAAATTACATTTTGTAGATGCTTGACGCATATGCATATGGCTGTTCCTGTAATGACAGGCAGCAAACAGAAATAAAACACAAAAAGGACAAAAACTGTTCCTGTAAGTACAGGAATACAACAGAAATGTTAAAGTTGTGTCTACAGGCCTATATTTTCCTGCCTTTTTTCTTCTCTACTTTGCGCCAGACTCCCACGTTGGGAGTGGGGACGATTAAGGCAAGCTGATTTTCTCCTGCATTCACTGGTTGTTCTTTGTCCGAGTCAGATCCTTCGGGGCTGTGTGCTCTTTTGGCTCCGCTTATTTCCAGCTGTAGATCTTGCTGCCGTTCCGAGTTGATTGGCTCCAATTTGGGTTCTTCGTTGTTTTCCTCCATCGCTTTTTCCTGACTTCCTTGATAATCTGTGGGTTCCGTGTTCAGTGCTTCCTCCTCCAGTGGTTCAGTGTGCTGCCAACCTTTTGGTTTCTTCTGTTGCTTCTTGTTTCCTTTAGGCTCCTTACTAGACAGAGGACATGCATATTGTAGGTGCCCTGTCTGCAGGCAGCTGCGACATCTGAATGCCGTGTTCTCGTAATCAAGTTGTTGCGTCCACAGTGAATTGTTAAAGTTTAATGTGATGTGATCTGGAAGCCCTTGACTTAGATCCACCTCGACACATATTCTAGCATATGTGAAGATTCCCCGGTTGGCTCTGTCCTCATCTATTTTAAGATGTTTTCCTATGGAATTCCCAATGGCTGTTAGTGCTTTCCGATGCCAGAAATGCAGTGGGAGGTTATGAAGCCTTACCCAGACTGGCATTGTCGATACTACCATTGTATTGGCATCAAAGTCCGAGAACCAGGGAGTGATAAAGAGACCAGCATTGCCCCAAAACCAAGGCCCTTGGTTGATGATGCTGTCTCGTTCCAGTTCTGTGCTGAATCTGACTATGAAGAAACCCTTAGGGCATAGATATATTTCACATTTGGGTGTCCATGAAGTATAAATCCATTGATGCAGTGCATCAGCTTTGGGCCAATAGCCATTAAATCTGCATATAACAGCATTTTGCAGTAAGTCCGTGTACAGATCTGTTACCTCAGGCATTGATACAGTGAGCATGGGTGATTCTGGCCTCTGTTCCACGATATAGGGCCCTGGCAGCTCTGCTGTGGGTGCTGGTCTGTGTTGCAGTGGATCTTTTCCTTTGACTGCATCACGGAAAGAACCAGTATTTTTTGAGGTAGTTCCCTTGCATCCTCCTCGAAGTCTCAAGTTGAGGATGATGGTTGAATCATTAGCAACTCCATAATGCTGGAGGGTGTGTGGGTCCTGCATGCAGTGTCCTGAAAATAAAAGATTTTGGTATGATATCGGAATGCCCAGTTTATTCTGGATCTGTTTTTTTAATTCCAGAACATCCGTCCCTTCCTTGGATTGAACACAATAGTGTTTGCCGTCTACCGATCTGATGAATATTTGTATCAGATCTGTCGGATCTGCCTTAACCCAGCCCTGATTTATCTGTTTATTCTCCGGATCTGGTGGGTCGATGGCGGATCTGGGGTTTGCATGCCCCCCTTCCGCGTTAATGGGCTTTCTTACTGTTTCGGGGTACATCCATGGTGTTTCGAGTGACAGCCATGATGGATCTGGGGCATCCGCACTCATTTCCGTCCAGATCGTTGTCTCCTTGCCCTTGTGCTCGGTTGAGAGCTCAATGTCGAGTTGTTTCTGTATATTTGTGAGCGGATCTGGCCGTTTTTGTTCTGTAACTTCCGTTCCATGCCCTGTTGTAAGGCTAGCCAACTGCGGACTGCGTGAGAACCCCTGGGTCAAGTAAAGGGGGTTTATCCATGGCCAGGAGAGTGATGGATCTGCTGCCGAGGACCGATCCGCCGTAGAAGGAGGCCAGATCCGTGGCGGCGCAACCGATTCTGTAGATCTGGACTTCGATTTCGGGTAGGTACTCTTAGCGCTCACTGCTCCTTCGGCGGTATGCACTGAGTCGACGGCCTTGTAAGTTGTCTTAGCTCTGACCATCCAGATCTCATCGAAACCCAGGGCCGAAGCCAGTATCCGGACGGACACAACCGCATTCGACCAAAACCTTTCTCCTTCGTGCAGCGAATCTACCGGTTGCTGTCTGGGTTCTTCGGTCTGCCATTTAAGCGCGGCCTTCAGTCTTTCTTCGCGTTCTGTAAGGGCTGGGAACAGGCCCTTCGAGCCCAGGTAGCTTGAGGTTCTGGTGCGGCCTGTTGTCGCCATTCGAAACTCTCGTACCGCCACAGAGCTCCCAATATTAAAAAAATCTATTGATTTATTCTCATTGACAAGATCTTAGGTGAGTCCTAGTGTTATATCGAGTCTTTGTAAAAGTGGTTTGGGAATAATTTAATTTATTTGGCTAAATTATTTTATTACAAATCACTTAATCTATACTAGATCATATTGTGTTGCAGAATTGAATAATTATTTTGAGGGTCCATAATGAATGTGTATTCCCCCTTTGAGGGTTGAATTATTTGTAATATCTGATGTAAAAAATATTTTAGTGCATAGTCCCTCATATTTAGACACCATGGCTAAAGTATTTGAAGGTGGAAAAAATATTAATCTCCTCTTGTGTCAATTAATTAATTTTTTTGAGTAAATTAAAATTAAATCCTAAACCAGAAAATTAATTAATTTAGAGTCAAAAATAATTATAGATAAATTAAAATTTCTCCAAGTGGAAAATAATCAAAAACCTTGTGGGTCAAAAAGAAGTCAAATTTCCAATGATGATATAATAACATTCTAAGAGGTTTAAACATTAAAATTTAAATCTTAGAAGATCGTTACAGCTCTAAGAGATCCAGCTAGCCCTCGGCTCTACCCCCTGAGATCCGCTCCTCGCGCGTCCTGCAGACTGCGCGCAAGCCCGCACTCCGCCGCCCAGCTCTCTACGGGCGTTCGCACGAAGCTTTCCCCCTGCCATGCGGTCGGCCAGATCAATGGAGGTTTGAGCAGGCCCGGATCGAGTTTGGCAGGCTCCCCTCAGAGCTTGTGTCCATGGAGGTGTTGGGCACTCCCCAGGCGGCTATCTCCCCTCCCCCCCCGCCGATCTCATCAGCTGAGGCTTTTAACCGCCTCTTGGAAGGTCTCCCTAAGAAGAAGAATGTCGAAGCTGCGAAATTCGTCAAGAAACTGGACGATATTCCTGAGATCTCCCTCCCTCCGGAAACCCCGATTCAGGTTGCATTGTCCTTGTCCGAGCGAGCTCTTATCGGCCAGTTCACTGGACTATGGCCATCTCCCAAATCCACTGAGAGCTGGGTCAAAAGAAACTGGGCGCCGTTGATCAAAGAAAGTGTGACCTCTTACTTTCTGGGGCGAGGATTCTTCCTCTTCGAGTTTACCTCAAAGGACGACAAAGACCTGATCTTTCGAAACGGCCCCTACTTCATGGGCCCTCAGGGTCTGTACCTGAACAAATGGACTCCGGACTTCGATCCAGCAGTAGATGTACCCAAAGCTGTCCCAGTGTGGGTCAGGCTTCCAAACCTCCCAGTGCATTGCTGGAATTGGGATTCATTGATGCACATAGGAAATGCCCTGGGGAAATTCATAGATCGAGCGAATAACAAGGATCAATATGATTGTGCCAGGATCTGCGTGGAGGTAGATCTAGAGGTGGGACTTCCAGAGGCCATTAAAATCAAGGTAGGAAGCTGGACACACATGTAGAAACTAGACTATGAACAGCTGCCCTTCAAATGCCGGAAATGCCATGTATATGGCCACTTCGCCAAAAGCTGTCCTTCCAACATTTAAACGGTGCAAGGGAAGGAGGACGGCTGGAACCAAGTCAAACAATCTAAAACTTCTCTCAAGGCTCAGAAGGTGGGAGGCTCTAATGGTAAAGATCTTCATCAGGGCCCTGCTTAGCAGATCCCGTCTAAGACTGCTCCAGAAACAGGTTCGATCCCCTTAGCTCTCAACCAGAGGACACCCATGAAGTCGTGGCCCAGAAATCAGTGACTCCAGAGAAAGGTAGTCAGCCCAACCTTTCCAAGGACTCAGGCGTTGCAGAAAGCTCAAAAGGAACCCCAGAAGAAGTTGAGGAAGAGGACCAAGAATCAGAAGACTCGAAGGAGGAAGGAGAAATAGGAGATTCCCAAGCCTCTGTAAGGAGATCTACAAGAGGGCGCAAAACAGATCGAGAGAAAAGGGAGTATGAAACGTATAAGGACAAGTTGCAGGGCAGCGAACCAACTTTGGAGAGGTTGTTAGCAAAAAAACCGAAGATGGCTAGAAACCAGCATCAAGGCTCCAAGGGAGCCCACCAAAGCAAAGGTAAATAATGAAAATAATCTCTTGGAACTGTAGGGGTATGGGGAGCAAAATCAAAGAAGAGGCTATAAGAAATCTAATAAGAATAGAAGCCCCGGACATACTCCTTCTCTAGGAGACTAAGATGGAGGACTCGGACCTCCTTCATTCAAGTAGAAAACTCTGGAATAAGAGCAAAGCAGCAACTGTCTCAGCCCGAGGAGCCTCTGCAGGGCTGGGAACCCTTTGGAATGATAGCATGTTCTCGCTAATAACCGAGATTTCAACCACCCACTAGTTGATGTTAAAGATGAAGCATTTAGTTACTAAAGAAATCTTTTGCCTCTTCAATGTTTATGTGCCAGTCAACGCTGGAGAAAAAAAGACCTGCTGGGACTCAATAAGAAACCATGCAGATCTGGGCACTCTAGAAAACATCATCATTGCAGGAGACCTAAATCTCACGCTGCACTCTTCAGAAAAGCGTGGAGGAAGCATTTTTCGAGACCCGGCAAGGGAATGGGTAGAGGATCTCCTTCAAGATTGGGATCTGTTATATATCAAGCCTGTTTCGGGTAAGTACACGTGGTCAAATAAAAGAATAGGGCCTGGGCACATTGCAGCAAGGCTGCATAGATTCTTTGTGCAAAGTTCCTTCCTTTTGCTTGGTTTAGATGCCAGTATGCATATTCTTCCTTGTAGCACCTCTGATCATAACCCTATCAAGCTGAACCTCCGGGCTCACTCTGATCTTGGCCCCATTCCCTTCAAGTTCAGTCCTCTTTGGATCAAGGAACCCAGCTTCTTGCAGATAGTCAAGCAAAGTTGGTCCCAGCCAGTCAACGGATCACCATTTTTCATATAGGAAAAAAAACTCAAAAGAGTGAAATCTGCCCTAAAGTGCTGGGCCAAAACTCTTCCTAACCCAGCTACTGAAAGGAAAAAGATCCAAAGTCTGCTAGATGCCCACCATCTGCTCTTGGAGGAGGCTCACATCTCCAAAAAAATTCTTGACAAAGAGGTCCATCTTCAACAGCAATATCATAAAGCCTGCCTGAACGAAGAGGAAACATGGAGGGTTAAATCTTGCTGCCTTTGGCTCAAAGCGGGAGATAGAAACACCTCATATTTTCACAAACAATCTCAAGCCAGAAAAAGCTTCAACTACATAGTTGAAATCAAAGAAGAAGCTACTATCCACAAAGACTTTACAGGCATCAAGCAAGCAACCTTTCTCCATTTCCAAAATCTGTACAGCGAAGAGGTGAATGTGACTCAGAACTCGTGTCTTCTGGACGGGGTTCCCTCTTCAATCTCAGCTGATATGAATCACCATCTAGAAGCCAAAGTCACCATGGATGAGGTCAAAAACGCTCTCTTTGCCATGGACCCAGACAAAGCCCCAGGTCCTGACGGTTTCTCTGCCAGGTTTCTCCAATCTTGCTGGCACATTGTGGGAAAAGATCTCCATAAAATGATCCAAAAATCGCAAGCCTGTCAGAAAATTGGAGGAAGCACAAACTCCTCGTTCCTTGCACTTATTCCTAAGGAGAAGGGCGCCAATTCCTTCAATAGATTTCGTCCCATATCTCTTTGTAACATTGGCTACAAACTGATCACCAAAATCATTGCTAGCAGGCTGAAGCACATCCTTCCTAAAATCATTCCAGAGAATCAAGGGGGCTTCATTCATGGAAGATAGCTGGTGGACAACTTCATTTTAGTTCAAGAGGCAATCCTATCAAGTCACCAGGGCAAGGAAAGGTATGGCCATCAAACTGGACTTAGCAAATGCTTTTGATCGTGTTAGACATAGCTTTCTATTGAATGTTTTGCAAAAATTTGGATTCAGAGAGAGCTTTATAAACTGGATCCGGGCTTGCATCCCGGAGCCATGGATAGCTCCTCTAATTAACGACAGAGCTGTTGGTTTCTTTAAAGCTACAAGAGGATTAAGGTAGGGTTGCCCCCTGTCCCCTCTGTTGTTTGTTATCCAAGCCTCCGTTCTCATCTTTCACTTAAATAAAAAAATGCAAGATCAACAGATTCCAGGGATTTGCATTGCGAGGGGAGTTCAGAATATAAATCATGCCCTGTTTGCAGACGATACAATGCTACTTGGGGCCGCTTCGATCCACTCAGCCACCAGATTCAAAGAGGCTCTGGATGAGTTTGGCATGATGTCTGGAAGTAGTCTCAACAACGGAAAGTGCCACATCTACTGCTGGAATACCTCACCCTTTATGCTCAATTTCATTGCCAGACGTTTAGGATTTGCTGCCTCCTCTGTATGGACCTCGTTTAAGTATCTAGGGATGCCTATCTTCCTCAAGCGTGCCTATAGCAGGGATTGGATTCCTCAACTAGAAAAATTCAAGATCAAACTCCAGGCATGGGGCTTTAACTGGCTAAATATAGCAGGCAAGTCAGTCTGATCAAAACCGTTCTCTGCAGTCTCCCCTTATTCCAGTTCTCTGTGCTTCTAGCTCCTGTCGGCATTCTACAGAAAATGGACCAGCACATTCGAAATTTCTTCTGGAAGGGGGGTAAGCAAAACGAGAGGAAAATCCCTCTGGTCAACTGGGAGACAGTCCTCAAACCTCAGATGGAGGGAGGCCTAAACTTCAAGAAGCTTCCCCTGCAGAACAACGCCATGGGAGCTAAGCTACTTTGGAAAATCATAGCGCCCAAGCCTGGCTAGGCTCAGCTAGTGCTTTGGAGGAGATACTTCAAAGGCGAGAGGACAAGATGTCTGGATGGGCCTCTTCCCCAAGGCACCTCTTCATTTGCCAGACTCAACTCTAAAGTTGCCCCTCTCATCCGCTCCAAGGCCTACTGGATCCCTAGAAATGGAAAAAAAATTAACATCTGGACAGATCGCATAATGGATCGCGATCCGATCGGTCACTGCCCCTCCATGAAGACCCTGCGTGATTGGCTAACAGACACAGGTAAATACACTGTGGGATATCTCCAAGTGGGAAGGTACGCGTTGGGCTCGCTGGAACTTCTTTGATCCACCTGCGGAACTCCTTCAGGCCGCCAACCACCTCCGCACTATGCTAAATGGAGCTGCCCCTTCGCACATCCGCAGAAAAGACAGGCGAGGCTGGGGTCCCTTAACTGCGGGCTATACTGTTGCTCATGGCTATTCGAACCTTGCCTCAATACCAAATGTTCCTCCTGATCCGGCCCCGTGGAAGACTGTTTGGGGCATCCCATCGCTACCCAAGATAGACATGTTTAGTTGGCTTCTATGCCACAGAAAAATTCTCACCGACGTGAACTTGTAGAGGCGTGGTTTCTATGGCCCGTCTAGATGCTCCTTGTGCAGAGAGAAGGCGGAATGTGTCACGCATCTCGTATTAAAATGCAAATTTGCAGTGCAGGTCTGGAGAGAACTGATGGATCATTGGAATCCAAATTTCGAACTTCCTGCCTCCATAACTGATCTCTTCACTAACTGGCAGAACAGATATCCAGGTCCCCCCCTAAAAACAAAGTGATAAAGGTCGCCTGGTCTTCTCTCCTCAAAATTTGTTGCTGGCAGGTCTGGCTAGAGAGGAACAGCAGAATCTTCAAAAACATCCAGCACGATGTCAAAGTGGTAGTGGCTAAGATAAAAATTCAGCTAAAAGAATGTCTGGAGGATCAAAGAGACGACTCGAATCTTAGTCAACTCGACACTATTTGGGGCATAGAAAATTTTAGGGGCGAATGTTCGCCCTTTTGCGAAATTAAGGGGTTTTAAATTTTTAGTGGGCGAATATTTTGTATCATAGTACATTTTTACAAATCACCTCAAATAGCCCACCTTATTTTAAGGAAGAGGGTAAAAAAGGTAAATTTAGCCCTTGAAATTAGGAGTTAAAACCTTCCATTCGCCCATTTTCAAGAATAGGTTTTATTTAAGTGAATCCATTCACCCATTTTCAAGAATAGGTTTTATTTAAGTGAATCATATGGGCCAAAGGCCCAAATACCATATTTATAAAAGAGGTATGGTAAATTAATGAAAATATAAATAAATGAGAGGTATGGTAAATAAATAAAACATTTTTTATATTTACTCCATAAGTCACCTTATATACATGCAAGGGTGTAAACAAATAAAAATATAAGTAAAGTGGAGGTATGGTAAATAAATAAAACGTCTTTTTATACTTACTCAAAAGGTATGGTAAATAAATAAAACCTCTTTTTATATTTAGTCCATAACCCTCGTTCTATTTATGAAGGCTCAAGAAAGTGGTTTTATTTAAGTGAATCCTATGGGCCAAATACCATATTTGTAAAAGAGGTATCGTAAATTAATAAAAATATAAATAAATGAGAGGTATGGTAAACAAATAAAACATTTTTTTATATTTACTCCATAAGTCACCTTATATTTATGAACACTCAAAAAATATGTTATATTTAGGTGAAAACTATGGGAAAAATACTATGGGACAAATACCATGGACTAGATTATTATTAATACCATGCAAAAAAACATTATTAACCCTAATATTAGTATTAATAAAAATAAAAATGGCACATGCTATTGACCCATGGTATTCACCAAAATGGCACATGGTATTGACCCATGGTATTCACCTGGAATGTAGCCTATTTAAATGGGGGAATTAAACCAGCATAGATCCATCTTTACTCTGGATCTACTAACCCCCGAGAGGTATCAAATATCGTGATCTACAAACTAGCATAGAGTGAAAAAATATTTGATCCAATCAAGAGTAAAAATGGATGTTGTAATTTAATGTATGTTAAACATTTTAGCTTGGTTAAAATAAAAAATAAAATAATTTTTATAAATTACTAATAGTAATTTTTAAGCTCCAGGTTTATGATAACCCATGGTATTGACCCATGGTAATACCATGGTATTCATGTGAGCATAGACTATTTAAAGGGGAAATTCTATCATCTTAGATCCATCTTAATTTCGGGTCTACCAAGTGTTGGAAGGGATAAATAGATTTCATCCCTCTAAGAGTGGTAGATGTGGAGTTAAGATGGATATAGGTTGGTTTTTATGATAATGAAGATATTAAATAGACTTAGGAAATTATATTGTAAAATCATCTTAAGGTGAATGGTTAAAGCATAGACATTGGACAAGTATATTTGTATACTTCTGTTTTAAACTGAAACAAATCCAGGGCTAAAAGGAATGGATTGATTGCACTAGTCATCCTTCTATAACTTTCCAACATATGTTGGAGTAAACAGATTGTAATTTGGGTAATTTTTCTAATTGCAAACAGGAACATATTTGTGTATTGGCAGGTTGGTTACGAGGCCCCTAGAAGTGATGAATTTGAATATTTCTTGGTTTTATAAATAGTATTAGGTTTTTTCTCATGCTTTTTGTGAATGGCACAGGTGGATTTTATCCTACACCCACTAGGTTATCGATATGTAATTTCAGTAATTTTGATTTCAAAAGATATTTTAAATAAATGCAAAGGTTTCATTTGTGTATTCAATAAACACAAGATTTTATAATTGAGTAAAATATTCGCCATGCCTGGTGAGAGATTCGCCAAAAAATTATATATACATATCATATTATTGATAAAATCGCCTTCCATTTTTCCTATATACCATGGAGATTCGCCCATTTATTATACATGTAAATTTAGGGAGGGTTCTTAAAATTTTCCCTGATTTGGAGGTCTTCCTTAAACCTGCAATTCCGTCCAGCGAACAGAAACATTATCCCTCTTGAGGAATGGCAAATAAGGGGGATAAATAAGGAAGAATTTCAAGACTGGATCTCCAACCATAAGGTGCCTTCTCTATTCTTTGATGGGGCGGCAAAAGGAAATCCTGGCAAGGCTGGGGCAGAAGGAAAGGTTAATAACACTGAAGGCATTCTGATCCACAGCTTTGCCCGGGGTCTGGGGTTCAATTCTAGCATTCAAGCAGAAGAATTGGCCCTCTACCAAGGTCTCAAGCTGCTCTTGAATCTGGAAATTAAGGAGGCAATCATACTTGGGGACTCCCAAGTGATCATAAAGCTCATGGTGACCAATACTACCCCCCGGGACTTAAGATTAACAAGGTTGATTCATAGAATCAGAAGCTTGGGGAAGCTGTTCCAAAACTTGAAATATTTTCATGTATTAAGAGACAACAACAAAGAAGCAAATCGTGAAGCTAATAAATTTGTACTTCTCTCTGTCGGGGCAATGATAAGGGACGGGGATGAAACATGGGATCCAATTCCATAATCTTTTCAGCAGATATGTTTTATTGTCTGATTCTAAATCAGTTTGTTTGCATATTCAAGCTTGGGCAAATCACAGAAATCAACTCCATTATTGAACTCAAAAAGCGCTGGAAGCGGAATACAAACCCCTCAGTACTTCAGGAGGTCGGTTCTATTTGGATCTGGACAACTCCCATTGTAATCAGAATTCTGGCATCTAGGCCAATCAGCTAATACAATCCATAACCGTTCTTGTGATAAAAAAAAGGGTCAAATTTTGGAGGTCCCCCACCAAGGCAAAAATGGATATTTTAATAAAAAATGAGCCCTTCGACCTTGGTGGTTAAGTCAAAGACAAAATTTTTAGGAAATTGATCCGAAATATTAATTTTTGAATTAATAAAAATGGGTTTTAAGTGAAATTCGAAATTTTCTCAAAATAAATAATTTCGATGGCAAAAATTAAAAGATGATCAAATTATTATCAACGGTCGACATTATTTTGACATGGATCAGGCCAACTAGCCATTATTTTCCACTTTCAGGATTTCTCTATAAATAGAAGCCATTTTGCTTCTCATAGTATTATGATCTTGGGCTATATTATGGATGATGTAAATTTGTAATGCTGGTATTCATCCATCGCTATGCTGGGAACGTTTTAATATCATTATAAAAGACTTTGGGGTTCAGTTCATGTTGCTCATCTTCCATTGATCTGTGGTATGTGTTAGTTATGTGTTTTCCTATATTGTGCTAAAAAATTTATGAGCTTGTTATTTCATTTGTCAGTGATAAGAACATTCTATTGGTAAAATTTGGTTTTATCTTAGGCGATATGATTCACCATATGATCTAACAAGTCTACTTGAGAAAATATATAGAGATTTGCAGGGACCCTAGTCCTTGGGCTCCAAGCTCAAAGACTATGCAGAAGAGCCGACCATGTTTGGGCTCTAGGAATTTTTATATGCTTTTCTAACTTTGCAGAAGGGTTTGTGGCCAATATTCTAATTTTTCCAAAGAATAAATTTACCCACCATTATTGTTCAAGCTCTATTTCTCAAAAATTAAATTTCTCAAACATTGTATATGGGTAAATATTTTGTAAATATTTTTTTGTAAAATAATTTTGTAAATTATTTCTAACCCTTGTTTTGCAGCAATTGGGGCTTTGGGGGTTTTTTCAATTTTTCATATATATTTGGTTTTTGGGAAAAAAATTATTTCATTTGGGGAGGTAAATTCTCAAGCCATATCAAAATTTTGTGAGGGTTTCTCTCACCCAAGTGAGATGTCTAGCCATTTTGGAAGAAATCGTTGGGGTTTTGAGGCAGATCTAAGCCTAGGAAGGCAAGATCTAGCCTTCGGCTACCCTCCAAACTCAACGCTCAAGCAAAAAGGAAGCTACTAGCCTTTTGAGGAGATTTCGTGGCATTTTGTGGCAATTTTTGAAGATCTAAATCAAAATTTGAATTTTTGCAGGGGTTCCAAAACAAAATTTAGGCCTTAGCCCCTTTCACCCTAGTCGTGGTCTTCTCTTCCTACCTTTGTGAGCCTTTGGCCTATTTTGGCCCCCAAACCCTTGTCGTGGGCCCTCAAGCCCTTGTCGTCAACCCTTAAGGGTTGTTAGCCTTGGTCGCAGGCCTTTCTAAGCTTCCATCTCCCCTCTAATTTTCCTCTTCCTCCTCTCTTCCCTCTCGCCACCCTTCTTCAGCCCTGCTGCGGGCCTAAAGGCCTCTTCTCCTCACTCGGCACCCTCCTTTTTGTGAAAATTTCTAACACGAAATTATACTGCATTAACTGATTTATTTCTCCTACTTATCTCCCACAATAGGTTATTTACAAAACCCTTCAGTAAACATTAAAATAAATTCTATTGCATTTATCACATAATAGCATAGAGAAAATAACATTGATGTACAAATACAAGAATCAATCACATCAACATAGTTATTTTTGGACAATTTTCCCGGGAAAAACCCAATGCAGGAAACCGGTGCAACAGATGAGGGTTTATTTATTAATCTTCAGCAACAATCTCTTTACAAGGAACGATTCTACAAAATATCGAGACACTTCTAAGAGAAACACCTAAGACAATTTCTCTTCCTCTACCCGGAGAAGTTTCGACACCTCGGAGACCCTTTGTCCTTCTCTACATCACTTCTACGTGAGGCATGCGTGAGGACAACGTCCCCAACTACATTGTCTCTCTAATCTCCCCTCTGCACTGTATCTAGGATGCTCTGCGTCACCTCCTCCTCAATCTCTGCCTGATGTTGATGCCCTCCTCTTCCTTCACCCTACAACTCTCCCTCTGAAAATCGAACTTCTCCTTGAGAATCGATTTCCATCGGGTTACTGAGTATTTGCCCGGTGTATCTCCAAATGACTCTCAAGTCTTCTCTTATACTTTTCATGTTGATGAATCAACGGTCGAGATTAAGTCCCTAATAGAGGCTAAGATTAAAACAGACTTGATCCTCGTCTCTTAGAAACTTCTAACCCATATCTTTATTAATACCCATTAATATTTTTATTTTCCTAAGTTTAGACTTAGGAACCCATTAAAAATATTAATTATTTTAATAACTCAACATTCAGGTGGAATTTCTCCAAACGATTTCTAGGTCTTGGAAATCTCATGTATTCTAGCCCCTCCACAAAATTTTGGAGCTAGATCACATCCGATGCTACCCAAAATCAACACTCCCACTTAGTGAGGAATGTGCTCTAGCAATGCTTCCCAATAGAAGCATCACATTGATCCACGGCATTGGTCCTCTGCGCTGCTAATGCTCGGCCTTCTGCCCCTCACTTACTGCACTGTTGCAACCTGTACCGTTTCCAATGACACTGCAACTGTCACTACTACATCTATACTGCAGCTCCCTTTGAACATGCTGCACCATGATGCCCATAGCACTTCCACTACTAACTGTTGCACTGCAACTCCTTATACCATCCGCTTCTGCTACTGAAACGAATTCTTGACCATCCCCATCTTCTCCCTTAAATAAACAAACTTTGTTCTTCCTAGAGCCTTGGTGAGAATGTCTGCCACCTGTTCTCCTGTCTGGGTGAATCTCAACTGCACTGCCCCTCGTTGGACATAGTCTTTGATAAAGTGACACCTGATGTCAATGTGCTTCGACCGATCATGGAAAACTGGATTCTCAACGAACTTGATGCAATTCTGATTATCACACAAAATATTGGTCGCTTCCATCCTTCTCCTGCATAGATTCACAAGCAATTTCCTAAGCCATATGGCTTCACACGAAGTTATGCTAGTTGCCATATATTCAGATTCAGCTGAGCTCAGAGCTACGGATTTTTGTTTCCTACTACACTAGGAGGTCATTCTCGATCCAATGTTGAAACAGTACCCAGTGGTACTTTTCTAATCCACTGAACTTTCAGCCCAATCTGTGTCAATGAACCCACTCAGCCTAATGTCATTGCCTTGGGTGTACATTAGTCCATGCTCGATTGTTCCTCGTATGTATCTAAGAACATGCTTGGTTGTTGCCCAGTGCGCCCTCTTTGGTTCCACCATGCACTGACTAAGGGTGTTGACAGCGTAACAAATGTCTGCCCTGGTATTGACCAGATACATCAGGGACCATACGCGCTGCCTGTACAAGGTGCGAACGACTTCTTTATCTTCGGATGCATCAATCTTCTTCCAATTGGTAATCATTGGAGTAGCCATAGGTCTACAATCCTGCATTCAGAACCTTTTCAAAATCTTTTAGCGTATCTCCCTTGTCCAAGGAAAATCCCACCCTTCTGCGCCCAAACTTCCAACCCCGGGAAATAATGCATGCGTCCCAAATCCTTCATGTCGTATTCTGTAGCTAGGTTTTCCTTGCAATCTTTGATGAGCCTAGATGAGTCTGTCAAAAAAAGATCATCCACATATAACACCAACATTAGAGGCTCATTCTCTACAACCAGATAGTAGAGGTTAGGATCTGCGTCACTCTTAACGAATCCCATCTTCTGCAAGTAACCATCAATTCGACTGTACCATGCTCTAGGTGCCTATTTAAGCCCATACAAAGCTTTCTTCAACCTACATACATGAGATTTCTTCTCATGTGTCTCAAAACCATCTGGTTGTTCAATGTATACTTCCTTTTTTATCACCCCGTTCAAGAACGCAGTCTTGACATCCATCTGGTCAATCTCCCACCCCATCTGTGCTGCAAGGGATATTACGGATCTAATAGAAGTATACCTAGCTACTGAGGCGAAGGTTTCTTCATAGTCTATCCCTTCCTTCTGAGCATACCCCTTAGCCACAAACCTGGCTTTGTATTTTTCCACACTGCCATCTGCAGCATATTTGACCTTCTTGTAGCTCCATCTCGAACCTACAACTGACATGTCCTAAGGCCTAGGTACCACTTCCCAGACATCATTGACCATTATGGAACTGTATTTCTCCACCATAGCATATACCCATACTTGATGCTGAACGGCCTCTTGAAAACTAGAGGGTTCTCCAACCTGAGCCACCAAGGATTGGTATCTATCTGGCTGTCTACGCTCCCTTTTCTCGTTCATGGGCACACCAACGAAATCCTCTGCATCCCGTAGTATTTGTCGAAGTTCTCGGCTAGTTCTTCCACTAGTAGTGGGTAGATCTAACTATTCCTCCTGTTCCTGAGACTCCACCTATTGTGATACCTCTGGAGTTTTGTCTTTAGGAGAAATATTGGTGCTGGTTTCTGTCGGTCGAAGTGGCTAGACCAATGGATCATCCTTTGACTGCTCTTCGGAAGGAATTTCTCGAGATTTCCTGAAAGCTCTGTCCTCCATGAACTTTACATCCCGTCGAATTATGATCTTCCTATTCCCCGGTAGATAGACTCTATATGCCTTAGCATTTTCGCTATGTCCCACAAGATATCATTTTGCTGTTGTTTGATCCAATTTCTTCCTCTTTTCTTCGGGTATATGGTAGTAGGTCAAACTCCCAAATATCCTAAAATCGCTCACCTCAGGCTTCTTAACGATGAAGATACTCTCGGGAGTAATCTTACCTAATGCCCTATGAGGAGTCCTATTCTGGACATAAACTGTCGTGCTACATGCTTCTGCCCATAGGAATTTGGGCATCTCCTAATCATACAACATCGACCTGGCTGCTTCAACAAAAGTCGTGTTCTTCCTTTCTACTACTCCATTCTGCTCCGGATTATAGGGAGTTGTCCATTCTCTTCTGATACCTTACCTTGTGCAAAAATCAGTGAAGTCCTTGTCAATGTATTCTCCGCCATTGTTTGAGCGCAACACTTTTATCTTATTTCCTGTCAGATTCTCAACTAGAGCCTTGAACTCTTTGAATCAACCAAAAACCTCATCCTTGGTTTTTAGAAAGTAGATCCAAGTCTTTCTGGAATGTGTTGTATTGTTCAACAACCCCCTATTTATTGATTTAATAGTTAATATTTTGTTGATAAATGGGAACCCTTTATAAAAATCCTCCATAAAACTTAGCACTTAAGTGCTTTCTTTTTGAACTATTAGAAATAAATTTCTAAATAATATAAGGTATCAAGCCAAATCCCTTTCTGACTAGCTATTCTCGCTTTATCGCATATCATCGGATCAGGTGTATCAAAGGTTAATTAACAATCGGAATTTGTGAACTGCAATAAGAGGGACCACCGTGATAGACTTATGGTATCATTAACTTTTCATTTAAAACTAAAGCTTAAAGTATTTCTTGCAAAATAAAGTACCTATCACAATCACATATCGGCATTCACAAAAAGCACAACAAACAAAACCTTTGGAATATGTGAATTGCGATATTGTGACATAACAAACCGAACACTCATCGCATCGCGGCACTTACACAAAGGCCAATCTTGTGAACTAAGAAAGTTTGTGAAATGTGATATGACCTGGACCCGATGGAAGTACGTGATAATTGTTATAACTTTGGTTAAGTTTGGCGCATAGTAAAAGGTTACTTTATGCAATAAGTATTCATTCAAGCAAAATGCACTTAAAATGATAAAAGGTACGCCGCTCACATTGCATCTCACAAAATTCTAAATAACTTCAATATAACGCATAATTGAAAATGCAATATATTGTGATTTGCAATATTGCGATAATCTTTATCGCAATCACATAATCGGCTTTCGCATTTAAAACTCATCAACTTAAAAGTTTTTCCTTACACGTTTGCGATGTGATGGCTTAAATGAGTAATAAAAGACATAATAAAATATCTTAGTGCATATTTAATGAGTTTTAATGGCATTTATGTTTAAAACAGCTCGACGTCATTTGATATCTTTCATCTGCATTTTCGAATAAAAGCTTCTTCCTTGTCACCTTTCGGAATTAACTATATCATTGAATTTTCACTGTCATTTTTGCTCTGTGTTTATCCGATAATCTCCATTGCTCCATTTCAGGTAACCTCTGAAGGAAACAATGTTTGAGAAGATGGCAAAGAAGGGAAAAGCTACTGCATCTGAGAAATCAGACATGATACCACTTTTCTCCGATGCCACCTGCAGCAAAGACGGAGGAACCACATCATGGAAAGTTGTGTACAACCTACTGGAAGAAGAGAAACCTAGGCCACTGGAAACGAAGGCAACAATTGATGCCGAAGAATCATCTGACGCTTCCTACTTTGAGGCAGCATGTTCATTTTTACACAGAATAGCTGCAAGACCTAAGATATTACCATACACAGATATGGTAAAATGGGTGATTGATAATGTGACTATCTCAAGACAAAACTTTCAGGAATGAGAGAAATGAGGTCATGGGATCTTTCACACCAGACAACTTGCGCCAGATGTACCATTTACCAGAGCCTCAAAAGCTCTATGACAAAGATTTCCTAGAGCATTTTGCCAAAAGGTCAGGCTCAAGAAAATTCAAACGAGAGAAATCTGGTATGTATCCAATTGCATCCATCATAATTTCGCAGCAGCGATGATGTGTAGGTTATTTGGTAAAGCTAATAGTACCAAATTTTCCATGGAGTGGCTTCCATTAATTGATGCAGCGGTTAACGCGATGATTATGAACTGTAGTCAGATTTTATCAGACAATTTAGATATGGCTATTAGGAAAAATAGGCAAAAGAGAAATATTTCCTCAAGAGATATTCCCCCTTTTTATATGAGTGCTTATGTAATGGAAGCCATTTGTTTTTGTTCTCAATTTCCGAACATGGGTTGGAACTTGGAAGTGGACTATACAGAACACTCTCCCCATCCATGTATACCATAAAATCTTGTGGGAATCCCAATTCAATGCCCATTTTTACAAAATCTATCAGGGTATTATGCTGCCTATTTATAAAACCATTTTTGATAAAACAGCCCCCAGGCTTTTTGAAGAAGCCAAAATAGACATCTTGCCAATCGCAAGATGGTTCGGTGAAGAAACATTCACTTATATCAGAGTTTTTGGGAGCATTGCTACTCCACATGTCCTCCCATATTACATTCTAGATAAGCTATTAGCCAGAGAGATAGCTTACCAGACAACAGGGGAGGGTGGTTTAACCAAAGCCCTGAGGGAACAGAAGAAATCCATTTGGCCAGCCTTCCCATTACAATGTGGCGCTTTTGCACTACATGACTATGGGCACGCAGTAAAAGAAGTAGAGATTATTATGTCTCTGAAATTGGCCACAGTTCCAGGGAGACAGTATGACCCAAATCAAGTTGCTAAAGACTTTACCACTATGGTTAAAGTCAAACAGTTTACTCATGAAGAGGATCCCTTTGATGACCTCTTTCAAGGAGCCGAAACATTTGCACAAGTCCTACATTTGGCATCATTACAATTAAGCCCAAATGATATTAATGCTTTTCATGTATATAGGAATAAAAGATTGTTAAAGGTCCCATTGGACCTATTACAAATTGAACCAATAAGAGAACCAACTCCTAGCCTGAGCTTGCAAGGAAGTTCAAAGGAAAATTTTGATCAGGAAACGCAAGAGAAATCAACTCACGAGTCAAAAGAGTCAAAACAACAATCTCAGAATGGAGAATGGAAACGTAATAAAGATTCTGAGAAAGATACAGAAGGAAATACTGAGAAAACGATCGAACAGGCCTCGGCCAAAAAATAACAAAGGTCAGTTCCACTTCAGCTTAAACAAGGAAGATTCCAATCATTAACCTAGACAAGGAATGGGAGCAATTCAATAAGAAGCTCCAAACAGGCACAAACCTTGAAGAAACATCTGAATTTCAAACCCCCAAACAGACTCAGCACAAAGCAAATCCAGAGACAACAGAGAAAGGGGCTACAAACATTCAAAATATTAAGGTTATTCCAACCAGTGTTTTACGAAACGGCCGTACCGAAACGGAAACGGCCGTTTCGTTCCGAGTTATTAAAAAAAAAATTGAAACGGCCTTTGACCCGGCTCGGTTGACCGGGTCAGCTATGACCCGGCCGAGTCAGCCAATGACTCGGCCGGGTCATAGCTGACCCGGTCAACCCGGCCGGGTCCCGTCAAAAAACGGCCGAGTCAATAGCAGACCGGCTGGGCAGCGATTTAACAAAAAATTAAATACTTTTTGCTGATTTGGAGCTGAGTTAGTTAGGGTTTGTGGACATGAAAAGGTTATTGTGATTTGTTAAATGCATTTGGGGTCCATTTCCCCCTCCCAAACTCTATTTAAGACAGCCAAATGCTCTCATTTCACTCACAGCAGTCTTATGCATTTGAGTGAGAGTCTTCTTTGAGAGTTAGTGAGCAGTTCTTGAGCTTGTTTTGGAGCAGCAGTGAGGAGTCTTGGAGGAGCATTGTAGCTGGAGTGAGGAGCTTCTTGGGCAGCCATTTGGAGCAGCATTGAGGAGCTGATTTTTGGAGCAAGTTTGAGGAGGCAGTTTGTGCCTGGAGGTATTTTTTTCCACCTCTATAAATCTGTTTTTACTTATTAAATTTTAAGTGCATATCAAGATAGCTTAGAGAGTGTTTTTAGTCAAATAAATGAACATTGAATCAATTTTTATTTTTTTTTTTCATTTTCAGATTGTTTTCCTAGTCAAAAAATGGCACCTAGAGCAAAAGATGCTGCTTGGGCATATGTTGAAATGGTTGATGATGAGATGTGTTGCAAGTTTTGCCATAGGAAAATTAAGTCAGGTCCTGGGGGGATTCATAGGCTGAAACAACACTTGGCAGGGATTAAAGGCAATATTACTGCATGTAAATCCCCGAAATTGGGGAGATTAGAAAGACTTTGTTGGAAAGCTTTGAAAAATTTCAAGAAGAAAAGACTAGGCAAAAAGAGATACAGGCTGAAATTGGGAGGAAGAGGGAGATACAAAGAATGATGGCTGCCAACCCCCACTATGAGTTTGAGGGTTCTTCCTCTATCCCTCAAACTGATGCATCAAACCCTTTCCGTTATGTTCCTCCCTCTTTTGCTTCTGTTCAAGATAAGGGAAAGGGTAGAATGAAGGGTGATGGGACTATCAAAAGTTTTTTCACTCACTCAGGCTCCTCTCCATCAGATGCACATGGTCCTGAAGTTAGTAAAGGTCTTTCTCAGCCCACTTTAGATGACCATTGGAAGAAAGAATTGAGGGAGACTGCTTGTGACTACATAGCTAGATGGTGGTATGATGCTGATATCCCCTTTAATGCTGCTCGTTCACCATATTATGAGCCTATGTTTGAGGCCATACATGCTGCTGGAAAAGGCTTCAAAGGCCCTACTATGCAAGAGCTAAGGGGGTTTCGTTTGCAGAAAGAAATTACATCAATTAATGAGTATTTGCAAGATTTCAAGGAATCATGGGCAAGAACAGGGTGTACCATCATGTCAGATGGATGGACTGATCAAAGAAACCGTACCATCATAAACTTTCTTGTCTTCTGCCCACAGGGAACCATGTTTTTAAAATCAGTTGATGCATCTGATAAGGTAAAAGATGGCCACTTGTTTCAGCTATTGGATGAGGTTATTCAGGGTGTGGGGGTGGCTAATGTTGGTCAAATCATCACAGACAATGCCTCTAACTATGTTCTTGCTGGTAGACTGTTAGAGGAAAAACACAAGACCATCTTTTGGACCCCATGCGCTGCACATTGCATAGACCTCATGCTTGAGGATATTGGGAAATTAGATTGGGTCAGAAACACTGTAGATAATGCCAAAAGCATAACAAAATTTATCTACAATCATACACTGGTTTTGAGTCTCATGAGGAAACACACTGGAGGCAAGGATATTATTAGGCCTGCCATCACTAGATTTGCTACACATTTTTTGACATTGCAATCTATGCTTTCCCAACATAGAAACTTGCAAAAGATGTTTTCCAGTGATGATTGGAATAATAGCAGTTGGTCTAACAAACCAGAAGGCAGAGAATTGAGAAGGAAAGTCCATGATGAAACTTTTTGGAGAAAGGCAACAGAGATTGTGAAGGTTGCTGAGCCACTAGTTAAGGTGTTGCGGTTGGTGGATGGGGAAAGGTTGGCTATGGGCTTCATTTATGAGGCTATGGATCAAGCAAAGGAGCAAATAAAGGCAGCATACAAGGATAGAGTGGCAAAGTATGGGCCCATTTGGGCAATCATTGATGAAAGATGGAACAATCAACTCCATCGCCCTATACATGCAGCTGGGTATTTTTTGAACCCACGGTATCATTATAAAGCTAAGGAGTCAGGAGCTTTGAGGGGGGAGGTCAGAGATGGACTGGTTGATTGCATTGAGCGCATGGTCCCATCGGAGTCTGATCAGCTACTGATACATCAGCAGGTCACATCCTTCAGCAATGCAACAGGTACCTTTGGGAAGAACCTAGCAAAGATTGCAAGAGAAGCAGATGAGCCAGGTAAACAAAAATTTCAATTTTCAATTTCTCAATTTCAAGTTAGATATAATTTGTAATTTTGTTGAGCTTCAGCCTTCATCTAACTCATAATTCATTACACTCCTATGTTTTTTGCAGCACAATGGTGGGAGGCCTTTGGTGGCCAGTGCCCTGAATTGCAAAGGTTTGCAATTCGTATTTTGAGTCAAACTTGCAGTGCATCTGGGTGTGAGCGCAATTGGTCTGTCTTTGAGAGGATTCACACAAAGAAGAGAAACCGTTTGGAGCAAAAACGGTTGAATGATCTAGTTTTTGTCCAATACAACCTTCGGCTCAGACGGAACCAATTGCTGAACAAAAGACCTGATTCAGATCCCATTGTGTTGGAAGACATTGATCCAACATCAAATTGGGTAGTGGAGAGTCGTCTACCAGAGTTTGATCCTGATGAGGATCTTGATGAAATTGATGTTGGAGATCCACTGCAGCGTGTTCAGTTGAATGCAGATCCCAATCCACCAGCCTCGGTCTCACAGCCAGCTAGTAGGACTCCAATTGTAGGTGCTTCGCCTTCCTCTGCTCAGCCACGACAGAAGCGCAGCCGCATTTGTACTCTATCTCAGCTTGCATCTGCTGCACAGCCTAGTGGTACTGGTACTGGCACCACTTCTACAGTTGCAGTTGGAGACGATGATGATGAGGAGGAGCCATGGGGCCCCTTGTCTGGCTCCGATGATGATGATCCAGAGATTGGTCGAGATGATCTTAGCTCCTCTGGCAGTAGCCAGTAGCTACTAGCCTCCTTGGTTATTTGTATTTTGTTTTGACTCTTGAGTCTTTGATCATGTATGACAGACTACAGTTGACTATGTATTTACTATTGCCATTGGGTACACCGTACCATTTTGATATAATGGATTGGTTCATGAGCCTACTTTGATCATATGTTGTCTTCCATGTATATTATAATGTTGTGTGTTTGGAAACTTGAATGAAAATCTTTAAAATTATGTTTAAAATATTTAAAATTATGTTTTTTTATAAAAAAAATAAATATTTAATGTATTTTTTACAACGACCGAGTCATTGAAATCGAGCCGGCCGAGTCATTGCCGTTTCCGAGTCCGAGTCCGAGTCGATCCTCGGCCGAGTCCGAATCCGAGTCCGTTTTGTAAAACATTGATTCCAGCTTTTCCCACTTCCGAAATTGTCTTGAAAATTGAAGAGATACCTCCATTAGATATATTCTACAGTCCTACTCATAAGGCTGTAGTTAAAAGACAAAGAAAGAAGAGGAAATTAGACACCACGACTGTTGCAACTCTAGAAAACGAATCCATGGATGTTGTGTGGAAAGATACTCCTGTTGACCCATCAGAAAACCTTACGAAATTGTCACAGTTTGCAGGAGCTTATGCCACAGCGACCATTGATAAAGCAACGAAAGTCCGACTGCTGCTAAAAGAAAAAGAACAGAGAATTCTTCTGCTTGAACAGCAATTAGAACAAGAAAGAACCAATCAATAAGCAAAACAGCAGTTAGCTCAGCTTCAGAGGGAATTTGAGCAAATGAAGTTACAACACCAGGCAAGCTTATCAGAAAAGGACTCGCAAATTCGCCAAATGCAAGCCATGGTGGATAGATTTAAAGATAACCCTCAAACAGACGAGTTCATCAAAGAAGCAATCAAGCTAAATTCCCTATTAATACAACAAGAAGAGATGTTCTGCCAGAAAATCTCACAAATCAATCCTTACTGTGAGACAAGTGATAAATTGACAAACCAAGTGATTGATATGAGGTTTGAATATGAAGAAATCCATAAAAATATTTCTGAATTTATTTCCTGGCAAGAGTCTGATGAGGGAAGAAAGGTCGATCTACCTAAAATAGAAGAATCCCACAAAGACATTATATTTACAGATTGGGATACACGGTTAAAGCAGGCAGAAAGGGCGACAGCGACAGCAACAGATGCAGCAAGCAGTATAATTGAAGCCGTTAATGAAAACCTCCACAATGCTAACCTTGTCAAAGAGTGCATACCAGGTTCTCTCCCGGATATCAAACAACTAGAACAGCAGTGGAAACAGACAACTCAGATCAAGGAGGAAGCAATCAAACAGCTGACTAGGCTGGATTGGAGACATACTGGCAATATTTGGGAAAACCACAGAGCCAGTGGATGACTAGGAGATGTTTCACTACCTTTGCACAAAAGATGGTGCCAGCTCTGTCATATGCCATATTTGCAGGACAGTTAAAATCCACAATCAGCGAGCTGCTTCAACTCAAACCAATGATAGACATTTGCAATCTCAAAGATCAAGTTAGCCGACTAAGATACTTCAAGTTGAAAAGAAGCTTGTCATTAGTTTAATTCTATCTGTAGTTTTATTTTTGCTTACTCTCAGGAAGGTTGTTTGAAACCTCAGTTTTTTTGTAATAATCTATTTTTGAGGCATGTATTTTAGTATTTAAACGCCTCTCATGCATTTAAAGATGGGTCCAGAATTTTATCAAAAACACTTTTCAAGACATTACACTTCTGTATTTTATGGAAGGTTTTGATGAAATTATTGAAACAGGATCTATTTTTTTTTAATATCGAGCATGCTCTACTGAAATTACACTTTTGTACTTAGAGTGTATTTGATTGGATGAAATTGGATCAATATTGCTAAGCCCATGAGCAGGACCTTTCATATATTGTACTTTTATCGTATGATCGTGTTTTATTTATGCATTAGCAATACTCTTTCTTTGATTGTCTTATGTATGAAAATCTGAGTTATAGTTCTACATGATTGCACTTTTGTACGATGTTTCAATTCTGATTCTATATTGAATACGTAAACAATTATTATATGCAATATAGTTTTCTCAATAATTTTGTCTAACTATTTATCCAAAACAATTATCTTGAACAATTTCATTTCTTTTGGCAGTTAAATGATCTTTATTACCAATTGCTTTGAGACATCTCTATAGATCCCATATTTTAGTTTATTCCCGGGTATATTTATATTTAAATAATGTTAGATTAAGGTATATGCATGTGTTTATTATTTAGATTAAACTATACTTAGTTGAATCTTTCTCTATTATATCTTATATCATCCCAACAACATTATCAAATCAATCCTCTGTGGGAAATTGGTCCCATTATCGCCAGTCGGAGCCACTAATCCAAACGGAAAAGGAGTTTCTTTTAAGGTCCGGACCGGGTGGTTATCCCCCATGTTGTCGCAGCGAATTTCGAGGCTTCAACATTTTGGCACTAGAAGGAGGGCCAACTGTGAATGGCAAGCAAATCTAAATCAGAAAGCCATTCTAAGAGTAAAATTCCCTCACCATCACCTCTGACTTCTCGGTCACATTCTAAATCCCCAAATCCTAAACGAGAAGTTCTGAAGAAATCCTTACAATCCACTAGTGTTTCTCCAAGGAAATCAGATCAACCTTCTTCTGCAGAAACTCCCAAAGTTCAGTCTTTAATTCACAAGTTAAAAGGGATTTCTCTGTCTCAAGAAGAATTTGAATTATCTCAAGCTAGTGTTTTTTCTCATTTTCCTTCCTCTCGAAGATTAACTAGATCACAAACTGAAAAAATTGGAATTCCTCCATCTGAATTTCCTCTACCTCCTCCTCGAAGGAAAACTAAGAAATCACTCTAAAACCCATAGTGAGATTCTTTCATCATCATCGAAAACACCCTCATTCATTTCATCATCTTCGTCACAAACACAATCATCCACCTCACCATCTCAGATCGTGATTTACACAGGTACAAGGACACAATCCTCCTCTACCCAATCACCTTCAACCACTGTTACATCTTCTTCTACACAGATACCCATAATGGCTCAAATAACATGGACAAATCCAAGAGTTGTTCAAATGGCAAGACCATGGCATCCATTACCTGCTCATCCATTGAAGTGGTTGCCAAAATTAAATCCCGATGATGGTCTTCCTGCCGAAGAACACATACAACTTCATGTTGTCCAGAAATCTAAATGAAGTTGTAGAAAAAGACGCAGGTGTACGATTATTCCCTTATACTTTTCAAGGATCAGCAGGATCCTGGTACTTTTCATTACCATCTTGTTCTATTAAGAGTTGGAATACATTTCAGGAACAGTTCCTAACCAAGTTTGGAGATGATCATTCAACAGCTACTCTTCTTAATGATCTCTCCAACCTAAAGGTTGAATCTAAAGAACCGATTAAGGACTTCAACTCACGATTAAACAAATTATTAAACAAAATTCCAGTGGCATCCAGGCCAAGCACTGAAGTTTAAAATGAATGGTACATCTCTGCTCTTCCCTCAAATGCAACTATTTTTGTAGACAGCGTTGCCAAACCAACTTTGGCAGAAAACATGAAAGAAGCCATAGCTGTAGAAAAACGCATCCTAGCTTTAGAAAACAAGAATGCATTAGAAGAAAAAAAATCCAAGAAGGTCACTTTCAAAGATGAATCCAAGAAGAAAGAACTTTTAACGACTTCAATTCATGATTTAACAAATTATTAAACAAAATTCCAGTGGCATCCAGGCTAAGCACTGAAGTTCAAAATGAATGGTACATCTCTGCTCTTCCCTCAAATGCAGTAATTTTTATAGACAAAGTTGCCAAACCAACTTTGGCAGAAAACATGAAAGAAGCCATAGCTGTAGAAAAACGCAACCTAGCTTTAGAAAAGAAGAATGCATTAGAAGAAAGAAAATCCAAGAAGGTCACTTTCAAGGATGAATCCAAGAAGAAAGCACTTTTACGGACTTCAATTCATGATTTAACAAATTATTAAACAAAATTCCAGTGGCATCCAGGCCAAGCACTGAAGTTCAAAATGAATGGTACATCTCTGCTCTTCCCTCAAATGCAACTATTTTTGTAGACAGAATTGTCAAACCAACTTTGGCAGAAAACATGAAAGAAGCCATAGATGTAGAAAAGCGCATCCTAGGTTTAGAAAAGAAGAATGCATTAGAAGAATGAAAATCCAAGGTGGTCACTTTCAAGGATGAATCCAAGAAGAAAGCACCTAAAGATCCTTTTGATCTTGAAGGTTTGCAAAAGGTACTTAAAACCATGTCCAATGAAATGGTTGACATTAAAAAGCAGGTAGCTGAGACTTCTTCTAGGAAATCTTTTAGACCTTACAAAAGAAATTCCCCCTCTGATCCTAAACCTCCAAATACAATATCAAATGCTAAATCAGATGTGGAGGAAGAAGAAGTGTCAACAGCTGAAGAAAAAATCGATGACGAAGAGACAGTTGAAGTACAAGGAATGTGGGACTTCACTCTTCCTCTGTCAAATAATGAAGAATCAGAAGAAGCATTACGTGTCTCTACTAGAAGCAAGAGCACTGTTGATTTGCCACAAACAAATCAAAAACAGAAATCATCAACTCCTGCTCTCAAAGATAAAGCAATAGGTAAGAAATCTTCTCCCAAATCCACTCAAACGACTCCTCAATCCAATTCTTCACCTCCAGCTAAAACCTTGCTAGTATCTGATGAGATGGAATATAGCATCGTTGAAGACATGAAGAAGACTAGAGCTAATATCACATTCCATGAGCTTAGCAAGCTAAAACATCAACAGAAGCTATTGCTCAAAGAATTAAAAGTAGTCCCCACTTCTCCTCTTCCTACTGCTGTAATTTCTCAAGCTGCTCAAGAAATGGGTAGGCCTCCCAGTACTTCATCAGACAAAATGAGTTCAACTGATGTTGCTTTAATAGGTGGTAGATCTAAATCCCATACACCTCCTTTTCTTTTGACTTTTGAAGTCTTCAATAAGAATTTGCACAATTGTTTAGTAGACTCTGGAGCCTCATCCAACATTTTACCAAAAACTATTTGTGCAAAATTGAATGTCTAACCCCATACAATTGTTGTTTGCATTGTACAGTTAGATCGATCTCAAGTTGAAGTCATAGGAGAAATCAATCAAGTTACCATTAGACTCTCATCAAACCCGAAAGTATGTCAAGTGATTGACGTTCTTGTGGTCGACATCCCTGAATTCTACGGCTTGATCCTTAGTAGAGATTGGTTTGAAAAGCTTCATGGCTATTTCACAACAGACTGGTCCCATATGTGGCTTCCTTATAATGGTAAGCCAAATCAAATAAGGGTCGACCGTGAGAAACATTTAAAGTATATCGTCACAGAACTGGAAGGAGAAAATGAGCCTGTCGCATACAGTAGTAATATCATTGGAAATTATTCAGTCGAATCATTTTTAGGCAATTTTAATGCCCATACATCACCCTTTTTGGAAAATTCTGTTACATCACAAATCAAAAATTATTCTCAAACAGATTCTTCTAAATGTATCAATTTTGTAGATAAACCTATAGTCAATTCTTTATTTTGGAAATTATTTTTTGATGGATCTAAATCTAATGATGGAGTTGGGGCAGGTTGCATATTGGTTAGCCCCGAAGGAGAAAAAACTATGTTGGCATGCAAACTTGAATTTGAATGCACAAATAATATTGTTGAATATGAAGCATTAGTTCAAGGGTTGTATAAAGCCATTGGCCTTGATATTAAATACCTTCAAGTATTTGGAGATTCAGAAATTGTAATCAAACAGGTGAGGAATACTATTCACTATCTTTCTGGACATTTGAAACATTATCAATCACTAGTCCAGGACCTCACCTCACATTTCCTAGCATTTAACATTTCCCCAATTCCAAGACTTCAAAATGCAAGTGTCGATCTTTTGGCTAATGTTGCATCCAAGCTCATACCACCAGGAGATTATAGTCCTGATCGATTTTCTATAGAATTAATTTTTAGGCCTTCTATTCCCGATAACATCACCAATTGGCGAGTTTTTAATAATGATCTAAATATCATAAATTTTCTAACATATGAAGGCTCTTATGATGACCAGATAATAGATGAAAACTAATACGATAGTCAACTTAAGAAAAAACAAGTGTAAATTCCATACCTAAATTTGTGGTTAAGCTGGAAGATCTGTATGATCTTAAGGACAGATTCAAGAAACCTACTAACTCAAAGCTTCAAAGTTCAACTTTGAGGTTTGAATTAGTTAATCTTGGAACTGACCTTAAACCTCAAAATATTAATCTGGGTCTTGGTCTTACATCCAATGAAAGATTAGCCTTTATTCATTTATTGAAGAAATACAAAAATGTTTTTGCTTGGAATTATGAAGATCTTAAGACATATGATACTTCCATCATTCAACATACCATTCCTATGATATCCGACGAAAAGCCTGTACAACAAAAGTTGAGAAAGATTCACCCAAACTTAGAAAATCAAATCAAATCTAAATTGAATAAACTTCTCAAAGCCAAAATAATTTTTCCTGTCAGACATTCAAGGTGGGTTTCTAACCTAGTTCCAATCAAGAAAAAGAATGGTGATATTCGAATTTGTATAGACTTTCGCAATCTCAACAAAGCTTGTCAGAAGGACAACTTTCCATTGCCTCCTATGGAACAGATACTGCAATCAGTTGCAAGCTCAGAGTTAATGTATTTTCTGGATGGATTTTCAAGTTATAATCAAATTCTCGTACATCCAGATGATCGACTAAAGACCACATTTAGAACCAAATGGGGAACATACACTTATCAAAAGATGCCATTTGGATTAATCAATGTTGGTGCAACATTTCAGAGAGCCATGGATATATCTTTCAAAGGTTTGGTAAATAAAACAGTGGTAATTTATTTAGATAACATAACTGTGTATTCAAAAAAAAGCAGTAATCATTTAAAGGACTTAAAACAAATCTTTGAACGTTGTCAGAGATATGGAATTTCTCTAAATCCAAATAAATCTTTCTTTGCTTTAAGTGAAGGTAAGCTTCTTGGATTTATTGTATCTAAAGATGGTGTTCACATAGATCCTGATAGAATAAGAGAAATTTCTAAAATCTCTTTGCCTCATAAGTTATAACAAAAAATTGATGCAATCTTTCCTAGGTTAGATAAATTTTGTCAAAAGATTTGTCCTTGACTTTTCACAAATTGTTTTACCCCTCCAATCTATGATCAAGAAAAATTATGTTTTAAAATGGGGACATACTAAACATGAAGCTTTCAATCTTATCAAACAAACGATTATAAATGCTCCCTCCTTAGCAACTCTGAACTTTTCTAATCATTTTATTTTATATACTTTTGCTTCCGAGACATCATATGCAACTATATTGACTTAGGTCAATGATGAGAAAGTCGAAGCACCAATTTCTTTTTTAGCTCCAATTTATAGGCTTTTGTTGTTTTCAAATCAATAAAACATTTCAGACCCCTTCTTCTTAAAACTCACACTAAAGTAATAGTTTCATTCTCATCAGTGAGAAATTTACTACTGCAAAGAGAATTAGGCGAGAAAAGAGCAAATTGGGTAACAGCGCTAAAAGAATATGACAATGAAATTAGACCAGCTAAAATTGTTAGAGGTCAAGGTTTTTGCAGAATGTTAACTGGAGCATCCAACCTACCAACACCAGAAGATTCAGGTGATGATATACAAATATGTGAGGTAAGCCTCAATGATACTGAATCTAAATATGTTGATATCATATTTTATTTGAAAAATGGATATGCTCCTATGCAGCTCAGTTACAAAAGAAAAAGGGCTTTGAGATTAAAAGCTAAGCAATATGAAATCATCAATGATGTTTTGTTTAGGAAGAATTATGATTCTGTTCTACTTAGGTGCCTTGAAAAATCTGAGGCAGAAAAGGTTTTGCAGGAACTCCATGATGGACCAGCTAGTGGACATTTTGGAGGAGACACAACAGCGCATAAAATCTTGCATGCTGGCTATTATTGGCCAACCTTATTCAAAGATGCACATGAATATGTAAGGAAATGCAAAATTTGTCAAACAGCTGTTGGAAGACAAAGGAAACCCGCATTACCATTACAGTCAGTCAACATTGAACAACCATTTGAGCAATGGGGACTGGACATAATAGGTGAGATCATTCCTCACTCTTCAAAGCAACATAGATATATCCTTACAGCAACTGATTACTTCACTAAGTGGGTGGAAGCAATTCCACTCAAGGTAGCCAATTCTGAAAACATCATTGAATTTATTGATCAATTGATTATTACCAGATTTGGCCTACCAACTGCCCTCATCTTTGACAATGCATCCTATTTCGCATGTAAGGGCCCTGAATTAAAATACCAAAATATGTAATTTAAACACAGAATTTAAATAATTTATCTAATGAATACCAACATGTCTGCTCTGCTGCGAAGCTCTACTGCAAATTGTTATGCTGCAATTCTTGTTCTAGCTGTCTACTCTATTGAAAAGCTCTACTGCAAATTGTTCTGCTGCAATTCTTGTTCCGGCTGTGTTACCAAAACGGCCAAAACCACCCTGTCGAACTAGGTACAACCTAGGTACTCGGTCTTAGAATGCTTTCCAATCGAAGTAATTGGATCCCCCATGCCCAAAAACTCCAATACAATCAAGACTCAAGAGTGTCTGTATCTCTGTGTTAAAATTGTTCTCCGTTTTTCCTCCTTCCTTTCTCAAGATTTCGTTCCTCCCATCTCCATGTCATTTTTTTGTTACGTGTAATTTTATAAAATCAAATCTTATTTGATTTTGTTGATTTTATTCGAATATGGAGATTTTATTTGGTAAAAGCTTATTTATTATTTTAATAAATTAATTTGATTTATTTAATTTATAATTTTAATTAATTATTATTATTATTTTATTAATTTTAATTTTTAAATTTAATTTGTAAATTAAAATTAGCATTTTCTTTTAGTTTAAGGATTTATCATATATATGATATTCTGGTGATTACCTTAATTTATATCTTTTCTTGTACTAACCAACTTATATATAGTGTGATACATGCGGGTCCATGCATACGTAGCTATCATATGGAGGTCTCGTATGTATGCTAGGTGGGTCATTACATCACAGGCAATACTATGACAGAATTTGCTCTTAAAAGAGGTTTCAAGCTTAAATATTCTGCTAATTATTATCCTCAGGGAAATGGTTTAGCTGAATCAACGAATAAAAATCTCATGAGGATCATCAAACGAACTATTGATCAAATTCAGAAAAACTAGCATAAATCATTAACATTTGCTCTATGGGCAGATCAAATAACATAGAAGGCCTCAATAGGCACTTCTTTAATTTGGTCTATGGGAAAGAGGTTGTTCTTACTACAAATGTAGTTATTCTCTCTCTAGCTCTAGTGCAATTTATTGAAGAAACTCCTTCCTCTTCTATGCAATTAAGGCAATCACAAATCCTCAAACTCGAAGAAGAAAGAGATAAAGCCAAGATCATACATGCACATCATCAACAGTTGGTCAAATCTTCATTTGATGCAAATTTTGTAAGTCTTAAATCTTTTCAACTCGGAGACCTTGTATTGAAGTGGGATAAAGCACACGAGGAAAAAGGTAAGCATACCAAATTCCAAAGAATGTGGCTTGGCCCATTTCAGATTGTGGAACAAATCGGCCCATCAACGTTTCTATTACAAGATTTATCAAGCAAGAGAGATTCTCTGCCTATTAATGGACAGATTTTGAAGAAATATTTTTCATAGAAGATAACCTCTTCTATCCCTTGTACACTACTGCCTTTATTTTTCCTAGGAAAATAAAAGTTAAATAGTATTTACTTTTGGCCTTTCAATAAAAAAATCTCTTTAAATATTTTGATTTTTCGCTTGTATAAGTAGAGATTGTTAAGAAGATAATTATGACATTTGAAAAATAAGTTAAGTCCTATTTCTCTGAAATTTGCTTGTTTTCCACCGAAATCATTTATCCTTGGTGAAACCCATCTTTATAAAGAAACCTTTGTTATATTTTCAGTCAAGAAAAGTATCTTTAACAAGGCAAAGACTCTCTGCACTTTAACTCTATAATTGTCATCCAGAAATTCTTAAGGAGTCAATGATTCTCCCCATCTAGTAAACTTTTCTCTTTTTAAAGTGTAATTCTAAAATATACTAAAACTTAAAGAATAAGAGGTCTCATTAAGAGTCGGCTTACCATGTTCATAGGGAAATAATAAACTGACATTACCAATACTTCATATCAAAACAGGGTATGGCTTGAGATTATTTTAATCAAATAACAAGGGGTCTCATCACGAACCAGCTTGTTCAGTTGAATTACAACTAATGAATGGCATTGTCACTTTTTGGCCACCAACCCAACACAATGACCTTTAAGTAGAAAAAAGGAAAAAAAAATTTAGAAGAAAATAAACTATTTAAAAAAGAAAGAGAAGAGAATAAGTATACGAGTCTGAATTTAACTCTAAAAATTGCACTCTTATCTGGATGGGATACTGAATCATTGATGGTTAAAAAGTAACCTTGTCGAGGCTATGGACGCCTGCTCGCAGCAGAGGCTCTACCTATGACAAATGAGTATATCTAAAAGCTAATCTACAAGAGCCCCCTGCTTTATCTTTAAACCAAGTAAAGACGATATAGACAAAGGAGTTTTCATTTTGAAGAGGATATCTAGTGCATGATAATTAGGTGAGTTCTATTTTCTTATTCAAAAAAATCCTACTTATATTAAATTTCATGTAATTCCTATTTTTTGAACTATCTCTATTTTGGAAGCTTTCGAAGTTTCAAAAAACTATCAAAAATAACTGGTTCTTCCAATGAATCGCCAAATGTTGTATTGTTCAACAACCCCCCATTTATTGATTTAATAGTTAATATTCTATTGATAAATGGGGACCCTTTATAAAAATCCTCCAAAAAACTTAGCACTTAAGTGCTTTCTTTTTGAATTATTAGAAATAAATTTCTAAATAATATAAGGTATCAAGCCAAATCCCTTTATGACTAGTTATTCTTGCTTTATCGCATATCGTTGGATCATGTGTATCAAAGGTTAATTAACAATCGGATTTGCGAATTGCGATAAGAGGGACCATCGTGATAAACTTATGGTATCATTAAAATTTTCATTTAAAACTAAGGCTTAAAGTATTTCTTGCAAAATAAAGTACCTATCGCAATCGCATATCGGCATTCACAAAAAGCACAACAAACAAAACCTTTGGAATATGTGAATTGTGATATTGTGACATAACAAGCCGAACACTCATCGCATCACGGCGCTTACACAAAGGCCAATCTTGTGAACTAAGAAAGTTTGTGAAATGCGATATGACTCAAACCCGATGGAAGTACGCGATAATTGTTATAACTTTGGTTAAATCTAGCACATAGTAAAAGGTTACTTTATGCAATAAGTATTCATTCAAGCAAAATGCACTTAAAACAATAAAAGGTACGTCGCTCGTATCGCATCTCGCAAAATTATAAATAACTTTGATATAACGCATAATCGAAGATGCAATATTGCGATTTGCGATATTGCGATAATCTTTATCGCAATCGCATAATCAGAGTTTCGCATTTAAAACTCATCAACTTAAAAGTTTTTCCTTACACATTTGCGATGCGATGGCTTAAATGAGTAATAAAGGCCATAATAAAATATCTTAGTGCGTATTTAATGAGTTTTAATGGCATTTATGTTTAAAACGGCTCGACGTGATTTGATATCTTTCATCTGCATTTTCGAATAAAAGCTTCTTCCTTGTCACCTTTTGGAATTAACTGTATCATTGAATTTTCACTGTCATTTTCACTCTGTGTTTATCTGATAATCTCCATTGCTCCATTTCAGGGAACCTCTGAAGGAAACAACGTTTGAGAAGATGGCAAAGAAGGGAAAAGCTACTGCATCTGAGAAATCAGACATGATACCACTTTTCTCTGATACCAGAGGAACCACATCATGGGAAGCTATGTATAACCTACTGGAAGAAGAGAAACCCAGGCCACTGGAAACGAAGGCAACAGCTGATGCTGAAGAATCATCTGACGCTTCCTACTTTGAGGCAGCATGTTCATTTTTACACAGGATAGCTGCAAGACCTAAGATATTACCATACACATATATGGTAAAATGGGTGATTGATAATGTGAATATCTCAGACAGAACTTTTAAGAATGGGAGACATGAGGTCATGGGGTCTTTCACACCAAACAACTTGCGCCAGATGTACCATCTCAAAAGCTCTATGAAAAAGATTTCCTGGAGCATTTTTCCAAAGAGAACGAGGACCCATTGGACGTTACACAGACCTGGAGGTCAGGCTCAGGCAAATTCAAACGGGAGAAATCCGGTATGTATCCAATTGCATCCCTCTCGGCCCCACATAATTTCGCAGCTGCGATGATGTGTAGGTTATTTGGTAAAGCTGATAGTACCAAATTTTCCATAGAGTGGCTTCCATTAATTGATGCAACGGTTAACGCGATGATTATGAACTAGAGTCATATTTTATCAGACAATTTAGCTATGGCTATTAGGGAATATAGGCAAAAGAGAAATATTTCCTCAAGAGATATTCCCCCTTTTTATATGAGTGCTTATGTAATGGACGCCATTTGTTTTTGTTCTCAATTTCCGAACATGGGTTGGAAGTGGACTGTACAGAACCCTCTCCCCATCCATGTATACCATAAAATCTTGTGGGAATCCCAATTCAATGCCCATTTTTACAAAACCTGCCAGGATATTATGCTGCCTATTTATAAAACCATTTTTGATAAAACAGCCCCCAAGCTTTCTGAAGAAGCCAAGATAGATATCTTGTTAGTCGCAAGATGGTTCGGTGAAGAAACATTCACATGTCCTCCCATATTACATTCCAGATAAGCTATTGGCCAGAGAGATATCTTACCAGACAACAGGGGAGGGTGGTTTAACCAAAGCCCTGAAGGAACAAAAGAAAGCCATTTGGCCAGCCTTCCCATTACAATGTGGCGCTTTTGCACTACATGACTATGGGCACGCAGGAAAAGAAGTAGAGATTATTACATCTCTGAAATTGGCCACAATTCCAGGGAGACAGTATCACCCAAATCAAGTTGCTAAAGACTTTACCACTATGGTTAAAGTCAAAAAATTTACTCATGAAGAGGATTCCTTTGATGACCTCTTTCAAGGAGCCAAAACATTTGCACAAGTCCTACATTTGGCATCATTACAGTTAAGACTAGATGATATTAATGCTTTTCATGTATATAGGAATAAAAGATTGTTAAAGGTCCCATTAGACCTATTACAAATTGAACCAATAAGAGAACCGACTCCTAGCGTGAGCCTAGAGGGAAGTTCAAAGAAAAATTCTAATGAGGAAACATAAGAGAAATCAACTCACGAGTCAGAACAGTCAGAACAACAATCTCAGAATGGAAAAGGAAATCCTAATAAAGATTCTGAGAAAGATACAGAAGGAAATACTGAGGAAACGGTTAAACAGGCCTTAGCCAAGAAACAGACAGAGGTCGGTTCCACTTCAGCTCAAACAGGGAAGATTCCAGTCATTGACCTAGACAAAGAATGGGAGCAATTCAATAAGAAGCTCCAAACATGCACAAATCTTGAGGAAACATCTAAATTTCAAACCCCCAAACAAACTCAGCACAAAGCAAATCTAGAGACAACAGAGAAAGGGGCTACAAACACTCAAGATATTGAGGTTATTTCGGCTTTTCCCACTTCTGAAATTGTCTTGAAAATTGAAGAGATACCTCCATTAGATATATTCTACAATCCTACTCATAAGGTTGTAGTTAAAAGACAATGAAAGAAGAGGAAATTAGACACCACGACTGTTGCAACTCTAGAAAACGAATCCATGGATGTTGTGTGGAAAGATACTCATGTTGACCCATCAGAAAACCTTATGAAATTTTCACAATTTGCAGGAGCTTATGCCATAGCGACCATTGATAAAGCAACGAAAGTCCGACTGCTGCTAAAAGAAAAAGAACAAAGAATTATTTTGCTTGAACAACAATTAGAACAAGAAAGAACCAATCAGCAAGCAAAACAGCAAGTAGCTCAGCTTCAGAGGGAATTCGAGCAAATGAGGTTACAACACCAGGCAAGCTTATCAGAAAAGGACTCGCAGATTCGCCAAATGCAAGCCATGGTGGATAAATTTAAAGATAACCCTCAAACGGACGAGTTCATCAAAGAAGCAATCAAGCTAAATTCCCTATTAATATAGCAAGAAGAGATGTTTTGCCAGAAAACCTCACAAAGCAATCTTTACTGTGAGACTAGTGATAAATTGACAAAGAAAGTGATTGATATGAGGTTTGAATATGAAGAAATCCATAAAAATATTTCTAAATTTATTTCCTGGCAGTAGTCTGAGGAGGGAAGAAAGGTCGATCTACCAAAAATAGAAGAATCCCACAAAGACATTATATTTACAGATTGGGATACATGGTTAAAGCAGGCAGAAAGGGCAACAGCGACAGCAGCAGGTGCAGCAAGTAGTATAATCAAAGTCGTTAATGAAAACCTCCACAGTGCCAACCTTGTCAAAGAGTGCATACGAGGTTCTCTCCCAGATATCAAGCAACAGTGGAAACAAACAGCGCAAACCAAGGACGAAGCAATGAAGCAGCTGACCAAGCTGAATTGGGAAACATACTGCCAGTATTTGGTAAATCCACATAGCCAGTGGATGAGTCTGCGATGTTTAACTACCTCTGCACAAAAGATGGTGCCAACTATGTCATATGCCATATTTGCAGAACAGTTAAAATCCACAATCGGCCAGCCGCCTCAGCTCAAACCAATGATAGACATTTGCAATCTCAAAGATCAAGTTAGCCGACTAAGATACTTCAAGTTGAAAAGAAGCTTGTCATTAGTTTAATTCTATTTTTAGTTTTATTTTTGCTTACTCTGAGGAAGGGTGTTTGAAACCTCCTTAGCTTTCTTTGTAATAATCTATTTTTGAGACGTGTATTTTAGTATTTAAACCCCTCTCATGCACTTAGAGAGGGGTCCAGAATTTTATCAAGGACACTTTTCAAGACATTACACTTCTGTATTTTTTGGAAGGTTTTGATGAAATTATTGGAAAATGATCTATTTTTCTTTGAATATCGAGCATGCTCTACTGAAATTACACTTTTGTACTCTTAGAGTGTATTTGATTGGATAAAATTGGATCAATATTGCTAAGTCCATGAGCAAGACCTTTCGTATATGGTACTTTTATCGTATGATCGTGTTTTATTTATGCATTAGCAATACTCTTTCTTTGATTGTCTTATGTATGAAAATATGAGTTATAGTTCTACATTATTGCGCTTTTGTACAATGTTTCAATTATGATTCTGTATTGAATACGTAAACAATTATTATATGCGATACAGTTTTCTCAATTGTTTTGTCTAACTATTTATTCAAAACAATTATCTTGAACGATTTCATTTCTTTTGGTAGTTGAATGATCTTTATTACCAATTGCTTTGAGACATCTCTATAGATCACATATTTTAGTTTATTCTCGGGTATATTTATAGTTAGATAATGTTAGATTAAGATATATGCATGTGTTTATTATTTAGATTAGATTATACTTAGTTGAATCATTCTCCATTATATCTTATATCATCCCAATAACATTATCAAATCAATCCTCTCTAGGAAACTAGTCCCATTATCCCCAGTCGGAGCCACTATACCAAATGGAAAAGGAGTTGCTTTTAAGGTTCGGACCAGGTGGTTATCCCCCATGTTGTTGCAGCGAATTTCGAGGCTTCAACAAAATGGTCATCAATGAAAGTGACGAAGTATTTGGCACCACTAAGAGCTTTTGTGGACAGGTCCATAGATATCTGAGTGTATCAATCCCAGAACACTCCTAGCCCTATTGTTACTTCTGGAATAAGCCTCTTTGGTGTACTTGCCTAGTGCACACCCTCTGCATACATAATCTCATTTGGTACTTAACTTTGGAACTCCTGTGACGGTTCTTTCAAGAATTTTTAGAGCCCCATGGTATAAGTGTCCCATCCTCCTGTGCCATAGTTCATTCAAATATTTTTCCCCACTGTCGCCTATCAATGCCATTGGAGATTCTAGTTGTAACTTATACAACCTGTTACTTCTAACTCCAATTTGAGCCTTCTTTTTCCAACTCAGGCGTTTGACATATAGCTTCTTCCCAATGAAGAAAACATCATAGCCCTTGTTTTGTAGCTGAGTTACAGAGAGTAAGGTCATCCCCAATCATGGCACATGCAGCACATTGGTTGCTCGAAGCCGATCCCCTACTTCTGTTTGAAAGACCACAGTACCTCTTCCTACGAGGGTACATTTTGACTCATTTCCCATGGCTATTTGGAAGTTCATTTGTTCTTCCTGATAATTCGAAAAACATTCTCGTATTCCTTTCATGTGCGTAGAATCTCCACTATCAATATACCAAACCTCAGAGGAGGCAGAACTTGCTAAGCAAGCGACTTCTTCTTCCAGTCTAGAAGCTAACATAGAATAATCATGATCCATGTTCTTCGTGCTTTCTTCTTTCCCTGGAGAACTGCGTGAGTCCTTCTGAGTTGCTGCCCCAACATTATGCTCCTGACTCATAGCAGATTCTCTAATCCTGTTGCCCGATCTCTGCTCTGATACCATGTGAAAATTTCTAACACGAAATTCTACTGCAGTAACTGATTTATTTCTCCTACTTATCTTCCACAATAAGTTATTTACAAAACCCTTCAGTAAACATTAAAATAAATTCTACTGCAGTTATCACATAATAGCATAGAGAAAATAACAGTGATATACAAGCACAAGAATCAATCACATCAACACAGTTATTTTTGCACAATTGTCCCTGGAAAAACACAATGCGGGAAAATCGGTGCAGCAGATGAGGGTTTATTTATTAATCTTCAACAACAATCTCTTTACAAGGAGCAATTCTACAAAATATTGTGACACTTCTAAGAGAAACACCTAAGACAATTTTTCCTCCTCTACCCAGAGAAGTTCTGACACCTCAGAGACCCTTTGTCCTTCTCTGTGTCACTTCAGTGTGAGGACTGCATCTCCAACTGAGTTGTCTCTCTGATCTCCACTCTATGCTATCTCTAGGATGCTCTGCGTCACCTCCTCCTCAGTCTCTGACTGATGTTGATGCCCTCCTCTTCCTTCACCCTGCAACTCTCCCTCTGAATTCAAACTTCTTCTTGGAAATCGATTTCCCTCGAGTTACTGAGTATTTGCCTGGTGTATCTCCAAATGACTCTCAAGTCTTCTCTTATACGTTTCCTATTGATGAATCAACGGATCTTCGTCTCTTAGAAGCTTCTCACCCATATCTTTATTAATACCCATTAATATTTTTATTTTCCTAAGTTTAGACATAGGAACCCCATTAAAAATATTAATTATTTTAATAACTCATAATCTGGGTGGAATTTCTCCAAACAATTTTGGTCTCGGAGATCTCATGTATTCTAGCCCCTCCACAAAATTTCGAAGCTAGATCACATCCGATGCGACCCAAAATCAACACTTTTCCTTAACGGCAGCCTCTTGGAGGTCTTCCCGAGGTGCCACAGCCCCTTATCCCCCTGGACAACAAGCCTATTGGCCTCCTTCCCCCTTGTTGCAGGCCTACTAGGCCTCCTCCCTGAGTTGCTGCCCTTTCCTAGGCCTCCTTTGCCTCATTTCAGTCATTGCATTGAGTCATTTAATGATTTTTGTCACTCATATTTTATGGTTGCAGAGATTTCATGAGTTTTTGAGCAAACAAGTGTGTTCACAGAAGATCAACTCATTCGAGGAATTTTTGGGCAAACAAGCTAGTTATTCTCTGTTTACAGCCTATGATCGATTTATTTACAGTGGTATAAAATTCATCTAAGTGGCATAAATCTAACTCACAAGACACCTAAACACATTAACAATTCACTACATCGAGTAAAATCGTTTGGCATTTTTTCATCATTTTTTTATGGCTGTCACATTGCCTAAAGAAGCATAACAATGTCTGATCATACATAACAGTGACTTTGGATAAGGATCATAAACTCATCACGCATGCATCTCTTATTTCCCTTGCATCATTGTTTATGATCTTGTGTTGGCAAAGTGGATTAAATTGGGCTGCCTCATTTGCATTTTTGCACTCATAAGCATTTCATTTTTGCATTCTAAGTGCTCTCATTGGATTTAGTTTGGCATATTTAGCTTACTGCTGTCATAAAACTTGAGCATATGTTGCATAAGTTTCCTAACATTGGTCAATGCTCTATTGATAAGCATATTGTGAAAAGGATTGTTTAAACTTTACAGAGATTGATAATGGGTTAAGTTGTTGCATTGTTCTTTAATAAGAATACTAACACATTGCTTTCTTGCGAGTTTCATAATCTAGGAGATTATAATTTTTCACTAGATAACTCACTCATAAAATCACTTGACAATTTAATCTCAAGATCTAATATCTCCTTGAATGGTTAATAGTGCTTGAATTGGTCATTGGACTTGGGCATATTTGCATTAGCATTGGAAATCTAATTGTTCTATGTGAGATTGGCATTGTGATAATTTGTTGTCATATCTTTGAAAAGTGCTAGTTGTGTTTAAAGAACATAAATCATCTAAATTGTCAATCTCTTAAGCAATTGTTTATTGGTATCATTTTCATCCTTGCATTGTCTCTAAAGAACCTTGGCTAATTGTTCTAAGTAATATCGTGGATAAGTGCTCTAATCTTTCTCATAGCCATTATTGTCATTGAGTTTATTGTTCATGGTTAAATTGAATATCTATTGTGGATGATAATTTATCTTTGGCATATTGGTGAATTGTTATAATTTTAAAGAGCATTAATCTTGTCTTTTATTTAGTGCTTGAGCAATTATCTCTTGGTTACATTGAATATATCTTTTAGGCACTGTTGAATTTGAGCACTCTATCTTGTGGTTGAGATTATCCTTCATTTGTCATTTAAGTACTCTTTTGTCATATCTAAAGAGCATTTGTAATTAAGTACTTGAAGAACATTAAATAATCTCACCCTAAGAAGCACTCATCATCTTGCATTTGCATCCTAGGCCTGGACCTACATTAATTAATTAACCTCCAAGCATAAGCTTGGTTGATAGACATATAGGGCCACCCTTCATCTTGTAGCTTGCAAAGGATAGACCCTCTCTAATGGTTAACACGGTGACTTTGCAGTCGTCAAAGCCACAGTCTCTGCCGCACCGAAAGCACCGGGTAGTTAGATTTCAAGGGAAGGTATCGTTAACCAAGCCATTGCTTTCTTCGGCTTTATTTCTCTCTACAACTTACTCTAGAGACTAGACTCAAAATAGCTAAGGATTAAGGGATTCATCTAGCTAGGCATCTAACTAAAATAAACCAAGACTTTGCACATCACCTAGACTATAGGACTTGCACTTCATATAGGATAGCTAAGCATCTCCTAAGCAGTGATTTTCCATCTTGTCATTTTGTACTTAATCAATATAAAGCAAATAGGTGACTCCATAAGGCACTAGTCTCACTAAAATAATTCAATCTAATCTATTAACTTGCTAAAATCAACCAAGTGGCTAGGCCATTCAATCGTGTCTCCTGGATTTGTTGGTTGCCAACAAATCTCACATTCTCACATTCCATAAGGACTACCCCCCATAGCCTATCGTTCGAAGACACCTGGAACGAAGAGGGCAGACATCAGAGTGACAGCCCCTGCCTTGAGTCGTTGTCGAACTGTGCCTGTACAATTTGAGCGACAACATTCATCATATACTTTTGCTCTTCTATTTTGGAATTTACCTCAAGGAAGGTATCAATTATCTTCCACTAACCTTGTAACTTTCATAATCTCCCTCTAAAGTGAAGGATGATTCTATGCATTAGTCCTTTTGTCCTTCTTCAATTCTCACTTGCATTTCTAAATTTACATCTTGGATATTTAAGGCTTCTGCAACCTTATTGCAAATTTCCTCTTCAACTCTTCTAGCAACTTCTTCATCTATGATCTTTGATTCTACCTCCTAGAAATGCCTTTTCATATTCTTCACGCCGTCAATAAGGTCTTCACTATGATTGTGTTACCCCTAGAATTGTTCATCTATCTTGTTCAATTCTTCCTCCTCCTCCTTACCTATGTTCATCTCTCCTTCCTTTATGTTTAATCAAGTGAATACAATGTAGATAATTCATTGTCCTTCTCTAGACGCTCTTCTTTTAGTTTATCTTTGTCCTTTTGCAATTTGGATACTCTGAAATTTTTCTTATGAATTTATTTTTTCACTCCCTTCAATTAATCTTTGAATTTCTGCATATTACATTCCTTTGATTTGAATGACTTCGTCTATCCACTTATTAGAGAATATTTTTAGCATTTCTTTCCAAATTTAGCGAAATTGTTTGCCTCTATCCATAATGTTCCATCAAACAAGAGCTTCACCACAAAAATAACAACTTGTAATCAAAGAAGTTATTCAAATTTCTCTCACAATATTCAACCATCCTCTAGGATCAATGTCCTCTTTATTCCCATTAAAGAATTGCCTTCCCATCAATTCCAGACCAATAACTTGGGTTATTGTCTAAATGCTTAGCTTTTAGCTCCATTATCTTCACAAGAGTTATCTCAAATTGACTTTGGAACATTTCATATAATCCTATTATCCTCTACTAGGATTTTTTTCAGAGCTAGGGCAAAATTTAATCCTTTCCCCAAAAGTCTATACACCGGCTGTTCAAAAGAAAACCTACAAAGATTAACAACCCTCCTATTAAGAGAGGGTGATAAAAAATTATTGTTAAGGGAATGAATAGGGAGACCAACCAAGGCAATAGTACAAGATGGGGGCCCATCAACGATGGGGAAATTTGAGATAACGATGAAGGGACAATTGGGGCTTGCTGCATGGGAGGCATCGAGGGATTGGAGGAGAGAATGACGTCAAGGGAAGAACCAACCATGGAGAGGGAAGAGTAATTCAAGATGCAGCCTACTCTAGGGGAAGGACAGGTGTAGGAGGGATATTATTCTACCTTATCTTATCTCACAATTCACAACATCTTACTTTTCCCGAGGTAGTTCACGAATCCCAATGCACTAGGTCCTAAGTCCAAAAATCAACAGGGGCTCAAAATAATGTATGTTTGACATGCCACGTACAATTATTGGTAAAATGTGAAGACATGAAGCAAATGTTCCTATTTAAAGGTGGTTGTACCCTCTCTTTTGTCACGTGTGGGTAAAAGGTGGTAAATCAAGGTCCATACTTGACATGCAAAGACAAATGTGTAAATTTTCATCTAAAAAAAACACATGTGCCAAATTCCTCAAATCAGAAAAGTCATTGGAGATCTACCAAAATCACTCCTCTAATGTGGTCGTACTCTCCTCGCCATGGGCAATTATTATATTAATGTCAAACAAACAACCGCAAAACCCTAATGCCATAATCCATCAATCAACCAAGATGTTACCCATGCAAGCAAAAATCAAACTCATTTCTAGCTCACACATGGCAAGATTAAAATAGGCTTAAGAGGTAACACCCTAAGTCCAAATGGGGCAAATGATAGCTTGTTGGAATCCTTGTGATGTGGCCTACCTCCCTCAAGCAAAACGTTGGACAAATCTAGTAGAACGTTTTCTCCACAATGCAGTTTTTAGAACTGGTTAAAATGCATGCAAACTCACATGTGGGAGACAAAAAAGGTTCAAACTAGCTGTTAAAGCCACCTAAGTTAGTGGTTGGACTACTATTCCTCTCATTTAGCTCAGTCAAGGTCAAATCATGCTTACACATGGGTATCCAAGGCCCCAACATTGTCTCTTCAAGCCAAACAAAAAAAAAAATTATGAAATGACTTAGTCTCCAACATGCGAATGACAAGTCAAACAATATTATTTTGGGAGAGAGTCAAACTCACTATTATCTAGTCATTACAAGAAAGATTATAAAAGGCTAGATCCTCCTGCCATTAGGTCTTGTTGAACTATGAGATCATCCATGCCATTCAATAAAAATATTTTCCAAGTGCAAACCTTTGTGTGGGTTGATTATTCTATGCTTCCTTTTCTTAGTTTATGCTGCAATAGTTCTTCATACAATAGATACAGGTACTCCAAATTACTACAAGGCCACTGGGTTGATCCATTGACAGACAACAGTCACATGGAAGGGGAGATCAAAACGCTAGACCTCATCTCATCCTTTTGTGGCATCAACCATTCATTATAAAGTATTGGACAGACCCTTATTGGGGATCCCTTCAGTAAAAGTGAGATCTAGCTTGGTGCCATAGTTGGCCAATTGGTTGGAGACATCTCGAAAGAGAAGATCTTTCTAGTAGAATTTGGTAGCCAGTACAAATATTCTAGACTAGAATTGGGTGTGATAGTTGCTAGACTCCAATCCCATTCTCTAGTTCATGGTGCATAACTGACACGGAGGGGGTAGCAATCACAATCCAGCATTTGGAAGGTAAGCAAAGCCCAGGTAAGCCTCACTACAACAATCAATCTCAAGACTTGCTTAAAAAAAATCTCTTTCTTTTCTGTTTTGCACCATGAAGTGGACTTCATATACGGCTATGTCGTGCTTCTTCTGTACTGAAAAGAAGTGGACTTCATCAAGGCACATTTGACACAGGTGAATGCTGAGTTATGCTTATTCTGTCTATTTATTTAAGATCAGACGTAACTTGCCTACCGAGTAAAAATGCATTTCTTCTTATTGTTAAGTTGTATTGTGCTGCCACAGAACCACCATAACAGGGCCCTAACAACTAAGCTACCTAGGCTGCTACACATTTCACTTAAACCTAATACCATATTACTGACTATATTCTCTAGAAATAAGGAACTTATCACCTAAAAAGCACACTTGCTTGCACATGGGCATTTTCAATCAAGAACTTGTAATTTTTACATTTGGTTGTAGAGCAATTAAAATTTGGTGATAAAGAAGAAAATCACATTAATGCAGTATTAAACTATATAAATAAATAAACAAATAACATGATAAAATTGCTAGTGCGTGCTCCTTGGAACTTATAGCATCAAGTATTCATGCTCTTATCAGCTTGCTCACCATATTGACGAATTGATGGATGAGCAAGTAGGTCGTTGCCAATGTTTTTTATTAGTTATACTAGCCTGTAAACATAAATGGACACAATTATCCTTATCAAATATACTTTAACTTTGGTGAGAGGCGAAAAATATATTATTTTCCTATCAAAAATCCACTTTGAACTTCCACAAAGTGTAACAGATCATGAATTGCTCCACTTGTAAATTTAGAGAAAGTCACATTTTGCAAATCAAAGTATAGCATCATGATTTTGAAATTATATCAGGTTCTGGGCAAGTTGCACTGAAACGGATACGGGAACAGATATGAATACGGGGTTTGAAACGGATACGGGAACAGATATGAATACGGGGTTTGAAACGGATACGACAAATTTTCAAAATATCAAGATACGATACGGCAAGAAAACGACGTCATATATATATATATATATATATATATATATATTACCATTCATATTTTAAAATCTAGAATCTATATCTAAAAATACATAATCATCGTCATGAATTCAACATAAACAAATCATCATCATCAATGGCATAAACATTGGCATCATCATTAGTGATTATTATAACATTCAACATAAACAAATCATCATTAGTAATGTAATCAGAAATGCTACAGCGGCACAGCCTTTGTGCTTTTGGGTCCAACTCCTTCAAAGAACGTGTCATGCATGGCAGATGATATCTATCTTCCTTGCTTGACAATTAAAAGGCCCATGCGATCATTGGGATATTCCGTCAAGACCTATTTCAACATTTCAATCTTCTCAATGTCAGCTTGGTCTCTTGACTATATGCAGGCACAAGATTGGCTAGAGAAGATTTGTTATATTGGAGGGATTTATGAAATCAAGAGCAAAATCAATGACAATTAACAAAACCTTAACCAAAATGAAAATTAATCACTCAAATAAATCTCTTTACGAAGACATTCATCAAACCCTTTTATTTGCATTTTTGAACATCTATCTTTTTCTTAGTAAGAATCCTTGATAAATATATGGAGTGTCGTTGTTTTTAAAGATTTAGAAGAGACTTTATGAGACTGTGTTTATAGTGAGTTTATTTGCAAATCTGATTTCTTCATTTTTATTATTTATTTATGGCTATATAAATTTTCACGCTTTTTAACATTTAAAGGGTGGATTCCGATAAACAATTTTTGTGGATCCGTTTCCGGAAACGGATCCCGGAAACGGATCCAAAAAAATTTAAATCCCTTGGAAATGTATCCAATTCCAAATCTAAAGTTTCCGATTTTTTGAAACAGCACAATAACATTTTTACAGTGTTTCAGGGAAGAATCGTATCCGTTTCTATATCGGAAACGGGGATCCGTGTTTCTGGCAAATTCTTTAGGAGTTTCCGGTAACTTAGTTTCTGGGCCTCACGTGTTACACTGTTACCCCATACTAAGTGCAATACATTCTAGGGAAAATTTAAGCAAAAACATATTTAAAACCATCAACCACTGAAAGGAGAGATGTGCAAGCAAGCAGAATGGGTAATTATGTATATCTGTACCTTTACTTGAACTGTTTTCACCGTTTTTTATATAAGGCTCATGTATGTGAACCTGCATTAAGAACACCAAGAAACAAAGCATAAATATAAAAAATCCTGCACTAGTCTGTCATAACTAGACTCCGAGAATTCCACCAACTTTTGACACTTACACGGTAAGAGGCAGCGTAAGATGAATCACCCCCTCTAAAGATGATCTTAAGAGCATCTCTCAAACTTTGAAGCCTGCAGGCAGCACCCTTTGCCTTTGGTTGCATCGCGGCAGAGCTCAAGTTTGATTCTGAATACATTGAAGTCAAACAAACTGAAGTTCTTAAAGCCTTTCAAGTTTCAACACAGCAAAGTTGCCAAAGCCTTTGTGACTTGCTCTAATTTATTGATTAGCATATTCTTTACATAAACAAACAATGACGGTTATCTCCCTCATGTGAAATCAAACCCACTCCTGACATTGCAGTAGTCAAACTAAGTGACCCACATTTTTTTCTCATTATTAACTGTTTAAATAAAAACATCTTCATGGACAAATAGCATAAATTTGCAACCAATGCAACACAAAAATTTGAACAATGAAACTTAAGTTAATGCATTATGAAGAAAATGAAGCTATGCAAGCTGTGAAAAGCCATTGAAATCAATTATATCAACAAGAAGCTTATTTAAGTTATTTGATATAAAATTGCCTTCTTTCATTGGGATGTCATTAAGCTCACCATCTTCAAGAAGATTTACTGCATGATCAATTGTATCAATAAGCATATTTGCTGTTTCAATAGTGATGTTTAGATCTGCGAAAAACTCAAAAATATATGGACCAGGCCGTGTGAATCCTGACTCTTCTGACTGGAATGGAACTTCACTGATCCTCTTTTCAAGCTTAAGTAGAAGTGCTGCAAATATGGTAAGCATAGGTCATAAGCAAATCCGTTCTATCTGTACAGCTATAGAATTAGTGTACTTGTATTTTCTACTAAACCTATTCAAACAGCTCATTTAAATCCTACACAGAAGAAAATACCCTGCCTGTTTACCATGAGTATCTTTACCTATTAAATTTTGGAGATGGATTCCAGGCTCCAGCTACAAGTTCCACATTTTCTAAAATATCTAATACTACAATGATGACCATCAAGCTCTTCAATCTTAACAGCTATTAAGTAAAACATAAAAATGGCACTCACCTTTTAAAATGGCAAAATTATCCGGATCGATGGATGTATCTGCTACATTTTCGGCTGTAATCCGTACATGTGCCATATCTATGCATTGTTTTGCTTCTTCAATACATGCTGTCAGATGACTAGATGATATATCAAATGAGGCTGCATCTGCACAGATACTTTCCTGCAAGATCATAGTGGTTTCAAGTCCTCAGATCTCTATGCATGACCTAAAAAATTCTAAAGCATGATACTATGGACAGTGGGACACAAGGCAACTGGAACATAGAATGAAGAAGTAAGAAGCTCTTCGTTTACTTAAAGCACTAACATCAATGTAAATTCCTAAATCCTTACCAGGTTATGCGCTTCATCGAATATGAGTATTGTATTCTCCCACTCAATACCTGTGAGGGAACGACGGTTATCTTTATCAATGAGATAATTGTAGGGGGCAAACAAAATATCTGCCGAACCATGAAGATCTCGTGATAAGTAGTATGGACACCTGCACAACATTAAATATCTATCAGCATCTGAAAACAATGGAATCCCACCAAACATATTTTTTTCCGTTTCTCACTGCCAACCATGTTTTTCTCTATATGCGGTATATCTTGTTATCTACAAAATAATGATAAGATAGGCATAAGGGACATACGGGCCTTGAATTCTGCCAATGCTAATCAAATCTTCAATGTCAATTGGCTCATCTCCCAGTTCCACATGGCCCTTAAGATATTCTTGAAAGGCAAAAGAAAGATGCAGATCCAGTCAAATGCCCAAATAAAATTGTAAAATAAATAATACAGTACAACCTGGTAGTTTTCCATCTCCCCAGTATGTCATATTGAATATTCTATGACCATGAATGAATGCACTGATAATTAAGAGAAGCTTAATTGGGATTTAAGAAGAATTTTGAAGCATCTTTGCCTAGACAACATAACATACACTAGCCTGCATTCGGATTCAAAATATTTCATCTACCAAGTTAGCTAGAAAGCAGTTGCTAGCCAGCATCCAACATCTGCATGGGAATCATTGGGATACACAGATTATTCCATCCACAAATCATGACAGCTCGTGAGTCATTAATGTAAGATATAATAACTACATCTAGATCAGAGGAACAAATATAAAGTGGATTAGATCTTTTGAATCAGAATTTATACACCAAAGCTACAAAGAAGAAAATGGTAAAATACTGCGAGTATCATGCATGAAGACATATGCACGCCCTGCATATGGATTCTGAACTATAAGGAGGACAAATAAATCAAACATATTTATGCTCAAACCTTTGACACGATTTAAACTGCTAGCAATTTACAGTTTTATACATTCAGCCCATGACATAAGCAAGGAGAACCTACCAATTAGTGCAAGGCCAAAGCATTATTTACCACAGTATACTTGTTATTTTTTTACTCTATGAGCGTCTTCACCTAGCTTGAGAAGTCCTAAAGACTAAAATAACTGTAGGAGGATCATCATACCACTAACACGATTGTGGTGATAGCAAGCTCGAGACTTGCAAAGTGAGCGACAGGCATTATTTTGAGCTCTCCCTCGCATGGTCCTTACATCTTTGTGAATACACATTTGCTCCCTTGAACCCAGTACCGTCATTTTTGGCCTGTAATTCAGATTGCCATCAAATCCAATGCCAATGTTTCGAATTATTATATTATGATACAGGTAGTATAATAAAAACAAAAATAATAATAACCTCTACAAATGCCCACAGAAGGTACAAAATGTGGAGAATCAACATTAGCACTGAAGCAAATCTCAAAACGTTAATCTAATTCAGTTCCAATGCAATAAAAATATCATAATAATCCAGAGACTTCAAATTGCAATGTTTGCATGATTACATTCCTGTTACGTTATTTCTGACTTCTCCATAATTCACTAGAAAAAATTCTTTACTTGGTTCAAACATACAATATAAGCACATCAAATTATCACTTTTAGCTTTCCTTACAACGGTCTGAATACAACAAATCCAAAAAGCTGTTCGCAATCTCTATTACAAGAGCTGCCAAGTTTAAGAAATATTTGATGAAACTACTTAGCACGACTCTGAAACCACCCAAGTACATTCAAAACCATAATTTTCATCAAAACAAGTCAAACTCACTAAGACTCGATGAATTTGACCAGACTAACTGAGAACTCAAACACGTTTGTCAAGACTTGCTAAGTTCAAAGACCAGACTCAACCAACATAGAATAGAAGGCATTTCACAGAAGAAGAAAACCATCATTCTTCTTTTTTCATTCTGATCTTTCCATAAGGCCAGAAAACTTGAGAAAAAGTCATTGAAGTCCAAAAGTGAAATGACAAAACTTGAAGGCCAAAATGGAAGACTAATCTCTTGAATCTGGTCCACTGGTTGCAGCTGAAATCACTCTTTCTAAGGCTCCTTCAACTTCTCCTTTTCCCTCTCAACCAGGAGCTTCTCTCAATACCATCAATGATTTTATAATTCTTTTGCTTTATGTACTGCACCTAGATCAGGTGATAAATAAAAAGAAACACGTTTTGCTTATTGAAACAGTGATCAAGGAATGCTTGTGGAACAGAGATCAGCTCAGGTCAGAATAAGCCCTTCAACCTGTGGATACTTGGGTAATACCTTCTGCTCAATAAATTGGAGAACATAATCCTTAGAAAGTATGGGATTAATTACAATTTACAACTCTATCCTCTTGGTCAGCTTCCAGACCACAAATCCCCAAGCAGCTCTTGAAACAGTGAGAAAAAACTTTTGTAAAACATCGTAGTGGAGAGAGCACAAGTCAAAGGAAGTAATCAGAAAAATATGTAGTTATCCCCAATAGCAAGGCCAGTATTAGACTCTTCACACTGTTGAGTTGGAATCAAGTTCAACCATAGTCTCTGTCTCCAAGGGATTTGTAACTACAAATTTACAATTTCAATCGAATGCTACAAGATTAGATAAGATAATTGTGTTATAGTCCTCTCCACTTGCACTTAATAGAAATTTAACCTTATTGGTAAGGGTAAGGAAGAGCTCTCAACATCCAATTCCTCCTGCAATTAATTGTCTGCATGTAGCCCCGATGACAGTGCTGGAGGAATTATGGATGGTATAGTGGCCTGCCTCTTCTAAAATTACCTTTAAGTATTTCTGGATGCATACTCAAATATATGTGAACACAACTTCATATAGATCCCTTGCAGAAGAACATTAATACTATTTTCTGTGATTTCCACATGCCACATCACTATGTCACAGAAATAGATATCCACAGGACTCTCCATAATTAGTAAATCAGAAGTCTACCCTAAAATAACTTGATGCCCAATTCACAGAGATAGCATTTGATAGGGAATATTTATCCCTGTTTGAGCATGTTAAAAGCACTAAACTATGATATGGTTAATGATTAAGTTACACGTACACTTAACGCAATTTTGCACATGCAAACTTTCACTTGGATGATCTGAGGGCTAGAAGGATCTTGTTACGGCCTAATACTGATGTCTAGTTGATCTTGAATCATAACAGAACGTGACATAATGTTGAATCATAGCCTTAATAATGATGATCCATACACAGATTTGACATCAACTAAAGGAGAGAAGACAGTGGAAGGTCATCCTGCAAGAATGCAGCAACCTGAAGATAAGTAAAACAAATGAGGGTAGCCAAAAGAAGGGTGCCATGAAATAAAGTTCAAAGTGCAATATTCAATAAGAGGGTAGAATGTATAGATTGCTATTCATCAAAGGGCAACAGATGGACAAGACAGGGAAGTAACAGGAAAGGTAGGAGAATGAATTTAAAGTGAATACCAAAGAAGTGTCAAAGATTTTTAAGCCACAAGAATTCTAGTGGAAAAGATTTATCACAGTAATAAGCAACAACCAAAATTATAAATATGACCATCTACCAATATGAACAGTAAGTCTTTGGTTTAAAAATCAGTGGAACATTGAGATGAGAAAGAATTTGGAAGTTGGGATTCTTACGTATGGTCTTTCCACAAGCAAGAGAGAAATCGTAAAAGAGGCGCATGCAACAGAAAGCCACGTGCTTTCTCACAATGACATACTCAGATAGAGCTAGCTCTAAATCTGAAAAGTACTCTGAACTAAATATAAATTAAGAGAGGACAACACTTAATATTGGCCCTTTTTCACTTTTGATTATTCTTTTGATGTTGGAAGGGAGGGTTATTTCTAAGGCATTACTTTGGCTTGAAAGTTTGGCCCCTATTGTTAGTATATCTATCTCTATAGAAATATTGGCATCATTCTTTCAAGCTTTAAACCATATAACTCAATATAACCAGTCAATAAGGTCATTTTTTATGGTCGGCCATTTTATTAGGCAGCCATAATTCTATTCTATTATGTATGTGTATTTCAGCCATCATCTCTAGGGTTAGGACATCTTTCTAGTATATATAAGTGAATGGTTATTTCAAAATAGGCATCATTAGAAAATTATTTCTTTTACGTTATTAGTTTTCAAGCACAGAGAGTTATGATGTCTATTTGGGTGCCTTCTATTCATGTTATTTTCTCAACATTTCATTATTTTAGGTGAATTTTATTGTGATCTCTATTATTGTGCATTTTCGCCAACTACAGGTTGTTGGGGGGGGGGTTAATTTTAGACTTGATCATTGACTCCTTGTATCTCCTGTCTTGTTATTCTCAATTTGCAAATTTGCAACTTGATGAAATTCAAACTGTTTTTCCCACTGTTTGCACGCCATTACATACATAATATGTCACAAACCGTCAGAATGCAATGAACCCTGATTTCTGAAACTGCATCCACACCTACACCTACACTCACAAGACCTAGCAACCTTGAATGTTCATTTATGATTGCATTCATATCATTTTTCTAGCTTTCATCTAGTGAACAATTTTTCGTATCATCATATTAGTTGCTTGAGTTATTCTTTGTACTGACCTTTCATTTTGCTTCCATGACATAACATCTTGCTATTGTTGTTGGTGCAATTTTCTTAAATTATTTATTTTGATGGTCTTAGTTTAGATAATCTATAATTTTGTCCTTTCCAGGCAAGTAGTTTGGCATCTTGTACTTATTGCACATGTCTAGAGAAATGAGCCACTCTACACCACGGACTATACGAACTCCTATTACACCATGAACTGCAATATGCATACACCATGAACTCCTATAGGAACTGCAATGTGCATACACCATTGATGATCTGTAAACTGCCCTAGATATTCCACTGGACAGTTCCTCACAACAGATCTAATAAAAATATACTGAAATCCGAAATCTATTCTATGAGGGTTGATTTTCCTATGATTTTCTGGATTTATTGAATTATTGTTTTCTGCTTATGCATGCTACAAATAAAATGCGAAAAATAGAGAACAGATAAAACAATCACTCACAAACCACAATCACCCCAACATATGACATGAGAAACCCTTTCGAGAGAAAAGCAGTGAGAAGGTGAGGCTGCTCTACGCTTTCTTTCTCTAAATGGAAATGGTATAAATACAAAGAAGTGAGATTTGTGGCCCATGGGCTGCTAGAGAACACAAACCCTCTCTATTGTGCCCTCTCCCTATCCACTCTCAGCTACTACGCTCTACTATGGAAAAAAATGCATTAGAATAGAATCGAACCCTTTTTCCTCCTAATGGCCGAGTTATAACATAGCCCAATAGCCAACTAGGGGTTACATTTGATCCATTCAACCCTCAATATGAGTTACAACTCGACCCTTCTAGAGTCTTCTTCATAGTGCCCACATGTCTAGCCCCTTCGAATTATGGTGGTTAAACACGATAGGTCAATTGTGGGGAGGCATAACGTTTGTGTTCGAACTCCAATTGACACAATTCTTGCAGCATTGGAAGGGTCTTCAAATGTAGAATAGCATTAAGGGGTGTTATGCTTAAGCAGTAAAGTTTTACCCAAAAAAATGTTGCTTAAGACCTTAAATTGGCCGTGAAAGGTTTCTAAGCCTAATTCTCCAAAGTAGGTCATGTCACTAAAATTATTACTATAAGTTGATTTCTTTGATTTTTCCACCCTGAAAGCATCAAAATGGATGACAAACAATGTATTGATCCAATCCAGATCATACTTCCCAATTTAGGAGGCTTTTGGTCCCGAAAAGCTTTTACTAAATGAGATGAGGAAATTTTTCCTCTACCTTCTCCCTGGAGTACCATTTAGCCTTGCCTGGAAGTGGTCCTTTCAACTCAATCTGTTAAAGGTCATGTTGTCTTTGTCTTGTAGTTTTGGACCTCTTCTGCAAAACTGTATCCTCCGTCAACTCTGCCTCAGCATCTAGTGCTAAATCCTCTATAGAAGGTAGCACTTGCTTCTCTTCTTGATCAAGCATGGAAAGCTCTTAGAGTTCCAAATTTTTCACATTCACTATTGCATAAATGTGTATGTAAGGGGGTAGACTGAGTCTATAGATGTTATCTCCCACCCTCCCCAATATCTCAAAGGGACCATATTGCAAGGCCTTAATTTTCTTACCAATACCATGTAGGCTGTCATTGTTCAACTATAACCATACTCTATCTCCCACCTTGAAATTGTTATCTATTCTACAGTGATCATGCATGGCCTTGTACTTTTCTTGTGACTTCTTCAGTGTTTCTTGTACTTCTAGATGGATATGCCTAATATTCTCCAAAAATTTCTCTAGCTTTAAAGCATCCCCTATGAGATCCTCCCTCACTCCTCCTTGCTGCCTGTTACCACTCAATCTAGCAAGAATCCTAGGAGGGGTTCCAAAGGGACTACTAATAGACCAAGTGAAAACAATGGGACAAAGACCCACTATCACCTCAATCGATGCCCCCTGCTCTTTACAAACTTTCACTGATGGGAGGAGTCCTGGTATGGAGGAAATCACTTGAACGATAGGATAAATGGCAAGGTATAACATGATTTCCTAGGCCCATTCAAAGGAGAGGCTCAATTAATGGTTCAAATACTTAAAGAAAAGTTGAAAAGCTCCCCAAGGAAGGCCTATGAAGGATGCCCTCGAGCTTAGGAATATTCAAAAACGATAAATTCCTAAGATCAAAACTTCCAAAATCCCTCACTTGTGATTGATGTGTTTATACTTTGGTTCAAAGTGAGGCAAGGATGGCTCATTCAATGGAAAGATTCAATTAAAGTGCAAGCTTTGGGAGAAGCGAAGGTGACTTTCCACAAAAAAACCCCTTGAGAGAAATACTATAAGAGACCAAGGGTTGAGAGATATACCTTGGTAAGAGCTCATCTAATGATCACCTATAGTTAAGAGAAAAGGTTTTGAATGATGAACTACAAAGTGCAAACCTTCAAGAAATCCCCAAGTCAAAGCAACTTCAAGGCTTTCCTCTTGGTGTGACAGCTAGGGCATCAATTTAATTCAAATTTCACTGTCGAAATTCGTTCAAAACTGGAGGATGCCTAAAGGAGACATAAATGAAGAAACTTGTCTAGACGGAATTCTAAAATTCCTCCTCCCTAAACTTTCGCACCAAGCCCTAGAAAATCTCCTTATCCTTAAGGGACTAAAAAAAGGAAGAAAAGAGGTGAAAGAATGATATTTCCTTAAGCTAATGTGATCACCAAGGATCTAGGACCAGTGCCTGGCTATTGGGAAGATTGGAGTCAAAATGATCAAGATTTAGGAACTTCACTCTTCAAGGAGGCCTAAAGAAGCAGCTACACTCTCCGTGGATGCAGCTTCACAACAACTTTAGACTTTTATACTTCAATATGCAATATTTTATGGAGTTTCAAGGTAAAAGGTGCACAACCTACCGTTAGGAAAATTTGTTATTGCGAAGATGAATAACATATGCAACAAACCAAGATTACAAGTGTTTCATAAATTCGCATTAATTTTTAGGGCACAAGTAAAATCATGACATAGCATTCCATATATTAAACATGAAAAATGATGAAATTCGCATGAAAAGAGCAATTACATGACAAAAAGAGTATATCCATCCATAACCTTGCCAAATAGAAGCTCTAAGAGAGATAGTGAAAATATTCCAAACATCAAAATGCATTTAATCATCCAATCATTCCACAAATTGCAGGTCTGAAATCTTTCGAAAGATATATCCCAACTCCAAGTGATGATGAATGAGAGAGAACTATTACGAGATCAAAGCCCCAAACTTGGAAGGGAAGCTCCATATGAAGTCTCAATGTGCCCTTGATTAACAAGCAAGGTTCACTTAGATGCACTAATGAATTATTGTACCTAATGGTGAGAATGCAGCACTGGACATTATATGTAATTGGCAGGTGGTTTCATCATGGGTTGTGCAACTTAATTGGGGCACAAGCCCACCAAAGGATCATATTGACACCCCCGGGTGAAGCATTGAGAGCCATGGGACTCCCACCATGGGCAGAGCATCATTTCACGTCATGGGCACCCTCAACAGTCTGCTCATTGCTCCACATTATCCACCGGATGATGCACTTGGAGCAATATGCCCCAGCTGACTTACCATTTACCACGTGGTGTGGTAGCTGATCCAAGGCCCATAGGAGGTTTGTCTCACCCCTTCAGACATGGGAGGGCAAGCATCATCATCAAAGCCCTGAGTATTGGAGCATTACAAGCTATTCTATCATCAAGAGACCTATGAGACCGGTTTTTGTGCCCCAAACACAAATTGGGGCCCCACATGATGACTTACATGGAGAGTTAGGGGCCATCACCTAGTTTGAGATTCATGGAGCCCTCTCACCCATTTTGGCACAAAGAGGACTCAACGTTGCCTTCCAACAACCCTACATCCGCATGATGTCATCATTTCGACTTGCATTTGGATGGCTAATTCATATTTTTGTGAAGCTATTTGGACGACCTATGACCAAGGGATGTATCTTGCCCATTTTTATAATGTTGAGGGGCTTCTAGGCTAAAATTACATTTGATAGATCATGTATAAATATATGAGGACTCATTTGAGCTAATCATCATCATCACACTTTGGATTAGTCTTCTCGAGATATTTTCACACTTGTTTCTTTGGCTATTGGAGATCTTTTGGAGGCATTTTGATGTATGGAAGCCAATTCACATTCTGTTGATTTTGGGTAGCATCAGCTGTGCTCTAGCTCCGAAATTTTGTGGACGGGATAGAATACATGAGATCTCCAGAACCCAGAAATCGTTTGGAGAAATTCCACCAGGATGAAGAGTTATTATAATAATTAATATTTTTAATGGGTTCCTAAGTCTAAACTTAGGAAAATAAAAATATTAATGTGTATTAATAAGAATACGGGTGAGAAAGTTCTAAATGACGAGGATCAAGTTTCAACCCGGTTCTAATCTTAGCCGTTGATTAGGGACTTAATCTCGATCATTAATTCATCAACAGGAAAAGTATAAGAGGAAGCTTGAGGGTCAATTGGAGACACACCAAAAGATCAAAGAGTTCGATTTTTCTAGGGCATGGCTTGCTGAGAAAATCAAGCTAGTGATCTGAGTTGCGGTGAGGGGCAATTCGACAAAGGGACTTCAGTCCAAGGCCGAAGAATACATAGCAGAGAGGCAAAGCAGCACTAGTAGAGACAACGTAGCTCCAGAGAGGGTGACGAAGAGGCCAGAGGGGCTGACGCAGGTGACGCAGAAGTTGGAGGGGTTGATGCAGGCCCTTAGAGGCAGCGCTGGGTTTTTTCTGTGGGGCAAAGAGAGAGCGGTTCAACATATCGACTTTCTAAGCAAGGGAGGCTCACTGAGAGGGTGACACGGCTCCTAAAGGAGTTGACACAGTTCCAGCGCAGAGCTTGGAGCAACCATCGTTGCCCAGCACTGGGGACAACATTTGTCATCTGTGGGGTTTGATCATGCAGTTGTAGGATTTGTCGAAATATCTATCTCCAGATACCGGTACTTCTGCCAAGGTTATTCTCTGTTCAGTGAGTCACTTTTGGCACCCTAGTTGTATTTAAGAATTTGCTTAATAATACAAACCCTCTATATGCTGCACCGGATTTCCCAAATTGGGTTTTTCTGGGGACAATTGTCCAAAAATAACGGTTTCCCTTGTGTGATTGACTCATCTTATTTCAGTTCATGATCTGTATGTATGTGTAGGCTGCAATAGTGTTTTTAAACGATGTTTATATAATTAAATAACTCGTTAATGTAAAGAACAAGTAGGAGAGATCATCCAGTGATTGCAGTAGGGTTTCTGATGTGTAGATTCAGAAATTTTTACATGGTATCAAAGGATTGCAACTCATAGGAGATTGAAGACACCAGCCAAGAAATTTGGAGAATTTGTAGCAAAAAAGCAATTGTCCCGAGTGACAACGTTGTTCCAGAGCCAGAGACACAAAAGGAGGAGTGACGCAGTGCAGAAAAGGTGACGTAGAGGCTCACGCAGTGCCTGCGTCAGCACTCTGAGCCAGGTGAGGGTAACGCAGTAGCTGGGAGGATCCCACGTAGTAGCTACATTAGTTATCTAGGCCAGCGCAGAAGCAAGGGGGGGTAGATCAGGCTCATGCAGTGCCACGTCATCTTTCTGAGCCAAGGATTGACGCAGTGGCCAGGAGGAGCTAATCTAGCTCACGCAGTGATTGCGCAGAGCCAGAGGGGCTCAGATTCTTCAGTTGTCAGGGCTAAGGGAGCAGAGCAAATTTCGATTTGAGGAGCTGGTGGGACGCTGTTTCTGTTGGTGCAAAACAGTGTCTGAGGAGACTGAACCAAGGTAGAGGGAATCATTGCCTTGACAGATTTCTAGCCAAGAAATCTAGATCTGGGTTGCAGCAGCAAAGGAGGATTGGAGAGGAGTGATTCGACATTTGGCAGGAGGATTTCCGTGAAGGAAATCAGGACTCAGAGGGAGTCTAGAGGGAACCTGTTCCTTAGAGGATTTCTAGCACCAAAGAAATCCAAATCCGAGTTTTGTTGGGGCAGCAGCGAAAGAGGGAGAAGAGAACCAGTTCGACATTTATTTAGCAAACATGGCAGCCACATCTCCAGGAAGGAGGTGGGGTGATTTAGAGATGTAGTTCGAAAGAGCTACAGAAGGGGGGCAGGATCCTTGAGGTGCCCAAACTCTTGGATCACATATGGCTACGGGAGCCCTTAACGACAGTAGCAAAATGACGAGTGTCGATTGGAGCGAGGTGTGATGAAGCGACAGTGGTAGAGCTAGAGTGCCAAAGTCTGAGGTAGCGCAATGGATGTTGTAGCAGTGCGAGAGGCACAGAGCAGTTTGCAACAGCGCAGTAGCAGTAGAGGGTTAGCACATATTAGTAGCAGAGGTAGCTTTAGCATCACGAGGCATCCATACTAACCAGCATGTCAGTTTTTGGGTGAAGTTTCAGTTGCTTACTTCTCAGCAACTGAGTTGCAATGCAGCAGTTAGCAATGGTAATGTTATGGGCAACATGAGGCAGCATTTTGAGAGGGAGCAGCCGTGTAGTGGATGAAGGGCAGCAAGCCAAGCATCAGCAGCATAGAGGACCGATGCAGTGGATCAGTGTGATACTTCTGTTGAAAAGTATTGCTAGAGCACATTCCTCGCTAAGAGGGAGTGTTGATTTTGGGTAGCATCAAATGTGCTCTAGCTCCGAAATTTTGTAAGGGGGGGATAGAATACATGAGATCTCCAGAACCCATAAATCGTTTGGAGAAATTCCACCGGGATGAAGAGTTATTAAAATAATCAATATTTTTAATGGGTTCCTAAGTAAAATATTAATGTGTATTAATAAGAATATGGGTGAGAAAGCTCTGAGTGACGAGGATCAAGCCAGTTCTAATCTTAGTCGTTGATTAGGGACTTAATCTCAGTCGTTGATTCATCAACAGGAAAAGTATAAGAGGAGGCTTTAGGGTCAGTTGGAGACACACCAAGAGATCAAAGAGTTAGATTTTTTTGGGGCGTGGTTTGCTGAGAAAATCGAGCTAGTGATCTGAGTTGCAGTAAGGGGCAATTCTGCAAAGGGACTTCAATCCAAGGCCGAAGAATACATAGCAGAGAGGTAGAGCAGCACCAAGAGAGACAGCACAACTCCAGAGAGGGTGACGCAGAGGCCAGAGGGGCTGACACAGGTGACACAGAAGCTGGAGGGGTTGATGCAGGCCCTTAGAGGCAGCGTTGGGGTTTTTATGTGGTGCAGAGAAAGAGCAGTTCAGCATATTGACTTTCTGAACAAGGGAGCCTCATTGAGAGGGTGACGCAACTCCTAGAGGAGGTGATGCAGTTCCAGCGCAGAGCTTGGAGCAGCCATCGTTGCCCAGCACTGGGGGCAGCATTTGTCATCTGTGGAGTTTTATCATCCAATTACTGGATTTGCCGAAATATCTGTCTCCAGATAGAGGTACTTCTGCCAACGTTATTCTCTGTTGGATGAGCCGCTTTTGGCACCCTAGTTGTATTCAAGAATCTACTTAATAATACAAACCTTGTATATGCTGCATCGGTTTTCCCAAATTGAGTTTTTCGGGGATGATTGTCCAAAAATAATGGTGTCCCTTGTGTGATTGTCTCATATTATTTCAGTTCATGATCTCTATGTATGTGTAGGCTGTAATAGTGTTTTTCATCGATGTTTATATAATTAAATAACTTGTTAATGTAAAAAACAAGTAGGAGATGATCAACCATTGATTGCAGTAGGGTTTCTAATGTGTAGATTCAGGAATTTTCACACATTCTTCTTTGGAGCCATTTCTTGGATTTTGGGATGGATATATTGCATGTCATCTTGTAAGTGCCTCAAGTTGATGGAAGTTTTCTCTTGAAATTGTTTAATGTGTGGAATTATTGCTCTAGAATATGTTAAAATTGTGTCAAAATTGTTGAAAATTAATTTGAGAGGCTTTCTAGTAGAGTATTGCATATGTTATTGAATGCATGGCATGTAATGAATGTTACCAATGGAGGAAAATCTTTGAACTCTCCATGAAACTCCATTATTGTTAAAATTGGCAACTAGGGCCAAACTCCATGCGGGTCATCTTATTAATGGAAGCTGATATTTTTCTTGGATCCCTCTCATCGAGAGGTGTAGGATTGATCTAAAGATCATCAGATTCCGATAAGTATTCATGGAGATATGAATTTATTTGTGTTATGGGACAATTCGTCAAGGTCAACCAGCAACCAAATAAACCCCAATTGTGCTCAAGGTTTTAGTATAAATAGAGGTGGCCTTCAAGTCATTTCAACACACTTGGGATCTCTTCCTCTTTACTTGTCTTTGAGTTTTAGTAGGAGGAGAGATCCTAAGGGATAACGCTACCCTAATCCAGAGGGCAGAAGCCGGAACTGTCGGGAAAAGCTGGAACTACCGGAACTACTGGGAATTTCCTGAACTGTCTGGAAAAGCCGGAACTGCCGAGAAAAGACGGAACTACCGAGAATAGCTGGAATTGCTGGAACTGCTGGGAACTGCCAAAACTGTCGGGAAAAGCCGAAACTGCTAGAATTGCGGGGAAACGCCGGAACTGCCGGGAAAAATCGGAACTGCCAGAACTGTCGAAACTGCAGGGAACTGCCGGAACTGTCGGGAAAAGCCGGAACCGCCGAAATTGCAAGGAATAGCCGAAATTGCCGGAACTGTCAAGAACTGCCGGAACTATTGGGAATAGTCGGAATTGCCGGAACTGTCGGCACTGCCGAGAACAGCTGGAACTGTCGGCACTGCGGGGAAAGCTGACGCAAAGGGCAGAAGCCGGAACTACCGAGAACTGCCGAACTAGCATGGAACAGCAAGCATGCAAAGGACAACAAGCAAGCTAGATGCAGCTAGCACATAGGTCAGTATGGCAACATGGTGCAACAATGCACATAATGCAGTACAGTGATGGGTACAATCATGATTAATGAAGCATGATGAGATGCAGCATAGTGATGATGGGTGCAGCATGGTGCAACACAGTGAGGTGCAGCATGATGACGAAATGCAACACAACGATAAGTGAAGGAGTCACCTTGGAAAATCAATTAAAGCAGCATGTCTTCAACTGATCTCATGTATCATCTTCTTAGAGATGATCTATGCTCTTATCTAGATAAGTCAAAGTGTTGACTTCCGTTGTAAACGTACTATCTCTCTCTCTCTCTGTTGAACTATTGAAGAACATATAAGAATAATTGATCAAGGGTTTCCCCACATTGGGGTTTGTCCCTGGCTAGCGCCACATCTTGTGTCCTCTTGTCTTGGCTTGTCTTCTGTGATTTATGTTTATGTTCTGTCTCCAGTTTACTTTAATGCTGATGTGATTGCTAATCTGGAAAAGATATTGAGCTAACTGTGAAAATTGAAGTAAATTGCTCCAAGCATAGAACATACCTAAAATTAACATCGTATCAGAGCTGAGGTGAAGACAATGCCCAAGCAAGAGTGAAAAAACAATCACCGAAGACAATTAGGAAAAGACAAAAGGATCAGTGGATTCCTCATCCCTCTTCAAATTCATCGAGAGTGAAGTCGAAGCAGAGAATATTATCAGAATAACGCAGCAAAAGTTTCTGATGGCCTACCTAAAGATCACTTCATTGGGAAGTCCGGATCTATGGGTGGAAGGAAAGGCAAATGCCTTGGTTGCAATAAGTTCGACCATTATGCGAAGGAGTGTCTGAAGGTTCAACCTTCACCTGTGATACCCCGTGGCGACTGTGGAACAGGATGATTAGTTCTCCTGTGGACCGGGATGATTAGTTCTCCCGTGGCAACTGTGGAACAGGATAATTAATTCTCCCATGGGCCAGGATGATTAGTTCTCCTGTGGCAACTGTGAAACAAGATGATTAGTTCTCCTATGGGCCGAGATGATTAGTTCTCCCGTGGCGACTGTGGGGTAGGATGATTCGTTCTCCTGTGGACGGGATGATTAGTTCTCCTGTCGAGAACTCCTACCCATGCAGTCTGGGACTCATGGGAAGTACCTCTCATTTGATCAATGAGCAAGGAAATGGGGTTAGGGACCATAGTAGTACTATCGATGGACGCATCGATATATCTATCGTACTCCCTATGCTAGGATGACCTCCATTGGTCTGGGATCAGTATGAGTGGTTTGAGACACTCTCTTGTGATATTGATCTGGGATCAATAAAACTGACTTTGGGCCAGTAAGAGTGATGTGACACAGTCTCTTCAGATGAAACTGACTTCGGGTCAGTAGAGAATGGTATGAGAAATTCTCGATCAATTCTTCCTCTTCATGGTTCAACGGAGCAAAGCAGAGCAGTGCAGGGCACTAATGGCAGATATAGTACAGTGGGACATATGGATCAGCGGATGGAGTTCTCCCTAGTTGAGAGGGAGTGTTAAAATTGGCAACTAGGGCCAAACTCCATGTGGGTCATCTTATTAATGGAAGCTGATATTTTCTTGGATCCCTCTCATCGAGAGGTGTAGGATTGATCTAAAGATCATCCGACTCCGATAAGTATTCATGGAGATATGAATTTATTTGTGTTATGGGACAATTCGTCAAGGTCGTCCAGCGACCAAATAAACCCCACTTGTGCTCAACGTTTTAGTATAAATAGAGGTGGCCTTCAAGTCATTTCAACACACTTGGGATCTCTTCCTCTCTACTTGTCTTTGGGTTTTAGTAGGAGGAGAGATCCTAAGGGATAACGCTGCCCTAATCCAGAGGGCAGAAGCCGAAACTGCCGAAACTACCAGGAAAAGTTGGAACTGCCGGAACTGTCGGGAATTGTGGGAACTACCAGGAACTGTCGGAACTGCCAGGAATAGCCAAAATTGCCGGAACTGGCGAGAACTGTCGGAACTATCAGGAATAGCCGGAATTGTCGGAACTGTCGACACTGCCAGGAATAGCCGAAATTGCTAGGAACTACCGGAACAACCGGGAAAGCTGACGCAGAGGGCAAAAGCCGGAACTGTCGGGAACTGCCGAACTAGCATGCAAAGGACAACAAGCATGCTAGGGACAACAAGCAAGCAAGATGCAGCCAGCACATAGGTCAGTATGGCAACATGGTGCAGCAATGGCACATAATGCAGTACAGTGATGGGTACAGTCATGATTAATGAAGCATGATGAGATGCAGCATAGTGATGATGGGTGCAGCACGGTGAGGTGCAACATGATGACGAAATGCAGCACAACGATAGGTGAAGGAGTCACCTTGGAGAATCAGTTGAAGCAGCATGTCTTCAACTGATCTCATGTATCATCTTCTTAGAGATGATCTATGCTCTTATCTAGAAAACTCAAAGTGTTGAATTTCGTTGTAAACGTACTATCTCTCTCTCTCTCTGCTGAACTATTGAAGAACATATAAGAAGAATTGATCAAGGGTTTCCCCACATTGGGGTTTGTCCCTGGCTAGCGCCACATCTTGTGTCCTCTTGTCTTGGCTTGTCTTCTGTGATTTATGTTTATGTTCTATTTGCAGTTTACTTTAATGCTGATGTGATTGCTAATTTGGAAAAGATATTGAGCTAACTGTGAAAATTGAAATAAATTGCTCTAAGCATAGAACATACCTAAAATTAACAATTATCTTTGAAGTGGGTAAATGCTTAAACGTGGTACCTAGGGCATCAATTTTAAGCCTCCTTAAAGACAATTTAGCTCATCTTGAACATCGTAAGACTCCATGTGCCCAAAGGACAAGGCACTAATCCAAGTCCTTAGTGGTCATCTCTAATTTTCATCCATAATTTTTCCTCTTAAAATTCAGTCCTTTTAAGGCTAGGGCGAAAATCTAGGACTTGTAGCGAAATTTTAGGGAAGAGATTTTTTGGGAATTCAAGAGCCTACACATCAAGCTTAGGGTCTAGGCTACCCATGCTCCAAGTTTGGTGGCCATCCTCTTGAGTTTCTTCCAAAAAATCTCTTGCTCTAGGTGTTGCTCCAAGAGGGAAACCCTCGGATCTTCTCTCTCAACTTAAGGACTTCCATGAAGGTTGTATGAGCATAGTACTTGTTGAAGTAAACTCCCTAAAGAAGAAATAATCCCTATCTAAAGAATAAAGAGGAGTAGTGATCTTCTGTAAGCTCAGATTTATTTATGAGTTCCTACCCAACCCGGAGAGTTTATATTGTTGTTGTTCCCTCTCCCAAACTCACTTTAGGGCTCAACCCAAGCACATACACTATGATAACTAATCCTTCAAATAGAGCTTTTATGCTAACTAAGATGACTGGCTAAGATAGATGAAGCCTTTTCTCTCAAGCCTTGACCCTGTGAATACCTATTACCAACTAAGAACCTCAAAACCCTAGCTCTTGTGCCTTCTTTTCTAGGGCTTTTCTTAGGAAGCACTTTGCTTCTTTGAAGCCTTGTGCCTTTATTGAGTCTCTCTTTCAAATGAGCTCTAGCTTGATCACTTCATGCCCTATATTTAGCATATCTATTCTAAGTGATCACCTTCATACCGGGGCTCCTCCCATCGGTGAAAATCTGTAAAGAGCAGTGGACCTTGGCTGTGGTGACAATGGGCCATTGTCCCATTGTTAGCACTTAGTCTAGCTCTTTGTCTTGTAGAGTTTCCCTCTCCAAGGCCTGCTAGATTTTGTGGTAACACTGACAAAGCCTTATAATGAATGTGAGCAAATCTACGATGCCATAGTTCACATAGATTGGTGTCATTGTGTACCAATGCTTAAGTTGATTGTCCAAGGAGTCTATACAAGCCTCTTTCTTGAACACCAATTACTTTGGCAGAATCTATGCTAGTGCCCTTTTTCCAAACAAGAACCTTTCCATCAACAAATGCAACTCTATATCCTGTCTTCAAAAAAAGATGAAGTAGAGACTAAGTTCTTTTTCAAACCTGGAACACAAAATACATCATTCAAATAAATATTTCCTCCTATCTCCAGCTGAAAGATGTTGACCCAACACCTTTGACTTCAGATTTCCCATCATCACCAAGCTCCACCTTAAGCATTGACTTCTTTTATTTCAACTTTTTGAGACTATTGCAGTTACCTGTCATATGTTTGGAGGCTCCACTGTCTACCAACCAAATACCACTGTTACTTGTAATAGTACCTAAAAGAGCAGAAAACAAAACAAAATCTTCTTCATTTTCATTCTTGAATTTCTTTTGATTGGGATGCTCATCATCAATGGCTGTTATAGAAGCATGTTGTTTTCCATTTCTTTTCTTATCATCCTTCCTTTCAGTACATTGGTTTTTATAATGACCAAACTTGCGGCAACGAAAGCATTGAATATTTGACAAATCTTTCTTCGCTTGATCATCATTTGGAGCAGGTTTCCTTCCTAAATTTCTTTTCTGAAATCTCCCAAAATTCCTTCTTCCTTTACCATTCTTTGCATGGGCTACAAAAGATTGAGATTCACCATATAGAGGTCTTTGAATCTTTCCCTTAGATACTAGTCTAGATTCTTCTTGACTACATGAGGCCCATAATTCCTCAAAACTTGGAGTTTCCTTTCAGCCACAAATACTAGATGCAAACGAATCCCATGATTCAGGCAAACCATTAATTGTTGTATTCACAAGTTCTTTATCAGAAATAATTTCATCAATTGCTTAAAGTTGATATCTTAGCTGAGAGATCCTCATAAAATATGAGGCCATGACATCATTTCTTGTCAATTTGACATCACAAAGTTGTAATATTTCTAAGCAGAAATTAACAGTAAAGAACAAAACAATGAACTAGGAACAACAAGATAAATTTAAAACCATGCGCACAAATCAAAACACCAAGGAAATATATCAGAAAAGCTGAGCCATTTTATTAATGATAAGAATCTAGATACATAAATGAGTAGGAATGATAGAACCTAGGCTTGTTATGCAAGCTATGCAAAATCTAGGCAATAAGTCTCAAACCCGGATGTGGAAATGGACCAAAATAGGAAATGCACACTGCCTAGAAAATTTGCTACCGGCTACCAACTGGAACTAGAGGTTCTGCTCAGAATACTCTGAAACTTCAACTCTGTACTCCTCTCCCAAAACCCACAAAACCCAGGAAATTGTTTGGGCTAGTTCCAGGTGACAAGAAATCCCTCCAAGAGGTGCGAGTGGCTTTCTGGTTGGTTGTAGGAACTGCTGAGAAGAACTGTGCTGCTAAATGCCCCGAATCCACCAGTGAAGGAGCCTCCAAGCTTTACTATGAAATTAACTTAGGAAACACAACTTTTCCCGGCCCTTGGGTCCTTGAATCAGTACCTCTCCTACCCCTACGCAAGCTTTGCCCAGAAACCCCCACGCACTGCCAAAATTGAGTGAATTCGGCCCACAAGAATGGCCCAACTCAAGCCCTGCAAAATGACACCAAAACTCTGGCACCAAAATATAAAATCCTCTTGCAATTAGCTAGCTCTTCCAACCCACTATAGTTGGCCCCAAATTATGCCTCACGAACTACCTTTGCACCCAGGAAGCGCGCACTGTTGGAAATCAGGAGGTTTTTCATCTTATCACTAGATTTCCATTACACGATAATTACTTGTGAGATTGTTGGCATTTTTGTCATTATGTTTTCTTTTTTCATCAAGTAATTACCATAAAACATGAAGTTCATAGAAGACGATAGAACACAAGATATAAGCTCCAAGCTAGGGCAAAACCCCTCTAAGGGGAAAACTCGGAAAGAATACTTCTCTTCTTATAGAATCAGTTCAAAATGTGACTTCCAAGACCCAAAGACCAAAGCCAAAATTCCTCCCAAGCACCAAGTCAGCCCACCAACAAGATCTCTTTCAAACGATCCAAATTCTTCCAAGGTCAGCAAAAGTCAAACTCAGTCCAAGCAGCCTCAACTTAGAATCTTGGCCCTGCAATTGAGTCTACATTTTTGGCCTGCGACTTCGGCACCTACAACTTGCAAAGAAACCCTAGACAGCTTTGCACGTGTGGACAGAAAAAGGTGTTTCACCAAGAGATCTTCCTTCCTTTGACTTCTTTCTCTACTTCTTGTATTCCTTGCTCTTCTTCCTTCTTCACTATTGCAGCTCGAACTTGAGTGAGTGGGTACTTCAAAATGAGTCAAAGTCCTTATTTACAGCCTTTTTGAGGGGTTGAATAGGCCTCTTTAGGCCGACTTCATCATGGTTGGGCCAACTTGGTCTTCGATAATAAATAGGCTTTATTGAATCAAAAAAAATATATTCTTTTGTTACAATGAGTCCAAATGGGACACTAATACATGACAAAATTCTTCATTGACCTAGAAATCCCTAGAAGCATGAAGAACATGCTTTAACCTAGACTAGAGCATGAAACCCATGCTTTGATAAATAAAATTTATTCTCTTTTTATATATACAAAATATACAATGTCATGTTTACAAGGTTATTATGAAGACCATTACATTCTCCAACACGCACAACTAGAAATTCCACTGCTAGTGTAGCCCTGTAGAAGCACGGAAATGGATTTCCAAATTCCCACTAGGGAGACACTCAAAGTTCTCCGAAGATGAGGGTGGAATTTCACCTAAAATCCCTATGCTCAATAGCACTCCAACTCCTGGGCTAAACAGCTCCAAGAGAGGTCGAATTTTTTGAAATATGATAGTCAAAAGATGAATTGGAATTGCCTCTCTTTTGCCTTTTATACTTTTTCCCATGCATACTCCCTTGGTGGCCCCCACTTTCCACTAATTCGCACTCCTTCCCTCAAGGCTTGCATATTGCCTCCCTCTCTCTTGAGCACGGCACCCATTCACCACTCTCCTAAGTCAAAAACACCAAAAATTGCCTCCAACGCCATAATTGCAAAATGGGTTGTACTTTAGCAAAATTTATGGATTTGGGGATATCACAAAAGCTCATTCTTCAAACCCATTGCTTGACCAATGTTGTTGATGGTATATAATCCAACTAGGGCATCATACATCTTCTTTGAAGTGTCAAGATTTGAAACATATGGAATCAAATGATCTCTAATAGACTCCATGATAATACTTATGGCTATGATGTCATCCTTCTTGTATTTTGCTTTCCCTTCATTATCTATAGGTTCGGTAACCTTGCCTTTCACAAGATCCAAAACATCATTCTTTGCAAGAATAAGATCAACCCTTGTCTTCCATGCTCTGAAGTTTGTAGCAGCTTCCAACTTGTTTTCTATCTTAGTATAAGAATCGATGGTCACAGATCTAGTCCAAGAATTAAATTTGTAGAAGTAGATGAATTCAAAAGTGATCTCAACGTCCTCTTCCCTTCACCAAAGCTTTGATACCTTGTTGATTTTTTTAAGTGCAATAGATACAAAACTTACTTCTGAAACTAATAATTACTTCCATTGATATAGTGATTATTTTTAGCACTTCCAAGAAATCATTAAGCAATTATAATTCAGAATTTCAACCATAAAGCAAGAGGACAGTAGAGATCACAATGAAATAATAATGCACAAAGACAACACAGGATTTACCCTAGGAAAACCCACTTGGGGGAAAACCTAGCAACCTTTTCCTTGGCGAAATTATTCAATTCAACAAGAGATACAATTGATCTTTTCTAGCCAAAATAAGGTAGAACAAACCAGCAAGAGAACCCTGGTCAAACCAAGTCAAATTGTCTTCCTATCAAGTCAAAATGTTGTCCAAAAGACTTGACCTGGTCTGCTCTGCTAGGGCCGAATTTTGGCCTCCTCTTGTACTTTGAAAGACTCGGACTAGTTGCCAAATATGCCCAAAAACTTGTCCACACATGCGAAGTCAACAGAGAGAAAGATGCACACGCAAGGTCAAACTAGAGAGAAAAGATGTCCGATTTGTCTTCCTCCTCCTTGTCCTTTTTCTCCTTCGCTTGGATCAGAGGATGTTATGTCTTGTGCGGTCGAACGGTACCAAGAAGAAGGTTGAATGACATGTATATAGACTTCTTGGGAGGCTGAATTGGTGCCACAACAAGCTAGGCCAACTTGATCATGTGGACGGCCAACTTGACTTTCTTGATGCTAAAATATTCAAATTATTTCTTTTGAAATGACATGAAGAACATGTCTTGAATATATATATATATATATATATATGAAGGGCTACATTATAAAGACCAATCATAGCTACAAAAATCCAATAATTTCTCAAACATTAATAAAATTAGGTGATCTTATCTTATAACTCAGGATATCCAAATTTACATCAAGGAGGACTTCAAGGTCAACAAGCATTGAGGGAAATATGAGGTCAAAAATGGGCCTCCAAAGGAAAATAAAAAAAATGGCGGTAAAAATGGATGAGTGAGTAAGAAAACTACCTTTCTCACATATTTCCAAAATTGTCTCCTTCCAGATTTACTAAAAGTATAAAGTATAGGTATTCATTGGATGTAAAAGTAAATTTTGGATCCATGGGTACCCATCTTGATACTTTTGATGAACAAACCAATATTGAGAGAAACACGCATGTATTTCCAGTTTATCTCGTAGTCTCTTGACACCGGTGGGTTCTTAAAAAGTACCAAGAATGAATACTCATTGGATACAAAATTTAATTCCACATCCAACAAGTGCCCACAAATGATACTCCTAGTAAACCTACAAGAACAAATTGACAACATGTGGAAAAAAGTAGTTTTGTTTCTTTCCTTCTAACACTATTCACCCCTTGGGTTGACATCATCTTATATCCTATTGGTTTTAGGACAAATTGATTTGATGGGGAATATTTCTTAAGAGGCCCATTTTAGACCTCAAATTTCCCCTAATGCAAATAATTATGGTAGTCCAAGAACAGCTAACGATTTCTTCAAAGCTATGTAGAAATGTGCCTCCATCAAGAAGTATTAATGCTTGTGCATCGCTTCATTAATGTCATGTTATAAGTCAAGCATATAGGCCAAATTTGCCAGACAATACTAGAAATGTATGTTGACCATCAATTCTACAGTGATGTTCTTATATACTCAAGTCACCCTCTTTCAATATTAGTTATGGTCACTAGTCTATAATAAAGTCAACCAATTTTATCTTAAAAGATGAGTCCTCCTTTTTGTTGAAGGAAATGTAACTAGGTTCGGTTTTCATTATGACTTGTAATTATAATAATATGTAAGAGATGAAACAAATGAATTATTATTCCTTGCATCATGGGTTTCATGAGCAAGATGTGTTTACCATAGGTCAAAGACTTCTTCTTGATGTCTTTAGGATTTATTATCTTAACATAAGTATTATAGAAGTCATGATGTCAAAGATCTACGCTCCAAAATGAATGTCACTATTCCCCTTGCAAGTCAGCTAAAAGAAGATAGTGATCTCCTTATATGAAATGGCGGCTCAGCTCAAAGGTTCTCATGTCAGCATACCATAAGAACGCTGGTCTCTATATATAAGAAGTGACTTCGCATTACAAGAAACAAGTCTTCGGATCATCTCTGAGTATACAGCGAAGAAGTGAGAACGCAATACAGTGAACGAAGGTGACATATAGCTCTCGGTGAAGTCTGTCTCATATATATATATATATATATATCAATGCTCTCGGTGGAAGTCTGTCTCGTGATCATCATAGCAAAGAAGAAAAGGACTGTCACAAGACAGTACAATGAAAGCAAAGGACTATCATGGTGGAGCGAAGAACTGTGGTAGCCGAGGAAGAGAAGCCAAGAACTGTAACAAGACAGCACAGGTATAAGGAGACCTAAATCTGAAGGTGTACAGTGATATAAAGACAAGTGCAAAGATCGAAGACTATGGTTTGAAGGCCGAACAGTGCAGGGGATAGTGACAAGCATCTTGGAGGTAATCTTGAGTTAAGTAATTTTGTCAAGGGTCTTGGTATTTGTCAACTAAACATCTATAAGAAGAGATTGAAGGGTTTTCCTCTCAAGAGGAGAGGTTTTAGCCTTGGCTTGAAAGCCTAAACATTATGTCACTGTCTTATTGATTTGGTTGCTATTTGATGTATGGAACACACACTGTAATAAGGAACTAAGATAATAAGATGTACACAAGTAGTAATCAAGTAAGAGAATTTTGAAATAAAACATGCCCTCCCTAAATTCTCAACATGGTATCAGAGCTATGGTTCAGTCAAGGGCATCTAAGTGTCACTTATGAAGGCTATCTCAGAAAGGATCAATTACTTAACACTATCTCAAACATCTTTTCACTGTCTCATCATAAGATCACAGTTCAGAGAAAGGTCACAGTGCTACATCATGGTGTCACAGTGTTGGTACCTCAAGCACTGAATTATCATCTCCATATTGGATTCCTGCCACTGTCTCTGCCTCAAGGAGCTCAGAAAAAATCTCAGTGAACTTATGAAATCACAATGAGCAGTCTCGGTGAAGTCTCAAAGTCATCACAGTAACAAGTTGTTTGGGATTCAATCATCTCTATGTTCTCGGTGATCCTGAACAAGGAGGTCTATGTTCACAATCACCTCCCTTACTGTCTCAAGAATATATACTTAAGTCCAAGACTTCGGAAGTCTCAATGTCCACTTAAGAAGGTTCTGTTCTCCTTTTCATCTCGGTGCCAAATTACATTATATGAAGTTTCAACAGTATATGAAGTATCAACTTCGGTAACTACAGTCATGCACTCAACTTCAGTTACCAACTCATGTTCAGTTCAATAGAGTATATCAGTGTCATTCCTGGGATCCTCACTTCTTGATCACTGAACCTCTTCTATGCAATAAAAGACAGTCTCGGCATAAATTATAGTCTCACGTATATATATTGCAGAATTGATCCAAGGAGTACCTCTCACAATCCATGTTATACCACTGTCTCAATCTAGTTGCTGCAACAAGGCAGTTTCGATGATAAGACAGTCTCTCTATACAGTGCTACCCACAGCTTAGTTATCTATGTTATTCGGTAACAAGTTCGGGCTCACAACACAGTGTCTCTCTACACAACTCGTATGTACAGTGCTCATAGACATCACTGTCTCGGTAAAGTGTCATAACAATATACTTGTCACAGTCTCGGATCTTGTCTATGAACATGATCTCAATAGCATGGTGCTCGGATCAGAACATAAGTCTCTCTATATCACTACCATAGTTTGGATAATGCTCGATATAGGTGTTTGTTGATGCACTCCTAGGAATATTGAGTGTGATAAAGTCCACTTGTGGGATAGCAATATCTCTAGCATGTCAACAATGTGTTCAAATATAGGAGTCAAAAGTACCTTGAAGATGAATTAGGAGTCAAGATGATCTCAAGGTCACGAAGCAGTTTCGGTGATGTCAAGATCACAAATGTCATGCTATGGTGCTAGAAGGTCTCCAAGAAAGTCTTGATAAAAGGATACTAGTGGTTCATGATGGGCAGCTCAAGCAAAGGAAGCATCAAGGTAAAGATCTCCTCTTCACATGCCAAGTGAGTATCTTTCATGTTTAATCAATTTTTGGTTTAATGACTTTGTTTTGCAAGGAAATAGAAATACTAGAGGATAGTCATAGTCCTCATGAAAAGGTCCTTGCATAAAATGAGGAGGATAGTCTTAGTCCTCATAAATGAGCGAAGTCGTTGAATAAGGTCTCCTTTGAATTCATAAGGTAGACATTAGGGAAGCTAGTAAAGGAATTATGAACATTATAAGAAAAGTATGGTTCTTAAAAGGACATTGATAAGAGGAAAATAAAATTCATGTCATTGGATAGGATGGAAGGAGCTGAATGAAGCCCATGGTAAGAGGGAGTAGAATTCTTTAAGTTAGCCTCTCTCTATAAGTCTCTTTTTGGGCTCCTAGATCCTGCATAGAATGTGACTACAAAATATTATAGGATGTGGTGTGACATCATGGAAGTATTAGAAACAAGATCTTGTGACATCATCACGAGGGTGACTAGATTCACAAGGATAAGTAAGATACCTTTGTCAACAACTTAGGGTTTCTATGAAAAAAGGCAAGTTGTAGCAACAACTTTACAGAACTCAAACATTTGAAGAAGAATCATCATGCAACAAAATGGAAACATCTGTTGGATAGGGATCTTTAAGATCCTCAAGATTCTCTGATGGAATCTTCACTAGAAGATTCATTGATTCAGGGATGAAGCAAGTGTTTCAATGGGAACGCCAACTTATGGATTTCATGGATGATGATATGATGGCATAAGAGCAGTTCAAGGAGTTGAAGATCTTTCAATCAAGAAAATTGTTGAAAGAAGCCTAGATGATCTAAAGGTAACATGGATCATTAAGAAGCATGATCAAGGAAATAGGATCTCCTCCTTGGTAAGAATGCAAGAAAGCATAAGCCATACTAGATGAAATCAACATAATAGGTTCTCATATGAAGTATGAGATGGTTGACTATAATTGGAAGTTGTTGGAAGGATATGTGTGATGAAAGGAAGAGATCACGAAGATATGCAATCATGAAGAAGCAATCAACATCCAAGAAAAACCAAGAAGATAAGATAAGATAAGATAATTTTATTAATGTCCAAAAAATGACCATAAGAGGTCAATGGGACTGTCGGTTACAATGATTACATCATGCCAAGCCGATGGACCAAACAGTCCCCTTTAACATTTCTTTTAAAAGGCAGAAAATACATCTATAATCTAAGTAAATGTAAATGTAGAAGCTAGAAGCTCTCGACCTTGAAACAAAGCACTGCGATGAAGCAGAGAAGGAGAAGAAGAAGAAGGAGAAGAAAAGGCAGGGATCTCCTGTCCAGATCCTACTCCTAACATTCGAGGTCGAGAGAAGAAAATTGAGAGAAGCATGTCAAAGTCTGCTATCCTGTGGGCATACTGGGCTGTCGCCTGGAGGTTCTAGGGTGCCTCCCAAGGGTGGATCCAATCCTGGAGCGTTGGTGCAGTCTGGTGGGTCAACCCCCTCAGGACCGCACTGATCTGGTCTCAGTGTCTGTGGGTCAGTCAATGGTTCTTTTGGTGCCCCACACTGATGGTAGGACCCTAAAGAAGTTCGTGATCTTCTGCGTGGTGTCCGATCTGGTGGGGGGCTGAAGAAAACGGGCCCGAAATCTGAAGGCCTCCTGGAGATAAAGTGCAAGGCATCTCAGATCAACATATCTGAGGAAGCTGGTCAAAGTCTAAGAAGACCTAAAGAGACAATGGAAATGACCTCGAATCTTGTAGTAAGCAGGCATCTGAAGATGAAGTGTGTCTCTGTCTCTATCTCCTGTAAGTGACAGCGCTGGCAAATCTTATCTGCCCTATCGATGTGGTGATCTATCTCCACCCGGAGTTTGTGAGACCCAACTCTGAACTGCCCGAGGGGGATTCTAAGGGCATGCATCCAATGTTGGAACATGTACTGGGGTCTGATGATGAGCCCATCCCTAATTTCTATGCAATGCTCCGCGTAGAAGGCCATTTTTGGACGCAACCCATTAGGAGGATTGGTCCATGTAATCTGAATGTATCGTCTGTAAGTATCCTCCTTAATGATTTTATTCAGCTCTTGTTGATTGGGGATGAGGTGGCCTGGAGCATTCAGAGAAGACTGAAAAGGAAGGAGATGGTCAATCTGGATTCCTGAAGCCTCCAGAAGCTCTGTCACACCAGTGTACCAACATTTCGATCAGCCTGTCAGCATACGGGCGATGTTCTCCGAGGAGCAATATGCTAAATATGGGTATCTATCACGACCCTTCCTCGTGTCTGCCAGGCCTCGAAGCCTGTGCAGAAGCAACACTAACCTGAATATCACCTCTAGGCGAAAAGGTTGAGCCCGGAACTCTGCTAGAATGATGTGCTGAGGAACTGTCTGCTTGCACCTAATGAAACGGCGCAAAAGGCGGGTTTGGACCCGCTCCGCTGAGGCCCAATCTGACTCTAGGAGAGAGGGACCCCAAATCTCTGAGCCGTAAAGCACTGTGGGGCGAATCAAAGTGTCCATGATGCTCATTTTGGACGAGATGTCCTGGAAATGATGCCAGAAACATTGCCTCTCTAGAAGGGCTAGGGAGCCATACCCTTTGTTGATCCGAGGCTGAAGGGCTGGCTGCAGGCTGAAGCGAGGCCCTGAGAACTGAACTCCCAAATATGTATAGGTGCTGACAATCTCGATCTCTTCTCCTTTAAATAGGAAGTGGAAGTCCGAGGTTTTCTTGACTCCATTGAAGACAATCACTTTGGTTTTACCTAAGTTCACAGTTAGATGCCTTCGGTCACAAAAAGCTGCGAGAGCATCCAGCTGTCTCTGAAGGCCTTCTTGGGAGGAGGCAATAGGGGCAATATCGTCTGCAAAGAGAAGGATGGAAATCAGGACCTGGTGAAAAAGACACCCATGTGTATCATGGATATGTTCCCGGAGGAAGGACTCAAGCGCATCGATATAGATCCCGAATAAAGTAGGAGAAAGGGAGCATCCTTGCTTGACTCCAATGGTGCTTCGGATGAAATCCGACATTCCTTCGACTGTGCGGAGTCGGCCAAGGACGACCTCATAGAGGCGCATGATAGCTGTCAAGAGAGTCGAAGAAATGCCAACCTCTCTTAGCCTCTGGAAAAGATCTTCCCTCAGGACTGAGTCAAAGGCCTTCCAAAAGTCTACAAAGCAGCAGTACACTTTAGAGGATCGATGCCTAGCCTCCTCGATCACCGCACGAAGAGTAAGGATGTGGTCGATCGTCTGGTGGTCTAGGCGGAATCCTGCTTGGCCCTTGGCCCTGAGTTGTCTCTGCTCAAGGAAATGGGAGAGTGTCCTGTGGAGTGTTGTAGCATATAGCTTGGAGAATGTGTGCCCAACCATGATTGTCCTATAGTTGTTGGGGTCGGAAGTAGGCCCTGACTTGTGGATTGGGTAGATAATGTGGTGTGACCAACCATCCGAAAATCCATCCCGAACCACCTAGTTGAAAAGGTCCACCAGATATCCTACTAGGGGGCAAAGTCCATGCTTGAAGAATTCTGCCTGGAAGCCTTCTTCGTCTGCTGCCCTGCTGTTATTCATTGTCCATATTGCCTCTCTGATATCTTTGTCGGAGAAAAGGTGGCAGGAGGTGGGGGGGGAAGTAACCTAAATCAGAGGCTGCCCAAGAATGTCATACAGCTGGGAGGTGTGAGAGAACATTGAGACAGGATCAAGGTCGACTAGGGTAGGTGAGCGCCAGAAAGATATGAAGTCTCTGATGAAAGTCTGGAAGAGATAGAGACCCTTGATGATGAATAACATGGGGAGATGTGTCAACATGTATGAAGGATGTTGATACCTACAGAAAGATGTCATGATGAAGAACCATCTTGAAAGGTACGATTTGATTTAATATTATGTTTTTATTTCTTGAATAATATCTGAGTAATGCAAGGCTACTCGAACAAGAGTTGTAAATACATGTACAACTAGCATTCATGTGGTGGATAGAAGAAGCATGATGAGAAAGAAGTAATCATATAACAAAGGTTCCAGTTATGAAGAAGGCCACTTTCCATGATGAAAGAAATGACATGATGAACTAAGGAGGGAAGTGATCGATGGTTGTTGCCCTACAAGGAAGATGCTGATTTTCATGACATCAAGGAGAGAAGTGGATCAAGCAGTTGAAGGACCCACGAAAAAGAAGTTGTTGATGTATCGAAGAGTCCCTAGCTAAGAGGGAGCTCTGACAGATCCCTGATAAAGAGGGAGCTTGGATTGGATCACCCCTGATTAAAAAGGAATGACAGTTGTATTTTTTCTATTTGATGTGTCATGCACTAGACCAGGACTAACAGCCGTAAGTCTAGGTGAAGGCCATGAAGAAAAATGTAAACACATGATATCCTCCCTAGTTGAGAGGGAGAGATAGACACGACATTCTTGTCTTCACTTTGGAAGAAAGAATGGAGGATTAGGTAATCATCTGGCATCCAATGCTCTTTGAGGATGTATAGGGCATCCAAGATAAGAGTAGGCAAGAGGACCAATATTCTTTGAGGGCTGGGAACCCAAGATAAGAATAGTCCTAGAAGGTCATACTCGGTGAACACCCAGGTGGGTATGCACCTTGAGAGACAATGATGAAGGTGCCTATAGTCATTGGTATCGCCAACATTGTGCTCTGGTCTATTGAGAGATAGAGTTGTTAGTCAAGGCCTTGTTATGTGACAATGTTGGTTATAATGATGCTATACAGATGGATTACTAGTCTAACTCTTCTTATGAGATCTCTTTAGTGTTGAGAATAGCCATGTACCATTTAATGAATACCTCCCTAGTTAAGAGGGAGTGTTTAAGGAAATGTAACTAGGTTCAGTTTTCATTATGACTTGTAATTATAATATTATGTAAGAGATGAAACAAATGAATTATTATTCCTTGCATCATGGGTTTCATGAGCAAGATGTGTTTACCATAGGTCAAAGACTTCTTCTTGATGTCTTTAGGATTTATTATCTTAACATAAGTATTATAGAATTCATGATGTCAAAGATCTACGCTCCAAAATGAATGTCACTATTCCCCTTGCAAGTCGGCTAAAATAAGACAGTGATCTCCTTATATGAAACGACGGCTCAGCTCAAAGGTTCTCATGTTGGCCTACCATACCAACGTTGGTCTCTATATATAAGAAGCGACTTTGCATTGCAAGAAAAAAGTCTTTGAATCATCTCTGAGTATACAGCGAAGAAGTGAGAATGCAATACAGTGAACGAAGGTGACATATAGCTCACGGTGAAGTCTATCTCATATAAATATATATATATTTCGCCGAGAGATTCGCCGAGAGCGTTGATATATATATATATATATATATATATATATATATCAACGCTCTCGGTGAAGTCTACATATATATCTAAACACTCTCGGTGGAAGTCTGTCTCATGATCATCATAGCGAAGAAGAAAAGGACTGTCACAAGACAGTGCAACGAAAGCAAAGGACTATCATGGTGGAGCGAAGAACTGTGGTAGCCGAGGAAGAGAAGCTGAGGACTGTAACAAGACAGTGAAGGTATAAGGAGACCGAAATCTGAAGGTGTACAGTGACATAAAGACAAGTGCGAAGATCGAAGACTGTGGTTTGAAGGCCGAACAGTGCAGGGGATAGTGACAAGCATCTTGGAGGTAATCTTGAGTTAAGTAATTTTGTCAAGGGTCTTGGTATTCGTCAACTAAACATCTATAAGAAGAGATTGAAGGGTTTTCCTCTCAAGAGGAGAGGTTTTAGCCCTGGCTTGAAAGCCTAAACATTGTGTCACTGTCTTATTGATTTGGTTGCTATTTGATGTATGGAACACACACTGTAATAAGGAACTAAGATAATAAGATGTACACAAGTAGTAATCAAGTATGAGAATTTTGAAATAAAACATGCCCTCCCTAAATTCTCAACACTTTTATGAATATTTCTCCCATTTTGTAGGGACTACAGTCATAACATGATAATACCAGGCACTGTCCAAAATGACCTTGATAACCCTAATTACATTATGACATGGCTACATAACATTTACCAATTCTCCTTGCAACTTTGATACGTAAAGTGGCATAACTTGTGAAATCCAATACCAAAATAAAATAAAGTGCTATTAAAATTTTAGCCTATTTACAGAAGCACATTTAAAAATAAGCAATTCAGCTAGTAACAATCAATAACCAACAAGAAAAACAAAGTCCCATATTCCAAGTGTGACGGCAAAGGTAAGTATACCTCTTAAAATGTCTGAACAAAATTAATTCATTCTCTTACATAGGAATGCCCAAGTCCAACCATGCATGATAACTTTTTTACCCAATTTTTATGTAGAGTACTATAACATTCTCATATATGCAACGACTAAGCAAATCAATTATAAACTTTGTTCTTGACTCCTAAGTTAAAACGCAACTTGTAAATTTTTAAACCAGTTCTAATAATATTTCTATCTGCTGCCTTTAATTCCTAAACTGCAGGCTGCAACAGCCAAACTGGGAATACTGTTAAAAACTAATAATGCAATCTCAGAATGCACAAGCATAATACAGGTACACCATGCACTAACAATCTCAAAAACAATCGTTACAGAAATCATTCCTTAAAAGTAGAAAGAAAGATAATAAAATCAGATTCTCCTTGTCCATGTGGGGAGGATCTTGTGTCAGTGCTCTTTAGATCATGGATGTCAAAATATTGATGTACATGCATATTGATTTATAATGAAATAGATGATGCATTATCAACAGAGAAAAAAAAAAGTAGAAACAAAGCAAGAAAAGAGAGAGCAGAAAATAAAAATGTGAAAATGGGAATTTAAATTACATAAAGGCAAACTGCCTAAGCCATCCCTGGGATATTAACTACATCTATATGTGTTTAAGTAAAACTAAAGATTGATTTTAGAAATAATAAATTAATCAGAGTGAAAAGTATAGTACAATATCAATGCCGTAACCCACATGGGAGTAAAGAAAAAAATAAATGAATAGAAAAAGAAAACGAAGGAGAAGACGGCATCTTCTCCAACATGCAACTCAACCTAAAACATCTCTTTGAGACAACAATAAATTTTCAAACAAAGGACATAAGCTAGAAACATGCAGGCAAACATGATACTTCCTAAAATATAATCAATTCAATCTCTAAGTGTATTATAATTATAGTAATGACAAACCTGTAGGAACATGATTTTAGTTCTTGTATAACCTTCTGCAACTGACTATGAGTTCGAGACGTGTATATTATAGTTGGTAAACTTGGTTTTGTTATCTCCAGTGACGAATCATTCTGGAATTGACTGCTAGAACTCTTTATCCTTCCCCCATCCACCCGAGAATGAACTGACGTGGAACCTAGACTCTCTCTCCAAGCAAGTGTTGCACAAAGCAAACACAAAGTTTTTCCTGTTCCGGTTGGGCTCTCCAGCAATGCATTACAACCCTGACAACGGACAGCAGAGAAACAAGAAATTAGTTGCAATGTTTAATTTATAAGCCACAGGGATAAAAATGGATAATCTCTATTTTCCTGGCAATTTAAAGTTGAACCTTTCTGACAGATTTGATATTTAGCAACAATCAGTGCACTGGGACATGGAAAAATATAGAGATTCTAACTATTTAACATCAACTCAATTCTAGTGTACAAAGTCACACTCCAGAATTGTTAATCAACAAATGTCTAGAGAATCCTTCTACTTAAATTGAAAACATCAATTTCTTTTAAGTAAACCGCTGGAAAAACTGTATTTGCTATTTAGTATTAGTTGCTAATTTGTAGATATCAAGTATATACTAAATAGTAAAAACACTTTCTGTCTGCCTACATGCATGAGAGAAATGAAGCAAAACAGGAAACCTCGTAAATCCCACAAGAACCTCAGGTCTAAAGAACCTAATCCAATATATTGTATAATGTGAACAGTGCATTACTTTCTACAAACAGAAATATAACAAAAGCAGCCTACAATAATAGACACATACTATAGGAAAAATATCAACGTTCCATCTGCATGTAGGTGTTGCTGACTCTTCGATGGGGCACAATCTCCCATTGCTACGAAGTGTAAGAACTTGTGCAATGTGCTTCGTTCCTACTCAAAGATCACATCCTTGAAAGGTTCATTCAGTTGCTTTCCCCTAATTAAATGCCATCAATTATCCCATGGTATGAATGCATGCTTTGAAACTTAGCAGCATGTGGAGATCCATATGAAGCTATTCTGACTCATATACCTTATAATGCTTTCTTCCCAAAAATACTCTAGACTCCTCTACCTCCATATCCCACATTTAAGTAGGTCAGATGACTCAAATTTGGGGTTAGCCTTTTTCCCTCCAAGGTGTGCCTGTTGTCAAATAAAAGTATGTCAAGTGATCAATTTGAGCTTTTAAATTCTCCACGTCCAATTTCTTTACATTGCAGACTGAGAGTGACCTTCAGATCAACCAATCTGACAGGATATGCTAGCTGTGCCATTTTTGAGAGATTAAGTCCAAGCACTTCATCTTCCATTTTCCAGTTTACTACAAGACTTGTGGGCGGTTCCACTGTCTTTTCAGAGAGCTACAGACACTTGGCAGCTTCCTTAGGTACCTTGATCAGAGATGCCTGGCCTTATACATGTAGGAGGCTCTCCATCTCCACTCTTCTATCTTCCAGCCACATACACACAATGGACCAACACTCACCCAACAGATCACTTCCTTTTTTACGGTGCTCCCGACTAGGGGCACCAAATGACAAATAGATAGAGATGATCCAGATCAGTGAGGTCACAGGGCACTAATTCTACCTCCACAAGACCACATCAGCATCATCAAACCAAACCTCATATTAGTAGACAGTCCACTTGCCCAAGGAGATCTTCTAGAGTGCAGCAACAGGACCTTATTTCTAGACAACATCACAGCACTCATCCCAGCGCCTCTTGTGACTCGTCTTCCAGACAAATATCTATTTCAATTTTTTCTTCATTTGGCCTTAAATGCTAGGAGAGATGGTTTTTGTGAACCAGAGCAACCTCCTACCTCTGATGCCATTGATTTGTGACACACATCTTGTACATCTTTCTCCTAGAACACCTCTTCATTTTTTAAGTCAACTCTCTAGGTTTTAGATTGGACCTTACTATGTTTTTATTTTCTACTTCTTGCTTTTTATAAAGGAGCTACCTTAGCACTCCCACTTTGTTTACACATCATCATACCTGAGAGTCCCATTGACCTACTACAGTGGTCATTTGTCGAACATTAATATATTTATCTCATCTTATATTATTGACCACGACCTATAGTTTACTATATTCCTGATCCAAACTTTTGCTTACACAAATGGAAACCGGTCTTCGCTACCCTGCCTTTTCAAACACATTTTCATTTTTGTTCTTCCATTCTAATCTCAAAGACTTCCCATATACGTGCCTCAAACAAGTTGGGAAATATCAATGGATACAATATGAAAACAATGTGGGTGTGCACAAGCAACTCTTAGATAATGTTGAAAGCAAGATAAAGAAAGTGAAAAAAGAGGTGCAATCTAGGCAAGTATCTAGGACATTTTGGGGGGATTGTGATTAGTAGTTTGGTCATCTGTTTCTACAGTGTGACTCCCAGCAACTGTACTCCATGCTTCATCAGATACATTCATTGTCCCTGGTCCTTAATGCACATTGGCTCTCTGTAAACTTGGAGGACAAATGGATTCATAAACTTCACAATGTTTGGTTGATTCGACTTTCTTATAAGAAGAGAGTTTTGTTTGGTTAGTTATATATCAAGGGCTTCCCTCCAAGCCCATGTTGCTCTAGAGTGGACTCTCTGATGACCTTTGTGCAATTTTCCAATGCCTAAAGACAATGGGGCATATTTTTTGGGAGCATTTGTTTGCCATATGATGTTAGGAGTACCTTGAGGATTGGTTTTCAGTGTTTCTTTAGTACAAAATCTGCTAGTGCTCTATTGTGTTTGGTGATTGTTTCTTGCAAGTTAATCCTGTATTTACAGGAATATGACATTGTCTAAGGATGTTGAACTTACCCAAAAAAAATAAGCAGCAATTAGATGAAACGTGAGATTGCATTTCATTAACAGAATATACATATTAATACATTTTCCAGACCCTTGGTTTTCATCTTCCAAGAGGTCTCTTGGACTCCTCATGACTGTTGGCATTCACATCAGGCTTTTCGCCTTCCTCTCAAGTGAATAAGCCAAGTTCACATAACCCCAAAGGATTTTGTTTCTAACAGAGTATCTCAAGATTATTCATTCTTTCAAAACTTATGCAAGGTTGTTTTTGATCATGCAATCAACTCTTTTTGTCTACTTTCTGTTCTATGTGGAAAGATGAGATACACCATCAACTCTTAGCCAAAGGTGTACTACTAAGCAAATATGCTCAATCTTTGGATCTTTCAGTGTCCTCTATTTTTCTTTCAGCTTTAGTTGCTCTAATTTTATTTCAGCTTCACCTTTACATGTTACAAATTTTATTCTTGTTCCCGTGGGGTGGCAAGTGCTCACTACAAGCCAAAAACATATTGAAATTTGACTCTTACCTGGTGCCAAGGTTGAAAGAGTATTCCTTGGTCGCACACCCCCAAGGATCATACAGTCAAGCTCCTCAAGGGTTCTAGGTAACTCCTACAGCAAGCCAATGCCCACTTCACCCCCCATGCCCTCATCCATTAGTCCAAGAAGACTCGCTTAGTGTTTTGATTCACCATCCCTTAGTCTCGACTTTCTACATATGTTCTGATGATATTCTTATATAGTTTTCTTTCTTTGTATTATTTTCAGCGTTTTCTAGAAGATGCGCTTCCACTCCCACACATTATATTCATATTAGTTGTACTCTTCAGTCCCATTGATCTACTTTTGTGATCACTTGTCAGTCATTAATAAAATTAATCTTATCTAGATAATACAATCATCCTAAAGGGGGTTCCTATGTTGTAGCCGAGAAATGAGCACCGATTTCTTGCTTTCTCTGCTCTGTGTTACGCTAGGATTCATTTTGAACGTAATCTTATTTTTCCGGGTGTCGTTTTCAGCTAAAAAGCTATTTTTTGATTCCCAAGGTTCAAGCTCACGGCATTTATCCCATCTGCAAAAAAATGTTCTATAAGGGGAAGGTTTGCAAGTTTGCGGCCTCTATTGAGCCCTGCAAACAGCAGGATAATACTTCTCTTAGATAACATTGTCTTTCCTAGGCTGCCATACACTTCTTCAATTGCTTATCAAAGATTATGTTTTCACCTTCTAATACCATTAAATGAATATTGGACTATATCATATAATATACAAAATGATACTTTTTACTCTCCCCTTTGACTTTATAAACAGCAACCGAAGGAATCTACTGTAGGAAAATTATATAAATAGTGTTGGCAAGACCGTGCCGCGAATCATGTTCTACCCAATTACAGTAATATTTTACGAATAAACTTATGTGCAGGAGATTGAAGATCACGCTATGAGGCAGTCTCCAACCAATTGCCAGGTTGGGGTGTACATCAAAAAGGTACATTTTTTACATCAAAGCGACCATCCCCGCATAATGTTAGCTAAAGTTGCAAAATTTTTTTAAACCATGGAAGACGAACTCCAACCTTCCCTTTATGCTGTTGTTCTTCTGTGCTTCTTTTTTTTTGTTATGCCTCGGATTAACATGGCAGAACGAGTGCCCTTCCTCATTATGGGAATGCTACAATGGGATTTAACCAGCTTACAACCCTCTGAAGAATCTCTTGGATAAGAAATCTACGCTAATTTTTCAGCAATATCAAACAAAACACGAAAAACTACGAAAACTCTGAAGAGAAAATATCATTCTGCGGCTTCATTGGCGAAGAAAATTAGTTTGGACCATTAATAAGAGCTCCAAGGCATATATATGTACAGTATAAAAGGCAAGCTATTTTGTAAATCAATGTCAATGGCGGGTTTGATTCATTCATTCGGTTTTTGGACATACCTTCTGAAGGGATTGAATTACACGGTCCATATAAACGAGCTGGGAGTCGTAGGCATCGAAGGGAAAATGAACATCAATGCCTGCAACCTTGTAAACTGGCATGGTTGCAGGTGATGCTGATCGTCCCTGTTCCGCGCCTCCTCCCTTCCTTCCTCTAGCTTCTGAATTAAGTTCGAGGAACGGTAAGACGGAACCCGCCAAAATATAAATAAAGGTCAATAAAAAAAGTTTTTTTTTTCAAACGAATAAGGGTTATTTTTTCATTCTCACCTTAATTCTATGGTAAAGGGTAGATAAATTAATAGCGAATATGATTTTCAATGGTTTTTATTGTTTTTAATGGGTTAAAATCTTATTTTCATGGAATATAAAGGAAATTTTATTGTTTTAAATAGGTCAAAGTTTTATTTAAATTATAAAGGAGTTGTTATTATTTTTAATAGGTTAAAATGCCAAAAAAAATGTATATTATTATTTGAGAAGTTTAGAGAGCAATTAGAATTTGAAGCACTAACACTAGTAATCAAGACTTCACTTTGAGCCCATTTGAAGTAGTAACACTAGTAATCAAGACTTCACTTTGAGCACATCCATGATGGCGGTAGGAGGAGGGAGCTTTACTCTCTCTTCTAAGAATGATGTGGCTAATAGAGATCTTAAGTATAATAAGTTGGTCTCTTTTCTTTTAGATTGAGGTAAGGTTATGGGAGAATTAATAGGTTCGAGAGGGGTAAGAAACCTTTACAATGCATCTCTAAAGCATTTTGACCCAAAAGTATACCAGACAAAATTATCCTCTAAACTAGCTAACAAATGCATTATGTTCACGAACAAAATCCCTAAATATGGGATTACCACTCCAAGGATCGTTGAATATATACAAAGTATGCAGAACCATGCATTTATACAAAAGTTTGTGAGAAGATGGCCATCAAATGTAACAACCATTTTTGCTATGCTCATGTAAATGTCACTATGTATATATATTTATGTGAAATTATGTACAAATGTAAAATATGGCTAAGCTAGAGGAATGGACATAAATTCATAAGTTTGGAGAGGAGCAAGAGTTGCTTGTGTTGTATTTAAGCCTATAACCACACCCACTTCATTTATTTTCCCCCATCTATCTCCTTGACAAATTAATGGTCTGCACATCAAGCATTGAAGTTGTGTGTGGGCAATCTGCAATGAAGGATGAGACCCATGCAGCCTCCCTATCTCATGGGACATGTTGGGAAAGTCAACACACAAGAGCGAAAAAATGACAGGGGAATGAGCAGACGAAGAGGGAAAGCAGGAGGCCAAATGACACATAAAACACACAAGACAAAGCAGAGCATAGAAGGGAAGACAAGGATGTGCAAGAGTAAGAGAACACACAAAGGAGCAAGGAGGAAGCACTGAAGAGAAGAGAAGAGAAGATGGTTATGAGCTAGTACTCTGTAATGGGATGTCATTCCATGTAATTTTGGTGTGGTCGATGTTATTTATCAGTGTTGGATTGGCCAATGAAGACTTAGTGGGGATATTGACTCACTTAGTGCTTGATGAGTAGCTAATAAACGTTTAGGTGTTTGATTTGTGATCCAGGTGGATATTAGTTGCCACCCACCTATTTCGCTTGGACCCCCACCATTGTTTCTTTTAGTTTCCTTAATCATAGCACAATTTACTGCTTTTGGCAATTTTTCAGGTCTTGAACTTTCGAAGCCATTTTGAGGCTCTAAACGACGATTTTTTGGAAAACAGGAAAACATGAGTCTTCTTCCAACATTTGGCAAACAAAGTATTCCTCAGATAGATCTTTCTAACAAGGTATTGCACGTGTCAAATGGAGATCACATGCCAAAGTTACGACTTGAGGAAGTTGATGTACCAATTTACCCCAATGGGGTCCACAGACTTTTGGCGCTTCATCTCCTAGGGTTAGGTTTTGGGATGTTTAGGGTTTTCCATTGTTTCTCAATAATAAATAGGCCTTGGAGCCTCATTATAACACAGTTTAGAAGGCATGTAGCCACCGCATCTCTTTTTAGAGATAAATTATCATCGCCTGAGCTAGTTTATTTCCATTCTACATGTAAATAGTTTTCAGTATTTGTTATTAATGAATTGAAGTTTTGTTTTCGTTATATTTTTATTTTATTTTATTTTTATTGCATTTTGTTCCTTCATAAATCTGGAACAGTGGTATCAGAGCAATTTGCTCTTTCTTTGTCTTTCTCTGCATGTCCCCAACAAGGTCGGGGTATAAGGAGTTATGACTCAAACTGGTTGAACCTTTGCAAGACCAACCTCGCCAACCCTGATGGCCTCCCATGGCAGAATAAAAGAAATATGAGGGAACAAGAGATCCTTTCAAAATATTGCTCGAAGAAGCCCTCGAGCAACAAAGGAATTAGTGATGGACAACTTTGCCCAAATCCTTCAACAAATGGCCACAAATGACGCATCTTAATTTGGCAACCACTCTAGAGGCACCACTCCCTTTAAGGTACAAGTCAACTTTGACATTTCCATATTTGAAGGCTACATAGATGCAGATGTCATAGATAAATGGTTAAATCTGTTGGAAGAATATTTTTCGGTTCATGATTTTCCAATAAGGAAAAGATTACTTTTGCACTCCTCAAAGGCACCCCCCAGGTAAAGGACTGGTGGGAAACCTACTGCGTGCAGAGGGACGAGAGGGAACCCTCACTATTTTAAGTCGCACCCACTTGGAATTCTTTCTGAGACGCCATCAAGGAACAATATTACTTTGTTAGGAGCTATGAAGATAAGTACATAAAGTGGACCACACTACGGCAGGGAAGGGATCAAGATGTGCCAGAGTTCATAACTATTTTTCATACCCTTCGCACAAAGTTGAGTATCAAGGATTCTGAGCGACATATGGTACTCAAATACCACGACTGTCTATACAAATACATCCAGGATGATATGGAGTTCCTAGACATCTCCTCGATTGGCATCGCCTATCGATACGTTGTCAAGGTCAAGCAAAAATTTAAGCAGAAGAAGCGAGACTTTGGATCTGCGAATCTAAAGCAAGGGAAAGGCGCCCCCAAACCACTGAATAAAGGACAAAGCCAAGGCGGGGTGACCCAAGACAACCCACCGAAGCCACAAGAAAAGAACAACACCATGAAGACAAAGAAGGACACAGGAAAGTGGTGTGAGTTCCATAAGAGCCCCATTCACAACACAAGTGAGTGTCGAACCACGCAGTCACTGGTGGGCGAGCTGAAGGCCTTAGAATCAAATGCATTTCCCGACTCTAAGTCAGAACCCAACAAGGGGAATGACAAATGGAAGAAGATTATTGATGTGGAACCCAACGCCACCATTGCCACCACCAAGGTCCAAAAGATTGAGCTCAAAGATCCAAAGGAGGGGGGCGTCTCTTCCACTCACAGATGTGGGTGAAGGGTTCTCCATTGCAGTTCATTGTCGACAACGGAACCCAAAAGAACCTCATTTCAATAGAGGTCGTGAGGTGGCTGGCACTACTGACCACACCACACCCACAACTATACACCATCAGGTGGCTTCACCAAGGACGAGATCTCCACAGTAGTGTCACCTTCCCTACAGCATCAAGCCCTTCATGAATGAGATATTGTGTGATGTTGCTCCTCTTGAAGTTTGTGATGTATTATTAGGCCAACCATACTTGTGGAATCGTCATGTTGTGTATAAGTCTAGGCCTCGCATTGTTATTATTACTTTGGGCAATAAGTTATATAGAATATTGGAGGTAGCCCCACCTACCGCCATCTCTTTGATCTCTGTTAAGCAATGCAGTAAGATATCTTCCAAACTGGGAAATTTGTTTTCTTTTTGACTCGCTCTCAAAGTAAGGGGAAGATCGCGGCCACATCCATGGATTTTGGGAAGGGTTCCTCCATGCAGCAGAAGTGGGTGGATAAGGTCGTGGAATAATACAGGGACATCTTCTCCTCACTCACAGGGGTACCGTTGCACTATCAGGTCAAGCATTCGGTTGATCTGACTCCCGTAGCACCTCTGCCCAATGGGTCAATATATTGTTGCTCCATTCTATAAAATGAAGAGATCAAGCAGCAAATCTAAGATTTGTTGCAAAAAGGGCACATCCGACCAAATTCCTCACCCTGTGGGAGCCTTATTGTACTAGTATAAAAGAAGGATAGGACCTGGAGGCTCTGCATTGATTATCGGGCACTAAACAAAATCACTGTCAAAAACAAGTATCCACTCCCACAGATTGATGATCTTCTAGACTAGCTCAAGGGGGGTAGTTATTTAAGCAAGATCAATCTGAAGTCGGGTTATCACCAGGTTTTAATAGAGCCCGCAAATGTATGGAAGGCTACCTTAAAATCTAAGGAAGGCCATTTTGAATGGTTGGTCATGCCCTTTGGGTTGAAAAATGCCCCTGCTACTACTATGAGGTTGATGGAAGACATCTTGCAACCCTTCACCAACTCTTTCGTCGTTGTTTATCTGGATGACATCCTCATCTTCAACAAGAGTTGGAAGGAGCACTTGCAACACATTCAGTAGGTCCTTCAAACCTTGCGGCAGCACAAACTGTGTGCCAACTTGGAGAAATACACCTTTGGTAGGAGTCAGGTCCAGTAAATGGGTTACAGCATAAGTGAGCAAGGCATGCATGTGGATCCGGCTAAGATCCAAGTCATTCGGGATTGGCCAACCTTGACCACTCTAACAGAGCTTCGCGGCTTTTTCAGCCTTGTAATTTTTTATCGAAGGTTCGTTTTGGGATTCTCCCATATCACTTGACCTTTGAGTTAGATTACCATGGGCAGAGCGAAAGTAAAGTTTTCCTGGTTCGAGTCCCAATAGAAGGCGTTCATTGAACTAAAGCACCGCATCTACTCTGCAGTTGTACTCACATTGTCAGACCTACAATAGTCATTTGAAATTGAGACAAACGCCTCTGACTATGTTATTGGTGCAGTCCTTACCCAACATGGGCATCCAGTGGTCTATTATAGTGAGATACTCTATTATACCATTCGAACGTACCCCACCTATAATAAACAGGTGTATTCTATCGTGCAGGCTTGCTGACAATGGAAATATTACATTTTGGGGAAGGAGACTGTCATCCACACCAATCACTGACCTCTTCAGTTTATATAGACACAAGGAAAGTTGCAGAATGATCGCCATCAAAAGTGGTCTACATATTAGCAACATTTCCACTTGCACATTAAATACAAAAAGGGTAGCACCAACCATGTTGCAGATTGCCTCAGTCAACCCCCAGTTGCAGCACTAACTACTGTTCTCAACTCTTATGGGCACGAGAACTATGGATGGCCGCAATTGTACAAAAATGATCTAGAGTTTGACACCACATACCAAATGTTAGTGGATGGCAAGAAAGTTCTTGATTTCCACCTCCATGATGCATTATTATGCTACCTAGACCACCTTTGTGTTCCTTCAAGTAGGCGTGCCAAGCTGAATTAGGAGGCACACTACAGTTGGGTTGAAAAACACCTTGGCGCGAAGAAAAAGATGGTCGTACTCCAGAAGTACTTTTATTGGCCAAAACTCTGACAGGATGTTGGACAATATATCAAATCCTGCACTGCTTGTGCCATCGCCAAGCCAACCTTCAAGAAGAAAGGCATGTACACTCCTTTGCCTACTCCCATCCAACCTTGGGAATCCATCTCCATGGACTATCTATGTGGCCTTCCTTCTGCTAAGCATGGTAATGACTACGTATTTGTGGTTGTGGATAGATTTTCTGAAATGGCTATATTAGTAGCCTGCAAGAAGAGTATCACAACAAGGACACTACCAAACTCTTCTTTGAACGAGTATCGGTACATTTTGGGATCCCGCAGAACATTATATTAGATCAGGATAACAGGTTCCTAAGCACATTATAATGGAGCCTCTAGGCATTATTGGACACCAAGCTCACTAAGTTGACTACATTCCATCCCCAGACTAGTGGCCAAACAGAAGTCGTCAACAAGATGATAGTGCACATACTGCGCATGTACAACTCCAAATATCCACGAACTTGGGATGAGAGCCTTCCCTATGTGCAACACAACTATAACAGAAATCTCCATAGCTCGATTTGTCGTAGTCCCTTTCAAGTGTGTATGGGATTTCAACCATTTTGTTTGATTGATGTTGCCATGCCTTACGTGACTACACAGGCAGAATCCACACATGTACAGTCTGAGGATAATAAAGCAACCAAGTTTATTGAATGCATCTAACACATTTGCCAACAGGTTCATGACATCTTGGAGAAGTCCAATTCCAAGTACAAGCAACGACATTATCAACATCGAGTGTCACACAAGTTTTAGGTGGCCTACAAAGTTTGGTTGCATTTGTAGAAAGAACGCCTTACTAGAGCCCATCAAAAGCTCAAGCCAATCTGATATGGATCTTACACCATCACCAAGGATGTGGAAGATAATGCTTTTGAGCTCAACATTCCCCCATTCCTTGGCCTGCACCCAATGTTCAATATGGATTGCCTTTGTCCATACTTTCCATCATTATTGGACACATCAGACATTGCAAAACAACTCACACCAACTGAGTTAAACCCAAATTACATGGAACAGGCCTCAATTGATCGGATCATGGACACACAGATCAATAACACTCACCAGCAGAATATCCAACTGTATCGGGTTGTAAAATCTGGCCAACTCCTGCACCAACGCAAGTGGCTCACTGGGGACCAAGTTTAGTAGAAGTTTCCCCATCTCTTGGAGGCACTCAACGCAATGAGGACCATTGCTTCCTAAGGGGGTAGGACTGATCTAGTTGGATATTGGTGGTCGCCTACCTATTCCACTTGGATCCTCGCCATTGTTTCTTTCAACTTCCTTAATTGTAGCACACTTTACTATTTTTGGCAGTTTTTTTGGGTCCTGAACTTCTGGAGCCATTTTGCAGCCCTAAACGACATTTTTTGGGAAAACATGAGCCTTTATTAAACATTTTTAGTTGAAAGTTATAATCCTAGAATATATCTTTCTAACGAGGTATTGTACGTGTCAAACGAAGATCATATGCCTAAGTTACAACCCCAAGTTACAACCCCATGAAGTTAATGTATTGATTTACCTCAATGGGGTCCACAGACTTTTGGCGCTTCATCTCCTAGGGTTAGGTTTTTCGATGTTTAGGGTTTTCCATTATTTCTCAGTAATAAATAGGCCTTGGAGGCACATTGTAACACAATTTAGAAGACATGTAGCCGCCACATCTCTTCTCAGAGATAAGCTACCATCACCTAAGCTAGTTTATTTCTATTATGCGTGCAAACAATTTTCAGTATTTGTTATTAATGAATTGAAGTTTTATTTTCATTATATCTTTGTGTTTTTGTGTTTTTGTTTATATATGTATTTCATTTCGTTCTTTCATAAATTTGGATCACCTTGGGGGTTGATAAACCACTTAGAGCTTATTGAATGGGTTGATGTAACACTGGGGTGCTTGTTGGAAGGCTAATAAACCACTTGGCAGGTTGAGATGCTCAAGTGCTTATTAAAAAGGGCTCATAAACCACTAAGTGCTTGTTGTCAAGCTAATAAACCACTTAAGTGCTTGCCATGTAAGTTAATAAACCACTTGGATAGTGGGCTCTAAACTCCTGTAGTGCTTGCCTTGAAAATCCAGTTGATAAACCACCCTTAAAGAGACATCATTCTCCTGGATTGAGAAAAACTTCACTAAGCCTTGGATGAATGCTTGTGACCTATTTCAAAGATGCAGAAGAGTCACTATGGTGCTTACTACACGAAGCAATTGATAAACCACATGGACAATGCATTCCCTCTCTCCTCTAGTTGACTTGATATCAATGCGAAATTCCTTTGAGTAATTAACTCTCGAGACTCTGAATCTGGTTCAAGGGTGGTTAGCTGCAAGAAATTTTGCAATGTAGTTAGCTTATCATTAGGTGGAGCATTGAAGTCCCTCCTTCAGTTGCCAGCCATTCAAGTCAATCAGATAAGTGTATTTACTTGTATATATATTGGTACCATGGAGACAATAGAACTGCACCACACAGCCCGGACGACTTGCCGAGGACGACTAGGGTTTTGCAGAGCGGCACGAAAATGGGGTTCAAGGGAACCAAGGCCAAGAAGAAGGTAGTCTACGACAAGAAAATATGTGCTTTGTTGGAGCAATACTCACAAGTGTTGGTTTGCATTGCAAACAATGTGGGATCCAAGCAAATGCAGGGCTTTCGTGCTGGATTGATGCCTGATACGGTCGTTCTTATGGGGAAAATACCATGATGAAGAGGTCCATTCGTCTATATGCAGAGAAGTCGGGCAACACGGCCTATCAAAACCTGATTACTTTGCTGGTGCTAAAGGGGAAGCCGAGGGCCGCTATGTTCAACCTCATCCCGGAGGACTGGAGTGCTTACACCCGCCCTTGGCTACAAGAGATCTCCTCATCCTGCCTCTGCCTCAAATCCCTCCACTTGCGGCAAATGATCATCAAGGACAACGACCTCGCCACTCTCGTTGGGAGCCACGGCCACATGCTACAAGCCCTCAAGCTTGAGAAATGCTCTGGGTCCTCCACTCTTGGATTTCTAAAAATCGCACGCTCTTGCAACCTCCTATCAGGGACTATTCGCGGAGGTAATCAGCCGAGGGATTGGATCTATGGCGATGAGAAACCTAACAAGGAAAGATCCAATCCGTTGCCTTCCACAGCAAACCCGTTTCGATCCTAGGTGAAAGCGATATGTTGGACAAGGGTTTCAAGCAGGAACAAGAAAAAAATAGGGGAATACGAGATTGCAGAGGACGGAACCAAGGCCAGCAAGGATGATCACTCCAAGGGAAGCAGCGGTCTCAGCGTAGGGAATGTAGAGCACTCTCTACGGCAAGAAGAATTTGTAGAACCATGGACAAACCAATATCTGGATCCCCGGTAAGTACCCACAACTTCCAAGTTTTTGTCAAATCCCCTGCCAGAAAAACACAATTACTTTGGGTAAAAGAGACTGACTCTGTAAAGCAACTACAGAACCTCATACTGCAAAAATTTGGATACCCCACCAGATCACAAAACCCGATACATGGGGGCAGAGTACTCTAGGACACAAAATATCTCAAGGAATACAAAATCGCACCCATGTCAACAATAATTCTCAATCTGAGAATAAGAGGGGCGCGACAGAAAACAACAGAAATCCTTGTAGAGGTGAGGGAAGTGGGACTGGTACAAAAATTACAGGAACACGTTAGGGGAAAAACAGGAAGTATATCCTACAAAAACATTCTTCAAGGGAAAAACACAGCAGAAGCAGCACCAAATCAAATAGGTATGGACACAAGGCCATACATTGTGGAACAACTAAATCATACCCCATAATATAGCATAGGTATACCAAAAACAGATGAGCACTGCATTATATATGAAAGACAAGCAATAATATGTAGATTTAACTGTTTTTGGCCCAAACCGGTTGATCTCTTTCATTGGATCTTCACAAACTGGACTATACAATGTGAAATACATCTCTGTTCCAAGGGGTTCTTCATAGTAAACTTTCTTACAATAGAGGCCAGAGACTTTGTACTACAGGAAGGACCTTGGTCCTGGGGATCCACAGGCCTCTTCATCACACCATGGTTCCCAGATTTTGATGCAAATGCAATGGTTGTCTCTAAGATGCCAGTTTGGGTGCGATTGCACAATCTCCCATTACACCTCTGGAGTCAGCAAGTACTCATAGGAATTGGTAATACTATCAGGCCTTACATCAAAATGGACACCCAAAGACTGGAGGAAAGAATCTACACTTATGCACGAATATGTGTGGAAGTAGACCTCAGCAAAGGCCTGCCAGACCAAATTCAACTGAAGCATAGACAGAGGTGTTGGTCACAGTCTTTAGATTACGAAAATACAACATTCAGATGCAGAACTTGCCAACAAACAGGATACCTACAAAGCATGTGTCCAACAGCAAAAAAAAGACACCCGTAGGAAGAAAAAAATGGGGAAACAAGCCAAGGGATGGCAATTTCCTCCACCACTCTTGGATGACGAGGAGGAAGAAGAGGTGGAACATGAAACCCCCAACGAGAACAATCAGATGAACAAAGAACCATAAGTAGAATACATAAATCCACAAGAATCTACAGATGTATAGTCAGCAAGGATACCAGAAACAATGGATATGAGCGGATCCAAACGTCAACACATATCAGACACATCAGATTCTGATAAAGACAACCCCCAACCTATGGTTGATACAGCGCTAGCACTTATAACTCCAACAGAGTCTCAAGGGGGTGGAGAAAGGTTGAGAAGAAAAAAGGGCGAAAAGCTTGACTTTTCCCCCATCTGTACATTATTTACTTGTTACTTGTCTTTTCTGAAAACCGAACACCCTGCGTGGTGATGGATGATAAATGCATCTTTTTTGACAAAAATTGAGTACCAATTTTGATTATGGCTCACAGAGATGGCTATGGGCCATCGCAGCATATGCTGAAAAGCATCTACAACATGTAATTTTTCAATTATAATGAAAGGTACGATTTTTCCAGTGGAAAAAAATATTGGTACTGTGGATGATGAACTATGTCTAGTATGTGGCATGAAAGTGTATGGATTAGTGCTACCAATAGAGGAATGTGTTGAAATTTGGGCATCTAGGGATGAATTTCCCCTTTGCCCTAAATCAAGGCCATCTTACCCTAAAAATGGAAAAGTCAAATTATTATCAATATTTATGTGGGCAAGCAATGGTAAATATATTTAAAATGGAAATTAAATTTAAATTAGAGTTTCCCTCCTAATTTACTAAAGTTAGATTACCCAAGTGTCATGAATTTTCTCTAATAGAAACAACTATATAAAGGTATCCTATCCTCTATTTGTAAAAAGAAATCATCGTTATGGGCATCTCTGTGGACATCGTTATGGGCATCTTTGCAAGCATCGTTATTGTTTGACATCGTTACGGGCATCTCTACTGGCATCTTTATTGTTTGACATAGTTATGGGCATCTCTGCGAGCATCATTATTGTTTGACATCGTTATGGGCATCTCTGTGGGCATTGTTATTGTTTGACATCATTATGGGTATCTCTATGGGCATCATTATTGTTTGACATCAGTATGGGCATTGTTATTGGTTTCACTGTGGTTTGGCTCTCACACTGTGGTTTGACTATCGCACTATGGTTTGGCTTTCGCATTGTGGTTTGACTCTCTCACTATGGATTGGCGCTTGCATTATGGTTTGGCTCTCACAATGTGGTTTGGCTCTCGCACTATGGTTCAACTCTCGCACTATGGTTCTTGTATATGATTGTGGCCTCGCAATGCATATCTCAGTGGTATGTGATATATATATTAACATAGTTTTATTGTGCATAATCTATTTATGGCTCTCTATCTCATGTGTATGGTTTACATTCATCTTGATGATTCGTTTTGAGTAGTTCGAATATGATCAATTCATCAGTTAGTTTCAGTGTCTGGATATATGATGACAATGACATTAAATATAACTTGGATCAGTTCAATAGTTATATTTCAATGACATTTTATGTAACCTAGATAATTATCAAAGTGACGAAACATATGACCTTGAAAAGATGATGACAATGTTCACAATAACCGTGACCATGATATATGATGGAAGTGATCCTTCAATCAATATCTTTAATATGGCAGTGCTCTTAACAAGTGGCATTAACGTGATTGTGCTCCTAGATGTTTGAATAGTCCATGATTATAGTAATAACCTTGTTGATAGTTGCACAGTGATCACTTGAATTAGCATGTCAGTGAAATCTAGTATGACAGTGATTACAATACTCTTGATGCCATTTTGATGTTTGATAATAACTGTACATGTCAGTACACTTGGTATAGTGACTTATATGACATTAATTCTAGACAATGATCTATGTGTTTGGCAAAGACCTAGTTGGATGTCGAATGTGATATGGCATAAGATTTCTTGGACTCATTTGGTTATCGGATGTCAATTCACAAACAAAGTTGTGAACTGACTTGGATTGGCCCTATAAGGCTAGATATGGCTCATGTATCTCATTTTTGGATGTACTTTGTATCTGAGTTGAACAATTGATGAATCTCTAATAGAAGAAGAATTTGGATGGGTTTTTCCCCTTGTGGGGTTTTTCCCTGGTCTCTAACCTAACTCCTGATGTCTCTCTTGTGTAAGTTTTTCTTTTGTTGTTCCTTTATGTTCCACTACAAATGTTGTTGTTATTGTTATTTATACATAATTTCTTATGATGTTATAATGTTATGGGGTGAATACAATATGTAAATAATGAAGAAGTTTGTGAATGCAATTATCTAAAGCAAAGAACAATGTATCCTAATAAAAAAAATAACATGGTATCATAGTCAAGCTAAAGAAAACTCATTGAAGATCACCCCTATGAAGACACCTATGGTTGAAGAAGAATGGAAGAGATGAGGATGGTAGAGACATAAAAGAATGTCAGGGTTTGAAGGAAACCCTGGGAAGCCTTTGTCTTTGCAAACAAAAGCTAGGGTTTAGAAAAACCCTAGGAGTGACCTGGATATGAAAAGAGGTTTGTTATGATTAAAAACTCTTCATGATGTGATCGATAAGAAGCATGTGAAAGATCTAGAGAAACCCTAGGTGAAGGATATGTTGTTGTTTCAATGGTCATCATATACATTGATGGTTGGGCTTGGCCATTGATGAAAGAAGACAAAGGATATAGGTAGTGCTCAAGAAGATGCATCTCTTCTACCAATAACATATGATTGATGGATAGTGGTGACTCGTGGAGGCCGGATCCAGAGGGAGCTAATAACTTACTTCAGACCTCATTAAAGAGAAGTATTTTCAAAAGTTATGTTATGACATTGCTCTTGTTTATATATGCCATTATTGTTTATTTCTCTTGCATGGATATTTAAATACTTCTTTTTACTAACGCCTTGGATAAGGAAAGTTGATCCTTCTTAAAGATCATCACGAAGTTAAGATTTGCAAAAAGAGATAACACTATGAGGCAGTTGAGAGCCTCCTACAATCTATGTTAAAGATAAATACTTTTTAAACATATGTCATTTCTTTGTGTCATTGTTCTTGTCAAGTTTATTCTTTTTTATTATCGGTGATCCTTCCTGCATAAGTATTTTATCTGTTTCACTAACTTCTCGCATTAGGATGTGATCCATATTAAGGATCATCAAGAGGTGGAGTAGTGTAGGAAGAGCAAGTTCCTATAGGGAGTTGGTGCGGGAAACTCTTACATCTAGAAAAGGATGATAGTTATGCCATGTACACTTTCATTACGGTTATTTACTTAACTATTATTGCTCTTGCTCTTTTTTTTGGTCACAAGTACATCTGATGATTATGAAGATCAAGCCCTCTATATAAAAGATTGAGGATGATATAGAGCTATCGCATGACTTATGAAATGGACAAGAGCTTTGGACCTAAGAGGAAGGATTGATGTCTCCCTAGTTGATTATTGTGGTTGAAGAAGCTTCTTATTTTGGAGGGAGTAGATTGAGGGTAACAACATGATATGATGATAAGAGCGATATGTCCTTCATAAAAGGACTATTCTTGACATTTGAGATGTAGTAGTGTCTGATGCTTTTGCGTTATGGTTCAAATTGTGATATGTTTTTAGAGAAAGAAGGCTAAGATGAGATCCTAACCCCCGTTGGTTGATGCATTTGATGTATGTGGAGTGAGCTTCCTCCGTGATGTACTTGAGAAAGAAGCATATTTGCAGTTTGAGGAGCATGAGTAGCTGACTCATGATTGCAGATTAAATAAAGCATCATATGAACTATAGCAATTTCCTTGGGCTCGACATGCTTGAAATATTGGACATCTGATGTGACCACTCATCTCTCTTCATGATTGAAGGTATGTTTTTTATATTTGGTTTTATAAACTAACAAATTATTTCTGACAAGATTAAGAGTATCACAACATTCAGTGCCAGAGGGAGTTAATCCTTGATGATCCACTTCTTGACATTAGAAGTATAACAAAAAGATGATGAGGACTTCCTTGTTAAGGGAAGTATGTTATTAGAGATTTGGCATGACGATTAACATTGAAGTAGTTAAGAGAGACTCCTCTCCAGATAAAGATTTGGTGGATCCCACGATGAGCTGATAGTTAAATATATCCCTACCTAGTAGAATGTTTTTTGAGCCATAGCCTAGACATGTATATTGGGATGTTGCAACGCTGATTTTGAGATACCTATGACGATGCAGTCATTCATGGACTAAGATACAATGCCGGACATTTGAGACTTTATGGATCCATTGATTTTGAGAATGATGTTGACTGAAAGAGCACATATGATTGTTTCCCTTGATATGCCTTAGTTTCCCCGATGATTTCCCAGAATAGAAATTTGTTGAGAGGCAATGTGCATTATTGATAGCATGGTTGAATGCATGCCAATTTGGTTGAGAAAGCTCCTTGGAGATTTGTTTTCCATATGTTGGGCACGACTATGATATATTGGGACATATTATGGGATCTGACATTCAAAGAATCTTGTGTTCCATGTTAGGTCCAAACACATTGAGATCATGTATCACTATATCGGGGATATGGTGCAAAGAGGAGCTATGAGACTCCATCATATTCTGACTGATGAGAAGATAACAATCATACTCACCAAGGCTTTGCCGAAAGGAAAGTTCTTGGTCTTCAGAAGAGTAGCTTGGACTTATGGATGTGACCTTCTTGGGCAAGGGTCGTGGGTTGATCAAGAACATTGAGTTATGTTCTTCCCCCTTGTTTGAGATCACAAGGAGAGGAATTGAGCTAAAGAGCTCCTGGGGTTGAGGGAACTTTGTACAATATGATAGTCAGTGATCCTTACCCCACAGTAAGTGATATCCTGCCTATTGTCTCTCTTTAGTCTTGATAAAGTATACCCGAGTTGGCATCCTACCCACAAGTTGGGCTTGTTGGGATTGTTTCCCACCCATTTGGCTAATGGGTGTTGGCTACTTGAGTTAGGTGTGATCCTTACCATTTATGGTAAGCGATATCCCGGTCAAGTTATGGGATGCATGTGTTCTACCACTGACTCTTCAGGGTCAAGTTGGGAAGATCAACAAACAATAGGATAGTTTGTGATCCTTACCTTACGGTAAATGGTATCCTGCTTATTGCCATAGGTCAATAAGATAGATTTTGATCCTTACCTTATGGTAAGTGTTATCCTGCCTATTGTCCTTGGACATAGGGTGGTAGTCGGAGCCCCCTATGATGATTCTTCTTCTTTATATCGTGACATCATTGTTCAACAGATGATCAAAGGAATCAAGTTGAGATGACATATGATGAGATGGATGTTTTGTTGATGTAGTTGAGATATTGGTCATGTGATTTGACTTAGAAACTAGTAGGGTTTTGAGGGTTGATCTCCCCTATCTCCGACTGTGCATTCTTCTTCTTCTATGAGATGAGATGTAATGTGATGCAACTGTTTGCCTTCTTCTACATTGAGACATGTCATATGAGATGAGATTGTTCTGAAAGGGAGCAGAGCAAAGATGAGACGAGTCTTATGACACAGATGGAAATTCCTCCCTAGCTGAGATGGAGTGTTGAAATTTGGGCATCTAGGGATGAATTTCCAATTTTCCCTAAATCAATCCCATCTTACCCTAAAAATGGAAAAGTTAAATTATTATTAATATTTATGTGGGCAAGCAATGGTAAATATATTTAAAATTAAAATTAGAGTTTCCCTCCTAATTTACTAAAGTCAGCTCACCCAAGTATCATGAATTTTCTCTAATAGAAACAACTATATAAAGGTATTTATCCTCCATTTGTAAAAAAAATAATCCTTATGGGCATCTCTCTAGGAATCATTATTGTTTGACATCATTATGGGCATATTTACAAGCAACGTTATTGTTTGACATCATTATGGGCATCATTATTATTTGACATCGTTATGGGCATCATTATTATTTGACATCGATATGGGCATCTATGCTAGCATTGTTATTGTTTGGCATCGTTATGGGCATCTTTGCGAGCATCATTATTGTTTGCATCACTATGGGCATCGTTATTGGTCTCACTGTCGTTTGGCTCTTGCATTGTGTCCTGACGCTTGCTCTATCGCTTGGATCTCACACTGTTGTTTGACTCTCGCATTATGGTTTGGCTCTCGCACTATGGTTTGACTCTTGCACTATGGCTCTTTTATATGACTGTGGACTCACAATGCATATCTTTGTGGTACGTGATATATATATTAACATAGTTATGCTATGCAGAATCTACTGATGGCTCTTTATCTCGTATGTATGGTTTACACCCATCTTGATGACCCATTTTAAGTAGTATGAATATGACCAGTTCATCAAATAGTTTTCAGTGTACGGATATATGATGACAATGACATTAAAAGCATCTTGGATCGGTTCAACAGTTAGATTTCAATGAAATTTTATGTAATGTGGATAACTATCATTGCGATGAAACATATGACCTCAACAAGATGATGAAAATGTTCATAATAACTGTGACCATGATATATGGTGGCAGTGATCCTTTAGTTAATATCTTTAATATGACAGTGCCCTTGATAAGTGGAAACAATGTGATTGTGACCCTAGATGTATGAACAATCCATGACTATAGTAATAACCTTGTTTACATTTGCACAATGATCACTTGAATTGGCATGTAAGTGACATCTGGTATGACAGTAATTATAGTACTCTTGATGGAATTTTGATGTTTGACAATAACACTACATGACAATGCATACATGTAAGTACACTTGGTATAGTGACTTATATGACGTTGATTCTGGACATTGATCTATGTGTTTGGCAGAGACATGGTTGGATGTCGAATGTGATATGGCATAAGATTTATTGGACTCATTTGATTATCAGATGTCAGTTCACAAACGAAGTTGTGAACTAACTTGGATTGGCCCTAGGAGGCCAGATATGACTCATGTATCTCATTTTTTGATGTACTTTGTATCTCAGCAAAAAATTTGATGAATTTCTAATAGAAAAAGAATCTGGATGGGTTTTCCCCTTTTGGGTTTTTCCCCTGGCCTCTAACCTAACTCCTGGTGTCTCTCTTGTGCATGCTTTTCTTCTGTTGTTCCTTGATGTTCCACTCCAAATGTTTATGTTATTATTCTTTCTATGTAATTGCTCATGATGCTATAATTTTATGGGTGAGTACAATATGAAAATAATGAAGAAGTTTGTGAATGCAATTGGCTAAATCAAAGAACAATGTAGCCCTAAGAACAAAGTTAACAGAATATTGGTACTCTCGTTTTATGATGAATGCTTTACCGATATGTTCTCATGGTTATGTTGAACTTGTGGATCTATGTGTTTATTTTTATTCTCATAAGCCACAAAGCTAATTACATTAATACCCATGATTGCTTGAAGTGCCTCAGTTAATCTGTTACATTTTGTGATTTCAACTATATGATATATTATGGATATCATGGATTACTGCTTTATTTTGTTTGTAGACTTCTTCACATGGTAAGAAAGAAAAAGCAAGCGTTATGTGATGCATAAAAACTCAATAGACCTAATAGTCACTTGTTTTTCAGAACAATGAGAGCAATCTGTGATTATGTATAATGTTGCAATGTCTTGAGTTTCATAAAGGAAGCATGGCATGTAATTTCTTGAAAGATCTGGCTATTGAAGCCTTTTCTTAACTTTATTTGGTATTTGATATTAGGAAAGTTTACTAAGGGTCCTTAACTATGTTATGGTCATGGCATAATGCCCTGGAGGGTTAATCATCAAGTTTGGGTTTTCATTCTTGGAAAGTTGGCATTCTATGCAATGCCATGTCTTAAGGAAATTCATACATAATTCCTTGAAGTTTCCATTTCTTGTAAGTCTGGGCAGAAATTGACACCTGTATCTGGGGTCGGTAGGTTCTTGGACGAACCATGTATCTGGCTTGGATACCTTTTCAATTCCAGGTGCTAGTTTCATTCGTATATGCGAAGGGGGCGGAATGCATATACGACTAGCGAATGTATTTAGTAATATGGACATTCGATTAGTCATTGCATGTGCATCTTCAAAGTGCGCGAGATTTCAAACAGTTTAGATTTCCATAGTAAGTCAATGTAGAAGTGATATTTGGTGTGGGCCCTGCATGGATGAAGTCAAATGTTTATTTAAATTTGTGAGTAATATGGGGATTCGAGGGATCTAGAAGTGTGCCAAGAGTGCATACTTGTATGCACCACGAATTTCCCCTGAACTAGAGTTAATGAAGAAGAGTGATGAAGCACAAAGGGACTGTGCCATGTGGGACCCGCGATTTGAGATGAGGTGGCAAGTGCCATGGAGGCCTGGTAGGACTACATGGATGCCACAAATTATGAGGGTTTACTCATAGTGACGTGGCAAGGCCATGTGGGTCACATGTGGATGCCAAGTGGCAGTACCTTGCTGATGTGGTGAAGTTTAATTGGTTACAACATTCAATCTGGGAGTCAGATTGAGATGAAATTTGTATCACCAAAAATATCCTAATGAGTTAGACACAATGGTGATATCATAAATTAATTCCACAAACTTTATTGGAGGATTTTTATAACCCCATATTCATAAAATACCATGGAGGTCAAGTTAATTATAAATAACACTTCCCATGACTCGAGAAGGTTCAAGGGAGTGGGAGGGAGCGTAACAGTGTGGTACTAGAGCTCCCAAGTTCAACACCTGGACTAAATGGGCCTAGAAAGATAACTTTAGAAGCAATATAAGAAGTTCCAGATAAAAGTGTTTAGACTAATCATTGGTTGTGTATGCATATGTGTGTTGATTTCAAAATGTTAATTGTTGTGAATGTTGGCATGATAAATTGCTTATATGTTATCATGTTCTCTAATTGACATACTAACATGAGATTGGTTGTTTCAGTTAGTTTCACATCAACATGCTTATTTTAAGCATGCCAAGGTGATGGATAAATATGTTTATTTGTATTTTAATTTAACTAGTAAAGCATGGTTCAACACTCGAATTGGATGGGCTATGAAAGAGAAAGTTAGAATTAGAGCTTAGGTTCAACACTGGACCTAAAAAGGCCCGCAAATAAAATTTAATACAATAATTTGATTAATGCATATGTTAATTTTATTTTGATTTACAATAATTTTGATGTAAATGTTAACCTTAATGAAATGTTGATTTTAAACATGTTGTTGAATGTGCTTACTAACATGATGATATGTCCTCTAGTCTCTTGGAATATGTGGCTAACATGGGTATAGATGCGTGAACAACATCAAATCAATATACTTCAAACCATAAGATTTAGTGTTTGCATGGCAAGGTAACAAGTTAATATGTTTATGCTTTATATAACTAAAAACTATATGTGTGTGGCAACACACGATAATATACAATTATAGCAAGGAATAGAGGAATGGACAACAATTTGGTGCAACATGGTATAGACCAAAATCATCATGAACAAGAAGAAGAAATTTCCCCTGGTGGAGCAAATACTCTCATGAACTTGAAGGCCGAGTTGAAAATTTAGAAAGCAAAGAACAAAAGACTCATTAGAAAACAAGAAGAACAAGCAAAGCTAAATACAATGTTGTTATAAAACATGTCCTACATGCATAGGTTGTTGCAACTTGGATCAACATCTAGAGATATGGAAGGGTGTCCGATAAGCTTGGGGAAATAATTCAACAACTCAAGTTTGTTTGATATGTAAACCAAGAATGAAGTTTTCACATGGAATGATAAAAGAGGCGGAGAAAACCAAGTAGCATTACAACTAGATCACTTCATCAACTTAGAGTCTCTAATGATCTCAGGTGTAAACCTCAATACCTCTATCTTACCCTCTACACGGTCTGTGCGTTAACCAATTCAACTTGAAGTGGATATGCAAGGGAGCCCCAAAAACAATCCTGTTCATTTTAAACCCTTTTCGATAGAACATCCTCCCTTCTAAGCCAACATTGCAAAGTGGTGGCATGAAGCTCCAATTTGGCATGGCTCACTAATGTATTGTTTCCAACATCATCTAATGTACCTCATATCATTCTTAAAAATTGGAATAAAGATGAATTTAAGGACATCTACAAGGTCAAGAGGGATATTGAAAATTACATAGTGTCTGTGGATCAAACAATCATCTTGAAAAGATGTATAAAGGCTCTTGTCTAAGAGGAAACATCAATTCTCTCTCAGCTAGAAATTAGACATTGGTGGGAAGAAATATTACGGAAACAAAAATCAAGGGTTCAATGGTTGGGAGATGGTGAAAACATATTCAAAATTCTTTCACCAAACCATGACACACCTCAACATCATAATCAAATAAGAGTCACAAACAACAATCAAGGTGACCCATTGATTGACCACAAAGACATTGAGAATATATTTATATCCTATTTGATATGGGCTTAACCAAGGTAAAGCAAGATAGAATTGTTGCTTTTAGAAATGTCATAAGGAACATACCTTAACTAGTTTCTTGATAATAGAATGATGTCCTGGTCAAGGAAATTACAAGAGAAGAAGTAGAGAAGGCTATAATGGAAATGTCAAGAGGGAAATCCCCTAGACATGATGGATTCACTATAGATTTTTTTCAAGGCATGTTGACCTATCATTCAACAAGATTTATGGGAATTAGCAGAGGATTCTTGAAGATTAAATATTGTTCTATCGACCCTCAATGCTACCTGTTTTTCTCTAGTGCCAAAAGAAGACTAAGTAGAGGACCCTAGTAAGTTTAGGCCCATCTCACTTTATAATGTAATACATAAAATCATAACAAAAATCATTGCCAATGGATTAAAATTGCTCCTTCCCAGTATTATATCTTTGGAGAAGATAGGCTATGTGAAAGGAAGACAAATATTGGATGGCATAGTTTTAGTCCATTAAGTAATTACTTCTTTAAGGACATCCAAGAAATAAGTTATGCTCATCAAATTGAATATTTCCAAGGCCTTTGACAAATCAAGTTGGCAATGTATTCAATAGGTTCTTTTGACTTTTGGCTTCTCTAAAGAATGGATGCATTGGATTCTTTTTCTCACCTCTTCAACCTTTTTCTCTACCGTCATTATTGTAGCCCAATTTGACCTCTTTAAAAACTCAGCTACCTCTATAAATTCTACCTCACATGAACCTTTATCCCAATACTGTTAGCCTTGTTTAGTCTCTCAAATTCATTTTTGCTATCCTAACCCTCCCCTTACATTTAGTCTCTACCTTGATGTTATAATAAGGACTAATTAGAATCACACCCCTTTGAAACATTTGAATACAACAATGACATAAAAAACTAACCACATTTGAATAACAAAAAAAAGGTTACTTGTTGGATAATGCTTAGATAATAATGGGTGACATTAATGATTTTTTTTGTAAGCTTGGTGGAACTACATCTTCATCATGTTCACCATATCACCCCTATTGGGGTAAGGAATTGAACTGGTGACTTCACATCAAGGAGTGCCTTAACAGAGCACCCGATCACCGTCTATCCAATACCCTATAAATGGACGACATTAATGATAAAATACCTTATTAACTATATTAAATAATGCCACATACCATAGAAATGTATATACATATTATTATATAATTGTTTCATTATATAACAATATCATCAATCACATATTAATATATACATATATATTAAACATCAATCTAAGCAATTATTAATAATCACAATATGTATCAATAATTAAAGATATCCATAAAAAAGGAAAATTATAAGATAATGATGTAGTAAATAAAAGTCTTATAAATATCTAATGTGTGCGCTTTTATGAAATGGAAAGTTGATTTTTTCAAAATTATTTATATATATAAAATATAATTTTATATAGGTTAAATCATGATATAGAACATGTGATATAAATTATATCAAATAGAACTTGAAAACTAAAACCCTCACTCCTTTTAACGAGATCTGATTTTTTTTTAACCGTTGATCTAAACAATTTTTCACCTTCGACTGAATTTTCCAAAATTTAAACTTCACCTTCAAACATTCCAATATTCCAATATCAATAATCTTGGTGTATAATATAAAGTTTAAAAAGCCATTTATTTAAAACCTTATTGAATTTTATAAAATATTATTTCAATACACGTAGATCAAATAAAGTTAAAAATCCATTTCTTAACGATTATTATAGAGCACAAAAAGGCCCACTTCATGCACATATAGACCTCATCAGATCTCAGCAGGTGATTAATAAACCCATGGTTTTCCAATTAGATGTAAATGATATTGCTCCATCTTAAGTGTTATTGACCCTTTCATCTCATCGAAGGTCATCTTCTAGAATCAAGGCCCTAACTCTTCAAAATCTGAAGCAAAAGATTTTAATGTATTATATAAAGGTTTGAAAAACATTTTATTTAAATCTTATAAAATCTATTATATTGGTATGCGTAAACTTCACTTTATAGGGGAGTATTTTAGTGTAATGTTTTGGAAGTTTTTATGGTGAGTTTTTCTGGTCAAATTTTTCTAAAATTCGACAGGAATTTATTGAAATCACAAGTTTGATAGGTAACCCTGTGCAATCGAAGTACCTTAAGGGTTTTCCAGGGTGCTATTATTGAAATCACAAGTTTGATAGGTAACCATGTGCAATCGAAGTACCTTAAAGGTTTTCCAGGGTGCTAAATCCATATATACAGTCAAAAAAACTAATTTAGATAACACAAATCAAGATTTTACCTCAAATTTTTTCCAAAAAATCACAACAAAAACAACTCCCTTTATAAACCGCATAAATAATACAAATCATATTGGATCAAAATGAGAATTAAAATTAAAAAACATTTTATTAAATCCTTATAAAATATTATTGAATTAACGCAAGAGGCCCCACCTCATATTTGCACGTGAGTCTCATCATATCAAGAAAGAGGGATAATTCACAAGTAGTTTCCCATCCAATATAAATGAGGGTCGTCTATAAAAGACAATACGATCCCTTGGATCTCATTGGATCATACGTTGGCTTTAAATATTGAACACTCTCCTCCCTCTGATATCATTTCGAGAGAACATGAATCTCCTCCAACCATATTTACATTTGTGATGAGTTTATTGAATAACTTTAAAAATCTTAGATGTGGTTTCGTTTTGTTATTTGTTTCTCTAAATTTAAAAATAGGATTCACACAATAAATTCACTCACATTTTAGGGTTTTTGTAAGAGTTTGGGAATTTTTTTTATCAATGTTTGTAGTAGAGATTAAATAAAGAAACTAATTAAATTATTTTAAGAAGATATTGATGAGATTAGAAAAGTGAATTTATTCATTTCATTTTTAAACATGATGTAAAAAGTTAGTTCTATTTTTTTCATATTAGGTTGAAAGAGAATTAATACAAGAAGGTTTAAAATATTATGGGTCAAAAAATTTGGTTGGAAGAAATTACAAAGAAATAATTTATTTCGTATTATTTAAGGAGAACTCGTTAATATTAGCATTAATATTAGGGTTTTTTTTGTTAAGGGAGGTTATAGAAACAAAATGGAAAATCTACTCTCATGAACATAAAAATGGCTAGAAAAGATAAAAAGGAGGCAAGAGTTTTGTGGGAGAAAGGAAACTTATGTCGAAATGATTCAAACACACAATGTGTGAACAAGTTTCTATGGTTATGTAACTTATTCATGCAATTTTGATATATAGTATTTTCCTTTCAGTAATTATTTTGTTAGTTTTATATTGTTATTATGGTACATGAAATGGTTTAAATAAGTTGACATAATCACATTATAAATCATTCTAACATTACTTGATTTGGTTTTCCCTCTAGATGTATACTATCTAAAGCATCAGAGTCATGATATTTAACTGATTGATTGTAGGTTGAATTTATTAATGCACGACATTTATGTTTTAATTGCACCTTTCATGAGAGATATAATTATATACTAGTGGTATGTGTTTATTTCTTTGTTTTGTGTGTCCATGTTATTATATCTTGATACATCAACAATTTGATAGTTGACATAATACATGATACATTTTTATTTTAATTGAATGATCTATCTTCAAATATATATTATCTAAGACTTTTAATTCAAGATATTTACTTAATTTGTTGTAGGTCGAAATATATCAATACATGATATTGATTTATTTCATTACACTTATTATGGTAAATATAATTTATTACCAATGATATTTGTGTTATTTTATCTCTTATTTTTGTTTTAATTATATTATGTTATTTTTCCTTTTTGTTATTTTATTTAGAATATTATTCATCTTAATTACATTCTTTGAGTTTACATTACATTCATGGATTGTATAATTTACGTAAGTTTCATTCACTTTAAAGCTTAACCACTCTTTTCTTAAAACATTTTTATTTTTTTATAATCTGACCAATCTCTATGTTGTCATAGAAGATCTATATAAATAATGTCAAATATAAGGAATACCCTGTGGTTGGAGAATGCCAGTCTACAACCTAAAGTGGGAGGATCATTAGATCCTCATTGGATGGCTTTGGGGTTGCTTTTGTCGCCAAGAACAACCTGAGAGACAATATCCTTTCTGGCACCGTTGTCGAGGAATGAAGTGAAAATATTTCCTTACCTTGGGAAATGATAAATGATTAAATCTGTGATCTATTGGTGAATGGAAGCACAACAACACACACTTAAGAAGTTTTAACAAAATCTTTCTCTGTTTAATTTTTCACCGAGCGACTCCTTAATTTATTTTTATTGTTCATATTGTTTAAATGGATTTTTCTTTTGCTTCTTTTAGTCTCCGCATGATTTTCTCCTCTTGATTTTTCTAACATTCATGGTTTTTGCAATGAGATTCATGATACATATGTATGAGAGAAATACCTTCCTTTCTTTCGAGGAGATGATGAAGACAACCCTTCTCAACATTTGATTGATTTTCATGTTTTCATTCATAAAATTACAATTTATCATAAGGATGTGCTCATAAAATTATTCATGATATCTTTGCAAGTAGGCGTTAGATGATGGTACAAGACACTTCCTCGTGGTAGCATTTCCTCTTTGAAATATTTTCTTGTAATCTTTCGTGAACATTATAAAAGTATGTATCCCTTATAACCACTCAATGGTGATTGTTGCGATTTAAATGAACATGTTGATAATTTTGATCCAGGGTTTTAGGAAAGCAAACATTATGTCAACAATGAAGAATATGAAGTTCTGAGTTTGCAAGATGGATATGAACTCGAAGATTTTAAGGAATCATGTTTATCCTATCTTCTTCTACAAATTGAATGTTTAACTAAACATGAACAATAATATCTAGGTTCAATTACCAAGAAAATCCTTCTATTTTAATAGAGTATTAAGAAGTACATCTATGTCCTGAAGAGTCTCATAATCTAATGACTAATGTTGAATTTGGTTTATCCTTATTTTATTTTCGTGATCATGGTAGTAATGAAGTTTGTGAAGAGAGTAAATTTGAAGAAGGAGTTACACCTATGACACTGAATTAAGAACAATCCACATTATACATTCGTCAATAATCAATTGATGAAGGACTTTTTCAAACAAGTGATTTGGTCTTTCAATCATCTCAAGAGGAAATGGTATGTGGTGATATCTTCATTATTTTTTATTTTGTTTCATTTGTTGTTCATTTTTATTATTCTAAATCACCAATATATGATGAATATGAAGATGAACACATATCTCTATGTTTTAAACCTAAAATGGATGATAATTCATTTACAAGTTTCAATTACAATCATTGTGCAATTATGATAATTTTGATACTAATAAGCACAATGAACATGAGCATGTAATTGACATAAGACTCTTCCATTTTCTGAATCATGAGCATATCTATGATAACTATGCAAAGGATGATGAATTTGACAATCTCGGTTTTTCCTTTTGTTATGACAATCATAATGTGCAAGGAAATCGGTATGTAGAAAGTTCCTTAGAGACTTGTGATTTTAAATTACCTAAATAATACAAAACTCGTGTAAATTAATGTTTCTCACTTTCCTTCAAATTCTATACTAATCCCTTTCTGGAACTAATTGAAAAATTGCATACTTTCTCAAATATTTTAAATAAGAAATTTAAGAATATTGATAAGGACATTGTCATTAGTGATAAGTCTTTTCAAAATATTCTAGCACATGGAAATGTACTTGATCTATCTCAAAACTCTATTTCAAATGATATACAATTATTTACTTCACAATTTATAGATCAACTCTTTGATAACACCTTCCAAACTATGCATGAATACAAAAACAAAAGTTGAAGAGGGACAAATGCCAAATTATATCATAAATCAACCAATGAAAGTGTTGGAAGGAATAGTTAAAGTTCACATTCGTTATAATATTCTTAGAATGTATTTTGAAAATGCATTTGCGCCTAAGTCTTTGCAATTCAATCTTTAATCCTTATTGGAAATAATGGAAAATTTGAATAATTTTTCAAATAGTTGAAACACAAAAAAATGTGATAATGTGCATGACTATCAATGATCTATCTTCATATTATTATATGCAAGAATGTAAAAAAGATATGAGTTGTCATATGACTTACTTTTCTATGATTTTAGATAGTTGTAAGAGGGAAATACATCATGAATATGTTGTGGATTTGTTTATGTCAAAAAGATATTATCAATTGGACTTTCACACAAAGTACTATGACTTTGTGGAGGATTGGATGGAGGAGGGTTTTTGAAGAACATCAACCTATAATCACATAGACATCAACTTTTTTTATAAGGAGTAGATTAAACATGACATCTTACCCTTTTTGGTAGTTGCTTAGCATATTATTATTCTTAGTAATCACGAAGCACAAAGGTAAGAGGTATGGGGTTGGTAAGTCGCTAACCTATGGTAAGTCGCTAACCTAGTTTCATTGGATTTTTATTTTTTTTATTTGATTAATTTTGCTATTGAAATCACAATGTATAGAGATTGTATATAAATAAACCTTTTTATAATTTCTATCACATATAATTTACAAATTTAGTAGATAAAATGAAAAAATATGGAGCCCCTATGTCTTAAAAACCTTCAATTGATCTTAGCAATAACTATTTACTGATTGGTGACCTATACTTAGTATACATCACCTTGATGAGTTTGGGAAAATGTCACTAAAGATATTATGTTCTTGCTAGTATGTTGAATGGGGATTTGCTTTTGGTAACCATATTATAAAAAAGGCTTAGATTTTCAATTCTAATTACTCACTTTCAGTTGGCTTAGAGCTTTACATCCACCTATAATATAAAGTATAACTAGTTTATGTGAGGGTAGAGTTGAAACTGTGAGAGATTAACCTACTTAATGAGAAATAATGATGACGTGAGTACACCGTCTTACCTTCACTATCAAACATCATCCCTCCATGATATAATAAGTAAGATACCATATATACAATCGGGGAATGCAAATATCTTTGTTGGGGCTATAAAAGCTTGCTAGTAGCGGAGCAAGGTGTATGGTATTAAGGTAAAGCCTAGTGCATAAACATCATGATTTAACATAAATTGTACTATTGTATCATCACACATAATAAGGGGGTGGAAACACCTTTGTCAGACCTATAGATGCTCGTTGGCAACAAAGCAAGGTTTGTGGTATTAGGGTAAAACCTAGTGTGTAAACATCTTGATTCAATGCAATTTATGTTATTGTATCTTCACATTATGCAAGAGGGGAATACAGGTATCTCCATTGGGGCTATGGACGTTAACAGAGTAAGGCTTGTGGTGTTAGGGTGACTACACCATGGGTTATGGATGCTCTTTGGCAGTGTAGCAACATTGAGAAGGCAAAGAGGGCACTCATATGAATCTTTACCTTACACTATCAATCATTAAATGTCTCTCTCAGGAGTAATCCTACCTTGCATGCTAAACTTGTTAACTCGTTAATGTTATTCCATCACAAACCACTTTGAGCTATGATTATAAATGGTTGGAATTGAACTCTCAGACCTAATCATTAACGATAATTATATTGAGTAATGACCCTGTTAACTAAAAGTAGAACACAATATCTCATAACTTATCAATAAACTAGGCTCATCAAGTGTCTTATACTTAGATAGTATAATCACTATGTCACCCTTGCTATTGATTAGATAGGACATTAAGATATGAAGGATTTCAATTAATTTTCCTTGGATAGGTTAGGTTTTGTTTCTTTTTGCATTAGAATTTTACCTTCTTGATCTTTGTTAAACAAATAAATGGTTTTGAATTATACAAATGCTATATTTATTTCATCTCGGTGAAAAAGACGCAATCTTACTGTAAAAGTAGAAACATATGGTATTAACATCCTTTTTGCGCTTCACATTTTTTTTTAACTGAAACGGTTAAGTTTTATTAATAGAAAGCAGGTCGGGCAAAGCCTAAACGACCATTACAATTTCCAGAAATGACAAAAGTTCCACTTAAGGAATAGTTGCCTTGGTCGGTGTTTCTGCGTTTATGCTAATCATTCCTTCTTGCGGAGAGCATCCAATATTTGCCAATCTGTCCGCGTTCTTGTTTAGTCCTCTGAGAATGTGGCAGATTTGAACTGAGGGGAAGTCTTTCAGAGTTCTGTTTACTCTTGCTAGCTATTTATTCAGTGTTGGATCCTTGAGCCTCTTCTTTTCTACCATTGTTTTTATCAGCAATTCTGAATCACCTATGATTAGAATTTTGTTTGGATTTTGTTTTTTGGTGATTTGGCAGGCTTTCAAGAGACTAAGAATTTCAGCTTGGTTGTTGGTTTTCAGTCTAAGACCCCAGCTGAATTCTTCTTTTTTCCCATTCTGAAAGAAGATCACACCTCCTGCTTCTGACCTCCCTGGGTTGCCTTTTGAGGCTCCATCAAAGAAAATAGTGCACTTATCCTGGGATTTCCACCACTGCTGGAAGTTGTCCTCTGATTCCTGGATCTGCCATATTTCCTTGTGAATTGGGCGCGTATTTGGTGAGTGTTTGGCCTTTTCTGTATAATCTCCCAACCACGCCCTTTATTCGCTTCTAAGGGAGTTGTCATCCTTAAATGTAGAGTGGTTAAGAGTTTCTAAGAGGAGATTCTTTGCCTGTTCTGCCACTTTTGCAATGGACAACTCAGTGTTATTGAAAATAATCTCATTCCGGGCTAACCAGATTTTCCAGCAAACATATTTTGGAGCAGCTATCCACACTTTGTGCCAAATTGATTTACTGACAGTTCGATGGGGATAGCTGGCATTCCAGGAGGTGAACATGGTGGCTATCGTGCTTTGAGTAGGGGAACTCACATTCAGCCCGATGAAGAAGATGGACCATACCTCCTTCGCAAAATCGCACACTATGAATAGATGATTTGCAGTTTCCAGATCTCTTTTGCGGAGGACGCATCTGTGTGGCCCTACTATATTCCTTTTGCACAAATTTTCTCCCATCAAAATTTTGTTGTGAAATAAAGCCCAGAAAAAGAAATTAATTTTGGGGATGCTGAAGCTGTCCCAAATCTATTTCCACACAGTTTTCGGGTATGGCGAGTCTTGTTTGCTTTGCATTTGATAGTATCCTTAGCTTGCTGTGTATGCTCCATTCTTTCCCCAGCCCCAAGCGTCTTCGTCATCAGTGTAAACTGGAGCAAAGTCAGAGATTGCATTTTTAAGGGCAGCCAACTAAGCGTTAAATTGCTCTGGAATTCTGGGGAATTTCCATCTCTGCCAATTTCCTTTACTATCCCATTATGAGATATCCTCGATTTTCCGAATTCCTTTTGCTCGAAGCCAATCTCTAATCTCAGAAATCTCATTATTTTCAACGAGGGGGCGGTGTCCCATGACACAGTCTTTCCATAGCTTTATTTTTTTACCGTTCCCAAGAATACGATACAGGTGGGTTCTGAAAAACTCGATGCCTCTGTTGCACAATTTCCAGGCCTGCGTGCCTTTTGGGGATTTCTCCAGCTTAAAGGTCATGATAGACTGATTTTTGAGATATTTCTGCTTGAATATCTGGCTGATTGGGTGGCTAGGCTCAGCGCAGAGCTGCCATAACAACTTGCAACACAGAGCTAAGTTTGTGTGCAGAGGATCACGTATTTGAAGTCCTCCTTCCACCATCGGTCGTTTCACAATTTCCCAACTGATTAAGTGAAATCTATTGGTGTTCCCGCGCCCTCCATTCCACAGAAAATTGCGCATGAGTATAGAGATTTGATTTGAGATGAATTTTGGAGCCATCATGAGAGAAGCTTGGAATGTGGGCAAAGCCGAGAGGACAGATTTGATGAGCGTAAGTTTGCCACCTGTAGATAGCCAAAAGCCTCCCCACGCTGCTATCTTCTTTTTGAATTTTGAGATTACTTCCTCCCACAGATGATTTCTGTTGGAGCCCATCGTAATAGGGAGACCCAAGTATTTGATTTTTTCCCATTCTGCATGCCCTGTATATCCCAAATCCTCTGCAATTTTCTCAATTGTGTGTTGGTCAGTATTCCAACCGTACACCGCGCTCTTTCTCTCACTTACCAGTGCTCCCGAGATGCTACAGAATTTCTGGAGAATGGTTCTGAAGGTATTTGCTATTCTTGAAGAGGCGCCCCCCAGCAATAGAGAGTCATCGGCGAAAAGTGCATGATTCATTGGTTCTATACCTTTCACGATTCTGATCCCTGGTATACTGCCAATTTGTTTTTCTAGAGTCAACTTTCTGCTTAAGGAATCTGCCATTAGGATGTAGAGAAAAGGTGAAAGAGGACAACCCTGCCTCAAACCCCTGGTGGCTAAGAAGAAGTTTGCAGGTCTACCATTTATCATTGGTGCTATCCATATCTTCTCCAGGCAAGCTTTGATTAGATTGATGAAGTCCTGGCTGAAACCAAAAGATGATAGAACCCTGTACAAGAAAGAGCGATTAACTCTGTCAAAGGCATTACACATATCTAGTTTAGTGAGCATACCTTGTTCTTTTCGTGAGTGACTGGAGTGCAGAGCTTCCTGTACTTTAATGACATTGTCCAGAATGTGTCGCCCTTTTACAAAACCCCCTTGGGCAGGAGAGATTAATTTTTGTAGAAGGGGTTTGATTCTGTTTGCCAACAGCTTGGCCACAATCTTATGGGATGAATTGCACAGTGAGATAGGCTTGTATTTGTCGAATGAACCTGGGCTTGCTTTCTTTGGACTTAAGGTGAGGAAGGTGGAATTTATGCTGCCTTCGACCTTTGCCTTCCTCGTGAAAACTTGAACCATACGAAGAAGATCAGGTTTAATTAGCTCCCAGCATATTCTATAAAAGTGGATTGAGAATCCATCAGGCTCGGGGGCTTTATTTGGCTCCATGGACCAGACAATATTTGATATTTCTTCTTCCGAAACTGGGCTTAGGAGTGTGTCATTGTCATCTGAATTAACTAGATGAGGAATGTTTGTGAGGAATTCTACGATGTCCTCCTCGCTCCCATCTTTTCCAGCGCTAAGAAGGTTTTGGTAATGCTTCACAGCGGCTTCCTTAATTTGTTCAAATCCTCTGCATACCTGACCACTCGATGTAGTGATTTCTGCAATATGATTTTGCAAAAGGCGAGCCCTGTATTGTCTGTGGAAATATGTAGTATTTCTGTCCCCTGCTTTGAGCCACAAGCTGCGAGACTTTAATCGCCAGTATTCTTCCTCATGTCTGAAGGAGCTGTATGTTTTCCTTTGGGCGGATTTTTCTTTGTCTAAATCCGTGGGTGAAATATCTTTCTCTTCCAAACCAAATTGAAGTTCTTCCAACTGATTTACTGCTTTTTTCCTCTGGCTGGTGGGGGTGTTAGTGGCTTTCTTTATCCATTCTTTTAGTGCCTTCTTAGTGTTTTTCATTTTTTGCTCCCATACAAAGCTTGGGGAGCCTGAGACATCTGTTTTCCATGCTGTTTGAACAGTTTCAAGGAACCCTTCCCTTTCGGCCCAAGGAGGGCTGAATCTAAAAGGAAGAGGGCCGAGGTCTTCTTCTTCCTTTAAGCACAATAGGATTGGTTTGTGATCCGAAGTTAGTTTAGGAAGGATCTTGGAGAAAATAATTCTATTGTCCATCATGATAGAGCTGCTGGTGAGGAATCTGTCGAGCCTTGCTGAAATATGATGTTCCCGTGTTCTATTTTTTGTCCAAGTGTAAGCTCTTTCACATGCTTAAAGTCTACTAAATCCTATAGCTGAATGAGATTTTCCACTGTGGAGAGGAAGGGGTCTCTTGTAGAGGATCCACCTCTCTTTTCTTTAGGGTCTAGGATTATGTTCAGGTCTCCTCCTATAACAATATTTGTAGGGTTGAGATGCTCTAAGTATTCCGAGAGTGTCTTCCAGCACTCTGTTTTCCTCATAATGCACCGGGACATACATATTAAACAAGGATAGTTTAGTATTACTTGCTATGTGACGTAGTTCTGTGTATACCCAATGTTGGGTCTCATAGGATCTGTCTAGGGTGAAGGAATTTTTAGATTTGCGCTTCACATTTTAAATAATGAGCGAAACACGCAGAAATGAAAGATTGTTAAGTTGCACAATTGTCCAATCATGAAAAAAAATTTAGTCTCAAATAAATGACTCATATCAATGCATGTTAGAAAGAGGTTTAGTTCTTGACTTTTAAATACATACTACCTCCATGCCCAATTTTTGAAGGCACAGGGTATACGGTTCTTGCTACCTCACAGGAAGGAACCATCCCCAGTAGGAGTCGAATGTTGTAGCCTAGTCTAGCCCTCTTTAAAAATTGGACTACATTTGTAAATTCTAACTCATACAGACCTTTATCCTCGTATTGCTATCCTTGTTCTATCTCTCAAATTCATTTTCACTATCCTAACCTACCCCTTACATTTAATCTCTACCTCAAACTTTTAAAATTACTAATTAAAATCACACCCATTTGAAACATCTGAATACAACAATGATATAAAAAACTAACGACAGTTAAATCATTTGAAAGTTACTCATTGGGTAATGCTTGGATAATAATGGGCGACATTAATGATATAAAATACCTTATTAAATAATGTCACATATCATAAAAATGTATATGCATATTATTATATAATTGTTTCATTATATAAGAGTAACACCAATTACATATTAATATATACACATATATGTTAAACATCAATCTAAGCAATGATTAACAATCATAATGCGTATCAATTACTAATGATGTCCATAAAAAGGGAAAATTATGTGATAAGGATATAGTAAATAAAAGGCTTCTTATAAACCTTTGGCACACATTATGAAGTGGAGAGTTGACTTCATCAAAATAATATCTATATATATATATATATATATATATATATTTTCCCGTAGAAAAAGTCGTAATTTCCATTAGCCAGAAGAAATTACATTCTGTAGATGTTTAAACATATGCATAGTGAGGCTGACTACCTCTCTTAACAGTAGCATAATTATACACAGTTTTTCCAACCATGTATATTCAGCACTACAAAGAAAACCATTTACCTCCACGCAGGGAGTTTCCTGGACTCATATCATATAGTTTGTTGTATCATTATAATACCTGTAATGTACTTTGTTATAGTGCTCCACGCAGGGAGACTTCAGAGTATGAACCGTATATAAAAAACTAGCATAAGCCGGCCTGTGGCGACCGGATAGAAAGTCTGTAATATATAATTAACATCCAAGTTTGCAGCAACTTCAAAACCGAAAGCAAAAAACCTGTGTGTATAGGATGGAGCCATCTTTAAATCTGATTTTCTCTTTGAGCTCGTGGATCTACAAAAGGCCTATGATAATGGCGATGGAAGGTTCCATCCACTTCTTCCTCTATTAGCCAGTCTTCCTCTTGCCTTTGCGCTGCTTGCTTGGACAGAAGGTCTGCCCTTGAGTTGCGCTCCCTGTAAATGTGATAACAATCAAATTTTTCAAATGCTGCTGTTAGCCTATGTGTCTCATCCAGTATATGTCTCAAAGAATAAACATTGCAGTTAGATTTTCTGTTGAGCCAGTTGCAAACAAGTTGTGAGTCTCCAAATAATTGTAATTTTGTGCAATGATTCTCAAGTGCAAAGTGGATCAGGAATTTGGCTGTGGATAGCTCGGCATAATTGTTTGTGCCCCTTCCCAGGTATATTTGTAATTTGAAGCAGTGTGCTTCCCGAAGGAAGAGTAGGGCGCCCCCCCCGCAACCATCTGCTTGTGCTGAGCCATCAAAATAGGCCCAGGGGTAAGATTTGTCGATGTGTTCAGGGGTGATAGTTCGAGGCGGGGCTGGTGGGGGATCATCAGGGAGGAGAGCATAATCTGCCAAGATGTGTGCTCTGATGGATGGCCAGGATGGAGTTTTATGGTCAAATATTGCACGATTTCTCACCATCCAGATAGCCCAGCTCATGAGGAGGGGGATGTTTCTTTCTTTGCCCGAGTGGTGCTCCAGCCAATGCAGCCAGGCTTCTATGATTGTCTGTCCTTGCCATCTGTAGGGGGAGGGGAGATGGGAGGTGAGATGGGTCCATTGTTCAATGACAACAGGACAGTTCAGAAATAGGTGTTCAGTGTCTTCCTCATTGCACCTACATAAATGGCACCAGAATGGTCCATGGAATGACCTTTTTTTTCAGATTTGAGCCTGTGGGAATTTTGTTGAAGAGGATGGCCCACATAAGCATGCGTGTTCTGGGGGCTGCTTTGAGGTGCCAAATAGCCTTCCACCACTGCTGTGCATTTTCAGGCTGGAATTGTTGCATAAGCTGTAGATACCCTTCCTTAGGAGTGTATGAACCATTTTTTGCAAGTGCCCATACTAACTCATCTTCCTCATCCGATATCCTGATGTGTGCTTGAGTAAGGGCATCTGTATAGTTCTCCCATTCTTGCCGCCACTGTTCCGAGATGTGAAGATCTAGAGCTGTCTTCCAGGCCTGTTGGAAAAAGCTGGAGTTTTGATTGTCTGCAATATGTGCTATATGAGAGATACCCTGGTCCATAAGGTATTCCGTTAACTGTGCTGGAAGTTGATGGGCATTGCCACATCCAATCCAAGGGTCTACACCTATGCGGACTGCGTTCCCCTGATGTATTCTCCAAGTTAAACCTTCCCGGATGAGGGGGAGGGATGAGAGAACCGCTTTCCATATGTTTGAGTGTCTTCCATTGTCCCTATGTTCCCTGCGGATCCAGCTGAAAATACTTTCCGGGGCGATATATTTCTCCACTACTACCCTTTTCCAAAGGCTGTTGGATGTGAGCAGTTGCCATCCTAGCTTTGCTGCCAGGGCTTTTGCGAATAGATCCAGTCTTTTTATGCCCCATCCTCCCCACTTCTTAGGCCTTGCTATAGTATCCCATTTGACCCAGGCAAAGAGGTTTCCCTGTTTGTTCCCCTTCCAAAGGAAACTGCAGCATATCTTTTGGAGTCTGTTTAAAATTCCTCTAGGTATCCAAGCCAGTGACATCCAGTATACCGGTGTAGCTTCCAGAACAGATTTTATGAGGGTGACTCTCCCAGCCCTGGTGAGGTATCTGTTATACCACACATGTAATTTTTTCTCCACCTTTGCAATAAGCCAGGTCCAGTCCGCAATTTTATATCCGCCGTGTTTCACTCGAAAACCCAGATATTTCAGTCCTTCCTCCATCGGGTGTATATGGAAAGGGAACCGATTTTTCGTATAGATGATCTCATGGGCCGAGCACCAGTTGCTGTGAGAGTGGATTTATGGACATTTATAATCATACATGTAGCCTTCTGAAATATATCAAAGACATAATGTAAGGCAGAGGTATCGGCCAGCCTTTCGTTTAAGAAGATAAGCACATCATCCACAAACAAAAGGTGAGTGAGAGAGCAGTTTTCAGTGATTTTTATCCCTTTTATCCTTCCCCGCCTATGTTTTGATGCGATCAACCTGCTAAGCCCTTCCATGATAAGAAGAAAAAGTAAGGGAGATAGTGGACACCCTTGTCGTAGACCTCTTTCAGCTGTGAAGAAAGGAGTAGGGGCCCCATTTAGAAGGACACTGTACGACACATCAGATATACAACTCATAATCCATTTGGTAAACATGAAGGGAAACCCCAGATGGGTGAGAAGCATACGAATGTAGAGCAAATTTACCCTATCGAAAGCTTTGGAGAGGTCTACCTTAAGGATCATGCCTTTCAAGTGCTTGCTATGCATCGAGTGGAGAAGTTCCTGAGCAGTGCCTATAGCTTCATGGATTTGGCGGCGATGGAGAAAGGCACATTGTTCAGGGGATATATGGGCAGATAGGATGGTTTTGAGTCTGTTCGCAAGGATTTTGGCCATGATCTTGTAGAGGTAGTTGCAGAGCGAGATTGGCCTAAAATCATTGTAAGAGACAGGCTTGTCGGATTTAGGAATGAGGGCAATGAATGTGGCTTTGATGGCCGAGGGGATGCCAGAGAGGCTGCAATGTTTGATCACTTTGAGGAGATCCGGGCCTAATAGCTCGAAGAAAGCTAAGTAGAACTCTATGGACCAGCCATCAAGTTTCAGACTTTTATCCCTTTGGAACCCCCGCATGGTGGCTTCCAGCTCCCCCATGGTAATTTCTTTAGTGAGCTCAGCTGCTTCCTCTTCATCCACAAATCTGGGGAAGAGCTCGGCTACTCTCATGATCTCTAGCAGACTTGCTTCTCTTGGGGCTTTATATATGTTTCTGAAGTGTGAGGAGGCTAGGAATGCAAGTTCTCTGGATGTGTGGACCTGTTGGCCATGTTCATTTTGCAGCTCCCAGATGGTGTTGATCGCTTTCCGGCCATTCGCGAACCGGTGAAAAAACTTTGTATTCTCATCCCCCTCCTTAAGCCAGATTGCTCTACTTCTTAATCTCCAGCTTGCCTCACGATCTCTTAGGACTTGTGTTCTCTGATTGATAAGGCCTTCATACCTGGTTTTTTGCTCCGGGGAGATATAGGTTCCCTCCGATTGGGATTCTAGGTCAGCAATCGCTTGTTCTGCAAGGGAGATCGTTTGGTCATCTTGTAGCCTCTTCTGATGCGCCCATTTCCTGGATAGAACCTTGATTTCAGAGAGGTTCCTTACGAAGCAGGGAACCGGGTCTGCACCTTCTGGTAAAGGATGTGTTTTCCAATAGTCTGATATAAGGTTAATATAGGCGGGGTCCCGGAGCCATGTGGAATTAAACTTGAAAGGGGCCTTGTGTTTCTGTTGCCTTGCTCCAACTTCAAGGTATATCGGTCTGTGGTCCGATATCCCTCCGCTTCCAACCCATTGCCTGGATCTGGGATGATTACAGTGGAAAACCTCCTTGATAATAAAGCGGTCCAGCCTCCTGGCAAGGCTGTGATCACCAGTTCGATTATTCTTCCATGTGTGCTGGATCTTTGCCGAGGGAATGTCTATCCAGTGATGATCCTCCAGCAGCTGCTCGAAAAAATCCGAGAGCGGGTCGATCTGCGCCATGTGTCCCCAAGATTCAGCGTGGCCCTTTGAGAAGTTCAGATCTCCCCCTATGATTGTATTCTCGGCTAGTAGGAGAGGGGAATTGAAGAGCTTTCTCCAGAAAAGTTCCCTGTTGAGGCAAGGTCCGTAGACGTTTATAATTCTAAGATCCTCCTCCAGATCCATGGAGTATATATCTGCCCCCAGGAAACCCACTCCGCCCCAGATATTCTTCAGATTGATGGAGCTGGTCTTGAAACCAATAGCTATGCCCCCAGATCGCCCAGAGACATCTAAGGCGTAGAAAGACCATCCTGGCATCCAAGAGCCGAGGATGGATGTGGCCAAGTCTGCTTTGCATAAGGTTTCTTGTAGAAAGATAATATCAACCGGTTCTGAAAAAAAGAGTCGCTTCAGGGCCAGTTTTTTCTCTGGGCTGGCCAGCCCTCTGCAGTTGAAAGATAAAATCTTCATGGAGGGGGGTGGGGGAGGGTGTCCTTTGCTCTAAGAACCCTATCGATGGTGTGCTGTTTGCCCTGGATGACATCGACCCCGGCTTGTATCTTAGCCTTGTTGATGGAGGGAGGTCTGCCTCTTCCTTGCTTGGGCGATAGGATGTGAGGCTCCGCAGACAGCCCAATGGCGTCCGCTTCAAACTGCTTGGTGGTCGAGCGGGTGGAGTACCTCGGTGTAGAGTTTACCGAGGGGGAGGGCGAGGGGAAGGAGAGGGGGGGGATGGAGGGGAGGGAACTGGGGGTAGGTAAGCCCGAGGGTTGTGGGATGGGGCAGGTCGTATAGTGAGAGCGAGAAGGGGGATGAGGCGGGCGGGAGACCTTGACCAGATCAAGGGCAGAGGGGGAAGAGGGGGGGGATCTTGATCGGGTGGGGCAAGGGGAAGGGGAGCGATAAACTCAAAGAATTAAGAAGCGAAGCAGAGACATTTAAAGGAAAAGACGTACCCGAAGAGAAAACAGCTCCTTTTGCAGCCTTTGAACGCGTCATAGGAGGAGATGGAGGCCAGATCGGGATCGTTCCTTGCTTCCTTTGCCGAGGTGCAGGCGGCGCTTCCACCGTATCAGAGGTTATATTATGCTCCGTTCTGGGAACCGCCGCTGCCGGAGGGTCAGGTAGTCCCTCAGTAGTGGGTAGATCCTGTGGAATGGGGGTCTGCTGTGCTTTTTGGAGGAGAGGGCAGTCTTTGTAGAGGTGTCCCACTTGATGGCATCTTCTGCAGCGATAAGGGATGCCCTCGTAGTCGAGTTTCTGCTTCCTTGAGGAGGATTTCCACTAGATGGTGATGTGTTCAGGCAAACCCCCTCTGGTATCAAGATGGACAAGAACCCTGGCGTATGCCATCATCCCCGTCTGAATATAGGACTTATCTGACTCCATGAAAGTACCCAGTGAGTTCCCTATTCTTCTGAAGATGTCCTCGGACCAATACTGTAGAGGCAGGCCCGGGAGTCTGACCCATACTGGCCCAATCCCAATCTGTTCCGACTCCGGGTCGAAGAGGGGCGTCCAACGTTTGAGGAGTACCGGAGCTTTTTCAAAATGCCAGAACGAAGACAGTACCCAGCTCGTGTGGTCCGCCCTTGCAAATCTCAGTGCGAACCAGCCTCGCACGAATGTCTGGACAGAGGGGATTTCCGCCAGATATTGGCCCCATATCTCCGTGGCCCATGTCTTCAGTTTTTCCGCTGAGATGTGTCTGCCCCGAATGCGGCCCACAAGAACTCTGTCCGCTAGATCCATAGCGTCTCCCCACTGGATGTCTTCTTCAAGTCTAAGGATGACGTCCTCAGATCTAGATTTAAAACAGCGTTGTTTCTTCAGGGGGCGGGAGGACATGCGTCTAGGGTTTTCAGGAGCCCTGGGCTCTGCCTGTGGGGAGCTGGGGGGGGGGATAGGGTTCGAGCAGGGGGGGGGGAAGCTTCCGGGAGAGGTGGGATAGCGTGGTAGCTTCCAGATGAGGCCGGAGGGGGAGGGGGAGGGTTCGGATCAGCGGGAGCGGGAGTCTCCTGAGGGTCAGTGGGCAGGGGGTGGTTGACAGGGAGTCCCGGCTGAAGAGAAGGACCGACGACAGGGGGGGAGGAATGTAAACAGTCTGCAAGGAATCCAAGGGTAGCCGGGGATGGAGCAGAAAATGTGGTCCAGGAGGAGGGTTCGCCAGGGAGCAGGGAGGCGGGGATAGACGGATCGGTCGATAGAGATGGGTCCTCAAAGCTGGCAGAGAAATTTTCACTGTACATACCTCCAGAAGTCGAGAACGTGGAGCGCCAGATGGAGCTTTCAGCCAGCGGGGAGTCCGAAAAGTCCACCTCGTCAATGTCCATGTCGCCAGCTGCTTGGAACGACCTCGAATCCAGGAAACCGCCCAGGATCGGCACCGACCGTTAGGGAAATCCGTTAGGTTGAGACAAGCTAGAGGATTTAGGTGCTCAGCCAGGACGCGCAGGCAGGATCCCTGTCGTTAGCGGTCGGCTAAGCTGTAGAAACCCTAGCTCCGGTCGAGAGAGTAAACCCGTGACGAGGTAAAAACCAAAGAGGGTAAAAAAACGTGGCGCGGGGTAAGGGAAAGGAGGACCGAGCGAGGAGGCAGTGGGGTAATACTTCGACACAGAGTAACAAAGTAATAGCGAAAAGAGACAGGGTCGAGGGGGGCTACAGGGCCGTTTCCGGCCTGTAAACCCCGTTCATACAGGTCTCCGATGGGCCATGTTGCAGAGCCGTACCTCCTCCTATATATATATATATATATATTATATAACATGTTATAAAATATAATTTCATAGAGGTTAAATCATGATATAAGACGTGAGTGAATATCTAAATTATATCTACTTCTTACACATATAGACCCCATCAGATCTTAGCAAGGGATTAAAGAATCTATTATTATATAATTGTTTCATTATATAAGAGTAACACCAGTTACATATTAATATATACACATATATGTTAAACATCAATCTAAGCAATGATTAACAATCATAATGCGTAATAATTACTAATGATGTCCATAAAAAGGAAAAATTATTTGATAAGGATATAATAAATAAAAGGCTTCTTAGAAACCTTTGGCGCACATTATGAAGTGGAGAGTTGACTTCATCAAAATAATATATATATATATATATATATATATATATATATATATCATGTTATAAAATATAATTTCATAGAGGTTAAATCATGATATAAGACGTGAGTGAATATCTAAATTATATCCACTTCTTACACATATAGACCCCATCAGATCTTTAGCAAGGGATTAAAGAATCCATAGTTTTCCAATTCGATGTAAATGACATATGTCCATCGTAAGTGTTATTGACCCTTCGATCTCATCAGAGGTCATGTTTTAACCCTTTACAAAAATTACCTGCAAACAAATTATTAGAATAGAATAAAATATACAATAGTGAGAACATAAAAACATATACACAAAGATTTTCTCTTGGAACCCAAATCGGGAAAACTAGATTGATTTTTCATTATATTCCTTTCAATGTTATAATACATTATATACATGTTGAAGCATTCATAAACCCCAATCCATTAACCCTAGATTAGAAGATAATTGTAGTTTCTTGACCAGATCTATAAAATACCATGGGAAAAAACCATCATGTTCCAAACCGTCTGCAAAACCATGGGTGGTTCCGCCCATCATTCTCAGGTCTGTCACCCTTTCTTGGGTCTGCATTTTTTTTACTCGGGGGCGTTGCCCTAGAGCGGCACCGTTGTGTCCATCAAAACATTATAATGCGTGGAGTTAATCATGGAAAAAATATAACACACCCAACATTCTCCCAATTGTTGTTTTCTTTCCACACAGGGGGCCGCATGAGTGTATAGCCATTGGTCCAGGCCTGCAATGCCCATTGTTTCTCTACACGAAGAATACTTCTTAGTGCTCACAGACTTCATCAATGCATCTGCAACATTCTTCAAAATGTCCACCTTTACTAACAACACCTTTTTGTCTTCAACCATATGCCTCACAAAGTGATATTGAACATCAATGTGCTTGTCTTCGAATGATAAGCAGGGTTCTTTGCTAAGAAAATTGCACTTTGGCTCTGACAATCTATCCTTATAACTTTTTGTAACAACCCCATACTTGAACACAATCTCTGCAACCAAACTGCTTTACTCATTGCATGAGTGGTTGCCATATATTCAACCTTTGTAGTTGAAAGTGCCACCGCAGACTGTCTCCTGTTCATCCAACTGACTACTCCTCCAAATAGGTTAAACAAATACCCACTTGTAGATCTTCTCTGATCCAGATATCCAGCCCAGTCTACATCAACAAAGTCATGTATGCCCAAAATTCTATCTAATCCTCATCTTCCTTGGTAGCACAAACTATAATCACTAGTGCCATGCAAATACCTGTAAACCCATGTCATTGTTGTCCAATGATCCTTCCTTGGTTTTGACATAAACCTACTCAATACTCCCAGTGCATGTGCAGTTTGGTCTGGTACATAGCTTTGCATGCATGAGGCTACCATCTTCACTCACATATGGAACATGGGACATGTCCTCTTCCTCTTCTTGTGTCTTGGGACATTGTTCAACATATAACTTTACACCTACAAGAACATGAACCTTCATTAGTTTACTATATTGCGTATTAAACATCTTCAATATTGTCTCAACATACTTTCTCTTGTTTAACCAGAGGTTCCTCTTTACTCAATCTCGTTTAATTTCCATGCCCAAAATATAGTTTGTACCACCAAGATCCTTCATGTCAAATTTAGAGGACAATTTGGTCTTCAAATCCTAGATAATTTCTTTGTCATTTCTAATTAGCAACATATCATCCACATATAAGACTGAATAAATAACACGATCACCAATTAATTCAAAATACACAGTGATCCGCTTTGCTCCTTGTGAAGCCAAGTCCCAATATATATGTATCAAATTTTTGATACCACATCCTTGGTGACTGCTTTGACCCATATAAAGACCTTTTTTTAACCTGCATATTAGTTCTTTCTTACCCTTCACCGCAAATCCTTCTAATTGCTGCATGTAGATCTCTTCTTCTAGATCCTACCGAAGAAATGTTGTCTTCACATCCATCTGTTCTACTTCAAAATGAAAAGCAACAACAACAAATAAAAGTAATCTAATAGAGGCTAACTTCACAACAGGAGAAAAAATATCACCATAATCAATTTCCGACACCTGGGAATAAACTTTTGCTACCAATTGAGCTTTGTATTTCTCCACATTTCCTTCTGCATTCACCTTCTTCTTAAACACCCATTTTCTACCAATGGGTTTCCTTCCAACTGACAAGTCAACCAGATCCTACGCCTCATTTTTGTCCAAGGCTTCCATTTCTTCAATCACGACCTTTTTCCAATTTTTTCCATCATTTGAATCCACTGCTTCCTTGACAGTTCTAGAATCATCATCAGTAATAGATAAAGCAAAATTTGAACAAAAGTCATATGGACGATAGCTCTTTGACTACTTTCCCTCTGGAACCGATCTCCTCAAAACTAGATTATGTGGCTCTTCCTCTTTTGTTTCTTGTTTTGATGTAGAGTCTGATTCTTCCTCCTTCAGTTCAAACTCTATCTTCTTTGGTTCCTTTTCCTTTAGTAGGACTTCATGTTTAATAAAATCTTTCACCTTTCTAAACACCACATCTCAGTTGTACACAACCTTCCTTGTTTCTGGGTTCCAAATCTTATAACCTTTTAAAGCATCTTTATACCCAATAAAGATGCACATTTTATATCTACTCTCCAATTTGGTTATTTTCTCCTTTAGAACATGTACATATGCATCACAATCAAATACCTTGAGATGTGCGAGAGAGGGTTTCTTACGAGTCCATACCTCATGTGGAGTCTTATCCTCCAACGTCGATGAAGGTGATCTATTAAATAGGTAACATGCAATATCCACCGCGTGTAGCCATAATTCATATATGAACACGAGACCATTCAGCATGCTTCTTGCCTTTTCCATCAACGTCTTGTTGATTATGCTTGCTATTCTTTCTGATGTGTGTATGGAGTAGTCTTCTACCATGCTATACCACACTTCTTATAGAACTCTTAAAATTCCTTCTCGCAGAACTCTCCACCATTATCTATCTTTAACACCTTAAGCTTCTTCTTTGTTTGATTTTCCACCAGAGCCTTAAATTCTTTAAACCTGTCAAAGACTTCAAAGTTCTTCATGAGGAAATATATCCATGTATTCCTCGAGAAGTCATACATAAATAAGACATAATACACATACTTTCTCAGTGACGGAACAAACATAGATCCAAACACATCAATATGCACGAGCTCTAATATCCCTTTCACCCTCTTAGCACTAGAGGGGAAACTTGTAACAACCCTAGTGAAAATTCTATGTAATAATGGAAATAAAGGCAAAATAAGACCACAGGGTAGGGACACATATTCCAAGCTAAATGTTGGGCAAAGATATCCTAGTGGGCATCACTGGATGTGTGTGTTTTGGCTAGGGAAAATTGGGAAAGGCTAAGGGAAAGGCATTAAAAGGAAAAAGTCATTTTTGGCACATTTATTTATGAAAATAAAGGAAATTAAGAGAAAAGTAAGTTGAAAGGTCACAAGTTGCATGTGAGGAGGAAATTGAAGGAAAATAATGGAAAATGAAGAAAATAGAGGCCTCATTCATAAAAAGGCTTCTGAAGATTAGTTGGCAAGCTTGGTCAGTGTAACATTTTGTTAGTTCAAGTATGGAGCTCTCTCATTATTCTCTCTCTCTTTCTCTCATACTCTTGGTCACTTAGAGTTTTCTTGGAGCACTCTCATTATTCTCTCTCTCTCATACTCTTGGTCACTTAGAGTTTTATTGGAGCACTCTCATTATTCTCTCTCTCTCATACTCTTGGTCACTTAGAGTTTTATTGGAGCACACTAGCTTTGGATCAAGGAAGGAAAAGAAAGCGAAGGGAAAGGAAGGAAATGAAGGATCAAGGAAGAAGAGCAAGATCAGGCAGCTTCAACATGAATAGTTGCAGGTAACCTTTTGCATGTGTGATTTCCTAGCTAGTTTGGACATGCATGGCTTTGCATGTTGGTGTATGGTTCTCTTGCTGTCGGTGGCATGGTTTTGTCGAGTTATGATAGTGGTTTTCAGCCTAGCCTTTCCTTTTTCCAGATGCCATGGTGTTGGGATGTCTATTTCAGTTTTTAAGCTTTGGTTTGTTGGATGGATTTCGCAATCCGGGGCGATGTGGTCTCAAGTTTCATTCCCAAAGGCCTAGGAATCCCTTGACCGGTTTTGGTAAGATACATGGTAAAGCCCGAGGGAGAAGTCTCGATTTAGGGCCTAGTGATATGGGTTTGGATTGTGGTAAATCCTGAGAGATTGGCCTCACTTTAGGGCCTAGTGATCCGAGATTGGATTGTGGTAAACCCTGAGAGACAAGGAGAAAATTCCTCAAGGATGGTGATGGATTCCTGATGGCATTCCAAGTTCAGTTCGATTGTGATCAGAGCACCGGGTTTGGCTTGATCACGGTTTGGTGAGGGTGGAGGTGGTTTAACCTCTGGATTCCCTTAGTTGTTCTTGGATTTGTTGTTCTATGAGATCCCACATTCATGGTTGGAAATGGCACGAGGGTGATTGGTTGAAAGAAAGATTTGGTTTAGTCATGTCTATGGTCGAATGGTACGTGGAAGTCCTGAACCTGGTTGGATTTTCCTATGATTAATAAAAGCTAAGTTATCTTACTCTTGCACTTGTTTATATGTGGATTTGATGGTTGTCATATCTCTGATATTTATATGGTTTTATGTTGGTTATAAGCAAGGTTATATGTCTGGTTCATTTCATGGTTATTTCATGTATTTACTTGTAATTATTAAATGATGGATGCAATACCTAGTTGAGGTTATAACAGTTCAATGGAGAAGGTGGCAATCCTTCTGGTTACGTTTCATAAGTTCTTTCAGTCATTTATGCTCTGTTTTGTATCCTAGACTTGTAGTTGCATTGATGCCAAGTGTTTGACAAAATGTCAGTCCCAGTTGGGGATGCTTAGGCCTAGTCCTGAGGTTGATTTTTAATTTGTTTATATTGTCATAATGTATTTGATGGATTCTGAAGGTTATAACAAGTTCTAGGGAGAGGCCGAAATTTTGGGCTAGAAAAGTGGCTCAAATCTCGGGGACACTGGCACAGGTCTGCTGAAAAAAGTTCAGGACGATGGCACATAGGCCTATGAGAGTGACTTTGGCTTCTGGTCGCTATCTTGCCTATAGAATGAGAGTGACCAGGGGTTAAAAGGCTTAAATCTCCTCAATGGGACGCGAGGACAGGCTGTCTGAGTGGTTGACATGTCTTCTGGGGGTGTTGTTGCAGATGTGGATGGGTTTGTTTGATATGTTTTGTCGGTTCCATTTCCTTAAGGTTAGCAAGGAAGTTGAATCCATTATAGTAGCCTCTCTTGTCGAATGCTTACCCTGGCTGGTCGATTGCTTGGGTGGACCTGGGAGGAGGGGGTGTTATAGAGTGGTATCAGAGCGTGGTTGTGGTCTCCTTGGGTGAATGTGTTGGTCATGCATGCATGTGAGTTGAATTTGTGTCTCTTACACTTGCATTCCATGTTCTTGTTGCATTGCATCATGTTGGTCTTGATGGTAGTAAGGTTATCATGAGGAAATTGATGTTTATTTTATGGAATGCCTCATCAAAAGTATATGACTGGTTACATGATTATATGCAGCTTGATTACATCCTTGTATGGTAGGTTGCATTCTTGTATGTTTGATTAAATGTGTCAGTCTTGTAGGTTTAGTTACAAGTATTGATTGCTTATGCTCGACTCCATGCGTTCATGCGTATGTGTAGTTGATTATGAATTGCTTATGCATCTTGATGGTTGCATGTGGTAATGCATACAATGGTGTAATGGTTGTTGTTGTCATGCATGAGGTCATGGTATGCGATGTTGATATGGCCTTGCGTTGATGACTGGACTCTAGCTAGAATGAGATGTATATGGTTTGGTACTCATGTGTTATATGTCTATATGTAGTTGTTATGAATGCATGGCCTTGGTTATAGTTATGCATGAAATGTAGGTCAAACATGCCTTGTGAAGTCATGGTATGCAATCTAGGTCATTAGGGTGATATTGGTATGTTATGATGCTAATGTGTTGGCTGAGATAGAACAGGAGATGCAAATCATCATAATGAGGTTGCAGCATTAGAATTTCTGGTAAGAGAAGATCGTGATATTGTATGTTGGCATGTAGGTATGTAAGTTAAGGATTATTATATGCATTAGGTTTATGTACATGGATTTTGATGTTATAATTACATTCATGATAGATGTTAGTTGATTAGTGTAGTTATATGCACATGTGTCGGATAGTCAAGAATGATAGTAACCTATAGCTGTATGTATTGCTATTGTTGTTTTACATTGGATAACCTTACGATTAGGTTATATGTTGTTGATGAGTATGATATATAGCTTATTGTTGTTATATGTTATTAACTTGATGATTAGGGTTATCTCATTGAGATTTTGATGTTGTAATTTGGATTGGCTATATGCGTGATGGTCATGTTCATTGCATTGAAGATCTTGATGTTATATGTATTGTGTTAACCTGGCTTGGCCTATGTTACACAAAAATATCGTCACCATGATTATTTGCAGTCAGTATGGGTCTATCATCACTTGTACTGTCCTCCTAAGCAAGTCTCAGACCTCATCTCTTCAAGTCAAGCTTTGGAAATGAGAGAAAGACATTAAAAATCAATATAACTCTGGTTCCGCACTTTCTCTCACTGTCACCTGCGGTCCTGCACCTTTTGTGTACAAAAACTGCGGACCTGCCTGCTCTGTCCCTAACGCTGTAGGTGCGGACCCGTGTGAAAGTCAAAAGACACAAGTTTTATCTTAAAAAACTCACTTTGGGTTAATTCTAGAGGTTTCTAGAAGGAATTTTGACGTGGATTGTTCGCTCTGAGGTGGTTCATGCATCCCAAAAGAGAAGGAGCTAATCCCTTGATGAGAGGAGCTATCCCTTTGAAGGAGGGCTTTATCCCTTTGAAGGAGGACCTAGTAACCTCCCTCCATTGCACTATAAATACAGGCATTGGGCTGGTTGCTGGAGAGGTTAGAAGCTGAACATTTTTGAGGGTAAATGTTGGTGAAATCAAGACTTCCTAGTTGAGCTTAAGAGGAGAGATCACATACCTTTTGGCTTCATTGGGGAGTGAGTGAAACTTGTCAAAGTAGAGGAGACTTCTTGCTGGACCCTGGGAGGAGCTTGTACAACGTCAAGGCAAAGGTTGTAAAGTTCTTCTTCTTTTGAATTAATACAATCAAACTCATTTTTCTCAACAAGTATCTCATGTTATTTGTTTCATGGACTCCTTGACTTTCATGTTAAATATGTTTTATGATTTTGGCTTTGCAGGTGCTATTTAATTTGTTTGCCTTGTTTGTGTTTGCAGATTCGCGACAAAGGAGCTCATTTGGATCGAAGGAGCGAGGGCATCCACAAGCTTGCGTTGGACCTAAGGTAGGCCCTAAAAACACTTGTTTGCCATTGTTTATTAAAGCATATTTAGAGAAAGATAGTGTCTGGTTGGTTTGCTTCTCATTAGGTCTTCTTTAGATTCTAGGAAGGTCTATCTTGTCCGCAAGATCGACTTATTCCGTGTGACAAAATGGCGACTCCACTGGGGACTTGATTGTTTTCCTTGTTTTTACTTTGACTTGAGAAACTGTGTTTTTGTTTCTGTTTTTGGCTTGTTGTGTGTAAAATTGGGTAGAGTTTGTAGATCCAGGGTTATTTTTTGTTTTTCCTAGCTTTGGGAGAGGACCGCACCCCAGCCGTTTGACACAGTACGTACCTACCCGCAGCTTGGCTTTTAGCACAGAGCGGGACCGCACCTGTGTCAACTGTGGGCCTACGGACCTTGTCAAAATTTTGAAAAACCTAAGATTTCCTCCGTTAGTCAGCTTAGTTTTTGTTTAGAAATTGTTATCCACTGCCCAGACCTGCATATAACTTGTCAGAAGCTTTCCTTAGGTTGATTTCGTTAGTGTTAGGGTTTTAGGTGAAATTCCTAGGAGTTTTGCTTGTTGGGTTTGTTTTTCATTTTGGTTGTGTAGTGGCTCTAAGCTTAGAAGCTGTAGGGACTTCAGATCACCTTAGTGTCTACCGGCCTTCTTATGAGTCTGACTATTTATGAAATCTCCCCTTGTTGAGGAATCCGCTTTGAGTTTTCTCTTTACAAAACTTCGAAAAGCTTGTGTTTGAAAGTTTGGATTTTCATTTTCAGAAAGAAAACAAAATTGGTTGTTCTTGACTTATTTGTGATTCTGCATAAATTGGTCCTTAGCTTACATCTAGCTAAGTAAAACATCCTTAAAAAAGACTTTTAGTAGGCTTTGACTTCAAATAGGTTTTTATAATTTATAGATCTCAAAGTTAGTCATTTCCATAGTTTTGAATGTTTTATAAAAAATATAAAAAATCTCTTTTGGAAAAAGTTTGTTTTGTAGTGGTTGAGTGATTTGAAACGAAAAGGGAAATTTTTGTGAAATAACTAGTTGTCTCGTTTTGAGTGCATTGTAAAGGACAAAAAGCTCTTCTTTAAATTTGTTTGATTAGGAAAGATTTGTGTTTAGAAAAGTATTTGCATTCTTAAACCCTTTCTTAGTTTAGAAGTTCATCGAAGAGAAAAATATTGTTTAAATCATCTTAGGTGCATTTTTAGTGATTTTGGGTCGAGTCTTCATACCACGAATTTCATGTCCGCACCTTTTGACTTAAACAAAAACCAATAAAAATAACGCTTAAAGTAAAATTCATCTAGTAACATTTTTATTTCTAGGGCTCTGATACACCAATTTAGCTTAGGCTAGTGTCTTGGAGTAGGAGAGTGATTAACTCTCCAAGATAGTAAAACAAACAAGTAGCTGTATCTTGTGGTAGGGAAGAAATCCAATTGTTGCATTTATGCTCTGGGAAAGCTCCTCTTAAAGGAGAAGCACGAGATTGTGTCCGAACCAGTGTGGGAGTCAATCCTTCCTCATTGGGAACGACGCCAGATATTCATGTATTAAAAACGGTAAACCTCGGATTAACCATTGTCGAGGAGCCTGGGGTCACTTGTTGGTAAACCTTGGATTATGTCAAGGAGCCTTCAAGGGGATTGAGCTTGCTACTCTGCCCTTGCTTGCATATCGGATTGTAGACTGTTCCCCCAGGTATATTTGTTTCAGTTGCTAACCTTAGTGGCCATATTCTTTAGGACTTTTCCTGAGGTGACAGTGGTGGGAATATCCCACTGTACCTGGAGCAGACGTCGGCTAGACTCACTTGGATTTTTTGGGGGGTTCTCTTCACTCGAGACGGTTAAGTGGAGGAGCTTGTGCCAGTCTATTCGTTAAGCAGGTTGCCGGGGTAACTGTTCCAACCGCCATTTCTGTATTGAACTCTGCGACATTGGATTTCATCACCAGCTAGTGTTTTCAGTACGGAAAATTACTGTTTGTGTGTGTTTGATCTCCTAGATTCTTTAGGCGTGTGATTCAAATTTGTTTGGCTCTTTAGAGGCTTTAGGTGGTTTTTATTGAGATTTTACTTTGTTTGCGTGTGAAGTAGTTAAAAGTTTTTAACTGTGGCTGAATTACCAAGGTAGTCCCGTAGACTTCGGGGCCAATCTCCTGAGTTTGTAAACGTGGCTGAGTTACTGAGGAAGTCCCGTAGACTTCAGGGCCAACCTCCTGAGGAAGTACCGAGCCAGCTCGAAGGCTTGAAAGTCCTCGTAACTCCTAGAGACAGTAGAGTTGGGTCACCTGAAGAAGGAGAATCTTCTTTGATAGTACATCCTGATTTTCAAACGTTAGTAGCAGATTATAATCCACAGTCAGTGTCTGTTTCCGAAGTTACTGGTAGCTTTTCATCTACTAGTGGTATAGGTGAGGAACCTGAAATATCCGAGCCTGATAGTGAATTGGCTGCTACTTCGACATCGGGGTTTGTTTCTCCAACTTCTAGTGGTCCTGGTTCACCTAGGGTAGAAAGAATAATCACCCAAGATCTTCCTTCTGGACTTATTGCTATTGAAGAACTTGCTCTGGAAGAAGAAGTAGGCATCCCTATCCCTGAAAATCAACCTGTTATTGAGCTAAGGGAGCGTGAATCAATTTTTTACAGTCCACCTAGGAGCAGTTCTTGGTATCTTTCTTTGACTAATTTCTTAGAAAACTCAGGGTTAAGTTTTTCACCACCTCGTGCTCCTTATCACCCAACACCTAGAGGTTTTTATACTCCCATAAATATGTCAGGACAGTCATCCATGTTTACTCAATCACCTGAATATTTTTTGTACGGCGGTCCTTCTGTTCCCTCGGGGTATCAGTCCCTTTCTGGTACTTTTTCGGGAGCATCTCCTTAACCCATTGAGTAAGGGTTATTAACTGGAAGCAATGGTACTAAGCCGTTGAGCGTAGAAGACATTCTTATGATGTCAGGTTCTATTCCCAATCCTTAACCTCAAGGTGGCCAGTTACCGCCTGGGGGGCAGCCTCAATTAACACCTGGGGGCAACCTCAAGGACAGTACATACCTACGGGACAATACGTTCCTCAGGGTCAACCCAAGACTCAATATGTACCCCAAGGTCAACCCTAGTATCAATTTATACCTCAAGGTCAACCCCAGTATCAGTACGTGCCTCAAGGGTATCAACCCCAAGGTCAGTACTCGAAACAAGGTTTCCAACCACCCTCCGGTCAAACGTATGTTCAATGAACGAGAAATGTACCTTTTAATTATTAATCCTACCCTCAACCCGGTTATGGTCCTCAGTATTCTCAACCAGTTATGGGTCAGTACCCCGGAATGAATATAGTGTGGGAACCATCGCAAATCCAACAGGTGTTGCAGCCAAATGTACAGTTCTCATCTCAAACTGGACAACCCTTAGTTTCTGGTTCATCCTAGCAACCAGTCCAGTCTAACATTCAAACTTCTGTACCTTCGGTAGTTTCTCAGCCTGGGCCTAGTACACCTAGTACTCCGCCTCAAACGATTGCTACAACTCCCGCAACATCTATTTAATCTACCCCACCTACATCTGGAGTATCGACAGCTCCGGTTTCTACTGTTCCTGTATCTACTCCTCAGACATCTTTACCACCGTCTGGATCTACGATTCAAACTTCGGTTCAGATGCCTGTAGGACAACCTGGTTCAAGTACAGTTGTTACAAGTCAACCACAATTTACTTATCAACCATATCAGGGACAGTACCAATTCGGTCCTGCTGTGCAGTAGCCAGTCTATCAGTATCAACCGTATCCTGGGTACACTTATCATCAACCTCAACAACCCTAATACGGTCCTGTTAATCCTGGTTTTCCGGGAGGATACAATATCCCAAACGCAATTCCTATTCCTAGTTATCTTGGATATCCCCCTCCTGGGGCTGGTCTAATGACCGAGAGTTTTAGGGATCCTAATCGGCAGTTACCGTTTATCGCAACTTTGGACTTGCTTGACTTGTCGCGCCTAACGAACGATCCCATTAATTATCTTCCGTTTTGGCCGCCAATGCCGAATAAGTTGCCCAGTGACATTCCCAAGTTCGAAGGTAAATCAGGAGAGGACCCGTCGAGCCATGTGATGACTTACCACCTCTGGTGTGCGTCTAACTCCATTTCAGATGATTCAATCTGTCTTAGACTTTTCCAGCGCACTCTAATTGGTCTCGCGGCCAAGTGGTACATTGAGTTACCGCGAGACACTTTTTATAATTTTAGTTAGTTAACTACCTCGTTTTTAACTCATTCTCAATTTCCAGTCCGATATGACAATGGCACAAAATTGTTAACTTCGTTAAAACAATCGACGTCTACTTATATTTCAAATCATATTCATGAGTGGAGACGTCGACGACGTTTAGTGAAGGTATTTATTCCGGATCAGATCTTGGCCGAGTGGTTTGTAAAATTTTTGTTGCCAAAGATCACCGAAGATGTAGCTAAAGCCGGAGTTGTTACTGAGGAGCAAGTAATTGCTCAAGCATAGTACCTTGACTTGGTCTATACTCAGTCAGGTATGTTACATGAGAAAATCCCCGATCTTCCCAAGCAAAATCAAATCGCTGTAGCTCCTTCGGGATCTCATGCCGCCGATGGTATGATTGGCACGGTTAACACTAAAAGTAAGAAGAAGTCTTCCAAGAATTCTTCCCCTATCATAAACTTGCCTGATTCCCCAACAGGAGATTCTTCTGCAGAGATTTCCGCCGATATTCACGTTGTAGAGTCATCTACAGCCAAATCAAAATCCGGTGGGAAGAAGAAAGGAAAGAAGAAGAATAAAACGGACAAAAGTTCAAAGGAGAAACCTGAAAAGGCGGAATCCAATGATGAAAAGCGCAAACCTCGTTATCCTTGTCTCATTTGTGACGATGAACATTTTACAAGAGACTGCCCTCATTGTGCAGAGGTTGCGAAGATTGTCAAGGGTTCCCAAACTCCTGCTGTTTTGAAGGATCCTTTTCTGGCTCAAGACAATAAGATGATAGGTTCATCCTCGAGTGCCAATCAAGAACCCATACTGATGATGTCCCATGTTAGGATTGTGACTTAATCGCAAGATTATGGTAGTAAAAGTCCTGTTGATGGTAAAGAAGCAGAATCTTCTCATTCTAATCCATCAACCTTAGCTCCCGGTTCCGATCCACTACAGATCGAGAAACCTAATCCAGACTTGGTAATCAAACCGCCCGCCAAGGGTATACTTCGAAAGTCAGCTTTCAATCCACATGCAAGAGCGGCTCAGAATTATAACATTGTTGAGGATTTAGCTGTTTCACCCTCAACAATGTCGGCTTTGGAAGTGCTGCAATCATGTCCAACACAACGTAAATTACTTCTGTCGGCTATAGGAGCTGTTGATGTTCAGGACTCGAATCTAATAATTTCTGATCTAGAAAATAGTACACCGTGTTTGCCTCATCAAATGGCTTTCCAGATCCCAGTGATAGTAAAAAACAGGCCTATTCATCGGACTGTAATTGATGAGGGAGCTTCAACGTGTATTATGTTGATACAGTGTTGGAGATCGCTTGGTTCTCCTTCGCTAAATCAATCCCCGACTATTCTAAAGGCCTTTGACGGCCATGGGTTTCATCCTTTTGGCATTCTACAGGATTTGCCTATAAGGGTTGAAGGAAAAACCGTTAGTCTAGATGTGGAGGTGGTTGATGCCCCTCTAGATTACAACCTTCTCTTGGGTCGAAGTTGGTCTTACGCTATGACAACGGTCGTTTCATCGGTCTTTCGAGTAATAAAGTTTCCACATAATGGAAAGATTGTAACAATAGACCAGCTGGCTTACTTTTCAACCGACCCAGCCTCTTTTGAGAGTATTCAGCATGTCGGTAAAACGACTATCCCATATAAGGATGTTGGAGTAGGACTAGTTAAAGATGCCGGTTTACTGGGAACTTTTCCTTTTCCTCCAATCAACGCATCGTCTTCATTTGCAACTATTCATATGATTACATCAGACACCATTGTTTATGATGATCCTTGGATCATTCCTTCTGAATCTGAGATAGACTCATTTGGTAACACCATGCCTTTGAGTCCATATGAAATTGCCTATGAAGCCGTGCAGTCTTTTGCCGACCCATGTTCAACCGAAAATGACTTCATGAATGTGGTCCGTGAGGAATCACTTTTCACATCAAGCTTGGATTTAATCACGTTTTCTGAACTTGTTCACTTTGATGAGCAAATTCATGAAATCCTATGTGTAGATGATTTACCATGGGAAGATCTCCATCACAAATCTTCGTTTTTACCCGAGGATGATCGTTTTAAAAATGATTTCTCATCAATTTTTACGTCTGAATATGTCAAGGGACCTCAAAATTCAATGAAACATCCCGATTCAGAGTTAAATTTGGGAAACATCTCTCGAACTATTCCTATTGAAATTTCGGTTAAGCCCGGAATTGTTGAGAACATTCATATAGGTGCCTCGTGTACAGATGACGAAATTCAGCTATATAAGGCCCTATTTCAAGAATTCAGCGACGTGTTTGCCTGGTCCTATGAGGAAATGCCAGGAATTGATCTCGCGATTGTTGTTCATGAGATCAAAACTTACCCGGACGCTAAACCCATCCGACAACGTTTGCATCAGATTCACCCACGAAAAGCTGCTGCAATTAAATCAGAAGTTGAAAAACTATTGAAAGCAGGTTTCATTTATCCGATCCCGTTAACGGATTGGGTATCAAATATTGTTCCGGTTAACAAAAAATAGGGAACAATAAGAATATGCATCGACTATAGGGACATTAATCGAGCCTGTCCAAAGGACAATTACCCAACTCCCTATATCGATCAAATCATTGATGATTGTGCCGGCAACGAAATATTCTCCTTCATGGACGGTTTTTCCGAATACAATCAAATCAATATTTTACCTGCCGATCAACCAAAAACGACTTTCATTTGTCCATGGGGGACATTTGCTTATTGCAAGTTACCTTTTGGGCTTAAGAATGCCGGAGCAACTTTTCAAAGGGCGATGTCTTATGCGTTTCATGACATCAAGCACATTATGCAACCCTATCTCGATGACTTGCCTGCTCATTCATTACATCGAGTTGATCACCTCGTCCATTTACGAGCAATCTTTATGAGGTGTAGGCATTATCGGATTTGGTTGAACCCACACAAATGTGTCTTCTGTATAGAAACGGGTCGATTGCTGGGGTTTGTAGTTTCGAAAGTCGGCATTCGCGTCGATCCCTTGAAGGTCGAAGCTATCATCAAATTGCCCCCTCCTTCGAGTCTTCGCCAACTCCAAAGTTTGCAGGGGAAAACAAACTTTTTACGACGATTCATTCCTAACTACGCCGATGTTACAAAGGGTTTTACCCGGTTGTTGAAGCAGAATACTCCATTCTATTGGGATGAGAAATCTTTTGATGCACTCAAACACGCGTTGACCCATGCACCGTTGTTGCATCCTCCCAACTACAACCAGGATTACTTCTTGTATCTCGCCACCTCTCATTCCACCATTGGAATGGTCTTAGTTCAGGAAGATGAATTCAGAACTGAACATGTGATATATTACCTTAGTCAAACTTTAAATCCAACTGAGCTAAAATACTCACATGTGGAGAAATTGGCATTGGCAGCCGTTCAAGCTGTCCAATGTTTTCGTCACTACATTTTACTACGTAAAACTACAGTAATTTCGGATTGCAACCCTATGATCTACATTTTGACCAAGAAATTGCTAGGGGGAAAGTACTCTAAATGGATTGTTATCCTGCAGGAGTTCGACTTGGAATTCGAAAAATCCAAGTCTAAGAAATCTTTAGTTTTTGCGGAGTTAATGTGTGACTTTCTGCGTGCTGACATGGAAACTGTGGCGGAGGAGCCCATTGCGGACGAATCCTTGTTTCTAATCAGCACTTTAGATCCGTGGTATGGGGATATCATTGTTTATCTCTAGACCCAATCCTTTCGGCCAGAAATTTCACGGTCAGAATGTCGAAAAATTCGATTCCAGTGCCAACAATTTAGGATTATTGGAGAAACTCTTTATCGCCTTGGGGCGGACTCTGTTTTTCGACGTTGCTTAACTCACGAGGAAGCTGAAAGGGTTCTAAATGACTATCACTCTGGAGCGTGTGGCGGTCATATGTCTGGGTTTGCCACAGCCCAAAAGATATTGTGTGCTGGCTACTTCTGGCCGTCTTTATTTAAAGATTGTATTACAGGAGTCCAAAAATGCCACAACTGCCAAATTTTTGATCAAAAGATGCGTGCTCCACCTGCTCTTCTCCACCCTATAATTGCCATTGGTCCTTTTTCCAAATGGGGTATCGATTTTATTACATGTAACCCTCACTCGGCCGGGGGGCATGCGTACATCATCCTTGCGGTAGATTATTTTACTAAGTGGGCCGAGGCGATGCCTACATTTGAAGTAGACGGCAAGACAACTGCAATTTTCGTATTCAATCATATAATTTCTAGGTTTGGTGTCCCGCAAGTGATAATCACTGATCATGGGTGCCATTTTCGAAATGTTATGATGACCAAACTTACAGGCCAGCTTGGTTTACGTCACGATAGTTCAACCCCTTATTATCCACAAGCGAATGGTCTGGTTGAATCCATCAACAAAGTTTTAGTTATCATGATCCGACAAATCATTAAGATTCATCAATCGAATTGGCACAACATGCTATTTTCAGCGCTTTGGGCATACCGAACTTCAGTAAAAACATCAACAGGGTTCACTCCTTTCCAACTAGTCTATGGTTTGGAAGTTGTGTTACCCATTGAATGCGAAATCCCGTCACTGCAAATGGCCATCGAGTTACTTCCAGCCACTTCTGAAGAGGAAAAGCATTTGTTATATTTGGCTCAATTAGATGAGAATCAACGTGATGCTGCATTGGCGATCGAGACTCACGCAAAACACATGAAAGCTCAGTATGATCGAAATGTGACCCCTCGAAATTTTTCGGAAGGAGATCTAGTCTTAGTTTACGATCAAACTAATGATAAATTAGGCGCTGGAAAATTCGTTCCTATGTGGCATGGTCCCTATGTTGTCAAGCGAAAGCTAGCAAAAGGGGCCTATGAATTGGTAGAGTTTGACGGGGACTCTTTGGGTAAACCTAGAAATGGTCTTTACTTGAAGAGGTATTATGCTTAAAGAATGGGTATGGAGATTTTTAGTTAGGATAGTTTTTCTTTCTAGCTGGTGTGTTTTAGTTTAAACAGTGTGCTTAGCTTAGAGAGTGTTTTTTCATCATTATTCCTGTTTATCTTGGTTTTACTCTTGATATTGCAGATGTCGATGCCTCTCCAAACATACATTGGTTTCGCTGATGGTGCTTGTCGTAATACACGGAACATCTCTTCCGCAGCTTGGGTTATCTATTCGCCCTCTGATGAGTTAGTATCTATGCATGGGGTAAGCCTCGGTCAAACAACGAACAACATTGCCGAGTATAGTGCAGTGATTGAGTTATTATCTGAATCTATTTCATTTGGGATTCGGAGTTTGATAGTGAGGTTAGATTCTGAACTCGTTGTATTACAGCTTAATAGAGTGTATGCCATTAGAAATCCAATGTTATTACGATTATTTTTGAGAGTGCGTCTCTTGGAACATGAATTTGATTATATTGAATATCAACATATTCCAAGATCTTTAAATACATTAGCATATGCAATTGCTTCTCGAATGTTAAATAGACATTTTCAATAATCATACATGTAAATTTAAAACCATTCCATAACATGATTTACAAGATAAGCCGGTAATAGTGATATATATATATAGGAGAGTGTCAAAAAATACATCGTCCTCGATCATAGGTTGAAAAACACCTTATGATCGATAAAAATGATAAGTACAAAAAACAAAAATGTCACATGTGCCCACAATAGGTGATCATCCTATCACTGGTGATGATCTCTATAAGAAACCACTGTACGAGCCACCTTGCAAAGGAACCTCCTAAATGGTCCCAGGACCCCAATCACATAGCGCTGAAGTCGACGAGGAATGTCATCTATAGTGGTCTCCCGAATATCTCCTGTCAAGCGCTCGAGATGACCCTCCAACTCGGCCAAAACCTCTGCTGATTCGTCCTGTGGGGCTGGCGCGGGTGCAACTGGTTACTTCCTCTCGTAAGGCCAGAGAGCGGCTGGTCGCTGTGGACCCACATCTGCATTTGAAACTTTTGCTATCAGTTTTGAGACGATAGAAAAATAACAAAAAAAATTAAAATAGGAAAAATGTTGAAAAGGATTTTACCTAACTCATCCCACTGCTCTCCTGGTGGAAGAACCATCTCTGGGTCACCACGAAAATCTATCCCTGCGTAAGGGAAGTCCTGAATAGAAAAGACTTGGTTTTCCAGCCATTGGAAATACTCAGGTTTGAATCGAACAACCTCTGTCCTCTCGTCTGGGTGACGGGCCATAATTGCGACCCATCGCATCAGTTTGGGCTCTCGAGGAAGCCCAGCTCCAACAGTAAGGTGCTGCGGGATCAGCATAGGAACCCTCTCCAGGCCAAAACTCACAACCAAAGCCCCATAACCAAAGGTCTTTAGTCGTCCGTTCTTGGCCCTGGTCAGTTGGCCTTTCACATTGGCCAACATAGCATCGCACCAGTTGAAGATGGTGCCTCGGAAGCAATCAACTGCCATACGCATCTGGGATCCCGTGGCAATATATAATGTGGCAGCTCCGCAAATTCTGGTGACAGTAAACGCAATCACCATGAGCTTAGGACGGGATATGGTCTTTATGTCTATCCCTTTGTCTCTAGCCTGGCTGTTGCAGTACTCTAGCCTGAGGCTATCGACAGACTGGCCACCTACCCTAGCCCCAAACAGAGTCAAGTCTTCACCTCTCTTAGGCAAACCAGTCAAGAAATATACGTCCGCCAGCTCGATTTCGATTTGGTGGCCGCCAATGAAGAAGCACTGGTCCTGTACGCTCCATCTGTCAACCATCCACTGCAAGAAATCCACCTGAGCCCTCATGCCAGGAATGGCCCAGAATTTGTACAAGCCGCACGCCTTCAAAGCATCAAGTGAAGGCTGATGATTCCATGTGGCGGCATCCACGTCCTCATGCTCTCGTTCACGCCAATCTAGCATGATGTACTCTCTGCATCAAGTATAAGGATAAATTAAATTGCTAGAAATTATTTTGATTGGTCCATTTTTGAGAATTTTGGGTTAAAAACCCTTGCGACGGGGACTGCACCCTCTGGGTTAGACACAGTGCGTGGGACCGCACTTTGTCTACATGGAAGGTGCGGACCTCGAGCTTTTTCCCAATGGAGAAAAAGTCAGGGTCCGCAGGCTAGCAGTTGTAAACCTGCGGGCTTTATGCCTAAAAACCCTCCCAAAAATGAAAATAAATGACTAAAACAAAAATTGAAACTGTTAAAAATAAAGAGTGGGATGATGTGGATTACCTGGAGAAGACGGCATTTGATTCCGACGGTTGGATTTTCTGCAATCTTCACGGGAAGTTTTCTTAGCAAAAGCACTATTTTCCCACCCAGACTCAAATGGTAAAAATGAATTGACAAAGGCCCTTTTTATAAGTTTTTTGAGTAAATAAATTGCAAATTTGTTTATGTTTCACTTTGAAAAGGTATTTTTGCGACATTTTTATCCATTTCAAACAGGTATGAATAATGTTTGTGTTTTTGTGCAGGATAAAGGATTATTCAGGCGAAATCTATCATTTTCGATGAAAAACATTTAGAGTCACCTTTAAGCTCTTTTCTGACTCCTGAAACATGAAAAGATTGCCGAGTTCTTCTTTTAAACTCGTTAAAACGGAATTAAAAGACGGTCCACTTACAACTCTTTTCCGACCGTAAAAACATGAAAAGATCGCCGGATTTTTTCGTTTCAAATTTGATATTGGTTATAAAACGACGTGTCATTGATCGCTTTTTTACTTTTTCGGGTCAAAGGCACTAATGACGAAAAGTACTCCTTGGTCGTAAAAGATCAAGCGGTTCTCTCAAGTATTATTTTATACTTTTTTGCGCTTGGGAGACACAAATTTACGAAAAAGGTCAACCTTAGAGTCTTCTTAAGTTTTTTCAGACTCTCTAAAATTGAAAAACGCCGAGTTTCTCCTATACTGGACTCGTTAAAATTTCACAGTAAAGGACCTGTTCAATTACAAACAGGAACGAACCACTCCTTCTTAGGGTTCGAATTTAAACTAAGTTGGAGTCATCCGAAGGATGAGCTTATAATCAAGCAAATGTTATCCTCCTCAAGCTTGTCAAAAATAAAGAGGTACTTGCCAGAAATGGTGGGGGAAAGAGAGAAAATTAAGTCTGTTTGTCATACTTTGTAACCACTCTTGAAGATGACACTTTTATTCACCTGGGTTGGGAAATCCTTTGCCTAACAGTCGATCAAACCACATTGAAATTCTTCAGTCGGTTTCTGGGTATTAACTTTGGGTCAATTGTCACCAAACCATCTGTCATGTCGTTATGTGTTCAAGAGGTCACTGCCAATAAGCCATTCATCTGCAAAATATCTGTCATCCATCTTGACCATCCCTGAGTCAGTCCTTGCAACTAAATTTCTTCAACTTGATCTAGGATTTCATGTTGTGGGCTTGCCTACGATGGATCGCTTTCTATCGACATCAGCTCATTATCTAGAAATATGATCTAGAAATCATCAGTACCTTGAGATCTGCATGCCTCAATGGCAGGTTTCTCGCCTTTGATGACAGTTTGCATCATTGACTTTTGATCAAAGGATTCCGTGACATGTTTGACATCAAGACATTTATTCGCATCTCATGGATTGTACTAGGTACTTTGAGAGCCATTGACATCACTGGTGGTTTCTCTCACACTTGTTAACAGTTTACATCATTGACTGGTAATCAAGTGGTTTCTACCATGTTCGACATCAACACATTCATTCGCATGGATAGAATCGTACTGTTTCGGGAAGTAGAAATGAAGACCCTAGATCTAGTTTCCACAATTCAGGCTGCGAGGAATTTTGTATTCATTATATAAATGGACTATTCATAAACAGATGGTTGCGTCCATACTGTGTCCACTTGAGTCTATACTTGTGATTTTTTACAAGATCATCCCTATATCAGAGCAGTAGTTAGTTTTTCTAGTCAGTTTTGATCTGAGTATGGGAATGCCTACCTCAGCGATGATATGATCTCATATATATATCTTGCATTGAATGTTTTTACAGGTTCCAACCGGGCTCTCTACAAGATGATCCTTGAAATGATAAAGTACTTCACTCTTCCTAAATGATCAATGAAATCCTCATCTACTACAGACTTCGCACTTTAGGGGGTAATCTGTTAGACAAAAATATTGTCACCATGATTATTTGCAGTCAGTATGGGTCTATCATCACTTGTATTGTCCTCCTAAGCAAGTCTCATACCTCATCTCTTCAAGTCAAGCTTTGGAAATGAGAGAAAGACATTAAAAATCAATATAACTCTGGTTCCGCACTTTCTCTCACTGTCACCTGCGGTCCCGCACCTTCTGTGTACAAAAACTGCGGACCTGCCCGCTCTGTCCCTAACGGTGTAGGTGCGGACCCGTGTGAAAGTCAAAAGGCGCAAGTTTTATCTTAAAAAACTCACTTTGGGTTAATTCTAGAGGTTTCTAGAAGGAATTTTGACGTGGATTGTTCGCTCTGAGGTGGTTCATGCATCCCAAAAGAGAAGGAGCTAATCCCTTGATTAGAGGAGCTATCCCTTTGAAGGAGGACCTAGTAACCTCCCTCCATTGCACTATAAATACATGCATTGGGCTGGTTGCTGGAGAGGTTAGAAGCTGAACATTTTTGAGGGTAAATGCTGGTGAAATCAAGACTTCCTAGTCGAGCTTAAGAGGAGAGATCACATACCTTTTGGCTTCCTTGGGGAGTGAGTGAAACTTGTCAAAGTAGAGGAGACTTCTTGCTGGACCCTGGGAGGAGCTTGTACATCGTCAAGGCAAAGGTTGTAAAGTTCTTCTTCTTTTGAATTAATACAATCAAACTCATTTTTCTCAACAAGTATCTCATGTTATTTGTTTCATAGACTCCTTGACTTGCATGTTAAATATGTTTTATGATTTTGGATTTTCAGGTGCTATTTAATTTGTTTGCCTTGTTTGTGTTTGCAGATTTGCGACAAAGGAGCTCATGTGGATCGAAGGAGCGAGGGCATCCACAAGCTTGCATTGGACCTAAGGTAGGCCCTAAAAACACTTGTTTTCCATTGTTTATTAAAGCATATTTAGAGAAAGATAGTGTCTAGTTGGTTTGCTTGTCATTAGGTCTTCTTTAGATTCTAGGAAGGTCTATCTTGTCCGCAAGATCGACTTATTCCGTGTGACAACCTATGTAGATGGTTATGGTTGCGATATTTAGGTATGAGTCGACATATTTGTGATTTGGTGTTGTACTAATCTAGACTAATCGTACATATGTGATTGTTGTGCATGAATGATAATTGTTTACGAGTTAGGATGTGAACAAGTTAGTTAGTGATTGTTATAGATAACATGATCTTATTTTTGTTTAAGCTGATGTGTTGAGAAGTTATATCATGCTAACTGGCTTGATTGTGCAGACTTGATAGCCTCCCTTAAGATACAGTAAGGTACGAGTTTGCTTATGTCGTATATTTGGTGCTTGACTGTTTGATTATGTCGTCCAGTTAATTTATTTAACATGGTATGTTGCAAGTTGATTGAATGTTTGATGAATTGCACAATATGAGTATGCGTTCAAATGATTTTATTTTAGAATGATTGTACTAACATATATATGTTGAGACAGTTGATATGTACTTGAGTATAGTAGGTGATAGTTGTAACACTGTTTCTAAGGACTATGAGTTGACTATGGATTATGACATGATTGTTTGCAAAGGTTGATTTCAAATTGATAGATATAATTGTCTTGATAGTTGGAATATGTGGTTAACATGTGTGAGCAGTCGCAGGGTAACATGCTAGATACTAGCGTGACAAGGTAACACTTGATGCATTTTAAAACTAACAGTTGGGTGATGTGACAATACATAGTAAGCCTCAATTGCAACAAGGTAAAAATATAAAAGGAAGGAATTGGACAATAATTCTTTTGGCTATGTTTGAAAACTCTAATTCCAAACGAATGAGTGCTTTGCATATAGGAAGTCTTCTTAACCTTTATTTTATTTGACATTATGTGGATACATGCTATATTCATGAACATGTACTTGACATGTATATTAGTTAGTCTTTAGTTACAGGTGGATCTGTCAAAGGATTGGAGTCCCTTGAGAGATGGTGTGGATGTGTTCAGTTGCAAGCAGTGTGCTTGGCACAATAATATGAGGTAACTGGTGTATAGTTATGTTTATTTATGCACTAACAATTATGTGTTAATGACATCATGATGCAGGGAGTTGCATCTCAAGAGAGGTTACCATGAAATCTCGAAGAAGGCTCGGGTCGAGTTTTCCTTGGGAACCATGGGTATTGAGTCATGGTGTATGTTGTTAGTCTTATGATTTTGGTATTTTGCGATTGTTGTACTTGATTTGTGATTTTGATTGTGTGTGGTGCATAGTTATTCCACTTTATTGTGGTGTTGTGTTGTTATTGGTTTTCATGGTTTTCTTCTTGGTTGTTTCTTGGTATTGCCTTTTATTGTTTTGAGTCTTGTGAATTGGTTGGGAAAGAGGAAAGTTAATGGAGGTTGGGGAGAGATGTGTGGTACCCAACCGATAATGCAAGACATGAATGAAGCTCGATACATGAGCAAGCACAACGGAAGGTAAGACTATGACAGTCGATTGGACTAGCTGGGTCCATTGTGTTAAATGGACAGTGGCAGTAAAGTCATGAGAAAGGTAACCAAAAAGGTAAAGTAAATGGATATGGGGTGTCAGATGCCTTGGCTATGTTGGGAATGAATATTCTTAATGTTGCGCATGTGTTGCATGAATAAAGGAAGTTCTCTTAACCTTGACCTTATGTTATCTGGTAATTATGTTATGATCATGATTATGCTGATGTTTATATATGTATGTACACATGTAGGTGTGTATGTATGTCATGTCTGATAGGGTCGTCATGGATCATGATTATTAACGCTAACATATATATATATGTGTGTGTGTGTGTGTGTATCATTGTCTGACACGACCATGATTGTTTTATGCTAATGTTTACGTATATGTATATATGTGTCCATGTATCTATGTCATTTTATGACAGGGTCATCAGGAATCATTCTTGTGGAGGAATGATTTCTTATGTTGGTGAATGGCATGAAGAGATTCTTGGTTCATGAGGAATCAAGTGGGAAGAGTAGCCTGACAAATATACGAGGTCAGTATCATATGGCTATGAGTTGATATTATGTGATTATATTATGTCTATGTTATGGATAGGTTATACCGAGGGATACAACAACGAAATGAAAGCAGTGTGGTCTGCGACATGTTGAGGCAAGCATGAATAAGACACTGGAAGCAAGATTGCTTGGCAGAGACAGTGTGGTTCTGGATGTGTGGTACTATTGTTGTGCACGTGATGTTATGTGCATGTAGATGTTGGATATGAGGTGCTATGTATATATTTTACTGTGTGCATGATGTATATGCCACATTGTGTGCATATGGTGCTCTGTACATGATGGATACGCGGTGTTCTGTGCATATGGTGTTGTGCACATGTTGGATATGCAGTGCTGTGTAATAATGACACTATGTACATGTTGGATATGCAGTGCTATGTACATATGGTGTTCTATGCATGTTGTACATATGGTGCTATGTACATATGATGTTGTGTGCATGATTGTACAAGGGGTGTTGTGAGCATGTGGTGCCGTGTACATGTGGTGTTGTGTGCATGTGGTGTTGTGTACATGTCGTGCATGTGATGATATGTACATGTGGTGTTGTAGACATGTCGTGCATATGGTACAATGTACATTTGGTATTGTGTACACGTTATATAGGTGGTGTAATGTACATGTGGTGTTGTGCAGGTGGTGCCTTGTACATGTGATGTTGTGCACACGTTGTGCAGGTGGTGTGGTGTACAGGTGGTACTATGTACATTTTGTACATATGATACTGGTGTACATGTGGTATTATGTGCATGTCATACATATTGTGTTGTGGGCATGTGGTACTATGTGTATGTGCATATGGTTGAGGAGAAGGCATTGGGTGTTTGTCGGGTGTGGCAATCGATCCGATGTGCGTATAGAATAAGGACAAAGGTAGAAGCTAAGGATTGATGAAAGGATAAGTATCAACATTTTATTTCAGTTTTATTATGCATGTGATTTATGAATATGGTATATGTTGATTATATGTGATCTATGATTTTGGTTTATGATGGTTACATGTGATTTATGATGGTTATGTTTTGAGCTAACCAGATGTGATATGTTTATACATGATGTTTTAATCAAACAGTTAGTTTGACTTGCTGTGACAAGAAGCGAACAAGATTGCAAGTGTACCTTATTGATGAACTACCAATGAGGTATGATTTGAGGTCATTTCAATTTATTTGAATCTAACATGCATGGTTGGGTGGTTGAAATCAATTGCAAGAATTTGTAGAAGCAACAAAAGAAATTGGAACATGCAACAGTATGTTGGTAGAGTACTTCAGGAGTAGGGCCATTGTGAGACACTAGTACCCAATAGTGTCCATTGATTGCCATGAGCATGCTATGATCAGTATGATGGTTGAGGCAAGTATATGCTTGGGTTGTTTGACATTATGATGAGAGGAAGCCTTGGCAAGGGATGGATCGCATGGGATAGGGGATTCTGGGGAACTTGGAAGGTGAGTGACTGCACGGAAGGGGGTGACCGGATTTCCCAAGGGATTGTGTAGTAGAGAAGGGAAGGTTGCGAATATATATTGGTTTTGGTCATTAGCTTTGTTAGATCGAATCAGATACACATTGGGAGTGCACCTTGGAACAATGAGTTGGTAACTGTTCGCTGAGGGGACATGTAGTGCGAGATTGGAGCGTTGGACATTGGATGCAGTTTTGACTACAACAATGGATTCTAGACTTCCTGGGAAGGAGGTGAATTCTGGTATTAGTATGAGGGTGGAGGTGTGATCCTCTAGACTCCCTTGTTGATTGATACGGGCATCATATCCTTTCATTTGATGGTTTAGTAAATGTGCATATGTGATTATTGTAAATATTGTAATGAGTTGTGTTATAAAGCTCCAATATGCGGTATGGTTGTTATATTGTCATGTTGTCACGATGTTTTGATTTTGAGTAGGTCTTTCATTGTAAATACTGCAATGAGCTAAGTTATAAAGCTCCATGAGAAGTATGTTTGTTTTTCAGCGGTTTTGCTGAGGTCTTGGCATGGTTTAACACCGAGGACGGTGTTCCCAAGGAGGAGGGTTATGTAGCAACCCTGGTGAAAATTCTATGTAATAATGTAAATAAAGGCAAAATAAGACCACGGGTAAGAGACATATATTCCACGCTGGATTTTGGGCAAATATATCTTAGTGGGTATCAATGGATGTGTGTGTTTTGGCTAAGGAAAATTAGAAAAGGCTAAGGAAAAGGCATTAAAAGGCAAAATGCATTTTTGGCACATTTATTTATGAAAATAAAAGAAAATTAAGAGAAAAGTAAGATGAAAGGTCACAAGTTGCATGTGAAGGGAAATTGAAGGAAAATAATGGAAAATGAAGAAAATAGAGGCCTCATTCATAAAAAGGCTCTTAGGATCAGTTGGAAAGCTTGGTCAGTGTAACCTTTTGTCAATTCAAGTTTGGAGCTCTCTCATTATTCTCTCTCTCTTTCTCTCATACTCCTGGTCACTTAGAATTTTGTTGGAGCACTCTAGCTTTGGATTGACGAAGGAAAATAAAACAAAGGGAAAGGAAGGAAAGCAAGGATCATGAAAGAAGAGCAAGATCGGGTAGCTTTAGCAGGAATATTTGCAGGTAACCTTTTGCATGTGTGATTTGGACATGCATGGCTTTTCATGTTAGTGTATGGTTTTCTTGTTGTCGGTGGCATGGTTTTGTTGGGTTATGACAGGGGTTTTCAGCCTAGCCTTGCGTTTTTATGGACACCATGGTGTTGGGATGTTTAATTTAGTTTTTGAGCTTTGGTTTGCCAGATGGATTTCGGAATCCGGGGCGGAGGTGGTCTCAAGATTCATTCCCAAAAGCCTAGGAATCCTTTGACTAGTTCTGGTGGGATACATGGTAAATCCTGAGGGAGAAGTCTTGGTTTAGGGCCTAGTGATCCGGGTTTGGATTGCAGTAAATCTTGAGAGATAAGGAAACTGGAAAATTCCTCAAGGATAGTGATGGATTCCGAATGGCATTCAAAGTTCAGTTCGATTGTGATCATAGCACCGGGTTTAGTGTGATCATGGTTTTGTGAGGGTGGAGGTGCTTTAACCTCTGGATTCCCTTAGTTGTTCTTTGATTGGTTGTTATATGAGATCCCATATTCATGCTTGGAATATGGCATGAGAGTGACTGGTTGAAAGAAAGATTTGGTTCAGCCATGTCTATAGTCGGGTGGTACGTGGAAGCCCTGAACATGGTCAAGTTTGCCTATGATTAATAAAAGCTAAGTTCTCTTACTCTTGCACTTGTTTATACGTGTATTTTATGGTTGTCATATCTTTGATATTTATATGGTTTTATGCTAGTTATAAGCATGGTTATATGACTGGTTCATGTCATGGTTATTTCATGTATTTAATTGTAATTGTTAAATGATGGATGCAAGACCTAATTGAGGTTATAACAGTTCAATGGAGAAGGTGGTGATCCTTCTGGTTATGTTTCATAAGTTCTTTCAGTCATTTATGCTCTGTCTTGTATCCTAGACTTGTAGGTTGCGTTGATACCAAGTGTTTGACAAAATGTCAGTCCTAGTTGGGGATGCGCAGGCCTAGTCTTAATGTAGATTTTTGATTTGTTTATATTGTCATCATGTCTTTGATGGATTTTGAAGGTTATAACAATTTCTGGGCAAAGGCCGGGATTCTGGGCTAGAAAAGTGGCTCCAATCTCAAGGACGCTGGCACAGGTTTGTTGAAAAAATTCCAGGGACGCTGGCACATAGGCTTGTGAGAGCGACTTTAGATTTTGGTCATTGTCTTGCCTATAACATGAGAGAGATGAGGGGTTAAAAAGCTTAAATCACCAATGGGACTCACAGACAGGATGTCTGAGTGACAAACAAGTCTTGTGAGGGTGTTGTTGCTGACGTGGATGCGTTTGTTTGATATGTTTTGTCGGTTCCATTTCCTTAAGGTCACCAAGGAAGTTGAATCCCTTATAGTATCCTCTCTCATCACATGTTTGCCCCAGCTGGTCGGTTTCTTGGGTGGGCCTGGGAGGAGGGGGTGTTACAAAACTCACTTGATTTTGCCTCCCATATACAAAATGTTAAAAAATCAAAATCCAAAGAGCAATTAGACATGCTTTCTACCATACTATTACCATGTAGTATTCAAAATCCCTTCTCTCCAATATGTCAAAGTCTTTGATGCCACAACATAGTATTTTCTCCAAAGACCACTAGATTTTCTACTCCACTCACAGAACTGTTGCACCCATCAATAATAGCGCTACCCAAATCTTGCGCAAAGTTCTAATCCGAACTCCTCGAATCAACACCAACACTCCTCGAACCATCTTGCAGGTATCTTTCTCGAACACTGTTTTAACACCAGTATCATCCATCTTGCTTACATAAATTAAATTTATGGCCAATGCAACAGTGTGTAGAACACCAGGAAGTGTTATAATCCTTCCACCTTGCAACTTTAGCTTTACTTTTTCATGTCCTATGATTCTTACCTTCCTACCATCCCATAGGAAGACATCAACACCATCATATTTCTTATACTCGCAATACCACTCCCTATGGGGAGTGAAGTGTAAGGATGCACCTGAGTCAATCAACCATTTCTCGTGATCTACATGTGTACTTGAAGAAGTGTCAAAATACACATCCCCACCTTCATCTGATGTGGTTTTCACCTCTATAGAAGGAGCATCATTAGATCCCTTTCCTTTATTAGGATTTTAGATTTACAATCATTTTGTAGTGCCATTTTTTTCTACATTTCCATCATATCTTTACATGTTTTCCTGGAGAGTTAGATCTCCCTCTAGATTTATATCTCCCACTCGAGGACTTATTTTTAATTTTGTTCTAGGACTGTCCTCTTACAGACAAGGCATCTCCATTCTGTCTCTCCATATTTTTCTGTCTCATCTCCTCCGACAATAAGGATGAGACTATTTCATCAAACTCCAAGGTAGTTGTATTGCTACCTATAGGAACAAACAGAATATCCCACAAGTTTGGTAGAGAACACGACATACTAATGCACTTATCTTCGTCTAGAATTTTAATATCAATAGTACAAACTGACTTACCACAATATTAAATGTGTTTGGATGCTCTATTACCAAGTCTTCGCCTTTCATCCTAGGTTTATACAACTTTTTCCGTAGGAACAATTTTTTCACGAGAGACTTATATTGATACAAGGTCCCTAACTTGTCCCACAAAGCCTTCATTGTATCTTTGCTTAATACATTCAATAATATTGAATCTCAGAGACACGATAATATTGTTCTCTTTGCCTTCCGATCTAACTTGGTCTCGACATTCCTATTGGTGCCATACCTGGATCTGCAATGATCCACTGATCTCTATTCGCCAATAGATCCTCCATCTTGAGCTTCCACAAATCAAACCTTTATCCATTGAATTTCTCATCCTCTATCTTTCCACTATTCACCATCTCCTTTCACCACAAGAATCGATCTCACAAATCTCCCACTGTAATAGGGTCTACCAAAGGCTCGAGCAAAACCACTCAGTAACAAAGGCGTCCCCTTGAGGCCGAAACAACTCTAATACCAAATGTAGGTTTAACCTTGTACAAAAATTACCTACAAATAGATTCTCAAAACAAAACAAAATATATACAATGGTGAGAACATGAAAACATATACACATAGATTTTCTCCTAGAACCCAAACTGGGAAAACCAGATTGATTTTTCATTATATTCCTTTAAATGTTACAATATGTTATATACATTCTGAAGCATTCATAAACCTCAATCCATTAACTGTGTGTTAGAACATAATCATAGTTCCCTTGACCAAATCTACAATATACCATGGTAAAAAACCATCATGCCCAAAGGCATGCACAAAAACCATGTGAAAAACCACGGGTAGGTCTGACCACCATCCTTGGGTCTGCATAAAATTATTTCCTAGGGCTCTTCCCCAAACCTCGTGTAGGGGGGCTACTGCCTCCCTGTAAACCCCTCGACGGTGGAGCTTCTGCCCCCTTGTGATCCCCTCGCTGTCGAGCGCAATATAACAACACATGGAGCTAGTCGTGGAAAAAATATAAAACACCCAACAACAACTATATGCAAATCCTTCTAAGTGTTCCTCTGGGGTCCAAAAAATGGAATATTTGGGTCATATTGTATCACATACGGGTGTTAAGGCAGATCCCAACAAAATAAAAGCTATGAGGGAATGGCCAATTCCCAATACCTTAAAGAAACTTAGAGGATTCTTAGTATTTCCAAAATATTGATGCAAGTTTCTCAAGAATTATGGTTAAATATTGTTGGGGAAATTATATGTGTTATAATTCCATCATTAAATTATCAATCTGAGACCCATAAGCTTCGAGGCGCAAGCACAGGTAACGCAGGATCAGAGCATCTAAACTAGGATATAAAATCAATTTGTTGTCTAAGTACAGAATTGTTATTTATAGTTTGAAACTAATCAATTGAGGAAAACAAATAATAAATATTAATCGCTGTGCAAACTAAATCTAATTAATCATAAACCAAGCAATATAAATTACTATTGAAATTCCTATTTTAGTCAATCCATTCTGTACTCATAAATAATTTGCACTCAAACTATTCCTAACAATCACTGCAATCCTCTCAATGAAACAAGACTGTAAAGAGGTACAAAACAATTTTCAATAATGAAGTCAAATCATTCTCACACTGTAATTGAATCAACTTTCAAAATTATATGTTATGCTCGAATCCCAAATCCTTCTATGGTATCTTAAGAATCTATTCACCCTTCACATTAATTTGAAACTAATATTTAAACTAATTCTCGTATGCTAACATGCTGAGCAAACTCGTTCTCAGAAAGGATTCACATTGTTCTGATAAGGGATTCAAACTAACGAAACAGGGGAAAATCTTGTTGCTACTATACTTAAAACTAAATAACATCACACCTTAAACCTTCAATAATTCGAAACATCTAACAAGGATAGAAATATTCTAAAGCAAATTATGAAGATGAAACCTTGCGGTATCAAAGCATTTTAAGTCAAATCTCTGGGAAGAAACCCTACTGTACACAAGAATTTTCATTGTCTAATTCAGAGGCTGAATAATGAGAACTAAGGTTACACAAAAAGATTTTCAAATGAAATTCAATCACTCTTTCCTCAAAGATTCACACTGTTGATCAAGTAGAAGTCACACAACTAATGAATGAAATTCCCACTCTCAAACAACCTAGGTAACTCTGTTCAGATCCTAAAATGCTACTGCTTCGAAAGATGAAATCACTACTACTGGATTCAAATTTTAACTAAGGGGTCGACTTCCAATATACTATCCTATGACTCTAAAACTGCAAATGCTCAAAAGACAATTCATGCACACAGAAGCAACTTTCAAATCTTGAATGTAATCTCAGAGGAATTATGAAACTAATCAATATGTATGCTATTTGTAAATGTAAACACACCCTTTTTCATTCACACACAGTCACTGAATGTATCTATGGATTCACACTTCACACATTCAATCAAATCCACTGCTGGCTAATGAAAGCACATCGAGAAACTCTTACTACAGTTCATGAATTGATGACATGCATGCACGAAATCGTTCGAATAAGGTTCTGTGTATAGATGTTTCACTGATACTTAAAACAACACAATGTTTTTATAAGAGACAGAGCACTGCTCTGTGGAAGAATTTGGGCACACAATGCAATGAATAGAGTGTAGTTTCAAAACCAAATCAACACAATATCAAAAAGGATTATAAACACACTGAGATCAATTCAAAATCTATGAATTCACACTAAAATTATAATCAATCCATGCGTTGTTGGAACAAAAGTGAACACAGTAATATAGCTGATATACTTATGAATTACAAAGAGCTCAATCCCGAGTTGTGGTGGGCCCTTGCCACACCTGGGTGAGCCTAGAAAACTTGTAGTAAAAAGGAAATCTAACACAATTGAATTAAAAACTCATTGTGACTGTATTCACAATAATATGAATTAACACATGCCCATGTTAAATCACTGGAACAGAGATCTTTGATTAAAATAAAAAGGATCTACAACAGCTCAAAGCTTTGCATTCAACAACTGATAATTCCTCCATAATCTTAGCTCATCGGGTCTTTTAGAAGACAGTCGATGGAACAGAGCTAAACTAACCAAGATCTTAACATAGCAAATTTATTAACAAATGAATATCACGGTCTCATGAAATCAATCCCGGATCAGATGCATATATCTTCGTGAAGGATCCTAAAATAAATTAGGCAAATTGTGGTCCTCCACATGGCTGACCCGTTCAGAACCGAAATTGTTCACGTTCAACAATTTTGTACTTAAGATCTGTACTTAAGTATTGCTTTGACCTTAACTTCCTTTTGGTGATGAATTTTACCTAACGGTTTCTGGGTTATATAAAAGAGGGTATTTTGAGCACGATGCAAGTCTCGGAATGTCTAGATTCTTCACCATTTGGTCACAAAATTCATATTTTCACCTACAACAATCTCATTCCATACTCAACTCTGCAGTAACTAGTTTAACTGCCTTGTGAAGAATTTCGACGATGAAACTCTGCGACAAATGAACTTAGTGAAACCATCATTAGTAAATCATGGTAAAATAATCCTTAATACATTAAAAACACAATAAAACTATGATATTTATCCGTGATGGTTTAAGGCATGAGTTACGTGAAATGGATATGAATATGGTAGAAAGTGTAGGAATATGCTTTATAAATGATATTGTTATATGTTGAAAATGAGGGCATTTCTAAGGCCCAACACTCCCCCATGTCTACGATTTTGCATGTCCTCATGCAAACAAATACCTTGCTTATTTATAAATTCTATGACATCATAACCTTGGGCAGGGTTTTTTCTTGCGGAGCAACACTACGTAAAGATTTGGAGGTGCTGGTTCTTGTGGAGCAACACTATTCATATTTGACTACCATAGAGTGGGGAGAAATCTAATTGAGGACAAACACTAAGTGAATAAGGAAGAGATGAGGGATCTCATGAATCATGAAGTGATAATGGGAATGGTGGATAAAAATGCTTTCATACTCTAAGACCAAGGTTTATATGTGGTTCTTATTGTTTTGGGCAGCAATGACTTCATCTTTTAATGTCAACTTTGTCACAACATATAGTATTTCGTCATGTGATAATACTGCAGGCTTGTGATACAAATGGTACAATTCCACTGTGGTAACCAACCTGCAGGAACAAAGTTCATGCCTTGAAATACCAACAAAAGAATGAAAATAGCATTCCCACATGTTATGAATGCTTATGATGTAGGAAGAGAAGCCATTATGGTTGTTGCTTTGTATTAGTCGACCACTATGATCTACTTTTCATTCATATGACCTGATTTAGAGAACTTATGCATTTTATTATGAAAATGGATTTCAAATGGAGGTGGATGATAGTGGTGATGAAAGATAGAATATATGAAGTGGAAAGTGGTTAACCATCATGTTTCCTTGCATTCTTAATGTCTTAAACCAAATTACCTTAGGTTTACCTTTGCTTTGATGTGTTGATGCTGCAAGATGAAGTGGAGGATGGAATGGCTGGAGCTGATGTGACTGTTGATTTGATCTGTTGAAGAAAGATGAAGGATGAAGTAAAGTGCTGGAGGATGAACTAAAGCTCCCCTTCTCCCCCATGCCCAAGGAGTTGTATGTCCCCAAACAACTGAGGGAAGGTGACTACTATTGCAAATGACAATGGGAATGCTAATACAAAAATCCAAACTGCTGCAAACCTGTGTTGAGATCTCAAAACCATATAGTCTTCAACCGCTACACGCCCATGTGAAATCTTGCATATGTGAATAAATGGTGTCGATGTCGAACATAAGAAAGAATCATTGGATTACTGACCATTAAGGATATTGTTAACCAATGCGAGATATCCCAATTTTGATGTTAATGGGAATCAAGGCACTAGGTACATTCTACTAGCCATGAATGGATTTGTCGAAGTCGAATGGATAGTAGAATTCATCCACCTAGAAACATTGATGTATTCCCTTGGTATATGACAAGGATACCTTCCATTAAGGCATGCAGGCTCCTAAGTACTTGATCTAACCCTAGCTTTGGTCCCAGATAATTTGTTGATGTCGATGGGACAAAGCTTGTTGGCAATTGGGCCTTAAGGGATCCCACATCAACCAACACGAGTACAAGACATAATGATTTGAAATATACATGATTTGAAGAAATCATACAAATTTAAAAACATTATTTGGAACCTTTCCCTCCAGTTACCTGGTTTTCAAGCAAAGTCCCTGTCCAGTTGTGCCAGACAATCTGGTTTTCACAAAAGGACTTATTTTTCTCTTTACTATTTTCATTTATTTATTTACTAACTTTCCTACTATACTGGAGAAAATATGTCCTCCTTAAAGTGAAAGAGAACTTCCAGTGAAGCCATGTGCGGACCAGGTACAAGGATGCATTAATGCTCAGATTTAACATATAAACTTTACAATGTACATGAGCATGTGAAACTAGCAACTGCAAATTATATGATGCTAAGAGAGTGTGAAGAAGAGAATGATGCCTTGCTGGAGTATTGGTTTGGAACTAATGCTTGATGTAATCATAGTGGTCTTTGTTCATTTCTTCATTTGGACAATGTTGCATGTCCTCTTCGTTGGCCTCTTCGATCTTTGGTTTTAGGGTCTTCTCTCCAATATATGTTGTCCATAAGTCCTTAGTTTCCTCTAAAGATTGGAAAACGTGATTATTGGAGGATTCTAGCTCTTCATGTGGTTGTGGCTCATAGAAATCAGGTTCTTCGATCACTTCTGGAGAGGTAGAAAGGTTTTTGACCGCTGTCAAGATCTGCTCTTCCTGAGAGGCAGAGAACCCAACTGCTGCTAGGATTTGAGATAACTCCTTCAAATTCTTAATCATCCTTGAATCATGCTTGCTAGTTTAGAAATCCCTATCTCCACACACGGATTAGTACTTGGGGATTCTTACAGCACCCCAAAAATGTTTTGTCGTTTAAGAGCTTGAAATTTTTAATGAATAAAACATGATTGCAATAAAACTCACCAAACTTGAACTCCTCACTTACTTGGACAACCAGACTTTGGAGCGACCCAAACAAAAGCAGATGCGTGGCTCTTCACTCACGTCTTACCGTCATCTCCGCCCTCTGATTTCCCTACAACTAAGATCACACAAAAAGTTGTGAAAGAAACTATGCTCTGATCCCTTTAGCACCTCCCCGACAACGACGCCAAAAATGTTGGGGAAATTATATGTGTTATAATTCCAACATTAAATTATCAATCCAAGACTCGTAAGCTTCGAGGCGCAAGCGCAGGTAACGCAGGATCAGAGCATCTAAACTAGGATATAAAATCAATTTGTTGTCTAAGTACGAAATTTTTATTTATAGTTTGAAACTAATCAGTTGAGGAAAACAAATAACAAATATTAATCATTGTGCAAACTAACTCTAATTAATCATAAACCAATCAATATAAATTACTATTGAAATTCCTATTTTAGTCAATCCATTATGTACTTAGAAATAATTTGCAGTCAAACTATTCCTAACAATCACTCTAATCCTCTCAATGAAACAAGACTGTAAAGAGGTACAGCACAATTTTCAATAATGAAATCAAATCATTCTCAAACTGTAACTGAATCAACTTTCAAACTTCTATGTTATGCTCGAATTCCAAATCCTTCTATGGTATCTTAAGAATCTATTCACCCTTCACATTAATTTGAAACTAATATTTAAACTAATTCTCGTATGCTAACATGCCTAGCAAACTCGTTCTCATAAAGGATTCACACTGTTCTGATAAGGGATTCAAACTAATGAAATAGGGGAAAATCTTGTTGTTACTGTACTTAAAACTAAATAACATCACATCTTAAACTTTCAATAATTCAAAACATCTAATAGGGTTAGAAATATTCTAAAGCAAATTATGAAGATGAAACCTTGCGGTATCAAAACATTTTAAGTCAAATCTCTGGGAAGAAACCCTACTGTACATAAGAATTTTCATTTTCTAATTCAGAGGCTAAATAATGAGAACTAAGGTTACACATAAAGCTTTTCAAATGAAATTCAATCACTCTTTCCTCAAGGATTCACACTGATCAAGTAGAAGTCGCACTGCTAATGAATGAAATTCTTACTCTCAAACAACCTAGGTAACTCTGTTCTGATCCTAAAATGCTACTGCTTCAAAAGATGAAATCACTACTGCATGATTCAAATTTTAACTAAGGGGTCAGCTTTCAATATACTGTCCTATGACTCTAAAACTGAAAATTTTTCAAAAGACAATTCATGCACACAGAAGCAACTTTCAAATCTTGAATGCAATCTCAGAGGAATTATGAAACTAATCAATATGTATGCTATTTGTAAATGTAAACACATCCTTTTTCATTCACACACAGTCACTGAATGTATCTATGGATTCACACTTCACACATTCAATCAAATCCATTGCTGGATAATGAAAGTACATCGAGAAACTCTTACTACATTTCACGAATTGATGACATGCATGCATGAAATTGTTCGAATAAGGTTATGTGTATAGATGTTTCACTGATACTTAAAACAACACAACGTTTTTATAAGAGACAGAGCACTGCTCCGTGGAAGAATTCAGGCACACAATGAAATGAATAGAGTGTAGTTTCAAAACCAAATCAACGCAATATCAGAAAGGATTATAAACACACTGAGATCAATTCACAATCTATGAATTCACACTAAAATTCAATCAATCCACGCGTTGCTGGAAAGAAAGTGAACACAGTAATATAGCTTATATACTTATGAATTACAAAGAGCTCAATCCCAGGTTGTGGTGGGCCCTTGCCACACCAGGGTGAGCCTAGAAAACTTGCAGTAAAAAGGAAATCTAACACATTCGAATTAAAAACTCACTGTCACTGTATTCGCAATAATATGAATTAACACATGCCCATGTTAAATCACTGGAACAGAGGTCTTTGATTAAAATAAAAAGGATCTACAACAGCTCAAAGCTTTGCATTCAACAACTGATAATTCCTCCATAATCTCAGCTCATCGGGTCTTTAAGAAGACAGTCGATGGAACAGAGCTAAACTAACCAAGATCTTAACATAGCAAATTTATTAACAAATGGCTATCACGGGCTCATGAAATCAATCTTGGATCAGATGCATGTATCTTCGTGAAGGATCCTAAAATAAATTAGGAAAATCGTGGTCCTCCACATGGCTGACCCGTTCAAAAACCGTTCAGAACTGAAACCGTTCACGTTCAGCAATTCTGTACTTAAGATCTGTTTTGACCTTAACTTCCTTTTGGTGATGAATTTTACCGAACGGTTTCTGAGTTATATGAAAGAGGGTATTTTGAGCACGATGAAAGTCTCGGAATGTCTAGATTCTTCACCATTTGGTAACAAAATTCATATTTTTACCTACAACAATCTCATTTCATACTCAACTCTGCAGTAAATAGTTTAATTGCCTTGTGAAGAATTTCAGCGATGGAACTCTGTGACAAATGAACTTAGTGAAACCGTCATTAGTAAATCATGGTAAAATAATCCTCAATACATTAAAAACATAATAAAACTATGATATTTAACAGTGATGGTTTAAGGCATGAGTTACGGGAAATGGATATGAATATGGTATAAAGTGTAGGAATATGCTTTATAAACGATATTGTTATATGTTGAAAATGAGGGCATTTCTGAGGCCTAAAAAATATCAACACCTCTAACAAAATTATTTAAGAAAGAAAAAATTTCTTGGACTAAAGAAGCAATCAAAGCTTCTGAAGAACATGAAGAGGCTATGTGTACAATTCCCATCTTAGCGAAACCTAGCTTCACAAAAATTTTCATCGTGGAGTGTAATGCCTTAGACCATGGCATTGGTGGAGTTTTGATGCAAGAAGAAAGGCCCCTTGCCTTTGAAAGTAGCAAACTTAAAGGAAAGAACTTACTCAAACACATCTATGAAAAATAAAGGTTGGCCACACTAATTGTCATTAGCAATGGAATCCATACCTAATAGGAAGACACTTCAAAGTAAACAAAATTCAGGATAGGTTGATGTACTTCTTAGAGAAAATATTATCTTTAGAAGAGCAACAAAAATGGGTCAGAAAGATGTTGGGTTATGACTTTGAAAATATCTACAAAAGCGAAAACAAAATATTGTGATAGATGCACTCTCAAGGAAAGAGGAGGACACAAATGGTTTACTATGCACAATGACAAGCCTTTAATTATCCTTCTAATTGATTAGGAAGACAACCAAAAGTTTGCTCATTTAATTGTCAATTTGAGATTCGTTTGAAACATGTGAAATGTCGTGCATCGTATATGCTAGTGTAATCTATTATGTGTCCTGAGGTTGTAGTATTCTAAATACTGTTACAGTGCCAAGATAAGGATGCTTTCAGAATTCACCACTAGTTAAAACACACCGGACTTTGGATTGAAAACAATTCACTCTTGTAGAAAAGTAAACACTTTGGTAGAAAAGTAAACAAATACGTAACTATGAGGCGACTTGCTCTTGTTTAATAATTTTCTTTTTTTGTTGTAACAATTTATGTAGTAGAATGTGCTTATGATGCAATAAATGACACATGAATAATTCAAAGATAGAGTGCAGACATCAAGACACTAGATTCACACAATTCTCACTACAAGAAAAAAAGACATTGGTGAGGGTCAAAAAATGTCACCATAAGCTCATCAGTGACAGCCAAAACAACATCTGTCACCAAAAACTCAACATCACCAAAGGTGGTGTCGCCCAAAGTATAAGTATTATGGTGACATTAAATGTTCGTCACCAATAATGATTTATAATGATGGATAATGACCGTCACCATTTCATATGAACAATAATGATTTATTGTGATGGAACTTTCATGACCGTCACTATATATATATATCTATATATCTATATATATATATATATATATATATATATATATATATATATATGGTGATGTTCATTGACCGTCACCATTTCATATGAACATCAGTGATTTATGGTGATGGACCTTTCATGGCCATCACTATTGATGCATATATATGGTGGCGTTCATTGACCGTCACCATTTCATATTTTGGTGAGGGTCGAAAAATGTCACCATAAGCTCATTGGTGATAGTCAAAAGAACCTCCGTCACCAAAAAATAATCATCGTCATTCCATCTGAATATCAGGGCACGATGGAATCGAACCACCAACCTCTTGCTTGTAAAGCAGGCGCTCTTCCATTGAGCTAGCACCCTTTAAAGAATTAGACTTGCAAAAATAGATCTAGGGGAATAACAAAAAGATCCATAGATAATAGGATTAGAGTGGGCAAAATAAAGATGATAAGCAAAATAATAACCAACAATGAAATCTACTAATTTGAACATGTTTAAAGTACATTAAATAGAGATGGCATCCATAGTACATTAAAGTGGCATTGGTCAATGTTGGGCTTGGTCAATTGTCGACTATCCATAGTGCCACCAATCTAATGAACTGTGACAAGAGATGTTTCCATTAAGGGAGAAGCATGTTTAAATCTCATTGTTTCTTGATAACCACTGTCTCTAACTAACAACCATGCATAGTTCTAGCCACTGCAAAACATGGACACAAAAGTGAGCATAAAGACCAAAATCATAGTACCACCAATCTAATGAACTATGACTGGAGATGTTCCCATTAATGGAGCAGCATGTTTAAAGCTCACACTATTTCTTGATAACCATTGGCTCCAACTAACAACCATGCATAGTTCTAGCGCATCACTGCAAAACATGGACACAAAGTGAGCATAAAGACCAAAATCCCAATCTACCTTAATGGAAAAAACAAGAAATCAAAACTTACTTACAATTTACCAACCATTGAAAGGATAAAAACATGAAAGAAAATGTCTTGATACTCCTCATCAAGGACAAACAAAATCATATCACCTTCAAATGAATTTAGAAACCTTTTGAGTTCAGAAAATGGTGTTAATACACTTAACTTTAGTTGGTTGGCAAAAATAAGTCAAGGAGGCATTTTAAAATCAACCAGAATTATTTATTCATGGCATAAAACAAGTTCAATATTAGAGCATTGAAGATAATTGGACTAGCAAATGAAAGACAATATTCAACCAGAAGATATTATCAGAAGAATTAAAAAGGAAAAGAAAAAGAAGATGGGCACATTTTACTTTAGCTGATAGCTAGATCCACATGAGGAACTTAAAATGAGCTTCTCCAAACCTTTCAAATCAAGGAACCCATGACCTATTCACATAAATGATGGTCACAAAGAATGAAATATTTGACTGCCAATACTTGTTGCTTGGTCCTATCATAAAAGTGAAATATCAAGAGCATATGCCTCTGGTAAAGAATGCTCAGTTTGTCAATTGTAATATTGTCGCAATCATTAGGCTATCATCATTAGGCAACTTCGTTGCATAAAAAACATCATAGCAAGAACCGTTGGCTTTATCACCAATATAAACTAAACTTCATGTATTGAAATTTGAAACGAAGAAAAAAAAAGTTAGTGTATTCATCTCTGAAACGTTGATAGATACATGCTCTGACCCAAGCAGCTGAAATTATTGATAATGTTACCTAAAATGGAAAATCAAATATGAGAAAATATATTTCAAAGCAAATGTATGAGTCTATTATTACCTAAAACCATCTCACAATGCTCTTCAACTCCAACAAGTAATGAATAATTCATGACATCAATTGACTACAAACACACATTGCACACAATCATGATAATTGGCTAGCTCAACAAAAAATTGAAACTAAGATTACAATTATGGTTGATTAAGAAAAACAAAAACTATATTTACCACGAGAAATGAAGTATCATTCTAGACTGCTCTCTCCAAAAGGCGCTTGGCTTTATTCCCAAGAAATATTGGAGCAGTTGGCATGGTCTCTAAGAGATTCTGGTCCAAAAGAGCTTTGTTGTTTCCTGATTAATCTGCATTGTAATGGCAGCAACTGAAACCTTTGAGGTCAAAAACCCGTGTTTTCTTCCAAACAACAGATTTTCCATTACCATCAATTCATCTTGATCTCTTTGCCACCTTTTGCATTCTTTATAGTGACCCGGAAGATGAGCACATTATGTAGCGTGCACACACACAATGAAGGAAACAAAGCTCGGTAAACTCATTAGGAGTCTGCAAAAGGTAATTGTCAAATATAGAATAAACAATAATATGAGTATCCAAGGATCTTTTCCAAACATGTGGGGCTTCCAGAACATAATGAGTCATACATATATTTGAAATATTTTGAGGAAAACTTCATAAAAGATTCCAATTCTATCATGGTGACTCTCTTAATAATAAATCTTTCATCCAAGGATTTTGCAAAAAACACATTGCTCTTTCTTCCTTGAGGTCCCCATTTCTTGCAGCGATTTAGTGACAATCTAAAGTCCATCTCTGTTGGACAACACTTTTTCCTAAGGGCATCAAATTGTTTTGCATAATAACGGGTTACCAAGTACTTAACTTTTCTAGGAGGACCCTCATCACAAAAGGATATTTTTGCATGTGTCTTTTATATATAGTGATGAATCTAAACCCCCTTTCCCTTTGGAGCCATATGTGTAAATATCCTCATATCCTAAACTTCTCTCTTTGGAAAGAGCTTTACTCGAGTCTAAGGAACCATTTGACAGATAAAGTAGATTTGAAACAACTCCACCCATACCAAATAAATCTGCACATTCCTTTTCTTTATCCCTGTCTATTTCCTTTTGCTTCTCACTATCAGGTACCTTGTCATATAGGCAAGCCTGATATTCTTGCGAGCTTAGTGCATATGCTATTATGCTTTTTGGCTCATCATCATAAACAACAATAACCATATCATTGACACCGGTTGGTAAAAGCAGCTTACCCACTCCATTACCACCCAGATGACTAACTGATGAGACAAACATAGGACTATAGCTTCTCTGAGAGTCAACTCTAATAGACCCCAATAAATTTTCTTGTAAACTCTTGTTGTAACTTTTTGGTAAGTTTGACATAGGTGCCCCAATGCAGCTTCCAAACTCTTCCAATAGATTTAATGATTTTACTGGTGAGGGAGGGATGCTTTTCTCAGGCACCTCTATTCCACCTTTATCGTGCATGTTTTAGGTAGATTTAGACATCATCTGTCTCCTATTGCAATTTGTTGAACTGGATTAAAATATTTTCTGTCAGTAGATTCACTACCACTGGAAACAGTAGCCAAAGTGGTAGAACCAACTTCCTGCCCTTGTGATGTCACAGATACAGCCTGAGCTTTTACTAATTGGCCTTCACTTGTCCATATTACATCTAATGTATTTGACAGATCAATGAGGATAGGAGAATCCTACTCTAACAGTTCCTAATAGAGTGCCATATCTTCATCCAAACCATTCATATTGTCCCTACTATCAACTGCTTCAAAAGGCATTGTCTCAGAAACATGGATGTTGGTATCCCATTCACCATTATCCATGTCAAAAGTATGAAACATGGTACCATTAGTTATATTGGATGAATCTCTAATGTTTGGATCTCCTTCCACGTCATCTAGATATTCTAGGTTGTTTTAGCTTTTACCAATTTAATAATTTCCATGCCTTAATTTATTTTTCTATTCACAGTCCCAATTCCCTCTAAATGGTCACACAAGTAGGAATTTCCCACATTACTAATCATGTAAAGCTGCCCAGATCCATTATTTAAAACATGCTTGTCACCAGCTTGGATATCTTTGAACTGAAGATTCCCAAAACAGATAGCTCTGTCCAAACAATTTCCATCAACCATGGAGCCTGTATCCTTTGTCTTCAAAATTCCAAAACCACCACTAGCATTGTTACTATCTTTGACTGTACCTTAACAGTCTCCAACTTTTTCATTTATGCTAGAATCATATTCCTCATGTGGAGTCTTAAAATCCTCCAGTGGACTAGATTCCAATTTGGCAAGAGATTTTTTCACTCTAAGAGATGAATCTAAATGGAAAAGATGACAATCCTATTCATAGGCTTCATAAAGAAGAAGACACCTTATACTGTTTAGCTTTGAAATATCAGGTCTTCCAAGTTCCAACATGCCCAACACTAATGATGGCCTATTGCAACAAACCCTGTTTGAATTTGATAGATTGCATCAAAATAATGAACCCTATGAAGAAATGATTTCCAACTAAGCAATTTCTATAAACAAATATGGAAATATTCATTAAGTGGAAATATTATTCTAGCATACTATCATGTTAGACAACCTAAAGTACACTAAACAACCTTTATATACATCTATAATATCACCTCAAATTCAACTCTCTCTTTATGCAACATTCCTTCAAGCTCTGCAATTTGCCTCCTTGATTCAAGAACCTTAATACCAGAATAAAAGGATCCAGATGTGGCGATTTTATGTCTGAGCAAATTAAAACCTCTCTAAACAACATTTCCACTTTATCTGCAACCTGTTCATTTGCATCAAAATGCACATTAGTTTGGATCTGGGGGGTCCTACACCATAGGTATTATAGGCATATATTAATTAGCAAACATCTACCCATATGTACAATTTGTATCATAAAGTACCTCTGCAACTTCCTTTATGAGCCAATCTTGTTGATGTGGATAATGGAATCCTAATTTTGAAGGTGGCAAATGCACAGGTAGAACATTGATGGAAGAATATCGGAAACATGCAATCATACTGCCAAACCTGTCACATTGAATTTGGGAACAATGTAGGTCCAATAGATTAGTATGGAATAACCATTAATTATCATACAAAATTATGGGTACTCTGGAAAAATCAAGAGCTACATAAATTATGTAAGATATCATATGGTCAAAATAAAAAATAATATGAAAACTTTGTGATATAGATAATGCGGATTAAGACATGTTGGTTCATATGTACATTTTTTTTGGATACGAGAGAATGAGCTACAAGAATAGTAGGGATCAAATTGTCAAAATAACTGTGATAGAGTTCAATCCTATGACCTAATCAATACAATATTGTGTAGCTACAATGTAACATTGTATGATGAACACTACAATTGCATAATGATTTACAGATGAAGTGTAAATATTCTTGGATGTCAAACCTCCATGACAAGCTATGTATCTGTTTAGTTCTTGGACAAATTGGTTGGACATGCAATAATATCAAACCTGAGAATGAATGTTGGTGTAATTATTTGGATATAGGTTGCTAAGTGAATAGATCCATGTGAAATTCTTGCCATTGTCCTTTCAAATTCACTGTCATAGAACAACATATATCAAATGGAACAACATTAGCTAGTCTATAACAAATTTCTAACAAAGAACATCACACCACTGAGCCTAACAACATATTTATTATCAGGAATTCCAGCATGATTTTAAAAGTTAGCACATGAGCAACTTGGTCATATTTTAGCCTTTTCTATATTTTCCAGTCATAATGATGACCTCAAAGCTTCCAGACTAAGTCCATTTGTTGTCCCTTTACTGTTGCCAATAATCTCAACATGTGTGCAAGTGCTAAGTCATCTTTCCTTTGGGACCGTGGACAAGTTTCAAAACACTGAGACAGATTTTATGAGCACATCATCCTCATAATATCACACATACTGATTCATGTGTCTAGGATCATGCTACTATAATCCATAAAACCATGAGTGGAAAGAAAATATGCATCAAGACAAACTATCTACATCAAAATGAAAGGTACATGCATCACCATGATCAACCCAGAACAAGAAGCATGAGATCACCAAGAAACAAACCATCAAAGAAAAGATGGAAACGATGTAGCAGGGGGTTTGTTACCATCATCAAAAAACTGATGTACATCCACATGAACAGTATCATTTCAAAGCTGGGCATCACTACATTACAGAAGGAGAAGCATCGCTAGGCTATACACCTCAAGATGAAGTACCAACAATGATGACCTCATCTAGCAAGGGAAGGCTGGAAGAAACATCCAAATGAGACTAATCCCTTTAGTCTCGACTCCCCATAGACTATTCAATAACTACAAAGAATGAAATCAGAGGAGTTTTTATAGGTGGACCAACACAAGATGGAGATGTGGAAAGGTTCACTACAACCAGTTGGGAGTCATCAACAAGCAACCCAACAAGAGAGGAAGATGCATGTTCCATAGATACATGTTGATAGTCATCACCAGAAAGGAACTATAGAGGAGATCTTAGAAGTCATCATGAAAAGGGTCATCAAAGATAGCACCATGATGCTTAGTCACTTGGTGAGAGGTAGGTTCATAGAGATGATACCCCGGAAAATTTTCATAGTAGCCAACCAAAGTCCTATGAGGAGTCTAATGGACATGAGATGTATCATGTCTTTCATGATATAAGTGGGTCCATGCACTTGATCCAAAGAACCTAAAATGTGAGATAGAGGACTTCCAGCCATGCAACCAATAAGTTTCTGACCTTGCATCAAGGAAGAATTTGGGTTGGTCATGGAGACAGTGGTATCTACAAAATATTTAATGTTTGTAGATCATCACACCATTTTAAGTACCATGAGGAGAACAATATTATTTCCATTTGTAGCGAGCCTTGAATGTAGTGAGCTAAGAATTTACCAATTAGAGATTTGATGTCTCAAATGATTATAGGAACTCGTGATTTTACTTTTTGGTTTAATATGGTTGTTGGTAATCCATTTACTTTAATGAGATATTAAACTTAGGTGTTAAAGTTCAAGTGAATGAACAACGCACACCCACTAGGATCCCGTGAACAAAAGCACTGAAGTAACCTAAATGGGTTCCATTACCAACTTCAAAATGCCCAGGGCTAAGTGTAACCATCACCAAAAGCATACAATGCATAGAAATCACAAGATAGGTGTCCACAGTCCCACCAATATCATGGCTCCTAGGGGCAAGTCACCATCATCCATCCAAGCAACAAGTATAATCATGAGTGAGTAGAAAATATGCACCAAATTTTACAACAATGATGACCTCATCTAGCAAGGGAAGGCTGGAAGAAACATCCAAAGGAGAGGATGGACTAGATGATGAAGTAATCCCTTTAGTCTTGACTCCCCATAGACTATTCAATAACTACAAAGAATGAACTAAGAGGAGTTTGTATATGTGGATCAACAAAATATGGAGATGTGGAAAGGTTCACTACAACCAGCTGAGAGTCATCAACAAGCAACGCAACAAGAGAAGAAGAGGCACGGTCCATGGATACATGCTGAGAGTCATCACCAGAAAGGAATTATAGAAGAGATCTTAGCGGCCATCATGATGCTTAGTCACTTGGTGAGAGGTAGGGTCATAGAGATGATACCCCTGAAAAGTTTCATAGTATCCAACCAAAGTCCTATGAGGAGTCTAATGGACAGGAGATATATCATGTCTTTCATGATACAAGTGGGTCCATGCACTTGATTCAAAGAACCTAAAATGTGAGATAAAGGACTTCCAGCCATGCAACCAATAAGTTTCTGACATTGCATCAAGGAAAAATTTGGGTTGGTCATGGAGACAGTGGTATCTACAATAGATTTAATGTTTGTAAATCACACCATTTTAATTGCCATGGGGAGAACAATGTTATTTCTGATTGTAGTGAGCTAAGAATTTACCAGTTAGATATTGGATGTCTCAAATGATTATAGGAACTGGTGATTTTACTTTTTGGTCTAATATGGCTGTTGGAAATCCATTTACTTTAATGAGATACTGAACTTAGGTGTTGTTAGTGTCAGTCTTTGAAACCTTCCTCTAGTGATCAAACATGCTCTTACAAAGTGATTTTAAGGTGTCAAGGTCAAATTTTGTCATTTCAGTGAGTCTTCAAGCAAAATTTGGTCACTAGGTATTAGGCCTAGGGTTTGTTTTCACTCCTTTCAAAGTTGTCCAAATGTCGGTCCATGTCACCAGTTAGCTGAGTGTACTATCATTCAAAGGTTGTAATCATCATGTCAGGCTCCAATGGGTCATTTTACACCTTGTTCATGCTTCAGTTGTGCCTAGGTAAGGTTAATTTCCCTCTCCTAGGGTTTTGAAGTTAATTTCTCTTGGATGGTCAAATCATCAGCAAAACTTGTATCCTGATGTTCATACACCTTCCCCTAGCCTTAATGTACCTTATTAAACACTTCCCATCACTGATATCCCTCAAATTCCTCATTTTTGCACAAACCCTAGTTTCTTGCTATAATTTGACAATTTTCTAGGATAGGCCTGTGTTTTGCCCTTTTGGACCCCTTCCCCTCACTCAATATTTGAAATTCCAATTTACCCTACTTCCTAACATCCCTCCCTACTTCCCAAAATTTTCTCAAGAATTTAGAAGCCCCTTATCCCCTTCATTTCACTTCATTTCGACAAATCCCCTGTTCCACACATCGGGATAGGTTTTACTCCAATGATGTTTTTGAGCAAGAAAATATGAATTTGGGAAAACTGAGAGATTTTTTGTCCAAAATAGGCCAAGGAAGAAAAACCTCCTTCAATTTTTACATAGGTGTCATGGTTTTAGAGAAATGTCAAAAATACAGTTGCCTCAGGAGAATTGATGCACCTCTAAAGTGACCTTGGGAAAATCAAGATTTCTCCTAGCTTGGTTGGCCTAATGACTTGCTTGATGAGTCAAATGATAACTAGACACAAATATATTTCCAATGAGCTATCATGAGCTCAATTTTGGGTTGAGGAAGACCTTCAAAAGTTGACTGCAACAACACTCTGCCTTTAGGCAGCCTCATTTTGCACATTTTGACTAGTCTTTGGAGATTTGATTTTTGACAAGGAAAATGAAATCGAAATTAAAAAATTCAAGTTTTTTTGGAAATTAGACTCAATAATCTTTCCAACGAGCTATCTCGTGCCAAATTTGGACACCGGGAAGGCCTCCAAAACTGGTCTGCAAAAAGGCGCGGTGCACCTGCCTGCTTAGCCCAAATTTCACTCAAATCATCTTGCAAAGCCTCCAAATATTGCAAACTTCTTCCTTCCAAGTAAGTGAAACATCCTAAAGTGCCTTTGCAAGAGTTTTCATCCTCCTTGATGGTGTTTAGATAGGTGCAAATTCAAACCCTAGTTTGTTGCACAGTCCATTGAAAAAGTTGTCTAGGGTTTGCAAAAATTGTCATTGTTGTTGTTTGCTCCCTGCAATCATTTTCACATTCCTCCACTACACTCCCCTCATTTCATATCCCTTACCCCTCTCATTCACACTCATCTATCCCCCTATCCCCAAAACCATAATACCTAATTCCTACTATTCCCAAACCCTAATTGGCATCCCCAAACCATATCACTCCCTAAAACCCACTATATCCAGCATCAAAACCCCTTTTCACTCTTTTATTACCATAATACACTCCATTTATCCTATTTTCCCATATCCCACTCCCCTAAAGTAACTAATTCCCTCATAAAACCCTAAATCCCTCACTAAACCCTAATCTCCCAAAACTATTCCCTTCTTTCCCCAATTTCATTTCCCAAGAGTAAAATCTCTTCATACTCATCACCATTGTCCTCTTTCATCCCTCTTTCATCATCATTTTTTCCACCATACCTTCATCTCATCATTTTCCTAAGACAAGCACTATGAGGAAGAGACACTCAATGATAGTTCTATGGAGAAACATAAGCAGCAAAGCAAAGGCAAAGAGAAGATGCACGAGGATGATATAGATGACAAACAAGAAAGAAAACAAACAGTTGGAGGATAAGCAAAGCCTAATGGAGCTAGAAATGTTGAAACTGAAGAAGCAAAATGACAAAGAGGACCATGCCACTTTGACACCACTTGAACAAGAAATTGAAGCTGATCGTGAATCTTGGCTTGAAAGGGAAAACATGCACTTGGAGAGGCTACTTGAGAAAGAAAATAAGGAGAAAAAGATGTTGAGGCACATGGCCTATTACTATTTGGCGAGAAATAAAGTTTGTAAAGTGAGAATTAGGACTTTGAAGGCCAAGTTGAGGAAAGATTTGAGGAAGAGGAAAGAGCAAGACAAGCTCAAGATCTTGGCTGAGGCTTCCTTAGCTCAACACAGCACTTGATGAAGGACACTCAGCCCAAATTTCAAGAAATTTGGGAAACTTTTTGCAAATTTTGAATTTTTGAACTAAAAAACAAGTTTTTCTGCTTGGTGCGCCGCGCCACCTGGCGCGCGCTTTTGCTAGGGACCTCCTTTGGAGGAAAACTCAGAATTTTTGGATTCCTCATGGAAAAATATGAATTCCCTCACATGGCCAAGAAATTTTGACAAGTTTTGAGCTTCCAAAAGGGTCAAAAACACCTCAAAAATGCCCTTTCTGCCCCTTTTTGGCCACATGGGAAGCAGTGTTGGGAGAACTCATTTTTGGAGGGGAAAATAGAGACCAAATTCAGAAATTCTACTTGTTCTAGAAATTAGATAGATAGACCTTTCCAACAAGCCCACTTGGAGCAAATTTGGTGCACGGGAAGGCCTCCAAAATCAGCTCCAAAGTAGCGCGACACATAGGGACAAGAGCGTGGCGCACAGGATGAAATTTTGTCATTTTGGCCAAAAAACTCTGTTTTTCGCCTAGTTTCTTCTCAGTTTGACTTTTCTCTTTCTAATAGTCAAACTCATGATGTAGTTTAATGTGACTTGGTGGATTTTGATGTAAATATGCTAAATTTTCACTCATGGAGGTAGATTCATCATGAAAAGGTAGTTTGCAACTGAGTGAATCAGTTTGCTAGGTTTTAGAGGCAAGATGTTCCACTACCTACTTTTCAGTTCTTAGTTTAGATCTTGTTGAAACAACTCCTGAACTCATGAATTCGACCGCTAAAGCCTAGCATGAGTTGTTTGTTGCCCATATCTAGTAGTTTTTTAGTCATTTGTAAAGGTTGCACTCTTGTGAATGCTTTGAGCATTATTGTACATTCATCTCTGTAGTTTGGCAAAGGAATAGACCAAGGTTTGCAGCATTTTGTGGGATTCTTGTGGCAAGTTGATTTGGTGTTGTTTTTCCTTCAGTAATGCAAGTTTATATCTGTTTATGTATGCCATCATCTCTCTCTGTTCAGCTTAACTAAATGAATCAAGGATAAAGGTAGAATTCATTGATGTTGCAGTGCTCTACCTAGGGTTTGTTTAGTTATTTATGTTTTCAACTGTTTGAAGAGGATCCCTGAGACTTTCATGCCCTCTCCAACTCCTCACCAGTCTTAAGACTCTCCATCTCACTTATTTCAAAGTACTAAACCATTTTCCTACCTCGCCCCACAGAAACCTCTACAAGACTGTGTCCATTCCCTAGACCCAAATCTGCCTTTCACATTTGAGCCAGCAAACCAAAATTAAATTCAATCAAACTCCTCTGAGCATATACCTAGCCTAAAATTAGTCTTTATATCAGTCATCTCAAGCTTCATTGATCATATTTTCCTGAGATTGACAAGGAGAGAGCCCTCTCTCGACCTGGTAGGGCTAGCTACCAGGTTAAGCATGGTTTGATGTTACCCTAGATCCTGCCTTTCTCAGCCTGAGGTAGATTTAGGCCATAACAGGTGTTAAAGTTTAAGTGAATGCATAGTGCACACCCACTAGGATCCCATGAACAAAAGCATTGAAGTAACCTGAATGGGTTCCATTACCAACTTCAAAATGCCTAGGGCTAAGTGTAACCATCATCAAAATCATGCAATGCATAGAAATCACAAGATAGGTGTCCACAATCCCACCAATATCATGGCTCCTAGGGCAAGTAAACATCATCCACCCAAGCAACAAGTACCATCATGAGTGAGTAGAAAATGTGCACCAAATTTTACAACAGTGATGACCTCATCTAGCAAGGGAAGGCTGGAAGAAACATCCAAAGGAGAGGATGGACTAGATGATGAAGTAATCCCTTTAGTCTCGACTCCCCATAGACTATTCAATAACTACAAAGAATGAACTTGGAGGAGTTTGTATAGGTGGACCAACACAAGATGGAGATGTGGAAAGGTTCACTACAACTAGCTGGGAGTCATCAACAAGCAACCCAACAAGAGAAGAAGAGGCATGTTCCATGGATACATGTTGAGAGTCATCACCAGAAAGGAGCTATAGAAGAGATCTTAGAAGTCATCATGAAAAGGCTCATCATGATGCTTAGTCACTTGGTGAGAGGTAGGGTCATAGAGATGATACCCCTGAAAAGTTTCATAGTAGCCAACCAAAGTCCTATGAGGAGTCTAATGGACAGGAGATATATCATGTCTTTCATGATACAAGTGGGTCCATGCACTTAATCCAAAGAACCTAAAATGTGAGATAGAAGACTTCTAGCCATGCAACCAATAAGTTTCTGACCTTGCATCAAGGAAGAATTTGGGCTGGTCATGGAGACAGTGGTATCTACAAATATTTAATGTTTGTAGATCATCACAACATTTTAATTACCATGGGGAGAATAATGCTATTTCCGATTGTAGTGAGCCTTGAATGTAGTGAGCTAGGAATTTACTAGTTAGAGATTTGATGTCTCAAATGATTAAAGGAACTAGTGATTTTACTTTTTGGTTTAATACAGCTTTTGGTAATCCATTTACTTTAATGAGATATTTAACTTAGGTGTTAAAGTTCAAGTGAATGCAAAATGCACACCCAGTAGGATCCTGTGAACAAAAGCACTGAAGTAACCTAAATGGGCTCCATTACCAACTTCAAAATGCCGAGGGCTAAGTGTAACCATCACCAAAACCATGAAATGCATATAAATCACAAGATAGGTGTCCACAATCCCACCAATATCATGGCTCCTAGGGGAAAGTAACCATCATCCATCCAAGCAACAAGTGTTATCATGAGTGAGTAGAAAATATGCACCGAATTTTACAACAATGATGACCTCATCTAGCAAGGGAAGGCTAGAATAAACATCCAAATGAGAGGATGGACTAGATGATGAAGTAATCCCTTTAGTCTTGACTCCCCATAGACTATTCAATAACTATAAAGAATAAACTCGGAGGAGTTTGTATAGGTGGACCAACACAAGATGGAGATGTGGAAAGGTTCACTATAACTAACTGGGAGTCAGCAACAAGCAACCCAACACGAGAAGAAGATGCATGTTCCATGGATACATGATGAGAGTCATCACTAGAAAGGATCTATAGAAGAGATCTTAGCATTCATCATGAAAAGGCTCGTCATGATGCTCAGTCACTTGGTGAGAGGTAGGGTCATAAAGATGATACCTCTGAAAAGTTTCATAGTAGCCAACCAAAGTCCTATGAGGAGTCTAATGGATAGGAGATATATCATGTCTTTCATGATACAAGTGGGTCCATGCACTTGATCCAAAGAACCTAAAATGTGAGATAGAGGACTTCCAGCCATGCAACCAATAAGTTTCTGACCTTGCATCAAGGAAGAATTTGCGTTGGTCATGGAGACAGTGGTATCTACAAAATATTTAATGTTTGTAATAGCTCAGTGGCCTTATCAACCTTCCCTGCTTTGAAATAGCATATTATCATCATGTTATATGTAATCTTATCAGGAGAAAGGCCTACTTATCTCATCTCTTCAAGATGGTCCTTCACTTCTCTAACTTTTCCTGCTCTTCCAAGACAATCGATACAAAGATTGAAGGAAACAACATCAGGAGCAATGCCCTTCCACTTCATCTGCCAAAAGACTTGATATGCTTCATTGAACTTGCCCTCCTTAACATAGTAATCCATGAAGAAATTATAGGTAAAAGAAGTGGGTTTGCATTCATTGGTATGCATTACTTGCAAAAGTTTTAGTGCTTCTTCTAATATGTTAGTCTTGAGAAGCCCAATAATCAAAGAATTGTAAGTAATCGAATTGGGAGAGTTTCCCTTCTTCACCATCTTATCCAACGCTCCAAAGGCCTCATCAACTTTTCCTGCTATGCAGAGGGCATTGATAAGAGTAGTGAAGGTAATCACGTCTGGCACACACTCATTATCCTCCATCTCCTTCCAAAGCTCCTGGACAACACTGATGTCTCTGAAATCACCATACTTGTGGATTAGAGTATTGTATGTGACAGAATCAGGCCTGCATTTTCTTCTCCTCATTTCACTTAGAAATTCCCTTTCCTCATTCAATCTACCAACATTGCAAAGAGCATCCATCAATGCAGTGAAGGCCATGACATCCAATTCACAGCCCTCTGTCTTCATTTGTCTCAACATACCACATGCTTCATCCACTCTCCCAGCTCTCCCTAGAAATTTGATGTAGATTGTGAAGGTGTAAACATTAGGCTTCAAGCCCAGCCTTTGCATTTCTATAAAAAGTTTTGATACCTATCTTGTTTCTCCCTTTTTCCCCTAGGAACTCATAAGCGCAGAATAGTATTTCATGTTGGGTACAAGTCTTCTGATATCATCTTCTTGTATACATCCATGGCTTCTCTCTGAAATCTAGATTTTAACAGTAGAGTTATCAGACCATTGTATGACATGCTATTTAGCACAAACCCATATCCTTTCATCTCTTCTAGGGCTAGAGGAGCTTGCTGGATAACTCCTCTAAACCCAAAGACCCAAAAAAATTGTTATAAAAGTCAAGGAATTAGGCGTACAATGTTTTTCCTCCATCAGATCCAAAATTTCTATCATTGAATTGAACGTGTGGGCTAACCCCAGAATTTCTAGGATAGAATTGTACGCCTCTGTGTGGTGCAGGAATTTTGGTTTATGAGCTACCCATGTGAAGAAAGTCAGTGCTTGTTTTGGATATGTATATGATTTCAGAACTTGTGCAACATAGTGTGGAGTCAACTTTCCCCGCTGTATAAACATGTGGGAAACATCAGGACTTTCAGAAATCAACCCAAATCTTGCAGTTGTTTGAGTGGTCCTTTTTTGTTTGAGGCCCAGTTGCACACAACATTATGGCAAGAACAGGCCATTAAAGTAGATACTTTGAAAGGTGAAAACCCTTTTCCTCTTCTGCCTTCCCTAGTAAAAGTAAATTCCACCTCTACATATCTTATATCACATGCTCCAAGTGCACAAAGCTCCATTGTTTCGACCTTCTATTCCTCAGCTCCAACCATATAGTCAATGAAACTTGATCTTTGCTCTCATGTCATCCTAATGTAAGGGGAAACTGTTACTACCAAGTTACCAACTAATCAATATCAACCCAAGCAAGAGAAGAATGCAATCACCAAGAAACTTGTTGACAAGTCTCAATTCAAGGCTCCATCTCTTCAAAAATCATAGGCATTGCCAGGACCAAGCTCATTGAGACATTAAATCAAATGTTGGGCATGAAATCCTAAATCCTAATGAAGGATTTAGTAACAGCAGGTCTGATTCTTCTTGCCGAGTTTAACACTTTGTACTTGACTGAATCATAGTTTGTAGAGATAGTCCTTATAAAGGGAGTTATATTCAAGGTCTAAAATCTGAGTCTTAATAGTGACAAAGAAGCAAAGATCATCTTCAATCTCTGTGTATTTTGTGAACCCATAAAGAGTCTTCTTGAAGATTGAAGAACGGACCTAGAAGGAATTATCTTTGTGGTCTGAATTTACAAGGTTCTGGGTATATATAAATAAGAGATCTGAGTCCTAACAAGTATCCTAGAAGCTGACTTTGAAATATTAAAGGATCTCTATGCATAGAGGGACAATTTGAAATTTCTACTTCACTAATTAAAGAAGCTCTAATTAAGGGAGCATACTTGGGACTATAGATATATATATTTGAGAAGGCCTATAGAAGCCTCTTTGTCTTAAGTTATGAGTCATGACACCCTGAAAGAAAAACTAGTCCTCATATATTGAAGAAGAATTAGATCTACTTGAGAAACATTTCTTGTGCTTGCTAAAAGTTTGTGGGCCCAATTTGCAAAGAGAAAAATCTACAGGTGTCTTAGCAGCATAAGGAGAATACTAAGCGACATGCATCACAATCAAAGTAAAAGAGTGTCATCCTGAAGGAATTCAACTTCTTGACTCTTGGACAAGTCCTAAACCTGCTTTGAAAATTCACTCATATGAAAGTTGAAGTCTGAAAAGGAAAATCAGTCCACTGTAAGTAATATACTGTGAAAATAGGAAGCCCTAGCCAGAGGGTTGGATACCTATATTAGCTCTTATGCAAAATTGAGATGGCATCATATTTGCAGGAAAATCAATATTGGCATATATTCATAGATACAGTCAGCATTAGAAGAAGTATTGAAATGGCACCCATATCTTTCTTCAAGACACCTAAAACATCTTATCAAAGATAGTTGTTCAGACATAAGGAGTGATTCAAGCATGCATGGGTGACCAATATTCATTAGATAATGGACTACAACTCACATCTGTCTATGGCTCATTTACCTCAGAAGGAGCCCTCCACCCTCTACAGGTCTGTGTCTTGCACTATAGAGATCTCTGTGACAAAGTTAATTCTTTTTGCACAACTACAAGCCATCAATGTTATATGTCACAACTATATGATTCATGTTATGTATGGCATCAATATTCACATGTTACGACTTTATTACAAGAGAAAATAATTATGATGATAGGTCATAGTTAGTCCTAGCACTATAATCTCGAATGATCTATATTCTCAACACATCTGACATTAGGTATCAGTTTTGGTACAACATAATTTGCCAATTATTTGACATGATCTCATAAATTGGATCAAAATGATTATTGTAATACATGCCTTTAATTTCTGAGATATATATAGAAACAAAGTGGTCAAATTTTGTCCTAGACCCAGAGTTTTGTTGTAGTTCTATTAAACTCTTCAGGGAGGAACCAAGTAAATTGGGAAAATTATGCCATGGAGCCGAGTCTCCCTGTGATCTTAAGACTATCCTTATGTACGAAGTAGCCACTATAAGCATTCATATGGTTTACAACCAATAAGATATAATATGGACTCTATATTCAATCCTTATCTTCTAAGAAATCCGACCTGAGAAGGATTGTTGAATGGACTGATATTCTTGTTGTTCTCTAAAGAAAAAGTTGTGGATGTGCTGATAAGGCCAAGAGCTTGAGTTGAAAGATCCTTAGTTTTACAGGATTCATCCCTATATGATACAATGGGGGCAACCCCTCTGTGAAGTCTTTTTCACAAACTACATCAGGCTGAGATCCTCTTATGCAATGAAAAGGAAGTAGAGCCTTGCCCCAGTGATGGAGGAAGGTTGAATTGATGTTGAGAATGGTGTTGAGGTTTTCGATGAGAAACCCTCTTGTGAATAAGGAGTTGTGATTCAAAAGGAGTCCATGAAAGTAAGGAAGAGGAAAAGCAATTGTAGAGTGAAGAAGAAGAACAGGGTCCTCCTTTCTTTGGTGTTGGGAATCGATGTCACCATTCAGAAGACTATGGAAATGTCCCAAAAATCCCTTGTGGGGTGAGTACGGGGCTGAAAATTCAGGTCCTCGACCCTAAAATCATGGAAAAACAAGGAAATCTAGCCTATTATCAAATGTCCTCCAGAGGTGTCTCTGTTAGCCCGAGGTTGGATTCATTTGTGCTTACAAGACATGGCCCTTGTTTGTTGATTGTTGAAGTCTCCAACCCTGTTGAAGATTCCAACCTTGTTTGTTGATTGTTGAAGTCTTTGTATGGTTTGAAGTAGGCCCCCAGGGACTAGTATGCAAATATTAACCATTTCTTTTTCAATCTTGGATTCAAACATTGTGAATCTGATCACAATATCTATGTATTACATGATCATGGTGATACTTTGACTATTGTTGTGTATATTGATGATTTAGTTATAACCAACAATAATATTGATTTAATTCTTAGATTGAAGAAATTATTTACTATCACTTTTGAAATAACAAGAGTTAGGATGAATCTAATTGCTACCTTTGATGTGTTCATGCTTGACCCTTGGTTTAATCTGCCATGAAAGAAAAAGCAATGGATTGAATGCACAGAGTTTGGGGTCTGCCACATCTTCATATGTTAATGCTTCTTATTGTGATATACAATAGCCATTTATATGTCTGGTGTAAGACTCTTATGGAGATTTCTATCCAACAACAACATCTGTCATGTCCCTTCCCAAAAGAATTTGTAACAGGCTTATCTCTACACAATTTTGCACAATTTTTGCCAAGGAAAAGGACCCAAGCAGTTTCGACTTAGGGACTTAGGAGAAAATACGACCAGATTAGTTTGCTAGTGGAAGGTGGGGGTCACCCACGTGGGAATGTGTACTAGGCAATTCGAATTGCTTGGAGGGAATTCATATAGATGTTGGAGGGGCCCACATGAGGCAAAGGAAGGCCCACAAAGTCATAAGGAGGAGGAGCTTCTCACTTTCTTATTCATTCATCTTGCATATCGAATTTTACTTGATTGTTTGCTCGAGCTGCTTAGCCGAGTCAACTAGTTGTTCAACCATGAATCTCTCAAGTGGGAGATTCAACCTTACCTTTGGGGGACTTTGAGAGCCACCATAGGAAGGCAGTTCCATAACATCTGGAGGAGTTCCAGGAAGCATCTACAACACATCCATTTAGCCATCACCAGGAAGTGCGTATTTCTGGGCCAGCAGTAGAGAATACGCAGTTGAGGAAAGAGCTACATTGGGCCAACCATTAGTCGAAGAAACTAGGGAATTCAAAGGTCACCCTTGGGTCAGCATTCAGGAGGACTTCTGGAGTAGGAGAGGACAACAAATAGGTGGTTCAAATTCCAGGCTTGGAGGACAACGTAGAGAGCCAGTCCAGGTAATACGTGGGTCTTAAGGGGAAGAGCTACATGCTAGATTCACAGTTGGGAAGGGAGGAGATTCATAGGAGGGATCATCTGAGTGATTTGGGGCAATTTCCAGGAGGTTACACAACTTTATTCCAGTAGGCAGAGTTTTGCAGATGTAGCTGAGGTTGGGATCCTTGGGGGTCGAATTTCATAAGTCTAAACCCGGCCAAACCATTCCAGGGTTTTGGTGGGTTTTGGCCAAGGAGCAAGGAGCTGAAATCTTATAATTTTCTGAGCACGAGAAGAAGTGATTCATCCCCTTGATTCCAACAGATGGTGCAGTTTCTAGGCAACGTAGATCAGTTTTGGTGCAGCAGTTGGGTAGCCTTCAAATCAACATTTGCTCACCTGGGTTTTGTCACGCTTGTCCTTAGAGACAAGCCCAGGTGCACCATTCTATTTTATCATTGTATTTTCCCTTGAAGAATTAATAAAATGGCTCAGCAGTTCTTTATTTCCAGCGTTTTCATGGGTGCTTGATGTGAAATTCGCTTTTCTGATTGTTGGGTTGTTTGCTTGCTTTGTTTATCACTTAATTTCCTGTTTAGGAACATTACAATGGTATCAAAGCCTAGGTCTTGGCTCAGCTGTGGGGATTTTCTCCTATGAGAGAAGGGGACCAACATAACATTACATACAAGAGGCAAAGGTACCAGAGCAGAGAAAGAGCACTGGAAGTCACCCCAGACACGGAGGACAAGGGGAAAGCAGTGGTAGCAGAGGAAGATATGGTAGAGCCCAAGAGCAGGGAGGAGATGGATTTTGAAAACCTCTTGAAGGCTTTGAATGATTTAGCAAAGGGCTAGAAAGAGATGCTAGAGGAGATAAAAATGAAGAACCAAGAGAGAACCACCCCTAGGGGATTCTTATTTGGTGAAACTTCTGGAGCCTCTCAGCAATTCGATCACCCTTCACTGACAGAACAACCCCTATCAGCCAGTGGGCCAACTCAAGCCACACTGCCCTCTTTCATGCTTGTAGCATAGATCAAACTAGCAGGGGCTGAAAACCCCTCACAGATGGGAGAACACTTTTGAGAGTGGGAATCTATGGGTGCAGACTTCAGGGAAGCACTCTCTTTCAAAAATTTCTGTAATATCATGCAAAATGAGAAGAGCAAAGGCTATGGAGGATAGGGCACGAAACGCTGTGAGCTGCAAAGGACCATAGGGAGGATGTACTTCCCTACATTCGATGGCACTGCCAAGTGCACTGCTCGGGCCTGGGTTGAGAAGATGGATACTTATTTCTAGCTCAACCGGATGACAGAGCTGGAAGCCATCAAGATGGCCACACTGCACATGGAGGGGGAAGCCCATGACTGGTGGTTTCATGGTTTGGCCACCCTGGGGCATGCCAATGTGGCTTCATATGAGGATTTCACCAGGAGGGTGGTGGAATGCTTTGACCAGAGGGATCCGGAGGCCCATTTCAGGGAGCTAACCCAGCTTCGCCAGATAGGTAACCCAGAGTAATACATTTTGGAGTTTTTGCAAGTTTTAGTGATGGCCTCGGACCTACCAGATGTTTGGAGGGTATATACCTTCATGGAGGGCTTACTTGAGCCCCTACGTGGACTGGCAAAGTCACGCAGACCCTCCACATTGCAGGAGGCAGTTATATGCACTAGAGATTTGCAGGGGGCCATCCCCAAGAATAGAGCACCTTTTCCTGCACGGACCCCTTTTCCCCAAAAGGGGCATGACATTAGGCCCCCACCTCAGAGAACCACCAAGGACGGGGGAAGCTAGATGATGAGACACGAAAGGACCTAAGGAGGAGGAATTTATGCTTCACTTGTCGAGAGTCTTGGGCACTAGGCCATCGGTGCACGATTGACAAAGCACATTATGTTCAGGTCTTTTTAGATAGTGACCAGGAGGATGAGATGGAGCAAGAGTGTGGTATCAGAGATAGTGAGAGTCCGACAAATAGGGGACGGCCACCACCTCCATAGGGAGGGGCATCCTTTGCCCCATCTGAGGGATTCCTTGCTTATTTATGCATGGTCCCCAAGTTCTTGAGATTGAGGATCAGGGGCACTATACATGGACAACATGTGTCGGTATTATTTGATAGTGCGGTTACCCATAACTTCATAGATACCCAGTTGGTTCAGAGGAGGGGCCTCACCACGACCGAGTTTGAGGGCTTTTCAGTCCTGGTACCAGGTGATCATACCATGCAGTGCACTCGGTATGTGCTTGCTTTGACAGTATTTATGGGGAACTACTCTATGACGGACCATTTCTTTATGGTCGATGTGCTAGACACCAATGTGGTGATGGGTGTCCAGTGGCTATACTCCCTTGGGAAAGTCACTACTTATTGGAAGAAACTAGAGATGGAGTTCACCGGGCCGGATGGAAAATCGATGGTCCCTAGAGGCGTGCATTCATATCCACCCTAGATAGTCTCAGCGCATAGGATGGAGGTAGGTCTGCGACATGGGGACATAGCATGGGCAGTGGAGCTGAGGGTTTCAGAGGTTGGAGGACAGGTCCAACCACCACCTCCAGACATACATGCCTTGTTGGACAGGTACATAGTGGTGTTTGGGGATATTCCACCAGGGCAGTCGCTAGACAGGGGATTCGAGCACACCATTGAGCTGGAGCCGGTGTGCACATGGTGTTCACTACTTGTTATAGGCATCCTAAGGCCTATAAGGATGAGATTGAGAGGGACATCAAAGAGCTGTTGGCATTGGTCCATATTAGGCCAAGTTCCAGTCCTTTTGCTTCTTCAGTTGTTATGAAAACAACTCACAAAAAGATAGAAAAGAAAGATCAATGCCTTAGAAATAAGCCTCTTCGATGGGGCGACCTCCTTTACATTACATAAATGAACAATTCTTGGATGATACAAATGACAAGACCTCCTTTCTAAGGAGTGTAAGGGGTCATAATATAATAAGATCCGACATAACAATAATAATGTAAGGGCATAGTAATAACAATAGTGGGCTTCTATGGGGCACAATAATAACAATATGGGGACTACATGGGCACAACAATATAATAAGGTGGTTGTACTAATAACAATAAGGGGTTACACTAGTAGTATAGGGGCCTAACATGCCCCTCTCCTTCAAAAAGTGTTGTGCTCAACGATTGAGTAGTTCTTGATGTTTCTGTATAAAATTCTTGTACTCCCATGTGGAATCTTCAGCGGGTAGGTTCTTCCACTTGATGAGATACTCTGAAATTGATCAATTTCGTAGCTGTCGGGTTCTTGTTTCTGTGACTGCTCCAGGTTCCAATATGATTTTTCCTTCCTCTTCAAGTTCTGGAAATATTGTTTGAATTGGGATATTATGCAACTTTTGAATGAGTGGCCACAATTTTTTTGTCCTTCTTCCATTCATCCCTTTCTTCATTCATCCAATCTGGTTGGATAATAGAAATAGCACAAAACAATGCTTCCACATCCTCATCCTTTCTTGAGAGTGCATCTGCAACAAAAATTTTCTTCCCTTTTCTGTAGATGATATAAAAGTCATAACCCAACATATTTGTGACCCATTTTTTCTATTCTTCTAAAGATAATATTTGTTCTAAAAAGTATTTAAGACTATCATGATCCATTTTTACTTTGAAGTGTCTTCCCATTGGGTAAGGTCGCCATTTCTTAAGTGCATGTAATATTGCCAACATTTCCTTCTCATAAATAGCTTGCTTGAGATGTAGCCATAAAAATACCCAATCACCTACATCAAAATTTTTTTCACTGCGATGTTGATCCACCTGTTGTTTCATTTGATTCTGCACCAAAGTGGCATTATCCTTTAAAATTTGGAGAACTTGTTGTTGATGCTCGATGTGATCTTTCACTGCTTGAACCTTTTTCTTCTTGATATGTCCTTATATCTTGAGAGTTTGAGGAGTGGTAATTTCTTCCAATGCTTTACAAGATATGGTCGGATTCATTTCTTGATGCTCGATGTGATCTTTCAGTTCTTGAACATTTTTCTTCTTGATATGTCATTCTATCTTGATGGTTTGAGGAGTGGTAATTCCGCCAATGCATTACAAGATATGGTTGGATTCATTTCTTCTTTTTGATGCGATCTTTCACTTCTTGAACCTTTTTCTTTTTGATATGTCCTTCTATCTTGAGAGTTTGAGGAGTGGTAATTCTTGCCAATGCTTTACAAGATATGGTCAGATTCATTTCTTCTTTCTCTGGGGTTGGGTCCTGGCGAATATCCTCTTCTTTTGATGTTCCTTGAACCTTTTCTTCCTCCTCTTCATACTCTATGTAAAATAATTTCTTCTTAGCACACTTATGACCTTTAGTGCATTTGCTATCACAATTGTAACAAAGCCCTTTTTCTCTTTTTTTCTTCCAATTGTTGTGGTGTAACCCTTGTAGGTTGTGGAAGGCTAGGAGAAACAACACCTCCATCTTTATAGTTGTGAGGGGTAGACTTCCTTGTTGCCATAATTTTACTTTCCACTTTGTAACAAAGCCCTTTTTCTCTTTTTTCTTCCAATTGTTGTGGTGTTTCTCTAAAGAAGGTGTTGTTCTTTGTATCCTCATAATGTGCTATATTTTCCTCCGTAAAAATTGACCACGTAACAAGTGGTTTACAAGAACAAATCCCTTTATACCATAAAAATTGATCTTGTTCTAAATATAAAGATGTAATACATACCTTTTGTAACAATGGTACACCATGTAGATCAAAATATTTCTCCATCTGTAGTATCCAATTTACCGGATCCTTGCCATCAAACTTCCTCATCTCGATTTTTCTTGATTTTAGGAGCTCGATCTTCAAATGACTATAACTTTGTACTTTCAGATATTTAAGTTCTGAAATTGCGACTTGAAGTAGCCCTCTGTGTCTTCTTTCTAATGCCACTAGTATGATCAAAATTAGATTCTCCAAGAAAGAGTTATGCCAAATCTCCCATGGTGACCTGATTATAGACTAGTTCAGTAGATCGAACTTGTACAACATGCCACGTGTCACTATTTCGACCTTAGTACCTAAAACTGATACATAGAAAACTAGAGGCTGTCCTCTTTCTGAAACTTCTTACGAGATTTCAATCTGATGCTCCAAACAAAAGTTATGACGATTTTCCCCAGGTCACTTGTTTGGAATGTAATTCGGGAGTTTGCAAAAACGCCAACTTCCTCAGATCATATCTCCGCAAATATAGCGAGAAAAGTTCTGAAATTTGGACCCAAAGTTTAGAACTATTTCGGCCCAAATGGGTTTCTTTTTTAGCTTCTGAAATGTTGCTAAAAAAAAGTTATAGCGAAAATGGCACGATGACTTGTTTGGAGCAGCGAAACCCTAGAATCCAAAGCTCTGATACCAAATGTTATGAAACCAGCTCACAAAAAGATAGAAAAGAAAGATCAATGCCTTAGAAATAAGCCTCTTCGAGGGGGCAACTTCATTTACATTACACAAACGAACAATTCTTGGATGATACAAATGACAAGACCTCCTTTCTATATATAGGAGTGTAAGGGGTCATAATATAATCAGAGCCGACATAACAATAATAATGTAAGGACATAACAATAACAATAGTGGGCTTGTATGGGGCACAATAATAACAATATTGGGACTACATGGGCACAACAATATAATAAGGGGATTGTACTAATAACAATAAGGGGTTACACTAGTAGTATAGGGGCCTAACATCAGTAGTGTTGGTGAAGAAGAAGGATGGGACCTTGCGCATGTGCATTGACTACTGGGTCCTCAACAAGAAGACACTAAAGAACTGATACCCCATCCCCCGAATCGATGAGTTGATGGATGAGATTAGAGGAGCCAAGTACTTCTCTAAGATAGATCTACGTTCGGGGTACCACCAGATTAGGGTGAGGGATCAGGACATCCCCAAGACAACTTTTCGGTGCAATTATGGGCACTTCAAGTTCCTGGTCATGCCATTTGGATTGACCACCACTTTGGTTACTTTTCAATCGTGTATGAACCATGTGTTCTTGAGGAAGTTGAGGATATTTGTGTTGGTTTTCTTCGACAATATCTTGATTTACAACGGGACTTGGGAGGAGCATCTCCAACACTTAGAAGAGGTGCTGCGTATTTTGGAGGAGCAACAATTTTATGCCAAACTGTCCAAGTGTGAGTTTGGCATGACAAAGATGCTCTAATTAGGGCATATCATTGGTGCAGATGGGGTGAAGGTCCATGAGGAGAAGATACGAGCTATTCATGATTGGCCAGTACCCAGAGATGTGACAACGTCGAGGGGCTTCTTGGGCATTTGTACTTATTACCGGAAGTTTCATCAAAGGATTTTTCGCAGTTGGCAGCTCCCCTGACAGATTTGACCAAGAGAGGGGCTTTCACATGGAAATATGGGGCACATGCAAATTTTGATCGCCTCAAGGAGGCGATGAGCAGTTGTCCAGTTTTAGCACTTTCAGACTTCTCCCAACGCTTCACCATGGAGTGTGATGCATTCGGAGAGGGAGTTGGAACAATACTATCTCAAGATGGGCACCCCATTGCTTTCGAGAGTTAGAAGCTCTTACCCCATGAGCGGTCATATTCTATATATGACAAAGAGATGTTGGCCATCATGCATGCATTGGCCAAGTTCCGACAATATCTGGTGGGTAACAGGTTTCGGGTGAAGACTGATCACAACAGTCTTCGTCCTTTCCATGCCTTGTATGGTTATGATGCATTATCTTTTGCTGATGTTGTTTTTGGAGATAGTCAGGCCCCAAAGGCCAAATATTAGATCCAAGAGAGCCAAGACATCCTCAAGGCTCTCAAGGATAACTTAGTGACAACGCAACCAACAGAAGGTGTACACAGATCAGCACCGGTCCGAGCGACATTTTGAGGAGGGGGATTTGGTCTACCTCTGATTACAGTCGTACAGGAAGTCCACGTTGAAGCAAAAGGGGTCTGAGAAGCTACAACCCCATTTTTATGGGCCACACATGGTAGTCAGGCGAGTTGGGGAGGTGGCCTACAAGCTAGAGCTACCTTCGGGGAGTAGTATTCATAATATATTCCATTTATCATGCCTTAAAAGGTGTTGGGGCAACAAGTGACAACAACAGTAGAGTTACCCCCATTGAATGATGAGGACCACTTGGTTTTGGAGCCTGAGGCCATTTTGGAGACGACAGAGAGGAAGTTGAGGAGCAAGACCATCAGGGAGTTCTTGGTACGTTGGAAGAAATTGTCAGATGAGGATGCCACCTGGGAGGGTGAGCACATTTTGGAGCACCCAGATCTGAAGTTGCTTGAGGGAAAACAACATTTGGGAGGGGATGACTATCATGTCCCTTCCCAAAAGAATTTGTAACATGCTTATCTCTACACAATTTTCCACAATTTTGCCAAGGAAGGGGACCCAAGCAGTTTCGACTTAGGGATTTATGAGAAAATACATCCATATTAGTTTTCTAATGGAAGGTGGGGGCCACCCATGTGGGAATGCATACTACGCAATTCAAATTTCTTGGAGGGAATTCATATAGCTGTTGGAGGGGCCCACATGATGCAAAGGAAGGCCCATGAAGTCATAAGGAGGAGGATCCTCTCACTTGGTCATTCATTCATCTTGCATATCAAATTTTACTTGATTGTTTGCTCGAGCTGCTTAGCCAAGTCAACTAGTTGTTCAACCACGAATCTCTCAAGCAGGAGATTCAACCTTACCTTCGGGGGACTTCGAGTGCCACCCTAGAGAGGTAGTTCCATAACATTTGGAGGAGTTATGGGAAGCATCTACAACACATCCATTCAGCCATCACTAGGAAGTGTGTATTTATGGGTCAGCAGTAGAGAATATGTAGTTGAGGAAAGAACTACATTGGTTCAACCATTAGTTGGAGAAACCAGGGAATTCGAAGGTCACCCTTGGGTCAGCATTTAAGAGGACTTCTGGAGCAGGAGAGGAAAACAAACAAGTGGTTCGAATTCCAGGCTTGGAGGATAGTGTAGAGAGCTAGTCCAGGCAATACATGGGTCTTGAGGGGAAGAGCTACATGTTAGATTCAAAGTTGGGAAGGGAGGATATTCATAGGAGGGATCATCTCAGTGATTTGGGGTAGTTTCCAGGAGGTTACACAACTTCATTCCAGCAGGCCGAGTATTACAGTTGCAACTGAGGTTGGGGTCCTTGGGGGTCGAATTTCAGAAGTCTGAACCAGGCCAAACCCTTCCTGGGTTTTGGCCAAGGAGTAAGGAGCTGAAATCTTATAATTTTCTGAGCACGGGAAGCAGTGATTCCAACCCTTCGATTCTAGTAGATAGTGCAGTTTTTGGGTAGCGCAGATCAGTTTTGGTGCAACAGTTGGGTAGCCTTCAGATCAACATTTTCTCACCTGGGTTTTGTCACGCTTGTCCTTAGAGACAAGCCCAGGTGCACCATTCTATTTTATCATTGTATTTTCCCTTGAAGAATTAATAAAATGGCTCAGAAGTTCTCTATTTCTAGCATTTTCATGGGTGCTTGATGTGAAATTTGCTTTTTTGATTGCTGGGTTGTTTGCTTGCTTTGTTTATCACTTAATTTCATGTTTAGGAACATTACATATTTGTGGTAAAAGGTGTGTTGTCAGAGGTTGATCCATCAAAATATAGCAACCAAAAGGGACCTTACTATGCACATAGATGAAGAATTAAGAAGATTGTTATCTATGAGTGTTGATGTGGAGGTATGGGACAAAATTATACAGGCATCAAACCTTTTTGTTCAACAGATCAAGATCTAAGAAGGAAAATGTGTGATTATATATACATGTGTGATAGTATTTGGAGCAATGCCAACCTAACCCACAAATTTGTTGACATTTTGCTAGAGCTGACCTATAATTGTTCTTGAAGTTAATAAATAGGTAAAATAGGACTGACCTTTCAATACAAAATATAAACTGATAGGAACAGGGCCAACTTGTGAAAGTGTAAAAATTGGTATGGTTTAAAGGGATTGGTCCCTTTGAAAAGTCTTGAATGTGGCAATGAAGGTTGAGCCTCATTCTAGAACCCCTTTGGGCATCCATCTTAGGAATTGGTGTAGGATGCAACACTTCAAAATAATTTTTGCAGCAATGACGTCAACACTTGTATGGTGACATGGGGTTGGAGTTGGCTTGTCAAAGCTCATCAGTCTACTTTGGAGCTTCTCTAGGGTGGTGCCTTAGATGATTTGGAGTACAAGGGCATGATTTGATATTTAGTTTGCATTGAAGAATCTTTGGAGGTTGGATACTGCACAAAAACCCCTTGTTCTGAACAAGGAAGCACTTTCCTCTCCACCCCTTGAATCACTTATGGAGGTTGAAACCGGAGGCACTTTGGAACACTCCACTGGCTCAATTCTGCCAAGGAAAAGCATGTCAATGCAACAAGTGGTTGTAATATTGATTGGTCAAGATGGATGAAAAGACACAGTCGTAGAACAATGGAACAATGGAGCAATTTAGAATTGGACAACTTTCATGTTGTTTAACTTAAAGGTTGAGGGCACAGAGCATTCTTATTGAGTCATATAACAAATTTACAGTATGGGAAATACAATAACTGTGTAGAGCTTGGGAAACGCCTTCTTGTTTATGAATATCTTGGCAATGGAACTCTCCATTATATGTTACACTTTGCAGATGATAGTGGTAAGAGATTGACCTAGAACTTTGTGTGAGGGTTACACTAGGCACTGTCTAGGATATAATTTTCCTCACTATATCTTCTAAGAACAGAACAACAAAAAGGTCACAAGGGTTACTCTATAAAAAAATAAAAAGGTGTGCCAAGAACTATAAAATTCTACACCGAGTGTAACACTCAATTATGGAGGTGTCAGGCTTAGCATTACTCTTAAATTCAGGGTATTGTTGGCCCAGATCTGAAGTTTCAGGCAAGCATTTCAAAGACTATTAGAGGTTGCAACATATAAGCTTAGTTTGTATCAATAGAGGAAGTGTAGAGGATGGGTCTATGCCTCCAAATAAGTGAGTTGCATCCACTACAACATTCATGTCAAGTAAGCCAAACAACCTGATTTTCCTCTTGGTTCCAAAAATGATACCCTTATACAGAAGGGTACTATATCTGATGATATTTCAACATCTGATGGGATGGGGGGACACAAAAATGGGCACATGTATCTGAGAGTTTAGACTTAGACAAAGAATCCCCACCAAAGGAAACAAGAAGAGAACTGGAAATGGTTCTTGTTGAATCAAACTTTGAAGAATGGCCGAAAGTGAAAAAAAAGAAAGGCAAGAAAGAGAAATTAAGTGATTATTTTCACACTTAATTTCACATATTTACTTTTGTAAGTTCTTTTTACAGTTTTTTGTTTTTGTTTTTGACTCATAGTCATGAGGCGTATATTTGGAATGCTTCTAGCATAAGCAAAATGTAACTTTATTATTTATTTCATGATGAATAAAATTATGGGCATCTTTTCTTCTTCTTCTTCTTCAAAAAAAGAAGCTACTGGAGTAAGGATGAATCTAATTACTACCTTTGATGTGTTCATGTTTGATCCTTTGTTGAATCCTTCCATGAAAGAACAAGCAATGGATTGAATGCACATATTTTAGGTTCTACCACATCTTCATATGTTAATGCTTCTTGTTGTGATATACAACAACCATTTATATGGCTGGTGTAGGACTCCTGTGGAGATTGCTATCCACAACAACATCTTTGTGGGAAAAGGTGTGTTATCAGAGGTTGCTCCATCAAAATAGCAACCAACAGGGACCCTAAGCTGCACACAGATGAAGAATAAAGAATATTGTTGTCTATGAATGTCGATATGAAGGTCTAGGACAGAATTATACAAACAATGGACCTTTTTGTTCAGTAGATCAAGATCTGGAAAGGAAAATATGTGATTAATATTATATATACATGTGTGATAGTATTTAGTGCAAGGCAAACCTAACCCACAAATTTGTTGACATTTTGTTGGAGCTGACCTATAATTGTTCTTGAAGATGATGAACAAGTAAAGCAGGACTGGCTATTCAATAAAAAATATAAACTGATAGGAACAGGGCCGACTTGTGAAAGTGTAAAAATTGGTATGGTTTGAAGGGACCGATCCCTTTGAAAAATACCTCTATGCGAAGTAGATCCCTGGAAAGTGTCTATGTCTCAATGTTAGTGACATCTCAACACATTTACCAATTTTGAGAGCTTTCATAGGTAGGAAACAACATATGTAGAGCATCTAGGTCAGTGGGCCTCGCAATTTGTGAGAAAGAGTGAGCAGATCACAGAGTATTTTCTTATTTCACTACTTGCAGAATATCTACAATTTTTTTAAAGTAATTTCTACTTATGAGTCATATGTCTTTTAAAGTAAATTCTACTCATTTTCATAATTTTAAGGGGTTTCATGGATCCAGAAATAGAGAATGAACAGATGGAATAAGAGCTTACTAATGGCGACATTGTCATCGAGGCTCTAAAGCATCTTGTCAATTCCCTTGGGGTTGACTGAGGAGTGTAGGATTCTTGCAACAGTCCTGGTAGCTGCAATGTTGGCCTTTTGAGCATCCTTTTACTCAGATCTTCTGCTCCTTCTCCTTTACTATGATAAATGGCCTATCGAATTCATCAAATGCCAATGTCATCTGTGAAAACAGTGACAAAATACAACACAGAGATTAAAGACGAAACATACAAGCGTGGTTACAAAAAAAACAATGGATTTTGAATCAGAAACCTGACATGCGTGTACTCTCTGTGTGGAAGACTAAATGTGGGTGAAAATTCATTGAAGTTACAAATGGATCATACCTTGGCGCCATCAATAGACTGAAGATCTGATGGTGGGGTTTGATGGGTCTACTACTGGTAAAACCGTCATTGGAAACTCTCTGCAATCTCGTTTTCACTCCTGCCTTTCCAAAACGAAACAAATCCTCGTTGCCATGGAACGTAAATGAATTAACGATTAATTTTTTCAAAAATGTTGAAATTTTCCCTCGCCAAAAAATGATACAATTTTAGTTGTATTAATTGAGCAACTAACTACTCTTACATATTTTTTTGGTTTATGTTAGAAAACATTTATCACATAGTGGTATTTATCATAATAACAATAATTATCTAATTTTAAGGTTGGGGTTTATATGCAATGATTTTGTTGTTAAAGTTTAGTGGACAGAATTTGAGATCTCTCAAAGGAAACAAGTGCTTTTAACTTGGTTGTACTGAAAACATTTATGTATTCTTGCATATTAGGTGGGTGCAAGCAAAAGAGAGTATATAGTAAGTGGATTTAATAGTTAAAAACAAGTGTTAGTTTCTTAAAAGTCATAGGACAAATTTGGAAGGGGTAGGGTATGTATCCTTCTCTAGGTTAAATAAATTCAAATTGTTGTGTGAATGGGGTTGTAAGACCCTTTGTTTTCATCTTGAGAAAATGGAGTCCTCTCCTAGTCACTCACATATTTTAGGTTATCATAAGCAAAATAGGTTCTTTGCCTTAAGATGTGAACATTTCATTTTAAGCAGTGTGATAAAACAATTTCAGCAAGGCATTAACAGATGGAACAAGCATGCACATTTGGAATGCTAGTGTTATGTTATACTTGAGGTAAGAGTGCATGTCTAGGAAGACTCTAACAAGGGCTGAAGAGGTGGAATAGTTGTGAAGAAAACTTAAGACATTTGATGAGTTGCATGAAGGCAACTTGGCACTGCTATTAAGTGAACATTCCTTTATCAATGTTGATACCCTCTCCTTGGCACAACCACTTTGCAAGATGAAGAAGAAATTTGAAATACATGTGTGACCCACTAAAGAAATTGGCAAGGTTGTTGCAACATATATAGATGGTTATGTCGTGTTTCAAAAGGAGGTGGTGGAGCTTGGAAGGCTACCATTGGAGTAGATTTATCATGGAGTGCCAAGGAGGTGCAAGGATCTGATAAGGAGCATATTAGAGTGTGATGGGTTGTCCCATCAACTTAGGTCCACTTACATGGGTTGAGGTGTAAAGGTACCCCATGAGTTGAGGAAAATTATTACAATGCTTACCTATATAAAGTGTTTATGATATAAGATTAATGATTTTTTGTTGGAGAATGGAAGAGGAAAATAATAAAGGAGAGGTGTTGAGGTTTGTTGTAAATTAATCAAAAGGAAGTGAAAATGTCTCTTTTTAGGAGGATTGTTCAAGTTGTCTCTTCAAATAGGACTAAATTTTAGTTGTGGCTAGGGAGTTGGCCTCAAAAGCATTGATTGGGTACTCTAGAAATCTAAGACCTAACATATCTAAGCTAGTCCATTAGATAGATTCACCTTGGGCAAAGGTTGCAAAGGCTAAGGTGCAAATCTCCCCTCTTTAATGTGGGTTTTAAACCTTCCATTTGAGAATGCTAAAAACAAGGTCACAATCTTGAAAGGAGGTCCTTGATTTCACCAAAACTCAATGCCAATGTTTAATCCATGGTGTGATTCTTTCTATTTGGGTTTGGCCTTGAACGATGAGATCTATATTTGGGTCAATTTATCAGTTTGTCATTTCATTATGTGTTGAGAAGATCTTAAGGGATATAGGGGATAAAATGGTTATTTTCAATACCCCTCCCTTGAAACCCTGTAAGAAGATGGTGTGCCCTATTTTGTTGTCGTAATATTCAACCACGAGCTCTCTTGTGAGGATGTCGTTGAAGGGAGGGTATGAAAAGGAAGTGGAAAAAATCAAAACTTCATGTTGAGTCAAGGAGGAATATGTATTATAGGTGTCTCTAGAGGTCTTAACAAAGGTGAAAGGGAATGGAGTTTACCTCTTATTGGAACGCCTTCTATTCCACCATTCAAGGTGCTAGAGGGCATTGAATTTAAGGATCATAGGTGAAAGTTCACAAAGATCTTAAAAATTAGAAGGTAGGTGTGATTTAGTGTAGGATTGATTCTTAAATAGTTGACTTTTAGGTGATATTTCCTAGCCTTTGTTGCCATGGAACCCCAGTGGACAGTTCATAGCATTTTGGTTGTGCTATGACATCTACGACATTTGAATGGGATGCCCTTGTAGTCTAAAGTATTAAGAGAAGTGATGCATTGATGTTGGAGTTTCATTTCACCCCATAACTCATCTCTGATATCTAAATTTACCAATACCCTCGCCACCTTCATCTCCACATAGTATTTGAAAGTGAGGTTGACCTCCAAGCATTCCCCCAGCTTGTTTCCAATTTCCCTGAGAGCCTGCTTCGACTAGAATTGTACATTTAGTCCCAACAACTAAACCTAGATAGGGGCCTTGTCTAGTCTCTCCCGAGTGGGATAAAAAAGAAGTGTCCAATGCTTAAGAATGAAAGGGGTGAGGTCAATACTCCAAACCTTATTCAAACCTAATGAACCTCTTCAGAATTGTTGAAAAATAAAATGAGACGACCTCTTACCAGTATCATGTCAGGGAGTGTTAGGGAGTGCCACAAAAACATAAGGGATAACTAGTTCAAAATGCATGGAAATGAATGAATAAGAGTGTGCAATAGGGAGTGACAGTGAGTCCTAGGTGTGTTAAGGAGGGAGTGACAAGGTTATATGCTAGGCAGTGCCAAGGCATTTTAGAGTGTTAGGGCGTGTCAGGGAGTGCTAGGGTGTGCTAGGGAGAGCCAAAGCATGCCAAGGAATGTAGGGGATGCTAACATGTGCCACATAGTGCCAAGGGATTGTTAGATATTCCAGGTGCTATGGAATGTCAAGATGTAAACTATGTTGCTTAGTTGTTTTATGGCCATGGTTGGATGTGAGCCTTGACTTGGTAACTTGTTAAGTGGGATGAGTTGAGATTAGAAATGAGTAGTCTAAGATGAGTTATAGGAAGTTCTTAGGTGAATAAGGCATAGTCTAGTTGTAGTAATCGTAACTTGGTCAAGTTGTTGTAGTCGAGGTAGGACTTGGTTGGGTTCCCAAGTCCCAAAAAAAGTAAGGGTAGTTGTGAGGGCATTATAGATAATGAGTGTCAGGGCATACCAAGGAATGAAAATGCATGCTAACACATGCTAGACAATGTCAATGCATGTTGAGGAGTGATAGGAAGTGTCAGGGCATCACAAGGAAGAACTAGGTCAAAATGCATGGAAATGAACGAATAAGAGTGTGTGCTAATGAGTGTCAGTGAATTCTAGGTGTCCCAAGGATGAAGTATGTTAGGAGAAGTTCATAATAGAACTTGCAGGAGGCAAGACTATGGTTGTAATAAGGGGTTGAAAAAAACAATTTCAAACAAAGGGATAATTTTGGTTGGGCACAACATTATTTTTCAATTGACTTGGTTGGGTTCCCAAGCTGCAAAAAAAGTAAGGCTATCTATGAGGGCATGACAACTATGGAGTGCCAAGGTGTGCCAGGGAATGCTAGGAAGTACTAACACATGCTAGGCAGTTCCAAGGCATGATAGGCATGCCAAGACAAGCCAAGTGCTAAGGCATGCTAAGATGTGCTAAGTGCCAAGGTGTGGCACCAATGCATGCTAGGGAGTGTTAGGGCCAAGAGTCAGGGAAACATAAGGGAGAACTAGTTTCAAATGCATGGAAATGAATGAATATTAGTGCATAATAGGGAGTGTCAGCGATGTCTAGGTGTGCTAAGGAGGGAGTGACAAGGTATGTTAGGCAGTGCCAAGGCATGTTGGAGTGTTAGGAAAACATGCCAAGATGTGCCAAGTGCCAAGGTGTGCTAATGCTTCATAAGGAGTGTTAGTGAGTGCTAGGGAAATGCAAGGGAGCACTAGGTCAAAATGCATGGAAATGAATGAATAAGAGTGTGTGAGAGGGAGTGTTAGTGAGTCCTAGGTGTGTTGAGGAGGGAGTGACATGGTATGCTAGTCATTGCTAAGGCATGCTAGAGTGTTAAGGAAGCATGCGTCCAAGATGTGCTAGGTGCCAGGGTGTGCCAATGTGTTCTAGGAAGTGTCAGGGAGTGCCAGGGGAACACAAGGGAACACCAAGTCAAATTAATGCATGGAAATGAATGAATGAGAGTTTGTGACATGAAGTGTCAGTGAGTTCCATATGTGCTAAGGTGGGAGTGACAAGGTATGTTAGGCAGTGCTAAGGCATGCTAGAGGCCATGGAAACAAGCTAGTATGTGCTAGGTTCCAGGGTGTTCTAATGCATGGCAGGGAGTGTTAGGGAGTGCCAGGGAAACAAAAGGGAGCACTTGTTTCAAATGCATGGAAATGAATGAATAAGAGTGTGTGGCAGGGAGTGTCAGCAAGTTCTAGGTGTGCTAAGGAGGGAGTGACAAGGTATGTTAGGTAGTGCCAATGAATGCTAGAGTGCCAGGGTGGCATGCCAAGATGTGTCAGGTGCTAGAGTGTGTCAATGTGTGCCAGGGAGTGTTAGGGAGTGCCATGGAAACACAAGGGAGAAATAGTTCAAAATGCATGGAAATGAATAGATAAGAATGTGTGATAGGGAGTGTCAATGAGTTTTAGGTTTGCTAAGGAGGGAGTGACAAGGTTATATGCTAGGCAGTGCCAAGGCATGCTAGAGTGTCAGGGCATGTCAGCGAGTGGTAGGGTGTGCTAGGGAGTGCCAAATCATGCCAAGGAATGCAGGGGGTATTAACACGTGCCACATAGTTCCAAGGGATTGTTAGTTGTTTTATGGCCATGCTTGGACGTGAGCCTTGACTTGCTAACTTGTAACTTGTTAAGTGGGATTGGTTGAAATTGGACATGAGTAGCCTAAGATGAGTTATAGTCAGTTATGAGGTGAACAAGGCATAGTCTAGTTGTAGTAACCGTAACTTGGTCAAGATGTTGTAGTCGAGGAAGGACTTGGTTGGGTTCCCAAGTCCCAAAAAAAGTAAGGGTAGTTGTGAGGGCGTGATAGCTAAGGAGTGTCAAGGCATGCCAAGGAATGTAAAGGCGTTATAATACATTCCAGACAATGCCAATGCATACTGAGGAGTGTTAGGGAGTGCCAGGGTTGTTGAGAAATCTAGGGCATATTAATTAGGTGATTTCTCTTCTTATGATAACTACATGTGAATGTTTTTTACTTCTTAATATTAGGATCTTCTCTTTACTTGGATTATTATAGTTTTCTTCATGAAACAACTACCAATGCATAAAAAATGAGGAGACAAGAGACACAGATAATAGGTGATCAGTTAGGGCCAAAACCTCTCCAACATGAGAGGAAAACCCAAACGAATTATTCTTCTTATAGAGACTTCAATTGATGAATACCAAGACCATGACCTAGACCCTTGAATCAACGACCTCTCCAAGACCAAGTCACAAGCCTCCTTGATTCAACTTCCTTCTTTTTCCTTGAGTCAATGACAATCAAGCTTCTTCCTTCAATAACTCGACTATCCTTCAAATTTCGGTTCCCTGGATTAGATCTGTAGTTCTCGACCCTCCTATAGAAACCCTAGCATGTGTGGTTGACCAACCTTTTGAACCTTGATCTTCTTCACTTGGATGGTATGACCTCTTATTATAATTCGGCTTGTAACCTTACTTATCTTCTTCCTTGATTCAACTTCTTGGACAACAACAAGACCTTTGACCTTTTCTACAATAGATAGTTCTTCCTTCCTTCACACATTTGAAGGTATTAGCCCTAAAACAAACCCATAAACAACACCAAAATATTCGCTCTTTGTTTCCTTCTCTTCGTTGGTTATCTTCGCACTTCTTATTGCAAACTTACTTAACCAAATTTGCTTGTCCACAAATGGAGGTCAAGTTTCCTTATATATAGTGTTTCGTCCATCAAAATAAGCCGACTTGTGATATAGGTAAGCTGACTTGACATTCTGGAAGCATCCTTAGGCCGACATGAAGAAGCTTTTGTGACAAGGTTTTAGAGGGTTAGTAAATTTTCTTTTACGATGGATTACATACCCAAAATGGGTCTTCAATATTTGACATTGACTCTATGAATTGTATGACTTGATGACCAAAACTAATAGCTCACAATGGGAGCTTTAACTAAAAATAAAATTCGTTGATCATGAAACCCATGAATCAATTTTTACAAAAATAATTTTATTTTATTCTTTACATCAATTACATAAAATCACAATTACACGTCATTATAAAGACCAAACCTAGTTACACTTTTCAACAAGGGCATCACAAGGGAGAACTAGGTCAAAATGCATGGAAATGAATGAATACGAGTGTGTGCCAAGGAGTGTCTACAAATTCTAGGTGTCCCAAGGACAAAGTGTGTGAGGAGAAGTTCATAATAGGACTCGCAGGAGGCAAGCCTATGGTTGTGATAAGGGGCTAGAAAAAGCAGTTTTAAATAAAGGGAGACTTTGGGTTGGGCACAACATTGTTTTTCCAATGCCTTGGTTGGGTTCCCAAGCCGCAAAAAAAGTAAGGTTATCTGTGAGGGCATGACAGCTACAAAGTGCCAAGGTGTGCTAGGGAATGCTGATGTACTAAGACATGCTAGATAGTTCCAAGGCATGTTAGGCATGCCAAGACATTCCAAGTGCTAAGGCCTGCCAAGATGTGCCAAGTGCCAGGGTGTGGGGTGAACACATGTTAGGGAATGTTAGGGCCAGGTGTCAAGGAAACATAAGGGAGCACTAGTTTCAAATTGACAGAAATGAAGTGTTAATGAGTTTCATGTGTGATAAGGATGGAGTGACAACGTATTCTATATAGTTTCAAGGCATGCTAGAGTGCTAGGGAAGCATACCAAGGTGTGCTAATGTGTGCTGAGTGACAAGGTTATATGCTAGGTAGTGCCAAGGTATGATAAAATACCAAGGAGTGTCAGGAAGTGCTAAGGTGTGCTAGGGAGTGTTAAATCATGCCAAGGAATGTAGGGGATACTAATACATGCCACATAGTGCTAAGGCATTCTAAGGCAGGTTAGATGCTATGGCATGTCAAGATGTAAATTGTGTTGCTTAGTTGTTTTATGGCCACAGTTGGATGTGATGAGACTTGTCTTAGTAACTTGTTAAGTGGGATGAGTTGAGATTGGACATGAGTAGCCTAAGATGAGTTACAGGTAGTTCTTAGGTGAACAAGGCATATGTTGAATTTCCATGACACGTGAGAATATGGGTTTGGTCTTAAAATATTTGATGCAAACACACTCAAGTGCCACAACACATATACTTTGCACAACGAAATCTACACACATCAGGAAATCAACTAGTGCACATGACAATTTTTAACTTTTTCAAACCCTTCTTCGTCATATTACAAACTATAATAGAATAGGCTAGAGCTCCCGTACCAGGGATCATGGCCCTTCACAATCACACTGATACAAGGAATACAACTAGGGCTTGGTGTTAGTCCTTTGACAACCAATCTACCTTAAATAAGACAACACTTGACCTACTTGTTGATGGTGGCCATACACAACCCTTTCAATCCACGTAAACTAAACACATCTGGCAGGTCCTCTTGCCTCCCATTCTGCAACTCCTAAATATGCCTCTATCAATGAACTCAACTCCTTTAGGTTACTGAAATCGACTGAACAAAATTTTCCCTCTAGATACCTCATTTTTCATTCAAGGTCTGCAACACTTAGAGTCTTCGATCAGCTATTCACAACTCTATTTGTGAACAGCTCTTTGGTCTACACATTTTCTCCATACTGCTGCTCCAAGATGACTAGTCTAGGGCTATGGAGGTCACCCTTGTTCTCACTGACTCAATCCTCTACAATACAGTGAACTAGGGCTAGTTGGGTAGCCCACTTGACTGTTATTTTATTCCTTGAAAGTCTACACATCCTTAGGCCCAATACACCTACCCTTCTACTAGTCTTGTTGTCCTTCACAAGTACATGACTTAGGGCTCTTCTTTGACAGTCACCTAACAACCCTCAAACTATTCTGGGACTGCCATCAATTTTTTTACCTATCTAGGGATCTTCAAATATGCTGCCTAATAGTGGTTTGAGTGCTCTCAAAATCACTATTCTTGTGTACCAATTTCTTTATTGTCCATTAATATATGAAAAAATTTGAACTACTCCTCTTATCATCCTTTTATTAATTTGTAGATGACTGAACTAGGGTCACAAATCATCCATTAACAGTCCATTGACTAATTGTTTATAGGTTGCTTCATATCTCTGTCCAAAACTCTAAGGACCGTCCACCAAAATCAACTCCTCTTCATGTCAATCCATTCCTCATATGATACATTTCTTTTGTTCAATCTTCTACTTAGGTTCCACACTCCTTTGGATCTTCTATCTCCACACATACTTCTACGAACCATCTTCCAAATATGTGGTCTATATTGCAGAGATAAACCTCACTCTAAGGGTAATGACCCCTCTTCTTCTATGCAAATTTATCAAAGTCTTAAGGGCATAATTTATGGATTGAACATGCTAGGAAACCAACCTAACTAGGGCATTATACTTATATTATAATTGATTTAGAACAAATCCTATCCACCCATAGCAAAAACAACAACTCTTGCCTCCATAAGAGACTCGAGCTAGCTCATATGGATGCATAGATTCTGGGCATTTCTTTTACTAAATATTGACCCAAACTTCAGATCTCTACGACCCTCAAACTATGGTTACCTGAGTCAATATTACACCTACGACAACTTCTATTCTTGCCCTAAATTACAATGCAGGCCCTCCTCCATTTGTGTTGGTCTTTATCACATACCTTGCAACCTACTAACCACCACAAGACATGGTCTCAACCCTCTCTGGTATTTCATAATTTGATGCGGTCTTCACACAAAAACACCACTGAAATTACATGCCCAAATTGTCATGAGCTACGTCTCTTGAGCTCAATCTACTAGAAGAGAACCAAAAGTATGCCATCCTAATTCCTAGCTCGAACCCATTAATATATGCAACATCCTTGTGAACCCTCACATGATGATATTATGCTTGGTGGATGATCATTGCCTCCCTTTAGCAACCCTTACTCAGCCCTCTAACTCAGCCTACTTTAGGACTATATCTCTCCTGGCCTCCTTAATAAAATGCTCATTCTCACTTGATGTTATTGTCTTCATAATCATGCCTCCTTAAATAAAGTTTCCTATCTATGCCTCTTAGGAACCCTCTAGAACTTACAAGTTTTAGCCACTTAGACCTTAGGCAATATTAATTTTGCTTTTTAATTTTCTTTTGGATTTTAAACCCCATCTTGGGTCCAAAACCCCTTTGCTTGGGTTATTTTCCCACAAAGCCTTTTGTGACCAAACTCACACAAACCCATATCACTAGGCTTGTGGAGTACCTCCAAAGCTACACAATTCAACAACATATTCTAGTTGTAGTAATCGTAACTTGTTCAAGCTCTTGTAGTCAAGCGAGGACTTGGTTGGGTTCCCAAGTTGCAAATTAAGTAAGGGTAGTTGTGAGGGCATGATAGCTAGGGAGGGTCAGGGCATGACAAGGAATGAAAAGGTGCACTAACACATGTTGGACAATATCAATGCATGCTGAGGAGTGTTAGGGAGTGTTGAGGCATCATAAGGGAGAACTAGGTCAAAATGCATGGAAATGAACAAATAAGAGTGAGGGAGTGTCAGTGAATTCAAGTGTGCCAAGGATGAAGTGTGCTAGGAGAAGTTCATAATAGGATTTGCAAGAGGCAATCCTACGGTTGTGATAAGGGGCTTGACAGAGGAGTTTTAGACGAAGGGAGACTTTGTGCTAGGCACAACAATGTTTTTCCTTTAGCTATTATTTGTATATGACATGTGGCACATTTTGGCCAAATTCTCATGTTTTAAACTCTTTTAGACAATTGCATATTGTACATTGTTTTGTATGAGTTTTGGGGCACTCGACTTGTGCTGACTTATATCATGTGTGTCTTATGCATCTTGTGGTTCTTGCAAACTCTTAGTTAATGATCTATTGTTTATATGAACTTGAAATACATTGGAAATATTGTTTGTGTAAGCTATGTTGCTTAGTTTTTTTATGGCCATGGGTAGATGTGATCCTTGTCTTGGTAATTTCTTAAGTGGGACAAGTTGAGCTTGGACATGAATGGCCTAAGATGAGTTATAGGTAGTTCTTAGGTGAACAAGGCACAATATACTTGTAATAGGTGCAATTGGTCAAGTTATTTTAGTTGAAGCAGGCCAATGTCACATGAAATTTAGTAGCTAAAGACTTGATTGGGTTCCCAAGTCGTGAAAAAATGTAAGGTTAGTTGTGAGGGTGTGAGTGCCAAGGCGTGCTAGGGAATGCTAACATGTGCTAGATAGTGCGAAGGCATGTCAAATATTCTAAGATGTGCCAAGTGCTAAGGCATGTCAAATATTCTAAGATGTGCCAAGTGCTAAGGCATGCCAAGATGTGCAAGGGTGTCACAATACATGCCAGGTGCTGTCAAGGCAACAAAAAGGAGAAACAAGTTAAACTACAAGGAAATGAACACATAAGAGGGTTAATAAGTCATCAATTTAACTTTTCCAAGAGGGTCATACTCGGCACACCAACACTAGGTGCCAATAGGTGCCAAGTGCCAAGTGTTAGTGCATTCTAAGTGCCAAATATTCCTCTGTTACTTCTCATCTACTTTCCAATAGTTGATCTCAAATAACTTTAATATTAAACCATGCCAAATAATACTAAGGCATCTCAATGAATGCTATACATGTTAAGACTTTCCAAGCACCAACACGTGCCAAGTGCCAATGTGTGTTAGGGAGTGATACACATGTTATGAAGTGGCAGGGCATGTCGAAGAGTGCTAAGGTGTGTCAGAGAGTGTTAATGCATGTTGAGGAGTGTTAGAGAGTACTAGGGAAACACAAGGGAGAACTAGGTCAAAATGCATGGAAGTGAATGAATATGAGGGTATACTAGGGAGTGTCAATGAGTGTAGTTGGCATGCCAAGGAGGGAGTGACAAGGTATGCTAAGCACTAGTAAGGCATGCTAGGGAATATCAAGGCATGCCAAGAAGTGCCAGAGTGTACTAGGGGGTTCGAGTGTATGTTAACATGTGCCAAATAGTGCTAAGGCATGCCAAGACATGACAGATGCTAAGGGATGCTAGGATGTGCAAGGTGTCAGTGCATGCCAATATGCGTCAAGGAGTGTCAAGGAAACATAAGGAAGAACTGAGCCAAAATGCAAGGAAATAAACACATAAGAAGGTTAATAAGTTAGGACTTTATCTTTTTAAAAAGGGGCATGCTAGGCACACTAATAATAGGTTCCAATACATGCCAATGTGTGCCAAGTGATAATGTATGTTAATGCATGCCAAAGTGTTCTAGGGAATGCTAGGGACTACAAGGTATGCCAACACATGTTAGGAGAGCGCTATGCTATGCTAGGGTCTGGAAACATGTGCTTGGTTGTCCTAGTCATGGCAAGATGTTCTAGGTACAAAGAAGTTCCAAAACATGTGAGGTGCCAAGGAATGTTAGTGTGTGCCAAAACATGTTAAGGTGTGCCAAGAGTGTTGAGGAGTGCTAGGTCTCTCTTATTAATAGAATTGACAAAGCTTGATTATGTATTAAATAATATAGATCCTACACACGCCAGTGGAAATTTATCTAAAGGGAATTTGTTAGATAATAAACATAATAGAGATGAATCATGTGTTGACTCATAGGAAAATTATATTCTCATTAATTGAGGGAAATTATACACACTAATTACTTCTTAACAAATTGACTGGCTCTAACCACTATGGCCTCGGAAACATAATGAAAAAGACTCTAAAACAACGGTCTTAAATCATTATCTTTTGACAACAAATATAGTAGCATGCACATTGCGTCATCAAAAACTCATTGGAATGATCAATGATGACGAACATTTTTTGACCGTCACCAAAAGTAACCAAAAATAGCATTGGTGAGGGTCAATAAAAGATCATCACTAGAAATGTTGCCAAAGGGAGAATTAGTGACAGGCCTTTAACAATCCTCACCAAAAGTGTCACTAAAAATGGCTTTGGTGACAAAACTTAAAGGACCATCACTATATGCACTTGCAACAACGATTTTTTAAGGAATGTCACCATATGCGACATTGGTGACGGACCTTAAAGGTCCGTCACATGCATGAAAATCACCAATGTCCTATTTTGTTGTAGTGTCTCAATCATTAAATTGCTATTCTGCTAAAAATAGAGCAACAATTAACTTACAGGTGAGTTGCAATAATAAGAGGTACAACAAGTATCGAAATTCTTGTAAACATACAATATATATGAAATTAATTAGTCAATCTATCAACCATGAAGCTAGTACCTAAATTGTATAACTTGGAGTTGCAACAACAATTAGTTAGTGGAATTGAAGTGTAAGAACTATTAGAATGGCAGAAAAGAGTAATTAACTACGAATGAACAAAAATATGAATACTACCTATATGCTATTGCTACAAGCAATACTAGACTAAGGAGGGGCCCTTACCTTCTTAGACGAGGAACAATTAAATCTTCAATTCACTTGATCACAAAAATTCCATCAAACAATTGGAGCAAAGGAGACTTTTTACTACAGGAAATGTGGAAATTACACAATACACTTTTACAATATATTTTCTTCTCCCCAAGCTTTGAGAGAACCCAGGTATTTATACAAAATGACACTATCTAAACTAAGTGAAAGATAAGATAGCCAACTTGACAGAATTGGGTGACTCATCCTTTTATAATGGTCTTTTCAGAAATTGGTATTTGTTGAATAAACACTGACTCTGACCAGCGGGGTGTTGTTGGTAAGTGAGTTTTCCACCTTAATCAGTTACCCGCTTGCCTTTGTCATCTTCCATCATGAGAAACGTTTGCTTAATGTATAATTAGAGTGCTAACTAAAGAGCTTACGCGATATTTTAGAGTTGCAATAGGGAAGAATTGAGAGTGGAAATTGAAAGTTATAACAACTTCATTAGGTCACAATTGAGTTGCAACATCATTATCCATACAGGTGGTAGTGCTAGAGTTGCAATAATGTATGCTACAACTAGAGTTGTAGCAAATTTTTGCTACATCTGGGGTTAGAACGATTATGTGATAGATCGGGAGTTGCAAAAACGCAAGGGAGTCACAAAACTTGTACTTATTTGGTCAACATAGTTGCAACATCTGTGTGTTCGCTAGCAACACATGTTACGTCCTCGGTAGGGAATTGCACCACATTTTATGGAGTTGCAACTTATGTCACGGGGTTGCAACCAGAGTTGCAACAATGAAGAGTAGTTAGAGCCACTAACCTTTGCTCTTGTTCAACAATTTTAATATAAAGAATGACAATATCACAACATAATGTATGATAATAAGTATAAAAGTGGCATAAAAGAAATTATATATACCATTACCAAAAATAGGGAAATCATGGATGGAAAAGGCGCAAGGAAGGAATGAAAAGTGGAAAAATGACATAAAAAATGTTCTGGACAAGTGTTGAAAATGTGCCAATTTGGGCACTCATCACGCTATTTCCATTCGAAAATATGATTGTGTAAAAATTGCAAGAAATTTTCTATTTCTAATGAAATCGAATTGAAATCAAGAGACATAAATTTCCTCTACTATTTTGTAGAAAGGAAAACACATGTTATAAACACATGCAATAACATGCAACCATCAAAACAGAAGGAACACAATGATTTAAAGGGGAACCCAACTGGGAAAAAACCCCCGGCTACTTTGCATTAATTCATATGAGAAAGAGAAACAATTACAAGTCTTGCTTCAATTCTGAAGCACACCCTACATTGTAAAATTGTTATTGTACTTCTTGACTTTCTTTGGCCAACACTTAGCCAATTCAAGCCTCAACCAACCTATTATTTCCTTGCGCAATCCTAGAGGAATTAAGATCCTAAAAGATAGGGAAATTCCCTATTTCCTTGCACAAATCCAAGGGGAATTGATCACATGCTCAATGCAAAAGCACTGTACACTCAACAATAAACAATTATAAATACAAATGTGCCTTTTCCATTCACTCAACTAGGAAATTGGAATTCCATGCATAACTGGGTCTATTTTTAGTTGATTGACTAGTTACCTAAGAGATTAGTGAGTTAACAACAATCATAACTACTCAACTGACCTTCAACTGACTCAACTAATGGCTAAATCTCAGTTAACTGAATTCAAATGAAAATAAGTAAACTAGATTGCTAAATTTTAATAATCACTACATGCACAACTCTACTCCAAGCCTAAAAACTTGAATTTACCGATTTGACTAGTAGCCAAGGCCATGTCAATCTAGCTAACTGTAATCCAAGTCATCATGTTGATGTGGAAAATCGAATTTTCTCCATCTGACTAAGGCACAAGTCAAATGAAGCCTTTTCTTGCTACAATTTCAGGACTACCTCTTTGCAATAAAATGGTTATGTGAAACCCCAATCCTACTCTTGTAGGAATTTACTGTAATAAGACTCCCTCTCATTGTTGTTGATGCTAATGTAACAACTGCAACTGAGAAGCATCTGAAATACTGAATAAGTTGTGTCTTTGAGCTACAACTCTCTCTTGAGAATTTGATTGCTACTAGTCTCTGCACTGTCTACTGGGAAATTTGTGTTGCTGTTGACTCTGCTACTGAGCCTCCTGCTCTGCTATCAACATTTCTCTGTGATCCTCAGTATCTGACTGCTACAATTGACATTGATCCTCCTGCTACTGAAATAATGTGGGTCCTTGTAGGATGGGTAATGATCCATGAGAAGAGTATGCTACAGTTGCTACTCCTCTCCTATGGACCTTGCTCAAATATTTGCAACTTTGGGACTAAGGCTCTACATCACCCCACCTCACTCCCAGAGGTATAACCGCATGCATGGAAAAATCTACCTCTAGCTTGTAGAGACTTTTCACTCTAACTCCAATCTATTTTACTTGTCCGGGAGCAACATGCTTCATAAAATCTTTTTCCTTACTAAACATAATATCATAACGTCTGTCCTCCAATACAACTACAAAAATAAAAATTTTCTTCAGCCTAGGCACATACATAAATTTTTTCAAGTGAAGAAGGGAGTTGACTCCCTATTAAAGGTGATAATACCAATTCCTTTGGAACTATACCTCCCATCATCTCCAAATTATAAGTGTAATTGGAGATCCTTCTCCTCTGTGCTTCTGAAGAATTCCTTATTTCCTGTCATATCATATGAGGCACCAGAATCTAGGTACCACTTATTGCCTCTTACTATGTTTTCCATGCAAGCAAAGGGGGTGAAATCTAACTCAAATTGATATGCAAGAGAATCTCTTGGTGCTACTGTTTCAGGCTCCTTACTAGATTTCATGTGTGGACACTTGGTTGCATAGTGTCCATACTCATGGTAGTGAAAGCATTTAATTTTACTGAGGTCTTTTTTCTTGCCATGGTTCTGGCTGGATTCTACCTCGTCTTGGGCCTTCATGCCTTTGGCCTTCTTTGCTTTGTCAACTAGAGCATAATATTATTACTCTTCTACAATGGATGAGACATAATCTATAATGTTTCTTCTGATCTCCTCCTGCACCAAAACAGACCAAAGTATCTCCCATTCAGGTAGCTTGTCTTATCCATTAATTGAATCCTGATAGTTGTGCCAATATTTCGGAAGGAGAAGGAGTGTTAAGCTCACAAGTTCAAATGATGGCACATTTCTCCTACTCCTCCAGGTTCATCTTGAACCTGAGTGAATTTGGAGAGGTATTGTGGAATGGTTTCATTTTTATGCATTCGAATGCTTCTGAGTTTATCTCGCAATGCCAAATTCCTAGCATCACTGCTACTTTGGAATAGATCTATGATAGTTTTACACATTGCAAAAGGAGTCTCCTTTCCATGCAAGTTTTAAACCACATGATCTTTGACACCCTCCAGAATAATCCTCTTTTCTCTTGCTGTGTCTTTCTTCCACTAAGCAAGTGCATATGATGTTGCTGGTTTTGGAATATCGATTTGTGTAGATTCGCATACTCCATTATCATCGAGTAAAGCTTCCATCCTATCCTTCATAGATATGAAATTTGAAAAAAAAAATAAAAATAAAAAATTCTTCACTGAATTTACAAATTGAAATTTCTGAGGGAGAAAATCTATTGATTGGTTTTTATTGTGTTTTCAAGCTCTAGTACCATGTAGAAATTTCAAGAAATTTGCTACTATTAATGAAATGGAATTGAAATCAAGAGACATGAATTTCTTTTACAATTATGTGGAAAGGAAAACACACGATAGAAATACATGCAATAACATGCAACCACCAAAACACAAGGAGCGCAATGATTTATTGGCCATAAGTAGGTCAATTATATTGTATGAATCTTCATATGGAAAGTAATTAATCCAGCAATAGCCTGGCCATTTTGACAGGAGAGCCAGAAATCAAATTGACACTTAGAACTCTTGGCTTAGATTGACTTTTGGTTTACATAAGCACTGAAGAATGTGTTTTCCATATTTGAATGTCCCAGATTCCGCCCCGGGCATGCGAGACTCCATGCGGGAAAGGGATGAGCGTGAGAACCTTTCCCTACCGATTCTGTTCTCGTGGGTTCTCTAGCTTCGGTACCAGGTGCCGCTATTGGTCCTGAGGATGACCCGGCGAGCAGGGAACTCTACGGGACGACAATGAGTCCGTGGCTTGATCTCTTCATCCTAGGAAATGGAGTAACAACCCTAGAAGCCAGGAAGACTCAAGTAGGCAGAAAGATTTTATTGCCCTTTACAGGGAAATACTATTAAATGAACCTCTCCAAATTAGAGAAATTCGGAAACATGTGCCTCGATGGTCATCTGGTTTGATGATAGGCAAACGAGTAAGCTAAGGGTTCTTTGTATTCGTTGCATTCATCGCTCGGCTTACCAAGGAAGCTCAATGTGGTTGTATGTGTACGAAGGGGTCATAAATAGGCTGCTGACAAGAAGGAGCCGTGTAGGTAGGGGAAATAGTACGCTGGAGTTTCAGGGGAGAGAGAGAGAGCGTTTGTGTGGGTGGAGATTTTCGCTGTAGAGAGTGCTGTACCCCCATCAGATCCTGTAGTTCCTAGCCTGATTGATTGGCTGTTGTTGTGCTGGCTCTGGGATGGGTGGCTTTTGGTTTGGAAGGTCCAAAGGCTCACAGAAAGGGGACATGAGTTAGATCGGATGGCTATGTTCTTCTTCTTAGGTCGATGAATAGGTCCGACCGATGGGGATATCCCCCACCACTGCCATTTCTTCGAAGTGTCCCCTTCACTACTTTGCATTAACTCAAATGAGAAAGAGAAACAATTACAATGTCTTTCTTAAACTCTAAAACACACCCTGCATTATAATACTGTTATCTTTCTTCCTGACCTGCTCTAGCACACTTAGCCAATTCAAGCCTCAACCAACCTCCTATTTCCTTGTGCAATCCTGAAGGAATTAAGCTCCTAAAATATAGGGAAATTCCCTATTTCCTTGCACAAATCCAAGGGAAATTGATCACGTTATCATTGAAAAAGAACTGTACACTCAACATTATACAATTATAAATACAAATGTGCCTTTTCCATCCACTCAACTAGGCAATTCAAATTACATGCATGACTAGGTCTATTTTTAGCTAATTGACTAGTTAACTGAGAGATCAATGAGTTAACAACAATCATAACTACTTAATTGACCTTCAACTGACTCAACTAATGACTAGAGCTCAATTAACTAAGTTCAACTGAACATAACTAAAGTAGATTGCTAAATTTTAGCAATCACTACATGCACAACTCTACTCGAAGCCTACAAACTCGAATTTATTGACTTAACTAGTAGACAATGCCATGTCACCCTAGCTAACTGTAATCCAAGTCATGCGGTTGATGTGGAAAATCAAATCTTATCCATTTGACGAAGGCACAAGTCAAATGAACCCTTTTATTTCAACAATTTCAATAGTTTGGGTGGAAAAATCTATGGTAAAATAGCAACAAGACGAAAAAATGCAAGATCATTCATCACCTACAGGAGGATCTTGATGCACTAAAAAAATTTACGTGCAAAAATGATTTGTTATGGTATCAAGATTGCTTATACATATGTAAGAATTCTCAACGCAAATAAAAGGTCCTTTTAGAGTTACACACTTCTCATCTAGGAGGACATTCATGGTTCTTGAAGACATACCATATCATAAAGAAATAGTTTTTTTGGAAAAGTCCTAAAGATAACGTGTAAAAGTTTGTTGTAGAATGTTTGGTATGCCAAAAAAATAAGTGAGAGCCAATAGAGACCCTGATACTCCTTTAGCCATTAGCCATACCAAGCCAACATTAGGAAGAAGTTCTGATAGATTTTATTACAGTTTTATCCAAATATGAAGGAAAGAGTGTCATTATGGTAGTGGTATATTGAATGAAAAAGTATGCCCATTTTTTCTCTCTTTCTCATCCTTTTAAAGCAAGTACAGTTTGCGAGAATCCTCTAGCCATGATCCTTGCTACTACTATTCTCTATGGGGAGAACAATAATAACAATTAACAGTAATATCAAGGTTTTGGCTAGAGTATTCTCTTAGAAAGTCGGAGAAGATTATGATGAGATATTTGTACCTGTTGCCAGATACACTACCATCCGGTCTATCATTACTCTAACTGCTAATGAGGGTTAGAATATTCATAAAATGGATGTAAAGACAAATTTTCTTCATGGCATACTCAAGGAAGAAGTGCACTTGGAACAACCTCAGGGCTTTGAGGAACATGACAGGGAGACCCATGTTTGTAGATTGAAGAAAGCCATCTATGGAATGAATCAATCCCCCAAGGCTTGGTATGCTTGGATTGATGGAAATTTGATGAAGCTTGGATTCAACATAAGAAATGTCGACCCCAACCTTTAATTCAAGGTTTTCCAAGTTATTCCTTTGATTTTGGTTTTATATGTTGATGATTTGTTCATGACAGGAGTAAAGCCGTTGATTATCCAGTGTAAGAGGGAGCTTGCTTCCAAATTTCATATGGAAGATCTTGGGTTGATGCACTATTATTGGGATTAGAAGTGTGGCATAAACCAATGGAGGTTTTCCTCAGCCAAGGAAAATATATTATTAAACTCTTGGAGAGATTTGGGATGGTGGATTGCAAATCCATGGCCACATAGATGGAGGAAAATTTCAAGAAGTTATGTGGTGAAGCTACGATACCATATATGGCAGATCCTTCTATGTGTTGACAACTGATTAGGGATTTGATGTTTATAGTAAAAAATATATGAGATATATATTTTTCTATTAACACCTTTAGATAGTTCATAGTGGAACCTTTGCATGCTCACTTGGTGGCTGCAAAACATGTGTTGTGATATCTACATGGGACAACTAATCATGTTTTGAGGTATATCTCCAGCGATGATTTGAGACTACATGGGTATATAGATGTAGATTGGGCTCGGAATGTTACAGATAGAAAGAGCACATCAAGATGTTGCTTTAGTTGAGGATTTGCCATGATTTCCTGGATGAGTAGGAAGTAGAGATATGTCGCTCTCAGTACAGTCGAGGCATATATTGCAACTTGTATGGTTATTTATGAGGCAGTGTGGCTGTTGAAGCTCCTTGCAGAGCTATTTGATCATGTGTGAGATAAATTGTGCTATGCCACAAAAATCAAAGTAGGATCATAGTTTCAGAGAATCCAATATTCCGTGATAGGTCGAAGCACATCGAGAATAGGTACCACTACATGAAAGACATGGTACAAAGAGGAGTAGTGAGGCTCCAACTCATTTCGACAAATAAGCAAGTTGCATAAATTCCCACTAAACCATTTCCCAAAGAAAAGTTCTTGTCCTTTAGATACCAACTTGGTCCGCAGGAGAATGTGTCCCTCCTTGGGAGGGAACACTGATGTTTAAAAGTACTGGGCATATGCCCTTCCCCTAGTCTTTTGACTGCCATGGATTTGGTGGGGGGGATGAGCAAAGAATATCTTGGGCGTGAGGGTACTCCTTGGACCCATGGAATTGGATGAGTACATGCCCCAATATGCATCCTACCCACAAGTCACCTTCATGTCATTATTGACCAAGGTCCATGTTGAGATGGTTAAGCTTGTCGAGATTGCTACCCACTTGGCCGGTGGGTGAGGAGACTTAGGTATGTGTGATATTTATCAAGGTCAGACATGAATGCCATGGATTTGGTTGTGGTAAATTTATCTCCCCTAAGTGTTGGATGCAGGTGTTCTCCCACTTGATCGTTGAGGATCACGTTGGGTGTGAACCAATTACTGGACATAGGGTGTGTGATCTTTACCAAGGTCATATGTGAGGACCATGGACTTGGTTGTGGTAAATTTATCTCCCCTATCGTATGTTATAGATCATTCTTATTCTATGGATTGAGACATCATTGTTCAATTGAGATGAGATCTATGGTGTAATTGGAAATTCCTCCCTAGCTGAAAGGGAGTGTTGAAGTTGGTAGGTTCGGTTAGAATTTTCATTGGAAATTAATGGAGACAGTTCATAATTTTGAATTTTACCAAGTCGACATGAAGGAGGACAAGTCAACCACACATGTGTGAAAATCCAACTCCTAAGACACATAAATACAACATCATTGGAGCTCATTTGGAACATCTCAAATCCACACCTTCATATGAAATTCGTAGAAGTCAATCCACACGTGTGAATGAGTAAGGAAACATTTCAGACCAACGTTGACCAACTTATTTCTTCTGTTTGATTTTCATTGACTTGGGCTATTTTGGATCTATTTGACCGATCTCTTTGAATATCTTGGAGGCTGAGCATTTCAAGAAGACTTTGACTCTGTTTGACCACATATTCATCACTATTTTGGGCGCGTTGAATTTTACTGATGGAAGAGTTTGACTAAGGCTTTGATTGATATTTCATTGGTTTGTTGACTGTGATTTTACATAAATTTTATGACTGAATTTCAGCTCATCTATTGAACTACCACATGCCAAAATTCGTCCATTTGTAGAAGACTATAATCTTTGACCAACGTTGACTTTTGTCTCTTGTTCATCGGTTTTGACTGGATATTGTTAAGGTCAGATTTGGAATTTTGTTGGAACATTCTTGATGTACAAATTGGTTATTATATCTTAGCTAAACATTAAATGAATATCTCCTAAGAAGAATAATTGATTTGGGTTGTCCCCCTTGTGGGGTTTTGCACTGGTCTTTGACCAAAATTCTATGTGTCTCATTGTGCATGATTTCCTTTTATTGTTAATTGCTATCACTATTCTCTCTACAATTTCCTAATTATTTTGGGGTGAATGTAATTGAATGAAATATTTTTTAAAGTAATTATTACAATAAATAACTTGTGGAAAATTATCAGGGGGACCCTCTTTCACTTTTCCTCTTTGCTTTAATGGTTAAGGGCTTGGCCACTCCCTTAAGGCAACAAAATATTCCTCCAAAATTAGTGATTTGAAATTATTTAGGGAAGATTCAATAGCCATTCATTAACAATTAGTGGATGGTATGTTGTTAACATAAGTTCCCTCAGTTGTAGAAGAAAAGGTTATCAAGTAGAACCTATCAGGTTTCATGGATGCTTACAACACTTCCATCAATCAAGGTAAGTCTCATTTTTTTTTCTTTAATAGCCCCTACTATCATATTAATAGTTCTAGAATTTTGGGTTTTCAAAGAAGCTCTCTTCTATCCAAATATTTAGGAGCCCCCTTGATAACCAACATTTTACGTGGAGCATCTTGGGAGGATCTTATTTCGAAGTTGGAATCAAAACTTGCTAGTTGGACCTTTTTGTCTCTAAACCTTGCAGGTCATCTAATATTATTGAAATATATCTTTGAGGCGATGCCTCTCTACCTTTTCTTCATCCTGGAAAATCCAATGATACTTTCGCAAATCTATTATGAATTTTTAACAAAACTTCCTATGGGGAGTGCACTAAAAGAAAGAAAATGGAAGCTTGTAGCCTAGAAAAGGTATGTCTTCCCAAGTTGGTAGGGAGACTACGCCTAAGGGATCCATAAATTTTAAGCATAACTTAAAGTGTGAATACTTGATGGTTTCGGTTCGATATCACTCAAATGCTTTGGGGAAAATATGCTAAAGAAAATATGGCATAAATACCAATGAACAAGAGCTTGTTAAACTAGAAGGAATAATCCTCAAATCCTCGATTTTGAATGGGGCATGGGAGGAAATAGTGGGTAAATTATTGAGAATGGGGGCAGGGGGTGGTAGAAATACGTGTAAAGGGAAATATTATGTAAATTATAATAATTTACCCAATATGTCCCTCCACCCCTACGCTCAATGATTGAATTTATCCAATATTTCTTCCCACCCTCACCCTCAATAATTGAATTTATCCACTATTTGCACCCACACCCACCCTCAATAATAATTTACCCAATATCCCATCCCCCACACCCACCCTTATGAATTTATGCAATATTCTGCCCCACGCCCCATGAGGGCGGGGGTGAGGGGAGATATTGGGTAAATTATAATATTGGGTGAATTTTGGGTAAGTGGGAGTGGGGCAATTTTTTCCTTCATGATAGTGGGGTTGGGGGAAATATTATGGGAGAGGGTGGGGAAAATAGTACCTTGTGATGGTGGGGTTGTGGGAAATATTAGGTAAGTGGGGCTATGGAAAGATATTGGGTAAATCAAGGTGGGGGTGGCGGAAAATTTTCCCTCATGATGATGGGGTTGAGAGAAATATTAACGGATAGGGTGGGGGAAATATTCCCTCATGTTGGTTTGGGTTGTGGGAAATATTGGGTAAGTGGGGCTAGAAAAAGATATTAGGTAAATCAAGGGAGGGGTTGGGGGGGCCGACGGGGGAATTTTTTTGAGTGGGGGGCGGGGGGAGTGGTGGGAAAATATGACCTCATGATGGTGGGTTTAGGGGGAATAATTCCCATATTCCCCCCTAACCCCACAACCATGAGGGTATATTTTCCCCCATCCACATCCACAATATCACCCCCCCAACCCGCACCCTCATTTACCCAATATTTCCCTTGACCACCATACCCTCGTGGTCGGGAAATAGTCTCTTGTGATGGTTGGGTTGTGGAAAATATTAGGTAAGTGAGGCTATGGAAAGATATTGGGTAAATCAAGGTGGGGGTGGGGGGGGGAATTTTCCCTCGTGATGGTGGGGTTGAGAGAAATATTATGGGATAGGGTGGGGGAAATATTCCCTCATGTTGGTGGGGTTGGGGGAATTATTGGGTAAATGGGGCCAGGTAAAGATATTAGGTAAATCAAGGGAGGGGTGGGGCAAATTTTTTTTTTTTTTGTGAGTTGGGGAGGGGGGCAATGGGAAAATATGACCTCATGATGGTGGGTCTGGGGGGAATAATTCCCATATTCCCCCCTAACCCATCACCATGAGGTCATATTCCCCCCTATCCATGCCCACAATATCACCCCCAACCCCCACCCTGATTTAATATTTCCCTTGACCAACATCCCCTTGGGTGGGGCGGGGAAAAATATTAGGTAAATTATCTTAGGTGAGGGTGGGGTGAAATCTTGTGTAAATTATAATAATTGACCCTCATATTTCCCCTGACCCTACCCTCATATTTCCCCCAATCCCCACCTTCTTGCATGGGAGTGGGGAAAAATATTGGGTAAACTATCAAGGGTGGGGTTTTGGGGAAATATTGGGTAAAGGGTGCTCAACCTTGATAACTTTTCCCCCACCCCCACCCTATTTTTTTGAGTTGGGGGGGAGGGGGGAGGTGGGAAAAGTTTACCTCATGATGGTGGGTTTGGGGGGGGGAGAATTCCCATATTCCCCACTAAGCCCACCACCATGAGTGCATATTTTCCCCCATCCATGCCCACAATATCACCCCAACCCACACCCTGATTTATCCAATATGTCCCTTGACCACCACACCCTTGGGTGGGATGGTGAAAAATATTAGGTAAATTATATTAGGTGGGGGTGGGGGGAAATATTTGGTAAATTATAATAATTGACCCTCATATTCCCCCCTACCCCTACCCTCATATTTCCCCTAATCGCCACTTTCTTGTGTGGGAGTGGGGAATATTGGGTAAATTATCAAGGCTGAGGTTGGGGTTAAATATTGGGTAAAATTATAATTTACATAATATCATCCCCCACCCACCCTCCCATAATTTACCCAATATTCCCCCACACCCCACCCTCGTGATAATGAATATTCCCCCCATTTCCCCCTATCCCCATCACAAGCCTCACCTCATTATCATGAGGGCATTGGTGGGAGTAACTATTGGGTAAATTATCATGGGTTGGGGTGGGGGAAATATTTACCTAATATTCCCCCCCATTGGGTAAATTATTAAGGGTGGGGGTGGGTGGAAATGTTTACCCAATATTCCCTCCCAATGGGTAAATGATCAAGGGTGGGGGTGGGACGAAAATATTGGGTAAATGATCAAGGGTGGGGGTGGGACGAAAATATTGGGTAAATGATCAAGGGTGCCCACCTTTGATAATTTTCCCAATATTCCCCCCACCCCCATCCTATTATAATTTACCTAATATTCTCGCACACCCTAACCCTCATGATAATAAATATTCCCCCTAATTTTCATATGCAATAATTAAATTGCTGTATTAAATTTTGATCACGAACCTCTATAGGTTCAATGTTGAACATAAGCATTTCCCCTACTTCCCCCCCCCACCCCAATGCATGATATTTTACCCAATAGTTACCGCCACCCCGCCCTCAATATCATGAAGGTGGAGGTGGTGTAAATATGTAGTAAATTATCATGGGTTGGGGTATGGGGAAATACAAGGTAAATTATTATCGTGAGTGTGGGTGTGGGGGTTAAGGAATATTGGGTAAACCTTAGTGGGGATTATTGGGTAAATTATAATGGGTGGAGGGAAATATTGTGTAAATTATAGTAATTTACCCAATATTCCCCCCACCCCACTCTCTTTCCCTCATAATGGTGGTAGTGGCGGGGAATATTGAGTAAATTATTATAATTTACCCATTATTTTCACCTCAACCCCACCCTCCCAATTTAACCAATACTTCCCACCACCCCAACCCAATTCCTTGGGTAATAATTTACCCAGTATTTCCCCTCACCCCCACCTTAATTTATTGGGTAATAATTTACCCGATATTCCCCCCAATCCCCACCCAATTTCTAGGGGAATAATTTACCCAATATTTCCACCCACCCCCAATATTCACATAGTTTTTCCCATTTCCTAAGGGTGAGAGTGGGGGGGATATGGGCTAAGAGGATGGGAAGGGGGGAATATTAGGTATCCTAATATCCCCCCATTCCCACCCTCAAAACAATTGGGGGGAAATATTGAGTAAATTATAATACTTTATCCCCACCCCAACCCTCTTACCCAATATTTCCTCACACCTCCGCCTTACCCTCATGATAATTTACCAATATAGCCCCCCAACCTCATGACGGTAGGGTGGGGGTGGGGGAAAATATTGGTAAATTATTAAATTTACTGATTTTCCCCTCAGACTTGATGGGGGTAGCGTGGGGTGTAGGAATATTGGGTATTTTTTTTTCCCAAATAAAAAACATTAAATTTCAAAAAAACATATTGTGCATTGAGAGGTCCTATATTGATTGATCTATCCACTACATATCAACTATGACCATTTAAAATTGTCCAATAATGATCTTTTAACCCCCAAAAAAATACACTTACAAGATGATAAGAAATGATACCCCACAACCTTTGTCTCTAGGGAAATAGTGGTAAACTATCATGAGGGTAGGGTGGGGGTGAGGAGAAATATTGTGTAAATCATAATAATTTACCCAATATTTCCCCGTGAGGTTGGGCATGGGGGGAATTTGGTAAATTATTAAATTTACAAATATTACTCCCTAACTTGATTATGATAGGGTGGGAGGAAAGAATATTGGGTAATTTTATTTTTTTTCTACAAATAAGAAAAACATTATATTCCAAAAAAACATATCATACATCGAGAGGTCCTATCAAGACTAGTTTATCCATTACATATCAACTATAACCATTTAGAATTGTCCAATAATGATATTTCATCCCCCAAAAAACGAAACTTAGTATTGGTTGACTAGAAATGATATTCCACGGCCTTCATGTCTAGGCCATCTTGAAATTCATTTAAACTAAAAGTTCCAAGATGCAATTATAGATCTTCTTTAGATGGTTGTTTCACCTTTTCATTTAGTTCCATTTATATATTCTTGAAAGAGGTCCACTTAAAATACTTTAACAAATATTGTGTTTCATGAAGAATATGAGCAAGAGAAGGAATGTTTACTTCTACACCCTTGGAGGCCCAATCTACGACTAGTTTGGAGTCACCCATGATTTGAATTTTATTTACTCTCTCATGAATTTTTGAATAGAAAAGAGTTCAAAGACTTCCCACCACCACCCTCATACCTTAGTGAGGGTGAGGGTGGGGGTGGGGGTGGTGGGAAATATTGGGTCAATTATTATCTTGTTTACCATCATATATTATTATCTTATTTATTGTACCATTTACCAAATCGCTTTGATCAAACTTGTTGATATCAAATGGGGTTTAGAAAATAGTTATAAGTATGTCCATACAGGTTTGATTCAGTTAGGGATAAATCCTTTAGTCATGCTTTGTCTTAATGTTTCAACACTTTCTTGTGTCATTGACTCCCGACACAACAAGTTTAAAAATGTTTTACTTGGAGGTTTTCAAGCTTCCTTATGTAATGGCCCTATTTAGTCTTCTATGTTCCTTGGTACCAAGTCTCTTTAATAGATCCCATATGAATGAATTGTTTCAAGCCTATATAAGATTTTAATATTTCTATATGTTCTATCGCTCAAACATTGCTCAACTTTATGTCACTATCTACTTATGTTTTGTGTCTACTACTCTCCCAACTACTAACCCAAAATTGGTCAAACATACTACAATTGATGGTGTGGTGGTAGGACTTGGAAATGTTACTACAATTGTCTTAAGATTTTATGCTTTAAGCCTTTTAGAGGAATGGAATTCCACATACAACCATTGAACCAAAAATACTTACTACTTGCATAACCACAATAATTAACTGTTAATAACTCTAGAAAAGATATAGTTCGAAGATTACATAGATTAGTAAGTAATAAATCTCCACATTTAAATAAATAATGAATTTTTTTTTCAGAACTTAGTCATCTAAAGAAGTTATTACATCATACAACTTAAACCTCCAAAGTCACATAAGTATAAATAAAACCAAGAATCCTTCTTGTAAATAATGTGTGGCTTCATATGCAAATCCTTCAACTTTATCCCATATTAGTAGAGAAACATCTTGAAAAACATATCAAGTGTAATGAATAATCTCCAAATTATAAGCCCAAGAGACATCAAGTCTATGAGACAAATGCTTCATAGAGAACTTTCTCCAAGTCAAGATAAAAATCTCTTGCTTGAAAGGAGTTTGGGTCTAGGAAATGATGCCCCCACTTTAAAATATGGAACACTAGTTGCATATATGGATTTTACTCATTATAGGAAAAATAGTGATAAGAAACTTCTTGATCATGTCCATCTCCAAAACTACTCAAATTATCAAGAAATATGCTTATCCCTACATATGGATGATATAGCACACGATATTTGATAGGTAATCAAATTGGCATCCTTTCAACATCCATTCACCACCTTTTCATTACAATTTTCCCATCCTCCTACCATATTATAACCCATTTTGTTGACAAGAATGCATTTTTGACCAAGGCACAATCTTTCTCTGATTATGTCACTTTTAGTGTTCGTTCTTATTCATTAAGGAAAACATCCACCTTCTATGCTAACTAAGCATGAAATGCTATAGACATGCTCATAAAAGTTACCCCTGTAGGTGCTGGCAAAGGAAAAAAGAGTCACTGTTACAATGCGTTTGTGTCGCTGCAACATCTCTACGTTGCTACAACACCATCAGTTCACATCCAACATATTGGTGCTACAACACACTTATGTTGCTTCAACACCTTTGTGTTGTTGCAACACCAACAACTTAAGCTGCAACATAATTGAAGCAATGATGCTACAACACCTTATGCCACAACATGACTGAAGCGACACTGCTACAACACCTTGGAACATCGATCATCGAGAGTTGTTGTTGGAACTCTGTGGGTAGTTATAATATCTTATCATAGGTAAACCACCAAACGCACTGTTGTCACTCAATGGTTTCCTAGTGAGAAAAACAAGCACTCTCCACCCAAGGAAGTAAAGGACAAAGTAAGTTGGTCTGTCTAATACGGAAGAATTGGCTATACCTATTTATAAATTTATTTCCTACTTATTTTTCTATATGAGTGAGGTAATAGTTCCATCTTTTGGCATTTTGGCTTTAACAAAGGAGTAGCTTGAGAATATAAGATTCTCATGGTTGTCCCCTAATTCCTTGTTTAACATAAGAAATTGAGACATTGTATAAATATCCTTGCTTTACTCGAGCTAGGGGGATAAGAGAGAGAAGAGTATATTCTTGAGATTGTACTTTGATTTATGTTAATACAAAAGTTTGTTGTTCTTACTATTCATTTCATGTGTGTGTGATGTGTTGATAATATAAGCGTGCTGCTATGAGTTTAATTAGTGCCTTGCCTAAGGAGGCATGCCCCCCTCCTTAGTAAAGTATTACTTGTATTTTAGCTAGGATAGGTTATAATTTCATTTATATGTTATTTTGGTTATTTACCCTAGTTCATAACTATTCATGTTATTACAAATCAATTATTCATTACTTTGTTTTGTTTCAACTCAATAGCATTTACATTGTTTTCTAATTTGCAGTTCTGTTACAAATTGTGACATTATTTACTTTGTCTCCTAATGCTATGTGTATTCATTGAGTCATGCATAGGTTCATATTTATTTATTTATTTTAATCTATTATGTATTGAACTCGTTAAGTAGATATCTAACATTAAAGCTAACGAGCCTTTCAATTATCCTCGAACTACTTGTGAGATAGTGAAGGGTTATTCATGTAATTATCAATCCAAAATTCATACAAAACTTATGAAATGTCGTGCATCATATATGCTTAGTATGGTTATGTTTGTGTAAATGAAGTTGTAGTAACAATTCAAGATTGATAATGCATCATTAAGCCACTGACTAATTCCACACTAAGCTCACAATACAATCCACAGCTTGCAGAAATATAAAGGACACACTTCTAATTTAAATTGCGAAAAGTAAATTCACTCTCGTATAAAGTAAATCACATATAAACTAGAAGGTGACTTGTTGAAGTGACAAAGTAATATTGTATGTTGTAATAGAGTTTCAATTGCAGTGAAGATGAAATGCAATGAAATATAACCTTATGGCATCATCTACCTGTTAGACTTTTTGGAGTTTCTAGCCGAAATCTAGAAGAAAAAAATTGTGTCAAATATTGATTTGTGTTATTTAATTTGGTTTTTTGATTGCATATATGGATTCAACACCTTGAAAATCCTCGAGGCAATTGGATTGTGAAAGGTTCACCCCTCAAACTTGTGATTGCAATGATTCCTTGTTAGATTATAGGAAAATTAGACTGGAAAATAGGTCAGAAAACATTCCAAAAAGTGTAACATATAGCGTACACTTAACCTTATTAATTCACTCATTTTCCTATGAAATAAACAAAATATAACTCAACTATTGTGAATGAAAACATAAACAATCTAATTTAATTATGAAAACATATTATCGAAGGTTAGTGTTGAATTGTAGCAATACAAACATGTAATTTGCAATAGAGTAAAAATAATGAAATCATGAGAAAGCAGATCAATCTGGAATGGCATCATGTAACATAATAAGAAATTGCAACAACATGAACTAATGGAATTATATCAGCGTAAGCTAATCGAATTGTTGTAATATAAATTGATAGAATTGCAATAACGTGAAGTAAAACTAAAGAAATGAAGCTAGAACTATCTACTAATATCCACAATACCTGACTAAGGAGGGGTCCTACCTCCTTAGCTTGGCATTGGATTAAGAAGGCCAGTAAATAAGAACACCCAACACACCATTCAAGAATAAAATCGAACTTCAAATAAGAACACAATGGGAGTTACAACTATTATGTCCATCTACTAGCTTATTCCAATCTTTGATCTAATTTCCTATTACATTGCTCACTCCTTCCTTTACCTTTTATATAAAGTACAATATATCTAAATTAAGTAATTGAGAAGGATGAAAAACCATGAGAATTAAGATATTCCATCTTGATACATCATTTTCCTATAGATAGCAAGAAATCATGTATGACTTAATCAAATGTATGACATGTGACAAGCGAGTCATTTTGTTTCCTAATCATCTACTTTCTTTCATCACTTTCCTTGTTGAAAGAACAAGTTGTTATACATCTAATCAATCCAAAAGAAACAATTCTTCATTAAATTATTGAGCTAGCACAACTGTACTGGAGTGGCAACATCGTTCGTCTATAGTTGCAAAAATGGGCATAACCTTGAGTTGTAGTAATGTTGGTCTCGAGTTACAATAATAGGTGTAGTTTTGGAGTCACAACCATAGATGCAAGTGGGAGTTGCAACAATGGGTGAGAGTAGGAGTTCACGAACATGGGTTGCAACATCAACTGTGAGTTGAAGTTATGATCACAACATGCACAAATTTGTAGCAACAAGAGTCATAACAACTTCCTATAGGTGTCTGTATGCTCTTATTCTTTGTTCACCATGGTCATCATAGAAGGATAACAATTTCCCAATAATGTAGAGAAATAAGCGTAGAAATGTCATATCGAGGTGACAATCATATATTTGTCAAGAACATGTGTTTTTGAGTGAAAAATGAGGAAAGAGGGTGTAATTGGAAAAAAGGATAAGAAAAATGGTTTTGAATGGTGCTACAAAGATCCCAAATAAAGCACTCATCATCTCCCCTCAGCCAAATTCCTTGCATGTCGCCATGCAACCAAATTCATTTTGAGTATGAGAAAATGAGGTGCCATTCGAGACCATTGAGGTTATAACTTGACTATCCTGGTTCATTTGTATGGAAATATCCTCCTCGTGCTAATATTTCCCTCCAACATATTAACTCCTCCTTTATACCCAATTTGTAGATTTTCCTGCATTCCATGGTGGGTAACCAAATTTATGGAGAATGGGAGTTTAATCCTATTCATTTGTTTCCACTTTAATACATGCACTGGATGTATCCATGTACCCTTTCCAATTCTACATTCAAATTTCTAGGGTTGAAAGTGTCTCTTCATTGGATATCTTTGGTGTCATGTTTCAACCTATCAATGCATCTTTCCATGGATGCCATTTCTAAAATCTCAACCTGAGTCCTTCAATATGTAATGGCTTATTGTCTATTTATATTGATGATTTTTTCATGTGGCGGAGAATCCATCCATTGCTTATGCATGTATATGACTTAGAGAGCTTGGTGGTACTCTCCCCTAATCCATAAATTACTACTGATGTTATTTTCTTCAATCTTGTTGGCATATCCCCAAGTAGCTTGATTTTGATGGCTTGACTGCATGTCCCCTAGAAAATGATTTGTGTTCCAAACTGGGTCATGAAAGAACAAAACATTTTGTTGATATAGTTTGCTTAACATAATTTTCTCCTCATGTCCAAGCATAATATGCATCCAATTTTTTTTTGGGACCTTATTTCAAAGGGTTTGCTAGTTAGGAGGGATTTTCTTTAGAACACAACAAATTTTTCTTGCAGGGATATGTTAAGTGAGGAGAAAGAGGTTTGCAGCTAAAGGAAAATTCCACCAACAGTCCCAACTATATCTCCTCAATTTATAATTTGTTCACTTGCTTTTCTAACTTAGGCAATTGTTCACGTTATGTTCTTTCTTCTTCTCACTTAGTCCTATGGGATTCAACAAACTCAACCCATTTCTTTCTCAACCTTTTGAAAGTTTTTTGATGTGATTTTATGGCCATTACTTCCTCCTTGTAGGAGGATAACAACTGGTCCCATCTATCTTGTTTAGCTCTCACCCATTCATTAGGAATATCTAATTGTATATCCTTATCCTTTATCATTTCCTATATGGTTTTGGTGGTTGTATCAACTTTGGTAGGTGTAGTGTCAATTGTTTGGATTGTTGACCCTTGAGTTTTTGTTCTAAGGGTTAATTATGTTTCTTCAAAAATTAGGGAGTTTGTTGCTTGAACAAGACATCAAAGTTTATTAAAGGATTTCCCTTCTTCAAGCTCATCATTGAATATTTTGATGTTGGTATGAAGTTTTTTATTCTATTTTTCTAGCATTATGTTTTTCCTTATCAAAGATATTTATAAATACATGCGATAATGGATACTTACTAATGTCATATTCTTGGTTGTCTTCTTTAGCTTTAGGGTGGAGTTTATTGATCTACTAGGCTCTTAAGGAATGTTAACCTCCTCGTCTTATTCTCTCCTTGCATATGTGTTTAACATGGAAGTAAGTCCTTCTCCCAAGACCACTCTTGCCAGTTATTATGGGGTAGCAAGGATCTTTGTTCTAGTTTATTCCTCCTGTGCAGAATTAGCAAAATGTAGGAAAAACTCCATTACTTCTACTAGTTATTATGGGGCAACAAAGGGTTTTGGCTTAGTTTCCCTTGTTAGTTCTTATGGAGCAGTAGGGAAGGCTTCTTTTTGTTCTACTCTTACTAGTCCTTATGGGGTAGCAAGGGAGCTTTCTTCTTGTTCCATTATTGCACTTGTTTTCTTGTCATGTTTGTTGGTTGTTGTTTTTATTGTTATTTGCCTTAAGACTTACTAATATACTTTAGCTTCATGAATTACATACTAGTTGCATTAGGTTAGTTGTACTAGATTGACTGTTTTTATTAACTTTGAAATTGTGAGTGGTTATTTATAAAAGGAAAATAAAAAGTTTTGTTTCAATAGAATCTCGTAGAACCTTTGTCGAAATCACCTCTTCATTGAAGAAAGAGAGTTTCATCTCATGTAGCTAGGTTTTCTTACTTGATTTCTTTTCATTAGGAAACATCATCATTTGCAATTCCATTTCCTTTGACCAAATAACATACAATATAAATAATGCTTAATAAAATACACTAGACATTTTATTTTTATCTTAGAACATCAACAAGTTTAGGTATTTTAGGGCCTTGGAATAGGTGTGTGGAGAGTAAACTATCCAATGCCACTCAAATAAAACGTAGAAGGTTCATAAAGAGTGGAAATCTAGTGCCATAGAGGTTGTCATGGAAGATCCTCTAATAGAAGAGTTAAGTATTAGTCCTTGTAATGATAAGGAAAGAGAGATAACCCCTCTCCTACTTTTTGAAGCACCTGCCCATGACTATCCCCCTCGGCTTCATATTACAAACTAGTAACCTTAGTTTCCTTTCCTTGATGTTGCCTAGGTGATAGTAGGGTGGAATACTTGTGGGACTTGAGATAAATGTTGCATCACTTTCATAGTGCTCCTATAGGGTGCCCTGTGAATACTTGCACTGATAAAGGATATTGTCAGGGGGTGAGCGTAAATTTTTCTATTACATTCTTGGTAGGAATTGCTCCCTAATCATCCCAAGCTTACATTGGAACGCCATTTATCCGCTTTCTTGTATTTTGTTATCTGATCCTAATCACCTAGAGCAGAAATACCTAGAGGTTGTTTTCTTGTTTGTATCTTTAGGAATTTTATAGTGAGTCCTATGTACTCCTATCCTACATTAGGATATTTGATCATTTATATATTTTTATTTGTAAAAGGTGGCTAATCATTGTGTTCATTAGTCTAGGAGGCTTCACAGGCTTTCTCCTATGAGTGTTGAGCCTTCACCTTGCATGCATAGGTGGGACTCTGCTAGTTCTTTTAAACTAGTTCAATCTAACACAATGGAGACAAAATCCTCCCCCGAGGGGATCTTCTTTGTAAGACGAGCTCGAGGAACAAGGTTTTGTTCGTGATCTAGATGAAACCATTTCATTCCCTACTAGGGTACTTTTTCTTTCGGGTTCTTCAGAAGATTAGGTTTAGATAGAAGATATCCCAGATTCTTCTATGCTAGATTTAGATCCTCTTCTAAGAAATATTCCTTACATAGTATCTTACATAGGTACCTTAGTTCAGAGCATCCCTCTGAACTCTTCTTCTTTCGATATGGCCAATGTTAGTGGAACTAGTACAACTACTTATATTGTCGGTGTACATATGCCTTCTTCCATGTTTGGTGGAGGAACATTTTCCTCCCCTATTGTGTCTATTTCTACACCCAACAAAATAGCTGTTGGCTCTACCTCTACCCCTAGCCCGAGTGGGGGTACCCAACCTATTGCTATTTTCCCTTGTGCTTTCTCATTTGGGATGTCATTGATTGAGATTTCTTCAATCCCTTCTTCTTTGTCATATACCGTTCCTTCTACTACACCTTCTATAACAAGTGGTCCAATCCCTTTAAAGGGATTTTTCTTTTGGAAGTCGGTATGTTCCTTGTTCCAATCTCTCCTTAAGAGGCAGGTCTATTCATTTTCCTGGTTTTTCTTAGTATGCTAATCATTTCCAAGGACAAGGGGGGAAGGTATGGTATATCCATTTCTGAGTGGGTTGACATTAGGTGTCATTTATCAGGTGTTTTGTCAGTAAGTGAATGGTTCCTTCCATACTAGTAGTATGTCGGTGGGCTTTTCACCCTTTGATGATGCTTGGAACCCTTACCAAGGGGTTTATCCTTCGTATAACGTACCAATAGGAGGTAATTTCTCTTGAACTCACATTTCTGCTATGAGTGGAGGGTATCTTCCATATGTTCCTGGAAAATAAGGATTTTATTACAATATGGGAGTTTCTGCGAGTAATCCTTGGCAATTTGGTGCCAATAAAAATCCAATGTATCCTTTTTCGAACTATGGTCCTTTTGGAAGTTTTCATTATGGGGGGTAAATCCCATAACTCAACCACACTTACCATTTCTAGCAATGCTTAATTTTCCATATATTTTGAAGTTAACTAATGACCTAATTTAGTATGATCCAAGTTGGTCCTCGGTCCCTACTAAACTTCCCTCAGACATTCCTAAGTTTGAAGGAAAGTCGGGTGAGGATTCAACAAATCATATAACCACGTTTCACCTATGGTGTTCATTGAACTCCCTTGTTGATGTTTCAATTAGGTTGAGGTTTTTTTAATGCACCCTAACCGAGGATGTTGTGAAGTGGTATATTGAATTGAAAGGGGGATGGTTTTAAAGGTTTAATGATCTAGCTATGGTGTTTCTTAACCACTTTCGATTTCCTCTCTGATATGACACTAGGTCTGAGCTCCTGACCAATTTTATACAATATAAGGCCACTCATACCTCCAACCACATCGAAGAATGATGAAGAATAAAAATAATGATCAAAGTAAAAATTCCTAATGTGTTTATTCTTGAGTGTTTTTGAAGTCACTACAACCAACCATCTCGTAAGACGTATCCTTTTGTGGGGTGTTCACCAAAGAACATGTTATCTTTAGGGCCCAATAAATGGATATCATTTATTCTTAGTCTAGTGTCTGTTATCAAATTTATTCTTAGTCTATTATCCTTAATGAGACCTCATACCTCCTTTTCCATCTTCTCTGGTTAATGCAATCTAGTTTTTGACTCCCAAAGGAAACCAACAATCTAGAGGGAAAAAGAAAGGGCATGGTAAAAAGGAGAATAAGGAAGATAAGGAGAGTGTGACTAAACCTAATGTTAATACTGGTGAGGGAAAGAAAGAGCAAAAGAATGTAAAGTTCCCTTGCAATTTATGTAAGGGATATCATCTTACTCATCTTTTATTGAAAATTCAATATGTGTAGTGCTTGTTAGCACAACAAGGTCCTTCTAGTTTTCACGCTATGCTTAAAAACCCTTTTATTCGGGGCAACAACTTCTTGTTGGCACGACTGTTAATACTAGATCCCACCTAGGGGGCACCAATTTGAGGGAGAATCTCCATCGAATGTTTATATGGTCAAATCCCGAGTTTATTTTTCAACTAGGGCCCGTGATTGTGGAGACATTGAATTTTCTAAGGCAAAATATTCTTCCGAATCACATGAACCTCTTCACATTGAGCAACCCGTTATTGAGATTATTCCTCGAATAATGAAAGGCTCCTCAAAATTCTCAACTTTTAATCCAAACTCTTCGGCCACGTAAAATTATTTTGTGGTGTAAGAGTTAGCTTAAACTCCATGTGCAATGTCAACATCAGAGGTGCTCCAAGTGTGTTCAACACAAATAATCACATTTCTCACTACAATCAAAGAAGTTGATCCTAAGAACTCTCAGGTTATTATGTTTTATACTATTTGTGTCAAGACAAGACTCCCTCATTATGTTGCTTTCCAAATTAAAGCTATATACCGGAAGAAGGCTATCTTTTGAACGGTTGTACATGAGTTAGATTCCACTTGCGTCATGTTACTGGCATATTGGAAAGCTACAGGGTATCCATAGTTGGTTCCATCTTCGAATTTTTAAAGTTTTTTCAATGGTCATCCACATAGGCCACATGGGATTATGCGCACCTTTCTGATTAGAGTTGGGGGAAAGTTCGTCAATGTGGAAGTAGAAGTGGTTGATGCTAAGTTAAATTATATTTATTGTTGGGATATAATTGGGTATAACCGATGCAGGTTGTTGTATCAATTTTTTTGTTTTGTTTTTTGTTTGCGTACTATTTTTCCCTCATGAAGGGAAGATTGTGATGATATATTAGTTGGCTTGCACCCAAATTGATCCAATTTCTCCATCATATTCTATGATCCCATTGGTTAAAATTTTTCATCAACATAATGAAAATTTGGGGTTGGAATGTATTCATTGTTAATGGGTACTTTTGATTTTCTTCCCCTAGTTATGTCCATGAATATCATTTCTACAATATATAGGGTAGTACTTAGATTCATTCTTTCCAGATAAATTATTTTGAGGACCCTTAGAATTTTCCTTCTCCTACTACCACATTGGAAGAAGGGTAGGTCACAATAATGACTTTTCCTATGTTTGTAGAAGAAATTACTTATCGAGCTATTGTTGATAATGCTTCATACTTTGATCCTGTCTTTGTTCCAACATATGGCTTGGATTTCCATACGGTTCCGGTTTGGGCAACCATGCCAACCATGTCTATGGATTGCCTCGATATTATGTTATCGTTTGAAGAGGCTATCCTAGAGGCAATGACCGGTGTAGAAATATTGTGGGATGATTTGCATCATGGATCTTATTTTCTCCCTCATTTGCAGAGGGTTGAATCTAATTGTCCCATTCTACGTCATATGGAGATGTTCACAGGCCTTTGAACCCCTTTGGTCTAGCCTATATTTATGTTGAAGGGAACATGGCTAATTTCTCATAAACTTTACCAGTGAACATTTCTAAGAATCCCAATGTCATCAAAAACGTCTTTATAGGAGTGGTTTGTACACTTGAAGAGGTAAAAATTTATACTGATCTATTGAAGGAGTTTCATGATGTATTTGAATGGTCTTATGAAGAAATTCCTGTAATTGATCTAATCATAGTGCAACATGAGATTAAGACATATGAAAATGCAAAACTTGTGCACCATAAGCTTCGACCAATTAATCCTCAGAAGGCGACAACTATTAAGGCTAAGGTACAAAAATTTCTCAAAGCAGGTTTTATCTACGTCTTTCCTCTACCATAATCAGTTTCAAACCCCATTTCCGTTGATAGTGGAGCTTGCAGCAGTCATTTGTCTCAGATGGAAACAACACATAAGGTCTTACTTGCAAGGTATTTTTGGTCCTTGATTTTCAGAGATTGTATTAGGGCGGTTAAGAAATGACATTTGTTTCAAGTCTATACGAGAAAAATGTGTGTTCATCCAACTCCAATTTTTCCTGTTCTTACAATTGGTCCATTTACTAAGTGGGGAGTGGAATTTACAACTTGTCACCTAGCTTCGGCGAGGGGGCATAAGTATATTATTGCTGAATTTAAGTACTTTACTAAGTGGGTGGAAGCCATGCCAACCTAGAGTAACGACAGTGATATTGCATCGCTATTCCTTTTTAATCATCTCATTTCATGTTTCGGTATCCCTAGAGTGATTTTCAGTGATCATGGAAGTCAATTTTAGAACATAATGATGTCTGAATTAGATTCTAAGTTGGGGTTTAAGCAAGATCATTCTTCTCCATATTACCCCAAAGCTAATGGTTAAGTCGAAGTTGTTGATAAATATTTAAAGACATTTTTGCAAAGAACCATTAATGAGGCTAAGTTTAATTGGAATATCATGTTGTATCTAGCTTTGTGTACGTATCTTACATCAATCAAGATTGTTACTAGTTTTAGTCGTTTTCAATTGGTTCATGGTATGGAATTGATTCTCCCCATAGAGTGACAGATTCCATCACTTAAGTTGGCATTCCAACTTCTTCCTGACATGAAAAGCTTATAAGGGCACCTTATTCACTTAGAACATCTTGACGAGCAATGTCAAAATGGCACTATAACGAATGAGGCCCATAAGAAATGTGTAAAGGCTTAGTACTGTAAGTCCATACATCCTAGGGTTTTCTCTGAAGGGGACCTTGTGTTGGTTTGTGACCAAGACAAGGACACCCTAGGTGTAGGCCAATTAAAACCTATATGGTATGATCCTCATATTGTTAAATGTTTCTTGAAGAAGGGAGCATATGAAATGATCAATTTTGAAGGAAACACATTAGTTGAGTCCAGGAATGGGTTCTATCTCAAGATGTATTATGCTTGATCATTTGTTTCGTTTTATAATTAGTGTACATAGTAGTTTTATTTATTGCGTTTAGAGTTCATGGTGATGTTTATGATTGTTTGTTCAACATGCTTTTACAAGTATCGATAGGTGATTTGATATACTTAGGATTCACAGATGGAGCTACTCAAAACACTTGAAATTTAGCTTCCGCAACTTGGGTAATTTACTATCCATCTGGCCAATTGTTTGTTTTCAGTGGAACTTGTATAGGTCTTTCTTATAATAATATGGTTGAATACAATGTTGTTATTGAATTATTTATGGAGGCAATATCTCAAGGTATCCAATCATTAGTAGTTTGGTTGGATTCTCAACTAGTGGCGTCTCCGTTTAATAATGTTTATCATCTGAGGGATCCTTCGTTATTTTGATGATTTCTGAGAGTGATATTGTTTGAACGATAATTTAATTTCATTGCTTATGTTCCCATTCCATGATCATGGAAGTCAATTGTCAATTCTATTGTAAATTATCTATTATATTAGTATATTAATCATTCATCACATTAAAATGCATAATCAAAATGAAATCAATCAAATAAACACATGGTCAAATTATTAGGAAATCATTATGTGTGTGTGTATACACAAAATATTATAAAATGTGGACAAATGTCCTACAAAATTAGGGCTTTTCCCTGATGATCTCATAATCTGATCAATCCATCAGACAAAACATTTAGTTTTAAGGGCCCTACCCTGTATGAGTTCCATGGTAGTGGAGAATGGAATTTTCCACTCATCAGAATAGTCATGTGGCACTCCTACCATGCGTATCTATATAGCCTCTTGAAGGTCCTCTACTAGTTCCATAGGGATCTAATGAGTCAGACTCTTTAGGTTCCTTTAAATTAATCGAAGGACTCTCTTAACTTCTACTGCTACTCCTTTGGCATCCATTCCTCATTATCTGTGCCTCGGTAGTCCCTCATGTCTTGTTGGTCCAATATCTGTAATATAATCTCATCTTGTTAGTATTTTTGTTCCATGAAAAAATATTTTAGCTTCTTGAGAATTTATACTCATAAAAAATAAATACAAAATAAATATCTTTAAAAATCATAAAAATTTACTTATGTCACCCCATGCGGCATCCTCAGGAAGAACTAACTGTAGATCTCCTCGAAAGTCTAGTCCTACATATGGGTAATCCTCGATAGCTATGACTTGGTGCTCCCACCAGTGGAAGAACTCATCGTCAAAATTCACTTGGGTGACTTGGCCTTCTCCGAGTCTTCCCATCAAGTCTACCCACCTTGCCATCCAAGGCTCTCTCGAATCTCCAATGCAAGGTACTACACATGGTCATGGTGCGAGAATTCAATCAAAGAAGAATGAGCATAAAATAATCCCGTAACATAAATTATTTATTCTCCAGTCTGAATGCTATCAACTACGTCTTCATGTTGGATACAAATACAGTGCACCAGTCATACACTATTGGTCTTAGGAATCCACCATCAAGAACATATTTGGTTGGGAAGCCTGGTGCAAGGAATTAGATTCAGATACCCTAGCAATCATAAAAGGAAAAATTTTGATTTCCAAGTTTTTTGCTGCTTATGGGTATCCATGAACCCACTTTCTATGTCCTAGGAGGGCATCTATGTGTAGATTCACAACTCATGTAATGTACTAAAACACAAGACAAGAATCTACTCTACTTCTTTAAACAATGAAAACCAAGAATCGATGAAAACAATAATTGACAAGAGGAAGATAATCAAAGACACATAACACAATTGTTTCTCTGAGGAAAACCACTACTCAAAACCCCGATTATCTATTGCATTAATCAGAAATCTAAGTGATAATACAAAGCTTGTTCTCACAAGAACAATTCCACACAAGTATGATCAACTCTCTGCCTCACAAGCCCATACTAACCAACACTTAGCCAATTTATGCTGCCTGCTGAGCCCCTATTTCCTTGCACAATTACTATCAGGAATAACCCATATTTAATTGGGAATTCCTTCTTCCACAACTGCACAATACAAATCTAGGTCCTCTTTTGATTGCATGCATGATTTGTACAACTTAGATCACTCTACAACTGATAGTACACTGTCCCTGCACTCTAGTCTCAACTGGGTCTTTCTCTGAACTAACATGCATGAGTTTCTCATGAGAGAATCTTCAGTTAGCTAGAGTAACACTGAGGGTGCACCAATGCACCAACTCACTACTAATCCTCTACTAGTTCCACAAACAGTTAGAACTAGTTTAAACAACCATAACACAATCAAACTGAGTTATCTAATTATAACTCAAATAAAATCATCCTAGACATCTAAAATTTAGGGAGAACATATACATGACTGCATAAATACTTCCAACGTGAAATTCCTAAGATAATTAAGTTAATTAAACTTAATTAACTATTTACAAGTTTCTATGAGAATAGAATTCAATTTTTAATTCACAGTTTAATTCAAGGACAAATTAAACTGGAATTTCTTGTTTCCATTTCTCAACACTCCCTCTCAACAAGAAAGGGATTATCAGCTACCCTAATCTTGTCTTAGAGAAACTCAAATTTACATCTTGACAATGCCTTTGTCAAAATGTCAACATCTTGCTCCTTCGTGGGGACGTACTCCAATAACATAATCCACCTCAATACACAATCTCTGAGATGATGATATAAGATATCAATATGCTTGGAACGATCATGAAAAAATGGATTTTAGACAGTTTGATACAACTCTTATTAACGCAGTAAATCACATTTGGATCCATTTTCTTACCAAATAAACCAACCAAAATCTTCCTCATTCAGATGGCCCCACATGCTGCCTGACTTGCAGCCATGTAATCTACCTCTGTTGAACTAAGTGCAACCAACCTTTGTTTCCCACTATACCAAGAAACTGTCGTTGACCCAATACTAAATATCCCTCTTGACGTGATCTTCCTTGAAGCTTCACTCCCTTTGTCCATATGTACCACAATCCATACTGAGTAGTGCCCTTGAGGTATCTCAACACATGCTTCGCTGCCTTCTAATACAGTTTGGTAGGCCTAACCATCACTTGACTAAGTTGGTTAATGACATAGCACATATCCAGTCATGTGTTCACCAAATACATGAGTGAACCCACAAGCTGCCTGTAAACAATATCTTCCACTACTTCCCCTGAAGTAGCATACTCATTCCTCCAGTTACCTGCTAGAGGAGTCTCCACGGGTTTGCTGCTCTCCATGCAGAATCTCTTGAGTATCTCGTTGGCATACTTTCCCTGAGACACAAACAATGCCCCATCACCCTCCCATACTTCCATGCCTAGAAAGTAATGCATGAACCCCATGTCCTTCATCTCAAACTCTCTTGCAAATTACTCCTTGCAAGACTTGATCAGCTGATCATCACCTGTCAAAATCAAATCTTTGAAATACAACACTATGATCAACAATTTACCTTCCACCACTATGTGGTACAGGTTCACATTCGCTTCACTCTTAGTGACGCCCAATCCGGTGAAGTAGCTTTCAATCCTGGTGTACCAAGCACAGGTTGCTTGCTTTAGCCCATACAATTCCCTCTTGAGCCGACACACATGCGACTCACGGTCAAAGGTCTCAAAACCTTCAGGCTGCTCTATGTACACCTCTTCCTCAATCATGCCATTAAGGAAGGTTGTCTTTACATCCATCTGATGTATCTTCCAACCCATCTATGTTGATAGTGCCAATATAGATCTAATCGATGAGTACCTTGAAACAAGAGCAAAGGTCTCATCATAGTCAATCCCCTCTACCTGTGAAAATCCATGGGCAACAAACCTGGCCTTATGCTTCTCCACACTACCAACTGCAACTTGCTTTACCTTGTAAAGCCATCATGAGCTCATAATTGACTTGTCCTCCAGTCTTGGGACCACATCCCAAATACTATTACGATCTATGGAGTCATACTCCTCCACCATGGCATAAAACCAAACTGGTTTCTGCACTGCCTCCTCAAAGGAAGATGGATCTTGTATCAACACATCCGCTCATAAGAGCCATGTATCTAGTGTACCTCTAAGGTGACCTCCTCTGCCTGTGCTGAGATGTGGTTGCTCCCACATTCTCCCATGCATCATGCAATATCCTGTCACCTCTCTGGTACGCTTTTTCCCATCTCTGGAAGACTCTGCCTGAGTGGATGTCTCCACTCCCAGATCCTATGGATGTGGCTGCTCCACATCAATATGAGGATCCTCAACCTTAGGAGCTAAAAGCTCCTCAACTGCATGTAGTTCAAGCTCCCTCTCAAGGGAAACTCACATGGCCTTGTCCTCTTCGAATTTGACGTCCATGCGAAGTTCGAACCACTGTCATCCTACTGGTCGATAAGTACACATGATAGTTGTGAGGTGTATCAGTGTACCCCACAAATGTCCCCAACTCTCCCATCGACTCAGGGTTCTTCCGTGCATCTTTGGTCACATGAAAATATACCTATGACCCAAAAATCCTGAAGTGACCAACATCTGGTCTCTTACCAGAATAAGCCTCCTCTGGTGTCTTCATCCCATGAATCTGATGTGGGCTACGGTCATGAAAATAAACCATTGTGTTGCATGCCTTAGCCCACAAGTGTAGTGGTAGGCCATGATCATGAAACATCTCTCGTGTCGCCCCTACAATGCTTCTGTTCTTCCTCTTGGCCACCCCATTCTGCTCTGGGTTATGGGGTGTCGTCAACTCTCGTTTAATCCCTTCTACTACACAAAAGTTCTTAAACTCATTTGTGACATACTCACCACTGTTATCACTCCTTAGAGATTTAACTTTCTTTCCATACTCTTTATCAACCAATGCTTTAAATTCACAAAAATTTGTGAAAGTTTGATCCTTCTTTTGCATGAAAAATATCCATCATTTATGAGAAAAGTCATCAAAAAATATAACATAATACCTATGTTTGGTCGTGGATGTTGTTGAGAATGGTCCACACACATCTGAATGGACTCGGTCTAGAATCACATCTACTCGACTATCTTTGTCATGAAGGGAAGCCTTGGTGTATTTTCCCAAATTACACCCCTTAAAATACACCCCTTGCATGTATAAACTTTCTCTATCATACCTTTGGGAAGACCAATAGAGGTATGCAACATGATTTTCAAAGCTCCATGATGCAAGTGACCCAATCGCCTATGCCACAACTTGTCAAAGTCTCGGCTTTGCACCTTCTCTACTTTCGTGCTCAAAGCAACACAATCATTTACCTCCATCTTATAAAGATTCTTAACTCAAATCCCTATCTTCTTTACTTGACCCATGGCAATGTGTCGAAGGAACGCCTTTCCTTTTAAGAAGATCACATCATAGTCTCTATCCTCAAGTGTGACAACTGATAATAAGTTATTTTTCAACCCGAGCACTTACATAACATCCCTCAAGGTGAGAGGAGCACCCTGCTTCCTCTGAAAAGTAACTGTGCCCAATCCAGTAACACCATACCTCCCGCTGTCACCCATCTCGATATGCATATGGAGATCTGTCTCCTCCAGGACACTGAACAATTCCTTGTCACCAGTCATGTCGAATGAAGCTCCACTATGAAGGTACCATACATTACCCATCATTGATGACACCATGCATGCAATGAGAGTAAATTCCAATTTGAATTGAGAGGCGAAAGCCTCAACCGCCGCTCCTCTTGAGGACTTCTTCTTGGACTTCTTGAGTGGACACTTAGTAGCAAAATGGCCCATCTCATGATAATGAAAGCACTTAACTTTCGTCGTGTCTATCTTCTTACCTCCATGGAAAGAATTCGATTTGAAATGGGACGCCTTCCCTTTCCCTTTCCTTGCCTTACTCGCTTAGGCATAGTTTTCCTCGCCATTAGTCTTTGATGAGGAACCATCTCTGGTGTTCCTTCTGATCTCCTCCTGCATCAAATCCAACCACAGTCGTTCCCAATATGGCAGCTTGGCCCTTCCATTCATAGAGTCCTCATAGCTATTCCAACTCTTGGGAAGGCCTAGGAGAGCTAGGCTCACCATATCATCCTCGAAAATGGTTATTCCATCACTTCCAAGCTCATCATGACAATGAGTGAACTTGGTCAAGTATTTTGGAATGCTCTTGCCTTTCTCCATCTTGTTTTTTTGAAGTTTGTCTTTCAGTGCCAACTTCCTATGGTCACTGTTGTTCTGGAATAGGCCTGCCAATGGTTTCCACATAGCATACAGGGTTTCCTTCCCATGAAGACCCGAGACAATGTGGTCTCGAATTCCCTCAAGGATTATCCGTCTTGCCTTCGCCACACACTTTTTCCATTCGGCCATATTCTGTGCATCCGATGATGTTGGCTTAGGAATGTCTTTATCAACAAATTCGTTCTAGCCATTATCCTCCAACACAACCTCCATTTTGTCCTTCCAGGTTATATAATTTGAGTTTCCTTCTAAGGCATACTCGAACCGCAAACCGTAGAATGCCATCTGCTGATCTTAAAGTATGTATTGCAAATTCGAATTTCACATGTAACCCAAAACTAAAAACTTTGAAATCTTCTCTAGTATACTGTCTTCAACTCCGATACCATGTAGATTTTCTTGTAGATTCACAGCTCATGTAATGTACTAAAACACAAGACAAGAATCTACTCTACTTCTTTAAACGACGAAAACTAAGAATTGATGCAAACAATAATCGACAAGAGGAAGATAATCAAAGACACATAACACAATTGTTTCTCTAGGGAAATCCACTACTCAAAACCTTGACTAACTATTGCATTAATAATAAATCTGAGTGATAATACAAAGCTTGTTCTCACAAGAACAATTCCGCACAAGTATGATCAACTCTCTGCCTCACAAGCCTGCACTAACCAACACTTAACCAATTTTTGCTGCCTGATAAGCCCCTATTTTCTTGCGTAATTCCTGTGAGGAATAACCCATATTTAATTTGGAATTCATGCTTCCATAACTGTACAATCCAAATCTAGGTCCTCTTTTGATTGCACACATTATCTGTATAACTCCGATCAATCTATAATTGTTAGTACACTGTCCCTGCACTCTAGTCTCAACTTGGTCTTTCTCTGAACTGACATGCATGAGTTTCTCATGAGGGAATATTTAGTTAGCTAGAGTAGCACTGAGGATGCACCAGTGTACCAACTCACTACTAATCCTCTACTAGTTCCACAAATAGTTAGAACTAGTTTAACCGACCATAACTCAGTCAAAATAAGTTATCTAATTACAACTCAAATAAACTCATCCTAGACCCCTAAAATTTAGGGATAACATATACACGACTACAGAAAGACTTCCAACTCAAAATTCCTAAGCTAATTAAGTTAATTAAACTTAATTAACTATTTACAAGTTGCTACGAGAATAGAATTCAATTTTTAATTCATAGTTTAATTCAAGGAAAAATTAAACTGAAATTTCTTATTGCCATTTCTCAACACTATGAGTGCTCCGCTTTATTTTCTTTTTAGATTCACTGCCTCCCCGCTTCGGGATAAATCTGTGATGAACTAAATTTATTCCAGTTCAAGTTGTAAAGGCATTGAGTCAATTATAAAACATGCTCGTTGAGGTTCTCAATGCTTTATGAGCATGTTTAGTAGTATCTTTTGGGTCTGCATGTTTGGAATTTTAATCCATCCATTGCTTCTTAGTCTCCTATAACCAAGTTATCAACTTCCTCATGATCTTGTTCTCTCCAAACAATGGCCATCTTGCAAAATTTATCAAATTGCATCATTAACTTTAAGTTCTTAAATTTCGATCTGTGTGTATGCAATTTTTTGTATGGACATTTGTGTATATACACACCTTTTCCTTTGACAAATTGTGTGTAGGGTCATCTATACACAACTTGATAGAGAAAGAGTTGCATATGCGTAGCTTGATTTCTAAAGCAAATTTAGGGCAGCCAAATTCTAATTAAAATATTTAAAAAATGGATCAAATGAGAGAGCACTTATTATAGAATTACTTCCAACTTGCAGAATTCGAATTGGTTGGATATAACTCTCATAATTAATTGTTGAAGCTTGGGGGTAAAAATAACTCCAAGTCATTATGATTGGTAAAAAATCACAAATGGTGAGTTAAAAAATTCAATTTGACATATTTATATAATTTTTTTACCCACTTTACTTTAGTTCATTAATTTTATAACTTATATTTTGATGTTGAACCTATCACTTAGTGCCTTGACAATACCTTCACAGGTTAATGGCGAACTTTTGTCACTTAGTTTATTTTTGCCAATATGTTACCATGGTTATTGACCCCTCGTGGTAGTCATTGTTTCCAAAATTGGCATATAGGTTAGGAATATGTAGGTTCATATTGCATTCTAACCTAATTTTGTAATAGTACCTCACCATAGGGTTGATCCCACTTTTTTATGATGATTAACTGCTCACTTGTTGTTTATATGTCGCAACTTAATGGTAGAGGCTTCCTCACATGGGCTTCTTAGTTAGCACCTCACTAGAAATTTGTTGCCTGTGCTGTGAATTTCCATATGCTTGGGAGTCCTCCTTAGTCCCTTCATGCCTGTAGGTTAAAAGCCACATTCTTATTCCTCGATCTTATCCTTGACATGATACCTCAGAGGCTCCCACTTGTTGAGTTGCAATATTGTATTACATATGGTCACTTGCACTTTTGGCCTTATGCCAACTCCAACTTGCTCTCGTATAAGCCACTTTTCTTGATTCCATTTATAAAAGTTAAAGCCTTGCATTTATTGCTTTTGTGACTTGACAACCTTATACTTGGAGGGAACATCCCCTGAGTGTCCATATACTACACACTTTACCTTACATTGGGCATAGGAATGTTCCAAGCACTAGAACTAGTCTTCTTGCCTGTGACATTCATTCCCTCCACTATACTATAAGCATCCTTTTATTCCTTTTCAGACTTTTTATAATATGAAAAAGACAAAAAAATCAAATATTTAAAATAAAAGAGGGGAATCGAAGAGTTTCTTTTGTTAACTTGGCAATAGAGTCCCTTTGTTGAAAATAACAAGAAGAAATGTTAAAAATAACATCTAGAAATTCTAATTTAATTTGTCCTTGAATTAAATTGTAATTCTTTCTCATAGAAACTTGTAATAGTTAACTAAGTTAAGTTTACTTAGTTAGCGTAGGAAATTCGAGTTGGAAGTCTATCCAGAGTCATGTAAGTGCGATCCCTAAGGTTTAGGAGTCCATATTGAGTTTATTGGAGTTGTAATTAGATAACTCAGTTCAACTGAGTTATAGTCAGTTAAACTAGTTCTAAATGTTGGAGGAACTAGTAGAGGTCTAGTAGTGAGTTGGTGCACTAGTGCATCCTTAGTGCCACACCAACTAACTGAAGATTCACTCAAGAATAACTCATGCATGTTAGTTTAGAGGAAGACCCAATTGAGACTAGAGTGCAGGGATAGTGTACTATCAGTTGAATAATTTTCCGAGTTGTACAAATGGTACATGCAATCAGTTGAGGACCTATGTTTGGATTACGTAGTTATGAAGTGAGGATATCCCTTTAAATACGGGCTAATTCTCTCAGGAATTGTGAAAGGAATCAGAATCTTGAAGGCTAGGAATTTGACTAAGTATTGGCCAAAGGAAGTCATCAGGTAGAGGATAGGAAATACTTGTGTAGGTTGAGCTCGAGGTTGAGTAGAGCATATTATATTCATCCAGATTCTTTGACCAAGAATGGCGCAAGGAAATAGTGGCTTGGAGACCAGCAGAATAAGTTGATGTTTGGCTTGAGCTAGCTTGTGAGATGAGAGTTGATTATACTTGTGCGTGAATTATTCTAGTGAGAACAAGCTTTGTATTTTCACTCAAATTTTTGATTAATGCAATATATATAGTAGGGGTTTTGAGTTGTGGCTTTCCCCGGATAACTATTGTGTTATGTGCCATTGATTATATTCCTCTTTCTGATTATTGTTTTCATTGATAATTGGTTTCCGTTGTTTGAAGGTAGAGTAGATTCTTGTCTTGTGTTTTAGGAAACTATATGAGCTGATGAATCTACAGGAAAATCTACACGGTATTGGAGCTGAAGACAATATAGAAGAGAAGAATTTGAATTTCTCCTTGTAGATTGATTGAGCTCTAGTTTAGGGCAAATCCAGAAGACCCTCTGTGCAGACTTCTTAATGGAGCTAGAAGGAAACTAGTGGGTAGATTGAGGAGCAGGATTGTTTTTTTGGGCAGTGAGTTTTTAGAGAATATCTAAAAAAAATTGTTAAAAATTTCAAAAACATATAGTAGATCTGGATTCCTTACCAAAAATTATCCAAATTAAAAAAAAAAAAATTGTTCGAATCAGAGTTTGGATGAGGGAGATATCATCGATTTAAAATCAACTATTTTTTTTAGAAAATTTTGTGACGGTAGGATAGATGAAACTGATTGGTGTGCAAGCTAAGAACCTATATGATCTTGAGGTACAAGATGCATGCAAAGCCTTGAAAAGGTTAGAGACTTGGCAGTTGAGAGGGAGATTGAATTACCTTTCAATATGTAGCCCTAGAAGAAGCCTCAGAAGTAGTTTCAGACAATTGTGGAGAAACCACAAATGGAGAATCATAAGGGATACCTAGTGGAGGCATACACTCAAGTAGAGACCTCCAGTAGGTGGGACTTTCGAGCCATGTGGGCAGAGGGAGCACATGCATCCATACCTGCAGGTGAGAGGCAGGGAAATGTGAAGTGATAGTCCCAAGAGGGCATAAATCATTGAGAGGTTTTATCTCTTGGACCATACCTTGCTACGAGAGCCCAAAGTATATAGTAGCAGGAGGAATCAGTGGCGGTTGATGCAGTCAAAGATCAAAGTGACAAGGGCTAGAGAAGTCAGATACTGAAGAGCAAAGAGAAGAGTTGAAAACAGTGGAGGAAGGAAAAGTCAGCAAAAGCGCAGAGTTTTCAGTCGACAAAGGTAGTAGCATTAAGAGACTTTGGTGACAAATGAATCATACTGATTTAGTTTGGATGTTTTTTTTTGTTTCATGAGTTGTTGTAGCAACAACACTAGAGAGAAGTGTTGCATGAAGAACATTCCAAAGGTTCATGATCGGGATAGAGTTGAATTCCTTTGTTCTTGAGAGGGAGTATTGAAAATAGCAACAAGGAATGTTAAAAATAACATCTAGAAATTCTAATTTAATTTGTCCTTGAATTAAACTATAATTCTTTCTCATAGAAACTTGTAATAGTTAACTAAGTTAAGTTTACTTAGTTAGCTTAGGAAATTCGAGTTGGAAGTCTATCCAGAGTCATGTAGGTTGTTGGAAATAATACTGAGAGGGGGGGGGGGGGTGAATGATTATTATTAAGTCAAATATTCCCTTTTTCAAATCTAGATAATATACGCTACTTCAGTTAATTAAATCCGCGTATATATGCAACTATGTAGAAGGAAACCCGCGTATATAATGCAAACTTATAATTTACTTTATCTTTCAGATGTTGATTGTTAATCTGTGTATCAGAATTAAATAACTAGTAACCAGAAACAGTAAAACAGAGCAGAAGACAATCACACACAAGAACACAAGATATAAGGTGGAAACCTAATGTGGGTGAAAACCACCTGCTGCAATTCGTCTCTATCTTCTTTTAATTAGAAACTTCCTTTTACAATGTACTGGTGCAGTCCTTTACCAGTACGCAGGCTGCAACCTGCAGAGAGCTACAACCCTCTCTCGTTCTCCAGCTTCTCCTGGAAGGGAGCTACAACCCCCTTAGCTCTTGCACTAGCCAAGATACTAGTACGTAGGTGCTGGCCTACAGAAGGCTACAACCTTCTCTTTCTTCCAGGGACCATGTTTCATAAATTTTTAGACTGGATCCACATCAATCAAATATCAAGAATTTCTGCATCAACCAATCACCTTTTCACCAATCAAAACTGAATCAAAATAAACACTTCTTTGACAGCTGTACCCAGAACACAGTAACTGTAACCACACACCAATTCTGAACCCAGACCACTACAACAATAAATAGAAGCAGCTAGAACATAAATTAAGAGATGTACACTACTTCACCATTCAGAAACCTGCGTGTATACGCTTCTGTGTCAAAGACAACCTGCGTATACGCTTCTTTCCCTTACCAAAACAACGTGTATACACTCCTTCGCTTCACTAAACCTGCGTTTAGATCTATAAAGGATAATTCACTCTTTCAAAATTCAGACATTGATTAGCCCAGAGTATCAGATTTATAGATCAAGCATGCGCCACATATAACAGATCAAAATCATACAAAGATACTAACATTCAAGATTATGACCCATCAATAGAACTTATCCTTCTCTTTGCGCTAAGGTTCCTCCTTCATTCAGATCCAGATCTGCACCATAACCCCAATCACCAATATTTCAGATCTAGCACTTATTAGATATTCAATTGATTCACATCATACTTTGACAAATGATCTCCTTCCTCTTTTATAGTCTCAGGCCTTTCACAATACCACGGTCCAAAACCATAATAACACAATACTATGGACCCAATACTTGGGATCACCACTTCTGACGAGATACCATGGTCCAAAACCATAGGTTCAAATACCAAGGACTAACTACCATGGACCAAAGGTAAGTTCTCCAACATATACGCGCTTTTCCTTGCGTGAAAGTGTGTGTATACGCATACGCGCCTTTGTAACGTCTAACCCGCGTGTATACGTGACTTATTCTAGGTGAACCTGCGTATATGTCTTTTCCTTCATTCTGAAAGCCTAAACTGAGATCTGTTACCAAAGAGAGTTGCCATCAAGGACAACACCTGTGCCATAGCTCCAAACCTGTGCCATAATGCCAAAAATCTCCCTGTTTGGACTTGATGGCAACCCCAAGATCCTCAAAGTCATTCTCCCCCTTTGTCATCAAGGGCAAAGGGTTGTGCTCCCCCTGAGTACATGCTGAAATCTCTGCCCTGCTGTGCTGACCATGCTCCCCCTGACTGTAGGCAAGATCTGCAAAAAGATGTTCTTCAAGAAGAACCATGACATATACATCATAAAAGACCTTCCTATCACCAAAAGACTCAAAACATACATCCATCATCCAACTAAGTGAGGATCATCCACCCAACCAAGTGGGGATACATCAGAAATTTACATATGACAACCAAGTACATTACATCTTCATCCCAGGCATAGTGGGGAAACCAAAATAGGCCGTTACATGACCTTGACACCTTAAAAGAGATACATGACATAGAGACGAAATAACTAGAGCAAGACTTATGAAAGTCACCAATAACTGATATCAACAACATTTGTCAATCACCATTCAGATCAGCAACCAAGATTTCCTTCTGTTCTCCCTCTGCCTCTGTTCCACCTGAAACCAACAACAGCTTAGAACCAAAAGCTTCTAAGATAATGCCAACAATGCATCATTAGAAGTTTATCTGCTCCCCCTGAACCTGTGCCGGATGGTCTCTGTCAGACCCATATCAGAATATCTTCAACCAGAGCCTGTCCCTACTGATATCCATCAAACCTCCATATACGTGACTGTCTCTGCACAAACCGGCGTATGTACGCGGATCCTCCTCAGGAAACTCACGTACACCCATTTTTCTTTGAAACAGACAAGATTTAACAACAAGATGATGCATCAACTACTCCCAGCTTCTGTCTGAGGTATTCAAAAGTTTCCTTGGGAAGTGGTTTAGTGAGAATATCAACAACTTGTTCCTTAGAAGGAACATACTCCAATTTGACCTTTTGTTCCAACACTTGTTCTTGGAGAAAGTGATACTTGATCAGTATCTGCTTGGTCTTTGAATGCATGACTGGGTTCTTTGAAATGCTGATTGCACTTGTATTATCACATAAGATGGAGATAGGTGGTGTACAAGTGATTTGAAAATCCTGCAAGGTCTGCATCATCCAAATGAGTTGAGTGCAACAAGAGTATAAGCATGAAGTGTGAGATTTGTATCTCTAGGATACCATAAGCCATAGTTTTGAGTTCCTTGGTACTTGAAGATTCTCTTAACTGCCTAAAGATGAGTTTCCTTAGGATTTGCTTGAAATCTTCCAACTATTCCCACTGCATGCATGATGTCTGGTCGAGTGCCTGTCAAATTAATAAGACTTCCAATCATGGATCTATAGGTTGGTTGATGCATTGTTGCTGATTTATCATTTGCACTGAGGCTGCATCCTATAACCGTAGGGGTACATACTAGTTTTGCATCTTCCATGCCATATTTCTTCAGGATCTGCTTGAGATACTTGGTTTGAGACAAAAAGATACCGCCTTCATTTTGTTGGATTTGCAATCCAAGAAAATATGTCAGTTCTCCAAGCAAGGACATTTCGAATTCTTTCTGCATCACCAAGGCAAAGCTTTGACTCATAGCTTCTTCATTGCTGCCAAAGATAATATCATCTACATACACAACAAGTATTAGCAATTTGTCATTTTCAATTTTTATATAAAGATTGCTATCTGCTGATCCTTTTGAAAAACCTTGTTGATGAAGATATTTGTCCAAACGGTAGTACCAAGCCCTTGGAGCCTGTTTAAGACCATATAGAGCCTTTTTTAGTCTGCATACAAGATTTGGATCATTCCCAAGAATGAAACCATCTGGTTGCTCAATGTACACTTCTTCTTCTAAGTCTCCATTCAGAAAGGCTGATTTCACGTCCATTTGAAATACTTTGAACTTCTGAAAGCTTGAGAGAGCAAGGAACATTCAGATGGCCTCAAGTCTAGCAACAGGAGCAAAAGTTTCTTCAAAGTCTATTCCTTCTTGTTGAGCATACCCTTTACAAACAAGTCTGGCCTTGTTTCTAATCACTTCCCCATTTTCATTCAACTTGTTTTTAAAGATCTATTTTGTCCCTATGACATTCTTATCTTTTGGTCTAGGAACCAACTCCCAAGTGTTATTCTTTTCGATCTGCTCAAGTTCTTCATCAATTGCCTTGACCCAGCATTCATCTTTGCATGCCTCTTTTACATTTTGTGGTTCAGTAGAGGAGAGAAATGCCAAATAGCTTGAGGCTTCCGCAATTGTTCTTCTGGTTTGTATACCTGCCTCTTTCTGCCCCAAAATTTGAGATTCTGGATGATTATTCTGAACGTACCTGGATGGAGTCTTCTCTTCTATCCTTATATGTTCCTCTGGTGTCTCTTGAGGTTCTTCTTCATCATCAGTCTGATTTGAAGGATGGTCTTCATCCTCTTCGATATTTTCATAATTTACTTGCCTAGGAATGTTTCCTTCTTCATCAACCACTACATCAATGCTGTCAACAATTCTTCCAAGTCTTTTATTGTAACACTTATATGCTTTGCTGTGGGGAGAATAACCAAGGAGAATGCCTTCATCTACTCTAGGTTCAAATTTGCCAAGATGTTCATCATTATTCTTAATATAGCATTTGCTTCCAAAAATTTTGAAATGTTTTACCGAAGGAGTCTCACCATACCAGAGCTCATGAGGAGTTTGAGTGTTGTTCACCCGAACATTTGTTTTGTTGAGAATAACAACCACAACAAATGCAGCTTCACCCCAGAAGGTTGCGGGAGTTCCAGACTCATCAAGCATAGCACGAGCCATTTGTTGAACCGTTGTGTTCATCCTTTCCACTACTCCATTTTGCTGAGGAGTCCTAGGTGTACAGAATTCCCTTCTTATTCCATGTTCTTCATAAAAATAGAAAAATTCATTTGAGGTAAACTCCCAACCTCTATCAGACCTGAGGCACTTAATTTTGTGATCTGATTCGTTTTCAACCAAGGCTTTGAAAGATTTGAATTTTTCGAAGGCTTCGTCTTTGTGCTTCATAAGTCCTATCCAAACCATCCTGGAGAAGTCGTCAATGAATAATATAAAGTATTCTTCTCCTCGAGGTGACCTTTTCCTAGATGGACCACATACATCTGTATGGACTAGTTCAAGAGGCCTACTAGCTGATCCTTCCTTCTTAGGGAAGTTAGTTCTAGTTTGCTTACCAAACTGACATGATTTGCATATTGTATTGTCTGGAATTCTGATGTCTGGAAGACCACGAACTGCCTGGTATTTGCATGCTTTCCTTATCTGTGAAAAGCTTAGATGCCCCAACCTCCGGTGCCATAACCAGTGTTCATCATTCTTGCTCAAATAGCATTGTTGTTGTCCTTCTTCAAATATGTATAAATTATTTGGAGTTCTTATGCCTTTGATCACTGTTTTTCCTGTATCAAGATCACGAACACTACATCCATTTGATCGAAATATTACCTCAGTTCCTTGATTGCACATCTGACTGACACTCAGTAGATTATGCCTCAAGCCATCAACATACAAAACATTTTCATCTTTGACTTTTTCTTTCAACTGAACAATGCCTTTTCCTTTTATGACTGCAGGGGTATCATTTCCAAAAGAAACTTTCTTTCCTTTTTCTAAAGCACTATATGATTGAAGTCTTTCTTTATCACCTGTCATATGCTTCGAACATCCACTGTCGATTTACCATTGATTTTCCTGTCCTTCTGCATATAAAGCTATCCCACATCTTTCTGGTTGCGGTTCCTTCATTCTCCATGTTCTGGCACTTGAGATTTGTTGCTTCTGAGTTGTCTTCCGAAACCTGCTCATGCATTCAGAATCTTCATGACCGAAGTTATTACAAATAGAACATTCAATTTCATTTTCAAGGGCGGAAAAATTGTTATAGGTCCTTTTCGTGATTCTAGTCATACTTCTTTATTTTTGAGCTTCTCTAGTCATGATTGTTTTATAGGCAACACATTGAGCTACTTTGTGGCCAAAGTTATGACAAGAGAAACATTGGCCATTGAAGAAACTCCTGCGATTATCAAATCTACCAGCCAAATGATTGTAGTTTCTATTGTCATGCATTCTTGAGGCAAATTGAGAAGATTTTACCTGTGGCTGGTTGTAGCTTTTTTTCATCCTTAAGGTGGATTGCCCCCGATTTACCTGGTAGTCTTTGTTTATTCTTGATGTAAAGTATCCCTGTTTTACCTGGTGATCTCCATTGGGCTTTTGCTCATTCCTCCTTGCTGCATCAAGATAACTTTTTGAGGTGGATGATTTCTACGCTTGAGATGCTTCTTCATTATATCCCAGACCTGTCTTGATTAGTGGGGAATGCTGCACATTGATAATCTCATCTAGAGTTTCAGATCCTTTAACAAATCTAAGATTAAGAGATTTAGTTTTCTCAATCTCTTTTCTAAGTCCCACAATTTCACATTCCAATTTTTCATGATGTTTTTCCCTTTCAGCCAGTTGACATTGCAGAGAATCAATAATCACATTTTTCTCTTCTAAACAAATTTTGAGTTTAGAAATATCTTCATAAAGACCTTCTTCATCTATAGCATCCATGTAATCATCATCTTCAAAAGCCATTAAAAGTTTATAATTATTACCTCGTTCATCTTCATCACTATTTGAAAGTCCATCACTATCTTCATGAGTGTAATAACTTTTCTTATTTGCATTCTGTTTCTTGTTCCATCTTACAGGTTCCTTCCCCTTGTAAATCTTATCCTTATGAGGACATTTGGCAGCATAGTGACTGACTCTTCCATAAGAAAAGCATTTGAAAGGTAACTTACCTTGGAATTGTCCACCACCCCGTTGAAGGTTTTTGACAAAATTTGGTTCTTCTTCTTCTTCTGACACGTGTCCTGACTCATAGTAATCTCCTTTGCCTGAAGCCTTGAAGGCAGCTTCTCTCCTGTCTGATGGTCCTCCTTTCCTCATTTCATAAGTAGTCAGAATTCCATGCAGCTGTGACATGACAAGGTTTCGTAGATTCTCTTTTTCTTCTATTGCAGAAACTTTAGATTCAAACCTAGGGGACAAAGATCTTAGAACCTTTTCAACCACAACAACATCTTTTATTTCTTCACCCAAATTTTTCATACAATTAATAATCTCATCTACACGAAGGAAATAGTTAGCCACACTTTCGTCAGTGTGCATTCTGAGATTTTCATACTGAATTCTGAGGGTTTTAAGTTTTGCTCATTTTACCTGTTCATCTCCTTCATAGCTCAGAACAATCTTGTCCCATATTTCTTTTGCGGATTTATTCTGCATAACCTTCACGAATTCTGATTGAGATAGACATCCTAATAGAGTATTGACAGCCTTTGCATTTCTTTCATATTTCTTCATCTCAGCCGGATCTGTAGGAGTTGCTGATGGAAAAGTGTACCCTGTATCTATGATATCCCAGACTTCTGTACCAAGAGATTGTAAATAGGCTGTGACTCTTACCTTCCAATAGACGAAGTTGGTCCCATAAAAAATTGGTGGCCTAATTGATGCTTCTCTCTCGTAGTTTCTCATGATGATGGATCTTCCCTTCAAGCGATCAAGCTTCTTCAGAAGGACTTGCTCTGATACCAATTGTTGGAAATAATACTGAGAGGGGGGGAGGGTGAATCAGTATTATTAAGTCAAATATTCCCTTTTTCAAATCCAGATAATATATGCTACTTCAGTTAATTAAATCCGCGTATATACGCAACTATGTAGAAGGAAACCTGCGTATATAATGCAAACTTATAATTTACTTTATCTTTCAGATGTTGATTGTTAATTTGTGTATCAGAATTAAATAACTAGTAACCAGAAACAGTAAAATAGAGCAGAAGACAATCACACACAAGAACACAAGATATAAGGTGGAAACCCAATGTGGGTGAAAACCACCTGCTGCAATTCATCTCTATCTTCTTTTAATTAGAAACTTCTTTTTACAATGTACTGGTGCAGTCCTTTACTAGTACGCAGGCTGCAACCTGCAGAGAGCTACAACCCTCTCTCATTCTCCAGCTTCTCCTGGAAGGGAGCTACAACCCCCTTAGCTCTTGCACTAGCCAAGATACTAGTATGTAGGTGCTGGCCTACAGAAGGCTACAACCTTCTCTTTCTTCTAGGGACCACGTTTCATAAATTTTCAGACTGGATCCACATCAATCAAATATCAAGAATTTCTGCATCAACCAATCACCTTTTCACCAATCAAAACTGAATCAAAATAAACACTTCTTTGACAGCTGTACCCAGAACACAGTAACTATAACCACACACCAATTCTGAACCCAGACCACTGCAGCAATAAACAGAAGTAGCTAGAACATAAATTAAGAGATGTACGCTACTTCACTGTTCAGAAACCTGCGTGTATACGCTTCTGTGTCAAAGACAACCTGCGTATACGCTTCTTTCCCTTACCAAAACAACGTGTATACGCACCTTCGCTTCACTGAACCTGCGTATAGATCTATAAAGGATAATTCACTCTTTCAAAAATTCAGACACTGATTAGCCCAGAGTATCAGATTTATAGATCAAGCATGCGCCACATATAACAGATCAAAATCATACAAAGATACTATCATTCAAGATTATGACCCATCAATAGAACTTATCCTTCTCGTTGCGTTAAGGTTCCTCCTTCATTCAGATCCAGATCTGCACCATAACCCCAATCACCAATATTTCAGATCTAGCACTTATTAGATATTCAATTGATTCAGATCATACTTTGCCAAATGATCTCCTTCCTCTTTTATAGTCTTAGGCCTTTCACAATACCATGGTCCAAAACCATAATAACACAATACTATGGACCCAATACTTGGGATCACCACTTCTGACGAGATACCATGGTCCAAAAGCATAGGTTCAAATACCAAGGACTAACTACCATGGACCAAAGGTAAGTTCTCCAACATATACACGCTTTTGTTTGCGTGAAAGTGCATGTATATGCATACGCACCTTTGTAACATTTAACCCGCGTGTATACGCGCCTTAATCTAGGTGAACCTGCGTATATGTCTTTTCCTTCATTCTGAAAGCCTGAACTGAGATCTGTTACCAAAGAGAGTTGCCATCAAGGACAACACATGTGCCATAGCTCCAAACCTGTGCCATAATGCCAACATAAGTGTGATCCCTAAGGTTTAGGGGTCCATATTGAGTTTATTGGAGTTGTAATTAGATAACTCAGTTCAACTGAGTTATAGTTAGTTAAACTAGTTCTAAATGTTGGAGGAACTAGTAGAGGTCTAGTAGTGAGTTGGTGCACCAGTGCACCCTCAGTGCCACACCAACTAACTGAATATTCACTTAAGAATAGCTCATGCATGTTAGTTGAGAGGAAGACCCAATTGATACTAGAGTGCAAGGATAATGTACTATCAGTTGAATAATTTTCCGAGTTGTACAAATGGTACATGCAATTAGTTGAGGACCTATGTTTGGATTACGCAGTTATGAAGTGAGGATATCCCTTTAAATACAGACTAATTCTCTCAATAATTGTGAAAGGAATCATAATATTGAAGGCTAGGAATTTGACTAAGTATTGGCCAAAGGAAGTCATCAGGCAGAGGATAGGAAATACTTGTGTAGGTTGAGCTCGAGGTTGAGTAGAGCATATTGTATTCATCCAGATTCTTTGACCAAGAATGGCGCAAGGAAATAGGGGCTTGGAGACCAGCAGAATAAGTTAAGGTTTGGCTTGAGCTAGCTTGTGAGATGAGAGTTGATTATACTTGTGCGTGAATTATTCTAGTGAGAACAAGCTTTGTATTTTCACTCAGATTTTTGATTAATGCAATATAGATAGTAGGGGTTTTGAGCTATGGCTTTCCCCGGATAAATATTGTGTTATGTGCCATTGATTATATTCCTCTTTCTGATTATTGTTTTCATCGATAATTGGTTTCCGTTGTTTGAAGGTAGAGTAGATTCTTGCCTTGTGTTTTAGGAAACTATATGAGCTGATGAATCTACAGGAAAATCTACATGGTATTAGAGCTGAAGACAATATAGAAGAGAAGAATTCGAATTTGTCCTTGCAGATTGATTGAGCTCTAGTTTAGGGTAGATCCAGAAGACCCTCTGTGCAGACTTCTTAATGGAGCTAGAAGGCTACTAGTGGGTAGATTGAGAAGCAGGATTGTTTTTTTGGGCGGTGAGTTTGCAGATAATATCTAAAAAAAATTGTTAAAAATTTAAAAAACATCTAGTAGGTATGGATTCCTTACGAAAAATTACCCAAATTAAAAAAAGAGAATTGTTCGAATCAGAGTTCGGATGAGGGAGATATCGCCGATTTAAAATCAACTATTTTTTTAGAAAATTGGGTGACGGTAGGACAGATGAAATTGATTGGTGTGCAAGCTAAGAACCTATATGATCTTGAGGTACAAGACGCATGTAAAGCCTTGAGGAGAAAGGAAAAGGTTAGAGACTTGGCGATTGAGAGGGAGAGTGAATTACCTTTCAATATGCAGCCTGAGAAGAAGCCTCAAAAGTAGTTTCAGACAATTTTGGAGCAACCACAATTGGAGAATCATAAGGGATACCTAGTGGAGGCATACACTCAAGTAGAGACCTCCAATAGGTGGAAATTTTGAGCCATGTGGGCAAAGGGAGCACATGCATCCATACCTACAGGTGAGAGGTGGGGAAATGTGAAGTGATAGTCCCAGGAGGGCATAAATCATTGAGAGGTTTTATCTCTTGGACCATACCTTGCTACGAGAGCCCAAAGTATATAGTAGCAGGAGGAATCAATGGCGGTTGATGCAGTCAGAGATCAAAGTGACAGAGGCTAGAGAAGTCAGATACTGAAGAGCAAAGAGAAGAGTTGAAAATAGTGGAGGAAGGAAAAGTCAGCAGAAGTGCAGAGTTTTTTGTTGACAAAGGTAGTGGCATTAAGGAACTTTGTTGACAGATGAATCACACTGATTTAGTTTGGATGTTTTTTTTTGTTTCACGAGTTGTTGTAGCAACAACACTAGAGAGAAGTGCTGCATGAAGAACATTCCAAAGGTTCATGATTGGGATAGAGTTGAATTCCTTTCTTCTTGAGAGGGAGTATTGAAAATAGCAACAAGAAATGTTAAAAATACCATCTAGAAATTCTAATTTAATTTTTCCTTGAATTAAATTGTAATTCTATTCTCATAGCAACATGTAATAGTTAACTAAGTTAAGTTGACTTAGTTATCTTATGGAATTTGAGTTGGAAGTCTATCTGGAGTCATGTAAGTGTGATCCCTAAGTTTTAGGGGTCCACATTGAGTTTATTGGAGTTGTAATTAGATAACTCAGTTCAACTGAGTTATAGTTAGTTAAACTAGTTCTAAATGTTGGAGGAACTAGTAGAGGTCTAGTAGTGAGTTGGTGCACCAGTGTATCCTCAGTGCCACACCAGCTAACTGAATATTCACTCAATAATAACTAATGCATGTCAGTTCAGAGGATGACCCAGTTGAGACTAGAGTGTAGGGACAACTATCAGTTGTATAATTTTCGAGTTGTATAGATGATGCATGCAATGAGTTGAGGACCTATGTTTGGATTGTGCAACTATGAACTGAGGATTTCCCTTTAAATATAGGATAATTATCTCAGGAATTGTGAAAGGAATCAGAAGCTTGCAGGCTAGGAATTTGGCTAAGTATTGGCCAAAGGAAGTCATCAAGCAGAGGATAGGAAATACTTGTGCAAGTTGAGCTCAAGGTTGAGCAAAGCATATTGTATTCATCCAGATTCTTTGAACAAGAATGACGCAAGGAAATAGGATCTTGGAGAGCAGTAAAGAAGGCTAAGGTTTGGCTTGAGCTAGCTTGTGAGCATACAATTGATTATACTTGTGCATGAATTGTTCTAGTGAGAATGAGCTTTGTATTTTCACTCAGATTTTTGATTAATGAAACATAGATAGTAGGGGTTTTGAGCCGTGGCTTTCCCCAGATAAATATTGTGTTATGTGCCATTGATTATCTTCCTCTTGTTGATTATTGTTTTCAATGATCATTGGTTTCCACTGTTTGAAGGTAGAGTAGATTCTTGTCTTGTGTTTTAGGAAATTATATGAGTTGCAGAATCTACAAGAAAATCTACATGGTATCAGAGTTGAATAAAATATAAAAGAGAAGAATTCGAATTTGTCCTTGCAGATTGATGGAGCTCTAATTAAGGGAATATCTAGAGGACCCTATGTGCAGACTTCTTAATGGAGATAGAAGGCTGCTAGTGGGAAAATTAAGGAGCAAGTTTTTTTTTGGCCGTGAGTTTGTAGAGAATAACTGAAAATTTTTGTTCAAAAATTTCAAAAACAAATAAAAGATCTGGATTCCTTGCGGAAAAATACCCAAAAAAAAAATCGTTCAAATCAATGTTCGGATGAGGGATATATCGCTAATTTAAAATCAGTTTTTTTTTTTCTCATAAAATTTCCCGACGACGGGATATATGAAACAAATTGGTGTACAAGCCAAGAACTTGTATGCTCTTGAGGTAAAAGATGCATGCAAAGCCTTGAGAAGTAAGGTAAAGGTTAGATAATTGGTGGCTAAGAGGGAGAGTGAATTACCTCTCAACATCCATCCCTAAAAGAAGCCTCAAAAGCAGTCTCATGACAATTGTGGAGCAGCCACAATTGAAGAAGCATAGAGGAGACCGAGTGGAGGCATACACTCAAGCAGATACCTCTAGTAGGGGGAAATTTCAATCTAGGTGGGTCGAGGGAGCACATGCAGCCATACCTACAGGTGAGAGGTGGGGCGATGTGAAGTGATAGTCCCAAGAGGGTAGAAATTAGGCATGGTCCATTGAGAGGTTTTATCTCTTGCACCATACCTTGCTACGGGAGCCCAAAGTACATAGTAGGAGGAGGATTAGTCAGAGATTAGAGTGGAAGAGGCTAGATTAGTCAGATACTGAAGAGCACAGAGAAGATTTGACAAAAGTGCAGAAAGGAAGAGTCAACATAAGCGCAGAGTTTTCAGTCGACAGAGGTAGTAGCAGTCAGAGAATTTGGTGATAGATGCATCATACTGATTCAGTTTGGATGTTTTTTTTGGTTTCAGGAGTTGTTGTAGCAACAAAACCATAGAGAAGTTTTGCATGTAGAACATTCCAAAGGTTTAGGATCAGGATAGAGTTGAATTCCTTTCTTGTTGAGATGGAGCATTGAAAATAGCAATAAGAAATGTTAAAAATAACATCTATAAATTCTAATGTAATTTGTCCTTGAATTAAATTGTAATTCTTTTCCCATAGCAACTTGTAATAGTTAACTAAGTTAATTTGACTTAGTTAGCTTATGAAATTCGAGTTGGAAGTCTATCTGGAGTCATGTAAGTGTGATCCCTAAGTTTTAGGGGTCCACATTGAGTTTATTGGAGTTGCAATTAGATAACTCAGTTCAACGGAGATATAGTCATTTAAACCAGTTCTAAATGTTAGAGAAACTAGTAGAGGTCTAGTAGTGAGTTGGTGCACCAGTACATCCTTAGTGCCACACCAGCTAATTGAAGAATCACTCAATAATAACTCATGCATATTAGTTTAGAGGAAGACCCAGCTGAGACTAGAGTGCGAGGACAATGTACTATCATTTGTATAATTTTCCGAGTTGTACAAATGGTGCATGCAATCAGTTGAGGATCTATGTTTAGATTGCACAGTTATGAAGTGAGGATTTCCCTTTAAATATAGACTAATTCTCTCAGTAATTATGAAAGGAATTTGAAGCTTGAAGGCTACGAATTTGGCTAAATAAAGTCATCAGGCAGAGGATTGGAAATACTTGTGCACATTGAGCTCAAGGTTGAGCAGAGCATATTGATTCATCCAGATTCTTTGACCAGGAATGGCGCAAGGAAATGGTTGCTTGGAGAGTAGCAGAATAGGCTAAGGTTTGGCTTGAGCTAGCTTGTGACCAGAGAGTTGATTATACTTGTGCAAGAATTGTTCTAGTAAGAACAAGCTTTGTATTTTCACTCATATTTCTGATTAATGCAATATAGATAGTAGAGGTTTTGAGTTGTGGCTTTCCTCGGATAAATATTGTGTTATGTGCCATTGATTATCTTCCTCTTGCTGATTATTTTTTTCATCAATCATTGGTTTCTGCTATTTAAAGGTAGAGTAGTTTCTTGTCTTGTGTTTTAGGAAATTACATGAGTCGCTGAATCTACAAGAAAATCTACACCCTTGTGTCGCCCTTAAACAAGCCAGCTAGTCATGAGTCCTTTCGTCATTAGGTTGGAATTTTATATGGCCTTAAGAAGTTGAACCTTGTTCTAGAGTCAATAATTCTTTGGCTTTTTACTATTGTAATCATATGGAGAGTCTATTAATGCCTCATGTATCTTAGACTTATATAAAGTTCATCTTGGTCCATGTTTCCTAAGTCACAAATGTGTTGTGATTTTGTTTAACGAAAGTAAAACTCCATATCGACCATTCTATGGTGTCTCTCGACTCATTGTGTTGATCATACCTAGTTCATTAAGTTACTCTCATTTTCATATCTACATATTAGTCATATACTCGCGTCAATATAGAAGCTCCTCATTGACTTCTTGTTCACAGGTATGCTCTTATCAACTCAGAAAAATTGCACCCTAGCCCCATTTCCATCATTGATAGGCGACCTTGTGATATGAAATGGAGTAGATTAGTAATGCTGTGCTAATTCCCCATTTAGAATATAAAAATGTGCTTGAGGTTTGTACTCCAAAATAACAAGTAAAAACATGAATTTTATGTGTGTTTACCTAAGTTAGTTTCATGAAGAAAAATTAAAACATGAAACCAAAACAATGAATCGAAGCATGCATCAATCAGTAATACACTAACCATCGATAAAGAAGTTCACCCCTCCTGGGCTACATATCCTTGGATCAACTCTAAAGGCATGACCCCTTCTCATTATGCTCAATATTTAGAAAGGAAGAGTACATAAACTGCTGAAATAGAATGGCTAGTTTCTCCTTCAAAGAAACAACTTCTGCAAAAGTTGTCACCCCATACACATGTTAACCTACAGTCAAACATGTAAACCTTCAACTTAACACAAACATCTTACACTAATACCCCATACTTCAACTTCCAAGAGCATAAACAGTACTACAATCCACTTGAAGCACATAAACAAGTCTCTTTCTCCAAACACATATAGAGAAAAGAAGAAATAAAGCTACAACACTGCTGTAATGGATATTTTAGAAAGCTTGTGGAGGCTGGAAGACCCCTGCAAGGTCATATCCATCTTCAAACTCCTCCTTAAACTGAATCAACACTCTGGTTGACCAGGGCACCCATAGGCTTCACTTTGCAAGAAGCCTATCCAAAAGTCATCCTTTGATCCTAAAACCTATTCCAATGAGTTCAAAATGTCCAAAAATGGCTATATAGCCTCGTTTTGCATTCCATTTGTTTGAAAATTGCCTTAGTTATGACTTCTGTCAGTCTTTGCATAATTTTCTCCTCCAAATCTGGCTTACCGCCAGTTAAATTCATTATCTAGAGTCAAATCTGGTAGTTCCACCGAAATCGGTGGTCCCACCAACTTTCCAACCTATCTCTCGGTTAAGGCCGAGTGTTCACATGCAAAGTGGTTGGTTCGGCGGAAAAGGCGACGATTTTTCAGCTCTGTCGCAAATTGCAATCAGCAGAAAACCCATGGTCTTAAGGTCTGTGAACAAAAGTGGACGATTTGTGTGATTGTGATATCGATGTACCCGACGGATGATTAAACGAAACCTATAGTGGCATTGCATCTGGGACCTATCAATCATTGCAATAAGATGATAACATCAGTAACACATATATATATATATATATATATATATATATATATATATATATATAGATATATATATATATATATATTAGCGAGGTATTGGTGCGATATGCGATTATCGCAAATCACAACCCAACTCTGCGATTGCGATATGCGATAAATCACATCGCAACCATGCTTTTACTGGGGGCTGATTCTGATCCACTTGCGATCGCATCGCAACCTGTGTGCGCTAGGGCCAATTCTGTAATGCTGACCCTTCGCTAATCTGTGATTGCGATATATCGCATCGCAACTTTGATTGCTCCGGGGGCTGATTACCTTAACTCCTCTAATATGTGATATGTGGGACCCAATCGCAACCTTCGACTTGGCATTTCTGCATTCGTTGGTACCTTTGCCATGTCATCCAATCTTGTCACGTGTCCAAGTCAAACCTCAAATTTGACTTGCTCTAACTTCTGCATACGAGCTTGGACTTGAGTGTTGTTCACACTGTTGGATTCAAAATGACGAGCTCTTTGATCTGAATCTAAGCTTATCAAGATTCCGACACTTTGATTTTTTTGGAAAATTTTGAGCTCCTGATCATTCTTCCCCACTGAAAAACTTTTGGTCTCCAAAAGCTTACTTTCAATTGTTCAACATTTGAAGGTACAGTTCCTTCATTTTTCCAAACTCGATCCAATCGATATTTGAAGTGCCCTGACTTCTATTTGTCTTGGATTTTTCTCAAGCTGAACTTGAAAAATAATTTGACCAAATAATTCAAGTTCGTTGTTCTTCTCGGCTTGTCGATGTTGTTATGGCCATCCACAACAACATCCTTCCCAAGAAGAATTCCAAGGTGCTCATCTGCAACATCTTTATCGAGGATAAGATCCTAAAAAGAATTTTCCAAATGAACGAAAACAAGCCTCACATAGTGATTACTTGTATAACTTGAGCGCTAAACACATTTGGAACATACCAAATGTGCTGCAACTACTCATACAACAGTTTTAAAATGCTTTCTCAAACTACAAATAGAAATGTATTTTACAAAATGGAATAAACTTGACTCTCAAATTTTCCATTCAAATTGATTATCAACAAGCCAAACTAGAATTATAATTCTTAAAGAAAACACTGTTGCATATAAGTGATTTATCTATGAACATCACTTTTACAAGTTACCCAACTATGGGGATATGCAACTAGTGCAAAACAGAAATTTACAAACTTCAGTTGGATAGATAGTTCGCCCATTTCTTACCCAACCAGGTAAATGAACCCTCTATTTGAACCTTCTCTTCTTCTGAAGCTGCTTCAGGGATGGTCGCATCTTTCGCCACTTTTTCTTTTGTCGCTTCCTCTTCTAGTGCTTGCATGATTTTCTTTCCCTTACGAGGATGAAGTTGTGGAAACAATTGCCAACACTTCTCGACCAATGCCCACTGATATTGCAGTGAGTACAAAAGTTCTTTTGAGCTCCTCTTGGCTCACTTGCCTTTAACCTTGGATAAGATTTTTATTTTATTATTTATTTATTTATTTTTTATGTTTTAATTTTCAATTAATTTTTATTTTTATTTTTTTATGTTTTAAGTTATTTTATTTTATTTTTTATTTATTTATTTTTTCTTTTTGTTGTTGTTGTTGTTTTTTTTTTAGTCTCAATTCCATTAGACATAAACATCTTGATGATTGCTTTCCTTTTATCGTACTTATCTACACAATGGTTAGATGAAAGGAAAAAAGTGCATGGAAACATTTTCCTCAACACGTTATTCAAATCTGCGTGTTATTTTCCATTATAAAAAACATTCGAATTAATAGGATATGTATACCTCTCTTTGTTGTCCTTTGGCTTACGCTTCTTGCGTGAGGAACTTGCGTGACAAGAAGAATTTAGATTCCCTTCTTCTTCAATGTTTTCATCTCCCTTTGGAGACATTTTGCCCTTCAAGTCCTCCTTACGCTTGAGGAACCAAGCGAGAACCAATTCTGGATGCAACTCCCAACATCTTTCCTCCTCGTGTCCTCTCTTACAGCAAAAGGAACACGATACCCATGAGATGATGCTAGATGACCATTCTTATTTTGCTACATATCCTAAGCCTTCGTATTTAGGCCTCTCCGTGGCCTCAATTGGATTTTTAATGCCTTGTTGGTTTACTCCAAGGCCTCCTCCCTTGTAACCCATCTTGGTCAAGAGCTTGGATCCAATGCCTTTACTATGTTTTTCAAAGGCTGCAAATGAATTTACGTCAACACTTTCGCATAAGGAAGAAGCATGTAAATTCTTACCATTTGTTGCATCTTTTGATTGACATACAAAGATGTTTTCGAACTCCCTTTTGATTCTGGATGTGTCCTCTTGGACTCTTTGGCTCTCTTCTTTCAGCTCCTCAAATTTGGGTGCTGATAAAACCTCATCTTAAATATCATGTGGACAAAAGGTACAAAATTGTCCATCTACCTTCTCTAAGTGACTTTCTACACTAGCATCTTGCATAAGAGGGTTAGACAAACATGAAGATTGTGGAGAAGATCGTGGTTTATCACCATTCTTGTTACCTTCTTCCCTCGAAGAACATTCTCCTCTTCGAGGTCTAGAGTTTTCACCTTGCAATTTGGTATTCCTCTCTTCATAGAGGATTTTCACCATTTCTGCCATGTCTAAGAAATCCTTTCTAAAAGCCTTTACATCCTATGACATTCTTGTAGGATCTCCTCCTTGGACATGCTTTGCTTGAAGATTCTATAGCAATTTGAGGTAGAACTTGGTAGTAGAGATTGTAACAATCTTGCTCTCCTTTCCAAAACCTTCTCCTCACTTGAGCTTCAAAACACATTCACTTGAAAACAACAGTCAATTCCTCCTTGCACAAAGAAAACCTATGCTCCAATACCAACTTGATCTAAAATGGAATAGATTAGTAATGCTGTGCTAATTCCCTATTCAGAATATAAAAATGTGCTTTAGGTTTGTACTCCAAAATAGCAAGTAAAAACATGAATTTTATGTGTGTTTACTTAAGTTAGTTTCATGAAGAAAACTTAAAACATGAAACCAAAACACTGAATGGAAGCATGCATCAATCAGTAATACACCATCCATTGATAAAGGAGTTCACCCCTCTTGGGCTACATCTCCTTGGATCAGCTCTAAAGGCATGACCCCTTCTCATTATGCTCAATATCTAGAAAAGAAGAGTACATAAATTGTTGAAATGGAATGGCTAGTTTCTCCTTCAAAGAAACAACTTTTGCAAAAGTTCTCACAACATACACATGTTAACCTATAGTCAAACATGTAAACCTTCAACAAGCACATGCATCTTACACCAAGGCCCCATACTCCAACTTCCAAGAGCATAAACAGTACCACAATCCACTTGAAGTACATAAACAAGTCTCTTTCTCCAAACACATATAGAGAAAATAAGAAATAAAGCTACATCACTACTATAATGGCTACTGTAGAAACCAAATGGAGGCTGGAAGACCCCTGCAAGGTCATATCCATCTTCAAACTCCTCCTTAAACTGAATCAACACTCTAGTTGACTAGGGCACCCATAGGCTTCACTTTGCAAAAAGCCTATCCAAAAGTGCTCCTTTGATCCTGAAACCTGTTCCAATGAGTTCAGAATGTCCAAAATGGCTATCTAGCCTCTTTTTGCATCCCATTTGGTCGAAAATTTCCTTAGTTATGACTTCTATCAGTCTTTCCACAATTTTCTCCTCCAAATCTGGCTTAATGCCAGTTAAATTCATTACCTGGAGTCAAATTTGGAAGTTTCGCCAAAATTGGCCGTCCCGCCAACTTTCCCGCATATCTCGCGGTTAAGGCTGAGTGTTCACATGCAAAGTGGTTGGTCCACCGGAAAAGGCGATCATTCCGTAGCTATGTCGCAAACTGTAATCGGCAGAAAACCCGTGGTCTTAAGGTCTATGAATAAAAGCAGGCGATTTGTGATATCGACGGACCTGACAGACGATTAAATGGAACCTAAAGTCGCATTGCATTTGGGACTTATCGCTCATCATAATTGGTAGATAACCTCGGTAACATATATATATCGGCGAGGTACTAGTGCGATATGTGATTGTGATTATCACAAATCGTACCCTGATTCTGCGATTGTGATATGCGATAAATTGCATCGCAACTGTGATTTTACTGGGGGCCGATTCTGATCCACTTGCGATATGCGATTGCGATCGCATCACAAACTATCTACACTGGGGCCGATTCTGTAATGCTGACCCTTCGCCGATCTGCGATTGCAATATATCGCATCGCAACTCTGACTGCTCTGGAGGCTGATTAACTTAACTCCTCCGATATGCAATATGTGAGACCCAATGGAAACTTGCCACTTGGTGCTTCCCCATTCGCTGGGACCTTTGCCATGTCATCCATTCCTGCCATGTGTCTAAGTCAAACCTGAACTTTGACTTGATCTAACTTCTGCATATGAGCTCGGATTTGAGTGCCATTCACACCGTTGGATTCAGAATGACGAGCTCTTCGATCTGAAGCTAAGCTTATAAAGATTCTGACACTTTGATTTTTTGGCAAATTTTGAGCTCTTGATCACCTTGTGTCCAATATTAATTGGTATTTGATTGGGTGGTTTCCCTTGTGTTCAACATCAACTTACATAATCACACATTGGGATTCGTGTAGTACCTTGGTTTCTAATTGAGCCTATTACTGGATTCATCGCCTCTACTGTCAATGTTCATTATTAGTTGGTTTAGAGGGTCTCTTTCACGCATGATTCATGTGGTGTATGCGAGAGATGTACTCGGTGGTGGTTTCTTTAGTATTATTTGTCCAATTTCTTCCAAATTATTGGCATGCGGGTTACACTCGTGCTGGTTGATGTGGGATGCCCTAATGCTTCCTTCCAATAAATATTTTCCCGTCGGATCCAACTCATTGCTCTGGGAATAAGGTCTAGAGTTATTTTTAGTACCTTGGGGTTTATAGTCATTAGTGGAAGATCCCTCGCTATTGATAAGCTATTGATAATAGGAATACGTCAATGTCCACTTATAGATTTTTTCAAGTGTTCAACTTCAACTCATTTATTCACACTTGTTAGATTGTACTTGGTACCTTGATGCCCATTATAATTATCGATGGGTTGCATCACATTTGTTAACGATATACATCAATGTCTGGTAATCAAACAATTTCTCACATGGTCAACTTCAGCTTAGCTATTCCCATAGTGTAGAAATTTACCATCGACGGTTAGTTTGATGACCTCAGGTTGTGTCAACATTCATGATTACTTGATAGTTCCTCCAACTTTTTTCCAATGACATACACTCATATATGTTTCCCTCAGTTTCAATAATATCTTATATGTTGGCACCCAAGTTTTGTATAGTACCACTATATATATGACTCTGATACTTCAGTGGGAGATCAATTCTACATCATACTTTATACATATATCCTCCTATGCTTTACTGAGACATAACTATGATGTGTTCTGTTCATGGAGATGATTTGTTGTGGGATCCACTATGTATTCTCATGACCATTATCATATTTTTATATACTTCATCCTTGATCCACAGTGTACTTGATCAACAACAATGCTTTCCTTCCTTTGAGAATGGGTATGCTTGCCTCAGATATGAGTTTTCTTTCTAATTCATTCTGTAGGTATTGAAGGGGCTTGAATATGGAAATCTCCTATTGGGTTGTTCTGATGACTCCTCCTTTATATACTTAATGTATTTCAACCACTATACCCCGTTTTGACCTCATATATTAGGGGACATCTATTATAACATCTTTTTCCACTCTTTTTAATCAGATGCTCATGATTGGCCTGGGTCGATCCTTTTTTCCTTGGATACTCGTCCTTATCTTATAAAATAAATTTTGAAAATCTATACATGCTCTTCCCTCTGTAAAAACGTGTATGTACACGATTCCTATAAAATATTCTCTCTTACAACTTTTTAAAATTTGAAAAAATATATAATTCAACTATTTTTCAGGCATGGTTTACGTGTTAGACCTAAAATCTACCTACATGATCTTGTGGCATAACCAACTCAATTGATTTTTGGTGGTATAAATACACCCTATTGGTTGGCCTCAAACACATCTTAATGATTGGCATCCTTACTCTTCCAAATTTCCCCTATATGAGGTATGTGTTATACCGTGCTTTTGACACTTCCCTATCTCCTAGAAACCCTAGTTTCCTTGCATTAATGTTGAGCTCCCTTATCTCACATCTCATTGATATTGTTGGAGAGGAGGTCCTCATTGGCCCGAGTAGGAAGGATCTAAAGGAAGGTTCCATCAGTGCCGACAACTTGGATTAGGTTGTATCATAACTACCTCTTTGATGTTTCTATTTCAATAAAGAGACTCATATTTCATTCCTATTGGAATTGTCTATTTCTTATGAATGTTAATGTATAATGGATATCCTTATGGATTAACTTGTTTATATGCATATATACTTTGAATTCTATGATCCATGTATGGTTTCTTGTTCATCTTGTAGGTATATAACTTTAGGAGGAGAACTTAGGGTTTGGATCAACTGGGATCATCATCAACTGTAGGACCTATGGGTATGTACATTAGACATGCTTTGTTAATTAAAGTTGTATGAATGCTTGTTTGAATCTGTTCGTTGAATTATATGTTCTGCTCTGTTGGGGAATCCAACCCTAGCCCTAGGGAATTTTCCCACAAACACTCATCTCCCCTTATATTCATGGTGAATTAGAGGGTGACATCATCACTGTATATTTGTAATCTCTATATGTAACCAATGAAACTGTGTGGTTAAAAAATATTCCATATTTGGTCATATACCTACCACAACAAGTTCTCTGTGGGCTCTCTATGGATCAATGAACCTCCCATCTTTGTCTTTCCTCTTTCAAAACCCAGGTAATTGTAGTTGCAAGGCGAATAAATTGGTTCAGCTATCAAAAATTTCTAATTGTGGAAGGGATGATGCATTATTGTCAAGTAGTCATGTTATTGGTTGCTGGTGGTAGCATATGAGGTGAGTGGATCAAGTGGGGGTTCAAATCATGAAGAAATTCTAGTATTTATCATTCATTATGTGAATCACGAGAACATACCTTCTGTCTTATCTTGAATGGATGCATTTCTTGTGCTTTCTTGTCATGTTAGCATGTTGACCCCATTGGAAATCTAATACCCTTGTCAATCTTAGATTTGCAACATAAACTTGGAGTTGTAGTGTCGACATAGGACATGGTTGCAACATCCCGTTGTATAGAGTTGTTGCATTAGCTTTGGACAAAGTCATAACATCTCATGGGATAGAGTTGCAACATCTCATCAGATGGAGTTGTAGCATTCATGTCAGATGGAGTTGCAACATCATCCTCAAATAGAGTTATAACATCTCATTGCATGAAGTTGCAAGATTGGGACTTCAGACATAGTTGCAACATCTTATCAAATAAAGTTGTAGCACCATGATGGCAAAAACAGAGTTGCAGTAGCAACAATAACACTGATCCAGTTAGTAACAAATTCTTATTCACAATAAACTCTTTATTCTGGTAGTGCAGTGAGTTAGCATCATCATTTTATTGTAGCATTGGGATGAACTGGAGTTGAAAATAACCAGAGTTGTAGCAATAGGAGTTTATATAATGGAAGTGGCAACAACATAAACATTTTCTCCCTACACATTTAAACAAAAAAAAAACTTTATTGGAGAGAAAAGAACTAAAAAATCATGAGCAAAAGGATCTTGATGAAGTTGTGAAGTGTCCTTTTATTTGAAGGAAGAAGAAAATGAGATAGTGAATTACCCAACAGAGAATCCTTCCTTATGAACAATTTCCAGATCACTATAAGGCCATCCACTAGTGATCCTCCTCAGAAATGCTTCCTTAGATAGAGGCCTATGATATAGTTTAATCCTATGTCCATTGGTCATAACAGGAGTCCTAGCTTCATCAATGGTGCATATCTTGATCTCTCCAATGTCATATATTGTGCTGATCTCGTATGGTCAAAGCCATCATGTTTGGAATTTTTCTCTGGTTCGACTTCCAACCTAGCTATGAGTTGAAGCACGGTGGGGGTTTGTCTTAATCCAGAGGGCCCTAGGGCTTCCATGGTTTCTTTCATCGTCAGATTTACAGCAACACCCAAGTCAATTGGTGTGTTTGGGATAAGGGTGTGATTAACTTGCATGTCAACCACCGGGTTACCAAGATCAGAGTATTTTGCAGTGAGGACCCCCCTCACACCCATCATTAAATTTGATAATTTTCCCACGATATGGATGTTATGGGGATGTCTTCGTCTACAACTAAGCTTCCTTAAACAAAGTTACCTTATGTATTTTGAATAAATAGGTACATATTTTTTAGCTTGAAAACGTGTGATTTTAACACACACATTTTTGACTTCACCTTGGAAATCAAATTCTAGATGAGTTGTAGGTTTATTTAGCTTAATATTTCAAGGTAAGGCAGGTTTTGGATTTGAGGCTTACTTGTTCATTTCTTAAAGGTTCTGGAGGTTCTTGTTGAAATTCTTCATTTCGATCTTCCTCAATGAAATATTTGATATGCTAGGAGGATGCTCTCAGGTTAGTGTCTTCCTAGATCTTAGATGAATATCGTCATAATCCACATAAGAGATAGGGTAAGTAGGGTAGTTAGTGAGCCTAATATCTTGAGATGGGTGAGATGGCTACCATCATTGGGGTTAAATAGAGCTTGTGTAGGAAACTATGGTTGTGGAGGGGTAGATGTGGATGCTTGCAATTGAGGAGGTGGAAGGATTTGCATGGGTGGCTACATAGGGACCTATTGGGGGCCTCCATACACAGGGTCTCTCCACCCTTGTTTCTAGAGTTGTTTAGGGGAAGGAGGAACCATCCATAACTAATAAGGTAGAAACCATTATTGAGAGGAGTATTGTAAAGCATGATTGGTCCAATAGGAATTGAAAGATTAGGACACGCCTTGGATCATAACTTGTTGTTTCTGCTGCCATGGTCATTTTTGTGTAATAAAGCATAGTTGTTTAGGTTCTTCTCTATCTTCATATATAAATTTTAATCCTGAAAGGGACAAATACTGGTAGCATGATATTTACTTCATATTCCAAACATATTGACTTAGTCTAAGGGACACTCCTTCAATGGCTATTTCCTTCTGCATCTTGGGTAGAATATAGCTAAAGCTAGCTCTGCCTATTCCCTCTTTTTCTTAATTTGCATAGTATCCAACTAGAAGCTTAGGGAACTTAGTATTTTTGTTTCAAAATCCTCTAACATGTTTCTTATTTTGGCCCTAGTAATTCCATTACCAAAAATTATACTAATCCTTGCCAATACATCCAGTGGGCATTTTCTTATTTTCCTTGTTCAACATGAATATATTTGACAAAGTTCCATAATAACATCATATGGTTGTTTGGGTTTATCTCCTCTACCATTATGCTGACGAGTTCCATGAATTCATCTCATATTCCTCTCAACAATAGAACATGTAATATTTCATGAGTCATATTTCTTGCTTTGATCTATGCAAGTTCTACTAAAAGTTTCCACATTGTCCTCAAGGCTTCCGTCCTCATTTTTGCAACATATAAAAGACTTCTTCCCTTCTTTCCTTATCCTTGCAATAGTCCAAATAAAATTTGATTCATTTGGTTCCATGTTCTGTTGCTTCCTTTACCAGGACTCATGAACTAGCGTAAGGCTACATTCTTGAGCATGGCACGAAATAATTTCAATTTTTGAGCATTAGTCACATACCCATAACTACGATAGCGTACATAAAATTCACAAAAAGGTGTTAGGATCTTCTTGTGATAGACTATGGAAATTAGGGAGAGTAGAGTGAGGGATGTTCTTCATTTTAGACTTTGTATCTATATCTAGTATTGATAATATGAAAGCATAAGTCTCCTCCTTGTCCTCCTGTTCTAAAATTTCCTTTGGAGTTTCAGGAAAGAGAACTTCTCTGGAGTAGTACCATTCTCCAATCAGATCTTTAGGGGATAATAGTTTTGGTTGCTTAGGACCTTTCACAACATCTGTCTCTAGGATATAAGATTTGGGTTTTTACTTAGTGATGGATCTTAGTATTGCAGCAATATTGATACAATTCCAAGATCCTCATTTAGTTATAAACCCAGGGTTCGTACAAACTTAAATGGGGCCGACACTGTATGTGAAACATACACCTTCCTCTTCCTAGTCCAACTCCCTTTGATGCAAGTTAAAGAAGGCAATAAAAAAACTTCAAATGAGCAAAGATCCAGGTAAGCCACCAATCCTAATTTGCAGAAGGTAAATAGAAATAAGCAAACCTATTGTACTTTTGCTACAAAGTAAATGACAAAAATGAAATGTATTCTACTTGCAAAAATGTAAAGCACACATAAAAAAATGACAACAAAACAAATCTAATCTATCTTTCTAGAGAGGAAATGATAGTAAAGGAAACATATTCTACTTTGCAAAAAAGGAAAGTCCTAGATTACTCTTGCAAAAAAGAAATCACACTTTGCTGAAAGTAAATTGTAGGAAAGGAAATCTAAACTAGTTGCATAAATCAACATTCAAGAAGCAAGCAATGCATAAGATAAATGGTGACCTAACTAAGCCTCAACTCAACAAAATTGGTCTTAGAGAATTCATAGGCTATTATAAGACATAAATATATATCTACCGTGAATTTTGAGTGAATCTGGGCAAGGGAGAAGCTCGAAAATAGACTGCTATAGGAAACTTCCAACAAGCATGTTTGTCGATTTAACTTGCCAAATGACTAAGATAATGAAGTGAAAATTCCATGGGGTAATTTTTTTTTATTAAGTTGAATGTTTTTATATTTCAATCCAAGTGGAATCAACTCAAAAGAGCTTCATTAAAACGTGCTAAAATTTAGCAGAAATTTACTATTAAAACCAGAAATTTCAGAACAGTGAACTAGTAAACTAATTTAAGTAACCAAATTCCTAAGTTAATTGAGTGAAAATGTTGTGGGGTAATTTTTATTTTTTAATTTGAATGTTTTTAGACTTCGATCTAAGCTGAATCAAATCAAAATAGCTTCATTAACACATATTAAAATTCAACAGAAATTTACTACTAAAACCAGAAATTTTAGAATAGTGAACTTGCAAACGAATCTAAGTAATCCAATAATGAAAACGAATTTACTAAGCTATCCTAGTAATGCATCCCACTGTTTAATATCTAGGTAACTTGAAAAAAAACTCATTTCAATCATTTAATAAATCTAGCTTATAACAAATGAAGCGTGAACACTAAGTGTAGAAATGATAAATGTAATTAAGCAAAAAATTGTTGGAAAGAAGAGAAATAAAATACACAATAGGGCTCTGAGGCTCCTAGGATGGCCAAGCCCAAGGATACTCAGAGTCCTATGAAGGAAACCAAGCCTTAGAATCTACAAATGAAACCAAACTTCATTATTGGAATCAAGTCAAGTACATCCCTGTTGGAAATGAAAGTACAACTGTTGAATAACAAGTTTTCTTGACAAAAATAGCAAAATTCCTCTTCGCTAGAGGGTAATTCTAATTGTACTTATACAAGTTAATTGGGAAAGCAACATCCTTGAAATAAGGGATGCTTTCCCCTCCAAAATCCCTCAAAAAGTGGATCTATTCCCCAACAACAAGAATCTTTATTAAATGTTGAGTTCTGGCTTCTCCTGTAGTAGGGAACACATTCATAGATATCTTGTTGTAGAGAGAAAGTCCCTAAATTCTCTCATAATGCAAATCTTCAAAACTTCCCAATATTCTCAATGTTCTGCAAAATAAATAATATTAGGAAGATAATAAGAAAATCATCTCCGAACCTTCCTAAGAACATATTAAAGTTGAAAAATACATTAATAAGTGTAGAAGGAAAGGTTTAATGTGCCTAGGAAAGGTTAGACACACCTTAATTTGTATCTAACTTGGAGGCCCATCGCTTTGCAAGGGAGCTAACTCTAGGTGTTAAATAATGTGGTTGATTGTGCTCCTTTCCCTTTTGAGATGTGTCTGCAATGTTAGTTTTAAGGGGTTTTTCGAAGAACTAATGAATCTACCTGGTTGATCCTCGCTTCTTGGCATTTAACAAATCATTCTTTGAGAAGAAAGCTAATTCATCCTAGAAAGAAAAAAAAAAAGACACAATAAGAATTGTACTAATGAAAACTCCTTGGCAACGACACCAACAATGGAAGTGCTGTTTATTTAATTGTCAATCCATAATTTATACAAAACTTATGAATTTCCATGCACCATACATGATTAGTACAATTTTTTTTGTTTGTGTAAATACAATTTTAGTAATTTATATGCGTGTTATAGTTCAAGATCGATAATGCATCATAAAGTCACCAACTTATTCCACACTAAGCTCATAATCCAATCCACACCTTGGAGAAATATAAATGACACATTTCTAATCTAAACTGTAGGAAAGTAAATTCACTTGCAAAAAGTAAATAACACATAAACCAAAAGTCGACTTGCTGAAGTGATAGAGTAATCCTATATCCTATAATAGAGTTGCAATTGCAGTGACGATGAAATGCAATGAAATATAAAATTATCAATTCACTCCTTTTCTTATGAAAGAAACAAAATATAACTTAGTTGTTGTGAATGAAACAATAAACAATTGGTTTTAATCCTGAAAATCGTGTATCGAAGGTTAGTGCCGAATTGCAGCAATACAAACCCGTGAGTTGTAACAGAGTAAAAAGAATTAAATTGTGGTAAGAAAATCAATTTGGAATTGCAACATGTAACATACTAAGGAATGACAACAACATAAAATAATGGAATTGCAATAATGTGGACTAAAGGAATTGCAGAAATGTGAAAATAAAACTAAAGAAATAACGTTAAAATTATCTACTAATAACAATAGTACCTGAAGAAGGAGGGGGGCCTACTTAGGCTAGCATTGGATGAAGAAGGTAGGTAAATATGAATTCTCAACACACCATTCATGAATAAAATGGAGTTGCAATAATGGGCCAGACCAAGGGCTGTAGCGACAACACGAATGAGAGTTGTAGCCTTGACTATGAGTTGAAGTTGTGACCACAACCCATCTAGAATTGAAACAATAACAGAGAGTTGCAACAGTCTCCTATAGGTGCATGTATGCTACCATTCCGTGCTCATCATGGTTTGTACAGAAAGGTAACAATTTTCCAATAATGCATAAGAATAGGCATAGAATTGGCATATCGAGGTGAAAATCATACCTTTGTAAAAAATATGTGTTTCTAAGTGGAAAGTGAGGAAAAATGATGTAGTCAATAAAAATGGATAAGAAAAAAGGAGTTAGATGGGTGCCGAAAATATGCCAAATCGAGCACCTTTTGACAACATCTTATGAATTTTAGATTATTTCGTTTGCAAATTTTATGGATGAACAATTAGATTGAACAAGTAACTTATTTCTTTCATGTCTCTGTTTTTACTTTCGAGCAAAGTGATTCATTTCTTGTCCTAGTGTTTTCTTTTGAACAAAGTGATTTATTTCTAGTTTGTGTAATTACTTTCCAGTAAAAGAGTGATTTGAATTTATATAAAGAGTGTTGTAGTTAATATTTCAATTCTTGCAAGTGCGAGTATGATATTTCAATTCATACAAGTTTGATATTTCAATTCTTTCCAGTGTGAGCTTTTCATTTCTGACAAAAGTGTGGTTTGGTGACTTATGAATGAACATCGACATTCAAATTTTTAATATTTAATTAGTACTACAATCTGATTTCAACTTAATAGATTGTATTAACATATATGTTAGTGCATGATAGTTCACAAGTTCCATACAAACACCAAATTGATAATTAAATGTAGAACTTATCAATCATCCACAAAGTAATTAGGAGGTAATTGATAGGCCCATCATTTTTGGCATCATTACTGATAAACTATCAATAATATAATAGTTGCTTGTTGCTTGATTTCATTAAGTTAGTATAATTTTCTTAAAAATATTAGTGTGGTGTTTTTCTTTAAGCCATTTTTTTTATAGAAATTATGTCTCTTTAATTTCCCATGCATAGGATTAAATATCAACAAGGTATATTTCCGAGCTCTACTTTACCTTACTTCTTGACGCTTATAGTTAGCTCTCTTGCCAAGAGGAATCCTGGAACTTTCACTTAGGAGCCTGAGACCATGTTAGCCTCATCCCCTACCTCGACAAAGGTCTTATTCCCTGAGGAATAACGAAAAAAGTAGCTGCATTCAGGAGAATTGTTCTTTCTTTATTCTCTCAAGGAACCTTCAGAGGACAAGGACACTTTTTTATGAGAAGACAGCACATGAAATACTTGTTCAAGATGTGTTGATAGGAAAAAATGGCTTGGAAATAGTCAAGGGGTTCTCTCCAGTATGAGGTCCCAATTAGACCTCACATTGTTTCGGGTAAGAAACCCATCCAAATTATGGCCTGGTAACCATTCATGGTTTTCGAGAATGCTGTGAGATATGAGGGATCACCATAGTAGGGGTATGTAGATTCTAAAATATAAATGACTAAATGCAATAAGATGAAAATGATATATTCTAGTTAGAAGTTGAGAAAGAGGTAAGAAATAGGAAGTGATGAGCCAATAAACACACAACTGCATTGTCAAGGAAATAGCTAGCTGAAATCTAAGATAACAACGACTACCTAATGTTACCGGTCATTTGGTCGCATTCATTCAAATGGCCCGGAAACCGGAACAATCAACATCCTTGACACCTTGTCATTATCCCTTTGCAAATCTGCAAGCACTGATTCTCCAAAAGTCCAATAATTCTGGTTTTATCAACACAAAATTTCATTTTTGGCCCCAACACACCTTTCCCTTCAGTCCACCTACGATGGTCACATGTTGCATAATTGAGCAATTGCACTAAACAATGCATGTTGCTCTACTTTGCAGGTGCGATGATTCTAGAATTTCAGGAAAAATAAAAAAATGTTTATGAAACTTCTCTTTTGAGAAGCTTATAAGGTGGTTTTAACCATTTACCATGGATAGAGATGTCAATTTCCTATCCTATCCTACTCTATAGGTCTTATCTCTTATCCTCCTTCATATGTGGATCTCAAGCCTAGATTGGTAAATCCTAAACTATCGCTTTTACCCTATAAATTCATTGCCTCCCATAGAGTTTGGGTTGGATTTTGGAGACTCTTAGCTATGTCGTGATGCTGAAACCGTCACCTAAGGATTCATTAGCATCCTTGAGTCATGATTGAAAGCTTGTCTTGTGGCTAAGGAAGGACAAGATTCATGGGAGATTCTACATTATCAAGAACTGCAAATAGGGTTGTAATCTTCTCCTATATTTCATTAATACAAGAAGCTTTGTTTTCCTATGCTTTGTGTCTATTTGATGCATATGTATTTCAATTCCCATTTGACTCATTGAATAGAGATATTAGTTTATTCTATGAATGTCTTATAGTTCTCTTGTTTGTTTTGATTGTCTTGCAGGCCCTATTTATAGTAATTGGACCTGGACCCAAAGTCTACAAGTGAAGAGAAGAGGAAGATTAGCATTGGATTCTAGGTAGGACTTTCCTCAATTTATTGATTTCTCTAAGGAAAACATTATCCTTTTTGGTTTATGTTGTTTCTAGATCAACCACTAGATCTAGGGGATTCACTTCTGTTCACAAAAGAAAATTTGCCATAAAACACCTAACTTACTAGAATAAATCTAAATAGTCAATGTGTTGATCTAATAAGTGCTCATAGAAAAAAAGTTGCAGAACTAAAATAATAAGCATGTAAGAGAAATCATCTAATTCACAGATTAGTCCATAACTTAGTAGTATACACCTCACAAAGTACACAATACATAAATTGTTTGAGAATAGTCATAAACAAGGACAATATGCATGTTACAATACAACACCAACAATGGCTTTCAAGACTTCTTACTATTAAAACAATGAATACATAGTACAAGCCTCTTAGCTCTGGCTTCTAGGAATACAAAGTTTTTTTTTTTTTTTTTCATATCAAGAGTTTTACAATATTTATATATTGAGTTAGTGACTACCCCTTGGGACCATTGAATTTCTTTGGGATCAATTACAAGAGTCTTCAACTTCTCACATTTTTCAAATATAATAAAGGAAAATATTCAAAACTCTAAGAATTTAGGTTGACAGTTATTTCGATCTAATTGGGCCTTTTATTGGGAATTTCATGATGCCTTAAAGACAAACAACTTGGACTTCATAGTATGATGTAATCATTTTATTTTTTCCAAGTGGAAAGCTATCTTTGATGATTGGCATGTTCTTCTTTGATGATTTACATTTTCCAAAATAGGGTTGAAATGTTCTTCTTTGATGAGACAAGACACACATTCAATATCGTCTGTTGCTTAGCAAGATCTTCAAGACGTTGCTTCAAGCTATCTTTAGTGAGATTATTAATGAAGGCACTAATGGAGAAATATTTTGTATGTAACAACTCCTCTAATTCCTTGCTTCTTCTTTACTTAGCTTGATCTCTTCTTGGGTTATTGAGCTTGTTTTAGGTTGTCCATCATAAAATATGCAGGTGTCTCACCCAGTTAAGGATTCCTTCTTTGATTTTTACTTGTTACCAACCTTGTATATTTATTAGTATGGTTCCTCCACAAGTAGACCCTTCCTTTGAATTATGACTCTGACTTGAGGTTAAAGGAGACATTGTAGTGCTTGGAAGAGGGCCAATGATGTGTTATAATGCCGATAAGAGGCTCAGTGGAGTACTATAGGGGTTAAAGAAAGAAAAATATGAACCTAGGAGAGAAAAAGAAATGAGGCTATAATGTTGGACTAAGGGTCATCTAGGCACAATGACAATGGTAGAGGCTTAGTGAAGTCCTAAGACAACTTGACAAATCAAAATTTTGAGAGGAAGGCTCAAGATAAGGTTTGTTTCAAGGCTATAATGTTGGGATGATGCTCAAGGGGGTGCTATAGTGCTAGCTTGATGTCTAGAGGGTGTTACACATAGTTTTAAAGTCTACAAATCAATTTGCAAGCTCAACTGTGAGGTTGTACTATTGGCTAGAATGCTAGCGAGTGCTATAGGGATGGTTAGAGGCCCAAGAGGGTAGTACAAAGGCTTATATTTTCAAGAGAAAATCAAGTGGAAAATTATCTCCAAGAGTTCCCGTAGTGGGCTAGAGTATGAAATCCCACATTGTGCTTATGGACTAGCCACATAAGTTGTGTTAGGCTAGAAAATCTTCCTCCATTATCTCAAGTTAAGAGGGATGACTATAGCTCACAAGTGTTGGACAGGCTTAAAAAGATGATCTCTACATATATTTGAATAAGTGGGCCCCTAAATTCCCTCTAGATACAAGGCACTAAGAGGAATTGAGGAGGTTGTGGTTGTAGCTACAACAATTGAAAAACACTAGTAGGACCCTTGAATATCTAATTGAATCCAAGAGTATTTTCTGAATCACATGTGATTGGTGTGCCTATAAGATATGTTGTTTCGACAATGAGGTTACCACTACTTAAAATTACGAAATGTCGAGTTATATAAATTCCCTTTTCCTGATTTTGGTTGCATCTTAGGGAAAGATTATAAGGGTACAACTTGTAACATGGACATGTTTCTTCACTTTGGACTTAGATGCTCTGGAGACAACAATGCTTTTGGAGATTATAATTTCAAGAATTTAAGAAGGGGATTCTAGTGTTTTATCATTTCCAATGAGTGTGTGTCCACAACCCTGACGAAGTCACTAGAAATCACAAGAATTACTTTTGCTAGCAATCATCCATAGCCCTGATGGAGTTGCTTATATGTCCCAACTGCTTAATAAATTGTTCTCAAGCCTTTACCTTTCGTCTTTTAATAGATATTCATTCATTATATATATCTATATATATATATATATATATATATATATATATATATATATATATTTTATTAATCAAGCTTAATAGAGCACATGGTGGATGGTGGATCTTGAATGAAAATGAGGATGATTTATTTTAGAAACTATATTGATTGCTTACCAGTAACATGTCTTCTTGGCATTCATGTGTTAATTTTTCCTAAGCCTATATTGTTCTTTGCTTTGATAATTTCATTTCTTCATTAACAAATTAAGTTCACCCCATAACATGATAACATTATTTGTATTTACATAATTATTCAATAGAATATGAAACCATATATAAAGAACAATATCATCATCATCAATGTAGCGGAACATAAAGGAACAATAGAAGAAAAGCATTCACACATAGAGACACCAGGATTGGTCGGAGACCAGGGAAAAACCCACTATGGGAAAGCCCTTTCAAATTATTCTTCTTATTGGATCATCACTGAATGATTTAGTAAATGAGGGTAAAATAATCCATATCTTCAGCCATAAATCTATCCAACAATAGTCAGCTAAACAATATCCATAAAATGAGCCCATCTATGCTTATACTCAAAAGCCCTGATTCAGAAGCCTGTAATGAACTGTCACTGTCTGCGATCAGTCGAACCCTATGGTCAACGAGCGAAAACTTCATACAAATAAAAAACAAATGTTTAGGTCTTGGTCACGTGGAGGAGGAGTCATGTGTGCGACTCGAAAGGTCCAGTCGCTTCCTTGAGCCTATAAGCGAACAACTGTGGTTGAATTCCGGCTTTTAAGAGTCCGCGACTGTGATTTTGAAACCCTAGATTCTAGTCGCATGGAGGAGAAGTTGTGTGTGTGACTTAGCTGCTTTGGTTGCATGGATGAGCTAGCTAGTGAGAGATTGTGGTCAATTTCTTCCTGTGTCATGCATGCGACTGAGGCCCAAAACCCTAAAACAGAAATGCAAGCTTTGGACCCTGTAATTTCATTTTCGAGCAAACCCATTCCTCCACAGACATGCCTTAGACCTATTCTAGCCAAAAAAAAGAAAGATAATAGTAGAATGTACCATGATGATGTCAAAATGAGGTAGAGGACACTTGTATTTATAGCCTTCCAAGGGTGTCCATTTTGCTTTAGGGTTGACCTTGTCCAAATGTGCATATGTGGGATTTTCTTCATACCTACACTTTCCCTTCTCCAAATTTGATGATATTTAGGTCAATTTTGGTCCTCTCAAAGAGTAATTCAATGAAATCATAATCTCCATCAAATAAGCTGTCTAAATTGAAATTTGGACCTAGTTTCCAATTTTAACACTCCCTCTCAACTAGGGAGAATTCCACCCACGCTATGTCATGTATATCTTGCCATCAAATCATATCCAATATCAAATATCTCATCATAAAATGTCCTCACTACTCATCTTGGTTTATCTCTGCTTATTCCTACTCATCTCTTGATTGTATTTGATCATATGCTAAATATTCTCGAATCTAAAAGAAGAAGACTTTGTCTTCAGAGGGGACTCAGCCTAAGCTACCACCCTCTATTCATTGGGGAGCCATTTCTACCACCAAAAATCTCTGCTAGCGGGGATCCCAATGCTACCACCCGAGAACATTGAAGGGGATTAAGATCATTTTCCCACATCAACATCAGAGAGCTTAGTTCAATCTAGAACAACATCATAGATCATATCACCAGGGAGCATATCTCAACCTAAAATATCATGGGGGAGCTAAACATCTACGACCCCATATTGAGAAATAGGTGATGTAGGGGAGCTACTACTCAACCCATCCTATTGCCTACCAATATTCCCAACAATGACCCTCAAGAGTCATGTGGTAGAACACTTGCATCATAATCATCTTGGGTTGTACAACCCCAAGTACACTCTCAACCGGTTGGCCAGACGAGGAGCGGTAATCCCAACAAATCAAGTTTGTGGGTATGATGCTAACGAGGTTATACTTTGGAAATGCCAATATAGGGAAGAAACATCTACGAAGCTATTTTATAGAGATCCCTAAACCCCAAGATCCCTCTATCTAATTTCGACACTCTGGGAGCTCAAATAGGGGGAAGAGTTGGCTTAATGTCCTCAATTAGCGATGCTCTCTATAGATTAACAACATATCATCATACTCATATCTGGTAATCATCATCCTCAATAGAAATTGTCTCATGTTCATACATGACATCAAATCAAATATCATATTAGAATAAAAATATACATATAACAAAAATGATACTATAGTCATCCTCCCTCTTACAAAGGTACTAAGCTTGCCTCATACAACATCACTGTCTTAATATATGAAGGTATCTCAGTCCCAACTATATACGAGATTCTTTTCCAATTGGTTCCCACTCTTTGTCATCGCAATTTATCCATGTCATATCCAGAACTTGCTCAAGTGACTTTCCCAAGAGATTCTTCATCCTGCCTCATAGCTAGCCATGCTAGCAACATCATACTCAACCTTGGTCATGCTTAAAGCTACAAACCCCTTATCCAAAATATCATGGAAGATATCATACTAAGGCAACACCCAGATGCACTCATCGATAATAATCCCAAACATCATCCACGTAGTCGCATATCATAGGAAGAATGTCTCAGACCAAAGATAGATCATCCCTTGCAAATATGTTGAAGTTAGCTTGGAGGCAACTGAATGTGTATGAAGTGGTTCAATCATGAATTCACTGAGGTTATGCACAACACACACACACACACACACACATGGACAAGAGTTGGAACATTAATGCTTTAATCAACTGTTGGTTCCCAAGTCAGGTTCAACAATATATCTTCACAACTTCTTAAAATTCAATCAGAGTGTCCAAGGGTTTGTATTTCCATTTTTCTGAAAACTCTTCAATAAATTTGCAATGCAGATTTTCTTTTCCAAACTTAAGAAATTGATTTGTCATGCCATGATTCATTATTTTGAGCTTTAGAAGCCATATCTCTCTTACTTTGATCATCAGAGGCTCATTACCTATCAAGACTAGACCATCAGTATCTAAAACCAAAATCAAAGTCATACCTTGGACCCTTTTGAAGTAGAGGTTTGGATCGACACATCATCCCTACTTCACCGTATAACTATTAATGAAAACATATTAGGATTTGGGATCTTGCTTCAAACCAATATGCTTAGCCTTACATAAATAAATACTGTGCAATCAAATCAACTAAGTAAGCTTATCAAAGTTTAGAAGCCATATCACAACTATTATCAAAATCATCAATATCACTGTATCAAATTATTTAGACCAAGTGACAGGTAGAGCTCACATCCAAATATCAAATTATGACTTTGTCATGTCAACAAGTTGTCATCTTATCAAGCAATATCAAACCAAACTTCATCAATTCATCCTCATGATCATAATATAAATGATTTTTGTCACAATATGCAAATGCATTCAACAAGGATAAGTCATACAGGTTCCATCCATTTATTGTGAGATAACTTCATGATGAATCGTAACTGTTTATACTTTAACTAATGTGTCAAAGCTAATGATGTCCACATAGAATGTCTATTAAATACCAATATAGGTCACTGAAAGTCATTATTCTTATATAGCATTGTTATAAAAGAAAATCATCATTCGTAAAATCAAATCATTAGTCATAAGGTCAAATCCCAAATTTGCTATCACAGTGAGATCTATAGCCCAACACATATCAAGTCAAAGTTATAAATCATTATCAAGCATCTTGACAAAACTCTAGACACTCCTTTACTATATCAATCAACCAAATCTAGTTAAACCCTTGCAACTGTTATCAAATATTGTCATACACTAGCTTCAATGATCAAATCAAGATGGAATACATATATGCATATTTTGGTCTCCGACAAACAAAATTTTAGTCAATATATTCACATTATAGTAAGTAAAACATTCAAACTTCGCTGCTCATAGAGCTTTCTGTTGTCTTCTCAATGTCTATAGGACTGGCATCCTTTAGGTGAACTTCTGATTTTATGCACAAAGATTCATTTTTGTGCCCTATATGTATAGTCGCACCCATAGGCCTTCCTATCAGCAGGTGTGAGGCTAAATTCACACCCTTGAGCTTAATTCCATGCGGCTAAGAGGCTACAGTTGCACTTGTAAGCTTGATTCCATGCGATTGAGGCTTAGAGTAAGGGAAAACTCTCTCTTCTCAGATCAAAACTTTACTGCAGACCAACAATATAAGATATTTGTCTATTCATGTTCATAAATCATACTTCAATAATAAAGAATATACATATAATGAAAATGATAATGGGAGTAAGAATCTTATAGAGAGATTCTCCCTTTGAATGGGAATCTACTTCAATCATTTTCATTCAAGTGATCAATCTGTCTATGATACTGTCATGAATCAATATATCTGTTAGATCGTAAAGTTAGAGTATATCACATATTCATCATGGTCATATCAGCTACTTCACCATGGCATCAATCTTTCATCAAGGGTTAGTGTCAAATAGATAATAGGAGTATACTTCAAGAATCATGATCACAATATTACTTCTTTGTCATATAACTCAATCCATAAAGTAAGGGCATTAAATTTTACCATATGCCATAATTATTAAGCACATTAAAACATAACCATGGTCAAAAAAAGATCCTGAATATCAATCTCATAGTTACACTTCTATCATCATGGCTACCATGCTTTCCATAAAAAATATCAATAGTATCAAGTTACCATCTACTAGAATCAAGGTGATAACCTTATTTATGGGATTAAGATATCCAAAATGATAGGTTTTAGCCAAACATCAAGTATACCAATATATCAAAGATCGATATTAGGTAGTTTCATAGAATCAAGAAGTTTATCATGCCTAAAAGGTAAGATACTTGTTTACTACCAAGTGCACCATTTCATTATAAGAACCATGAATCCCAATCACTTTCATATGCATGAAGCATTTTTGAAGGAGACATTCTCATCATACCTTAGGTCTTACCTTGTCATCAATATTGCAATTGAAACATAACACCATATATACCTTGTAGTGTTCAAATAACCGCACACCTTCTTATTTGACATAGGTAGCTTGTAGCACTTTGTCATCTTTTCATTAGGTGCCTCTTTACCTTTTCATACGCTAGTTCTTCTCTTCACTAGCCATCTTTCCTGCATTTCAGATGATGCTCAAGAAGGATCCACTTATCACAACTCATTAGGAGGTTAGAAGCACTCAAATATGCATGCATGAAGTATAAGTAATAATCAAGACAATAATCAGATCATAAGTCTAAACAAAAGTAAATGGATCGAGAAAAACTTATGTTCAATGAGAGACAATCATTTCCCTCTTGAATCATCCTTCACAAGCCATCACTATCCATAGTTCATATGACAATGTTGCCTTCAAGCTTTATCAACAACCAGACCTACTATATAAAATCTGTCAGAAGTGCTTGTGCATATTTACATTGATCAATATAGGGGTTTCTAGATTTCATATCTCAAATATTTGCCAGAAACCAGGGTTTCCCTCAAACCCTTCTAATATCCGTTAAACCCTAATACAAAAATTTCCCAAGGTTTCCTTCAAACCCTAGAATTATTTTAGGTCTCCTCCATCCTCTCTTTCTTCCATCAATGGTGTCATCATAGGGTTGATCTCCATGAATTTTCTTCAACCTGACTCTGATTCCATGTTAATTTCTCTTAGGGCTATATTGTTCTTTGCTTGTATAATTGCATTTATTCATTAACACATTAAGTTCACCCCATAACATCATAATATTATTCATATTTACACCATTACTATCAACAACATATGTAACTATATAGAAAGAAAAATATTATCATCATCAATGCAGCGAAACATAAAGGAAGAATAGAAGAAAATCATTCACACATAGAGACACCAGGATTGGTCAGACACTAGGAAAAAACCCACTATGGGGAAAAATCTTTAAAATTCTTCTTCTTATTAGATCGTCATTGAATGATTTAATAAATGAGAGTACAATAGTCCATGTCTTCAGCCATAAACCTATCCAACAAAAATAAACTAAACAATATCCATAAAATGAACCCGTATATGCTTATAGTCAAAAACCCTGATTCAGAAGCCTGTAATGAAGTGTCATTGTCTGTGGTCAACTGCTGAAACCTATGGTCAACGAGAAAAATCTTTGGAAAACTGAAAAACTAACATTTAGGTCTCAGTCACATGGAGGTGGAGTCATGCATGCGACTAGAAAGGTCCAATCGCTTCCTTGAGCATGTAAGCCAATGACTATGGTTAAATTCAAATTTTGAAGAGCCTACGACTGTAATTCTGAAACCCTAGATGCTACTCGCATGGAAGATGAGTTGTGCATGCGACTGAGATGCTTTGGTCGCACATATGAACTGAACAGTGAGTGATTTTGGTCGCTTTCTTCCTGTGTCATGCCTGTGACTAAGGCCCAAAGCCCTAAAACAAAGATTCAAGCTTCAGAACCTGCAATTTCATCTTTGAGTGAACCCATTCCTCCACGGGCATGCCTCAGACTTGTACGAGAAAAAACCAAGAAACATATTAGAAGATTGTCATGATGATGTAAAAATTAGGTAGAGGTCACTTGTATTTATAGCCTTCCAAGGGTGTCCATTTTTCTTTAGGGCCAACCTTGTCCAAATGTGTATACGTGGGATTTTCTTCATACGTACACTTTCCCTTGTCCAAATTTGATGATCTTTAGGTCGATTTTGGTTCTCTCGAGAAGAGGAATTCATTGAAATCATCATCTCCATCAAAAAACTGTCAAATAATGCTCAATCTTAACTCTTTAGATTAGGATGAGGCCATGGTTAAGATATTATAGGATACTTTATGTTTTTTAACCAGATCAATATTTAGATGATCAAGCACTCAACATTTCCATTGTTCATAGAGTGTTCTACACATGGTAGTGATCTTATTATATTGGGTATAATTTTTCTGTGACATTCGCGAGTTTCTCCTAATATTACACATAGATTCATGGTCTAACTGGTATAGTGCATCATGAAGTATCCTAGTCAAAGGGTGCTTTGCAAAAGAAATTAGATGAAGGTCAATGCCATGTTATTTATGTTTAGAAAAGAAATAAGACCGAACAAGATGCAAAGAAAATAGAAAAGAAAACTATGAAAATGAAAAGAAAAGCAAATTAGTGTATGTACTAGTAATGGCAATCGAGGTCATTACACTAAGGATTTGTCCATTAACTGGGATAATATTAGCTTCTCCCTCCAGGTTTTGAAGATGATATGTTCTTAGGGAAATTTTGTTAGAAGCGATGTAGGGATTGCTCCATAAGTGGTGGAACTTGGTGTGTTTACCTTTATCTTCGTGTGGTTTGTCACATTTAAGCACAAGGTTTCCTGCTTGGAAATCCTTCTTCAAGTTTAAGCAAGGTATTTATTCTCCTATATATAATTGGGCGTGATTGAAGTCGAGAGTCTTGGGATAGTTATAGGGAAGGTAGGAATATGTTAGGTGATAATATAAATTCCTTGATGTAGAAAAAAGGTAAGGGGAGTTTCCTAGAGTAGCCTTAGGTGTGACTCAGTCTGCCCTTAGTGAATTGGGTAGGGAATAATGCTAGTTAATCTGTTGACCAGTAATGTTCACTTTAAAATATGGATTGACTTTTGTTGTCGAACTCAGCCAATCCCTTTCCTTGTGGGTAATAGCCGCTAGAGGGTATTAGGATAATGCCTTTATCTATTGCAAATTCAATTAGTTTAAGGTATGAGAAATATGTGATGTTATAAAAAACCAAAGAAATAACAATGCCAAACTTGGTTATAATTTGTTTTTCTAGGAATTAGATGACTGCTTGATCACTGATTGTGGTCAATGTTATCTACTTTGTCCATTAGGTGAAGTAGTCAGTGGTTGTTAGGACGTATCAATGCTGTTTGGTTGAACGAGGGAATTTCTCACTGATCATGTGTAATCCCCATTATTGGAATAGTTCTTTTAATATCATTAGTTGTAGAGGAACATCATGTATTTTCTTATGCCTAGCACACTTCTGAAGATTGGGCACTTTCTTGAATAGGTGTGTGAATCTTTGAATATTTTTGGCCAATAGTAACAAACATTGAAGATCTTATGGGATATTATTTGGCTTGTGAAATTCCCACCAACTAGTCCATTATGCATTTATGAAAAATCTCTTGTCAACTTTATTTTTCACTAATATACAAAGAAGAAATCCATTATAGTGTTTTCTAAAGAGAACTCAATTGATGAGTTGATATTGTGAAGCTTTGAGTGAAACTACTCTCGTTTCATTGGGGTTTAAGCTTTTCGACATGGTATTTGTAGGGATTGCTTAAAATCATGGTAACATGAGTGTTCATGTTGGAGAAAACAATGATTGTTACATAGAAAAGTCATTCTCCCAACCTTCTTCTTGTTCATTCTCAAGTTTGAGAGACTTTGGAGAGAGTCTGCATAAGCCATATCCTTTTATGATATGAGAAGGCTTGAATTCCATATCATATTATTATAGGAAGCTCATACAGTTGCCTCTTTTCTCTACCAACTCTTTCTATATGAATAATGATCTTACTACGGGGTTAGGGACAATTACCTTAGCATGACACTACAAGATATACGATCGAAATTATTTGACTACCTTGTACACTGTATAGGCCTATTTTTCGACATATGGATAGTTCAATTCAAGACCTTGCAATCCTGTATTCCTAAATGAAATTGGCCTTTCTTCTCCTTAGTCATTTTTTTTGTGTGACTACAACTGCCACGGAGAAATTAGAAGCAAATGTATAGAGTGAAAATTCCTTATTGAAGTGTAGACTCTATAGGGAAGGAGCATGAACAATGGCTTCTTTAATTTTGGAAAAAATCTCCTTTTCTCCAACAATCCACTTGAATTGTGCATCCTTATTGATAATCTTCTTTAAGAGTTTTACAATTTGATTAAAGTCTACAAAAAATCTCCTAACAAAGTTGACCTTTCCTAGGAAGGTCTGCATGGAATTTTTATTGTTAGGATAAGATATCTATGTAATTGATTTAATTATCTCAGGATATAAACATATACCCTATTTGGATATCACTTGACCCAATAGGTTACACTCATCAATGATGAAAATGATTTTCCTAGGCTTGAGTGAAATTCAATATTTATGACATGTTTCAGGTGGTGGGGAGATTTTGCCTTCTTCATTTCAAATAGATTGTCACGTAGAGCTAAACCATTGCACTATATCTGATAAATCCTCTAAAAGAGATGTTGATTTCTATCTAGAAAGTGGCACCAACATTAACTAACTGCATCCACCTATATGAAAAAGTAATCCATCTGGTGCAAAAGGTGGTCTTAAACCTGTCTTCTTGAGCGACCAATACCTGATTATAAACTAGGAATCCATCCAATAATGAGAACATATCTGATCCTAACACTTAATGGAGGATTTGTTCCATGGGAGGTGCTGGGTAAATATCCTTGTCTAATTCCCGATTGAGGTTTTGAAAATCCACACAAAGTCTTATTTCTTTCCCAATTGGAACTTGTAGTATACCTAGGGGGGATAATATGGGGTATAGAGGGAGGTACCCAAGGGAATAATGTAATAATGTGGTGGGCCATAGTTAATAAATAAAGTGGTTAACCCGCATCAGGTAAGGGACCACAAGTAGTTAACAATAATGTGATAAGCCCATTGTATTAGATATATGGTATTGAGAGAACCATGGTAATGACCCATGGTATTGTATGTATGAATCCTATATAGAGGCTAGAGACTCCCCATTAAGAATGTCAAGGAATATTGTATGGAAAAGCATATGGCTTGTGGAGTGTTCTCCTTCCCTCAATACCGTATATCTAATACAATGGGCTTATCACATTATTGCTAACTACTTGTAGTCCCTTACATGATGCGGGCTAACCACTTTATTTATTAACTATGGCCCATCCCATTATTACATTATTCCCTTGGGTGCCTCCCTCTGTACCCCATATTATCCCCCCTAGGTATACTACAAAACCATATTGGAGATCTAAGTTGAGTTCTTGACTTTGAAGATAATCCTAGGATCCATCAACTTCTTAAGCTATTTCTATATCATGGGTTCTAATGTGGGATGGGATTTTCAAAATTTCTGCTTAAAATATTTGACATCCTCTTTCATTTGGATGACATGCTGAATGATACAAGTGCCATACATCTTTAGATCTTCATATGTATAGGAAAACACATCCTTGTACTTTGCAAATAGTTGGACATATGTCTGTTTCTATATCAGTTATCAACATGTACACAGGTTCACAAATTTGGGATCATTTACATCCCCTAATATGACCAGTTCATGGATCAAAGTGGGGTTGTGGGTCTTAGGATTTGTTGGAGCTCAAAATCTTGATTTTAGGTCAAAATATTTCTCAAGCAAAACCATCCCTATAGGGATGGGACTACCTTGGTTTGCATGTTTCGTTGGCTATCCTTGCTTATCCTATTGATATTCATTAATAACCATGTCCTTAAATGTATCTTCAATCACAATAAAGTGCATCACCTATTCATCATCATGAAACAAGCGCCAATTAGTTATATTGTCAGGGACAACATGTTTAAAAATGCACTTAATTGGAAAATCATGATAGAATGGGGTAAATCTAGCAACCACATTTTCCAAACTAGCATTAGTAGTGTTCATAGATTAATGAATGGATATAATGTTAAAAGACTTAAAAGTCAAAATTAATCTCCATAGCTCTTATACAAGTAACCTTTTAAATGGAGTTCACACCTCATGTACAATTATATCTAAATCACTTAGAACTTTCAACCACTCTAGCTTCATATCAATATCCTTTTATAACACAAATATGAGCACTTCATATTTTGCGGTGTTATTTGTACACTAAAATTCTAATCGATAGGAGATTAGGGCCTTCTCTTTATGTGGATTGATTAAATACACCCTCCACTAGCTTCATCCCATGTCTCTGAATAGTCAAAACTTCAAGTCCATATATCAGTATCTAACCCTAACTTATTGGGAAAATTATTATTTACATCTAAATTACTATAGTTGTTGCTATTTACAACTAATGCACAAGAATCATTATCACCAGGTTGTGAACATTGAAGGAGATCAAACTAGGTTTATGATGAAAAAGAGGATGGTTAGGCTTGATAATAACTGATATTGATTTCCAAAAAGTAATTTCCCAAAGTTGAGTGTGCAAAATTAATCATTTCATTTGGTACCTCTAGCTCTTTGGCATCATGTATATCATGTGCAGTTCACTATTTAACCTTATCTAATTACTCTTGCTTTTGTAGAGTAACTAGAGGTGTGACTAATTTGTAGTGAAATTTCCCTGTAGTTTCTATGATCAATCTTTGGTTAACAACATGCCACATGCCTAAGGTATATCAACCACTATTATATAGATTGTTTGGTGTACCCTGGGTTTAGAAGATAATATTATCAATATATTCTTCTGCTTGCCAATGACCTTAATTTAGTCCCGTCCAACTAAATAATCTTGATACTAGTCTTTTCTGGTACAACATTAATATTTTGACATACAGAGTAGGACATGACCTTAGACAAGACCCTAGAATACACTAGGTAGTTTTGAACATTATGATTGAAAATTTCAAATGTCAACAAGAACAATGAAGTCTTGGAATTTGAATGAATTTTGGTACTGGTAGCATTTGCAATAGATTTGACAACATTTGTGTTTCTATGAGCTAGAGTATTGGCTTTCCCTTAAGTTGTAGAATTCAATGTTAGCTTTGATTGGGATGGAGAAGACTTTAAAGTTTTCATGGTAAGTTATCTTTGTTGTGGTAAATTGGAAATATCATATAATGATATGTTAGCCCTGGTATTCTTCATGTCCTCAATCACATTCTATTCGAAGGATTTCCATCAATAGAGGTTGGAGGTTCATATCTCTATGTTAAAGTGGATGACTTGATGTTTCACCGGAGTTGTAGGCTACATAGTGTTCTACGAGGGACTAGGATATTCCCTAGAAGAAAATATAGTAATCTTAACAATATTCTTTAAGGTAGCACATACCTAAGCAAGGACTTGCCGTTGGCAAGCGACAAAATATCAAGTGATGGACCTTTGCTATGAATATTTTAATTCTTTGGGGTTGTCTACACGACCTATGATTCTCCCACTAAAATTTCCCTAATCATTTTTCGTATCTATAACCACTACCCAACCCCACAAGAACATGGTTGAACATTTAGTTGTTTCTTCTTATATTGTATTGGGTTTAACTTCAAGTTCCTGGGAAGGCTCATCAAACAATTATTGTAGTTCCTGGAGCTGATTAATGACAAGAGTCATAGAATTGAACCGTTGTGGGCATGTATCTTTAGAATTATTAGCATAATGATACAAAATTTTTTTATCCATGCCAAAGTCATCTAATTTTAGGTTCACAATGGATCTTTCAACAAGATTTGGTTGGTTATTTCTCTTCTTTTGGAATCGTTTGAAAGAATTGTGTCTTGATAGAGGTTTCCCCTGAATTCTTCTTAAGATACACCACTTTGTTTGGAAAATTTTTAGCTAGTTTGAGCACATTTTTTTCCTATGGAAAAATTGTAATTTTCATTGATATAAGAAAATTACATATTGTAGATGCAGCGTTGCATATGCTATATAGTGAGGCTATTCGCCTATCAAAAATATAAGTATCAAAAAGATCTATGATTCTCCACGCAAGGAGAAACATTTCTTTTGAAAATTTAAAAGATAAAAAAAAACTCCATGTAGGGAGTACAATTGTCTGCCTTATATATACAGCTAGAAAGATTGAGATATACATATGTACTAATAATTTATGCAAAAATATAAACATGATGATCAGGCCCTTCTGGGCCAGTTAAGCTATGTAGTCCATGTATGGGCGATGGTAGTACTGATAGTGTTCCCCGTCCCTTTGCTCCTGAATCATCCATGTACCACGAGGCCAGTTCAAAGCTTCCTTCGATAGATGATCAGAAATCTAGCTGCGTTCCCTGTAGATATGGCGGCAAACAAAGTGATCAAAATGTGCAATGAATCTGTGTGCCTCTTCCAAGATGGGTCTCAGAGAATATGCATGACAATTTGATGTATTGTTTATCCAGTTGATAACATTCTTGGAGTCCCCAAATATTTGGATATTTCTGCAATGTTTCTCTATGGCGAAATGAAGGAGATGTTTGAGGGTGATCAACTCGGCATAATTATTGGTGCCCCTTCCCAGACCCATTTGGATTTTAAAGTAATGAGAGTTAGAGAGGTATAGGATAGCTCCCCCCCCCCCCCCCACACCCTTCATCCTTGGCAGAACCATCGAAATAAGCCCAGGGGTAGTCTCAATTGATGGCCTCAGGAACAATGTTCCTAGTGGGGGAAGAAACATTGTCATCAGGGATGGAGTTATAGGTGGCCAATATGCGAGCAGAGATAGATGGCCAGTTAGGGATGGTGTTCTGGAAAATATTTTTGTTTCGTGCAATCCAGATAGCCCAGCAGAAAATAAGGGGAAGGTTTCTGGCTTTGATAGGGGCGACCGATGTCCACCATGATAGCAATGCATCCATTACAGATGTACCCTGCCATCGAGAATGTATATTAATGGCCCGAAGGGTGGTATTCCACAGGTCTATAGTAATTGGGAAGTTTAGGAAGAGGTTTTCAATAGTTTCACTGCTATTCTTGCATATGCAACACCAGGATGGTCCGTGAAAGGCTCGCTTATGCAAGTTGTCCCCTGTGGGGGCCTTGTTCTTAAGCACTGTCCACATAAATAGTCTCGTTCTGGGTGGCGCCTTAAGTTTCCACAGTTGTTTCCACCAATGCTCAACAATCGATGGTTGATGGTCTGTAGAGATACATAGGTATCCTTCCTTTGGAGAGTATATACCATTTTTTACATGGGCCCATACAATATCATCTTCCCCTTCTGTAATCCTGATATGCGATTCGGTCAGAGCAACAATGTATTCGCCCCAATGGTGATGCCAAATCTGTGGGAGGTGTAGGCGACGAGCAGTCATCCATGCCTGTTGGAATAATGTGGTGTGCTCTGGATCCACAATGTGGTTAACATGTGTGATACCAGAATTGTTGAGAAGGAGGGTCAGTTCTTGAGGGAGCCTATATGAGTTTCCGCTACCAATCTAGGGATCCAAACCAATGCGCACCGATGATCGGATTGTATTTTCCATGTGATCCCATCTCGGATGAGAGGCAGGGAGTTTATTACTGCTTTCTAGATGATGGATATCCCAGTCTTGTTCTAGTTGGGTTGTCAGATCCAGTCCATCATGTTGTGGGGGAAAATATATTTCGAGTATGCCACCCTTGTCCATAAGCTGCATGCAGTAGTCAATTGCCATCCCAACTTAGCAGTCAATGCATTAGAGAAATAGTCCAGTCTTTTAATTCCCCTTCTTCCCCATTTCTTTGGTAGTGCTAGTAGCTCCCATCTAGCCCAGGCAAATATTCTTCCTGTCTGTTTGCCTTTCCAAAGGAATATGTAGCAGAGATTTTGTATTCTAGTGAAAATTCCCCTAGGGATCCAGGCTAGGGATATACAATATACAGGGGTGGCTTCAAGTACAACTTTAATAAGAACCAGCTAGCCCGCTCGGGAGAGGTACTTGTGGTGCCAGATATTAAGTCTTCTCTCGAGCTTGGAAATTAACCATGTCCAATCGACAATCTTGTATCCGAGAGGTTTTAGCCTGTACCCCAGGTACCTAAGGCCATCTTCCATGTTTTGAAGAGTGAATGGGAATCTGTGGAGGGCGAACTGAATTTCATGTGGTGAGCAGCCTGAAGCTGTGATGGTGGATTTTATAATGTTGATCTCCATAGCAGTAGCAGTTCGAAATATAGTCATGATGTTTTGTAGATCAGTCAGATCCCCAATACCACCATTAAGGAAGATCAACACATCATCTACAAAGAGAAGATGGGTCAATGTGCAGCTGTCTGTAATTTTGATGCCCTGGAGTCTCCCCGTCCCATGTTCTTCCAAGATGAGTCTGCTTAGGCCCTCCATAATGAGCAAAAAGAATAGAGGGGAGAGTGAGCATCCCTGCCCGAGGCCTCTTTCTAAGTGAAAAAAAGGGGATGTCGATCCATTGATAAGGACGCTAAAAGTTATATTTGTAATGCAACACATAATCCATTTTATAAACTCTATGGGGAAACCAAGATGGGTTAAGAGAATTTTGATGTATAACCAACTAGCACGATCAAATGCTTTGGAGAGATCTACCTTGAGAATCATACATTTCAATTTCTTCGTCTGAATGGAATGAAACACCTCTTGTGTGGTTCCTATAGCTTCATGGATCTATCGGTCCTGAAGGAAAGAAAATTTTTTAGAGGAGACATGAGAGGATAGGATGGGATGGAGGCGATTGGCTATGATTTTGGAAATGATCTTATAGATAAAATTATAGAGGGAAATGGGACAAAAGTCATCAAAGGAGATGGGGTTGTTAGATTTAGGGATGAGTGCAATGAAGATGGTGTTGAATGCCTTGTACATGCGCCCAAAGATTTTGCAGTCTTCAATGACTTGGAGGAGGTCATCTCCAAGGAGTTCAAAGAAAGAAATGTAGAACTCAACCGATCAACCATCTGGTCCATGGCTCTTGTCTCTCTTGAACCATTTCAGTGTGGCTTCAAGCTCCCCCATAGTAACAACCTTATTGAGGTCCATAGCATCCTCCTGATCAACAAACCAGGGAAACAATTGTGCCACTCTAATGATTTCAGCCAATGTTGCATTGGGGGGAGCGTTGTATAGCTACTTGAAGTGAGATGTGCCAAGGGAGGTTAGGTGCTGAAATGGGTTCACTTTGATGCCCTGTTCATTATTCAAATGCCAAATGGTGTTTATTGCTTTTCATCCATTAGCGAACTTATGATAGAATTTTGTGTTATCATCACCTTCAAGAAGCCAAATGGCTCTGCTTCGCAACCTCCATGATTCCTCTCTGTCTTTTAGGATTTTTCCCCTTTGTGCAACTAGGGTTGTGAGCCTCTCCTTTTTCTTAGGTGTTGTATATCCCCTTCCATGCTCATCTTCCAATGCAACAATCTCAGCTTCAATGCTTCTCAGGGTTTGATCATCCATCAATCTCTTATTGTGTGCCCAACTTTTGGATAGTCTCTTCAGCTCGCTTAAATTATGGGCAAATCCTTCTGCTATGTTCCCACCCGCAGCAGGAGGATGGGACTTCCAATAATTCGTTACCAGTTTAATATAGTCAACATATTTTAACCATGTTGAATTGAACTTATATGGTGCTTTAGGTTTTTCCATACCTCCTCTGACTTCAAGGTATATTGGCGAGTGGTCAGACAAGCTCCCCGATCCAACCCACTGCCTATAGTTATACCCCATTGTTGGCTTAGTGGGGCCTGACCCAAGTTCAGAGGTGATTTAGCCAAGCAAATCCCAGTACTACTGGCCCTTTCGGCAACAGTCCGCGGAGCGCAAACTGAGGTCTCACCCGAAGTAGTATGGGAGGGTGCTAGAACCAGGTTTCCGCACCCTTGGGATGTTTGATGGGCTTTTGGAGGTCCGCGGTATGACCTGTCGCTGCGAGCACTTGCGATCCCTTTGCGACCTGTGGTGTGGCTTTCATGCAGCCCTGCTTGGGGCGCGACCCGTATAATACCCAAGTTCCTTCCTTATTAACTTATTACTTAGCTTATGTGTGTAAGATTTATGGTTATTACAATATATTCAACATTTATATCAGTGTGCACAATACATAAACGAATGTAAATATAAAGAAGATAATGCACAACAATAACACATAATTATGATAAACTTCTATTTATTAGCTTTATGTCCCACTTACAGATTCGACTCCACCTTGTGCACTCAGCTGCAGGGGTCCGTACACTCAGCTGCAGACTCTTCTAGGTATCTGCCACTCAGCTGCAGAGCCTCTTCCTACTACTACAACCCAAGACACTTAGACTTCTAATCTAAGCTCGAACCATTCCGTCACTACTCTTTCTATTATCGACTGACTTTACAACTTAGAGGCTCACTCTATTTATACAATCCCATGGTTCGTGGACCATGGGTAGGCCGACTTTACACTAATTTACAATACAATTTTTAGGGCGGACAACCCTATGACTCAATTATACACTTCGCGCTCCGCGCCCGCAATTTGCGGAGTTCTACACCATCTTTGACCAAAACTTGGGCTTTGAGCCCCAAAACCTGCTGTGGGGGGATTCCATGCCCAACAGGCCCCCAACACAATCATCGTGACTCATCCCGAGTCACTCTACTGGTGCGGTGATCTTAGCATGGAGCCCCTCCAACCGTTGCTGTGCTTCCCAGAGGTCCGCGACGCACTGATCTGCAGTTTGCTGGATCTACTGCACTCTATCAGCCGAAGTCTCGCTGTTAGGGGCAACTCCAAGGCTAGATGTGCACTTTAAGTACTGCCTCTTTTTGCCATGCGACATCCACCTGTTCCTTCAACGCCTTTGCCTGCTATAGCTTCGCAAGCCATTGGGTCAGGACAACTGTCTGTGCCATTCCACGCACACTGTCATACTGTACTTGAAGCTCCCGTGCCTCTGTTTCTAGGCGCTGGATGTTGGGGTCCTCTTGTAATGAAGTGAGGACAATGAAGGATTCTTCCAGCATAGTAGTGTAGTTCTATACTGCCTGTCCTATTTCCTCCAGTGCTTTCTGAATAGTGCCAGTGCGTTGTTCCCTAACTTCTGGAGCCATAGAGGGTTGCGCCTTTAATCGCAGCTCGACAATCTGAAGGTTGAGGTCTAGCTGTACCCTCGTCACTTCCTCCTTTGCCTCACAGAATCTAGTTGTCAATCGGTGGATCCGCTCTGCTACTGGTAGATCTGCCGAGATGACCAATTTTGGGATGTTTCTACATGCATTGTCTACTGCCTACTCCAGTCCTTGAGTCTACGCAACCAGTTCATCATGCTACCGGCTAAGCTGTTCCATATTGATCTTTTGTTTGCTCAATACCTGTAGCGCGCGACCTTCTCTGGCACGGAGCTCGGCTGTGATCCCATCCTGCAACTGATACAGGGTTTCTCACAGAAGGGCAGCCAAATTTAAGTTTAGTCCCTTAATCCTGCTCATCATAGCTAGATCAACTTTGTTCGCTGTGGTTAACGCACCCTCAGGGAATACAAAGGTGTTGGTCATTCGAGCGGGCAACATCTATTCCGCCTTTGATGTACCTGTGGTGACATATGGGGCCATCGTTCCTGTCTGTGGGGGTTGCACCTGTAGTTCCTGTACCTGCACTCTTAGCACCCCCAACACAATGTTTTGCTCCATCATCACCTCTTGGAGCGCATCCTTAGTGACATCAAGAACCGTTTCGCTGATGTCAAAGAGATCACCTTCTGTAAGCGTGATTAGGTTGATGGATGTCTTTGATGCCATAACCTTCTTTCTAGGAATCAGTCTCTCTGGGATGCGCGACCGTTTCAACTGTTGTGAGGTGGTTTCTGGGTCCACGTGCTCTTCAGTCAGGTATTTGTCCTTAGCCCCTTGCCTTGTGGACATGTCATGGCCCTCCTCGGCCTCTTCTGTTGGCACTGTTGTTGTTTTTGCTGTTTGCGCTGTTGTTGCTTCATCGGCCAGCTTCTGCCATGCAGCTGCCTCTGCTGCTTCTTTTTCCTGGCACCTCTTTTCAGCCAGCTGTGCAATGCGCAAGTTGGTGTCCTTCTTCCTCTATTGAGCTGCAACCCTTTCCATTCCTGCCAAGTCCGGGGCGCACCACTCCGGGGGCCATGTTTCCAATGCTGTGAAGATGGCGTCATCAGTAGCAATGAATGGGAGCTTCGTCCATTCCTTTGCTGGATCCTTCCGCGCCCGGACATAAATGTTGTGCATGTCTGCTTTAAACTCTGCAAATCTCTACAGAGTGGTGTACACTGTGGGAGACAACCGTGGTCTTCTATTGATCCACATCTGGATGCTCACCTCCATCAGCACCCAAAAAACCTTGATTGTGTGAATCCACTTTGCGTCCTTAGTGCCGCAGAGTAAAGCATACTTCGCGGCCTCAGGTAGGTCCTGGTCGATAGGTGGGAACTGGCTATCTTAGGGTAGTTTGCCCACTACCAACAAGATGGATAAGAGTAACCACGCGTAGTGGAAGGTCTTTCCCTGCTCTTGGGCCTCCTTGTAGTTCGTCACAAATTCCTCACAGATGAACTCAGCTCAGTTGAATTGGACCCCCTCTGTGCATTGTTCGGCCAACGCAACCACAGACACTAGTACTTCATCGGCGCGGCACTTCCGCATTAGCTTGCTGGCAAGGAGCTAGGTGGCTACGCGCACACCTTTGTCCTTGATACTCGCAATTGCATAGCCACACTTCTTCTTTTCCAGCTTGTATTTAGTTTTCATGGCTTCTGCAAGAGCCAAATCACTGCTTTTACCAGCTATCTCTGCAGGGTCCCTTCCCTTACAGGGAAGCTGAGAAATCCTGTGAATAAGCTCTGCCGTGATGGGAATAGGCTCCTCCAGCCATAGATACCCATCATGCACCAGGCACAATAGCTGCCTGATGACGAAAATGGTGATGGGCGTGTGGTGAAAGTGGGGTATCCATCGTAGATGAAGTAACTCGACCTTCTCCACACCGCGCAGCCATTTTCGTGGCTCCAACGTGATTACTAGCCCCTCCAACTTCTGTTTCATCAAGCTTTCCATCGCCAGGTGCGGGAACTTCTCACTGTCTGCGAGGTCCCAATCTTCGAATTTCAGGGTAGGCACCCAGCCTAGGGGCAGACCTTCAAAAGTAATTTTGTTGGGGAGGAGCGGGGTCTGGAGCGCACTCTTCGTGGCCTCTAGGTCTTTGGCCGCCCTAACTTTCCCTTTCCATGGAGGGATGTACGTGGGTAACTTCGCTACGGAAGGCATTGGTGGGACGTCCTCCTCCACATCGTCTTGCGCCTCTATTTGATCAATTAGGGCCTGTAAGTCCTCCTCCTCTTCGTCCAATTCAACGGTGACGGCTTTGCCTTTCTCTTCCATTGATATCTTGTCGAACCGTGGGTTTCTTGGGGACATGTGGACTGGTCCCATAGTCTGTTTATCTTTCTTCAGTCATGGCGTCCGTGGTGATTTTGGAACTTTTGGCACAACCGCCGCATCTCCAGGCTCCTCAGCAGTATCTTCAGCAAATTTCACACCTGGCTTGGTAGCAGTCATCGTGTCTGTACGAGATATGTTTTGTTGCGTACTCAAAGATGGTAAGGTTGCTTGACACCCAATACTCTGCAACTTCTCAAATCTCAAACAACCAATTGTTGTCTCGTAGTTAGTTCTTGGAGTTTTATAGCATCTTTTGAATTTGAATTCGGCCGTTTTCCCCACTTCTGAGTCATTAATGCATTCTTGGCGGCAGATTGTCCCAAATCTATATCTTAATTTGTGTCTTAATTTCCCGCCGCTCACTCCCTTTTGCCTTAAATTGGACATCTCATCATGAACAGTGACGTCAATGGTTACTTCCCAATTGTCCCACGTGGCAGCGAAGCCCCCCTTGCGTGGGCGTGAACCTTGTACCATGCTGATTTTGCGTGCACCTCTCTCACCGCGCAATTCCCAAACAGACTCATTTAGAGTCCCGCGCTCTCTTTCAACTATATGGAGTGCTGAGACTGTGCTCCCTATGGTTAGTCAGGTGGTCACCCCACCTATGCGAGACAGCAACTTGCCTTGCAACATAGCGCATGGAAACTCCTCACTTGCCCTCACAACAGCTAGCATTGCATGCTTTATCTTATGTGGTGCGCTTCCCTTGTTATTGCGTTTGGTAAGATGCGGTCTCAGCCATGGTAACACAATCATAAATTCTCCGCGACACTCTTCCAATGTAGTGGTATGACCATCCGTATCTTGCCTTGTCATCCTTGGTTTATCGACGAGACATGCTTGCGTGACCCTGTTTTCAAGTCTTTTGATCTTAACGTTCATCAACATGATTTTCTTCCTTAATCGTACCCGATCTTCTTTGAGTTCACGTGGCCTATGGTTCCCTCGTTGAATGGCTTCCCAAATCCTTATATGGTTGTCCTCGTGTAGCTGTGTGATTCCTTCATCCTGGTCTTTGCGTGCTGTCATAACTACAAGAGCTATTATGTGTGGATTCATTTTGGTATTCCCTTCAGAAATCTTGGGTTCCACTCTGTTTCGCACCTTTGGAATCACTTCTGCGTTTAGGTTTTTGCACATGGTCTTATAGGCCCATTGAACTGCTAGCACGCGTAGGTCCCAATAAGTTTGTTTTGTGTGGTAAACCTTATTTAGTACCCCGCACACTCGATTGAATGCTTCATCGTGGGTAATTGGTAATGCACGTCGCCCTTCTTGCTGTTGTGGTTTTTTTCGATTCTCTAGGCTGTGCGCTTGTGTGGACTGTACAACATATGCCTATACCCATCGAGAAAGGTGGGTACCCAAGTTGTTCTGCCCTAGCTGAGTGGCTTTTGTTCGAAGATGGGGTTTTCCAAACCGTAGGCACATCATCCTTCTCCATCCGCTCTAGTCTTCAAAAGTTCCTTGATGTGTACCCCACCATCGTGTGGGTGTTGCGCACAGTGCCCACTTCAGCGCATCAAACTGCTACTGCTCTAGTACTGCATTTTCGAATTTGCTCAGAAATTCATCCACCGCTGAGAATCCATCATATGTTGGCAGCTCCCTTGCTTCTTTTTTTACGCAACGTAATGACCTGATCATCATGTTGCAGTTCAACATTGTTACCTTGTGCAGCCGATACTGCCATCGCTCTATCTCTTCGTCTAAATTCGAAGTGCAAGAGCTTTCGAGCTCCCATGAAATCCTTCCACCTGCAGTTGGATTCACCCAAACCTCTCCTTGTGCAATTATCTTATAGATACAGTCGAGATCGTCATCACTATCATCGTTGCGCACTAGTTCAGTGTACCACGTTCCCTCGGCTGGGTCCAGTGGTATTACTACGCATAGTGACTTTTTCTCAAAGGTCATTTTGCATTTCTTCAGATTTATGAATCCGTTCATATCAGTAGCCCAGTCTGTTCCTAGTAGGGTGGGATAGGGATTGCTGTCATCGACAATCTCTATCACTTCAAAATCCGCCTGCGCGCTTGTGCCTTCAATATCGACTGTCACTCCTTGCAATCTTCCCATGGGAAAAATATTCTGCTGATTCTCCATTCGTAACTGAATAGGGGACCATTGCAATGCGGGTCTGCCCATGCGTTCCCATTTTTGCTTCGGTAGTACATTCACGTCCGAACCCAGGTCCAGGATTACCTTATCCATTTCATACTTGCCTATTTTCGCAGTCAACCTCATCTCACTTCCTGTGAGCAATGCATGCTTTCCCAGTTTTTTGACCACCGCGGTTCTCCTGACCTTGCGCACCTAGTGATCAATTCCAGTAGCCCTTTGACTGCCTTGTTGTCGCGCAACAGTTTCATGCATGTCTCCAAAAAGGTAGTGAGCATGGAAGGATCCATCCCTAGTTCTAGTTGATCGTTGCTTCCTGAAGTGGAGGCCTTCGTGAAGCTCTTCTTAGCTTCCATGAATGTCTCCTTCGCGTGTTTTAAATCAAATTCGAGTTCTTTTGTAGGAGCCTTGCGAACCCACGTGATTTCCTCTGTCTGGTTCCCTTTATCATCTCTTGTTGTCATACCGCTCCTGAGCATCATGTTTACATTTGGGTCTTCTTCGTGCGGTTCAGACCTCATCATTTGTAAATTCTGGGCCGGAGGGGGCTGGAGTACCCCATTTTCACGCATCTTTGCTATCAGCAAAGACCAATCTTCTGCCTCATGATCAAACTGACTACAGTACGAACATGATATCCTAGTCGGGTTCGTACAATCGCAGGCATAACGCCCTAACCCTCCGCAATTGTAGTAAATTACCTAACTGCGACCCCTTCCTAGTCCCATTCCACCTCGACCCCGACCGCGCCCCTAAAACCTAGCCTACACCGTCCCTGCATTTGGGTCGAGGGCTCGTGTTTCGAACTGCACCCTGTAGGCAGGAGTCCGATCCATTATTAGTTCATAGCTTTGGCAGGTGCATTTGTCATGGCCTACCGACTTGCAGAAATTACAAAACAACTGCTGGGACATCTGCGTATACTTTTGCAACATATGGCAATATCCGTGGTATGTTTCCCTCCTATCTGGTAGATTGTGCACCATAATACAGATGCCGCGCTAGACCCCGCCTATGCCTCCGGTCTTAATGGAATTGGCCCTCCTCCTACTAATTAGTTCGCAAATACTGGACAATGATATTTGTCGTGGCCCTGGCCTTTGCATTTTATGCACCATACTTCCTCGCACGCCTCTGGTTGAGGTGCCCTATCCTATTTCAAACTCTGCATTTCCAGACACAGATTCTATAGCTGCATGTGGATCTGTTGGACTCCCATTTCAGGGTCTTGTATAGCGATCTCATACAACCTCATTTCCATCTCCAACGCTTCGGCTTGGGTGGAAAGTTTTTGCTGTGACAGCACCATCCTTAAGTGTGGCATAAGCGAGGCCACAAATCATGCGTGATGCTGCACATCCGTTAACGTCATATTGGCTTCACGGATCGTACTCTTCAGCCTTTGGTCCACATCCCAGGGGGCGTCGCCCGGGAGCATTGCGAACTCTTTAAACTCGATGATTGACTGTGTCTCTGATTTTAGCCTGCTAAATTCCCTATTCAACACATTCTGGATCTCTGTAATTCTTGCGTTTGGGTGGTCATTAGAATGCTTGATATACCACGTCAATGCGTGATCCTGCAACGCGCTCACCAACATGGCCTTTTTGATATTATCATCCACGATGCCTTGTGCTTCCCATACTGCTCTTACTACGAACCAGAATTTGTCTGGATCTTCATTCCCTACTCCTCTAAATACTAGTAGTTTGATCGCACTCGCCATACTGAACTGTCGAGGTGAAGGAGGTGGAGTGGGTGGAGATGGAGGTGAGGGTGGTGAAGCGGGTGGCGGTGTGGGTGGAGGTGGTAAACACGGAATTTTTTGCCTTATCAAACTGACCGCGCTTCTCAGAGAAACCTTTATGAGCTCGTCCTCCCTCTCCCACGAGGGTGAAATTAAGGGATTGTTTTCTAACTCTTCACTACTTCCGCTTCTGTATATATTTCTTCTCCGCGTAGTCCCAAACATTAATTTATTCACATAACCTGCTTTTCACACAATAGCATCTTAATCCAAGTGTTCAAAGATTTAACATACTTACCTCACGGTCCCTTGAGAAAATGTTGCTCCACCTCGCTATAGCTGACGGTTGTGTCTACTACGAACTCAGTGATAAATCCTCCTATTATTTGGTCGAGCCAGTGGTCCACAACTCATGCTATCTTCTCTTCCGAGGCTTCTAGTCTGCGCACTAGTTCCGGAGTCCACACTATTGGTTTGTCGAGCCTACACCTTCCCTAACTGTTTGCTAACTTTGCGATCCACTCATACAACTCCATTGGAAAATATGCAAAGAAAATTTCATGGATTTCAGTGTACAAGTAGCGATCCAACCACTGCTCCTTAGATACTCGCGGATTTCTATTTTCCTACGCCGCGAACTCATGAATCTTCTTGTCCAACCACTCTTCAATTTCTTTCTTTGTAGGGTTCCAGTGGCATGACATCAGACATCCTTTATGTAGATCCTGGTCCCAACAACAGAACCATTTGTTGGCTTAGTGGGGCCTGACCCAGGTTCAGAGGTGATTTAACCAAGAAAATCCAGTACTACTAGCCCTTTCGGAAACAGTCCGCAGGGCGTGGATTGAGGTCTCACTCAAAGTAGTATGGGAGGGTGCTAGAACCAGGTTTCTGCACCCTTGGGATGTTTGATGGGTTTCTGGAGGTCTGCGTTCTAACCTGTCGCTACACGCACTTGCGATCCCTTCACGACTTGTGGTGTGGCTTCCACGCAGCCCTTCTCGGGGCATGACCTATATAATACCCAAGTTCCTTGCTTATTAACTGATAACTTAGCTTATGTGTGTAATATTTATGGTTATTACAGCATATTCAACATTTATATCAATGCGTGCAATACATAAATGAATGTAAATATAAAGAAGATAATGCACAACAATAACACATAATTATGATAAAATTCTCTTTATTAGCTTTATGTCCCACTTACAGACTCGACTCCACCCTGCACACTCAGCTACAGACTCTTCTAGGCCTCTGCGCACTTAGATGCAGAGCCTCTTCCTACTACTACAACCCAAGACACTTATACTTCTACTCCAAGCTCGAACCATTCCGTCGCTACTCTTTCTATCATCGACTGACTTTACAACTTAGTGCCTCACTCTATTTATACAATGTAAGTCATTTACACTAATTCACAATACAATGTTTAGGGTGGATAGCCCTATGACTCAATTGTACACTTAGCACTCCACGCCCACAATTCGCGGAGTTCTACACCATCTTTGACCAAAACTTGGGCTTTGAGCCCCAAAACCTGCTGTGGGAGGTTCCATGCCCAACACCCACACCCAACAATCTCTCTTTAAGGAGGATGCGATTAAGTCTTCTGGCCAAACTATCCTCCCCAGTCCTTCTGTTCCTCCAGGTGGGTTGTAGTTTAGCAGATGGGATATCAATTAGGCTATGGTCCTCCAATACATTTTCAAAGAATTCTGATAGTGGATCAATCTATGCATGATGACGCCATGATTTTGAATATCCAATAAAGAAATTAAGATCTCCTCCTAGTATAATATTATCCACTTGCAGAAGATTAGAGCGGAGCAGGTGCTCCCTGAAGGGTCCTTGATTTTGGCATGGACCATATACATTAATAAGTCTTATGTTTGTGCCTAATTCAGATGAATAGATGTTCACCCCAATATGACCTGATCCCCCCCAAATGTTACATAACTTGATAGTCCTAGTATTGAACCCCATCGCTATACCTCCTGATCTTCCGTTAACATCAAGAGTGTGAAAAAGCCAGTCGGGAAGCATGGATTCAAGGAGGTGAGTGATGGAATCTGCAAGACCCAAGGTCTCTTGAAGGAGTATGACATCAACCCGTTCGGTACTTAGAAGCCTCTGAGATGCTAGTTTTTCCCGAGACTAGCTAACCCACGACAGTTGAAGGAGAGTAACTTCATGAGGGTGGGGTCACCAGGGTGTTCTATGCTCTAAGAACCTGGTCAATAGCTAATTGGTGACCTGAAACGACCTCCACACCTGCCTTTAGTTTGGCTTTAGAAAGGGAGGAGGGTCTGCCCCGGGGAGGTTCCAGAGGGATGGGAGGGGATATGATGCCAATGCCAATATATCAAGGGACTGTGATCGAGATAGAGATCATAGATGGTAATTATGAGAGTGAGACCCTACCTCAGAGTCAGAGGTTTGGGTAGAGGAGTTCACCTCTGGGAAGGATGGAGGGGTGCATGAGTATGGGGGGGGGGGGGGTTGGCTGTAGAGTGCAAGCCAAGGAACAAGGAGTTGGGTAGGAAGGTGCAACACAATGATGACCAACTGTGGAAGATGTAGAAATACAAGACAAAGAAGTGAAATTTAAAGTGCAAGGAGTAGAAGAAGGCATACTTGAAGAGAGATCAACCACAGCAGTTGCCTGTGCCCTGGTCATAGGTGGAGAGGGTGGCCAAATGGGAGCATTTCCACGCTTCTTCAAATTCTTCGTGGCCGTATTTGTCGCTGTTGCTTCAGAGCTAGCTCGTTGTTCAGGTGCCCTAGTAGCTTTGGAGGGGATTGTCTTCCCCTGGTTTGCTACTTTAGTTGTCTCATTCAGAGGGAAATCCTTAAATAAATGTCTGACCTTGTGGCACCTCCTACACCTGAAGGGGACCCCCTCATAATCAAGGATCTGTACTCGAGTGTAATGTTTCCAGTGTAGAGTAATGTGATCTTCCAATCCCTCCCTTGTATCAAGATGAACTAGAATCCTTGCATACGCCATGATGCTCGAGGATAGGTAGGAATTGTCGTGCTCCAAATAGGTTCCCAGAGCATTCCCAATGCACTTGAAAATGTCCTTCGACCAGAAGTGAAGAGGAAAACATGGTAGTCTAAGCCACAATGACCCTACACCTAGTTGATCCCTCTCAGGGTCGAAGAGAGGGTTCCATCTTTTGAGGATCACAGGGGTTTGCTCAATGTGTCAGAAGCTGGATAGTACCCAGGTGGTATGCTCAACCCTAGCAAAGTGTAGTGCAAACCATCCCCGAATGAAGGTTTGAACAAAAGGAAGTTCAGTCATGTATTGTCCGCAAATCTCTGTAGTCCATTGTCTGAGCCTAGCCATGGTGTAGTTACGCCCTAGTACCCTACCCACCAATACCCTATCAGTAGTGTCCATGGCTTCACCCCACTGGATGTCATCGCCCAAACAACGAGAAATATTCTGAGACCTGGCTTTAACACACTTCGCCTTTTTCCTTGGCCTGTGACCCTTGCCTAATTCTTCAGCCTATTGTGTCTTTTGAGGGGGATTCTATAAGTCCGAACCAAGCAAAAAGGGGTGCACTTTCAGGTCAGGTGGACAGCCTGCAAAAGAACCCGATGAGGGGGGTGTCGAATGATGAGGAAGAGGGGGTCCTTGAGGTAATACCGAGGGTCCTCCTGTAGCGGAAAATGAGGGATAATGAGAGACCTCAAAATGTGGGTGAGATGAGTAACCCAAGGGGTTAATGGGGGGGTCAGGGCCTATGCAACTAGCCATGAACTGTAGGGATGTCGGCGAAGGGGGGGGGGGGCGTAGCGAAAGCCGACTAGGGGAGGGGGTCTATTGGCAAGGAAACGACCGGACAGGAGGGACCTGAAAGAAATGGAGAGGGGACAAGGACATTTGGGAATGCAATGGGTATAAAAAAATGGAAATACTTATATAATCCCAAATACATAAAACAAACACGACATTGTTCTACTCGTGAAATTAGAATGGAGAAAAGGATTATAAATATCAAGTAATATTTCCATTCAAACATAGAGAAATTTTACAATAGAGTGATTGAAGCCTTCATTATGATTCTATTCATTGCCAAAAATCCTTGAAATTCAAGCTCCAAGTCTATATAAAAAAATTCTATAAATTTGATGCCAACCAATACGAAGCAACAATGCATGGAAGGGTAGTTATAACTTCTACTATTGTAAAATTTCCATGTCTGTGGTCAATGAACACATAAAGGTTCTCTATCAAGGTTGAGGGTAAATGAAGGATAAAATTCATAATGAATGGACTAATTCAATAAGAAAATAACCCAATAAAATGATCCCCCATAAATATTTAACTGACTTCAATGATTATGGAACTAAGATACCATATCAAACCTCAAATATTGTGCAAATGAATGAAGAGAGTACAATGCGAATATTGTTAAGGAAAACAAGGTATTCCATACACGATGAACACCTTCAGTAATCCCTCACACAATAAAATCAAATATCATAAAACCAATAGTTTTACGTGGTTAAAACCCTCTATGAGGGAACCAATCCACGACCTTGGCCAATATGGTCACTTAAGGAAATTTTATTAATGCAATAGTTATATTTATTTATTTAAGGGAGTTCTCACAATCCATCATCAACCATGACCCTCCATGCTATTTAAATATAGATCATAGAAGAATTAGGTGTTAAGGCACATATCAATAACTATTAACATCAAGGAGAATATGAGCTTTCAGATCACTCTATGTATAAAACATATTGTGATCATCATATTACAATGCAACTAATGCATACTAAAGAAACATACTTTAACCTAATAGAAACATTATATCAAGTTGAAATTAAATAAATCCTACATGTTTAAATGTTCTAACATCCCATTAAGAACAACTTGGGATGTGATTGAATTATTTACAAAGGTGACACAATAAGAGAATGAAGGATGTGTTAGAGCCTATTCCCTGTTAATGATAACTTCCTGATCTCATAAGATAGATCGAAGTTTAGAAAAAATTGCTTCTGTAAGAGATTTTGTGAAAATGTCTGTAACTTGATCATTTGTATGGAAAAAGAGCACTTCAATAACTAAATCATGAATGATATTTTTGGTGAAGTACATTTGTAGCTCAATGTGTTTGTTGCACTGATGTTGAACTAGATCTTTGGTGAGCTTGATGGTACTTTGATTGTCCAAATGGTGGTCAGATGATGTTGTTGGAATCTAAACTTCAAAGAATCCATCGAAGCCACAATAATTCTTAACTTTCATTCACTGCTTCCAAGTACTTCACTTCTATTGAAGAAAGATAAATAACTTGCTTCTTTTTAGAACCCCAAGTGACAAGTTCATAACCAAGATTGAAAACATAACCTGAAATAGACTTTTGATCATCGGGGTCACAAACCAAATTTGAATCAGTGAAACCAACCAAAAAATGATTCCTCCCTAAATTGTAATGCATCCCAAATTGCATTGTACCTGATATATACACAAGTATCCTTTTTGCTACTTTCCAATGACTTTCACAGGGTATTTGCATATATTTTGCAACAATACTAACAACAAAGAAATATCAAGATGGGTATGATTAAAATATAAGAGGCTACCAACTAAATAAGTACAAAGTGGTGTCAACTTTTGGTGTAGTGTATGTCACAACAAGTTTGACTCTAGAGTGAAAGGGAGAAGGGGTTATTTTCCAATTTTCCCTAAGAAAATGGTGAAGAAGGTAACACACATACTTAGATTAGGAAATATAAATTCCTTCCTTGGTTTTCAATACTTAGAGGCCAAATAAATAATGCAAATATCCTAATTTTGTCATTTAAAACTTCTTCTTAAACTTCACATGGGTTAGAAGTTTAGGGTCACTTCCAGTGAGGATAAGATCATCAAAGTAAAGAATAAGGATCATGAGATGGATTCCTACTTTATTGGTGTAAACATTGTGGTTAACTTGGCATATAGAGAAGTCAATGCCAATAAGAAAGATATCAATTTTTGCACACCAAACTCGAGGAGCTTGTTTAAGGCCATAGAGAGATTTCTTAAGGTGACAAACAGGGCTAGAGTCACTCTGAATGTAGTTAGGATATTGTTCAAAGTAGATTTCATCTTGTATATATCCAGGCATGAAGACATATTTAACATCCATCTAATGGATCTCCCATCCATGTGAGGTATTAAGGGATAAAACAAAGCAAATGGAATTCAATTTGGTAATAAGGGAAAAGGTTTCATTGTCTTTAATTCCTTCAACTTGAGAGAATCCTTTAGTAGCTAACTAGTTCTATGTATTTCAAAACTTCCATTTGATATATACTTAGTTATTTATAATCATTTAAATTTGACAACTTTTCTTCCTTTTGGAAGAGGTACAAGTTCCCAAGTATCATTCACCATCAAGGAACAATACTCTTCATTCATTATTGTTTCCCAATGTGGATGGTCTGAATCTTTTGCAAATGTTTCCGGATCATGAGTTTATGAAACTTGAGCCAAAAGAGAGGGGCCTTGATAGAGTTGTGAATGAGTATGATGTTTATCTATAGGATCACTGGCAAGGTCACTGGCTACTTCTTGTGTTGAATGGATCCATTGGGAAAAGCTATGGTGCTCATGTAGGTTCATGTTCAATGGAATTATGTTAGGTCCCTATACTACTAGTGTAACCCCTTATTGTTATTAGTGCAACCCCATTATTATATTTTTGTGACCATATAGTCCCCGTTGTTATTATCGTACCCCATAGAAGCTCACTATTGTTATTGTTGTGCCCCTACAATATTATTGTTATGTAGGCTTTGATTGTATTAGGACCACTTAGACTCCTATATATAAAAAGGATGTCATGTCATTTGTATCATCCAAGAATTACTCATTTGTCTAATGTAAAGGAGGTTCCCCCCTCGAAGAGGCTTATTTTTAAGGAGTTGATCTCTCTTTTCTATCTTTTTGTGAGTTGGTTTCATAACATTTGGTATTAGAGCTTTGGATTCTAGGGTTTTGCTGTTCCAAAACAAGGCATCGTGGAATTTTCGCTATAACGTTTTTTCTGCAACGTTTCAGAAGCTAAAAAACAAACCCATTTGAGAAGAAATCTCAATGATCCTTGGGTCCAAATTTCAGATCTTATCTCACTCAATTTTTGGAGATATGATCTGAGGAATTTAGGGCTTTTACAAGCTCCACAATTCCATCTCAAATAGGTCATTGTGGAATTTTCATTATAATTTGTTTTCTACGAAGTTTTAGATTCTGAAATTAAAACCCATTTGAGCCAAAATCTTAGTGAATCTCGGGCCCAAATTTCAGATCTTGTTTAGCTATATTTTCAGAGATACGTTCCAAGACATTTAAGGTTTCTGCAGGCTCCAAAATTACATCCCAAACAGGTGACCTTGGGAAAATCGTCATAACTTTCCTTCTGACCATCAGATTGAAGTTTTGTAAGAAGTTCAAGAAAGATCATGGTATGCATTTTTCTGTTTACCAGATTTAGGTCCGAAGGTCGAAACAGTGACACATGGAATTTCGTACAAGTTTTTTCCTATGAAAAGGTATATAATCAGGTCATCTTGGGAGATTGTGCATAACTCTTCTTGGAGAATCCAATTTCGACCAGATTGGTAGAATTGGAAAGAGGACGCGGAGGGATACTGCAGGTCACAATTTTAGAAATAGGAGATTCTAAATTATAGAGTTACAGTCATTTCAATATCAAGCTCCTAAAATCAAGAAAAGGCGATATGAGGAAATTTGATGGCAAGGATCTGGTAAATTGGATACTACAAATGGAGCAATATTTTGATTTAAATGATGTACAAATGTTACAAAAGGTACATATTGCATCTTTATATTTATAACCAAATCAGTTTGTATGGTATAGAGGGCTTTGTTCTCAAAAACCACTTGTCACCTGGTCAATTCTCACGAAGGAAATGATAGCACATTATGAGGATACAAAGACCAACACCTTCTTTAGCTAATTAATAAATCTCAAACAAAAAGGTTCAATGACAGAGCACATTAAGGGATTCCAAAAATTGAATATAAGGGTAAATGATATTCAAAATAAGCAAAGGATTGATGTCTTCATAGAGACTTTAAAGGATAACATTCAACATGAGGTTCGTCTTTGGGAACCTGATTCATTGGAGAAGGCATTCAGGTTGGCAAGAAAAATTGAAAGCGAAATTATAGAAACAAGGAATCCCACCACTCACAACTATAAATATGGAAGTGTTTTTTCTCCTAGCCTTCCACAACCCACAAGATCTACACCACAACAATTGGAAGAAAAAAGAGAAAGAGGGCTTTGTTACATTTGTGATAGCAAATACACTAAAGGTCATAAGTCTGCCGAGAAGAAATTATTTTACATAGATTGTGAGGAGGAGGAAGAAAAGGATCAAGAAACATCAAAAGAAGAGGATATACACTAGGAACCAACCCCATAGAAACAAGAAATGAATTCGACCATATCTTGTAAAGCATTGGTAAGAATTACCACTCCCCAAACTCTTAAGATAGAAGGGCATATCCAGAAGAAAAAGGTTCAATAAGTGAAAGATCACATCAAGAAAGAAGAAATGAGTTGGACCATATCTTGTAATGCATTGGTGGGAATTACCACTCCTCAAACTATCAAGATAGAAGGACATATCAAGAAGAAAAAGGTAATAGTGTTGATTGATTCAGGAAGTACCCAAAATTTTATTCATTGTAAGATAACCAAGGAACTGAATTGATTCCTATATCCAACACCAGAGTGTCAAGTGATGGTTTCAAGTGGAGGAACCATAAATTTCTCTGGAAAGTGCCATAATATCAAGTTATCTATGGGAGAATATGTATTTAATAGCCCAATGATTTCCATTCCAATGGGTGGTACTGATGTTGTACTGGTAGTCCAATGGCTACAATCCTTGGGTACAATAGCTTTTAATTTTCAAGAACTTTTCATTAAATTCTCTTCAAAAGGAAAGGAAGTTGAATTAAGGGGTATCACAAGGAAATTGGGAAAGATAATCAGCTCTAATGAAATGAAAAATCTTCTAAAGAAAGAAAAACGAGCAATAATTGCACAATTATGTTCACTAGAGGTTCCCACATCGAAATCATCTATTTCTCCAGATCTCCAAAATGTCTTGGACAATTATTCCAAGGCATTTGAGACTCCCAAAGGCCTCCCACCTATTCGTGATCATGATCATTCTATTCATTTGATTCTGGGAAGTGTTCCTCCAAACATCAGGCCTTATAGATATCCATATGCCCAAAAGAGTGAAATTGAATGTATGGTTGTCGAAATGTTAGAGGTTGGTATAATTATCCAACCAGATTTGATAAATGAAGCAAGGGATGAATGGAAGAATGACGAAGCAGGGTGGGAACTCATTCAAAAGTTGTAGAAGATCCTAGTTCAAACAATATTACCAGAACTTGACAAGGAAGGAAAAATCGTATTGGAACTTGAAGCAGTGACAGAACCAAGAAATCGACAGCTACAAAATTGATCAATTTCAGAGTATCTCATCAAGTGGAAGAACTTACCCATTGAATATTCCACATGCAATGGTGATAATTTTATACAGAAGAATCCAAAACTACTCAAGAGTTGAGGACAACACTTTTTGAAGGAGAGGGGCATGTTAGGTCCCTATACTACTAGTGTAACCCCTTATTGTTATTAGTGCAACCCCCTTATTATATTTTTGTGCCCATATAGTCCCCATTTTGTTATTATTGTACCCCATAGAAGCCCACTATTGTTATTGTTGTGCCCCTACAATATTATTGTTATGTAGGCTTTGATTGTATTAGGACCGCTTAGACTCCTATATATCGAAAGGAGGTCATGTCATTTGTATTATCCAAGAATTATTCATTTGTGTAATGTAAAGGAGGTTGCCCCCTTGAAGAGGCTTATTTTGAAGGCGTTGATCTCTCTTTTCTATCTTTTTGTGAGTTGGTTTCATAACAAACTATCTAGAGGAAGGTGAGTAGGTGAAGGTGGATTTTCATCCTCATTTTCATCATTTGAAGAAGAAACCATAATAGGAATAGAAGGTGGCACAAACATTGAAGATACAAAAGTGGTGTACATCTATCTTAATAGTAATCCATGCTTCTTCTAGTGTTATATTTCATAAATCCTTTGTGGGTGTGAGATTTACCAATAATTTGCATAATTGATTGCTTCCTCCCAATAATGAACACTTAATCCCTTATGTTTGCTAGAAATCTGCACAATGGTTACCATAAAACTTTCCTACCGTGGTTTAAAATAATCTAACAACAATAATGGATTTGCATATAAATAAATAACATAGATATCTTAAGAGTAAAAAAACCTAAAAATATAAATGATATTACAAACCACATCCAATAGAAAATAATTTATTAATTAAAAAATATGAAATACACCTGAGGAGGAAAATGATGATCAAGGGTCACCACATTATCCTCCGTGGGAGGGGTCTTTTCTCCCTTTCCTCTGGCTAAAGATTGAATTTCCTCTTTCTGATATGATGTGGGTAGAATGGTAGTATGGAACTCAAATGGAGAATTCAAAAGACACAAGATCAAAATGATGACGATGAAATGGTCATGGTGAAGAGAGTGGAGAAAAATTTCTTTGCTTATAATAAAATACTAGATTAGTCTTGATATGGTCAAATAATAAAATATTTGTTGGACCAAATCAAGTTCCAACTGTTATGAGTATTTTATTATTTTTGCAAGAGGAAAATATTAAAGAAATGGTCAATAATCTTTATTTAGTTAACTAACTCAAAAAAAATGATTAATTGAGTTAATTAATAAAAGCGGGTGAAGTAATCAATAAACAAAAATGAGTTTATTAATTATTTCATGGTGAAATGGTCAAAATGGGTTAGAAATAATTATTAAATAATGGTTTAATAATGGTCCTATGGTGAAAGTGGGTTTTAATGCGTAAAACTCATACTACATGATGTATTTCATTCAACCTAGTAAAATATGGCTAGTTTATCACATTTTAGGTGATAACACCTTATATTAAATAATAAAAATTAACCAATTTCTTTAATGTATAATTCTTTCTTTCAGTAACACCATTTTTGTTGTGATGTACATGGAACAATATGTTGCATTTCAATGCCTTATGCAATGCAGCAGGTTGTGAATTTATTAGTGACATATTAAACTCCATTATTTGCTCTTAACCTTTTTAGTTATTATCTAGATTGTTTTTTTACAATGGCCTTGTAGGCCCAGAATAAGTCAAAAGTTTCACTCTTAAGTGCATCTCGAGAAATCATCAATGAAAGTGAAGTACTTGAACCCAGAGGAAGAAGGCGAAGAAAATGGACCACACAAATCATTGTAAACAAGTTGCGAAGGGGTTGAGGCATGATAAGAGACACATTTTTCAAAATTGTCCCAATGATGTGGGCTGAGAACACAACCGTCATAAACACCATCTTTGCAAGAAATGAGAGGAAGAATAATCACCATATTTTGATTACATAGTTTTTGGAGTGAGCTATATTTTAGATGACCAAATTGGTCATGCCAAAATTTGCTCAATTTATCACTATGAGCAGTAAAAACTAAGTGAAAAGGTGATGACCCAAAGTTTTCAAACTTTTACAACTTGGTAATATTATCAACTATTCCAATGGTAAGGAAGGATCTTTTAAATCCTTAATTACTACTTGGTAAAATGAAAAATCTACTATTTTATCTTTACTAGGATGAGCAATCTAATATACTAAGGTTGCATGAAACACTGGGAACATATAATACATCATTGAAATGACCATTATCTACTTGAATTGTTCCAGACCCTACAACAAAAAGACATCTATCATTACCAACAAATATTTTTGATGTTACAATCATTAAGAACAAATAAATGGCTTTATGTTTAGCTATATCATAAGATGCTCCAGAATCAATAAGCTACTCATCAGAAGAAGAAGTAGAGGTTACATTGAAGGAGGGACCGAAGGTGTGTTTTGGTGAAAAAGGGATGCTCCATCGAGCAATTTTAAGCACTCAATCAAGCAATTTTTAAGCTCTCCATCAAGTTTTTGAGGAGCTTAAAAATAGATCAATTAAGAATTTAATCAAACCCTCGATAGAGCTCTTGTGTAACCCTAGGTTAGGAGCTCGATTGATCTTCATCGCTTGATCAAGCCCTAAAGCTCGATCAAGCCTTAAAGATGGAAAATTTAAAATATATGTAAATATCAATAATGATATGTAAACTTTAAAATTGTAAGTATTTGATAGTTAAAAAAAACAAATTGAATTACTGATTACATTTGAATAGGTAATTAACAATGTTGTGGACTAATTTTTCATTACATTTCTAGCTTTTTGGTGTGTATAGTTGAAAAAGTATTATATCCCTCTTGCAATTGATATTGTAATATTATTATATCTATAATTTAGTAACTTAAAAATTGGTTTTAATATGATTTAAATTTTCAATATTATAATTTAAATAATAAATTTATTATAAATATAATTTAAATAATAAATCGATTAAACATAAGGAAATGTATCAATTTGATTTTAATAAATATTATAATTTTTTTATATGAATAAGTGTAACTCAAAAATATGAATTTGAGGCTACTTGAAATGTATATTTTATAAAATTCACTGAAGAGTTAATAAACACAATTCCCTCGGTTATAATCATATCTATTAAAATCATATATATGTTATAATCATATCTATTAAAATCATATATATATATATATATATATATATATATATATATATATATATATATATATATATATATATATATATATCTCCACTTGTTCAGGGAAAGAAATGAGTGCAATAATAATTAACATAGTTGTAATGGTTGTAAGTTATAATTAAATCTCTCTCAACGTGTAAAATGTGATTGCACTCAATTATGTCTTTAGTTTGTACAAGTGCGAAGTATATATAGAAATTTTTGCTCCCGACTTATGCTCACAGTGAATATTTTAAAATAATAAAAACACAAGGAAATCATAAATTTTAAAACATTATTTGACTAATTTGAATTTGAGTAATTCATATTTAAATATGCTTATGACATTATTTTTAAATTAACAATATTATAAAATTTAATTTAATTTAGTTTGTTATTTAATTATTTAATTTATTATAAATTGATTTATTTTTATTGAAAATTTCTACACAAAAAAATTATAAAACTATTAAGTATAAAAATATGTTATATATAAAATCAAAACAATAAACAAATTATCATTTTTAAGAATTTAAAAATTGAAAAAGAAAAGTTATTTATTTATTTTTTTTATTTTTTTTATAGAAAGTTATATATATATATATATATATATTTTCGTGGTAAAAGAAAATAAAATTTGGAAAATCAGAGTTTGGAATATCTTGAATATTTATAAAAATTATTTGTGGAATAAATAAATTTTATAATTGGCTTAAAGACAAATATTGAGAGGCTTAATTTTTTTCTTTCTTTTTTTAGATAATTATAATAACTCGATCAAGCCTCTATTTAACCTGATCGAAGGTTTCTTAAAACTTCCACCGAGATATTTGAAATTTGAATTTCAAACACTCGATCAAGCATTTTAAGCACTCGATCGAGTTGTTGAGGGCCTAAAAAACAAAGTTTTAGCTCCTTTGTAGATTTCTCTGCAACACCATTTTGTACCCTAGCGGACTTAGGGAAAATTTGTCCTTAGGTGGTGGAGTTAATGATGTTAGATTCATGAAGGAATCCTTTATCCAATGACATGTGAACATTTTTGAATTCATATGATATTTTTGTTTAATTTTTTTTAAACATAATGCTTGAAATTTTTTTGAACAATTTTAAAGAGGTTGAATAAAAAATCAATATCATAAAATATACACAATGAAAAAGTTTCAAAAAATACCACTATCTTCGTTTATGAGTCCTCTTCAAAAGGGTACTCTTGACTTTTCAACTTATTTAAATAATTGAAAAAAGCCTTTTGCAAAATGCAATTAAAATATTACTTTGACAACTTCGAAAAATAATAAAAAGTATAATTTTGCATTAAAAATAATTTTTTTAATATGAAAACTTAGCTCTCTCTGTGTAGACTATATATATATATATATTACCACAGGCCATATATAGAACATGATTAGCAAAGGGTTGATAGGCCCTAATTTATCATAGTTTTTTGAGACATCTGAACAGTGACTCACAGATCTGTTTGGTTATTTTTGAAATTTTGTAACATATATGTATATGCATACTGATACATGATGGTACACCCTTCCTGGGTTTTTTGTACAAACTTACTACTTTTAGATGACTTCGGTCACTCGTACTGCATATGCCAATGGCATCTACAACATGTAATTTTCCACCATAATAGAAAATTACGATTTGGGAATATATATATATATATATATATATATATATATATATTAAAAAATACACATTTTAGACTAAGTTATGGGTTTCATTTAATGGAAAATTGACATATTATACGATACTAAATATTTTTTCAAAAAATATCATTATGAAAACAACAAAATTCTCCATAATTTGTCTTTTTACTCCAAATCAAAATTCATAGTGCTTATATGAATTTTGAGGGCTTCACTTCCATAAAAGAGGAAAAAAACTTGAAATTTCATCGCCACATTTGGCCCAAAAGTGTAACCCATCTTCAGAAAAATAATCAATATTGAAGTTATGCTTCTTAAATGCTACTTCTAAGGCCTCCATATTTGCGTCGAGAGGCGCTATATAACCTAGTATAAGGAGATGTGTAGGCATTAGATGTAAACATTTTTAAATTCAATTATTTTATATTGTAAGTTTGTTTTTATTAATAAAATTATGAACAAATTTTTAAACAAAATAAAATCATAATATACATATCACATTAAATTATATAACATATAAATAGTGTTTATAAATTAAGATCAGTTTTACCATATAAATTAAAATAATGATTCCAAAACCATATTTAAATTTAATTAATAAGCACATAAAAAATTAATACTTACAATAAACTATAATATAGCAAGATTCTTAACCATAAATATTCACCCCTACTTTACCATGGATATTATTAACTTTTAAATAGACATTGTTACAATACCATGACTCAATACCATGGCATATTAATACCACATGCCCAAGAACCATAACTCATTTCAAAATCAAAATATTTTATAAATATATTATTTTAATTTAATTTTATATCAATTAAATTTTTTTTTCCTTGGCGATGAACCTCCATAAGGGTTTGAAATGCTTTGATCCAAAAATTTGATGTGATTTATCCAGAAGAGTTTTTTTTAACAAAAGGGTATGGAGGAAATGTTGAAGTGGTGTAAATGTTTGTTGTTTGTAAATGAGTGTAAACATTTAAATCTTGGCTCAATTAATAAAAGAATTAAAAGTAATAAAAACAATAAAATTCTATTTGTTATATTATAAATTTTATTTTTTATTAATAAAATTATGAGCAAGTTTTTAAATAAAAGAAAATAGTAATATACATATCACTTTAAAATAATATATGATGATGATGATGATTAACCTCCACAAAGACCAGTATGGTCTATCAGACATTAAGAAGGTAAGTGATTAACTGAGGCTCTTTAATATTTTATGTTTATGATAAAAAAAAAGTGAGATAACAAGTCATGAAGGATAGTAGTGTGATGTTTTGAAAAGGAGAACAGATGTGAGTAAAGGCCAAGCATTCCAAGAGAAAGTGATTTTCATCTTCAACTCTCTTAGTATCACAAAGAGGGTAGATTCTTTCGTTCCAAGGTGTGTGGGAATAGATAAGGATATTACTATTTTTATAACATATAAATAGTAGTTATAAATTAGGATCCATTTTACTAAATAAATTAAAATAATGATTCGGTAACCATATTTAAATTTAAATTATAAGCACATAAAAACTTAACACTTACAATATAATAAGATTCTTAACCATGGATATTCACCCCATTTTACCATGGACATTACTTATTTGTAAATAGGCTTTATTATAATACCATGAGCTAATACCATGGATTATCAATACCACATTCCCAAAAACCATAATTCATTTCAAAATCAAAATATTTTATTTTAATTTAATTTTATAACTTTTTTAAAATTAAATGTATGTAAATGTTTGTAAACATTTACTGTAGCCTCAATTAAAAATTAATAAAAGATCACAAGTAATTGTGTGGGGAGACACTCATAACTTAATATGTTAGAGAAACATTTTGACTTTGTTAAATTACATTAAACTAAAACTAAAATAAAATAAAATAAAAAATATTAATCATAATTAAAATTGTAATAATTGAATTTAGGCTTCTGTGATCCATATCATGAAAAGTAAGAAAACTTTGAGTAAAAATCACGTCATTAGATTTTTGTCGACATGTTTCGAACCATCAAGTGTGGTTCATCCTGAAGACAACATGAAGAACTAGATCTTGGCATCAAGTGAAATAGATGAAGAGAAAAAAGGTGTTGTTATAATATAACTGTTAGATTTGGCTAAATAAATAAATACTATTTTAATTTAAGGAAATAATTGTTAGAATATAGATGTTAATATGGAACTATGGAAAATAATTAATCAAGAGGAAAAAATTAATGAAATGAATACCTAAAAATAAAAATAAAAATAATATTCAGGCAAACCTAAATAATCAAAACGATAAAATCAATATAATAATATAATAAAATGAAAATCAATATAATAATATAATAAAATGAAAATAATATGTGGGTCGAACTTAAATAATCAAAACAATTAATTCTAAAAACTTAAAAATAAATAAAAATCATAAATGATCAAACTTAAATAAAAATATTTGGGTAAAACCGAAATAATCAAAACACTAAAATAAAAATAATATTTGGGTGAAACTTAAATAATGGAAACAATTAATTCTAAAAACTTAAAAATAAATAAAAAAACTTAAATAATAATAATAATAATAATAATAAAATAATAAATAAATAAATAAATAAATTAAATTAAATAACTAACTAACCAAATAAACCACTAATGAAGAAAATATAGTAATACTTGAAAGATAAAAATGCAAATAAATAATATAACTAATTTCTTAATTTTTATTATTTATTTGCATTTTTATCTTGAATATATATATATATATATATATATATATATATATATATATATATATATATATATATATATATATATATATATATACTCAAGATAAAAATGCAAATAAATAATAAAAATTAAGAAATTAGTTATATATATATATATATACTTAAGAAGAAATGGAAGGGATCCAACAACGGCTAATTTTCTAGCCATCATGTCTACTCAGATTGCTTGAGCTCCTTTCAAACTCTATAGCTTCCCTAAACTTACAGTGATGGAAATGATCTAAGTTTATAGAAATATTTTTGGAAAAATCACATTAGAAAATCTTTGTCGGGGCTTTTCGAACCAACCCAACAAGTGTGGTTCATCGTCAGGACAAGTTGAAAAAATCAGATCATGGCTAAATGTTAAATAGGGATGGCAGATCTTCCAATTGACTGGAAAAACAACTATATTACCCTCGATTAGACCAAGGCCATAATTGATTAAGAAACAACTAGATTTGGTAGGTTAAATTATTTATTTATAACATTATTATCAATGTATTAGAGTAAAAATATTAATATTTTATAATGAGATTTAATATTTTTTTTGAGTTTTATAAAATTTTTATTTACATGTTATATATTAAAAGTGTGATATAATATTATCCTTAAAATTAATAATACTAAATATTATTAAATTATTATCATAACATTATAATAGTGGTAATATTTTTATCATTATAAATTTATTAGCCAAAACCTACTACTTAAATCTAAATAATAATCTTTTCTTTTCTTTTTTACAGGAACGGTTATGATGCTTTGTATTAATCTTGGGCAGAATGCCAAAATCTGATTACATTTTGAGCTTCCTTGTCCTGCTGCATTTCTTTGCTAAGGATGTAGCTAAAGCTTACAATTTTCTTCCTTGGATAGACCCCCACTGAGTTAATTTCAGAGATTTTCCCCCACTTGAAAATACAAACAAATTGGTTTAGTAACAGACAGTAGAACATGGCAGCAGTCTATTTATGGAATGGGATCCCATGATTCTTCATCCTCTTTCAGCTTGATCCCAGTAGAGAGAAGGACCGCTTTATTGGCTTCGATGTCTGCCTTTTTATTATGAATTCTCAACACGTGGTAGTACTTCAAGTCCTGGAAGCTGTTTTCCATACCTTTGATCCTGGTAATCAGCCTTGCTAGATTGAGGTCCTGTACTGGGGTGTTGGTAACCATTGCATTTATAATGACTTGAGAGTCACCTATGACAATTGCTTCATTTATGTCCAGTTCTTTGAGGATCTTGAGTCCTTGGAAGAGGGCCAAGGCCTCAGCTTGAATGCTGGTAGTGTAATCTAGTCCCCAGGCGTAGGAGTGAATTTTTTCCCCGGATTGATTTAGGACAACACCTCCTGCACCAGCTTTGCCCGGATTTCCCTTTGCTGCTCCATCAAAGAAAAGGAAGTGCCTTGCTTGCGATTTAAGCCACTCTTGAAAGTCATTCTCGGGTTTTCTTATTTGCCATTCTTTGATAATGAGGGCTTTTTTGACTGCTGGCTGAAATTGGAGTTCTAGCGTTGATCCCCATGCTATATCCTGCTGTCTGAGGTTGGTGTCGTCTTTTATATCCATCAAGCATTCCTTTATGTGGCTTTTTATCTTGGTTTCCAAGACTTTGTGACTCTGTTTTGTGTTTCTAAATATTCTTTTGTTGCGCTCTATCCATAACTGCCAACAGATGATTTTTGGGAGGACAGCCCATGTTGCCTTGATAATCAGATTTTTAGGGGGAGGACCTGGGAATCTGTTTGACCATTCAGCGAAAAGATCAGAAGTGGAGCAAGGGACAGTGAAATTTGGGTCCAGATCATGAGTAAAATAGGACCAGATCTGCCTGGAGAAGCTGCATTCTAGCATTAGGTGGACTGCTGTCTCAGCGCTTTCATTACATAGAGGACACATGGAAGGGCCGTGGAAGCCTTTTTTCTGCAGGTTATCATAAGTTAATATTTTCCCGTGACAGTAGACCCAGGCAAAGAAATCGACCTTGGGCCATGAGGGTTGGTGCCAAACGCCTTGCCACGGAGCTGGATTCGGAGGAACGTGAGGTTTCTCGATCAATTTGGCATACCCCTGTGCGACTGCATAACCTTTGGCTTTTGGCCCCCAACCCATCTCGTCTCTCTTCCTCGATTGCGTGGGAGCCAATCCTTGGAGGGCGTCTAACAGCGTGATCCACTCAGAGTTCAGGTTGTCCGGCACATTTAATCGCTTCCAGCCTGCCCAAATCGAGTTATTCCAACATGAAATATCCCACAGAGATTTCATTCCTTCTCTGTCCATCCAACAACGCAGCGAATTAATGGAGGCTCTGGCTTCTATTGGCTCTTTGTTCATGATTCTGTCCGACAAGAGATTGATTTTTTTTACTGTTGCCTGGTATCCAGTAGGAGTGGGTGGTGATTAGAGATGCGGCTCTGTCATAAATTTTGAGGAATGTCGAATTAGGCAGGTGAATCACATTTTCTAAGCATCTGGATCTTGGACCTCTGAAATATTTTTTCTAGAGCACCTTTTGAGCCCAGCCAGGATTGGGGGCGATGATCCTCCACACGATTTTTGCAGCCATTGCCACATTTTGTTGACGAAGATTCTTAAAATTTAGGCCACCTTCCCACAGTGGCTTGGAGATGATGTCCCAGCTGACAAGAGGGATCTTTTTTTCATTTTGTTTCCCTCCCTTCCAAAAGAACCTTCTTATGAATTCCTCCATTTTGTATAGTATGGATGCCGGAGCGAGGAGACCTGCAAATTGGAATAGGGGCAAGCTGTTGAGAACATATTTTATTAAGACTGTTTTGCCTGCAGCATTCAACCAGGAATATCCCCAGGCTTGAATCTTTGCCTTGAACTTTTCTAACTGAGGTAGCCAATCTTTGCTGGTTGGTCTCTTTTGAGATATTGGGAGGCCCAAGTATTTAAAGGACGACCAAGAGGAGGAGGCTTCGAAGCCCAAACGTCTGGATATGGCAGATAGCAGCCTAGGCGTAGTGTTCCAACTGAAAATATGACATTTTCTCTTGTTAACAACACTGCCTGAAGCTTCACTAAATTCATCCAGGACCTCTTTGAACTTTGTGGCAGAGGGAACAGAGGCAGGACCTAACAACAATGTGTCATCTGCAAACAAAGCATGATTGATATTTTTGGTCCCTCTTGCAATGCGCAGACCATTAATTTCTTGTTCCTGCAACTTTTTATCTAGCAGGAAGCTGAGGGCTGAGGCTTGGATGAAAAAGAGCAAGGGGGATAGAGGGCACCCCTGCTTGAGTCCTCTCGAGGCTTTAAAGAAGTCTATGGCTCTTCCATTAACAAGAGGAGCTATCCATGGCTCCGAGATGCATGCTCGGATCCAATTAATGAATTTTGTTCCAAAACCAAGCTTACACATAACATTCAAAAGGAAGCTATGATTGACTCGATCAAAATCATTTGCTAAATCAAGTTTGATCACCATACCTTGCTCTTTTCGGAGTAGACTTGAGTGAATTGCTTCCTGGACCAGTAGAAAGTTGTCCACGATCTGCCTTCCATGGATGAAGCCTCCTTGATTCTTTGGAATTATTTTGGGGAGGATAAACTTCAATCTGTTTTTAATTACTTTGGTGATCAATTTGTACCCTGTATTACATAGAGAAATCAACCGAAATATGTTGAAGTTATTGGCACCTTTTTCCTAGGGTATGAGTGCTAAAAACGCAGAATTGGTACTGCCTCCAATTTTCTGAATATTTTGGGATTTTTGTACCATTTTGAGAAGATCTTTTTCAATAATCGGCCAGCAAGTTTGGAGGAATCTAGCAGAGAAACCATCCGGCCCAGGGGCCTTGTCTGGGTCCATGTCGAAGAGCGCCTTTTTCACCTCATCTTTAGTGACTTTGGCCTCCAGAGATTCATTAATTCACTGAGAAATTACAGAGGGTATATTAACTAACAGCTCCGGATAGTGACTTGGGTCCTTGTCTTCACTATATAGTTTCTGGAAATGAGTAAACGCAACTCTCTTAATATGCTCAAAATCCTTATTGATATCTCCCTCCTCTTTAATTTCTGAGATAGTATTGAAACATTTCCTTGCCTGGGCTTGTTTATGAAAATAAGAAGTGTTCCTATCCCCTACTTTGAGCCAGAGGTTCCGAGATTTCATTCTCCAATACTCTTCTTCAGCTAAACAGGCCTTGTGATATTGTTGTTGTAAATGGGTTTCATGTTCTAGAGAGTCCTTTGTAAGCATTGCGTTTTCCATACCATTATGGTGAGAAACAAGAGCTGCTTTAATGGTTTTCCTTATTGTGGCTGGGTTGGACAGCGTTTTGGCCCATCTTTTTAGGGCTCTTTTCACCCTTCTGAGTTTTTCCTCCCAAATATAGAATGGCGATCCTTTGACTGGTTGGTTCCAACATTCCTTGACTGTTTGCATGAAATCATTCTCCTTTGCCCAAAGAGGGCTGAACCTAAATGGGATGGGGCCCAGATCATGATGAGCTAACAGGTCTAACTTTATGGGCTTATGATCAGAGGTGCTGTTGGCAAGAATATACATTCTAGGCTCTAATCCTAGCAGCAGAAAGGAACTTTGAATGATAAACCTATCTAACCTGGTAGCAATGTGGTCGGGGCCCACTCTTTTATTAGACCAAGAGTACTTACCTGAAGAGGGTTTGATGTCTAGCAAATCCCAGTCTTGCACTATGTCCTCCACCCATTCTCTAGCCAGATCTCTAACTATGCTGCCTCCCCTTTTTTTGATGGGTGTAGGGTAAGATTGAGATCACCGGCAATTATTATGTTTTCCAGGTCTGTCAAATCTTCTTGCTGGCTGATAGAGTCCCAACAGTCTTTTTTTCCCCAACGTTGACTGGGGAGTAAACATTGAAGAGGCAGAACGTTTGCTTAGTATCCAGGTTCTGCATTTTCAGCATCAACCAATGGGTATTCCTGGCCTCAAGTAGAACTGTAAATTTATTGGCATTCCAAAGAGTACCTATTCCTCCTGAGGTGCCCCGGGCGGAGATTGCTCTTCCTTCGCTTTTATTCCAAACTTTCTTGCTTGTTTGAAGGAAGACTATGTCTTCCAGCTTTGGCTCCTTGACGAGAAGTAGATCTGGGGTTTCTGTCCTGATTAGACTTCTGATGGCTTCTTCTTTAATTTTTCTCCCCATCCCTCTGCAGTTCCAGGAGATGACCTTCATTATTTATGCTTCAGGTGGGCTCCCTTGGAGCCTTGGGGCGGATTTTTCAATATCTTTGGCTTTGAAGCTAGCATTTTCTCCAAGGTTGGTTGACTGCCCTGAAGTTTTTCTTTGTAAGTCTCCTGCTCCCTTTTTTCCCTGTCTGTTTTCCAGCCTCTTGTTGATCTTCTTACCGGGGTGTGGGATTCTCCTATTTCTCCTTCCTCTTCCGATTCTTCCGTTTCCTTCTCTTCTTCTTCATCTTCTATGATCATGCCTTTTGGATCTTCGGGACTTGTTCCTTTGAGTGAGGCCGAGGGAGTACCTTTGCTTGTGGGTTGAGCTTCGGTCTCCTGTGATGCTTTTGTCTCCTTTTGAGCTTCGCCCTCTTGTGTGCTTTCTGGATGCACACTCAGGGGATCAAACTTGTTTTCAGAATTGGGTTTGGAGATGATCTGCTGAGTAGCGGTATGCTGAATTCCTTTGCCGTTGGAGCCTCCTTGCTTCTGATTCTTGGGGTGATTTTTGGATCGCTTAACTTGGTTCCATCCATCCTCTTTTCCTTGTTCAGTCTCTTTGTTAGTTGGGCAGCCTCTGGCGAAATGGCCGTAAACATGACATTTCCGGCATTTGAAGGGCAGCTGCTCATAGTCCAATTTCTGCATGTGCGTCCAGCTTCCGACCTTTAGAGTGATGGCCTCTGGTAGCCCCACCTCCAGGTCTACTTCTACACAGATCCTGGCACAGTCGTATTGATCCTTATTGTTGGCACGATCTATGAATTTTCCTAGGGCGTTTCCAATGTGTTTCAGCGAATCCCAGTTCCAGCAGTGTACTGGGAGATTTGGGAGCCTGACCCACACCGGGACTGCTTTGGGCACATCTACTGCCGGGTCGAAGTCCGGGGTCCATTTGTTCAGGTAAAGACCCTGAGGACCCATGAAGTAGGGGCCATTTTGGAAGATCAGGGCTTTATCTTCTTTTGATGTGAATTCGAAGAGGAAATAACCTCTCCCCAGGAAGTAGGAGGTGACGCTTTCTTTGATCAGAGGAGCCCAGTTTCTGTTAACCCAGCTTTCTGTGGTCTTAGGAGACGGCCATAGCCCGGTGAACTGGCCGATGAGAGCTCTTTCAGCCAGCGACAAGGCAACTTGGATCGGGGTTTCTGGAGGGAGGGAGATCACCGGTATATCATCCAATCTCTTGACAAACTTCGCAGCTTCAACGTTTTTCTTCTTTGGCAGTCCTGCCAAGAGCCTGCTGAAAGCCTCGGAAGATGAGGACGACGGAGGAGTCGAATGAGGCGCATGAGGGGTTCCCAGCCCCTCCATGATCGAAATCTCTGAGAGCGGCTCTAAAAGACTGCTGGACGATCCATGCAGGCAGACCGCAGCAAGCAGGAGGCTCACCTGCGGGCGGGATCGCAAGAGCCGGGCCAGCAGAGGGCGGGCTCGCTGTCTGCGCCTTGTGGGGGCTGCGGATCGTTTGCAGGGCGAGTTGCAGAGCGCGATCGAAAATTTCTAAATCTAAATAATAATATTATAATGGGTAATATTAACCTATTTCGTTAGTTACAATGTATAATATTAATATTTATTTAATATGAGTCAATATTTTTTTTCTCAGTAAATGCTAAATCTATTAATATAAGGTAACCATAAAATTACAAGGAGGACTGAGCCTTGACATAGAGGACCTGCATGCTTTCAAAAATGACCAAACCAACCCATATTTGGGGAGACCATTTACAGGAGACATACAGTCAGAATGGGTTAAGATCTTCCCATTTTCAGACCAAAAACTCATAAGCAAGAACAAAGTAACAGAAGCAGAACCGTATCATCAACACCATAAAAAACAATGGACCCAAAACCAAAAAAAAAGAGAGCTGAGAAGGCCACCGGGGGTCATCAAGTGAGCTTGTCTTGGTCCATTGGCACTTCCTCCACCAGGCATTCGTTGCCATACCATATGTCACCACCGCATATCTCCTCACCCTCCCTGCTGCCACCAGGAGGCTTCCGGGGCCTGAAGGGAGCTGCTTGAGCTGCTGTCGCCTTCCAGCGTTGCCGACGCACCATGGTGGCTTCTACCCGGCTGCACATCTAGAGGGTCACTGCTCGAACTGTTCGCCATACCTTTGCCCGCTTCCTTCAAAGCACCTTGCTTACTTGATTGACCAATGTTGCCCTATTGTTGCTCTGTGCTAAGGCGACCATCAATTCTGAGACCTTCCTAGGATGAGTCTGCCATGTCATTTGCAGAGGCTTGGATAGAAGACTCCTCTTCCGTGAATATTATGGAAATATTAGTAGAGATGATTGACCGATTTAAATTGCTCTGAAACCTAAAATGAAAGTTTTGAAAAGCATGATACGGAAGCGGTCTGCGCGAGGGACTAGCCGGAGGCGTCATTGCTTGAGGAGCAGGCTGAGAATTCTGAGAGCGCCTGCTGCCTCCTCCTCCTCGGCTTCCACCACGACGACTCAGCAATCTCTGCCGGACCTTGACCATTCTGCCAACCCAAAAAATACTGAACCAGAAATAAAACCCGGGATAGAGCAGACAACAGTGAATATAGCTGGACCAGTCGGGTGGGGAAGAACAATGTAAATCAGGCGCCTGAATAAACGTAAGCTTCTCCTACTGAGCAAAGGAATTTCCTCGACGGGGATGCTTCAGAAGGGTAAGGCCATATCCGAAAGACGAACACCAAACCGTAAATAAAGGTGCAACAAGTTCCCTGTTCAGAACCATCTGGACTGTATAGCTATCGAGTAGGAACATCAAATCAATCTGCATGATGAAGTAATTGCACATAAGGTGAACCTGCTTGGGCTTGGCGCTAATCGGGAGAGGAGCGCGTCGCTTGAAGCTGCAGGACAATGTGCCGACAATCTTAAATGCTCCCATTAACTTTGATTTATGTCACCCGCATCTGGGTTAATACGAGTCAATATTAATAGTATTTCTTTAATATAATGATACTAAGTATTATTAAATTATTATAATATTATCATACTAATAAACTTACTATTTTAAATCTAAATAATAATCTTATAATATGTAATATTAACCCATTTAGTTAGTTATGACAAGGGCAATTTTAATAATATTATCAATGTATAATAATAATATAATGTTATTTAATACGAGTCAATATTAATAGTATTGTTTTAACATTATCCTTAAATTAAATATTATAATATTATAAAAGTAATATTTTATCATTAATCCTCGGATGCGGGTGCTTCTCCTGATAGTTAAGGTGATGGGACAGGGGTGCGGCAAGGCTGGACGACACCTGCCCGCCCAGCACCACCTGGTTAATGACCGGACGCGACTTCAACAGAGGCAGGGGAGATCATTTGGTTTCACGTATTGGGACACCGATATGCACAACCTGTACATGGATCTATCCATCACTTCCGCATGCTTCAGCCCGAGTTGGGCTTCGGCTCCATTCAATGCAGGAGTAATGGCGGGGGAAATCCAAGGAGAGGTGGTTGATGTTAAATTCATGCATGGCAATGGACTCGTCTGGAAGCTCCAAGTGCATAGATGGTCTGGCAAAGTCGGGTTACGGGAGGCTGCTTGGTTATGCTTGGAAAATTCTGAGTCGCGCCCTCCGCCTGCTCCTAATTTGCTCTTCTTTCCTCTCTCGGAGTACCCTGGTGCTCTCTTGGTTCCTCATCCCATCATGGTTCGACCGTGTTTGATGAGTAGAAAGGGCGGCTCGAGGGGTGGGAGCTCTCGGCAACAGGTTAGGAGGCGAAGCACCTCAGGCTCTCCTTCTTCCTCGGCAGAAAACCGACGCTATCCCAACACCAGAAGCAGCTGTGGTAGAGCAAGCCTTCACTCAACTCCCTTCCCTCTGCCCCAGCATCTCTCCCCCCATACCACGCTTTTCCACTTCTGCAGCACTCTTAATCAACCGATCATCACCGCAACCATTTCCATCTCCTTTTCTGAGGAAGCGGAACAGAGCACCCCGATGCCCTTCCCCGGGAACGATAAGCTTAGAGCGGAACCAAGTCAAAACAGAGCTCAACAGAATAAAAACAAAGACAAGGAAGATGCGCATGAAGGGCATGGTGGGCAGCCCAAACGGAAAGGGAAGGAGGTTGTTGGGGACCTGCATGAGGATTCAGCGCCACAGCTTGCCACGCCAGCCATGGAGAGGCGCAAGATGGATGAGGAGGACATGCAGCTGGACGATGGTAGCAGAGAAGGCGAGCAACAGGACAGGGGCCAAACTCAGCCAAACAACCACGATGATTGGAGCTGCCCGATAGTGGAGGAACCGGCCACGGAGGAGTTCATCACCAAAATCACCAATGCCAGGTGGCACTTCATCTAACTTTTGGTTCTTCTTCCTTTTTTTTGTCCACGTAGGCGCACCAAGGAGGATGAATTGCTGGTTTTATGTGGGTTTATTAGCACTTTTCAGAAAACTGTGGCAAATGTTTAGTGATGTCTTCTTTTTTGTAACTCCCGCACTATCAGACTGGTTTCCCCTCTGTTGGGGCAGTCTTAGAACTAGTTCTTCGGCAAGCTGAGATAGGCTGTATTCCTTCACAGCCAGAACCACTCTGTAAATATCTTTTTTCTTCTTTTAATAGATTAAACTTACTTAGCAAAAAAAATATATTTTATCATTAATGGTTTTGGGAAACCTTTTTAATATTAATTTATTCATTAAGCTATCTAAAGAGAACCAAAACTTACTGTCTAAAAAGGGGGAATATTCATCCATTCAGTTAGTTATGACAAGGGCAATCTTAAAGAAAAGGAAAGGGGAAAAATTAGTTCAAGTCATTAATAGAGGGGGGAGGCGATGAAGAGGGGAGATATGACTGGGAAGAAAGGGCAGGGATCCAACAACTACTGATCTTCCAACTGTCATCCCTATTGAGATTACTTGGCCTTTTTTCAATCTCAATAGCTTCCCTAAATTTTCGGTGATGAAATTGCGCAACCTTAGCAATCACTCGGGCTTCCTCAATACAAACATGATGTTTAGTCTTCTCCGCATGTTCTGCCAGTGCAGAGGACTTGGTTCTCCCATGTTTTAGGTTAGCTGCGTGCTCATTAATCCTTTAATTAATAGAGCATCCAGTCTCACCAATGTAGGGGGTTCCGCATGAACAGGGAATAATATAGACACCCTTCATGTCCTTGGGGTTGATGGGATCTTTTATTGATCAGAGGGAATTACGAATGGTTTTAAGGGGTCTGAAGGTCGAGGGAACATTATGCTTCTTAAGAATCCTAGCAATCTTATCAGTGGTCCCTTGGACCACTGGGATTCGATTTTTAGGTTCTTTTTTGACCACCGAGTTCTTGAAGGCTTTAAGGAAAGCTTTCTAGCCAAGGTGTCTGCTATAATCGTTTTCAACAAAGACATTAAGGTGTCTATCTTAGCAATGACTCTGGCGTCTTCAATGCAGATGAGGTGTTTTGTCTTTTCCACATGTTTTGCTAATGCTGAGGAATGGGTCCTCCCGTGTTTGATGTTTGCCACATGTTCCCGAATCATCTGATTTATTGAGCAGTCAGTTTCACCAACATAGGGTTTCCTGCTTGAACAAGGGATGACATAAACATCTTTCATATTCTTAGGGTCCACTGGGTCTTTACAAATCTTAGGGAACTTTGAATGATGTTAAGGGGCCTAGATCCTTGCAATCTTGTCAGTGGTCCCTTGTCTAAAAGGAAGATGTACCCTAGAAAACTGATCATTGGGTTCTTTTTTAATCCTGGAACCCTTGCCAACTTTAAGGAAATCCCTATGACATTAGATGTACTTGCAATGCTAATTACTCTAATATGCAAGATCTTGTCTTGTTCTCTAATCATATTGTCACAAAAAGATTCAAGAGAAGGTTTTTGATAGCTAGTACCTAGAACTTTTTTAGTAGCAAATAATGTATATACAAAAGTTGAATATTTAGAACCAAGTTGGAAAGAATAATATATATGCAACGTTCAACCATTAGTTTGACTTGACATTCTTTAGAGAAATGTCTAAGTGTTTTAAACATATATAAATAATATTTAATAAAAGAGAAATCATTAAGAATTAAAGTCATGATTTTATTTTCAAGATGATGAGATCTAATAATATTAAGTTCACAAAATATCTCTTTTGAGTTTCCTTAGAATTTATCTGGGTCATCGATTCCTTGAATATGAAATCACAAATAAGGAGAAACAAACATTCAAATTAATCCATGTGATTTTCCATTTCTATTGTCCTATTTGTCTCTCTTATCAACATCAGTGAGGACTTTTTCTTGTTCCAAGGTAATCTAGCACAATTATTTACTTCTTAATACATCCTCCATGTGAGATTTCCATGAGAAGTAATTGGTACTGGTAAGCAAAAGTTTACTAACAGTGGCCATATTCAAATATATAGATAATGTGATTTCATAAGCTAAAATTGACTATCTAGATGGAAAACTCTAAAAAATAGACTATTTAGAAAAATCAACATTAAAAATGTACTTCAAATGTGAAGGTTATGCCCTTTTAAAAAAATACAATAATGGTAACACAAGATTACATGGTAGGTAGAAGTTCAACACTGAAGATGTACTTCAAATGTGAAAGTTATTCACTTTAAAAAAAGGCATGAATAGTTACAAATAGCCACATGGTGATGGATGTTGCTAAAAAATGAAAAAATATTTTCCATCAGTCTTGCTTATGATCTCACTTTTACAAATAAGTTGCTTTATGAAGTGGCCCACTTTTATAAAATAAGTGAGAATCACTTTTACAATAGAGTTTCTTTGTAAATTAGAGTTGCATGCAAAAAAAATAACTAAAATAAACATTAAAGTTATTTTATAGTGTTTCCTTTTTATAAAACATGTGAAATGCACTTTGCAATAAAGTTATGAAATAACTTAAGTTTGCATGATTTTTTTTAATGCAACTTAAAAAAAGAAGAAGATTTAAACTCAAGGCCTCTTACTAAATAAAGTAACTTTTAACCAAGTGAGCTAGTGCAAAAGACATAACAATAATAGTGAAGGAGGATGGGTGTTGTTGTTGTTATTGTTGGATCTTTACCTCAAAGTGCATGCTTACAAAAAAAAATTGCTTATCGAAAAATAAACAACAATTTGATTTTTATTTCAAAACTCAACAACAATGGGGTAAGATATTGGTTAGCTTACCTGAGAAATGCAAGTTTTCTCTATGTTTCTAATTCACCAACATTGCAAAGAGCACATGACAAAGAGTATATGTAATCAATAAAATACTCTCTACTTTGTTTTTGTTTTTCTAAGATTGCACAAGGCACGAGACAAAGAGCATACATAGACCAAAAAGAGTAGCAAATTGAGAATATAAATAGAAAACTAAAATATCGCATTTTTTTTTCCAAAAAAGGCATATTCGGACTATGTACCTCTAGATGTGATAATAAAAGTTGTATGTCAGGAAATAGACACATTTTCAGATAAAATGAAAGGATTTCTTAATTGAAAAAAATGTTCTAGATGTAATGGACCATCTATTTAGGCCAAAACTGTACAAAAATAAAAGGTATAAAAAATGCAACAACACGTGCTGAAGATCTCGATCACCAATGGGGGTATTTCTTCAAATGGGACCTGATACCATGTTTGGAAAAATAGGGTATTCCATACAAGATGAACATCTTCAGTAAACACTCACGCAACTAGATCAAATATTGTAACACCATTGTTTTTACGTGACGAAACCCCCCATGCTCTTTAAATAGAGATCATGGCTCAATTGGATGTTAGGTCATAGATAAATAGTTGTTAGTGTCGAGGAGAATGTGAGTCGTTAGATCGCGCTATCTTTAGGACATATCATGATTGTCAAATTACAATGCAACTAATTCATAATAAAGAAACACACTAAGAAATACACTTTTACCTAATAAACACATTCGAACAAGTTGACCTTAACTAAAATATCCTAATGCCTAAATATACTAACAAATATATCATTGAAGACGAGATAAAGTATTTGCTAGAATTTGATATAAAGATAAAGAACTAGAAATGGAACAAGACCCCCTTCAACAAACTCTCATACTAATAATAGGAAGGCTTATCTACCATACATTCAAGGAGTCACTGATAAACTAGCTAAATTTCTCAGTAAGAAAGGTATTGATACCTCTTTCAAGCCCTTGACAAACATAAGACAGAAAATGAGATCAGTAAAAGATAGTATGGACCACCTCCAACATAAAGGGGTTTATAAGGTCATTTGTTCAAGCAAAGAATGTTATATTGGATAGATAGGAAGATCCTTCAGAATCAGACTCAAAGAACATGGCACAGACATAAAAAATGGTAGAATGCGATCTTCATCACTTGCAAAGCACTCATCTAAGACATGTCACCACGTTTGCCTAAAAGACACTAAGATAATCGCTAAGGAAAAACACCAGTATGAGCGAAAGATATGTGAAGCCCTAGAAATTATAAAGCACTCTCACAATCTTAATAGAGATGGGGGTTTATAAGTAAGCAAGAGTTGTATCTCCTTACTCACTCAAAACCCCAAAGCTTACATCCTTAACTAAACCTATCACCCTCGTCTTCATTCCCCTTACCCCATTTTTTTTTGGACCTATCCCTCTTATTCACTCCCCCTTAATCTTTTCATTGCATTCCCTCCTTATATAGTCCTTCCATTCCATCTTTTATAATTCCTAGACTTAATTAATAACTATAACATTAAAATAAACATATCTATTTTAACATAATAACACACTACAATAATTATTAACCTTAATTGTAACAATTATCCCTAACAATAATAATTAATTTTATCTTTATATTAAATAATTGATACTAGTAATAATAGTTATTATTAACTTTTTAGTACTAATTATTATTATCTTACAAAGTTAATAATAATAATTATTAACATTATTATTATTAATTAACTTTATTATTAGTATTAAATAATAATAATAATTAATTTATTTTTATTAATAATTCATTCTAATATTAATTGGTCCAAATAACCTACCTTATTAGATTTTATTATTAATAATAACTATTATAAATATATGCTAATTCTATATAAGTTATTTCTCCATATTAAATTAAGAAAAATAAATTATTATTTATTCCATAGTATTTAATTTTATAGTTGTCTAGTGGGCTTTTCACTTATCATACTCTCCCTCCTATATTTATTATTTTAGGTAGGTCTATCATAACTTATTTACATAAATTTTTAAGACCAACATGAAGTTTTCTAAGGGTTCATAGAATTTGGCCAGACTTAGAACATTGTTTCAATAAAAGTGGATTGCAAAAAAAATTTGTTAGGTAATTGTAACATAATTGAAGAATAAACATTTAAGTTGACATGACTTGGGACATTGCTTCAATATGACTCAATTTCAATGCAATGATTTCATAAATACATATATACAAATATGATAGGTGGAATAAGTATAAAAATTAAGTGAAAATATGAAATAATTATTTTGTTTTTTTTTTAATTGAAATAGACACTGAATTAAATTTAGAAAATTATTTAAAAAAAATAAAAAATATAAAAAAAAACATATATTAGGCATAAAATATTAATTTTTTTATATCTATACATTTTAAAATATATATAAAACCTAAAGAATTCCAAAATTACATTAAACTTGATGGGCATGCCAGTCATATAAAGAATTCCAAAATTACATGACATTTCTAAAATGACATTAAACTTGATGGTCATGCTTTTTAAGTCAAAGACAATAGTAGCAACCGTTATGTAGATGACCATGAGGGTTAGCATATTGAAAACTTCCTATTTGCTGATATGTTTTGACTTTCTTTTTCGGAAAATATTCCTTATTAATTAACATAGGGTGAAGTTTTGAACCAATAGAAGTTTTACACATGCACTCAAATACACCACAACATCTACCTAGTGTAGAGTACCTCATAATCCAATGTAGAGCACCTTATAATGCAGATTCAAACTTCATGCATCTACAAATACACTTTTATTGTATACTTATGTTTTTTATGGAGTTGTCTATAATGCGACTTTTTGGAGATTTCGGTGACGGAATCTGGCGGAAGAAATTGAGGTTAAATCTTGATTTGTTGCAGTTAAAATGGTTTTTTAACTGCATATTTGGATTCAGCACCCTCGAAAACCCCTGTGACGCTTTCATTGTGCAGAAACTAGCTATCAAACTTGCGATTCCAATAAATTCCTGCCGTATTTCGACCGGAAAAACCCGCCGGAAAGGCTTTCAAAAAGTCGCGTTATAGACTATTTCGTTTTTTATGACTTGCATGTTAAAATCTACGGATACTTTGTTGCTTGTATATGTACAATTTGTATGCTTTGGTTTATGTGTACTTCATTAAGTCTTTCTTTCATGTATGTGTTGAATTTGCATTTCTTTGTAAAGGTGTGTGATAACAATAACATATTAGTTAAGTTTATATATATATATATATAAAATAATTTGTAATAGAATTTTTATTTTTCATTATTTAAAATATATTTTTAAAAACATAAATAAATTTATGTTTTAAAGAATATTTATTTTTTATAAATATAATAATTTAAATTTATCATTAAAATATAATTAATTAAGGTTATTTTAAATGGTTAGAGTACTCATTGAGATAGTCTTTATTTATAATAAAATAAGGAAAAAATTTAGATAGATTTAATTTATTTTCAAATAAATAAAATTTTATATTACATAATCTTCAAATTATAAGTCTAAATTTTTTTTATCAATTTTTTATTTTCAGTTTTTTTCCACCAAAATTAAGGTAATTGAAATTATTGCAAGTAATTAAGAGCAAATATTGTGATTCTCTTTATCTATAATAAAATAACTAAAAAGATTGATAAATTCAAAATTCAATTCCTTATTTAATAAATTCAAAATTCAATCCATTTTCATATATATATATATATTCATGTCTTATATGATATATTTTTTTCCAAAGAAAAATTCGAACTTTTTATTAAGGTAATAAAAAGTTATATAGTATATGCATTTAAGCATTCAGTAAACTGTATGTCTTTGTTCAAAGCATAGAGTTGTTCTGAAATGGTAAGTTTGAATGTCTTCTAACTCTACCATCTCATTTTTGCTAAATCAAGATCGCTGAAATCATTATCCCAGACCTCCTCAATGAGGAAAACATCCCAAATAGGATATTGGTTAGCTTTCAGTAATTGACCCCAAAAAAAGATCATCACAAACTGATAACTGATAAAAACCAAAGTACCAAAAGTAAGCCCTGAGCCATTCCCAGGCCTCCTCATAGAGGAAAACAGCCCAAACATGAATAAGTTTAGCTTACAGTTTGACAATGTATTTAACCATGTCATTGTTGTTTTCTAGAACCGGAATTAACATGATAATAAGTTTGGTTGCTGCTTAAAACTAAAAATTAACAGTAATGAAAAGTATCATAGGCCGAAGCCAAGAGTTTGTGTGGCAAGATTCTCAAAATGGTGGCTGATCCGACACACGGATCTCATCTAGTTCAGCTTCCTCTATCCTCCAACTATCCAGATCTTGTTGTAGACCGACTTTAGAAAGCTAGTCTGTTGTACTATTGCGTTCACCTCTTTTGGATGAGTAAGGCTCCCAACCTCCACTGCTGTTGGTTCTAGACTTGTCCCCTTCTCCTGCTGAATATGTTGAATCACTGGATGATGTTCTTCCTACACTTCCATATTCTCCATGATATCCTCCAGAGGTTTATCAATATCCATTTGATCGTCTCCTGATCCCTTATTCGTCTTTCCCCCCTTATTCTCCTCCTCTGCTGCTTTCCCTCCCTCTTCCTTCCTTTGCTTTCTTATTCACCTGAAACCCATCAGACATTCTTTTGCCATGTGTCCATATTTGTGGCACTTGTGACATCTGAATGACAGGTGTTCATAATCTAACATTTGAGTATAAGTGAAATCCTTGTATTGTAAATTTATTTCCTCCGCCAAACCTGCATGGGGGTTTAAGCTTACCAATATACGGGCCATCCCTTGATCTCTCATTTGCAGAAACGACATATCAGCTTCAATGAATTTGGCCAGGTGATTGCTAATGGCCCTGAATACTGATTCGACCTAGAGAAACAACAGTAGTCCAGGCATGCATACCCACACAGGTGATTTGTCTACTCTTTCCCTCTGTGCATCAAACATGGGGTTTTAAAGAAATTCAGGTATCTCCCGAAGCACCAATTCCTCGCCATGACCCATTCTATGGATTTTCTCTTCCTGAACTTGACCATGAACCAACCTTTCGCTAGTGTTGTGACCACAAAAGCTAAGCCCGACGCTTCCTGCTAGTTTTTTGTGGTCCATTCTTGAATATAGCTGGCAGAGTATTTCTTTCCTCTTGCCCTTCCTACCAAGGTTAGTTCAACGACTTCCATGGCCTCGTCGATTTGGACATCCATTCCCAGGACCAAGTTAGCTACAGTCTCACTTTTCTTGATTATTTTATGCTTTTTCCTTTTCTCCCCCACCTGCCGCTGTCGAAACCCTCCCTCCCTATTCTATGTGCTTGCTTCCACATTGGCTACTGCTGCCAGGAGCGTTCATGAACGCCCCTCTTTCCTGTATATTCTGAGCCCTTTGAAGGACCTTTCACCTACTTGGTTCGTCTCTTCTACCCCTGTGGTAAATTCATTACCACCCGGCTGCCCTTCCCTTTCGTTTATAGTTTCCTTCTCGACCTCGGTCTGCTTGGCTCCTCCTCTCTTCCCACCCTCCTCAAACCTATCTCCAACCGCCTTCCAACCACCTGACGAGTCCTCTGTTATCTCTAACAGGCCAGCAATGCCCGCCCCTGTAAATGGGTTTTGTCGCAGGGTACTTCTACTTCCATTAGAATGTGGGCTTCTACCTGCAAGGGTGTTATTCAGGCTCAATCCGATCTCCTCTTTTCCCGGCCCTAATCCCTCCGCTAGGCAGGTACGTCAGCCTTCTTGGCCTTTAAATCCACAACTAATTACTATATCCTCTAAACTGTCTAAGTAAGATTGATTGAAAGAACGAGGAGGGTCATAACTTACTTGAAAACCTTCACTATTCGCCACTCCATGCTCAGAAAAGGACAGCCTCTCTTGCAATTGTTTCCCTTCCCAGCTTTCCAGACATGACAAACCTAAACTTTCCTCCAGGAGTCCTACGGATTTGCTCTGCTTCCAACCCGCTTCCGAACCTCCTTTCTTCCTCCTGAGGTTCCTCCTTTTTTCATCTCATATGATACATTACATAACATTTATTCATTGATCATATGCCTAAATTTTTTATCAAATTAATTTTGTTTTTTGAGTCTCAGAGTAAATTCATTTTGATGACCTCATCCCAAAACAAGGGCTACATAGTAGGGAGTACCTGCCGCTTAGTTTAAATATAATTAAATTAAAGTAAAAAATTATAAAGATTTGGTAAAATGAAAACATGAAATTAGGAAAAAAGAAAAGAAAAAAGACTATAATTAATTATAAAGAGTCAAAATCTACACTCATGTTTTATATTTTTTTAACATTAAAAATAAATATTTAAAATATTATTTTATAACCTTAAAAAATACTCTCCATAAATCATAATCAATAAATTTTTTTTTGGTCATATTTAATAACCAAAATAAACTATAAAAACAATTTAGCTATCATATTTTTAATAGGTTGTAAAATTATAAATATAAAACAAAGTAAATGAATAATAGTCATTATCAATCATTCAAAATAATAATTATTTTAAACTTATATAACCATTTAAAAAATGATATTTATAATTTATTATTTAATTCTAATTGAATTTTTTAATTTACGTTAGCAGAATGTAAATTGCGTTCCGCTTAATTGTGTTACCTCCAAACTAATAGGCAAACTAAAGTTAAAATTCTAGGCTGGGGTTGAAATTAGAAAACATTGTTGATTGTAATGAGGACAATTGTAAATGAGATCGTGGACATAAAAATAACAAGATTGAATTATTATTAATACTAAAAAAGATAAGTTTTCAAAATTTTATTTTCAATAATCATGGGATTTTAGGTTGTGTAGATAAAAAATAAAAGTGAAAGTGTTTTCATTTTTATCGGCTTTATATTTATATAATTAAAAGTAAAATATCAAATTTCTTTGTAAATAGTCAAATTTTGAATTCAAAAATATATTTACACCACCAAAATTTTGCATCCAAAATTAAAATAAATCTAAATTAATATTTATAAAATTTACAAATTAATAAAATAATTTATATTTTATATATACCTTATATTATAAAAAATAAACTTTATACTATAAAAATAATTTTCATCATCTTATTTAATATATACAAGTTTTACATATTTATAAATAAATTCATAAAATATAAATCTTAATAAATATATATATATATATAACTTCTATTTAATTGGGCCTGGAGTATGCCCTAAAACTGCTTCTGCTTGGCTAAGAGCTCGTCTTCCTCGGACGTAGGGAAACAGGTTAACGGCCCCAGACCCAGAGGCATCTGGCAGGAGTGAAAGCCTGCTCCCTTACGGACCACCAGCGGGTTATTTCAGGTGGCGTGGTTTTCCTTGATAACAGTGATGTGTCAACTGACATTCGCGGATAGCAGCCAGAGATGGCTGTCCTCACTGTTGGTTTGACAAACTGAGTTTGATAGGTTTTTCCACCTTTTGAAAAAAAAAAAAAAATAACTTCTATTTAATTATTACAATTTTTTTTTTCTGTTTTTTAATAATATATTTTTCTACACAACTTATAAGAACAGTCATATTTTCTCCTCTGAAAAGTGGTTAAAATTTAAATGTCCTTGCATTCATAACTAATAAGAAACTAAAACGAAACTGCATTCAACCCAAAAAAACAACTTTTACTCTATTAACAGAAAGAAAACCCAAATTAGTCCTGCAGGCTACTTAATTGATTTTAAATTATTTTAATTAATTAGTTGATTTTAAATTATTTTAATTGGTACAATTTGATGATGTCCCTGCTTGGGCCAATCTAACGGAGATGCACCTCCTCCAAGTTTTATCATACTTGAATACTGTCCCAAAAGTCCTCATTTTTCCGGTTCACATTTTAAGCTTTCTCCAGAGACGACAGAAGTACTTAGTAGAAGAGAGAAGAAAGGTGTTATATTATTCCATAAAAAATGAAATTATTTATTCTCATGTATCTAAATATGAAGGTAGATTTACTCACTCTTAAATATTTAAATACATATTTGTTAATTGTAATTAATTAAATTCTGCATCAGTAATTAATGATGTACTATATTGAAGTAAATTTATGGTGATACAATATATTGAAGTGAATGCTTGTCATCATTATATAATAAGAGATTAAATATTTCAACTAATAACATTTAAGATAAATAAATTTAGATTTTATTTAAAAATAATAAATTTTGGATTAAATTTTAAAATTTTGTAGTCAAAAAGAAATTAATAACAAATCAAAAAACTGAAGACAATATAGGGGAGAGATTCTTATTGTTGTGCAGGGACCAGTAATTGATATAGTACTGGTCCCACCAAACCACCAGTGATTAAGACTTTTGAAACCAAAATTTAAACAGAAATAAATAACATTATGTATAAATAAGTATTAAATTATGTCCAAAAATCACCCATACATTGACTGGGCCCACAACTGTCCATAAATAGTATTTTACTACTTAATACTGCAAAACATATTGACCCAAGTAGAAAACAGCTAGAGCCATAAAGGCTTCCAAACTGGTCTATTCCAGAAGTACAAAACAACAATCACTTCAACCCCCACTCATCAGAACTGCAACTTTGCATCCCAAATAAATATGCCTACCTGCACATAACAAAAGGAATGTATGTCAGCCATAACTGCTGTGTTGTTCAACAACTAAACACCCTATGTTCAATAAATGACACCCAACCCAATAACAATTAAATCCACTTTGTTCAATAAATGACACCCAGACCCAATAACTGCAATAAATGACACCAACTCACTCTATTTCTCATTAAAACAGATCAAAGCACATGGATCAACAAATAAACAATTCCCAACCATTAGATCACATCAAATTAAATCCACACCACACATTCAAAATGAAGCCATTGCAATCCATGTGCATCCATGTCCACCAATTAAAATCAAGTCCCCAAAACTATAAAAGAAGTCCACCCACTGTTGAAGTTGCATCTTATGCTTTCAAACTATTCAGCAAACTTGAAGACAACATCACAAAACAATGGCCAACATATTCAAGTTAGTTATATGAATTACAACTCATTCTTCTTACAGTTCTGTTTTCATTTATCAGATTTCTTACATTACAGTTCTGTCCATAGGGTTATGGTTAACCTATACAGTTACAGTTAACCTTTTTTATACAGAGTTTATGTATGTGTTCTAGCTTATTATATCATCAGCTTCATAGTGATTACAGCTTACATATCACAGAGGTTACGTATGTCGTGTTAGTAATGTAGTCACAACTTGTTTAGCTTACAGGAATTGAAGCTTAGCTTACAGGAATTGAACCTATTGAATACAGTCGTATCCATCTAATCAACGTCACAGGTTGTTTACCTTACAGGAATTGAATCTTAGCTTACATGAATTATTCGATCATCAACTTCATAGTGATTACAACTTACATATCACAGAGGTTACGTATGTCGTGTTAGTACTGTAGTCATAGCTTGTTTAGCTTACAGGAATTGAACCTTAGCTTACAGGAATTGAGCGATTATTATGGCTTGGGTTCTATGCAGAATGAGTTAAAACATAGAACAAAAACGAATTGTAACTTTAATGACTCTGATAAACTTAGTAATTTTTCACATATTTTCAGACCTTGACAATCATCATTGAGACATCACATTGAAACATAATCGAAAGACATGTATTTTCAGAAGCATGAAGCTATTGAGAAAGCAAAAATTTTGATATTGAGTCGAAAGAATGCAAATAAGTGAATTTCTACTACTGATGAATGGACCATAGAACTGAGGAATGGTTTCTTAGAATGGAAGCCCGAGCAGATGACCATTTCTCTTTATTGGATTAGATGACTGTAAGATTTTAGATAATGAGAAAACACAATTAAAAGTAACATAGCAGATGACAGTCTTATTGGCCTTCATATCTTTTCACCTCGTTGAGCTCGAGACCTTAGGGTATGGAGAGCCCGAGCCATACGGAGTTGTAAAAGTTGGACCAAAGGAATGGGGATTTACATAATTCAGCACTGTAAATTAAGTCACAGAAAATGGAGAGAAATCTTGGAGCAGAGATTGTTCTTCTCAATATTCAAAATAACTAAATAAATTCAAAATAACTAAATAAATTATATGGAAAATATAAAAAATAAATGACTGCAACGAAACTCGATTAAACTGAAGTAAAACCAATTGTCTATGACACCTAGGAGACCATAGAATCAAATGTGATAGTGATTACAGCTTACATATGTCGTGTTAGTACTGTAGTCATAGCTTGTTTAGCTTACAGGAATTGAACCTTAGCTTACAGGAATTGAACCTATTGAATACATCTCATTCATCTTATCACTATTAAGCTCTATACACTAAAAAGCTCGTATTAGTATTTGAGCATGGTTTCAGTTCACCCTTATCTATGAGTGAGCTAGAACAAAGCTCTGTATAATTACATATGTTATATGTATATTGAAGCTGAATCCAGTCTATTAGGGAGATAACCAACCTGTGATACAGGTACTTTATCATATCTATACATGTATTTCTTAGGTTAGTACTGATAGGTCAACCTTTAGATGATGTTACTTATAAAATATCTGTGCTATTACTTATGCCGAGTGTTATGAAAACGAGACAAGCAAGTGATTAGGTAAACAAGCATGGTTAGAAAGAATCATGTGTAACTACTGTGTTCTAATTCCATAGCTTGTCATAAGCTTAGATAAGGTACAAAGGTGACAAGCTAATCAATATACAACATGATATCCCGGGGTTCTCACTCTTAGTCATTCCTATTATATAAATACCTTTTTTCTTATTGCTATATAAAGTATCGTTCTCTCCATAATCAATACTTAATCAATACATATGGATAGACTGTAATCACTGTATACGCATATCCTAATGTAATACATATGGATAGACTGTAATAACTGTATACGCATATCCTAATGTAACAAGCTCTGTTTCCTCATTACTTTGATTTCCATGGTTCTACTTATGGCACTGATTCAACCATTAGTAATGATTACACTCTACTCTATAGGGTAAGTACATATTGAATAGACCTACTTATTACCTGTATTCCCTAATCTTTAACAGATATAAGGAGAATGACGTAATTCATACATGTTTACATACCTCATTGGTTTAGCTGTATAAAGCTGCTGAAAGTAAATGGAAAATGATATATGAAAACAATGACATACATGTTGATAATTTCCTGTAATAGAGGAAAAGTATATTTGCAGAAGTAATAAAGCATAATCGGACATATATTCTAATGTCTAAATGCAACATACATGTTGATAATTTCCTGTAATAGAGGAAAAGTAATTTTTGCAGAAGTAATAAAGCATAATTTGACATATATTCTAATGTCTAAATGCAACATACATGTTGATAATTTCCTTTAATAGAGGAAAAGTAATTTTTGCAGAAGTAATAAAGCATAATTTGATATATATTCTAATGTCTAAATGCATGCAATAATTTTACAGGTTGTTGCATCTATGGCAAAAGGAAGTTACTCTGCTCGTACAAGGAGAAGTGGCAGGAGAGTGACAAGGGGTGCGCAACTGCGATGCACATCGTCTGATGATGACAGGCCAGCTGATGTCAATGCTGACAATGCACCAGGGAACATTGTTGAAGATGATCATGTGACAGCCGCTGATGTTAACACACCATCAGCCACAGAACCACCATCAACAACAGTCCAAGGGGCAAGCTCAACTAAAAAGATCAGTGCTATAAGAGGATGGACAAAAGAACAAATGTTAGTTGCAATTGACGACATAGAGTTTAATGGATACTCAGTTCGGGCATCTGCAAAAAAACATGGTATTCCTCCCTCATCAATACATTATTGGATAGATGGATTGACTCATACAAAACGTAGAGGGCCTCTTACAGTTATGACTGAGGAGGAGGAGGCCGAGGTGGTTGAGTGGTGTAAAGAGATGGCCCAACTGGGACATGGGCTAGAGTTGATACAACTCAAATCAACAGTTGCTCAAATCTGTCAAGGGAGGCCAAACCCATTCAAAGATGGGTTTCCTGGTAAATCATGGTGGTTTGGGTTTAAAAAAAGGCATCCAGAACTTGTATTGCGTACTGCTAAGGGCCTTGACAGAGACAGAGCATTAAATTTGCGCCCTGCAGTTGTGCAAAAATTCTATGACACACTTTCTAGTGCTTATGATAAACATTCTTATGGAGCAGACCATATATGGAACTGTGATGAAACAGGTTTACAGGCAGGGAGGAATTGTGGCATGCGGGTAATTGCCAAGAGAGGGAGCCAAAATGTGCCAAAGATTTTGCCCAAGAGCAGGGAGTGGATAACTATTTTATGTTGTGTTAATGCAATTGGTACTTCAATCCCAGGATTTTATCTATTCAAAGGTAAAAATCAACTGAAAAACTATATACAGAACTGTGAACCAGGTGCATGCATGGCTGCACATCCCCATGCATGGATGACTAAAGAACTGTTTCTAAGTTGGCTTTTTCACTTTGCTGCATCGGTACCAGGTGGCGTCTCGCCTAATAACAAACACCTTTTGATATTAGATGGCCATGGGAGCCACATGGCTGTACAAACAATTGAGGAAGCAAACAATTTAGGCATCGACCTGTTGACATTGCCCGCTCATACCACTCATAGGCTGCAACCCCTTGATGTTAGTGTGTTTGGCCCTTTCAAGAACTATTTCAGGTCGGAGCGTGCTGCATGGATGGAAAAGAATCCAGGGGTTGAGGTGAAAAGGTTTGAGCTAGCAGAGCTTGCAAGTAAAGCTTTTAAAAGGGCTTTGACACCATCAAATATCAAGGCTGGCTTTAGGAGGACAGGAATCTGGCCACTGAACTATGATGCTCTTATGCATGATACTGGTTGTAGCCAAGCATTTCATGTGGATGGTCAGGAAGAAGGGAATGTCCAAACAAGTGTTGAAGTGCAAGAGGTAGATGACCAAGATGATGTTGTTGCAGCTGGTAATATGATTTCCCTGTCTCAAGGACACTTATATGCTGAAGATGATGAAACTGTATGTGAAACACAATATAACAATGAACAAATTCCTAGTAACATGGAGATTGTTCCACCAACTCAAGAACATGAAATTCCTGTTGCTGATATTGCTAATGATATTGTTGAACATGCAGTTGACAATGACCAATTGACATTGCCAAGCCAAGTAACCCCACCTTCATGGCTAGCAGAAGCAATGATCAATATGAATGCACATAGTGTCTCAGCAACCAATGAAGAAAGCATGAACATGCCCTCACAACCAGCATAATTGAACAGTGAAATTGTTCATTTTTTTGTGGACAATAGATCAATGGAAGAAGATGAAGGACATAATGAGGCATCAAATGAAGATAATGATATGGTTCAATCAGTTCCAACATATACTGAAAGGGAAGTACCAAGCAATGACATGCAGGTGGGAGGGGTGGAGAAGACACTTGGACGGTTCCTAAAGCTACCAGTAGAGAGAGTATCAATGAAAAAAAAGCAAGGTGCACCGGGTAGTCTTCGTCTGGGCCGAAGCTCACAGTTACTCACCTCAGAGGACTATATAAACCTGTTAGTTGAGTCAGAAAAAAAGAAATTTGAAATGCAAGAATTAAAACAGAAAAAGAAGGATATAGTCAAGGAGAAGAAGGCAACAAGGATTGTTGCAGCACAACGTCGAGCAGAAGAAAGGATTGAAAGAGATAAAGCAAGGCAAGTTAAGGACCAACAAAAGCAAATGGCAAGACAGGAAAAGGAAAAACGAAAGGCACAACAAATGCTTGAAAAGGAACAAGGGATGATCAACGATACAAGAATAGCTGATGAAACCAGGATTATTTCAAACTCATTGGACTCCATTGCAGACAATACACCATTATTCCAAGATCTCATAAACATTCAAGTGCCCCACTATCAAACTGAGGGTTTACCCACTTGCCTTGTTCCTGTTATCACCCAAGTTGTTTCCTATGACTCCCAAGGGAATACGGCCGGGGTAACCACTAACCAATCTTTGGATTACAGTTTCTAGCCAAACTATAATCAGAGAGGGCTCTCTCTTTATGATTTGTCTCTGTCATGATAGTATTTTAGGCTAGCTATTATGCTCAGGTTTTGTTTATGTTTTGGTTGAAGGATGTCTTTCAATACCTAAGATGTAATGTTTAGACAGTTGTATTTCATTGGGCAATGGAGTCTAGAGCTGTGAAATGTTCGATATGCTTCAGTGGGAATGTTCAGGCTGCAGGGCCTATTGGGTATCTCAACAAACAAAACTTAAAGCTTAAGTGATGATGTATGATGATGTATGTTTAGCCAATGAAAAGCAATTAAGAATTCTCCATTAAACTAATGCTGTGAAAGTGAAATATATTGCTCAGGAGCAAACTTGAATTCCTGAAACAAAGGTCACTGTGAAAGATATATTCTGAAAGTGTAGCAATTAAGAATTACACTTATCAAGATTATAACTGAGGAAAACATTCATTAACAACATAGATTGAGCTCAGGGTATTCCATGAACAAATCCTGAAGGCTATTCTTCTTCTTTGCTGCTAAATATTTAGAACTTAGAAACATTTATGGGTTGTAAAAGATTGAAACACAAAACGAAGAGAGTTACAGAAAACTTATTGTATATGAGATGCACAGGGATCCTGTAAACTTCATCAAAACCATGAACGCATTCAAACAACTCAGAACTTCAGAAATTCCATCACTTCTGTTATTAAACTCTGCAAAGATTACAGCATAGGAAATTTCTTCAAAAGAAATCAACAACCCCCTAAACTTATGCGAGGGGCCAATATATACCAACGGTAATACAAAATATCTAAGGTGTTGAGTCATCTGAGAAATAAATGTTTCACCAACTTTGTACAGAACAACAGATAAGAAGTTATTGCTGCTTTTAATACAACATCAATGCTCATTTCTATCAGTCAGAAGATATTTTGGCCTTTGGAGGCCACCGAGTCGGTTGGAATGCTCTGCTTTAAATGCTGGAAAATGCGCTGATGTGGCTGCTCTGCTGTAACTTTTCGGCCCTGTCACCTGTAGCTGTCCATCTTGACTTGCTGGCTGAAAGTTCTGCTGAGTTGGCTCAGCTTTTATCTTTTCACGCATGTTGATTTTACTAAGTTTTCCTGTGCATGCCAATTTGTATTTTTTGATGAAAAACTTGAAGAATGGCTTCTTGGTCTATAGGATCATCTGTATTGCCTTTGTCCACCATTCCTGTGTGGGCAGTTGATGCCTAAGCATTGCATCCATAGTCTCATCTGCCTCTGTGTATTTATAGAAGTTAGGAGGCACTTCAAACAGGTGTGTAATTTCATTCATTATAAAGAATAGATTCTCCACTCTGTTGTAGAGACTTTGCCCTGTAGCTGGCCCTGTTTCCTCTGAGGTGCTGGCCTTCTCTGTGATCTGATTTGTGGCAAAAATGTTCACCCTCTTGGCATAGTTTTCATGGGAAAGAAGTCTTCCTGCGTTATTCAGCAAGCTTGGGAGACCTCTGTTTTGCAAAGCCACAAATTTTTCCATGAATCTATTTACCTCGGTCTGCATATCCTGGGTCCTTCTCTCTAGTGTCTGCACTAGGCTTTTCAGTGTTAGGACCCTCTTGATTAGCTGGATGGTCTCAGTTCTGTTGGAGATTCCCATAGTAGCTAACTGAGCACTCGTTCTGTGGTTAAGCACATTGATCATTCTGTTGGCAACCTCAGGCATATTGCCTAGAGCTGCCCTTGATCTCTGGATTTCCTTCTGTGCTTTTGCTATGAGCTCAATCTGCTCATGGATTGTCTCAATATACTGCCATTGGTCAGTGATGGACTGGCCAATGTTGGCCCATAGCACTGTCTTGAGCTCAGCTGTCACTTTATCCAATGTGAGTTCCTTTTCCAGCTCCTTAATCCTGTCTTTAAGGGCTTTTATTTCCCTGCCCTTTTCTGCCACGGTCTGCTTGGATTTGTCATATCTTTCATTTACCTTGGCTAATTTCTCCCTGGCCTCATTTAATTCTGTCATCTGTGCTTCCAAGGCCTGAATCTCATTTCTCAGCTTTTGCATGTCCAGGCTTTGGGCCTGCTCTGTTGTTGGTGCTGGTGCTGAGGTAGAAGGTGCTGCTTGTTCTGTTTGCTGCATGGGAGGGGCAGTAGTTTGAGGAGGCTCCTCAAGATTAATTATTTCTGGAGGAGGCTGGGAGGTCTGACCATCTTCTTTTTGTTTCAAAGCTGCCTGTAGTGCTGCCTGTGCAGCCTCTGATTCTCCCAGCTTTTCTTGAGTCTGGATTAGCTGCTTATATAGAGACACCAGCAAAGCTGTGGCATCTTCATCATGCCTCTGCTGGGCAACTTCATCTGTTTGAGGGTGAATTGTGGCTGGAATTTTGATCTTTCTCCTCAAAGCTGCCATGTCTGCATCCCTCAACTTCAATATTTCTTGTATGCCCTTGATATCCTTGGGATCATGCCCAATCTCTATGATTATATCTTCTAAGGACCTAATTCTGTTGTCCTTTGCTTGAGAGGATGCTCTCTCCAACTCAAGTTGGGCAGCTGTATTATTTAGGCTATTTACTAGCCTGTAATTATCCAAGGTCTTGTCTGCCAAGGATGCATACACCATCTCACCCGTTTGCTTATGCAATTCTATTTTGTCCATTGGGTGGATGTCCTTGGCCAGGACTTCCAGATTGGTCCTCAAGTAATCTGAAGGGGACTGTGGTTGTAGTGCTGTGGGCATGAAGTGACTCATGATCATCTTGCCCTCATTTACATCATAGGTGGACATAAGTCTTTGCTGGTTAGTAGGAGCCATCTTCAACAGATGATTATATAATTGTATTTTTATTGGCTCACTTCTCCTCTTTATGTCAATGAACTGTTGTTTGATACTCAGTTCACCTTCTCTCTGCTGGCTTGAGGAGCTGACTTCTCCTCCCACTGTTCTGTCTTGTTCCTGTTGAAAGGAACTTGCGGATGCTTCCCTGCTAGGTGGGCCCATGCCCAAAGTCTGTCCCATTGGCATTTCCTCCTCTGAGAAAGGATTCATTCTCTGTCTTTTCTCTCCCTGATTTATGGATGATGTAAGGGGAGTCTCTCTGTCTCTTTTTCTGCTTATATCCTCCTTTTGTGGAGTTTGGAGGATTGATGCTTCAGCTGATGTTTCTTGCCTTGGAGGCACAGTTTGTTGTGGCTGTTGCTCAGTGGATTTTGGGGCTTCCACTGTCTGCTCTTGCTGTACAGGCTGCTCCTGTCTTTGTTCTTCTTGTTGTTGCTGTTGTTGTTGATGTACTTCCTGCTGCTGCACTCCTTCTTGCTGTTCCACCTCTTTTTCTGTTTGCTCTTCAGTCATGGGAGGTGGTTGCTCCTGTTCCACCTGTTTTTCTTTGCCTTTGCTGGATGTATGTTGAGTGTCCATGGCAGCTTGCTGATGTGTGGTTGAAGATGAGGCGGTTTCTCCAAGTTGCCTTTGATATGAGAAGGAAACCTGTCCACAAGTTTCCAAGTCAGCCTCTTTTCGAATATTCCTAGCCTCTCTTTCTAGCATCTGTTCTCTAGTAATTGGCTCTTCTAGAGTGCCCTCTTTCCAGCTCAAAGAATTGGCATACTTTTCAATATGAGGCAGCCTTACATGTGCATAGTTACCCAATTTGTATTTTATCCTTCTGAGGGAAATAAAATGATTAGGGTCATAAGGTGTCCATTTGAAACTGGTTTGCAATTTAAGGCCCTCTAGGATCATATCTGCCTCCTTCCATCCCTCCTCTCTTTTGTTGTATAGAAAAGGGCCTAGCTGGTTCCTTACCTTCAGCTGCACCTTCTTATTCCTACTTTGGAAATGGAAGCAGTCTGCATTTCCAAACTGCCTGAAGTATTCTAGGGCAAAAAGTCTCATCGGGACATACCTTGGCAGCCTATAAGGGTCCAGCTCACAGCCATATATTCTGATTACTGTGTGGTGTTGGTAAAAGTACCAATCACCAATGCTGTAGGCCTTGGAGAGATGGAGAATTCTTTGCATGTCATCAGTCAACCTTGGAGGAGGCACACCATACAACAATGTCATAGCTGGGTGAATGAACAGGTCTATGAATTCACAGTATGTGTATGGTGATTCAGAAGCATAGTGAAACACTGAAGACCAAAACACAACTGACCTTGGATTCCCCTGTACATTAAGTTTCCTGAGGGGAACGGAGAAGCTGTCTGGTTGATAGAATAAGAACAGATGGTAAATGTAGGAGGTGTATCTGAACACCCTTTCCCTTTGTAGATTCATTAGCTGTTCATGAATCTTTTCTGCAATATATGTGGCATAGTCATAGTGTACAGCTGGAGCCTTCCCAGGAGAAAATATGGACAGCATTGCCATGATGGTGTTATCAACATCTTCAACTCCCCTGTACCCCAGGACATAGCTGATCAAATCCACTAGCATTCTGCCCAAGTCATTCAGATAAGGATATCCAATAGGAGGAGTTATTATAGTTTCAGAGCTTGGCTGTATGAATAACTGATTGATTTTGGTGATCTGGGCACTTGACAAGTTACTCCCCTTCTTGACCAAGTCTATCATGGAGAGAGGGGCCAATGGTCTTGCAGTGTGAAAATACAACATCTCATTTATGGCTTCTGGGGTGATATGGAACAACATTGAGCCTGTAGGACTGAGAACAGCTCTTTGGCATGGATCATAGCACTCCTGGCACCTATGGACCAAGTCTGGAAAGGCATTGACTTGAGGGAGGTTATAAATGGGCAAATTTGAGTCCCAAATCCCTAATATATCAGCTCCACTAAGGTGTTGGGCTTTCAACTCATTTAGCATGTGAATATTAAATTTAGATTTCATTGGGAAGGAGTCCATCATCTGGTAATCTAAATCTCCCAGGGCTTTCCATTCTAACTCCCTTTGAGGGGCATTCAAAGGCTGAATATTCAGGGCTATTGGTGTTTCCATGGCTAGTGAGGCTTCTGAATTGTATGTAAACTGTTTTGAGCGAGCAGAACAATGCAGAGGAGTCTCTTTACAATGTAAATGTGAATTGTAGGGAACAGAGGGCGAATTGAGCCAACAGCAACTGAAATACCGTTTATAGGACTGATTAAAACAGTAGTAGGACTGACAAGAGTGTTTCTATGGTGAATTTATGTAATTAAGGTTTCTAGTTCACGACTGCGCGAACTACCTGTGAATTCAGGTCAATTTTGTCAAATGCAGGCTTGGTAGAAGGTTTATTGCCTCGCCAGTTGGAAATGGGTGCAGGTCACTGGATGCTTGATGGTGATTTCAGTGCTTTACACTCTCTTAAACAGTTTGCTTGTAGAAATATGGATAAAACCAGGTGCAGGGAACGATTTTGAGAAATACCTTGCGGATTGCCAATAACAGTTGCAAATGCAGGTACGACGGAGGCGCCCACGGTTTCAGAGTCGAGTTGTGCAGGTTGGCGCTTATCTGGTCGTGAAATGCATGCAGGAATAACAATAGTTGCTTTGGCAAAAAGTGGGAAAAACATGAATTTTCGACTAAAATATGGATTTTTGGCATATTGGCGCGTTTTTGGGATGACGTCATCAGGTGGGGTCAAGGTCGGATGACGTCAGCATGACGTCACCGAGTGATGTGGCGAGCTGTGATTGGTCCACGGGGATAACGCGGTGGCAGAAATATCAGCGCAAGGGCGGACATGAGTGCTTACGCGACGGCGGGGTGGCACTGACGTGGGTCTGACGTGGTGATGACGGAGGCATAGCAGAACCGGCGGTAAATCATAAGCAGTAATGGTTTTTCTCGGACCGCCTCAGATACGGCCGTGGTTTTGTCAGAGGGCGACCCGAGAAATTGTGAGGTCGACGCGTGGCAGAGGCCTGACGTCACCCTCTGACAGTTTCTCGGGTGCTAATTTTCGGACGTCGGGCCCAACCCGATATGCATAATGGCCGTCCGATCAAGGGCGCTTGATCGGACGGTTGACGGATCAGTGAGGTGATCGGACAATACGGAAGGGGGGCGGGATTAAAATAATATATCCTTTGGGACTGGCGCTCGGCGGAAACCTTTGGGATGTGGCGGATTTTGACGGTTTTTCAATGTATTTTCAAATAAAAATAATATCGCGCCGATACTTTGGATAAGTCAAAAAAGTGGGTTTTTATGCGCTTTTTGCAAATGAAGCGGGTTATGGGTAAGAAGGGTTTTTCCATGAGGTTTTCTTAGCAAATAAAGGGTTAAATGGGTCAAATGGATTCAGAAGGGGGAAGGGGGGTAAGGCTTAGGTTTCTCAAACTGACCAGATGTCCATTTGATCCCTGACAGAGGACATATGGCTATAATGCCAAGGGGAGGGATATTTATACAATGTTTGGGGTTTATACACCATGGTGTTATAATAGTAGGGAAAGGGTAACATAGGGGATTTAGATAGTAGAAGTTAGGGGTTAATATGGGTGGAAAAGGTGAATGAGGGGTGAAATCACTGAGTTTATTTGAAAAACACTTAGCTTAGGGAGTAGATCAAAATGAAAAGATTTTTACACAGGAAATGTGGCTTTTAAAAGCATAAGAACCAGCATAAGACCACCAATTCTTCCATGAATCTCAACTGATGAGGGGATGTTAGTAATGAATGGGAAAAAGGGGAAAATTGGGAAGTTAGACATGCTTCTTTGCTTTGCTGCAACCTGATAGAGAAGAAGACCTTCTTAATCCATTGATTTTGCTTTGTGAAAATAGGTTAGCACACCTTCAATTGTAAGGAATGACACTTCTGCAACCCCATCTGCCTACCCATCTATTTGCCTAGCATTTTTTGTTTCTTCTTGGAGGGTGCACTTAGACTTGCAGACCCTTATTTGCCTTTTCTTTTCTCTGGCTTTTTCCTTTTGATTTTCTATCTAATGCTACCCTTATTTCTTCCAAGGTCCCAGATTAAGCAGTTGGGAGCCTTACTTCTCTACCTAAGCTACTTGTCTGCCAAGATTAAACAGTTTGGACAGACTTCGTTCTCTATTCTACAACTGAAAATTTAAAACATGGCATGATCCAGATTAGGCTGTTGGACCATCCATCAAATTGTGTCCACATCAAGCTATATACGCACCTTGTCTCCTCATGGAAATATGGGATCTTTGCATCATCAAAGCAGAGCATATTTGGACCTTTCTTTGCCAATCATGAAATATGAAACCTATTGGTATAGGTAGCTAACAGTTCCTACCAGAGCTGGTGTCAATTCTCTGTATGCTCATTACACACCTCCACTTAATGCAGGGGTCAGTGGGGAAAATGTGAGGTATGGGTACTCAGTACCTCCATGGTTGGAAGCTGCAAATTGGAATCAATCATATGGCATCAATCAACCATTTCCTAATCAGCCCTTGACTGGTAGGCCAACCTACCTGGCTCAAGAAGGTAACTCGGGGAGTTTTGGCACTCAAGATTCTCAGGGCCATAAAGAATAGGGGTGCCATATGTTTTTGGTTCTAACCACATTATGATGTGGATTTTGGATGGATTGTATCTTTTTCTTGGCAGAGAAACATTTTGACTTACAACACTAGATTGTATCTTTTTCTTGTCACAGAAATATTTTGGCTTACAACACTATATTGTATCTTTTTCTTGTCCCAAGAAACATTTTGGCTAACAACCTAGTAGTGATTTCTTGTGGCAACCTAACTGTGTGTTGATAAGAAATTTTCAATGGAATATGTCTTTCTGTAAAATATTAATTATGATAAAACTATTTCTATAAGTTATTCTGTGCACCCTCCCCGCCACGTCAGAAAACTACGCGTAAAAGCACATGGAGCCGGTACAACACCTGTCCACCATGGAGCTCATGTGTTGGCCATCATATCATTGCATAAAACTTTGTGTTCGCGCCATTTCACAGGTTTGTTTGGGGTCATTGCTGCGACGTTTGGGAATTCAATAATAACATTTCAAGTTGCATATGAAAAAGGCTAAATATAGAAATCAAATGACCAGACAGTCTTGTTATGATTGAGAGCACTCATTATCAAGTTGAGTATGAAAAAGGCTAAATACAGAAATCAATGAGGAGGCAATCTACCTCATAATAAGTTTTATTAAATGTGAAAAAGCCACTAATAATTTTATTGATTGAGGGGACACTTGAGAAATTGAGAGCACTCATTATCAAGTTGCATATGAAAAAGGCTAAATATAGAAATCAAATGACCAGAAAATCTTATTATGATTGAGAGCAATCATTATCAAGTTGAGTATGAAAAAGGCTAAATACAGAAATCAATAAGGAGGCAATGTACCTCATAATAAGTTTTATTAAATGTGAAAAAGCCACTAATAATTTTATTGATTGAGGGGACACTTGAGAAATTGAGAGCACTCATTATCAAGTTGCTCTCATTATCAAATTGAGCATGAAAAAGGCTACATAAGTGGACCATTATCTAAAGGAACATCATTCAACTTGATAGCTCATGCTTCAACCATAATGCTTACAAAGCAATTTCTACCCATTGTATTCTGTAATAGCTAGTCAGTGAACCCCAATACGGGCTGGAAACAGAGACTACTTCAGATATTCACACAATGAGTAAACTATTATATCATATTTAAGAGATCTGTGGCTTGTATCTTTTGAATCATTGACCGGAGAATCCACAGTTTGAACATTTTTATACCAACGTTTCAAATCCCAAATGGGATCCATCATCAGGATATGAGAATGATGATAAAAGAAGAGCAACTAAGAAAGAATAAATAGTGATGAGGATGAATTTTAAGAACAACACACTGTCGGCTGTAATATTAATTAATTAACGTGGCCAATTCGCAAAGCGAGGACATAACAATGAAGATTGGCAGCAGAAATCATAATGATAATTCAATTAATGACAACATTGTAGTTAAGTCCATTAAAAACTGCGAAGATGATAATAAGTTGCACATTCAGCATTCAAGGAGTTCCAAAGATGACACGAGAGACAATAGCAATCAAGGCTTGGAAAAGAGCTTCCAGAAAAGAAAAATTCTATCTTCAGCAAACACTTGTGAGTCAAAATCAAAAAGAAAAGTGGTCAACCTGTCTTCCCTGGAATTAGATCCTGTAGTCATTAATGTTCTCAGCAAAGGTTTGGGGTTTGCGGTGGCTCCTAAAAACCTTCCCATTGAAAAGATGATTTGTAGCATAGAGGATGGGATCAGTAACCTTAATGTGGAGGATAAAGAAACATTGAGGCAAGAATTTTCTCTCATCATGAGAAAAGCCAAAATTCCCAGAAGCAACCTGAGTAAAGAGGAACAAAAAGCCTTCAATTCCTTGCGAAACAATGACAAGGTTGTGGTTCTTAAAGCAGATAAAGGAGGAGTAGCGGTCATCCTGGATAAAGAAGACTATGTATGTAAAATGAATGATCACCTAAGGTGTGGCAGTTATAAGAAGCTAAGCAGTAATCCCATCCCCAAAATCATGAAGGATGTAAAAAAGATTATCTCAGATTCCAACCTTGACAAAAAATTAAAGAAGAAGTTAATCCCCTCCTGTGAAACTTTCCCTAGAATCTATGGATTACCCAAGATCCATAAGGAAGGGGTCCCCCTTAGACCAATAGTTAATACTATTGGTTCCCCAACCTATGAACTTGCTAAATATGTTGCTAAAATTCTTAAACCCCTTGTCGGAAATACTGATTCTTTCATCAAGGACTCCCAGGACTTTGTGAATCTTATTAGAAATGAGAGGTTGGAGCGTGATGATATCCTTGTAAGCTTTGACGTGGTATCCTTATTCACAAAGATCCCTCTTGATGAAGCCATTCAGGTTATAAAAGAAGTTACTGATCCAGGGACTGCAAAGCTGGCTGAGATCTGCTTAAGGTCAACTGTGTTCACCTTCCAAGGAATATTTTATGAGCAGACATCCGGTGTGGCAATGGGATCACCCCTTTCGCCAATCGTGGCCAACCTATACATGGAATACTTTGAAAAGAAGGCCCTGAATTCATATCCTTTGAAACCAGCCTGGTGGAAGCGGTTTGTCGATGACACCAATATAAAATGGACTCATGGTAAAGTAGAACTCGACAAGTTTTTCACTCACTTAAATTCTATCTCTCCAGATATAAAATTTACGATGGAGCTTGAAGTAAACAAGAGCATCCCATTTTTAGACGTTCTAATCATCAGAAAAGAGGATGGCTCTTTGGGCCATAAGGTTTTCAGGAAATCAACCCACACAGAAAGTTACCTCCATGCTGATTCCCACCATCACCCAGCCCAGAAGTTTGGTGTTCTAAACACGCTTGCCATTAGAGCCCTTCGAATTTCTGACTCAGAGCATCTAGACGAAGAAAAGAAGCATCTAGTTTTAACTTTTAAAAGTATAGGCTACAAAGAGCAGGAAATTAAAAAGGCCATAGAAAAAGCTGAAAGAAAGTTGTTATCTCATGAGCCTAAGGCTCAAAACCAACCTCAACGTGGTAAAGTTTTTCTACCTTATATCCATGGAGTTACAGACAAAATCGCTAAAATCCTAAGAAAGAAAAACATTATCACGCATTTCTCAGCACTGGGTACTATCAGGCAAGGTTTGAAGTCTGTAAAAGATGATATCGACAAACATCAGCTTAAAGGAGTCTACAAAATAGATTGTTCTTGTGGAAAAAGCTACATTGGTGAAACAAGTCGCTCCCTCCAGATAAGACTCAAGGAACATGGCGCTGATATTAGGAACGGAAGATCACGTACTTCAGCCCTGGCAGAACACTCCTCAAAGACTAAGCACCATGTCTGTCTGGAAAGCACATCAATTATTGCAAGGGAAGAGCAACATCAGAGACGAAAGATCAGAGAAGCACTTGAAATTATCAAGCATCCTCATAATCTGAACAGAGACAATGGTATGGAGATTAGCGGGAGCTGGCTTCCCTTGCTCAGGGAAATAAAAATCGCAAACACATCCCCAGGTAAAGGCCTCAACAGGTAAGTTATCCCTCTCCTTTCTTCTGTTATTAGTCTGTACTTTCATTAATATCTAAGTAGAATAACTACCATTAATACTATAATATATTAATTTCTATAGAGCTATTAAGTAATATATTAATTATTATATTAATTAATTATAAATATTAATTATTTATAATTGTTAATATGATTTGGTTAATATATTAATTAAATTATATAGGAATTAATATATTTCCCTAGTATTAATTAAAAATTAATATATTAACCTAATTTTGTTTTAGATATAACCTTTAATTTAATAGTTAGCATTATTGCTATATAATAATTTCTATATAACTATTAATTAATATATTAATTATTATATTAATCAATTATAAATGGAGTTGTCTATAATGCGACTTTTTGGAGATTCCGGTGACGGAATCCGGCGGAAGAAATTGAGGTTAAATCTTGATTTGTTGTAGTTAAAATGGTTTTTTAACTGCATATTTGGATTCAGCACCCTCGAAAACCCCTGGGACGCTTTCATTGTGCATAAACTAACTATCAAACTTGCGATTCCAATAAATTTCTGCCGGATTTCGACCGGAAAAACCCGCCGAAAAGACTTTCAAAAAGTCGCGTTATAGACTATTTCATTATAAATATTTATTATTTATAATTGTTAATATGAATTAGGTTAATATATTATTTTAATTTATATAAAAATTAATACATTTTAGTTCAATAAGCTATTCTTAGTTTTTAGTTTAGTCCCTATTTTAATCATTAGGTTTTGTATTAATATATTAACTCTTCCAAAATTTTTAATAATAATAAAAATAATAGTAATTTATTAAAACAAAATAATATTAAATTATATAAAATTAATTAATTAATATTACAACCGACAGTGTGTTGTTCTTAAAATTCATCCTCATCACTATTTATTCTTTCTTAGTTGCTCTTCTTTTATCATCATTCTCATATCCTGATGATGGATCCCATTTGGGGTTTGAAACGTTGGTATAAAAATGTTCAAACTGTGGATTCTCCGGTCAATGATTCAAAAAATATTATATCATATACTAATTTACATTAGAACTTTGAAGTGAACAACTGAATCAGAGGGACCTAGGAATAAGTTATATTTGCTCATTTACATGATCCACATCCTTAATTAAATTAAAATGAAAAGTAAGGCCACTGAATGTGCAAGCCCCATTCTTGGGAGCAATTGGAGGGATGACGTTGTTCGCTGGAAGTGAAGGAGGGAGAAGTATAGCTTTGTCCACTCAACTCCCTCACAATCAGATGGAAACCCTGAGACATATACTCTTGATAATCCTGTATTGAACATTCTTTCGATTTCTATATGTGGTTCCATATTAATATGTCTCGGTTCTTCTACTTAGTGGACAGTTCGCACCTGAATGGCTCAATGGCTAGACAGTTTGCACCTCAATGGCTCAATGGCTTTTCATGTGGTCAATAAATTTTGACATCAGATGTTAGGAGAGATGGGTTTGACACTCAACCCATTAATCTTTGGATGATCTTTTCTCTAAGAGCATTTTATACATTGTATTTTTTATGCCTTCGATCTCAACATTGAAGGCATCAAATTTGCAGCACTGTACAAAGCTCTAAACTCACTTATGGCTCCAATAAGTGGACCGTTATCTAAAGGAACATCATTCAACTTGATAGCTCATGCTTCAACCATAATGCTTACAAAGCAATTTCTACCCATTGTATTCTGTAATAGCTAGTTAGTGAACCCTAAGACGGGCTGGAAACAGAGACTACGTCAGATATTCACACAATGAGTAAACTATTATATCATATACTAATTTACATTAGAACTTTGAAGTGAACAACTGAATCAGCGGGACCTAGGAATAAGTCATATTTGCTCATTTACATGATCCATGTCCTTAATTAAATTAAAATGAAAAGTCACTAATACAGTAAGGTTTTATCGTTGGATCCCGAGAAGGGTTAGTTATTGAAATGCATTTTATGTATGAGAACATAATTCATTACTAAAAATATTTATTCTCTTATCTCTGTAACCATCAGTGACCGGTTTTGGAATCGACTGTAAAATGTGTGAACTCCTTTTTTTTTCAGAGAAAAAAGCATCACAGATTATATTGACAATATAAAAAACATCATAAGATACAAAAGGGTGGCATATGACAGCCACTGTTCGAGACATCTCGAGGAAAGGCAAATGTCAGAGGTCTGAAAACATATACATCAGGTTCAGGAAAATAGCAAAAAGCATCAAAATTAATAACCAGGAGTAACAAATTCCAGAAACGAACAAGACTTCTCTTCCTCCATAGTTAAATAACTGCAATGGTAGACTTATACTGCCCCATACATATGGCCATTAAAGAATTTGTTATTTTCAGCGCAACAAAAAAGAACCCCAAATTTGCTTAAACTGTAAATATACTCAAATTAGTCAATTGTGAGCAGCGTCAACATGGAAACAAAAAGGACTGCGTATACAGGATATCCATATTGCAAAACATATACATCAGGTTCAGGAAAATAACAAAACACCAAAATTAATAAGCAGGAGTAACAAATTCCAGAGACGAACAGGACTTCTCTTCCTCCATAGTTAAATAACTGCAATGGTAGCCCATACATATGGCCATTAAAGAATTTGTTATTTTCAGGGCAACCAAAAAAAACCCCAAATTTGCTTAAACTATAAATATACTCAAATCAGTCAATTGAGAGCAGCGTCAGCATGGAAACAAAAAAGACTGTGTATACAGGATATCCATATTGCAAAACATATACATCAGGTTCAGGAAAATAGCAAAAAGCACCAAAATTAATAACCAGGAGTAGCAAATTCTAGAAACGAACAAGACTTCTCTTCCTCCATAGTTAAATAACTGCAATGGTAGACTTATACTGCCCCATACATATGGCCATTAAAGAATTTGTTATTTTCAGCGCAACCAAACAAACCCCAAATTTGCTTAAACTATAAATATACTCAAATTAGTCAATTGAGAGCAGCGACAGAGGGTTTCGAGGCTTCATTTCAAATACAAAGAGTGAAGTCCCTGACAGAAGCTTTCACGGACGAGGAGAAGATAAGTTATGCAAGTCAATTGAGAGCAGCGACAGAGGGTTTCGAGGGTTCGTTTGGGGTCATTGTTGCGATGTTTGAGTTTCCCTTTGTCTTTCTACTTGGGGGCCGAGGGCACGGGACGACCGAGGAGCACAGGACGGCCTTGGATAGCACCGAAAACAGCGAAAATAACAGCGAGGGCACGGGACGGCCGAGGATAGCACGGGACGACCTAGGATAGCACCGAAAACAACAAAAATAACAGTGAGGGCACCGGACGACCGAGGATAGCATGGGACGGCCTAGGATAATAGCGAAAACAACGAAATTTCAGATAAACCCTAAACCTTCAACAACAAACAACATCAAAATATCCCATAAACCCTAAACCCTTGGAAAAAAATCCTCAAAAAAATGCCATAAAAGTTTACAAAATATCCAAAAATAGAGATGCTTGTGTTGAAAAACACAGAGAATGCTGGTAGGATTAAAATCCTACTGGATACATGGTTGCCGACCTCCCCCACCTTCCCCGGAGCTCGCCAGACCTTCTCCACACCTGCAACGACCTTCTGCACACCTGCAACGAGAAGAAAAATATATATTAGGGAACAAAAAACCACAAAAACACCACCACAAAACAGCAAATTAACAACAAAACACCATTTGACCTCGAGCTCAGTAAAACAGCGACCGACTCCTCCCCAAACAACAAAATCGTCGAATAAGACCAGCAATAGAGAAATGCTAAACAACTGGCATTCCAGAACGACCAAGAACTCCAGGCGGAAAAGCACAAGAAAAGCAGAAGCGCTGTGCCAACCACAAACTCTGAAACTCCAGCAAACATTCGCACCAGCACCTGCATACCAGGCGAAGCGCGCAGGTCCACAAACCCTGTCAACCAAACAAACGCCTCAAACAACACACGAATAAACGACGAAGCGCGCAGGCTCCGGGGCCGTCCCATGCCATCTTCGGCGGGGGGCTTCGCCCAACAACTGGCCCCGGCCCAACAACCGGCCCCGAGCAGAAAGACAAAGGGAAACTCATACATCGCAGCAATGACCCCAAACGAACCTGTGAAATGGCGCGAACACAAAGTTTTATAGGTTGATACGGTAGCCAACACATGGAGCTCCACGGTGGACAGGTGTTGTACCGACTCCATGTGCTTTTACGCGTGGTTTTCTGACGTGGCGGGGAAGGCGCACATGTAATGGCGACCCTCCCCTACACTGCTTGCCGCAGCTAGTATAATAATTACCTTCCACTGTTTTAAATAGCAGCAGTATAATAATTACCTTCCACTGTTTTCAATAATGCAAACTGACACTGTTTACAAAAGTTTAAAAAAATGCAAATCTGAATGTCACTTTTTGGTACATCCGGGCAGAGACTCAACAAGAAGCTACAGCATACGCTAACATTGCTATTTATATCTACCCCTCAAGTTGAAGAGAGGCCGTGCTTTACGAGAGGTAGCCAATAGCCTGTTATCTCATCTGGCTCTTTAAAATATTAGGGTTGGATAGTGCAGTTTAAATTATTGAAGTGATGACGAGCGAAGATAGTGTTTGTAATATATATTCGAATAATATAAGAAGGTTCTGCCAGTTTGGCTGTTAGCTCATACGTTTTGCCAGTTTGGCTGTTTAATGGTTCATGCTCCGCATTGCTATTAGTAGGCTCTATACATGCTGGTATACTTTTATGCAGTCCAACTCTTATTATCTGAATAATAAATTCGAGCAGTTAACGAGTTGCCGCGCAAGAGAGGTGCTTATTTTTCATGGTGCAGTGCAGAGTGAGACAAGGCTAAATGCATTTCAAAGAGTTTGCTTGAGTTCCCAGGTATTCAAGTTTCAAGGTTTTCTCTAGTCTAGTTTAGTTAGTTTAGTGTGAAGAAATGTTGTCTAGTTTAATTAGTTTAGTGTTAAGAAATGTTGTCTTGTCCGGTTACATTAGGTACACATATTTACTCTTTCTATATATATATATTCTAAGCAATCATTCCAAACCTAATCCTCTTTGGTTAGACAAAGACCCTACTCTCGCTAGCAGTTACAAAAGGAACTCTGAAGATCTCGGGGAAAATTTGTTCGGGTCGGAGCTAGTCAAGCTCTGTAGTGCTCAGGATCTCATAATTTGCAACGGTCTAAAGAAGTGGCCCAATTCTAGCAAGATGACCTGCATCCATGGACTTGGTAGCAGTGTGGTAGACTACATTATTTCCGATCTCCCATTATACAACGAAATAATAAATTTTGACATCTTAAACGACCACGAACCTGACTCTGATCATAGGCCTTTACTTATAACTCTCAATTTTGTCATACATAGAGTTCCCATAGAAAATAATACTTATAGCCAAAAGAACTTAATATTTGATAGAAATAAAAATGATCTCTTTCTAAATGAATTAAAAACTAATTTGCTTCCTTTACCTAATATAGACAACATAAAAGACCTCTATCATAATTTTACTACAACCCTTTCATATTCTATTAACAAGTTCTCAATTGAAGTTTCAAATAATAAAAGAAATAGCAAAACCAATCCATGGTATGACAAAGATTGTAAAAGTGCAAGGAGAGCAATTAAGGAAGCTGTTGATGAATCTCTTAAAATGGACAAGATAAAAATATACAAAGCCCTAACTAAAAGGAAAAAGAGGCAGTACATTCGTCAAAGACAAGAGAATCTCTTACACCTCTCTAATGTAGCTCCTAAGAAATTTTGGAGGCAGATTCTAACTAGGAAGACTAAGGATAATAATAAAATTGCTCTTCACGATTGGAATTCCTATCTTAAAAAGCTTTATGATTCTCCAAATGTCATGGATAATTTGGAAACCCTTCTCACAATGAAAGAAGTTTTCTCTTTAGAAGACATTAAGTTTGGGGTTAATCGCCTCGCTAATGGGAAAGCTAAGGACATTGAAGGTTACCAAGCGGAAATCTTAAAAATTGGAGGTCCTGTCCTCATCCCCCACATCCACAAGCTTTTCAATCAAGCAATCAAGCAAGGGTTCCCTAAACCTTGGACTGAGAGCCTCATTATCCCTATTTTTAAAAGTGGGGATACAGATAACCCCTCTAATTATCAAACAATTATGATCAGCCCTCTCTTAGCCAAGTTATATGGTAGTATTTTGGAAAAGAAGTTAAGCATATGGCTTGAAAGTGAAGGTAAGCGGGCTAAAGTCCAAGCAGGTTTTAGAAGGCATCACTCAACAACAGACCACCTTGTTACGCTTAGGATCATTGCGGAGGAATGTCGTAATGATAAATCCAATTTATTTTGTTGCTTTGTGGACTTTAGAAAGGCTTTCAATACGGTTCCTAAATACAACCTTTGGAATATATTAGAAGAGCTAAAGGTTCCTCTCGAGTTGAGAGCTGCCGCTATAAGGTTATACGAGAATGTAATTGCCAAGCTAAAGAGCAATGAAGGGTGGTTGAAAGATATTAAGTGTAACATCGGAGTTAAACAAGGTTTCCCCCTCTCCCCTACCCTATTTGGCATTTACATCGATAAGCTCGAAGGCTATTTAGAGGAAGCAGGATGTGATGGCACGATCTTAGCTGGGATAGTCGTCATCCTTCTTCTTTATGCTGACGATATTGTTCTTTTGGCAAGGTGCCCATCTGATCTTAAAAAGCAACTCAGGCTTCTTAAGGATTATTGCTCTACCATGGGTATGACTGTTAACACTGACAAAACAAAAGTTATGATTATCAAATCCAAGAAGGACACTTACGCTAATTTTATGTATGACAATAATAACTTGGAGGAAGACTATTCTTACAAGTACCTAGGAATTGATATTCATCACAAGCTCAACTGGAACCATAGCATTGAGAAAAGGATTAATGGGGGGTGGAAAACTTACTTTGGTCTTGAAAATAATTGTAAAATAGCAAAACTTGTAATGTGGGATAAAAAGAAGTTCCTCTTTGAAACTTTAGTCACTCCTGTTATCTTATATGATTGTGAGGTTTGGGGTTGCAACATCTCCAGAGAATCATGGAGAAAGATTGAGCAAATCCAGAAGCGTTTCATAACTTATAACCTGAAAATTAAAAGTAATACACCCTATCCTATTCTCCTTATAGAAGCAGGTCTTTCCCCTATTGAGAGCCTAGCTATGCTTAGGTTTCTGTTGTATAAGCACAAAATCAGTAACATAGACAATCATAGACTTCCTAAGCTAGCTTTAAATTCTAGCCAAAACCACCTAAGGCTCAATCAAGGGTGGCATAAAGACACAAGGGCTTGGTTAAACTATTGGGAGATCAACGAAAATGATGCATTGCAAAACATAAATAACATTAAAGATATTGTTACTTCTAAGTTCAAAGCAAAAATGTGGTGTGAGAAAGACTTAGCGGCTAAAAGAAAATTAAGTTATTATAAGAAGGTCATCAACCCCACCCTAGAAGATCAAAAGTATCTCTCTATTTTAACTAGCTCAAAGAAGAAAATTAATATAGCAAAGATTAGAACAAATTCTCATGAGCTCCATAGTGAAACAGGTCATTGGGCAGTTCCTAAAACGCCATGGACGGAAAGGATTTGCCATATATGTGAGAATAGGAACATCGAGGATGAAAACCACTTCCTCTTAGAGTGCCTCGCGTATAACCACATTAGATCTCAGTTTCAAAATCTTTGTTACAATACTGACCTTCCTAGCCTTTTACAATGTCAAAATTATAGTGAGCTCGGGAGGCTTCTCTCCAAGCTTTTTGAGCATAGGAATCAAAATCTTAAATCAAAATAGATAATTTGTTTCTTTAGGTCCGATAGACCATTATTTGGTCTCAGCGGACGTTAACCATCATCATCATCATCATCATATAATTATTAATTATAATATTTTTATTTTATCAAGCATAAACATAAAAATAAAAATAAAAATAAAAATAAAAATAAAATAAAATAATTATAATTATAATTAAGAATTAAATTAATTTAGATCCATTTTAATTATAAACAAATTAAAATACCCTGTGAAAAAATGAAAATTTTAAAATATAAACAAATTCAGAATTAAAATGAATCTATAAAATATAATTTTAAAAATATTATAAAATATATTTAACCTTTTTTTTATTAATTGAGTAGTCACTACATCCACAGGAAACAGGCCTAACCCCAGGGGGTTGAGGAGATTTGACCCTGGGCGTTGAGGAGATTTGACCCTGTGACCTCTCAACTGGAAAAGTACTTTAGCAAAGGGAACTCAACCAATTGAACTATCCCTTACGACTTTTTTGTGTTAATCTTTTTAATTAAATATTAATTATAAATATTTTAATATTATTTAACTATATATTTTTATTATTCTTAATTTAACTATTTGAAATAATAACATTATGAAAAAATAAATTACTTTAATTATAAGATAACTAAAACAAAAAAGTTACCACGCAAACAAATCACTTTCTGATTTTTAATTTCATTTTTACTTAAAATTACTTAAATAAACAATTAAAAATAAAAAGTACAACTCTTTATTTGGGTTTTAACTACCATGAATGTCTTTAATATGTCATAATAAAGTATTTTGGTGGTATATTTTAGTAGTTGTTTGTTGGGTGGTATATTGGAGAATATTTTTCACATGAAAAATATTATTTAAAAATATTTAAAATTATTTTAGAATTGTTAATGGTTAGGTAATTAATAATAATAAAATTTGGGTAATTATATAAATTAAATGATTGATAAATTGGTAAATATTTTCAAGGATTTTAGCTTGAGTGAATAATTTGCTTTCCTTAACTTGCTTTGTAGCATGCAAAAAGGGCATAACTACCTTTAAAAAAATCTCAACCTTTGATACAGACTATCACCAAAAATATATTCATTCTGTGAATACTGGGTGGATGGGAGCATAACTATCATTGAGATAAATCTCAATCCTCCACTCCTACCATTACTGAAAATGTTTTACAAATATTCAATGGAGGTTAAATCTATACCATCCACGTGGGCATAACTACTTTCCAGATAAATCTCAATCTTGTATCCCCATATCATTAAAAATATTTCCTGAATATTCCATGAAGATTAAATCCCTTCCATCCACCTAATAATGATCCATAATTAGATTAAAATTTGAAAATCCCTTCAATAATTAAATTAAAATTTTGGAAACTCTATACCTATTAACATCATATTTGATTTATAAACAAGTGTATTTGAAATGAGTTATGGTTTTTGGGCATGTGGTATTAATAAGTCATGATATTGTAACAAACTCTATTTACAAATTAAGAATCTAAACAATAAAGTGGGTTGAATCTACATAGTTAAAAATCTCGTTAGATGTTTTTTCAAATGTATATAAATTTAAATTATATATTAATTAACATATAAGTTAAACATAAATATATTTGAAAAAATATCTAACAAGATTCTTAACCATAGAGATTCATCCCACTTTATTATGGAGATTCTTAATTTGTAAATAGACTTTGTTATAATACCATGGCTTATGAATACCACATGCCCAAAAACCATAACTCATTTCAAATGACACTTGTTTATAAATTAAATATTATGTTAATAGACATTGAGTTTCCAAAATTTTAATTTATTATTAAAGCGATTTTAAAATTTTAATATAATTATGGATAATTACTTGCAATTACCCCTAAAGGTGCAAAGGTACACCCAAGGAATATAAGATTTGGAAGTCAATTATTTTGAAAAGCTAAATCATTAAACATTTAAAACTCTTATTTTTAATAAGTAAATATTATATAAAGATGGAGATAGATCTCGTCTAGGCCAGCGTCTCGTTCCCCAGGCCACATAATGGGTTTGACCACTCTAATCTCTCCAGCGAGTTCTGTGAAGGGTGTTGTCTGGAAAATACAGTACTGGATTGTCCAAGAATGAGGCGGGGGACAAGTTTAGAAAGTTCAACCATGACTTTGGCAGGGGTCCTTCTAGGTGATTATGGGATATGTTCAGTACTTTCAATGAAACAAGACCATCCATGGCAGATGGAAGAGGTCCACTTAGGTTATTGTAAGATAAATCAAGGCTTCTAAGCTTATTAAGACTGCCTAACTCTGGTGGAATCCACCTAGTCAATTTGTTTATGCTCAAATTTAATGCAATTGAAGGACTTGTAAGGTCCCGAGTGCAAGAGGGATAGGACCTCCCAGTTGGTTTCCTCCAAGATTCAATTCTCGCAGTTGTTGTAACTTGAAGAAGACCTTTGGAATGCTTCCAGTTAGTTGGTTCTCCTGGAGAATAAGATGCTCCAGTATGGTAATGTTTGAGAGCTCAACTGGTATTGAACCATTCAAAAGGTTGAAACCCAAATCAAGGAAATGAAGTTGTTTGCAATCACCTAAAGGAGGCAGAGAACCAACAAGGCGATTTGAGGATAACTTCAGGACTTCCAGATTTGATAACTGCCCAAATTCTCTTGGTATACTTCCCATCAAATTATTCATCGACAAGTCTATATATCTGAGATTATTACATTTCCCCAGGCTCGAGGTGATTTTTCCTTCCAAATGATTGCTACTCAAATCCAAATAAGAAATCATAAAAGGCTTCAAACTAAGAAAATATGGGATAACACCACTGAGATTATTGTTATTAACTATCAATCGTTTCAAACTGGGACATTGGCCAATTTGGGAGGGAATAGATCCTTGGAGCAGATTGTTTCCAATGGAAATAATCTCTAGCTTGCCTGAATTACATACCATGGTGGGTATTGTGCCATTGAATCGATTCCATGTTAAGTCAATTTCAATCAGCTCGCTTTGATTTGCACCTAATGCAGGTGGGATTTCCCCTGAGAGTTGGTCATGGTGGAGATCCAATCTTCTGAGATGCTTCAGGTTGCTAACAGTTACTGATATGTTTTCCACAAGGTTGTTCTTATACATAGTACTTCTAGATTCTCTAGTTGTAAAATCTCCACAAGAATGGTTCCATTGAGAGAATTTTCAAATAAGTGAAGCAACCTGAGATTTTGTAATTGACCCAATTCCGATGGTATAGTCCCCTCAAGATGATTGTATTCAACCTCAATTCTGTCATATTCTTGTAGTAGCTAAGCTCTTTGGGGATAGAGCCATTAAGCATATTTTCAGACAAATGAAATAATTGTAGATTTTGCAAGTGACCCAACTCAAATGGTATCAATCCATGTAATTGATTTGTATTCAACTTCAATTATGTCAACTGGGTATAGTTGTGAAGCTTCTTAGGGATGGAGCCACTGAGCAAATTTTTTAACAAGTGAAGTAGGCACAAATGTTGCAACTGACAAATTCTCTAGTTGGTTTGTATTCAACTTCAATTTTGTCAATTGCTGAAAATCACCAAGCTCTTTAAGGATGGAACCCTTCAATGAATTATTTAATAAGTGAAGCAACTTGAGATTCTGCAACTGACCCAACTCGGATGGTATTGATCCATTGAGGTTATTTGTATCTAAGTTGGAATCTATTAATTCTGTGCAATTGGAAATTTATTTAGGGATGGAACCAGTGATGATGTGTCCTATGAGATGGTTTCTTGTGAAACCAAGAACACCGATACCACCACATTGTCCCAATTCCGACGGTATTTCTCCATTGATATCATTCCAGGATAGGTCGAGTTCGATGAGTTTGGTACATTGTCCCAGTTGTTTCATAATATTGCCATCTAGATTATTGCTACTGGCATATAAGTGGAATAAATTGAGAAGGTTGCCCAAGCCTTCTGGTGATTGCCTGGACAACTTATTGTTTTGGAGATAAAGATCCATGAAGTCTAGACAATTACTTATGGAAAATGGTATTGATCCACTCAATCTGTTTTTGATCAGGTCAATCTCCAAAATATGGGTCTTTTCAAAGTTCGAATCCGGAATAGCTTACTCTAGTTTGTGGAATGAGTAGGATAAGACAACATATTTCAATGAAGATATAGATAGATTTGACGGGGATAGATCCGATGTCCTGCAAATTCGAGTCGCCGACAATCTGTAACGCGAGATCTCCTCTTTCTCTTAGGTGGGCGCTGCTGACATTATTGATATTAAATAAGGGGTTTCAGCAGCATCTTAAAATTTCAGAGAGACGCGAAGCCATATACAGAACAGTGACAGAGACATATCGACATCAAACAGTAGCAGGTGAGGGCGTTCAGAGTCTGGTAGGTTGAAGACAGAAGAAGACAAGCCTGTTAGGAATTGTAGGATCTGGGAGATTGGCATGTCTTTGAATCTGTAGATGGGACAGTTCGCCAATTTCAGCATCGCTTCTTTTTATCCAGTTAGCAGCATTCATTTCGGGACTGACAGGATTGAATCTTATCAGAGGGACAGCTTTTGTTCCAAGTTTTTTGTTTCTATATGTAGATACGTGAAGCTAGTAACTGTTTTTTTGTAATTGATATTCATTTCAAGGGTGTATACTGTAGATTTCAAGGTGGATTTTGTCTCTTTGCACATCGAGCGGATTATACAAGTAGGCAGCAAAAACCCTCTAACGCCATTCTGTATTTATTGAGGGAGAGGACCTGGAGAAACCATAGCAGAAACGTGTACCTCTACAGGCAATAGAAACCCTCTGATGCCATTCTAGATTTAATGGGTGAAAGGACCTCGGGAAACCACAGCCTGCGATAGAGTTGGGCCGACATTCAGAAGGCATTTGCAGCTTCGCCTCTTTTACCTGACACATACTGGTTTCTTTTGAAGCGACAATGAGTTCTCGTTTGTTCAGTGTAGTTGTCCAAGAAATGTTAGCAGCGAGGAGTGAGCGAGGAGTGAGCAGTGAATAATGAACAGTGAGAGAGCAGAGAGCTTTTATGCAGCAGAAGTATCAAGCATTGAGCAAAGAGCAGCAAATGCATTCAAACATGACAAAGGAACAATAAATTTCAAAATATGTGGAGACAAATGATTTAGGACAAGTGAAATTTGCCTCATGTGCTAAAGCTGGGAAGTGGGTTTGGGTCAATGCCAAACAATATTGGGGCATTCTAAAATGAAGAATAGCTCGTTTAAAGTGGGAGCAAACAATGAAGAAATGGTCTAAAAAGAAAAGAACTCGAGCCCTTCGCAAAAATCACTCAAACAAGTCTCCTTTACAAACATGTGGCAACAAGAAGTCCAGAGGAAAATTCATTGATGATTTTGCCTTATATAGTCCTACATCCACACCTCTCACCTGGTCATTTGATCTTTATGTGAAAGAATTGTTAACTGAAAAACAAAGGTTAGAGGTTTTAGAAGCTAAAGGGCAGGAAAGAGATCATAAAATTCATATAATACTAGTTGAGAACAAGACTTTAGCAAAAAGCAATAAAGTTTTAAAAGAACAAGTGGCATTGCTATAGGAAGCTCTCCTGATAGGGAAGACAAAATGGCAATGCATGGAGGCAGATGTGCAAAACATAAATAAATTTGTAGTGGAAAGTACAGAGGTGATGAATGTGAAATCATCCCAAGATAAAGGGAAAATGATTGCCCAAATAAACAACCATGAAGAGAATGCAAGAGAAGAAACGAAAGGAGATTCCACCAAAGTTTCAAAAACTTGGGCTCAAGTTATTAGCAATTTTGCTAATAAGGAAGGAGAAACAAATATTCAGGTTGACAACATGCAAGTTAGTGAAGGCAAGGAAAGACAAAACAAGGAAGCAAACATAATTATTAAAGGGGTAAAAGACTATGGTAAAAATGAATGTACTCTTGACCTTGCAAGAGACTTCTAGAAAGACAAGTTGTTATGGCAAGGACAAATATGCCAAGCACGGAGGGCGGGTAAGTTTAACGGGGAGAGAGCCAAGCCCATAAAAGTCATTATGCCTAGCTTGTGTGATAAATATATCATTCTAAGCAAGAAACATCTATTGAGGGGTTCTCGTTTTTCCTAGAAGAAGATTTAACTTTAAAACAACAAGAGGACAGAAGGGATGAAATTTTAAAGGTTAGGGCAGCAAGAGAGCATGGATTTACAAAGGCAAAGATGTGATAGCGCAATTTGGACCTCCTTCTAAAACAGAGTAGCAAGATGGTAATAAAGAAGAGGCAACAAATTTTTCAACAGGAAATTAGAAAGCAAGGTCAGTATGGGAAAGCAAGGACAAGGACTTAAATGTGAGTCGTGCATGTCAAAATAAATAGAAATCAAGTCATACCCAGGTTTCCTTTAGATTAGTTTTTTGGAATTGCAGAGGTTACCCATGGAGACGAGGAGCTGGGTTAGGGCTTATTGCGGAAGATAGAGACATAATTTTCCTCATAGAAACACATGAGCATGAAGGGTGCGAGACAACTCTGTTTGAAGGATACTGAAAGATGGCAGTGTGGAACAAGGCAACAGGGAATGGCAAAGGGCACGGGGGTATCATGGTTTTAGTAAGGGAGAAAGAAGGTCGTCTCATTCAGTTAGAAAAAGAAGACTCAAATAAGCAATTCATTTGGTTTAAAATATCAGAAAATGGAAACCACATCAGAATTGCAGCATGCTATTTTGCGCCGTAGGTTTCAAAAATCTACAAAGGTAGAGGGCTTGACCACAAAGATCCATTTGCAACCTTAAAAGCAAATATTGCAACATATTCACAACTAGGTGAAGTCCTTATAGTGGGTGATTTCAATGCTAGGACTACAAGTGAGAAAGCTAGCATTCTTTGTCTTAAAGATGATTATGACCCTATTTGGCTTACAAAGGAAAGTAATCATCAGTGGGAAAGAATTTCAGAGGACAAGGGCTGCAATCTCTTCAATGAAAAATTGCTTACTCTATGTGGGGCCTTTGATTTAGTCATTTGTAATGGCTTGACTAGATGGGAAAAGTCTTGTAATTTCATTGACAATACTTACAATGGAGCAAGTGTGGTAGATTATGTAATTTTCTTGCATGGTTTGTGTGAGAAAATGGAGAAAGTTTTGATTGGAGATCAGCTGTGGGACTTGAAATCAGATCACAAACCATTTTATTTATATTTCTCTTGGATTGGAAAGAAACAATTAGAGTAAAAAATTCAGCATGTCCAACAAAATCTCCCACAGGGAAGAATTCTTTTGACCGCAGAAAATTGTAATACCTTCAAAATGACGCTCAAGAGGCTCTTCGAGAAGGGGAAAATTTCAATTCACAGCCTTCATAGTCATGAATTTACACATTTAATTCAATGTGCACTTGCAAAGTGCAAAAGAGCAAAAATTAAGAAGTCTGAAACAAATTGTTTTCCGGTTAATGCTTGGTTTGACGAGGAATGCAAAAAGACAAGGAGAATGTGGAAAGAGTCAAACAAGGACAACATAAAGCTCAAAACTTACAAGCAGTTATTAAGCAAAAAAAAGGCCAATTTCATGGTTTCAAGGAGGGAAGAACTAATATTCCTTGGAAAAAAATAACCCCAAATTATTTTGAAAGGAGCTCCAACCGAAAAAGATACAAATTGGAAATAATATTACAACTTCTAAATGGTTTGACTATGCAAGACATCTCTATGAGCAGGTTCCCAAGGTTGACCTTCCCCCCTTGGTCAACACTGATACTGAACTCTTCACGGTACAAGAGGTAGAGATGGGTATCAAGAAGTTGGGTGTTGGAAAAGCAAAAGACTTAGTTGAAATCCAAGCAAAATATCTAAAGTGGGGCTCAAAGATTCTTGCACGTCACTTTACAAAAATATTCAACAACACCATACAACAAGGGCTCCCCACGGATTGGACAACAAGTCTGGCAAAACCTCTTTTCAAGAGCAGTGATGTCAATAATCCCTCCAATTATAGGACCATCATGATAAACCCTTTGTTTGCAAAGCTATTTGGAAGCATGCTAGAAAACAAAATTAGCAAGTGAGAAGAAGAAAGAGATAAGTGTGCTAAAGGGCAAGTAGGTTTTATTCCTAAACGTTCCACAGTTTATCATTGGATAACTTTAAGGCACATCATTGAAAAAGTTTGGGAGAAAAAGGAAGAAGTCTTTTGCTTCTTTGCTGATTTCAGAAAAGTGTTTGACTTGGTTCCTAGGGATAAGCTTTGGCACAGAATGGAGGAACTTGGGGTTCCTAAACATTTGAGAGCAGTTGTACATAGGCTGTATGAAGAGGTGAAAGTCAAAATTAGAACTTCAACAGGGGTTTCTGAAAGTTTTAGAAGCGATATCGGGGTCAAGCAAGGTTTCCTGCTGTCTCCTACCCTTTTTGGTTTATATATCGACAAGCTTGAGGAGTGGTTAAATTCGTAAGGGGGTGATGGTATTTATTTGAGCAAGTTTGTTATAAGGCTTCTTTTGTATGAAGATGATCTTATTCCGATTGCTAAATCGGCTCTTGGTTTGCAAGAGCACTTACTATCCTTTGAGCATTTTTGTAGAAGCATGGGGATGCAAGTCAGTATCAAAAAAACGAAAGTAGTGGTATTCTCTAAGAAAAGGAAACATAACCAGCATAAGTTCTACTTTGAAGACAACATTCTGGAAGAAGTTGCGGATTACAAATACCTCGGAATTGACTTCAACAAAAATATAAGCTAGAATGGTTGTAGAAAGAAAAGAACTTTGGGGAGTTGCAAAGCATTTTATGCTTTTCAAAATAGGTGTAGAGAGGCAGAGTTATGGGACTCAAAAACCACTCAAACAAATTTTTGGCTTCTAGTGATTCCGGTGATTCTCTATGGTTGTGAACTATGGGCCAACAGTACATCCGACATGCAGTGGAGACAAATTGAGAAAATTCAGAAGTGTTTGATTGTAAACAAATTTAAGATTAAAAGTGCAGTTCCTTATGATATCTTGTTAAGTGAAACAAGTACTGCGCCTATTGAAGCAATTACTATGGTGCGAGTCATAAGGTATTTAAAAAAAATTGAGCAAATGGAAGAGGGTAGATGGCCTAACGTTGTCTTTAATGATAAATTGTGCAAGAGCAAAAAAAACTTGGATGCAACAAAATAACATATGGTTTAGTAAATGGGGTATTTGCTTGAATGTGTGTCCCATAAACAACAAAGAGATAAAAACTTTTGTTATGGAATAGTTCTAGAAGCGTACTTGAGATAAGGAGATAGGAAGAAAGAAAAATTACTATACTGAAGTGTTGAATCCCTCTCATAGTCATCAACCAAAAGCATACATAAAGGCCAATATCTCTTGGAGAGCCAAAATTCTTATTGCTCAGTTAAGGACTAATTCTCATCAACTCTGTTGTGAAACGAGGCGCTAGAAAAGGCCAAAGGAAGTGTGGGAGGAAAGAGTATGTATTTTTTGTTCTTCCGGAAAAGTGGAAACAGAAAACATTTCATTTTAGAATGTGAAGCCTTTAGAGACAACAGGGAAAGTTATGTAGATATGCTGGAAGCTAGCTCTTGGGATAATCTATTTAGCGAGGGGTTTATCGAGAAGGTGGGAGTGTGATCCAAGTGGATATTGGTGGCCACCCGCTAATTCCACTTGGATCCCCTCTAGTGCTTCTTACAGTTTTTTCAGTTTCCTTAATTATAGCACAGTTTACTATTTTTAGCAGTTTTTCGGGTCCTAAACTTCCGGAGCCGTTTTGAGGCCCTAAACGACGTTTTTTGGGAAATCTACCGCCAGCAATTTTTCTAGTAAAAATTGTCTTTTTCGTCGTAGTCCTCGGAGAGATCTTTCCAACGGGCTATCATGCACGTCAAACGGAGATAGTACGACCAATTCGCGACCCCGGGAAGTTGATGTACCAACTCACCCAAAAACGGGGCCCACAATTTGGCATTTCATCTTCTAGGGTTAGGTTTTGGAATGTGAAGGGTTTTCCATTGTTTATCAACAATAAATAGGCCTTTGAGCCTCATTGTAAGACAGTTCAGAGGCATGTAGCCACCACATCTCTTCTCAGAGATAAGCTACCATTGCCCTAGCTGGTTTATTTCCATTTCTGTTTGTAAGCATATTTCAGTATTTTACAGTAATGAATTGAGGTATTATTTCCACCGCATATCTGTCTTTATGGTTATCTCTGTATTTTATTGCGTTCCTGTTTAAATCCGGATCAGTGGTATCAGAGCGGTCTGCTTTTCTTCCCTGTTTTTCTTTGCATGTCCCCAACGAGGTCGGGATATAAGGAGTTAGGGCTTGAACTGGTCGAACCTTTGCAAGACCAGCCTCACAAATCCCGACGGCCTCCCATGGCGGATGAAAAGAAAGACGAGGGGGCAGGAGATCCTATCAAAATCTTGCTCGAAGAAGCCCTCGAGCGACAAAGGAACGCGATGATGGACAACTTTGCCCAAATCCTTCAGCGGCTACCCAGGGGCGACGCATCGGCTTCCAACAACAACTCTGGAAACGCCACACCATTTAAGGTACAAGTTAATTTTGAAATCCCCATATTCGAGGGTCAGATAGATGCAGATGTCGTCGATAAATGGTTAAATGTGCTAGAGGGTTATTTTTCTGTTCATGATTTTTCCAGTCGGGAAAAGATTATTTTCGCTCTTCTCAAAGCAGCCCCCCACGTCAAGGATTGGTGGGAAACATACTGCGAGCAGAAGGATGAAAGTATAGGCTCACTATTTTCAGTCGCACCGACTTGGGATTCATTCCGAGATGCCATCAAGGAGTAGTACTACCCTGTCGGAAGCTATGAGGATCAATACATAAAGTGGACCACGCTACGGCAGGGAAGGGACCAAGACGTACTAGAGTTTACCAATATTTTCCATACTCTTCACACAAAGTTGGGTATCAAGGATACAGAGCAGCATTTGGTACTCAAATACCGTGGCTGCCTGCACAAGTACATCCAAGAAGAAATAGAATTCCTGAACATCTCCTCGCTCGGCATGGCATACCGATATGCCGTCAAGGTCGAGCAGAAGTTTAAACAGAAGAAGCGAGACTTTGGGTCTGTGAATCCGAAACAAGGGAAAGGTGCCCCCAAACCGCAGAACAAAGGACAAAGCCAAGGCGGGGCGGCCCAAGACAACCCGCCAAAGCTACAAGCAAAGAACAGCGCCGCGAAGCCGAAAAAGGACACCAGAAAGTGGTGTGAGTTCCATAAGAGCTCCACTCACAACACAAGTGAGTGTCGGGCCAAGCAGTCACTGGTGGCCGAGCTAAAGGTTTTAGAATCAGATGCATGTTCTGACTCTGAGTCAGAACCCGATAAGGGGAATGACAAAGGGAAGCATATTATCGATACGAAGCCCAACGCCACCGTTGCCACCACGAAGATCCAGAAGGAGGAACCTGAAGATCCAGAGGAGGAGGAGCGTCTCTTCCACTCCCAGATGTGGGTAAAGGGCTCCCCGCTACAGTTCATTGTCGACAGCGGGAGCCAAAAGAACCTCATTTTGGCAGAGGTCGTGAAACGGCTGGGCTTACCGACCACAACACATCCACAACCATACACCATTGGGTGGCTGCAGCAAGGACGGGATCTTCGCGTGAGCCAACAGTGTCGCCTTCCATACAACATCAAGCCCTTCACGGATGAGGTATTGTGTGACATTGCTCCCCTTGAAGTTTGTGATGTGTTATTAGGACAACCATACTTGTGGAAGCGACATGCTGTGTATGAGTCAAGGCCCCGTGCTGTTATTGTTACTTTGGGAAATAAGTTGTACAAGATACCAGAGGTAGCACCGCCTACCGCCATCTCTTTGGTTACTGCAAAACAATGCAGTAAGCTCATTTCCAAAACCGGGAAGTTTGTTTTCCTGATGATACGCCCTCAAGAAAAGAAGACGGTGGCCATGACCTCCAGACAGGGCCCCTCCGCACGACAACTATAGATGGACAAGGTCGTGGAGGAGTATGAGGACATCTTCACCTCCCCCGCAGGGGTTCCTCTGCACTGTCAGGTCAAGCACTCCATTGATCTGACCCCAGGTTTGCCACTTCCCAATGGACCAATCTATCGGCGCTCTGTTCTGGAGAACGATGAAATCAAGAGGCAGATTCAGGAGCTGCTGCAAAAAGGTCACATCCGTCCGAGTTCATCGCCCTGTGGGAGCCCGATCGTGCTGGTACAAAAGAAGGATGGGACTTGGAGACTTTGTATTGACTATCGGGCGCTGAACAAGATCACTGTCTGTAATAGGTACCCAATCCCACGGATTGATGACCTCTTGGACCAACTAAAGGGGGCAAAATATTTCAGCAAGATCGATTTGAAGTCAGGATATCACCAGGTACCAATTGAACCCTCTGATGTGTGGAAGACTGCCTTCAAAGCCAAGGAGGGCCTTTTCGAATGGTTGGTTATGCCTTTCGGATTGACGAATGCTCCTGCAACCTTCATGAGGCTAATGGACGACATCTTGCGGCCATTCACCAACTCATTTGTAGTGGTATACTTGGATGACATCTTGATCTTTAGAAAGACTTGGGAATAGCACCTCCACCACATCCGACAGGTTCTCCAAACACTACGACAACACAAGTTATGTGCCAATTTGGAGAAATGCACTTTTGGCATGACCCAGGTTCAGTATCTGGGATACATTATTGATGAACGGGGGTGCATGCGGATCCAGCCAAGATCCAAGTCATTCGGGATTGGCCATCTCCAACCAATCTGACAGAGCTTCGCAGCTTTCTAGGCCTTGCCAACTTCTACCGCAGGTTCGTGTTGGGATTTTCTCATATCACTTGGCCCTTGAGTCAGGTCACCAAGGGAGGAGCGAAAGAAAAAATTTTCTGGTCTGTATCTCAACAGAAGGCATTCAAAGAGTTGAAAGATCGACTTTGCACAGCACCAGTTCTTGCATTACCAGACTTGCAACAACCATTTGAGGTCGAGACAGATGCCTCTGACTATGCTATTGGGGCAGTCCTTACTCAACACGGGCATCCAATGGCATATCACAGTGAGACACTTTCAGACACAGTCCGGAAGTATCCCACTTATGACAAAGAGATGTATTCCATTGTGCAGGCCTGCCGACAATGGAAGCATTACATTTTGGGGAAGGAAACGGTCATCCACACAGACCACCGACCCCTGTAGTTCATACAGACCCAAGGGAAATTGCAAAATGATCGCCATCAGAAGTGGTCCACATACCTGCAACAGTTCCATTTGAATATCAAGTATAAGAAGGGCAACACCAATAATGTTGCAGATTGCCTCAGTCGACCACCGATCATGGCGTTAACCACCGTGCTCAACTCTTGTGGACACGAGACTTCTGATTGGCCACTACTCTACAAAAGCGACCCGGAATTCGGCCACACATACCAGACACTCTTGGAGGGTCAGCATGTTCCAGATTTTCACCTCCAAGACGACCTGTTATGCCACCTGGGTCACCTTTGTGTTCCTTCAAGCGAGCGTGCCAAGATGATCTGGGAAGCACACTACAGTCGGGATGTTGGGCATTTTGGGGTCGAAAAAACCGTGGCAGTACTGCAGAAATATTTCTATTGGCCGAATCTTCGACAGGATGTCGGGAAGTACATCAGATCATGCACTGCTTGCGCCATTGCCAAACCGACCATCAAGAAGCAAGGCCTCTATACCCCGTTGCCTACCCCTAGTCAACCTTGGGAATCCATCTCCATGGATTACATGTCAGGCCTCCCTTCCACTAGGCATGGAAATGACTGTGTTTTTGTGGTCGTCGACAGGTTCTCGAAGATGGCCATTATGGCGGCCTGCAAGAAGAATATCACAGTAGAAGCCACTGCTAAACTCTTCTTTGAACGAGTATGGGTACACTTTGGGATCCCACAGTCTATCATTTCAGATCAGGACAGCAGGTTCCTCAGTACATTTTGGTCTAGCCTCTGGTCGATGCTGGACACCAAACTCACTAAGTCCACAACCTTCCATCCTCAAACTGATGGCCAGACTGAGGTCGTCAACATGATGATCGTACACATTCTGCGCATGTACAACTCAAAGCATCCACGCACATGGGACAAGAGCCTCCCCTATGTTCAGCACAACTACAACCGGGCTCTCCACAGCTCGACTAGCCACAACCCTTTCCAGGTGGGATTGGGATTCCAGCCACAATGTCCCATCGATGTGGCCATGCCATTTGCAGCTACTCACGCAGATTCTTCTCATGTCCAGTCCGAAACAGATAAGGCAAACAACTTCAGTGAGCACATCCAACATATTCGCCAGCAGGTCCATGACATTCTGGAGAAATCAAATGCCAAGTACAAGCAGCGACATGATCAACATCGGGTGCCACACAAGTTTCAAGTGGGCGACAAAGTCTGGTTGCATTTGCAAAAGGAGCGCCTTACCGGAGCCTATCGGAAACTCAGACCACTCCGATATGGCCCTTACACCATTACCAAGGCTATGGGAGACAATGCATTTGAGCTCAACATTCCCCCATTCCTTGGCTTGCACCCGGTGTTCAATGTCAACCGCCTTCGGCCATACTTTCCACCATTACTAGACACATCAGACATCGCAGAACAACTCACACCCACAGAGTTAAATCCAACTTGCACGGAACAAGTTGCAACTGATCGGATCATGGACACACAGATCAAGCACACCCGCTAGCAGAATATCCAACTGTATCGAGCTGTCAAAGCATGACAACTCCTTCACCAGGGCAAGTGGCTCACCAGGGACCAAGTGCAGCAGAAGTTCCCTCATCTCATGGAGGAACTCAACGCAATGGGGACCATTGCTTCCTAAGAGGGGAGGAATGATCCAGGTGGATATTGGTGGCCACCCGCTAATTCCACTTGGATCCCCTCTAGTGCTTCTTACAGTTTTTTCAGTTTCCTTAATTATAGCACAGTTTACTATTTTTAGCAGTTTTTTGGGTCCTAAACTTCCGGAGCCGTTTTGAGGCCCTAAACGACGTTTTTTTGGGAAATCTACCGCCAGTGATTTTTCTGATAAAAATCGTCTTTTCCGTCGTAGTTCTCGGAGAGATCTTTCCAACGGGCTATCATGCACGTCAAACGGAGATAGTATGACCAATTCGCGACCCCGGGAAGTTGATGTACCAACTCACCCAAAAACGGGGCCCACAATTTGGCGTTTCATCTTCTAGGGTTAGGTTTTGGAATGTGAAGGGTTTTCCATTGTTTCTCAACAATAAATAGGCCTTTGAGCCTCATTGTAAGACAGTTCAGAGGCATGTAGCTACCACATCTCTTCTCAGAGATAAGCTACCATTGCCCTAGTTGGTTTATTTCCATTTCTGTTTGTAAGCATATTTCAGTATTTTACAGTAATGAATTGAGGTATTATTTCCACCGCATATCTGTCTTTATGGTTATCTCTGTATTTTATTGCGTTCCTGTTTAAATCCGGATCAGAGTGTTTATTTTGAAGCTTCATAGAAAAAGGGCCGAATACATCAGGCAAATGAAGAAGCAATCCATCTCATAGGCTATCTTTAGCATCGTGGACGTTAAAATAATTTCTTTCTTTCAATCATTTGAGACTCTTCATGCTAACCAACTCAGGGATTTGGCCATAAAATTTGTTCCCACTCAGATCTACATATTCCAAATTCTTGCAATTTTGAATCTGCAAGTTTCAATTATGGTAAAAAATTTGTTAGCAAGACATTTGGTGTTAGATGGAAATAGTTGGAAAATTTGTTTTGTCATTTATTCTAATGGAGATAGAGAAATAGTTTGCAATTTTGTTGTTTTTTTATTATTATTAAAAGGTTTCCGCTTTGGGATTTGGCCATAAAATTTGTTCCCACTCAGATCTATATATTCCAAATTCTTGCAATTTTGAATATGCAAGTTTCAATTATGGTAAAAAATTTGTTAGCAAGACATTTGGTGTTAGATGGAGATAGTCGGAAAATTTGTTTTGTCATTTATTTTAATGGAGTTAGAGAAATAGCCTGCAATTTTGTTGTTTTTCTACTATTATTAAAAGTTTTCCGAAACTGTTAAAAGGGCAGCTGCCAATAAGTCATAATTATGTCAATCGGTTTCCGAAACTATTAAAAGGGCACCTGCCAATCTTCTGGAACTTCTAGAAAGAAGTCATAATTATGTCAATCACTGATAAGCGCCAATCTTTTGGAACTTCTAGAAAAAACTCATTATTATGTCGATCACTGATAAGTGCCAATCTTCTGGAACTTCTAGAAAAAATTCATAATTATGTCAATCATTGATAAGCGCGCTCAGTGAATTCTTGCCCAATTTTGAAAATTTCTAATTATTGTGTTTTGACCAAATTTTCTATTTATTGTATTTTTCCATGTGTTCAAAATTTGTCAAACAGAGGAAAAAAAGTTAAGCTTCTATTATTTGTTGAATCTTCCTAACCAAAGTCATTATAAAAACACCTATAATATAAAAATAATTAACTCATCTTTTAAATTATTATATAATAAATTATAAAATTTATATAAATCTTACAAGATGACCCGCATTAGCTTTTAATTTTTATTCGTTTAATCTTCATTATTACAAACATAAAAAAAAATTATGAATGAATGGTAAACCATCATAGAATATTCATGGTCATATAAAAGAGCTCGTTTTCCGAGCCAACCGCCGCATTTTTTAGAGGCCTGTAGGCAACGGCAAGAGCTATTTCCACCTCTATAGCTCCATTAAGAGACTCTAAGGACAGTCTTGGGACACGGGTTCTGACATCGGCTCTGGCTGTCAACCCGTGTGCATCATTTCCCGGCTAACAGTTTCCGATTAATAGGAGAATGTGTATAGGCGTTGCCGTTCATGATATGATCATCCATCTGGCTGTTTGTATGGATGGTCATTGAAATGCAGAGGCATGCTCATGTGCATCATACATATCTTACTCGTGCCCATATATGACATGCCCATCATACCATGGCGTCATGCGTTCTGGCTATCATTTATCGTCTCCCACTTCCCTCTCATTTAAATTTCAAAATTTGAAAACCCCAAGTGGCGTACTCCCTCCCATTTCCTTCTCATTTCAATTTTGAATTTTGGAATCACCGCGCAGCGTACTTCTTAAATACATGGGAAACCTATTTTGTTTCTTCATTATCCACTACCCGAGCAAGGTTGTTTTATGCACTATTCAGCACGCTCTTTTTTCACCGATGTACCAGTTCTCTCATATTCACTGCAACCCTTTCTTTTTAATTATGATACACAATACTAGATGATGCATATAATATGGACTTGCGCAGTTCATTCATAGAAATATTGTTGCAAGATTTGTGGGTTAAAACTGAGGCCAAATTTTTCGTGCAGTGGTGGGGTTTTCAAGCTGGCTGGATCCCATCTGGATTGTTTTTAATTCCATCTGATTTTATACCCACAAACTGGATTTGACCTCTCCATCCCTCAACCTTGACTGTCTTCTTCTGTTCTCTATTTATTCGTCTCCCACAATGATCTTCATAGCATTGGAGGTCCATGGTTCAAGTCTCTTCCTTCGCTCACAGGGTTCCTAGTCATTATGTTGCATGTCGCAATTTTGGTAGCATGCATAAAGAACGTCATCTCGTGAGCTCTCCAGTGTGTTGGGTTGGCCGATATTCTGGAACCCAAGACCTCCGCCTCCTTTTCACTGCAAGAGGCAGACTGTAATCCCCTCGCGCAGGAGGAAATAATAAGAAAATGTCTGCCATTTACTACGTTCGTGCAAAGATTTCATGGGGGGAGTTGCAGAGGATGTTGTGTGCGCTGCGTGTTTGAGCCGGAGAGGAGGAGATGAGATGTGTGCTGTGTTCTTTCTTGGAATCATTTTTAATTTGAAAATTTAACAAACATCTTATTAAAATTACCAACAATGGTTTCGGTGTTTCAACGAAAACCCCAAAAAGTCACATAGATGTCTACTAGAGCAGTTTTTCAATTTTATTCTCTGCAATATCTGAGAGAACCTGAGCGTTGCATTTTTAAGTGTGAATAAAGTTATGACCCTGCTTGACTTTTCGCGCCCTTTGGGGTTCATTCTAGATCTGTTGAACGTTTTCTACACAAGTAATAAGTTCAATTCTTCTTCTGTTGCTAGGTATTAGGGTTTACTTGACTTTAATTTATATCTTTACCAATATGAACCTTTAGGAAGGTTGAGCTTTTGACTCTATTTTAATGAGATTTGACTTTTTTGTGAGTGGTTTAAGTGTTGCTTTATATTTTGCCAAAATAACCACATAAGCACAACAACAATAATGTTTCAAAAACTATTTCAATCATGATGTTTCAAAAGTTATTGAAGAAACTATTAGTAATCCCTAAATTGCACATAGTGATGGTTTATTTGCATAACTATTTCTATAGTTTACAAGTATAAATAATTTCAAATTGCTTTGTATTTGTTAATAGAAAATATAAATGCTAATGTTTTTTTTCTGGGGAAAAAAATAATTTAAAATTCAATTGAACTAAAATATAGAATATTAAGTAATTTGTTTTTAATTATACTTTTTTTAATTAAAAATTGCGAGAAGACAAAGAATTAGGTAGAATTGAAATGTTATTTTCTCTAAATCGGAAATTTCCTAGGCGGTGATATAAAACACAAAAGCTCTAAGATTTAGTGTAATTTTGGTTGCTTAAGAGAAATATTGGTTTTAGGTTTCTTTAATTTAACCCTTTTCAACGTTTACAACAATAAATTAATTTAAAGTTCAAATGTTTTTAAATATTTTTCTAATTATTTGAGTATATTTTTGAAATATAAAAAAATTATAATAAAAACAATAATTCTTAATCAAAAGTTTAATTTTTATTTTAGGTTTATTAAAAAATATTTATTAAAAAAATAATACATTTTATTCAAATTTATGTTTCATCACCTCCTAAGCTTAATGGTTTTTTAAATGTTTATCAATTAATTACCAACAACAAAGAAGCTTTTAGAAAATATCTAATTCATAACACTATTTAACAAACAATTAATTCATGACATTGTATTATTTAATTATATGATAACAATGATGATTAAAGTCCACTAAGACCACAAGAAAGAATGAGCTTTGAGTTATAAAAAGTAGGTAAGTTGTCTAATTACTAGTGTCTGCCTTGATTTGATTTCCAATAAAATTATAAGGGCTATGTAGTATCCATAAGTACTTCATAAAGATAGCCGAAGAAATGAAACTTACACGGTACACCTTTATATAATATAAATAATATTATTAAAAACCAAGATTGATCTATCTTAAGTAAGCATCTATCAATCTATGAGAGGAACAAAACTTTCAGAACTTTGCACTAAACAAGAGTTTTTCACATTTAGAGATTTGATCCCTTTGGGTTTTTGGTTGATTCCGGGTTAAGATGGATATACTCTCGTAGAAAATAAATTTATAGTTTAGTTGATTTTTCCAATTATAACAATATGGGATCTCTCATGAAATAAGTATTTTGATGTTTATCATGTATTAATGCCTTATAGTATTTATAATCGATTTAATTTGTAAAATTGCACTAGTTATGCGTGGATTTCATTTTTTTCTCTCTTCATCTAATTTTGTAATAGCCTTTGTAATAGCCTTTAAACAGACTCCATGATAGTAGAGATGTTCTCATAAGCCTTTCGTTATATTTAAACAATAATAATAAAATACTTCCGTTAAAAAGAAATACAAATAAACTTTAAACTAAAAAATACATTAGTTTTAGAGTAAATTTACATTTATATTTTGGAATTAAAATTAGAAATAAAAAAATTTGTTGATTTTATTACATTATAATAATAAATAAATAAAAATTTGCTTTTTAATTATACATTTCTTATAAAAACATATGACAAAATGTGTGCTTAGTTTATGACAAGAAAATTCATAAAGACTTATTTATGCTAATGGTTTTTCTTAACCATTATATTAGAAAAATGTTTTTTTATTGGTTGACAATAAACTAAAAAAATTGGAAGTATGTAGGATGTGTTCATAGTTCATTGCATAGATAGTAGTGAGATGATCTACAACATAGTATATAGGAGATGTTGTCACATGTCTAGGACAATAATAACAATAAAATCATAAATTAGTGTGTACATATGTCCATGACTATATTTAAAAAACTAAACCAACATAGATCTATCTTAAGTCTATATCTATGAAGCACCAAAGATGGATCAAATTTATTAAAGTGTAATTTTTTTAATCTTTTAATATTAAGGAATTAATACATGGCATAAAATTAATGATAAAAAAAAATTACACCTTAATAAATTTGAATTTCGTATGGATTTGGGTTTAAGATGGACATGATAATAATGTGTATACACGTCAAATATCTCTCTGTTTTTCCTCTTCTCACGTCACCTATTTTCCTCTTCTCACTTTCTCCTCATTCTCCACTCATGCACCCGCGGCCCCCTTGTGCCCACGTCTCTTTGTCTCACATATCCTCCTTCTTCTTACCTCTCTCAACTTTTCCACTCATGTCCATCCACTTTCTCTCTTCGTTCACCTCCTCTACCAAGCCCTTAAACATAAGTTATCCTTCTACCCCTCACCTACACCTTCTCCTAAGAAACAACATTTTTCATTCCCCTCTTCCTTACCCTTACCTCCTCACCTCTCCTCCAACTTCCGATTCATCCTATCTCTCCCTTTCCATTGGCTCCTCCCTCCTTCCTTCATCCACACCACCCCCCCTCCCCTACCCATCTATCCTTCACCTATTTTCATCTCCTTCCCCTTTTCCCCTCTCACTACACCTCATGATGTTGTCGTAGCCTAGTCTCGCCTATCTACCTCTCTTCTCCCCCATCATGCTTTGCATCTCATTCCCATTGACATTTCTTTTGTTATCACCTCCTATCCTCACCCTTCTACGTATTTTCCCTCGTTTCCTCCATTCCCACGAATCCACCTCCCTTACCCATCAATCCTTTACCTCTTCTCAAGTCCTTAGTCCATTACATCTCACCTCCCTCTTTCCCTCCCTCACCTCCTCCCCACAAATGACTTATTAAGGGAATTATTTTCCTCTAATTGGGTATATAGGTATTTATAACCATTTTTAGCAGTAGGTATGGGTCTTCATGCCTTATACATGGTTGTGGGTGGAATGAAGAATGCTAGGCACTAAAGGAATCTTCTACCCATCTAGGGCCAATACAAATGTCTCAAACAACCACACATCACCTCTTGAAAGTATCATTATCCTATTATTATCGATGTTACTGCACTATTAGGTGGTTTTGAGAAAGGATATGTCCCAAGGCCTTGGAAACTATAACGTCCCTATTTTAATTCCCATAAATTGTATTGCTATTGTGCAAATTTTATTTAGGTTGGTGAGATAGTTTGTTGTGGGTTGGAGATCATACCTTTATTGATATGGTTGAGGCCCAAACTTGGCATGTAAATTGTATGTTGAATTTATTTATAAACACAAATCATTGGTTATGATACAAGATGGATAGTTATATTCGGGGGCTATGATCCAATAAGACAAGGGTCTAAAGTGGGGTCCATGGGAATAATTCCACATTCCTAATAATTCAAGCCTTTTTTATTAATGTTTACCTACTTTGAGTTATCAAAATAGTTTTTTGGTACATGTTGGAGGTTGGTGAGATAATACATATTACCAATTTATGATAAAATGGGCTAATTGTAGCCACATTTTGGGAAATGTGAGAGTCAAAGAATGCATGAAAGAAAAGAAAGTTTCAGTAGGAAAAAGGGACAGTTTTTTCATCTTGGAGAGGAGAGCATGAGGAGAGTTTGGTGATTATAAAGAGAACTAGATATCCAAGGAATGGAAAAAGTAGCTCTATTTGGATGAGTATAGGTTTAGAATCATATTTTTTTCTTGTAAATGAATTTATTGTTGATGAAATTACTCAAGAATATTGAGAAGGCTATTGTGAGCACTTATATGGCAACTCTAAATTCTTGGAGTCCCCAACTAATATATTTTCTAGTGGACCATACACCATATCTATAAAGGGGGGTGTGATATCCTAAGGGACCACATGGAAAAGAAGAGAATACCATTGCTTAGGATGTGTAGGTTATAGGGAACAATAATTGCTGGATTGGAATTTTTGTTTGAGTAAAAAATATGGACATTATGTTGCTTATTATGGATAATGGATAGCCAAAATAGCAAGTCCTCACCGTGGAATCATAGACCCAACTCAAGGGTGCCTTGTTATTTAGAGAAATGGAATAAAAATCCTATGCTTGGGAGGAACAACCCTTGTATGTAACTAGCTGGAAACAATTCCCACATCATGTAAGTGTTATGATTATTTTTTATCTACAAACTTAATGCCATGTATAATTCTTATTTTTTAATGCTACGCTTTTACTCTATGTTTGGTGAATTCATGAATGATGTGTAAGCTTAAATAATGTGCATCTATGAGTTAATTTTTTTAGTTAGTTGCACAAGAATTTCTTTTATGCTTCATGCATGCATTTCTTTTAGTGGGAACCAAAATTTTTCACTTTGTTTGGTAATGGATACTTGAAATTTGGTGTTAGAGTATAAGTTTTTGGTAATGGCCCTTAATGTGGGACATGAGGAAATTATAGAATGATCGACCTCTTCTCATCTCCTCCCCATTTGACTGTTTAACCCCAACCCTCATTCCCAACTCTCTTAGTCTAACCTATCTCCCACTCTTGTCCTATCTATTTCATGGTGTCACTTATCTCCCTTCCCTACCCATCCACCCTTTTACTCTCTTATAGCACCAACTCATGCCCACCTCTCCTTGTTTCACCTATATACCACTCTCTATGCCCACCTCTCCTTGTTTCACCTATATACCACTCTCTATGCCCCTCAATCCTTTCCCATCCATATCCATTAACCTTCATATCCACTCTCCTCCACTCCCAACCCATTTAAGAACTCCATCCCCTCTACCCCTCATCTCCACTCTCCCTTATTCCACTACATTTTCCCTTTCCCTCTAAGTCACATTTTCCTCCTATCTCCTCTATCATCTCCTTTATCCATCTTTACCCTCCCACTTAGCCCCTTCCTCCTATTGTTCATGCTCACTACTCCCCTCTCCTAACTATCTACCCTTACCATTTTCTCACCTCCTCCTCCTTTTCCCCTCTTACCACAACCCTTCATGCCCACCTCCCCTAGTCTCACCTATCTCCATTTTTTCTCCCCCCACATCCTCTACCTACAATGCCCATGCATATTCCTTCTCTTATAGCCTCCAATCCAAAATCTATGATGAGTTTTCCCCCTTTCCTTTCTTTCCAACCATTCCCCATATCTTATCAATCATTGCTTCACCTATTCTCACCTCCTTATCCCACCACATCCCCCCTTCCCCTCTTTTCCTCCCTCACCTCCTCCCTCTTTAGTTTTATATGACCTACCCCTTTTCTCCTTCCTCCTATATTTTATCTAGCCTTCACCTTATATCACCACCTCCCCATTTTCAAGCCTTAAACTTGTACCACCACCTCCCCATTTTCCCCTCTCATCCCATCCCTTCATGCCATTATCCCCTAGTCTCACCTATGTCCTCTTTTATGTGTCTCTCTCACCTGTGCCTCCTCCTTAACTCATCCTCCTTTCATTCATGCCTACCATTGCACCTTCCCTAACCCTCCACCATTCATATCTTCCCACCTCTTCCCCTTTTTCCCTGTCACACCACCCCCTCATGCCCCACCATCCCCTCAAAATTCGATCCCCTCTACCCCTTCACTCTAGTCTCTAGACCCTATTCCTGTCAATGCTTAGGCCCCTATATTTTCTTAAAAACTAGCTCCCTTTGTTTCTATGCATCTAGAACCATGGATAATGAATGAAAGCACCACACGTTGCCTCTAGAGAGTATCTTTGGCTCCTATGAAAGATGATAGTTCCCTCACAATTCTTTTATCGTTAGGTATCAGACTCAAGGCCCTAATAAGGTTTGAGGGGCAGTTAAGACTCAGTTGAATTAAGCCTCTCTCTCTCTATAACCTCGTCGACTTTTTAACATCCCCAACACTTAACCCCATTGAAATTCTAATTGTAATTAATTAGGTTATTGATCCTTTTAAGAACACCTAAATGTAAATGGGAAAAATACTCAAAATAATTGTAATTATAGTTTAAACACTAGATAATGAAGCAGTGAAGGATTGATATGATATAGACCATGAGAATTCATGAGGAGGAGGGTAGCAAAAAAAAGAGGATAGCTAACTTTCCTATCCTTCTTGAAATTAATTTTATAACCCATGATGTTTTAGTTCGACTACCCAACATCCAACGAAGTTACGAAAAGGATAGGGAAGGAGGTACCATGTTACCCTAAGCATGGGTTGTGTACCCTGTAGCAGGTCCTGTTTGACTCCACAGTCTAAGGAGGGACCTTGGAGCTCTCATGCAAAGAAAATGGTCATGAAAAAAGAAGGGAAAATGTTCACTAGAGATACATTGTGTGTGAATTATGAACCATCACATGCTATAGAGTGATAACAACTTGTGAACCCACAAATAGTAGTTCGGCGTTTGAATACTAAACTACAGGACTTGTGGAAGAGTGACCTGAACAAAGGGAGAAAAACAATCCCTTAGGTCATGACAAGCCTATGAGGGAGTCCATGTTTAAAATATGTTAGCGGTGGAAACTAGGGAGGGATCCATCAAAATGAGTCAATTAGACCAAGAGGAAATCAATTGTTTGGTTGTATTATGTGTGCAAAGAAATGGAGAGAAGGAGATTCATCAAGGTATTCTAGGAAGCAACGAAGGTGTTTTCTTATTCTATGCATTCCTTCAATGGGAATATTTTGTTGTGTCATGATCCTAGGTTCAGTTCTTGAGAGGTAGCATTCATGTTTCTTGAACATGACGGAAGGAGAGTGGCCTTCATGCTTACACCACTAGTAGCAAGGGAGATGTTTCTTGTTGTGTAGAACAAATGTGAAACCACCCATAGAAACTAGGAAAAACTATGGGCTTGGTGATAGCGATATGAAAGGAACTAATGAGTTAATATTATGAAGGAGAATGGACTTCATGGATCCACCCTATAATATTGAGTAGAAAATCCTTCATGGCTTCTTCATGTGGTTGAGGGTGGTTGACTAAAAGAAATCTTGGAGTGAAGTAGAGCCTATAGTTGGGTGAAATATGGGTCACATTTCATAAGTTTCAAAAAACATAGGATATTAATCATATAAGTACCCTCATGGACTTCATATTTGTAATGTGAACCATGTTAATAATAAATAAATGGTCATTTCTAAAATGTATTTTTTTGTGCTTGTTTTCTTAGTAGAAGGTATGGTCTATATAATGTATATTTATGATGTGAAGTCGTAGATCAGGCTAAAATGGATGTATAATACTCATATGCCCCATAATCAATATTTAACATACTTATGCTTCATGTTATGGATAGGATGAAAATGACACATTAAGCATGTGATTGAAGGACATCTATTCCTAGCCATGACTAGCTTCCATGGTCTTACATTAGTTAGATTGGAAAATCTCTAGGTGAACTGGAGTAATTAGAGGATCTTGTGTATGATGTGGAAGTCACTTGCAAGAACATAAGTTGTGCTGTCAAAAGAATAGAAGAAGTATTCTCAAAACATCTTATGGAAAATATCAAAGAGCTCCCTAAAGGACTCTAGAGTTTTTGCAGACTAGCTAAAGATTTAAAAAAACCATAATGTGCACTAGTTTGGACTAATAACCAATTGTGAAGTCCCTAATATAGGATAGAGGAAATTTTGGGTTGATTCTTAATTTTTGATAAAGATAAATATGGGTACAGAATCCTTTACACAACATTCTATGAGAATTTTTGGTTTGGATGCCTCAGTCTTAGCACCAAGTCACATTACTGAAATGAGGGATTACTCAAATGTTTTTCCATGGGAGGTTTTAACACTTTGTGTAGTTGTATTTGAACTAGTGTATCAGATAGTATTCGGAAGATAACTATGTATTACCTAACACCACGAGAGGGTCAATGAACCCTTTACATTGATGATAAATGCATAAAGAGAATGGAAGAATTGATGTTTGGTCAAACTCTGGTATGAAAAAACTTCAATGTAATGGACTTCACTCAATGAAAAATTATTGATCATCAGGCATGTCAACAAATAACACTGGAGTATCAAAGAATCTACACTTCTAAAGAATGATGTCACAATGATGTTAAAAATGATGAAGTAGAAGTCATAGGTGGAAGACATGCATCACTTGGATTTGGAGTTTTGGGCCTAATAGCTAGGAAAATATGAGTAACATGTGGCACACATCAGTAGTGCCACATGGTATGGAAGAAATCATAATTTTCCACATTACAGGGCACAATTGATCTCGATGATAAAATATCGTAAGCGATCCCAGTCAGACCCATGAAACTCCTCTAAAACTCTTCGAGCCCACCAGTGGAGTAATCCCACTCCTATGATCGAGTTGACACAAGCTCCAAAAAAATCTCCTAACCATCTCACTAGGTAATCCAAAATTTGGGAACATTATTTGAGGTTTGAAGAGTAGGCGTCCCCACTCATGCAACATCTTAGCTTTTGATAAGTCATAAGTTATTGATATATTTGGTTTGTAGGTTGTTAAATATACTATTGGTGTTATAGTGGTCGATGGAGGCCTTTATTTTGGGCTTGGCCCATATTGCTCCTACGTGTTACCGATTTAATTGTTGAATATACTACTCGTGGTTTGTAGTTGTTGAATATACTATTGGTGTTATAGTGATAGATGGACAAATTTATCTTGGGCTTGACCCATATTGCTCCAAGTGTTTCCGATTGTTGAATATACTATTGGTGTGTGGAAGCTAGAAGAATTGATCTTGGGCTTGACCCATATTACTCCAACGTGTTAGCGATTCAACATGTTAAATTGGTGTAAAAGATCCCTTTGTTTGTACACCAAAATAATTGTCTCCCTAAAATGATTTGACTACTAAAATCTAATAAAATATACATACTATATTCTCCATTAAATTTGAACACAAAACTTCTTAACATAAAACACATATAAAAATATACATACTTTATTTTCCTTTAAATTTAAACTCATGAATTTTTAAAATAAAATACATATTCTTACTTATTAAATCCAATCAAACTATTTTGATTGTCGCAATAAAATACTTTGATTTTTCCAACAAAATGTTTTGATTTTCATAATAAACCCATTATCACTTGTGCTTAAAAACAAGAATATACCAACCTATAAAAGAGAACATATCATGTCATTTGGATAAGCAAATTTTAATGGAAAAATAAATGATTAGATCATTTTCATGGTGTGTATATATATATATATATATATATATATAGAGAGAGAGAGAGAGAGAGAGAGAGAGAGAGAGAGAGAGAGAGGATTATCTACATAATATTTATGGCACAATTTAATTTAGAGATAAAATGAATTTTTTCAAGATACATTTTCAAACAAGATTGTGATTGTTTGTTCTTTAAAATACATTTTTAAATATATAAATAAATTCAGCACTCTAAAAACCCCCAAAACCAATTAAATTTTACAAATTAAACAACTTAAATTCAAATTTTTAAAAATCTTTTTAAATAAAATTAATCAAGGAAAAATACTCTAAAAAACCATTTCATCTATTAAATAAACTACAAAAAAAATTATTTTCATTATTTACACAATTTCTAATTTTAATAAATAAATATCATTAAATATACACACCCATAACGTTGCACGTGAAATTCATGTAATCCTAATTTAATATACACAATCAAACATTTTTATGGATTTTATCTTTAACAACAATTATTTGACAACCTTCAATGCTTCTATGACCAATGATGGGAAGTTTTAATAATAGAACGATATCATTTTTAAAATTGAAATTTAAACCTTATACTACATGAAAGGTAGTATTACAAGATATATTATTAATGTTATTATTTTATTATCAAAAAGTTTATAATAACTGATTATTTTTATTAAATTTATGATTATAATTTTTTTGTTCAACTATAAATTCATGATTTCAATTAATGATAAAGATCTAATTAACTGAGCTAATCTTTGAGATGATATTTTTCAAGTTAAAAAACAATTTTTTTCCAAAGAATATCTATTTAGTAAGAGAAAAAGCACAATAACTAATCATTATTCTAAAACTTCCAAGATTATCTACATAATATTTATTATCATTATTTACGCAGTTTTTGCATTTTACATCATTGTAAAATAGATATCATTAAATATGCACACCCATAACATAAAAATTCCTAACAATAATGTAGTACTAATTTAATATTCACGAAGAAATAGCTTTATATATTTTATTTTCAACAAAATTATTTGAGAACCTTCAATGCTCGTATGACCTTACAAGATATATTATTAATTTTGTCTATTTATTTATAAAAAGAAGTTTATGGTAAGTGATATTTTTATTAAATTTATGATTATGATAATATTGTGTTGAGAGATGTTTTAAGTTTAGTATAGGGGAAATGTGTAGGTGTAATATAAGATTGTATGTCAATATTAAAAAAAATTAAATGTCGATTTCATATGTTTTAATTAATATTTAAATTAAAAATATAAGTCAAATAATTCCACCTGATAATAATCTATCTCAATCATCTTAATTTATAAAAGAAAATTAAACGAAAAAAATTAATAGACTGGATAAATATAAAGTACAAAACCATGGACTATAACAAAATCATAGACAAAAACTAATAGATAAAATAAATATAAAGTACAAAACCATTAGCTATAACCAAACTATGGACGATAATGCTTTTCTTAAAAGCTACTTTAACACAATCAAATCCAACGACTAAAAATGAACGGTACAGTAAGTTATAGACTCGAGTGAAATTTATATAGGAGTAGTTTTAAGTGCGACTTTTTAGAGTTTCTGACAGGTTTCTAATCGGAATTCGATAAACAAAATTGTGGCCAAATCTCTTTTTTTGTAAGTTTGGCAGGATAACATCTTCATCATGTCCAATATATCACCCTGATCGAGGCGGAGAATTGAAACGATGACTTCACATCAAGGAGTGTCTTAATAGAGCACCTGATCACTGTTTATCCAAGACCCCGTGGACATGGCCAAATCTTGATTTGTGTTGTTTAAACTGATCTTTTTACTGCATATATGGATTCAACACCCTCAAAAACACCTAAGGCACTTTGATTGTGAAGTGTTCACTTGTCAAACTTGTGATTTCAATGAATACCAACTGGATTCTAAACAAATTAAATCGAAAAATAATTCGGAAAACTTTCCAAAAAACCGCACTTAAAGACTACTCGATTTATATATAATATTTAATTTAATAAAAATTTAAAAATTGATAATTTAATAATATTTTTAAAATCAATTAAGATTCTTAATAAAAAAATAACTAATATAGGGTAGTTAAATTTGACCATCAAAATTTAACATAGTAATAAATTTATTATACAAATTATGTGTGTGGTCGATTAAAATAATTAATATAAAGTATAACTATATACATTAATGATTAAATAAATGCAAATATAAATCTGTTGTTGTTATAGACATTTTTGTGCCTTAAGCATGAAATGTCCATAAACCAAGGGCTCCTAAGTCCCTAAAAGTGTTGTTCTAACCCCTAAAGGAACAAGGTCAACAAATTACAGCTTATCCCAGAAGTTCTCCACCAGAAACTGCTCAGAATAAGTCAAAACAGGATCATTTCAGCTGCTCCACTGGCTAGGTGCGTTGCATTGCACCTAAATACATTGGCTAAGTGCGTTGCAATGCACCTAAATGCACTGTGAGGGTGCGTTGGGCGAGAAATGACAAATGGCAGTGTCATTTTACGAGGTGGAGAGACAATGGAAGCTTTCAGAATCTTCTCCTATGACACTTACCTCACTGAATTCGACCAAGGATGAGTAAGAGGCCTTCAGTCTCCAAGTGGAAGCAAGAACTGACAGAGAGAAGACACTAATCAAATCACAAGCTGACTCATCCTCCTTACACATATCTATATATGGATCCCTCATCCCAGAGATCCAGAGGCTGGAATTTTGCACATTGTAAGGAATTGCTGTTGGTTTTGAGACAAACATCAGAGTATTGGGTGATCTATGCTTTGTTGGAGGTGAAGAGGGGCTTCTTTGCTGGGAGGTTGATGCTGGCTCAGGAACCATCGGTTGTAACTCCTCCTGGATCTTTTCTTGTTTATCAATAAAAACTATTTGATTTTTTCCTCCATGCTTTTGTATCATTGATGCTTGTTACATTTGTATGGTTAACTTAAATCTGATCCTAAGTTGTTTATGAATATAGATCCATGTCTTTGTATAGTGTTCTTCTTCTGTGATCTTACAGGTACTTGGTGAAGCTGGGCAAGTAAGGGAGCAAGTAGCTGGAGGCTGTCAAAGAAGAGAGGGATTGGATCAAAGGATTAGCGCAAGACACAGGTTGGTTCTTTCTATTCCTCTCTATCTATAGTTCATAAAGGAAATACAAAAGTAGTTTTTCTCTGTTTGTTTCTAAGGCAGCTGTCACACCTTAGTGGGATAGAGCATTTCTAAATAGACACTTTTCCCGGTAACAAAATGGCGACTCCGTTGGTAGAATGTCTAATTAGTTTGTTTGTGTATCTCTTGGTGTTTGTTTCATAAACTTATAAGTAGCATTCGAACTACATTTGCCATAACAAATGCAAAGTAGACATCTGCTGCTTCAATCCATTCACTGGATCTGTTTATGATTTGAACAGCTGATTCACAAACTATCTGATTGCCCTTGTGATAGCTCTTAGACCCTCCTTAGATATACCCCTGATTGTGCATTACTGATTGCTTTTACTCGGCCAAAAACCAAAGACTGAACTGCAAACTGTGACCCAGAACCCGGACAGATTCTCGTTTCTGGCCCAGCGCAGGTACTGTTAAGAGATCCTGAATTTCAGCGCACTTCCCGAAAGGGCAACCTGCGCTGCAATGTAGTTTCTCTGTGTTACAGGTGTGCTGATCAAACTAGCCCTGTGCAGCTGAGGTTCTTGTGCTTCATTCTCTCCAGTTCTATCTCTGAATTTTGCTGCCTGTGATCAGTATATATCTGTTTAAAACCCCTTTTCCTTGTTGTTATCCTGCCTCCTTTGTACAAAAGAACTGTAGATGTTTTTGTGTGTTTGTTGAGTCGTTTACAGTTTTCCATTGCAAAAGTATAATAGTCGTACTGTCGTCCTTTGATTTAGATCTGTCGCAAGTGTCGATTTCGATCATAGGAGAAAGTTTGATTGTTGTTGATGGTCGATTATACTTTTACTATTGCCTTTGGTCTGAGTTTGTGATTTTCTAGTGTCAAGTACAAGCGTTCATTTCAAAATCGCAAGGTGTCGTAATCATCTCTATCTTTTGATTTCGAAAATAAGCTTGTTTGTGTTTGTCGCTTGAAAGCAAATTCAGATTTGTACATCAACTTTCTTTTTAGCATCAATACTAAGAAATTCGAAAACAAATACATGCATGTGCATTTGCATATAGACAGTCTGTTTGGCTTGATTTAGGAAAGTGCATTTACAGTGTGCTCTTTGCTCTTTGTGAAAAGATTGTGTCTTTCTTTTCCTCTAGTAGCTAGGATTTTCATTGCACAAAAGAGATAAAAGTTTGTTTATCATCTTTAGATTGCATTTTAGGAATTACATCTACATCTCGTGGTGAACCCAAAAGACAAACTTCATAAGCAAGATCAACTTAAAATAAATTCAATGAATCTAACAATGCTTTGGAACTTAACGCACAACATTTAGAGGTCTAGGCTAGAGACGTATTCCGGCGTCGTAAAGCCTGGTAACTGTTGTCCTCACTGATGGTTGGGTGATTCCTCCACTTTGAGACGATAAGTGCCAGTACGGACTTGTGCTCCCACGTACCGTCGAGTATATTTTGGGAGACCCCTATAGGCTTAAATCCTTTATCCATAGGAAGCCGTGCCTGCCGCCCTATCGATCGCAATGCACTGAACACAACATTTGGGAAGATTGACTGCCATACCGTAAAAAGTATTCTGCAGTTTTGCGATTGGTTTGGTACTCCCTCTACCTAGACCTCCAGAGCAGTCCCTTTCGTTCCTTTTCAGACTCCTTAACGGAAAAGGTCCATCTGAGCACTTGTCACTTCAGGCTCATTAAAAATCGAAGGAGACTAGAGTCATCTTTTGTTTTTTCTCGACTCTTAAAAACTGAAAAAACAAGTTGTGTCAAAGCGTATAAAATTTATTTTAAACAGAATATTCATTACCCTTTCCTACGTTGATCTTGGGTTGAGAAAATGGAGTCTACCAACCAAGGAATTCCCCTTGGAGGAAATCCTAGTCCCTTTTCCTCTTGGGGAGATGTTGGTGCGCCCCATATGGCTACATTGTCGCTTCCAGGGCTGACAATTGGTTTGCCTGTATGGCTCTTCTCAACCTCTATCGTTCAGAACACCACTATTCCTGAACAATCGAATTAGCAATTAGACGAGTCCAGAGTTGCCCACCAGCCTTCTACTTCCTCTAATTCTTCCTCTCCTCCTTCCTCTTCACTTGATGGGGCTGATAAAGCCAAAAGTCAAGTTCCTAAGGAGAAGAAGGAAAAGAAGAAGAAAGAGAAGAAGAAGAAGGAGCCAAAGGTGAATGGGGGAAAACGAGTGTCGTCTAACGAAAATCCACACACTGCACCGACCAGGCCTAAATCGCCATGTGTCATTTGCAAAGGAGACCACTTTCACAGAGATTGTCCTTGCATCCCTCGGATATTAAGGGACTGGTCTCCTTGTTTGCACAACCCGGTGTCGTCAACCTCTGATGATCATGTTGAAAGCACACCATCAACTACTGAAAGTGAAGCCCCAGGACAAAAAGGGAAATGTAGATTTCCTTGTAAACTGTGCGAAGGCGATCATGTCTTCCACCGTTGTACCTTCTTAGATGAAGCTAAAAGAGTTTTGGATGATCATCCGATTTCACCGTAACGACTTCCTCCTGGATATAAAAAACTCTTTCCGAGTCCGTCACTAGTTGAAAATCCGGCTGGCCCGCTCAGGTGGTCGGCTGAAGCACCTATCATTGAAGATAAACCATCTGGATCCATACCAGATGAAAGTCAAAAGGTCAAGGTGGCAGTTGACCCGGTCTTGCCTTCAGAGGTTTCATCTTTAGATGATACAGTCACTGAAGAGAACAAGGATGACACCGTCCAAATTCTCTTTATAAACACAGACTCCGACGAAAAAGGGGCAATTTACCCATTCCTTTACCGCAGGAAGGAAGTTCGTCAGAGCCGTACCCGACCGTCTATTCGGTCCCACCTCCAAGCAACCTAGTTGTCTCCTTCGATTGGAATCAACTAGGCAGACCCCATTTACCAGCTAGTGTACCATTCCGAATTATTGTTCAAATATATAGAATGGTTATGGCTGGCACCATCATAGATGAGGGGGCTTCTATGAGTATCCTTTCCTCAACTGCTTGGAAAGCGCTTTGTTCACCATCGCTTTTGCCTGAGATGAGAAATCTGACAGGCTTTGATAAAGGAACCAGTCGACCTTTAGGGATCGTTCCCGATGTGCCCATAACATTGAGAAGGAAAACAGTTTGCATGAACGTAATGGTAGTTCAAGGACCCCTGGATTACAATCTACTCCTTGGACGAGACTATATTTATTGCATGGGAGCAATTGTCTCCTCACTCTTTAGAGTAATGTGTTTTCCGCACGAAGGAAGAGTGGTCAAGCTCGTAGACCAACTTTCATTTCCTGGATCACGCACAACAAATAGTCATATACCATCCCTGAATGGTCTTTTCACACAAGAAATGTCTCAATCTCCAGTCCGTCTTCCCGATGAGCGCAAGTAATTCGGAGGGATATGACTGAAACCCAGGGGGCATGCATCCTGGTCTGCTTCGGCAGGAAAAATTCGAGTATAAGGTAGGTTTCCGCGAGAGAATATGACCTCCGTACTCCCGTCCGTGATTGGAAGAGGGAGTTGGACTGGAACAAGATCCTCTTGTCAAAGTTATGTCAGGGATGGTCACACTATACCATCTGTTCACCTTTGTTTATTTCGGTAGACATTGCCAAAGAAGTGTTTTGTTTGTGCTGTGAATAGAACAATCTTTGGGTAACCTGTAAGAGGTAGGCCTCTCTCGGTAAAACAGATGTTTTGGCGGAGAGAAGTAGAGGTAACCTTGAAACTCTATTTTATACCTGTGGGCATGCAAACCTTTTGGAGTGCAAGAAAAGAGTGATCATTTATCTGTTTTTTGGATTGGTCGTTTCCTAACTTACATAAAGAAAGGATGTGGGGCAAAACTCTAAAAATTGTCGTTTTATATGAGACATTCTTATCATACGACTAGATTAATCGAGCAGTTTTAGCACATAGTTCAAGCTCGTTAAAAAATAAACATAAGACATGAGCAAATGTTTCCACCCGCGTTTAAGCTCATTAAAAAATGAACTATTCCCCGGTAAATAACCACCGTGAATGTAGTACTTCAGCCATTAAAGCCTTGGTCGTGTTTGCACCGTCACCTCCACTTTTTCATTGGCCGATCATTCACCTCCACTTGATTGTTTACCCATTTTGAGGAACAGCTGCGAAGAGTGATTTCACTAGCCATCCTTGTGACACTGCCGTGATTGGAAAATTCCAAACCTTACCTGGAATCAGCTGCTACCCGTTTTATCACTCGTTCATCAAAAGTCGAGTCTTCTTTAAGCTCTTTTCAATTGACTCGTAAAATATGAAAAGATTGTTGAGTCCTTGGCCTTCCGGCTCGTTAAAGGGACAGGAAGTGTTATCCCTCATCTAGATTTTAATCTTTTTGGACCTGAGGGATTATTTCACAAAAAGATCGAGCGCTTGTTTTGTTCGGCTCGTTAAAACTATCGAAAATTCATCCCTTCTGTATTGTTTTATACTTTTTTGGACTTAAGGGATTAGATGACGAAAAAGGAATTTTGGAGTTACCTTTACGTACCTTTTCAGACTCTCTAAAATTGAAAAGGACCGAGTTATCTTTGTCGTTAAACTCGTTAAAAAGATTAATAGCGACAAACTTGTCTTTAGACGAGAACGAGTTTCACTATCGCTAGGCTCGTTAAAACATAGCGATGGGTTTGCCCAAAGGGAAAATTATAGAACAAGCATATGTTATCCTCCTCAAGCCCGACAAAAATAAAGAGGTACTGGTCAGCAATGACTGGGGAAAAATTGGGAAGAAAACTCAAATAATCTTTATTGGTAGCAATTCTCTCTTGAACATGACACTTCCACTCCGTGTCCGAGTCGGGTTGGGTTGTCTCATTCACCGGTCACATCGCCATGGTCACACCATACCATCCACATTTGGGGTTAATGCTACCAATCCATCACATCAGTGTCACCGACATGTTCAAGAGAAGTCATCCAGAGAAGCCACCTGTGTCCCACCCACTACCATACATTATACTCCATTTTTTCATGTCCGCCACCCTGAACCGTATATCATCAGATCGTTTTCACCTCCATCAAAATCATTTGCTCCGTTCTGTGTCATTGATGTGGGATTCATTAAGGCCCTCCTGTGACGGATCACTTCTTGTCGACATCAGCTCATTATCTAAGAAGTTGGTCTAGGAACACCCCATCCAATACTTTGAAGCTTGCATGCCTCAATGGCAAGTTTCTCACTACCGGCGACAGGTTTACATCAATGACCTTCGACCGAAAGATTTTGCGTGGTGTTCGACGCCAAGTCCTTTATTCACACCACATGAATTGTACTGGAGTACCTTGAGGATCATTATCATTATTGGTGATTCCTCTCGCGCTTGTTAACAGTTTACATCATTGAATGGTAATCAAGTGATGTCTTTCCATGTTCGACTTCAGAAAATTTCTCACATGGATCAAATTGTACTTCGAGTGAAGATCGGACGAGATTGAAGACCCCGGATCTAGTTTCATCCATCTGGGCTGCGATATATATCCAGGGAAATAAAGACATTAAATGTACAGCATTGCAGCACAGATAATCATCCTACCAAAAGGATGATGGCTCTATCAGAATCATCAGTCTACAATCAGACGATTGTCTGTCCTATGTACATGAAAATGAATTTATAAAGCTGAGCATGGGAATGCCCACCTCAGCTAGATCATGAAAAACAGTATGAAGATAATGTATTGTATTGTATCTTATTACAGATCTCCTCCCAGCATTGAAAGAACTTCGGATCCTCATAATAAAGCATTTCACCCGACACCAAAAGGTTAACGGCCTCATACTTTAGGGGGCAACTGTTATAGACATTTTTGTGCCTTAAGCATGAAATGTCCATAAACCAAGGGCTCCTAAGTCCCTAAAAGTGTTGTTCTAACCCCTAAAGGAACAAGGTCAACAAATTACAGCTTCTCCCAGAAGTTCTCCACCAAAAACTGCTCAGAATAAGTCAAAACAGGATCATTTCAGCTGCTCCACTGGCTAGGTGCGTTGCATTGCACCTAAATACACTGGCTAGGTGCGTTGCAATGCACCTAAATGCACTGTGAGGGTGCGTTGGGCGAGACATGACAAATGGCAGTGTCATTTCGCGAGGTGGAGAGACAATGGAAGCTTCCAGAATCTTCTCCTATGACACTTACCTCACTGAATTCGACCAAGGATGAGTAAGAGGCCTTCAGTCTCTAAGTGGAAGAAAGAACTGACAGAGAGAAGACACTAATAAAATCACAAGCTGACTCATCCTCCTTACACATATCTATATATGGATCCCTCATCCCAGATATCCAGAGGCTGGAATTTTGCACATTGTAAGGAATTGCTGTTGGTTTTGAGACAAACATCAGAGTATTGAGTGATCTATGCTTTGTTGGAGGTGAAGAGGGGCTTCTTTGCTAGGAGGTTGATGCTGGGTCAGGAACCATCGGTTGTAACTCCTCCTGGATCTTTTCTTGTTTATCAATAAAAACTATTTGAGTTTTTCCTCCATGCTTTTGTATCATTGATGCTTGTTACATTTGTATGGTTAACTTAAATCCGATCCTAAGTTGTTTATGAATATAGATCCATGTCTTTGTATAGCGTTCTTCTTCTGTGATCTTACAGGTACTTGGTGAAGCTGGGCAAGTAAGGGAGCAGGTAGCTGGAGGCTGTCAAAGAAGAGAGGGATTGGATCAAAGGATTAGCGCAAGACACAGGTTGGTTCTTTCTATTCCTCTCTATCTATAGTTCATAAAAGAAATACAAAAGTAGTTTTTCTCTGTTTGTTTCTAAGGCAGCTGTTACACCTTAGTGGGATAGAGCAGTTCTAAATAGACACTTTTCCCGGTAACAGTTGTAAATGAGAGAAAATAGTTTAACAAATATAATTACACATGAATTCCAAACTGTATTTTAAATATCAATCAAAGTGACAATGTAAGGAATAATAATTATGCATTCAAAAGTGTATTTTAAATAAGATGAAATCATAATCTTATTAGAAATTGTACTGCTAGATTACGACCAAAAAGTCATTTCGTCTATTAGTATGGTAGAGAATTTGTAATATAATGTAATGTTTTGTAAACATTTTGATTAGATACAAATAAAATAAAAACAAAAACAAAATAATTAATAATTAATAATAATAATAATTATCAATAAAACATTTTGACTCGGTCAAATTATATAAAAATAAAATAAAATATACCAGTATAGATCCTTCTTAAGCATGAATCTAACATGAGCCATGAGAGATCAAATTTCTTTAGGTCCAAACTTCTTTTGGGGTGTAAAATACAATGTGTAATTTTTCATTGTTTAAATTGTATTATTGAATGCTATATAGATTACATAACTTAAACTTGTAAGTCCAAAAAAACTTTGTTGGATTTCTACAAAAAAAATATACCTATAAAAGAACCAAATGGTAAAATACTCACACCGCTCCAAACGTTTTATCCATAAAGCTTATTTTTTTCAATAGCTTTATATGATATATACATATTTTTTTAAACAATATATAATATATACATAGTTGACGGTGGACTGGATGGATTGATGGCTGCTTCGGAATGCCATGGCCTGAGAACGGGGTTTGAGGGTACGGGGTTCTGCAGGCTGGCATCGGTACTGCAGCCGCCCCTGACATGCCTCGGTACCTGAGCCACTGGCCAGTTTTCGCCATTAACTCTTCACCTCTCGCGCTGGGGGGTTTTTTTTACTATTCTCTCCACTATTCTCCCTGTCGTTTTCACCGCTAGGGTTCTGTTTTGCAAAGAGTAGGGCTACGTACAGGCATACCCCCGCTCCCTCCCCGTCGGTTACCCGTCTGCTAGACCCGTAGAGGGCTTCACCTCCGCATTTCTCGCTCAGCACCGGTCCCGTTCCTCCATCGCTGTCGGTGCTGGTTTCCGACGGTTAGCTGGTTCCGAGGTGGTTTACCTTCCTTAGCAGCTGTCGTGATGGACATAGATGAGGTGGATTATTCGGACTCTCCGCTGGTGGAAGGCTCCATCTGGCGCTCCACGTTTGCGGCTTCTGGAGGTTTGTACAGTGAAAGCCTGTCTGCCAGCTTCGACGATCTCCCTCAGCCTTCAGGCCCTGTTCTCTCTGTTTCAGCTCAGCCGGATGAACCCTCCTCCTGGACGCCCTTCGTCGTGCCTTCCCCGGCTACCCTAGGGTTTCTCTCGGACTGCATTCACTCCTCTCCGAATCTCGCAGGTCCTTCGGAGCCATCGGGTCTCCCATCTGCGCCGCTGTCTGGCGCCCTACCTGAAGTCCTCCCTCCGGCAGCTCCCCTCCCATCCTTGGCTCCCCCCATTCCCTCTGGAAGCTTCTCCTCGGTCCCCCCTTCCTAAATTGCGCATATACGAAAATACAAAAATTGCGCATATACGGAAGATATGCGCATATCTTCCGTATATCCCTAACCTTCCTATATGTGCATATCTTCCGTATATGCACTCGTTCATGTATCTGCATCGTATATGCGCAAATTCCATATACAGAAATTGCGCATATACGAAAATTGTGCATGTGTCCCCATTTTGGAGCTATATGTTATCCCTTGACATCTAGTGGTAACTAGACGATATTTTTCTCAAGTGACTCTTATCTCAAATAATAGTTCCACGGATGAGATTTATGGCTCTCCACTAATTTTTAACCAAATATTTCTCCCACATTTTCTTAGTTCACTCGCATTTGATGGATATGGTGCATATAATACATGAATTACATTATTTTCTCACCTCATATTGAGTTTTAATGCCTTATGTACTTGTCATTAAGTGTTGATGATTCTTTGAGTTAGATAATGGATCGTGATGCTCTAAATTTGTGCTTTTTGCCTTGTTTTACCTTGGTGATGATCAACATCTTCTAGATAAGTGTTGTCACTATTTGTTTGAGTTATACTCTTAAGGGGATTTCAAAGGGGTAGCATTCCCATATCACAATCCATACTTAACACTTTCCATATTTCCCATTTCCCATTGTCGCTTTCATGGTTGTTGTCACTTGTCACAAAAAGGTTCAGGCATTATAATCCCATGAGAAGGAATTATAAGGTGAAGGTTCCGTATATGCACAATTTCCGTATATGCGCAATTTTTGTATATGGAATTTGTACATATCTTCGTTCATGTATCTACATTGTATATGCGCAAATTCCATATACGGAAATTGTGCATATACGGAAATTGCGCATATACGGAAGATATGCGCATATCTTCCGTATATCCCTAACTTTCCTATATGTGCATATCTTCCGTATATGCACGTCGTTCATGTATCTGCATCGTATATGCACAAATTCCATATACAAAAATTGCGCATATACGGAAATTGTGCATATACGGAAGATATGCGCATATCTTCCATATATGCACAATTTCCGTATATGCGCAATTTCTGTATATGGAATTTGCGCATATACGATGCAGATACATGAACAACGTGCATATACAGAAGATATGCACATACAGGAAAGTTAGGGATATACGAAAAATATGCGCATATTTTCTGTATATGCACAGATATGTGCAATTTTTGTATATGGAATTTGCGCATATATGATGTAGATACATGAACGAAGATATGTATGAATTTCATATACAGAAATTGCGCATATACGGAAATTGTGCATATACGGAAGATATGCGCATATACGGAAATTGTGCATATACGGAAGATATGTGCATATCTTCCGTATATCCCTAACTTTCCTATATGTGCATATCTTCCGTATATGCATGTCGTTCATGTATCTACATCGTATATGCGCAAATTCCATATACAGAAATTGCGCATATACGGAAATTGTACATATACGAAAGATATGCGCATATCTTTTGTATATGCAGGCGCATATCTTCCGTATATGCACAATTTCCGTATATGCGCAATTTCTGTATATGGAATTTGTGCATATACGATGCAGATACATGAACGACGTGCATATACGGAAGATATGCACATATAGGAAAGTTAGGGATATATGAAAGATATGCGCATATCTTCGGTATATGCGCAATTTCCGTATATGCGCATATCTTCCATATATGTACAATTTTCATATATGCGCAAATTGCGCATATACGATGTATATACATGAACGAAGATATGTACAAATTCCATATACAGAAATTGCACATATACGGAAATTGTGCATATACGGAAGATATGTGCATATACGGAAATTGCGCATATACGGAAGATATGCGCATATCTTCCGTATATCCCTAACTTCCTTATATGTGCATATCTTCTGTATATGTCCGTCGTTCATGTATCTGCATCGTATATGTGCAAATTCCATATACAGAAATTGCGCATATACCGAAAATTTTCATATACGGAAGATATGCGCATATCTTCCGTATATGCACAATTTTCGTATATGTGCAATTTCTGTATATGGAATTTGTGTATATATGATGCAGATACAAGAACGATGTGCATATACGAAAGATATGCACATATAGGAAAGTTAGGGATATACGGAAGATATGCACATATCTTTCGTATATGCACAATTTCCGTATATGTACAGTTTCTGTATATGGAATTTGTCCATATACGATGTAGATACATGAACGAAGATATGTAAAAATTTCATATACAGAAATTGCGCATATACGAAAATTGTGCATATACAGAAATTGCGCATATACGAAAATTGTGCATATTTTCCGTATATGCATATATCTTCCGTATATGCACAATTTCTGTATATGAAATTTGTACATATTTTCGTTCATGTATCTACATCGTATATGCGCAAATTCCATATACGAAAATTGTGCATATACGGAAGATATGCGCATATACGGAAATTGCGCATATACAGAAGATATGCGCATATCTTCTGTATATCCCTAACTTTCCTATATGTGCATATATTCCGTATATGCACGTTGTTCATGTATCTGCATCGTATATGCGCAAATTCCATATACAGAAATTGCGCATATATGGAAATTGTGCATATACGGAAGATATGCGCATATCTTTCGTATATGCACAATTTCCGTATATGCGCAATTTCTGTATATGAAATTTGCGCATATACGATGCAGATACATGAACGACATGCAAATACAGAAGATATGCACATATAGGAAAGTTAGGGATATACAGAAGATATGTGCATATCTTCCGTATTTGCGCAGTTTCTGTATATGCACAATTTCCGTATATGCGCAATTTTTGTATATGGAATTTGTACATATTTTCGTTCATGTATCTACAGCGTATATGCGCAAATACCATATACGAAAATTGCGCATATCTTCCGTATATCCCTAACTTTCCTATATGTGCATATCTTCCGTATATGCACGTCGTTCATGTATCTGCATCGTATATGCACAAATTCCATATACAGAAATTGCGCATATACGGAAATTGTACATATACGGAAGATATGCGCATATCTTTCGTATATGCACAATTTTCGTATATGCGCAATTTCTGTATATGGAATTTGTGCATATACGATGCAGATACATGAACGACGTGCATATACGGAAGATATGCACATATAGGAAAGTTAGGGATATACGGAAGATATGCGCATATCTTCCGTATATGCGCAATTTCCGTATATGCGCAATTTCTGTATATGGAATTTGTACATATCTTCGTTCATGTATCTACATCGTATATGCACAAATTCCATATACAGAAATTTCACATATACGGAAATTGTGCATAGCGCATATACGGAAGATATGCGCATATCTTCCGTATATCCCTAACTTTCTTATATGTGCATATCTTCCGTATATGCACGTCGTTCATGTATCTGCATCGTATATGCGCAAATTCCATATACAGAAATTGCGCATATACGAAAATTGTGCATATACGGAAAATGTAAGATGAAAGAAAAAACGAGCATATTTCCCAACCCAACAACCACAGAGATGAAGTGGAAGAGTGTTGTGTTCAAGAGTGAATCACTGCCATTATTAAGTGGAGCACCCTGTTTTCCCAATTTCCCCAACCATTGCTGGTCAGTACCTCTTTATTTTTTAACAAGCTCGAGGAGGATAACATATACTTGATCTGTAAGTTCATCCTTCGGATGAATCCCTCCAAGTATGCTTAACGAACCTTGAGAAGGAGTGGTTTGGTCCTGTCATGTTCGACGAGTCCATCGTTGTTTGATGTTTTAACGAGTCCAACAAAGGTCTAACTTGACATATTTTTCATAGAGAGTTTGAAAAAGAGGTGAAAAAGAAAAATCCAAATGTTCCTTTTCGTAGATAGTCCCTTGTGTCTGAAAAGGAAGAAAATGATATTTAGGAGAACCTCTTAGTCATGTTCGACTAAGGTATTCCTTTTATATATTTAGTCTATCTCAGTCCAGAAAAGGGTTAAACTTATGTTGAGTAGACGTCTTTTCATTTACTTTAAAAAGTTTGAAAAGAAAGGTGCTCGATAATATTTTCATATTTTGGGAGTCTGAAAAGAGCTAAAAGAGGACTCCTAGAGGAACGAGTGGTATAAAGGGGGTACAAACTTGTTTCGGTCATGATGAAACTACTCAAAACATGCAAAGGTCAAGAGATAGGTTAATAAGACCACTCATCGCAACAGTTCCTAACCAAGTGAAATCATATGATCAGCCAAATAGATGGTGATGATGGAATGAGAAAACCAAGACTCTTCTAGCATAAAGAGGCTTATGAAAATGGAAATCACGAGGGATAGGATCATAAGGTTTATTTTCTACACAAGCTTGAAACAGAGAAAAACTATGCTTGAAATAATTTTTCATGTCCCCAGCATAATCGCTCAATTCGAGGTACATGCCCCCAATATTCATATCATTCACCTAAGTAGACTATTGGTTACTAACAGCTGGATAGAATGAAGGTTCATTTACGAGATCAAGTGAAATAATCGACTTGGAATTTACGAGATCTAATCAAAGACTCGAATTGGAAGGGGATTTGTTTAATTTTTTGTCGAGATTTACATAGGAAAAGAACTATGCTTAAGGGACCTTGTTTCGTTTTTTAATGAGCTTGACACAAGAAAAGGAAATATGCTCATGTGCCTTGTTTCATTTTTTAAGGAGCTTGACACAATAAAAGGAACTCTTCAGGGAACCTTGTTTCATTTTTTAACGAGCTTGACACAAGACAAGAAACTCTTCTCTAACCTCTGTATCATGATTTGCAGAAGGCCATAGCTTCTAAGAGGTTCTCATCAGATGGGAGAACAATACTCTGGAAGGGATCAAAGGATCCAATGGACATATTAGACTCCAATGCCCCCAATAAATCATGCACTACATCACCTACTAGATCATTAGTAGACGAAGGCATAACACAGGTTTCCACATAATTAATCTGCGGTGGGGGAGATACCACTTGAATATAAGGACCATCTAGGGAAGTTGGTTTATTAGGAGTCAAATTAGGATTAATGAATGAAAGTTGGTTAATGGTCATGATTCTTCCTTCATTGCGGGAAACACATCACATGAAAGAAGGAAGAGACAAGAGCTCCCATGTCATAAACATAGTCACGTCCAAGGAGTAAATTAAAATCCAAAGAGCCTTGGACTACCTCACATATTTATAGACATTATTTCCTCCCAAAGTAATAGGAAACTGAGGAAGGACCCCTAATGGTTGACTGGTACATCTATTAAAATCCAACAGATTCTACGTAATAGGCACAAGTTGCAGAGAACCAAAATCTTGCCAAGAGTTGAGGATAGAATATTAACTGATGCGCCTTTATCTATGACTGTGCCAGGTCTGGGCACATTATAAGTGTGTAATATGATTTGAAAGGGAATGTAAGGAGGAAGACGATATCCTGCCAATTGAATCCAATTAAAGGAAGTGACCATACTACTTGGAGGGTGTGCCGTAGGAATGGGAGAACTGCCCCTTGTGTTATGGGAACGAAAGGATTATCTCCCAGTTCATTGGAATCTGAATAAACAAGAAGAACCTGAGTGATATGAAGTTTAATATCTACGGGAAAGGCATGACCGATTGAAAGTGGAGTCAAGTCAACTATTTTCTCAACCAATGGTCAGAAACAGACTCATGGGATTCATGTTCAAGGAGAGTGGGATTGATTGGAGACAGATTTGATCAATCACTTCATTAAGTAGTGGAGGATTAGGGGAAAGCTTTCGATAACCAACTAGAAGACGAGGCTGAGAAGTTGTAAGGTTTTTTAATAATTTTGAGTCTTCATCCATATAATGACAATGGTGAATAAGATGATTCCCTTCACATGGCCTACAAGGAAACTTAACTTTACCCTTTTTCCCGTGGACCTTACTATCACTAGTTGAAGGTTTTTCATCAGCATGATCTCCGGAAGCTGATGACAAAGGCCAATGTGATAATGTAGACCACACTTCTAATACCTAAGGAATACCAAGACAATCTCTAAGAAGGTAATCACCCTTACATAATTTGCAAGGGAATTTAACTTTGTGGGGCTACTTGGAAGATTTGTCCATACTAGTTGCATTGGTAGAAATGGTTGTTTGGTTTCCCCCCTGATTATTTTGCTTCTTCTTCTTAGCTTCCTGGTTACTAGAATCAAGACTTTCACCATGCGAGAAGAAAGAAAAGGATGAAGAAATAATAGGTGAAGAAGGAAAAGGGTCAATGTTAGGATCAACTTGTTCAAGTGGAGGACTACTTGGTTGAGGAGCAGTTTGGACATTCAGAACCATAGGGGTCGAAATTAACCAAACTGGTAAACCAATGGTAAATCCAGGAAGGGACAATGTTGCCATATAAGGAGCACCAATATTTCCAAAAGAAGGAAAAGGACCAGGATTCTCGTCAGACGGGTTTCCTTGGTTGGTAGACTCAAGAATTGTTTCCATTAGTCTCAACCTAAGATCTACTAAGAAGTTGTTCCACGATAAGAATATCATTTCACGGTCAATTTATTTTACAAATTAACAACAAAAATAAATGAAAAGAGGAGTAACTAGGAAAAAGGGTTTACAAAGCAATGGTGAACTACAATATACCACCTTGGAGAACCAAGGATTTACATATGGGTAGACAATCTCCCTGAATGTTGTGTTCGGTGTATCACAGTATACAAGGTGGCCGACTCGTTTACCTATGGTGGACTTCCAAAATATACTCAATGGTATGTGGAAGCACAGTCTGTAGTAGTGTTGTCTAATGTGTAATCGTTTCATGAGAGTGTTCCCATATAATTTTCATGCGTGGAGCATTCGATATACCCGGAGGTACGTGGAGAATGATCTGATACACTTACGTATGTGGAATGGGATATCACCCCTGGAATGCAACAATGACAAAAATTGACAGCTCCTACGTTTAAAGACGTTGGAACACATCTCTAGCCTATACCTCTATGTGTGTCGTTAAGTTTCAAATTCTCCTTAGGTTAATTGAGATGAATTTTATAGTTTATCTTGAATTATGTTTCCATTTCAAGGCTCTAAACTTGATGCCACCTAAACATACCTATGCTGCAACTAATGTGACAAAAATAACTCTTTTCATTTTCCTTTTAATAATGAAAGGCTTAACTAAGTAGGGGAATAAGAAATCAATCAACAATGCAACAAACAAGTGATGCAACAATTGATCTCTAGAACTCCACTATTCCAATCAAAATCAAAGCCCTATATGCAATGCAAATAATTGTTTTTCTTTTCTTTTCTTTGAATGTTTCAAATGCAAAGAAACATATGAATGCAACCTGATCGTTGACAAAAAGAAACCAAATAGACTTTAACTGTAATGTAAAAGTTACTTTTCAATTTAAACAATCAATCTATGCATACAAACCTGAATTGATAGGAAGAAAGAAAAAATTAAACAAAATCTTATCAAAAAAGGTGACAACACTTAGAGGCGATTAACACTCATACGAAAGCAAAAACACTCAAAATTTGTTAAGAAACTGAAGCAAACCTTTCAATAATGACCAAATGCAAATTCACTCAATTTCACATAAAATCAAGTGTTTTATTGGCTTCAAAGAGACCAAGACACTCAGGGAATCAAGGAAGAGTAGCTTGAACAAAGCTGGACAGAGAGAAAATGAGACAAAAGAAAAAAATTTCATGAACAAGGACCAACATAGGTGCTAAAGGGGCATCAGTGCTCTGCAACAAAGGCACAAAGAATGCTCAGGAGAATTCCAATGCTCTGTCACTAGACCATAGGGATAGTTGATCAAGGGATGCAAGGTTCCAACACAAAAATTGCAATTAAAACTCAATTAAAGGTCTTCTTAGGTCTATCCTTAACTGATTAAGACAGTGAAGGTCTGAAGAAATGATAAAATAAACACTAAGGACAAGGAAACTATCAAGGGAATACATTGATCCCCAGCATGGTCGCCAAATTTTTATACAAAATCTAGGACGGCAGACAAAAGTATCTTCCCTAGATCTAGTGGATTGACCTAGAACAACAGAAGGCAAAGAAACCAATGTTTTCCTTAAAGTAAATGGACAATGGGATGAAGCCTACCTAGAATCCGTCGTAAGTCTCGTTCCTGTCTTAGCTTGTATTCTCCAATCCTAGATCTGATCACTATAATTAGAACCTCCACAATTAGATAACACAAGCCAAATATCTACAATATCTATGTAGTATTATCCAATCACTTTATTCAATAGATCAACATGGTATTAAAATACATGAAATTATAACATCACATATAGGAAAACAATGAACTCCTTGTATTAATAGAAACAGAGAGAGTTACAACCAAATATAAAGTTGGTATTGTAGAAGAGCTCCTCCAAGTTGACTTGACCTTCCTTGTCACAAAGTGTATCTTAGGTCACCCTAATGCATGGAATAATGACTCTAACAACAACAACATGAGGGTAGAATCTATCTCCAAAATCCAACCGCTAGCTTGTGGATGATAGTAAATATATAAAAGAGGATGGTAGGTTAGGAATTCTTATCCATTTACCCAATCTAGGCTTGAGATCCACTCTTGATGGAAGGATGAGATCAAGGGATAAGGGATGAAATCTCCAAGGTAGGATAGGATAGGATTCGAGACTTTCATCCAAGGTAAATGGTTTTAAGAATTCCTAGAACCTTATGGAGAAGTAAGCTTTGAGATTCTTTTTATTATTCATGAATTTATAGAATTAGCGCACCCCCAGCAAGGGGCAACCTATTGGTAATCAGTGCAGGTCCAACAAGGGTCAATCTGCTGGTGAACATAGTCTCTTAAGGAAGCATGGTGCGTTGGGCCTTAAAATCACTTAAATGAAGCAGTTAAAGGAAGAAATTAGGGAGAGTCATGCTTAGGGATTTGTGCAAATGTGACGACAAGGGGTAAAATGATGTTGATTGATCCAGTTAACGTGCCTAGTGACAAAATGTGACAAAATAGCCTATAACAACTCATATGGTTTATATTTGTATATTTGATAAATTTGAATTGAAGACCTTGGGTTGTAGTAGTTTTTCATTCTTATGCTACTCCTCAAGTTACACATATTATACTACTTATCTATATGAAATGGATACTGTTTTGGAGAACTAACTCCTATTTTTACTCAAGTTTTGGTTGCTTTGTCGACATACATTGAGACATAGATCCACTATTTATTTGATCGTGGCTATGATCTGCATTTGACATGGTTCCAATATGTATTTTCCATGTCTAGGATTTTCCATTCTATATATTCTTCATGTATTTGCATCATACATGATTTGGTGACCATGCTTACCTTTTCATCTTAACATGTATATGCCTGCCTTGGGGAAGATAGTAATTTGATACAATGGTTTTGTTTGAATATAATGTTTTGATCTTGTGGTTGTTGGACTTCACTTCGCTACACTTATCTGAATCTTTTGTAGTATTATAATTTAATTCAACCATCAACTTCCCTTCTGATCTCATTTATTAGATGACATATGCTATAACATTTATTTTGTCATTAATGACTTCTTAACAAGGATATATCTACTTTAATATCTTTTTTTCCACTGAACTTAGTTTAAAAATGACTTTTTACCTAGTATAAAAAATTTTCCTTATGGAAACACACATATTATACACTCATTCTCTTCATGCTCGGTGTGTATGCATTCCAAACTTTTGAAAAAATAATAAATCCACATTAATTGCATGCTCCTGAGTGCAAGTTACTAGGTTGTTACACTACACAACCCTAATTTCTATTCCCAATGAACTTAGACAGCTTATGAGAGTATAAATAAGGTTTATGTGATGGAGAAGGGGGAATTGACCATTTTTGTACCTTTATTTTGGAGCATTATATTGAAAATTTAACCTTGGATTTTATGGTTCCCTTCTACACAAACCTTTGTTTATAAAGTTGACTCTCTTACTCAAATTTGATATGTAATCCCTTATTGGTTTTCCTTTTCACATATAATGAGGAGTTGTAATTAAAGTTGAAGTCTATAAGTGGTCTAGGTTAGGAGGAACACAACCTTTGTTGATGAAGGCATTGGAATTATATCAAGTATTGCCCACACACACTAACACACGTGCACACACACACACATGAAGTGATCTCTTCTCTCCCAAAAGAAACTATGTTGTAATTCATTTAATTATTAATTACATGATTTAGAAGAGAAATTAATTACTTGATATTAATTAATATTAGTTAGTTACAAGTGTTCTTGTTTTAATATCATTAATAATTTATATTGTAAATGGTTTGAGCAATGTCATGTGATGATTTTGTGCATATCTCTATAGAAGTTTGGAGCATGCAAGACTTTATCTATACAATTACAAAATCCAACCAAGGGACCAACTAATTGGTGAAAGGTATTCTTCCCTCTCCATTATTTATATCTTTGGCATAATAAATTAATCTTAAAAGTTGAGTAATGAGTCTTCTTATTTTCTTTGTCATTAACTTGACCCTAATAAACTAGGGATCATTCTCTATCAACCACCCCAGACTTTCCCAAGAAAAAGTTTATTTGTATTTTGTGTGTGTTTTATTTTTATTTTTTTTGGTGTGGGTATGGGTTATTTTATGTTTTGATTTGTTTGTTATATATATATATGCTAACTTTCATTTTAATGTTGTTTGTTAGTTCTTCAATGTATCTATGTGAATGAGAAGCACCATTAATGACACACTTAGCCATCCATAGTAACACTAAAAGAGGTGCTACTATTACATGACAATGCATTACATGACTTACAAAAAGAAAAAAATGGGATGGTGGTGTGTTTCTCTAGTAAAGTAGCAACACCTACTGTGTTATACCCTAATTATCCCATGTCCATCAATATGCACTTCTCATTCACTTAGTGTAGTTATCAAAGATGTGTGATACACATTATCATATGGGAGTATTGCAATAAGTGCTCCCATACATTTGTTACTGTACCAAAGAGCATAGTAAATTTATGCACATTTCATATATGACGATTTGTTGCACTTCAAATGATAGTGAGTTTTGTTAATTGATGTAACCTGTGTACATGCTTAGAGTTGGCATGGTTTGAATTCCAAGGTGACACTATTAAGAACTTTTTAAAAGAAAAAGAAAGAAAATAGAAATGTAGGCTAATTTTAAATGTTTAGCTAGTGAAAACAACTATCAATATATGGTATCTATGTAGATGAAAACTATAGATTTATATGTTTGCCAAAATTCTAAAAATAAATCAAATATATTATGGAATAGAAGGAATAATGAAATATAACAATTCAATAACACAAGACAAAGAAGTGCTCATACTAGAATATAAAGCATTGGTGCTTGTATGTGTGTGGTGCATTATATACAATTTAAAATGAAAAGTTCAATGTGATATATCTTTTTAAACCCTACCATGGTGCCCCATGTATTATATTGAAGGTACAATAAATATTATTTTATAAAATAACTTAACCTACCTTAGTGCACATAGGAGGGTAATACATGGCTATGATGGTATCTTTCATATATAACATTGGCCAAATTTTTTGAAACCTTTACAACATACCATAGAACAATCTACATTAATATAATTCTATTTAACACATTGAAAATAATTTATTAAAAAAAATTGTTGATATTAACATGAATAAGCACTAACAAAAATATATTTAGTAAAACTTTTACCTAAATTTATTTATTAAAAATATAATAAATTAATTAATTTTATTAAAACATTTTAAAATTAATATTTAATATTTTTTGAATAAATTATCTATTAAATTTGAAACAAAACATTATTTAAATCTAAATTGAAATTGTTGTAAACTTACATTTTAATAATAATTACGTTTTCACAATTATCAAATTTACCTTAATGTTAACTAAAGTATTTGATTTCAATTTTGTTAAAATTGGTGAAAAGTGCATATGTAAATAAATGACAGATACACAAAATGCTTTAGATAATTGTTATTATTATAATATACGGAATCGAATATACATGAGTTTGGATTGTATTAAAGTTCATTATTATTTTAAATTTTTAGTTGTAAATATAATTATATAGATAAATTAATTAAGAAGTAATAATTTAAAGGTTTAGGAAATAGATTTTGTATTTTTCCCCACTTAAATAAAATAAAAATTAGTCAATAGAGTAGCCAAACGTTTTGTTTTTTAATATTATTTTATAAGAGGTGCTTCCAATGACACTTCAACGTTATCCTTAAAGGGTTTTTGAGTTAATGAATATCTAAATTTAGTTTTTCCTTTGATTTATTATTATACAGGATTGAAAAATCTCACTACATAATTTCATAGCAAAAATTAACAATTTTTTCCAAAATTCAAATTTTATCAAAAATTACAACTCTTTACACCATTCAAATCGATATCAAGTTCCTGCATGAATGAGAAAACAATATAGGGCATGGTTCTGGTAATATTTCTAAGTATTTAACAATGTAAATTGCTTCTGGACCTCAAAACCAGAGATGGGGAGAAACCAAGGAGTGAGCAATGGTGCCATACGCTGAGCTCATATGCGCAGCACTGCAATTTCGAGTTTCAACACCCATACTTTCAAAGACACCATGAGGTTGAGCGTTTAATGTGTATTGCAATCTTTGGAGCTTGTGACTCAGCTCCATGGCCTCTGATCTCAACAGGGAATTCTCTTCTCTTATATGAGCATAATGCGCTGAAGTAATGTTGAGTTTCTTCAATATCTCCCCATTCTCTGCTCTCAAATGATCCACCTCAGCCCTCAGCTGGTCCACAAGATGTTGTTTCCGGAGCCTAGACCTCCTTGCAGACTCTCTGTTAGACAACATCCTTCTCTGCTTCCTCTCCTCTCTAACTTGCTGCTCCTCTGTTTTGTCAGAGGCTGAGTGGCCCCAAATGTGTGACATGGCCTCCCCATTGCGCCCAGGAGAATTCAATGAATCCTCTGTTGGGTACCCCTCGTTCACCGACACAGGCACTGATCTCTCAGTGGGCACTTCAGATATAGATCCAGGAGTATTCAGATTGGCAGAAAATGGCATATTTCCATATTGGGTACGCCCCATATCATATATTTCTCTGCTAAATTGTGCTGGATTGATTGGGATTACCGAGTTGTTGTAAAGGTCCATTTCATTTGAATGAGAAACAAGCATCTGATTTGACTGCAAGTCTGAGAAAAAGGGAAAACCAGGTACAAATGTTTCAGATCCTGGCTTGATAATCACTCCCTCTGCTCCAAAAATTGAAGAATCTGCCATGGTCACTGATTCTGACTCCATCACTGCTCCTTTGTTGCCTCTGATGAGTCAATTAGGATTGGAAATGACACCATATACCCTAATCACCAGGGAAGGTATCAAGATCTGAAATAATTGCAGAGAAAGTTTGGGAATTTTCAAGGAAGACAAAGTGAGTAATAGGCATCAACAATGATGAGAAAAGACTTGTGCCACAGACGCCAACGGAGAAAAGTTTGAAGAATCTCTGCAACAATGGCGGTATAATCCAAATAACAACCGATGCTCCTCGTCTGAGTCAATCCACCGAGCTTTAGTTTGATTCCAACTCCTCCGAAGCCCGTGGCCTTGTTATAACAGTGAACTCCTGTGAGGATATTGGCTTGACCTGTCACTGCAATCCCCACAGCAGCCGAAAAGATGACAACGTCCGTTACAGCGTTGTCGTTGCCCATGAGGCTTATGCCCACACCGCTGAATTTCTTCTCGTCGGGGCTTCCGCCGGCGGTAATGCGCTGCCCCAGGAAGGAATTCCGGATGTATGTCTCGTGCCCACCCTGAACCATGATGCCAGACGACTTGAAATGCGAGATATAGCAATTATCGATGTTCAAATTTTGAATTTGGGCGGGGCGGGTTCACCAGTTCAAATTTCGAATTTGAATTTGAATTGTTCGGTTAACATGGAGTAACATGCATGCTCAGCTCGTCACATCTCAGATGCGCGTCCAAATGCATAGCATAGCATGGTTTTATGTATTGTACATGGCGGTTATCCATGGTATGGTTTTACCGGAAAGCGTTTGTCCATAAATATTCAGGTGTGTCAACGTGCTTGTACTACAGTCTATGCCCACGGAATGACAGTAATGTAAGGGAGCATTTATGGAGCTATAGAGGTGGAAATAGCTCTTCATTTCCGTTTCGAATGGAGCCTACACACGAGCGCCACATTTCATTGTCAAACAAAGCCCTCTACTCAGTCGCTTTGATTAACTAGTAAATTATTGATATTAATTTTATTAATTAATATTAATTTTATTTGATTTACCTTCACAATTTTGTGTTTTTTGAATTTGATTTATATTTATAATTATCGATCTCTATGGCTGTTGATTGGTCATTTAATTTAGATGATTGGGTTAGTTATTTGGAGTTGTTTAAAGGTTATAATTTAGTTATGATAGAGAATCAAGTGAGAATTTTATCAGGAAATTTGATTGTGGGAGTATCTAAATCATTTTTTTAATGGAAATGGATCCAGCGCTATTAAAAACTCTAGTAACGCATAAAATCTTGAAACTTGCCAACTCTATTTGAGATTAAAAAAAAAATTGCAAAACCATACTGGAATTTCTATTATTTAAGGGGTTGTTTAAAGGTTATGATTTAACCAGGACAGGGAATGCCAGAATCAAATTAGAATTTTTTCAAGAAATCTAATTGTGAGAGTGTTTAAATCATTTCTTTTTAATGAAAATATATTCAACACTATTAAAACTCAAGGAACACCTAAAATCTTAAAACTTGCTAACTATATTTAAAATTTTAAAATTTTTAATTTCCCAAAATCATAATAAAATTTTTATTACTTTCCAAAAATCAAATTAAAATTTCAATTATTTTTTCAAAAATCATCCTAAAATTTCAATAAAACATGACCCGTTTAGACCATAGTTACAAAGTTTAGCCAATTGGCCTATAGAATTGGGAAAGTCGAATTCGGAAATTAGTTACAAAGTTCGGCCTATTAGCCTATAGGATTGGGAAATTCGAATTCGGAAATTAGTTACAAATTCGGCCTATTGGCCTATAGAATTGGGAAATTGGAATTCGGAAATTTGCCAATGCGATTAGGTTCGTATAATAATTCGTGAAATCTAATACGGTACGGATTTTTCCGCTTAGTAAAAAAATATAATTATAAGTTATACAAATTCTAGCATTTGCGCATCTGGTGTAGTGGTATCATAGTACCCTCCCACGGTACTGACCAGGGTTCGATTCCCTGGATGCGCACTCTGATCGGTTTCAGTTTCATGTAACTTTGAATGTTGTTTTTTGGGTTTTAGTTTTGAAGTTCTCGGAAAATTTGGTTTTTTTTTTCTATTTGTTTTTGGGCATTTTTTTTTCCATCAATGTTATGTAATTCAGATCTTTATATTCCCTTAATATAATTCATGAAGGTTTTTTTCTCTGAAAAAAAAGATTATATAAATTTTATAATTAAAAATTTGTAGTTGTTGAAAATAATAAATTTTAATAAATTTTTTTTAATTGTATGATTATAAATTACTTATAGTAAAAACAGCAAGTTAAAAACAATGTCAAAAAAATATTTAAATTAAAAACTTTAAAACCATGTAAAAAGAAAAAGACAGTGATTTCTATTTTGCTTTTTTTTTTTTCTATCTGTTTCTGGGCACCTCTTTTGTCCCCATCAATTCAGATCTTTATATTCTCTTAATATAATCCATAAAGGTTTTTTCTCTGAAAAAAAAAGATTATACAAATTTTATAATTAAAAATTTGTAGTGGTTGAAAATAATAAGTTTTAATAATTTTTTATTTTTAATTGTATGATTATAAATTACTTATCCTAAACAATGTTAAAAAGATATTTAAATTAAAAACTTTAAAACCATGTAAAAAGAAAAAGACAGTGATTTCTAAATTAAAAATATGAGCTTCAGGAAAAGTAAGTTTTTTATTAAAATATTGTAAGAAAGAAAAGTAAAGTTTATATTAAAAAATTGTAAAATTTTTAAGATATATTTTTTCATTTGTATAATTCTTTTGTATCATAGTATTGGAAGATATTGGAATCCATTGGAAAAGAAAGATTATTTAAATCGGTTTCATGTAACTGTGAAGGTTGTTTTTTTGGGTTCCCGGAGAATTTGTTTTTTTTTTTTTTTTTCTGGGCACCTCTTTTGTCCCCCATCAATGTTATGTAATTCAGATTTTTATATTCTCTTAATATAATCCATCAAGGTTTTTTTCTCTGAAAAAAAAAGATTATACAAATTTTATAATTAAAAATTTGTAGTTGTTGAAAATAATAAGTTTTAATAAAAAAATTTTAATTGTATGATTATAAATTACTTATCGTAAAAACAGCAAGTTAAAAACAATGTTAAAAAAATATCTAAATTAAAAACTTTAAAACCATGTAAAAAGAAAAAGACAGAGATTTCTATTTTGCCTTTTTTTTTTTTCTATCTGTTTCTGGGCACCTCTTTTGTCCCCATCAATGTTATGTAATTCAGATCTTTATATTCTCTTAATATAATCCATGACGGTTTTTTCTCTGAAAAAAAAAAAAAAAAGATTATACAAATTTTATAATTAAAAATTTGTAATTGTTGAAAATAATAAGTTTTAATAATTTTTTTTTAATTGTATGATTATAAATTACTTATCGTAAAAACAACAAGTTAAAAACAATGTTAAAAAAATATTTAAATTAAAAACTTTAAAACCATGTAAAAAGAAAAAGACAGTGATTTCTAAATTAAAAATATGAGCTTCAGGAAAAGTAAGTTTTTTATTAAAATATTGTAAGAAAGAAAAGTAAATTTTATATTAAAAAATTGTAAAATTTTTAAGATATATTTTTTCATTTGTATAATTCTTTTGTATCATAGTATTGGAAGATATTGGAATCCATTGGAAAAGAAAGATTATTTAAATCGGTTTCATGTAATTGTGAAGGTTTTTTTTTTGGTTCCCGGAGAATTTGTTTGTTTTTTGTTTTGTTTTGTTTTGTTTTTTTTTTTTTTTTTTTTTGTTTCTGGGCACCTCTTTTGTCCCCCATCAATGTTATGTAATTCAGATTTTTATATTCTCTTAATATAATCCATGAAGGTTTTTTTCTCTGAAAAAAAAAAGATTATACAAATTTTATAATTAAAAATTTGTAGTTGTTGAAAATAATAAGTTTTAATAATTTTTTTTTAATTGTATGATTATAAATTACTTATCGTAAAAACAGCAAGTTAAAAACAATGTTAAAAAAATATTTAAATTAAAAACTTTAAAACCATGTAAAAAGAAAAAGACAGAGATTTCTATTTTGCTTTTTTTTTTTTTCTATCTGTTTCTGGGCACCTCTTTTGTCCCCATCAATGTTATGTAATTCAGATCTTTATATTCTCTTAATATAATCCATGAAGGTTTTTTCTCTGAAAAAAAAAAAGAAAAAAAGATTATACAAATTTTATAATTAAAAATTTGTAATTGTTGAAAATAATAAGTTTTAATAATTTTTTTTTTAATTGTATGATTATAAATTACTTATCGTAAAAACAGCAAGTTAAAAACAATGTTAAAAAAATATTTAAATTAAAAACTTTAAAACCATGTAAAAAGAAAAAGACAGTGATTTCTAAATTAAAAATATGAGCTTCAGGAAAAGTAAGTTTTTTATTAAAATATTGTAAGAAAGAAAAGTAAATTTTATATTAAAAAATTGTAAAATTTTTAAGATATATTTTTTCATTTGTATAATTCTTTTGTATCATAGTATTGGAAGATATTGGAATCCATTGGAAAAGAAAGATTATTTAAATCGGTTTTATGTAACTTTGAAGGTTGTTTTTTTGGATTCTAGTTTTGGAGTTCCTGGAGAATTTGTTTTTTTTTTTTTCTATTTGTTTCTGGGCATCTCTTTTGTCCCCCATCAATGTTATGTAATTTAGATCTTTATATTCTCTTAATATAATCCATGAAGGTTTTTTTTTTTCTGAAAAGAAAAGATTATACAAATTTTATAATTAAAAATTTGTAGTTGTTGAAAATAATAAGTTTTTATAATTTTTTTTTTTAATTGTATGATTATAAATTACTTATCGTAAAAACAGTAAGTTAAAAACAATGTTAAAAAAATATTTAAATTAAAAACTTTAAAACCATGTAAAAAGAAAAAGACAGTGATTTCTATTTTACTTTTTTTTTTCTATCTGTTTCTAGGCACCTCTTTTGTCCCCCATCAATGTTATGTAATTCAGATCTTTATATTCTCTTAATATAATCCATGAAGGTTTTTTTCTCAAAAAAAGATTATACAAATTTTATAATTAAAAATTTGTACTTGTTGAAAATAATAAGTTTTAATAAAAAAATTTTAATTGTATGATTATAAATTACTTATCGTAAAAACAGCAAGTTAAAAACAATGTTAAAAAAATATTTAAATTAAAAACTTTAAAACCATGTAAAAAGAAAAAGACAGTGATTTCTAAATTAAAAATATGAGCTTCAGGAAAAGTAAGTTCTTTATTAAAGTATTGTAAGAAAGAAAAGTAAATTTTATATTAAAAAATTGTAAAATTTTTAAGATATATCTTTTCATTTGTATAATTCTTTTGTATCATAGTATTGGAAGATATTGAATCTATTGAAAAAGAAAGGTTATTTAAATAGAGGGGTTTATTTTTTTTGGCTCACAAAGTTTAATATGCACATATTTATTCTTGAATAAGTCTAGATAAAGATATTTATAGACACATAAATGTTTTTGGTATGTGGAAATTACTTGAAACTTACTTTTAGTAATATCCTATATTGAGATTTTGTTACTCATAGATTTTATTTATTTTTTTTCCAAAAAAACCTAAATAAATTTGATACGAGAAAATTTTAAATAGACAAAACAATATTGTTAAACATAAGTAAATAAAATTTATGAAGAAAAAATTTAATGAATTTTAATTGATATTTTAAATAGAATTATAATTTATCTCAATTATTTTAAATTTTAGAAAAAAAATATATATATTTTCCAAATATATATTCTCAAATTTTTTCTCTATTAAATTTTACACAATTAAATTTTTTCCCTCCAAATAAAATCGAATTGGGTAAAAATCTGGTAGCTATAGTTTAGACTACGCTTCTTTCATTGTATTGAATCAACGATTCCCACTCTCTGAGTAGCTCACATAAATTTGGGCGCTCATCATCATAAATTTTGGCAATAACATTCTTAACATTTAAATACGATGAACGTTTGGAGATGTGAGCCACGTCGCCGCCGAAACCTTTGTCGACCCATTAAAGTTTAATAAGTTTTCAAGTTTTTTTAGAGAGAAAAAACCATCATAACTTATATTAAGAGAATATAATGATCTGAATACATAGATATGTTGGAAACAGATTTTCCAAATATACTGAAAGATATCAGGTATTCCAAATAACTAATTACCAGATACCAAAATATAATATCATATCAGTCTAAAAACTTTCAGAATTGTCTTAGACCGATCAGCGCATATTAACAGGCCAAACTGAAAAGATTTACAAGATTGAAACGCTTTCAAAAACAAAACATATCAACAATCCCTGATAAGAGACACATCATTGAGAATCAAGGTCCAAAATCAGCGCTTTAGGTCGTGACTTGCCAAAATTCGCAACAGAATAGAGTTCAGAGGCGCCCTTGAATCTTGAAAAATATTAGCAATCCTCCATTTCCACAAGAACCAGTAGACAAGGATAAACAAAGTTCGACGGGATAAACTCTGCTCGCTCCACCATTTAAAGCCATCCTGAACAGAGGAAAAGACCAGGTAAGGAAAACCAAAAGACAAAGAAAGTTCATACCAGATATGGAGAGATGAAGCACATTGGAAGAACATATGAAAATTTGTCTCAGCCGCATTCTGGCACATGGCGCATCTGCCCAGACCATGCCAACCTTTCTTTTGAAGGACCTCCCAAGTAAGGTTCCTGTTCCTGAAGACCAGCCACGAGAATAAAATCATTTTAAGTGGACATGCCGCCTTCCATAGTTGAGGAGGAAAGAGCAGGTCGGAATTACACGAGAGGCCTGAAGACATTGAAGCATATAAATCCTTTACTCGAATAGGCTGAGAAGATCACGGAAGAGCCCAGACCTAGAGCCCGAACGGTGAATCCCCAAGCCGTTTAGGCTCTGTAAAACAGAGTGCCAAAGGGGATGCATGGAGAGAGGCAAAAGTAAGTCCTCCCCTTCCTTCCATACAGGAGATGAGTGAGACCAAGTTTTAATCAGCTTGTCCCACGTGAAAATACCCTTTGAATGAAGGAAGGAAACCAAGCGAGGAGAGAAAGAGGAATCCAAACCATTAACTATGGAGTCGAAACCAATGAGAATGCTTGAGCCCGAGAATATTTTCCATCGTAAATTTTCCATGAAAAAAGGCTGAATTTTCCTGAAGCTTAACCAGATAGCAGACCCTTTTTTAATGCCCAAAGATTTCCTTCTGTACCAGGACTCCAAACTCCTGCCTTTTAAATATTTCATATTAATAACTTTGCTCCACGGACCCTTACCAAAGATACCTCTATGAAGGGACTTACAAAGAAGGGCTTTCCCGAAAGTCCTCATATCTAAAAGACCCCAACCCCCCGCCTTCTTCGACTTAGAAATAGAATCCATCTTAACTAAATGAATCTTATTCTGAAAAGCTTTACCTCCCCATAGAAAATTGGCAGCCAATGAGCTCATTTTGTTAATAATAGAAGCGGGAAGGAAATAGAGGTGGGCCCAGTAAACCGCCAATTGAGATAGAACTGCCTGCACTAAAATAAATCTGCCAGCTAAAGAAAGAAATCTTGACTCCCATCCATAATTTTTTTTGTAGAAGCGGTCAATTAACCATTGCCAATCCTGTTTGGAATTACCTTTTGCCTTCAGGTTGAAACCCAAATATTTGAACCCTTCCTTGATCGAAACCGGGTTGATGTCGATCAGTGCAGCGATCCATTGAACAATATCCATATTTGACTCATTGTGATACAATGAAGATTTGTTCCTGTTGATAACTAATTCAGAAGCTATCTGAAACTTATCAAGGATTTCATTTAGGCAATACCAGGTTGCCCTGCAGAGCATGGAAAAAATGAGGACATCGTCAACAAAGAGATTGTGTGATAGGAAAGTGTCCTTGCAGATCCTGATCGGCCGACATCTTCGTTCTGAAACAGCTTTGTTGATCTGTAGGCTGAGAGAGTTCATTACCAAGATGAATAGCAGAGGGGAGAGGGGACAACCCTGACGAAGTCCCCTCTCCGCTAGGAAAAAAGATGATGGAATTCCATTTATAATGACTGAATATCTGACATTTTCCACACACGCCATTATCCAGTTGATGCCTTGTGATCTCAACCCAATTTTTGCCAGCAAGATTCTTAAGAAGCCCCAGTCGACGCAATCATACGCTTTTTTCAAATCAATCTTTAGGATAGCCGCATCGATATTGTTTGATAACATTGAGAACAAACATTCCTGAGTCATGGCCACAACATCCAATATGTTCCGGTCTTTTAAAAAAGCGTGTTGATCCCTTATTATAAAGGAGTTAAGAACTGGCTTCATCCTTTCAGCTATAATTTTTGAAATGATTTTGAACAAAATATTACATAAAGAAATAGGTCTGTAGTCGTGAAAAGAGTCTGATCGATCCTTTTTCGGAATAAGAGCAATCAGCGTGGAAGATAAAGCACTGTGAATACTACCTGACATACGGGAGGCCTCCACCATCCTCAGCAAATCCGCTTTAAACATGTCATAGAAGTGTGAGAAGAATTCGATTGGCCACCCATCTGGCCCGGGACTTTTATCCCTTTTGAAAGCTTTGATAGCAGCTTGGAGCTCCTCTTCCGTTACCGGCTTAAAAAAGTTATCATTTGCTGCCTCGTCAAACATCTCTGGCATCAAGTCCACAGCCCAGAAGATATCATTAATGTTACCCTGTTGCCTTCTATATTGATTCTGAAAGAACCTTGTTGCTTCTGCAGAGATTTCTTGCTGAGAGTAGAGGAAACCTCCATTTCCATCTTCGATCTTCCAGATAGAGTTTTTCCTTCTTCTGGCATTTGCAAAATTATGAAAATACTTCGAATTCTGGTCCCCTTCCTTGAGCCATATGGCTCTGCTCTTGAGCCTCCATGAGGCCTCTTCCTTTAGCAGCAACATTTGTTTCTTTTTTTCCAGTTTTCTAATATGACTTTTTTGCTCAAAAGTCAGGCAGTCTGGGTTTGATAAGTTGATAAAAATTTCCAATTCATTTTGGATGACTTTCAGCTCCTGTTTATCCTTCTTTTTCTTTTGGATTTGCCAGTCCTTTGCTACGGCCCTCAGTCTTTGGATCTTTTCCCGAAAAGTCATGAGAAGGGCCATTTCAGATTCCTGTAGTTCCTTCCATTTTTTTAATATAGTTTCATTGAAGGATTGGTCTTCTAAAAAGATCCTATTGAATTTGAAGGAATAACCAAGCCTATAATCCTTTTCACACCATTCAAGGAAAATAGGCCTATGATCAGAGGTGAAATCATTCCCAATAAGAGAAAACGGCATTCCCCATTTCGCAATGATGCTAGCATGAATGATAAAACGATCGATCCTCTTTGCAATGTAGGCTTGCCCCGTCCTACTGTTATCCCAAGTAGGCATCATTTTATCAGGCATGATATCCACTAAGTTCCTATTTAGAAATTCCTTTCGAAGTCTGTCAGCCAGAGGATCTTTTTTCCTGCAATTACCCCAGCACTCATCAGATCTTAAAGTCACATTTAAATCACCTGCTATCATCAACGATTCAATCTCAAGAATTTCCGAGGCAAACAGCCTTTCCCAGAAAGGGAGTCTATTCCTGTAAGGAGCGTAAACATTCAGAATGTTGAAAACTAGAGCATGGCCCCTGATTGATGCCGAGATAAGGATTCCGGCGCAACATTTAAAAGCTTTAGCCTTTATCCAGACTGGATCCCACAAGACTGCCAAACCTCCAGACAGACCATTTGCCTCAGTGGCAACCATAAACCAAGATGGAAACATTCTTCTAAAGAAAACTAAAGTTGCCCTACTTGAGTGCATGGTTTCCTGAATAAAGATAATTTTAGGATGAGCCGAAGAGAAAATTTCTTTTAGCGCCAAAATTTTTGGGGATGCGCCCAAACCCCTGATATTCATTGAGACCATGAAAGTCATTTAGAAGACTCTCCAGCCATACATGCTCTAAGAGGCTGAGATTTAGAGGAGTCCAAAATTGGAACTTCTACGAGGGATAAATTTGTAACACCAAAGTCAGAAACAATAGATCTTCCTCTGAAGTGACGACTACCACCCTTTTGTTTCTTTCTGACCGTGATGTTCTTTGCTGAATTAGGGCTGATAGATGGATAGGGAGGGAAAGAAGGTTTATGGATGGTTAAAGGTTCAAGTTCCGAAGAATTTCTATGAAGAAAGAGATCTATATCACTATCAAATTTATTGACAGGCGATTCAGCAGGGGAGTTAAAAGGAGTTGGCGTAAGCAAAGGGTCCTTTCCTCTCGGCAAACCAGAAGGAGGTTTAACAGGAGAAGGAGAAGAAGAGGAAATCTGGATGGGATGAGAGCCTACCACAAAATCCCCTTGATTCATAGCAGGAGGAGAGGGCACTGATTTTTCCTCGATAGGCTCAGGAATAGGGGGACATCCAAAAGCCGGCGAGTTGAGAGCATCAGGACGATCTTGAGAAATTTGTAGTGAGCTGAAGGGATCCGGATCCTGAAGATTTAAAGGATTCTCAGGATTGCTTACATCTTCAGAGGAGCGTTCAGATTCAGATTTTCTACCCTGTTTGAAAGAAAACTTCTTAGTCCTGCGATTGAAACGAAGACTGCAATTTTTGACGAGATGGCCGGTTTTGTGACACAAAGAGCATCTGAATGGTATGCCCCAGAAATCAAGCCTTTGGCTGATTTTGAAACCATCCCAGGTTATCTCGATATGATCCGGATAACCTCCTTTATATGGTTTTTCTATCAAAATCCACGCAATCCTTTTATCTTTCTCACCTCTACACCAGGGATCCACATAGATGAACTTACCGATGGAATTCCCAATCTCAGAAAGGGTTTCAATCGACCACAACTCCAGAGGCAAATTTGGGAGTTTCACCCAGATCATGCAGTTTGACGGGGTATTCTTTAATGGATCAAAGCCCATGTACCATCGAGATAGAGACAGAAAACTTCTACCGAAAACCCATGGCCTGTTGAGGATGATCTCTAAATCAGAAACTTTAAGAAAATGAAAAGAGAACCATTCCTTCATCAAGCGAGAAATGACAGGAGTATATCCAATCAGAGGAGACCATTTATCCGCCAACCATTTCCTCATATCCTCTTCATCCATTTCCGGGAATTGCCATTTCCCAATCAAAGCCAACTTTTGCAGACTGTCAATGCGCTCTGTTAAGACAACACTGTTCACGGAAATAGCCTTTGGAGGAGGGGCCGTTTTGACCGGATTCCTAGATTTATTAAAGTGCTGTGCATGGTCATGTGACCATCCTTTTCTAGAACGGTCCACATGGGCTTGATTAAGCTGATCGTGACAAGCAGGATTAACCATCATATTTTCCACCGTGGCTTGCCAACTGTTACAATTACTAGACTTCTCACGTGCTCTTTCAACCTCAATAGTAGCCTGAATGAGGGCTTGTGTGGCGGGTGAGTCAGACCCACCCGTCATATTAAATGAGGAACGAGCTCAGAAGAAGCCGGAAGATACTAGAGCAATGTTCGTATCTGGAAAAAATCCAGCCGTAGATCCTTTCTGTAACAAGTTGCCTGGATAGAATAACTGTTGAAGAGAGAAATTAAGAAACAACAGTACAGAAAGGAGTCCGATCCTTAGATCCTGTCAGAGACAAAGGATAAGGCTAGATAAGGGAATTAAAAGAGCATCTGAAGGAGGAACGTTGAAACCCGAGAATGGAAATCTCAAGGACGAGAGGGTAAATGCTATCGAATCCCAATTCAAATACTCACATGATGTGAGGGGTCAGGCAAGGATATTTCCTGCCGTCGATTTGACTTCTGAGAGGATGACAGGATTCCAATGTTGAGGAGCGGAGGAATTTTTGTACCTTGATAGTTCAGAGGGCTCAGAAGTCTTAATGAGAGCTTTTAAGACATCCGAAAATATTAAAAAAAAAAAAATTCCGGAGAAAAGGATGCCGGAAATTCTGAATTCCGGAAAAGATCTATCAGGAGAGCCAGGAGAGCCGAGTAACAGACAAGGCAGGAAAAAACTATTCAGAAGGCTAGTTCTGACAGTCGATACAACAGCAATAGATCTGAAAAATGCACCACCAACGACCTATTCTAACCCGGAAATCAGAACAGGGACTACATATGAATATAGACGCCTTTATCTTGTTAAGGAAAGATTTCAGCATATTTTCCAGCACTTCCAAAACAGGACATCAAGAGACCGAGCTTTGAGCTTATGAAAAAAGAGATTATGCTGAGAAACCTATCATCAAGCTACCATATTGAGCATAACCTCACGATTCCAAAGACAGACCGTGCATGATTAGATTTTACCAAAGACAGATAACCAAATACTGCCAAATAATTACTTCAATACCCAAAAACAACCAGAAACATCCTGCAAATAAAAACCATCTGATCTGGAGGAGGGACGATAGATACTGACCTTTATGGAAGCAGCGTCAGGAACACCGGGAGAGCACGACGAAAGAAACCATAACCGAGCGTCGAAGCAATAGAGATCGAAAACCGGGACGAAACCGAAAAAACCCGACCGGAAAGCGGAATGAAGCCCAGTCTCAGAGGGCAGGGAGCTTCAATTTTCAGAGAAAAAATTAAAAGCTACGTTACCTAGATCACCCACAACAGGCAACTGTCCATAAGAGACCCAGACCCGGAGAGTACCCAGTACCCCGGCCGGGAGGCCGAAAGAGAAACCTAACTCCGCTCGCAGAGGACTTCTCTTAAAGGATGACAGAATGAAGTTACAAACCAAAGGATTTCTTACCAGGTGTCAGCCTGCATGCAGGGGGAGGACACGTCCATCCTTCATGCAGAAAACTAAAAGCGTGTCCTGAAAACTATTAAGGTGGTCATGCAGGAAAAGGTGGCGCTAAACCTGGTTGGCTGTATCTGCAAGGTGGCTCTAACACCTGGTTGGTTGTATCTGCAAGGTGGTTGGCTGAGCAGTCGGCCGCTCGTTGGTCGATGCTCTCCCGTGTTCCGACGCCTCTTCTCCCTCCATATTATTTGTATTGTTCAATGAGCTTTCAAGTTGCCAACACAGCAATCCATCAAAATTTAGATGGTTAATTGTTCAGACATGAAGCATTAATGTGGAGCCAAATCCCACGGCGCCGATAAGTATATGCCACCACTGGAAGGAACCAGACCACCTTCTATATAAACATTTCTGCAATTCGTTCCCAATTGCTCTGAACTTGCTCAATTCAAGTTATTATACTGGATTCCCACCAAGTCATCAATGAGCGTTGCTCCAGTTTCTCTTGAATGTAACTCCCCTCCACCTCTTTTGCGCAGTACCAAAGCTTGCGGGAATCGAACCCATGACGCATTGTCGACGATTTCTTCATAAACCGAGAGCTGGAGCGTTGCTCATACTTACAATTTGTTTGATTTTATTTGTGGCTTATCAATGTAGTAGAATTAAAATTTTGGGTTTTGTCTGCAGGTCGTAGAAATGATAAGACCAGGGCTATAATGGCGTCGACTCCTAAACGAGAAAAGATCCGAAGAAGTGAATCATTATAACAGGAATGGGGATCGTTATAACGAGAAAGAAGTCGTAATTACGTCAATCACTGTTAAATTCGTGTCTACAAAAGCATAATTAATGTGAATTTTTTAATTGTTTTTGTGAAATTTTTAATTGTTTTTCAAGTATGAAAAGCGCTATATTCATATTAATGAGAGAAATTTACAAAGATATACAAATAGTCTGGCAGAACATGCCAAAATGAGAAACAGCCAACAAAAACAAATTATGCTTCATGGTTACATGAAAGCTGCATGGTAAAAACCAACAAAAATATAGAAAGTTCAGCCCGATATACAGAAACAAAAATATGACCCTCTTGAAAAATAAGAAAAAAATCACCATATGCAAAATGAGAGAAACTAGCCAAGCAGCGATAGTAGGTAGTTAATAACAAAATAGTCAGAGTTATGATCCTGGGAGAAAAAATTCTTCCATGTAGAAAGTGTTGCTTTCAAACATGATATCCATATGCCAGTTATCTGGTTTTTTTTATAGTCTGTCTGCTTGTTCATTTTGAGATCTGTCAACATGTTGTATAGTGTAGCCATTTTGTGCTTGCCAGAAAATCTCAATTCTCTTCATCCATACAATTAAAAGAGGGTATTTTTGTGGAGATCCTTCCTAAAACATGATCAATTACTATTTTAGAATCTCCATAAATATATAAAGCAGGGATATTTAGAAATTTACTGAAAAATAAAAGTCCCTAAAGAGCTATTGCCTCAACTTTGTTATTTGAACCTTCCCCTCCATTCCAGTGAATGTTGATTTTTTGGTGTTCATCTATGGAAATGCATACACCACAAGAACATATCCCTTTTTATGCAGTGCCATCAAAAAAAGCCATAGGGTATTCGAGCAAAAGTTTAGAATGTCTACCATTGTTGTATTTTATCATGGGTTCAAAAATAGTTGGATAGACGAATTGTATTTTTTTGGTTGAATCTGTTAGTCAAATCTATCATAGAAACATTTTTGGTGTAATTAGGTGGATGGAAAAGATTTAATTTGTAGATTTACTTTCACTTCACGATGAAAATTCTTAATTTGTGAATACCCTTTGTTATAATACTATAAACCCATACCATGGTTTAATTCTTAATTTGTGAATAGGGTTTGTTATAATACTATAGATCCATACCATGGTTTATTTTATTTGAGAGGCTTAAAAAAACATAACTCAATTTATATGACTATATATATATATATATATATATATATATATATATAATCAATTCAATTAAAAGAATAAAAAAGGTAACCACAAGGTTTTTGGATAGACATTATCTGTGCTCTGTTAAGACACTCTTTGATATGAGGTCAAAGGTTCAATTCCCTTCCCTAATCTGAGTGATATATTGACATGATAAAAATATAGTCCCACCAAAATTAAAAAGAAAAAAAAGAGAAAAAAATAACATAATTGAAAATAAATTTCAATCTTTAATTTGTAATCACTATTAAAAACATTCAATGACCCTTACCATATATATAATAACTATTAATATTAAATTAATATTCTGGAAATTTTATTTCAAAATAAACATACTTATTAGTGTACTCAACCTTACTATTTTTTTATATAATTAATTTTATATTTAAAAATTTAACTATAAATAAAAAATACATTTGTATACTAGACATATAAACAAAAACAAATTACTGTAAAATAAGTATAAATTTAATAATATAAAATTTCATCCTCATTTATCTTAAGTTTCAGATCTAAAATCTTCATATATTTGAAAGTGGTATATTATATATAGAGTGTATTTTGAACATTGTTACTCTTACTTGATTGAAAATGGACATTAATTTGATTTCTTTAATTTCTAATGAGAACATGTTTGATATCGGTTTAACCTTTAACTAATGTTAAATAATAGATGATTAATTTGATAGTATAATACGACGCTTTTGATTGATATGAAACAAATGTAGGTAAATTGAGGTTTTTTTTGTTTTCTAATCAATAAGGTTGCATGTGACTATCTATTAATTTGATATAGCCTAATATGATGCTTTTGCGATGTTTCATTCCCGTTGTTTTTACATCAAACACATGTAGATAAATTGAGGATTTTTTTTTTTTTTTTCTTCTAATCAATAAGGTTGCATGTGACTATTTATTAATTTGATATAGCCTAATATGATGCTTTTGCGATGTTTCATTCCCGTTGTATTTACATCACGGTAAATTGAGGATTTTTTTTTTAATCAATAAGGTTATATATAGCATTACTTAAAAGTGACATTTTAATCATGTTTAATTGATGGGTAGGTTAATGATTTAGATTTGGATGAATATAGTATTTTTTTAATTTATATTTGATTGTTTTAGAATGGAAAATTTGGAGGAATCAATGTGAAAAGTTATTTTTATTAGCAGTCTTGGTTTGGAAAAAAATGGGCGAAAAACTTCAGGAGTCATTTTGAGGCCTTAAAGGACCACATTTTATTATCTAAACCATACTATGGACCTGTTGACGGTGTTGGATACCGCCAACATGCAGCGGATCTCCTTGATATGGCGTCTCAATTAGACCTCACACCATTTGGTGGAGTCTCATTCTGATCTGGATCTTTTGGGGAGGCCCCCAAGATCTAAAAGATTGAAATGGATCTTGTGGGGGGGGCCTCCAAGATCTGAAGAATTGCAATGCTAGAAAGAAAACGACAGATCACACAGTAAATAAAACCACAAAGAAAGTTTTTATTAAAACCCATAATAACTATAAACGCTACATTGTGGCGGACCATCTCTCCTTTTACAAAATGTGACTTGTTACTTATAGTATTTTTCAGTTACAATACCACGGGTCAATTCCATGGGTGAATGAATACCATGGGTGGATGTCACAATACCACGGGTCAATTCCATGAATGAATGAATACCATGGGTGGATGTCACAATACCATGGGTCAATTCCATGGGTGAATGAATACCATTGGTGGATGCCACAATACCATGGGCAATACCATGGGTGAATGAATACCATAGGTGGATGTTACTTACAATACCATGGGTGGATAAATACCATGAGTGGATGCCACTTACAATACCATGGGTAAATTCCATGGGTGGATGAATAACATGGGTGGATAAATACCATGGGTTGATGCCATTTTCCATTTGAATCATTCCTCCCTCCTTAAGAAGCAATGGTCCCCATTGTGTGAAGTTCTCTCATGCGAAGCCTTTGTTGAATATGAAGAGCCACTGAAGAGAAGGGTTTTATGTGGTTAACCCATAACCATGATGAACGAAAATCCGAGGATAAAGATACCCAGTAATACTTGTGACCAATTGTAATACTGACAGTGTGCGACCTAACAATTGGACTTCGATTAAGTGTGGATTTTTGGATGACCCATAACCATGATGAATGAAGATTCGAGGATAGAGATACCCTCTAATGCTTGTGACCAACTGTGATATTGACAATATGTGGCCTAGAAAATGGACTTCAATGAAGTGTGGGTTTCTGGATGACCCATAATCATGACAAACGAAGATCCGAGGATAGAGATACCATGTAATGTTTGTGACCAATTGTGATACTAACAGTTTGTGGCCTAGCAAATGGACTTCGATGACGAGGATTTTGTGCAGTTGACCCATAACCATGATGTTGGTTGTTGATGAAGTAGCAGGTGCCTACATAGCCTAGGGTGAGAGGGCACATCTTCAAATAACCCAAGCCGAATGCTGCTATGCTGAAACTGATGAATATGAAGCAAGTGCCTACTAAAGTAAGGTGGGAGGGCACGTCTCCAACGGGAACCCACTTCGAATGTTGCTCCAAAATTAAAATGGACATAACTCGGTCAATATAACTCAGAATATTTATTATAACCTTTTTTTGGAAGCAGAATGACCATTTTGCATCTTCCTATGTGTTGGAAATCCTTATCTGGACACCCTAGAATCTCTGATTCGTGCTGCAATTTTTTCCGTCGTCACAAAAGTTATGAAAAAATAGTTGATTTTAAATGAGTGATATCTCCCACATCCGAACTCCGATTCAACCCATTTTTTTTTAAATTGGGTGATTTTTAAAGAGGAGCTTAGATCTAAAATATTTTTTCTAAGATTTTCAAAAAAACTTTAAAAAATGATAGGAGAGTCATCGTCCACTAGTTGTCGTCAGAAAAAAAATTCTACAACATAGCTGATTTTAAATCAACGATATCTCCCTCATCCAGACTCCGATTTGGCTGATTTTTTTTTTGAATTTTGGTATTTTTTCGCAAGGAATCCAGATTTGTTAATTTTTTTGTAAATATTGTACCAAATGTTTTAGATCTGATCTTTAAACTCGCCGCTCAAAAAAAAATTCCTGCAAAAAAATGAAAAAAGAAAAATTCTTCCTGCTTGGCCTAAGAAAGTGCTCTGTGGAGGCCGCAACACGTGCTTGAATTTTGTTGAATATTTCTGCAAAAATTTGATGGAATCGTACCCTGCTTTAATACCACTAATCTGGATCTTGGGGGGAGGCCCACAAGATCTAAAAGATTGAAATGAATCTTGTGGGGGAGGCCCCCAAGATCTGAAGAATTGAAATGCTAGAAAGAAAATGACAGAACACACGGTAAATAAAACCACAAAGAAAATTTTTATTGAAACCGATAATAACTATAGAGGCTACATTTTGGCGAACCATCTCTCCTTTTACAAAATGTGACTTGTTACTTATAGTATTTTTTAGTTACAATACCATGGGTCAATTCCATGGGTGGATGTCACAATACCATGGGTCAATTCCATGGGTGAATGAATACCATGGGTGGATGTCACAATCCCATGGGTCAATTCCATGGGTGAATGAATACCATGGGTGAATGTCACAATACCTTAGGCAAATACCATGGGTGAATGAATACCACGGGTGGATAAATACCATGAGTGGATGCCACTTACAATACCATGGGTGGATGAATATGATGGGTTGATGCCATTTTCCATTTGGATCACATTTAGTTATATGGTCCAACCACCATTGCAAAGGTTTTAGAGGTATGCCTGAGTTATAACACATACATAAGAGATCACAAACAACTCTTTGGGGCAGAAAGTATGTAAGCTTTGTATGACACCAAATGTAGAATGCACATGAAACTTCCATGGTTGATAAAAGGAAAATGAGCCTCCGATTAGGGAAGTAATAGTACTACCTTAAGGGAGACCCATGAGCAGAAGAGAAAGGTTTTTTTATTTACCTGCAAATTAGTCCACAAGATAAACAACAATCGTAAAAAAGCGTAACAACACTTATTCAACGATATCCATATCTAAGTAACAAAATAGTTCATTAGACTTAGTGCGCATTACGCCAACATATATCACAAGCATAACAAGGATAGTCTTTCTACATCTACGATACATGCATGAAGAAGTGTTGGCTCAAAGAGCTTCTGATTATGAATGAAAGATTCCAAGTACATTGTTACATAGGTGAAACACTAGATCTAGTAGTGGAACATGAAGTCACAACTTGCTTTTCCAAAGAATGATTTATCTTCTATGTAATACAAGAGAAGCCAAGGCAAGGCTCTAAGAATCCAAGCCACTTACTTAAGTTATGATGACCTATTTATAACAAATGACAATGGCCTTTGAGTTTCCTCATGACTCTTCAAATTCTAGGACCTTTGGGATTCCATACAACCTTTCACATTCTATACATGACTATTTACATTCCACATGTGACTTTTCATATTCCACATGTGTCTCTTGGACTTCATTACATAAAACTTACTACAAAATATGAAATACACCTAAGACAGTGGCTATATGAGGCAAAAATGCTAATTGGACAAATATGTTTTCAAAAGGACAAATCATTTGCTTCTTCATGGAGTTCATTGGTAATTTATGTGTGCCATGATCTGAATTCCATAACAATGACTTTGATCTGAACCAACAAGTCTGCTATAAACCACATCTTCACCTCCAATGCTTTTGTCAATATAAATTTGGAGATTGATTGTACACTGTTCCATGATAGCTTCATGTGGGCCTTAGGTGGTGTAATGGAATATTGTAAAATAATGTCTTTAGTGATCTCCAAGTCTTCTTGTGCTGATGTCTGCTTGATTTTCTCAATGTAATGTTTCACTTCCTAAAAGATGATTTCCCTACCTCTTATCTCTCCAAGTGATTCCACTGAAGGCATATTGTGTTTCTGTGATAGAGACTCTAAACCATTATGTAGTCAACTATAGGAAACAATAGTATTAGCCAACTGTTCTCTAAGATGGATATAATTCTAGTGGTGGAGTCTCAGCTGTACTCTATCTATTCCTGCAACAATCCTATCCTTTCTAACCAACTATCACGAAACATATGGATATTTGGTAGCCCATTCCTGGGTTGATCAATAACTCTGTTTGCCACCTTTAGGAATTTAAGAAATTCTTGTGTGTCCTTTTGTATACCAACAAGAGGTGCTACTACTTCATGTAGAAGTATCATTTCATCATACAATTGCGCCATGGTATCCTCCATTGGCCCTAATTCCTCTTCTATGGTTGACTGTCACTCTTCTGTGTTAAAGTTGTGGGAAGATAGTTGTTGGTTTTTTGCAATGAGATGTTCCACCTATTGCTTTACTGCAACAAACTCTTTTCTCAATCATGCATTCTCATTCAACATATACTCTAAGCTATCATGTGTTGTTGTATCAAAAGAAACATTTGTTGCCATGATTGCCTGTGGATTCCTCCTAGTGTTTGTAGTTATCACCTTTTCTATAGATACAGAGACCAGATTTTGAGCATCATTTGGGAAGTATCTTAGCCTTTGCTACATGATCCTTTTCTTCAAATGATCAAATGTGACATTGCATACATCCATGACTCTTTCCTCAAGTGGAGGTGTGATTCCCATCTCACCAAATGGGAGATGACCACCTTTGAGAGGACTTTTTGTTGGAGAACCTAGTTCATCATCCATGGAAAATTTTAGGGGCTAATATTTGCCCAATGGGCTAATTTTCCATGATCTTTCCACAAAAACGATTCACCAATTTCCAATTTTTATAAAAAATGATTCGCCTAAATTTTAGAATATAGAATTATTTTACCTTAAAAATCGTCAAAATTATAAGGAGACTATATATAAAATCATTATAAATTTGAATAATTTTAAAAATATATCAATAAACATTTGATAGTTTGCATATTACAGATTATTGAGATTCGCCAATTTTTTTAAACTTAAGAAAATTTTGCATTCTTAAAATTTTCCTTGCCATCATCTATGGGCTCGATGGTATCATCTTCCTCCAATCCTTCCTCAATTTCCTGAGTCACTTGTTCTTCCTCTAGCCTTTGTGTTGCTTCCTCCTTCTGTGACTACATTTGCTACTATTCTTCTACTCTCCTTATTTCGCCTTCTTCTTCATGTTTCTTTCTAAGAAATTCATCTTGTTTCCTCTTCTCTTATTCTTCATGTTGCATCTTTGCCTCTAATTCTCTCTTCTCTTTTCCAACATCAGTAACTCCCTTATTCAATGGATAAAATTTCCATTTCCTACTACTTTATGTTGTTGAATCATGCTTGATCCTTTTCCTAGGAGCTGCAATCTTTTCTTGAGTAGTTGTTTGTGGTGCCTCCTGTACTTGTATATCTTGAGCTGGTGGGACTTGGGGGGAACCAACTTCAATTCCTGGATGTGTCTTTCTTACTGCGTTGTACAAGTTCTTCACCTTTTCATCTTTTGTAGTAGTCATTAGTGAATATCCCCAAGAAAATCTAATCCTATCACAATGTTGCTTGCACACTCTTCTGGGATCATACCCATGAAAGTCTTTAACTGCAAAGTGCAAGCAGCCCAACTCTTATTTTTCCGCATTCGCCACCTTGTGTCTCTTCAACTTATACAATCCAATCCTTAAAGGGAAAGTCGGCCAAGGGTATTTCTTCCATTTCTGAAGAACTTATGACAACCCTTTATTCAATTGATAAGCCACTTATTGCAGTACCACCTTATTAGTCACATATTGCAACATAATATGAGGATAAATATGACATCCAAAGCATCTGATATATGTACCTTCTGGCACAACAAACCAATCTGCGATATCATGTAATGAATCCTTCACCTGATTGGTCATGCAAGGAGGATCGATCTCATATATCATATGAAATGTGACTAATCCAGGTGGGTATTGGTGGCCACCAACGAAGTCCACTTGGACCCCCACCATTGTTTCTTTTAGCTTTTTCGGTTTCCTTAATTGTAGCAAAATTTACTATTTCTAGCAGTTTTTCGGGTCCTAAACTTTCGGAGTCGTTTTGAGGCCCTAAACAACATTTTTTTGGGAAAACTGGGAGCAACATGGGTCCATGGACCGATGTTGCCCTTCCCAAAGTTGTAGTTCTCGGATAGATCTTTCTAACGAGATATTATGCACGTCAAACAAAGATCGTATGCCAAAGTTACGATCCCGGGAAGTTGATGTACCAATTTACCCAAATGGGGCCCACAGTTTGGCGTTTCATCTTCTAGGGTTAGGTTTTTGGATGTTTAGGGTTTTCCATTGTTTCTCAACAATAAATAGGCCTTTGAGCCTCATTGTAACATAATTCAGAGGCATGTAGCCACCACATCTCTTCTCAGAGATAAGCTACCATCGCCCTAGTTGGTTTATTTCCATTTCTGTTCGTAAGAATATTTCAGTATTTTACATTAATGAAATGAAATATTATTTCCACTGCATCTCTGTGTTTATCGTTATCTATGTAATTTGTTGCGTTCTTGTTTAAATCTGGATATATGATTTTAAATTTATGTCGATTGTAGATTTTGAAAATATAACATTACTACTATATCTTTTTCCTTATTTGTTACATAATGAGTTCCTAAGCAACTCAGTCATACTGTGTGCTGGTCCTCGAAGGCTATCTCTGCGGTTTATAGCAGCCAAAATATATGTAAATTGTATGACAGAATTGATGGGTGTTCTTAAATTTTCTGTTGCAGCTTCTGTAAATTTGTTTCAATGTTTGATAGGTGTGAATGACGAGTGTCTTTTCTATCTTTTCTATTATGAAATTCAAAGCAATTTTTAAGTGCAGCAGTAATTTTTTAACCACTTGGTGTTAGCTCATACGTTTTGCCAGTTTGGTTGTTTAATGGTTCATGCTCGGCATTGCTATTAGTAGACTCTATACATGTTGGTATACTTTTATGCAGTCCATCTTTTATTATCTGAATTATAAATTTGAGCAGTTAACTTGTTGCAGCGCAAGAGAGGTGCTTATTTTTCCTAGTGCAGTGCAGAGAGAGACAAGGTTAAATGCATTTCAAAGAGTTTGATTGAGTTTCAAGGTGTTCTCCAGTATAGTCCAATTTGAAGAGATGTCTTGTCTGATTATATAAATATTTTTATTTAGGAAAAAAAATAATTATAATTATAATTGCTAATTATAATACTTTTATTTTATCGAACATAAAAATAAAAATAAATTATAATTAATAATTAAATCAATTTATATCTATTTTAATTACAAATTTATTAAAAATGCAAAATATAATTTTTTAAAATATAAACTTCCAAAATTAAAATAAATTTACATTAATCTTAAAAATATTATAAAATATATTTAAAAAATATTAAATATTAATTATTTTTAATTTACATATTTAAAATAATAACATTATGAAAAAATATAAAATTACTTTAGTTATAAAATAACGAAAAACAAAAAAGCTATCAAACAAACAAATCACTTTCTATTTTTAATTTATTTTTACTTAAAAATATTTAAATAAACAAATACAAATATGAAGTACAACTCTATATTTGACTTTTAACTATCATGAATGTCTTAATATGTCACAATAAAGCATTTTGGTCGTATTTATTTTTAAATAAACAAATAAAAATGAGTAGTACACCTCTATATTTGACTTTTCACTACCATGAATGGCTTTAATAGGTCACAATAAAGCATTTTGGTCCTATCTTTAGTAGTTGCTTGTGGGGTGGTATTTTGGAGAATATATTTTATATTGAAGATATTATTTAAAATTATTTTAAAAATTTTAATGGTTAGGTAATTAATAATAATAAAATTTAGGTAATTATATAAATCAGTCTAGATTCATTTTAACACTGGATTTATTAAGCCCCGAGAGGGATCGAATCTATTCAGGTGCAAACCTATTTCTTGAGTGCAAAACTTGAGGAAAGGTTTGCAACTTGAGAGATTTGATCCCTCATGGCCCTTGATAGATCTGGAGATCCGGTGTTAAGATGGATCTAGGCTAGTTTTAGTCATGTGCAGTCATACAAAATTTGCTAAACATCTAATTATTTTGATCATTTTAAATATGCTCAATATGTCTAAGATTAATTTGATCAATTTAATTTAAAATTTTCTTAGTTACCTCAGTTTGAGATGAGAGACTGTTAGTAATTTGAATAATGAAATACAAATTTTGAGTGAAAAATGTTAATGTAACAATTTTGATAAATAGAAAATGTGAATAGTAAGAATATAGTCTATTACAAACAATCTTCATTGCAATCAATCTGAAACTATTTTCTTCTACTATTTCTATTATCACACCTATTAGTTTTTCCATTTTCTCTTATCGATCATATGAAAAGAGTAGTTGGAAGCATAGACCATTCAAATATTTAACTCCATCTACTGTATTAAACAACATACCTTGTCTCAATTTCTCTCCATTATTAATAGTAGTTTTCTCCAAAGTCAATTATAACTTGTCTTTGTTTCTCTCCAATATTAATAGTAGTTTTCTCCAAAGTCAATCATTCTGACTTATGGAGTGTTAAACCCCAAATAATTTTCACTGGTAGTTATTTTCTATTACTGCATTGGAATGCAAAGTAATTAACAATGTTGAATGATGGAAAATGGAAATAATAAGAATGTAGCCAATTATAAATAGTTTATAGTTTCAAGAAGCAAACATTTTGGGTAAGCAAACATTATTAATCTAATTACTTTGAAATTAATGCACATTATTAATCTAATTACTTTGAAATTAATATACATCATACATCTTGGTGCATCAAATAAAAAATCAACCTCTACACTAAAATCAACCCATGTAGTGCAAACAATCAAATATGATTAGAAACCAACATCTATACTGAAGTCAATGCATCTAATGAAAGAAATCAAGTAGGATTAGAATTCAATATTTACACCGAAACCAATGCATCTAATGCAAGTAATAAAATATGAGTAGAAATCAGCATCTACATTGAAATCAATGTGTATTAAATATGATTAGAAATTGACATCTATGATGAAATCAATGCATCTAGTGCAAGCGATTAAATAGGATTAGAAATTAATATCTACACTTAAACCAATGCATCATGTGCAAGCAATCAAATAAGATTAGAAACTAATATGTACACTAAAACCAATGCATCTAATGCAAGCAATCAAATATGAGTAGAAATCAACATGTACGCTCAAATCAATGCATCTAGTGTAAGGTATTAAATATGATTAGAAATCGACATCTACACTAAAACCAATGCATCGTGTGCAAGCAATAAAATAGAAGTAGAAATCAACATCGACACTGAAATCAATGCATCTAGTGTAAGGTATTAAATAGAATTGTAAATTGATATCACACTGAAATCAATGCATATAGTGCATGTGATAAAATATGATTAGAAATCAACAACTACATTGAAATCAATACATCTATTTTAGTGAAAATATAAAATATTCATGACCTTCTAGATCTAACTTCTATGTATGCATTTGTCTCTGTGAGATTCTTTCTTCTTCCCTCTCTCTCCACCTTCCATTATGTGTTTATCTCCCTCCTCTCTTTCTCTCTCTTCCCCTCCCTCTCTCCCTCGTCTCACTCTACCTGCCTCTCCTAACTTTCTCTTCTTTCCTCCCTCCCCATGCCATCTATATTTATATCTCCCTCCATCTCTCCTTATTTGTCTCTCTATCTCACCCCCCTAAACACATGCCACGCTCTCTCTCTCTCTCTCTCTCTCTCCCCATATTATATATCTATATATCTCTCCCTCTTCCTTTCCCTCTCTATCTCTTCCCCTTCTTTCTCTCTCTCTCTCTCTCTCTCTCTCACTCACTCTCCATCTCTCCCTTGCCGCTCCCTCTCCATGTTTGTCTCTTCATGTCTTTCTTCCCTTTCCAACTCCATCTCTCTCTCCTCTCCCTCAAGTCCTCTCTCTTTTTCCTTCCTCTCTCTCCCACCTCCCTCTGTCTCTACCCCCACCATACACACACACACTCTCCACCCTCCAAATCTATCACTATCTCCCTCCCTCTCTCCTTCTCTCTCTGCCCCTCTCTGCCCCCTCCATATATATGTCTCCCTATCTCTCTCTTCCCCTTCTTTCCCTATCTTTATCGTCTCCTTTTCTCTCTCTTCCCCCGTCTCCTCTCTCCCTCATTCCATCTTCATCTCTCCCTTGTCACTCCCTCTCTTTCCCCTCCAAATTCATCTCCCTCCCTCCCTCTCTCCCCCTCCTCTCTCTCTTCCTTTCTCTCTCTCACTGTGTATCTCACCTCTATGTATCTCTCCCACACTCTATTCCCCCTTCCATCTCACTCTCTTTCTTAAATATGATCTCATTGTATTGTATTTAAGAAAGTATTTAAATTAATAAAAAAACATAATTGGTTGTAAAATATTAAACCTATATTTTGGATCAATCATGTTAAAGAAAATACAATAATAAAAAGATTGAAAGAATTACCCACTATCTTTCTTCTATCATTGTTAATCACTTTGCTTTCTCACTTCACTTGGATCCTTGGTTAAGATGCATCTATCCTAGTACTTTATAGTATTATTTATATTATATAAATTTCACATATGTATATATAAAAGTATTCTCATTTTTTAATTTATTAAAACCTCCATTTAATCTCTATGAAAATATTGTTAGTAGACGTGAGGATGGAGGATTTACATATACCTCATAAGTAATTATAATCCTTTTGATCTTAGATTTAATTAAAAAATGTTATAAAATTAGATTAAAATAAAATATTTGTAAAATATTTTTATTTTGAAATAAGTTATTGTTTTTGGGCATGTGGTATTGATAAGCAAAGGTATTGTAACAATTAAAAGCCTAGATCCATAACATAATAATGAAAAGTCTAGATGGCCCATGGTATTGATAAACCATGGTAGTATCCCATGGTATTATAATTTTATTTCCTCCTCTCCCTCTCTATCTTTCTGTTGTAGGTATTGGCCCATCCTATTGTAAAAAAGCCTACTTAGAAGTTAATAATATCCATGGTAAATATTCATGATTAAAAATCTTGTCATATCATAAATATTAAGTTTTTATGCGCTTATTAATCAAATTTAAAGATGGAACACATCTATATTAAGTGTTACAAATATATTGATTACATAAAATACAATGTTACAATATTATAGGTTACCCAATATTTATAACCACCCCCACCTAATAAATAGCGGCCAGGGGTGGGGAGAAATATTAATTAAAATGTAATTTTATTAAATTTTACCTAATATTTACATTCTACTCAATATTTGCCCACATTCCTAAACTTGATTATTATTATTACAGAAATCACACAACTGAAAACCTAAATGCCAAGAAATTTACCTCGTTATTATTACACGATATGCCCAATTGAATCTTTCGTTTCCTTTACCTAATTTTCTTTGTTATTCAATGAATAAGCTAATCCATCTCTTTTGAGATAAGTCTCAATCCTCTATCCCCATGTCATTAAAAATATTTTATGAATATTCCATTAAGATTAAATCCCTTTCATCCACCTAATAATTATCCATAATTATATTAAAATTTTAAAATCCCTTCAATAATTAAATTAAAATTTTGGAAACTCTATCCCTATTAACATAATATTTAATTTATAAACAAGTGTCATTTGAAATGAGTTATGATTTTTGGGCATGTGGTATTCATAAGCCATGGTACTGAAACAATGTCAATTTACAAATTAAGAATCTCCATAATAAAGTGGGATGAATCTACATGGTTAAAAATCTCGTTCGATGTTTTTTCAAATATATATATGTTTAACTTATATTAATTATTTTTATACTGTATACATAATATCCTTATAATACAAGATTCATTAGATTTTTTTTCATATATATATATATGTTTAACTTATACATTAATTCTTTTTATACTGCATATATAATATCTTTATAATACAAGATTCCTTTAGTATATACACTATAAAAAGAATTAATATATAAGTTAAACATATATACATTTGAAAAAACATCTAACAAGATTCTTAACCATGGAGATTCATCTCACTTTGTTATGGAGATTCTTAATTTGTAAATATACTTTCTTATAAATACCATGGCTTATAAATACCACATGCCCAAAAACCCTAACTCATTTCAAATGACACTTGTTTATAGATCAAGTGTTATGTTAATAGGCATAGAGTTTCCAAAAATTTAACTTAATTGTTGAAGGGATTTTAAAAATTTAATCTGACTATGGATAATTACTAGCAATTTCCCCTAAAGGTGCAAAGGTACACCAAGGAATAACAGATTTGGAAGTCTATTATTTTGAAAAAATAAGTCACTAAACATTAAAAACTCTTATTTTTAATAAAGTAAATATTATATAAACATGGAGAGATAAATCTCGTCTAGGCGAGTGACTCGTTCCTTTGGCCACTCTAATCTCTTCAACAAGTTCTGTGAATGGTGTTGTCTAGAAAACACAGTACCGGATTGTCCAAAAATGAGGCGACAAACAAGTTTAGAAAGTTCAACCATGACTTTGGCAGGGGTCCTTCTAGGTGATTGTGGGATATGTTCCGTACTTTCAATGAAACAAGACCATCCATGGGAGATGTAAGAGGTCCACTTAGGTTATTGTAAGATAAATAAGGTTATTCTAAGTTTATTAAAACTTCCTAAATATGGTGGAATCTGCCTAGTCAATCTATTTCTGCTCAAATTTAATGCAATTGTCAGACTTGTAAGGTTCCCGAGTGTGGGAGGGATAGGAACACTGAGCTGGTTTCCTCCCAGATTCAGTTCTCGCAGTTGCTATAATTTGAATAAGACCTTTGGAATGCTTCCATTTAGTTGGTTCTCATGGACAATAAGATACTCTCATCTGGTAATGTTTGAGAGCTCAATTGGTATTGAACCATTCAAAAGGTTGAAACCCAAATCAAGGAAATGAAGTTTCTTTCAATCACCTAAAGGAGATAGAGAACCAACGAGGTGATTTGAGGATAACTTTAGGACTTCCATATTTAGTAACTGCCCAAATTCTCTTGGTATACTGCCCATCAAATTATTCACCGACAGGTCTATATATGAGATTATTACATCTCCCAAGATTTGAGGTGATTTTTCAAATGATTGCTACTCAGATCCAAATAAGAAATCATAAAGGGCTTCGAACTAAGAAAATCTGAGATAATACCACTGAGATTATTGTTTTTTTTTTTTTTTTTTTAATACTACATGGTGAATCGGTAACTGCCTGGCCTAATCTAGGAGAGACCCAGGATCAAACCTCATTGCTGCCACTATAACACCAAGAACATAACCAATCACCTGCAAATCAGTTATGCTAAGTTCCTATGATTTTAGCAACATCATTTTAAACTGGGATATTGGCTAATTTGGAAGGGAATAGATCCTTGGACCAGATTGTTTCCAATGGAAAGAATCTCCAGCTTGCCCGAATTACATACCATGGTGGGTATTTTCTGGCTAAATCGATTCCATGTTAAGTCAGTTTCAATCAGCTCACACTGATTTGCACCCAATGCAGGTGGGATTTCCCCTGAGCATTGGTCATGGTGGAGATCTAATCTTTTGAGATGCTTTAGGTTGCTAACAATTATTGATATGTTTTCCACAAGGTTGTTCTTATACATAAGTACTTATTCTAGATTCTCTAGTTGTAAAATATCCACATGAATGGTTCTATTGAGAGAATTTTCAAATAAGTGAAGGAACCTGAGATTTTGTAACTGACCAGTTCTGATGGTATAGTCCCCTCGAGATGATTTGTATTCAACCTTAATTCTGTCATATTCTTGTAGTAGCTAAGCTCTTCAGGGATAGATCCATTACACATATTTTCAGACAAATGAAAAAATTGTAGATTTTGAAAGTGACCCAGCTCAAATGGTATCAATCCCTGTAATTGATTTGTATTCAACTTCAATTCTGTCAATTGTGTACAGTTGTGAAGCTCCTTAGGGATGGAGCCACTGAGCAAATTTTTGAACAAGTGAAGTAGGCTCAGATGTTGCAACTGACCAAGCTCAGATAGTATCAATCCCTCCAATTGATTTGTATTCAACCTCAATTCTTTTAATTGTGTGCAAGTGCTAAGCTCTTTAGGGATGGAGCCATTGAGAGAATTTTTGAACAAATGGAGCAACCCAGATTTTGCAATTGACTCAGCTCAAACGATATCGAATTCTCTAGTTGATTTGTATTCAACTTCAATTCTGTCAACTGCTGACAATGACCAAGCTCTTTAGGGATGGAACCCTTCAACGAATTATTGAACAAGTGAAGCAACTTGAGATTCTGCAACCGACCTAGCTCAGATGGTATTGATCCATTGAGGTTATTTGTATCTAATTTGAAATCTGTCAATTCTTTACAATTGGAAATTTCTTTAGGGATGGAACCGATGATGATGTGCCCTGTGAGATGGTTTCCTGTGAAACCAAGAACAATGATACCACCATATTGTTCCAATTCCGGTGGTATTTCTCCATTGATATCATTCCAGGACAGGTCGAGTTCGATGAGTTTGGTACATTGTCCCAGTTGTTTCAGAATATTGCAATCTAGATTATTGCTACTGACGTATAGGTGGACTGGATTGAGAAGGTTACCCATGACTTCTTGTGATTGCCTAGACAAGTTATTGTTCTGGAGATAAAGAACTGTGAATTCTCGACAATTTCTTTAAGGAAAATGGTATTGATCCACTCAATCTATTTTTGTGAGATTAATCTCCAAAAATTGGGTCTTGTCGGAGTTTGAATCCAGAATAACTTCCTCTAGCAAGTTTTTTTTTTTTTCAGAGGAAAAAAAACTATATTTGTTATATTGAGATCATATAAGCTGTCTGATAATTACATGATTACAAGTATGCGCGGGCAATAAGAGGCCATCGAGCATATTGGATGCATAAGCCATCTGAAAATTACCTGATTACAAGTATGCGAGGTCGATAAGAGACCATCGAGCATATTGGACACATCGTAAGATATACAGACGATGGAGCACAATGGAAAGATATAGATCTTAACAGATGAAAAACAGATCAAAAACATGGAGCGAATAATCATTATATCAGGTGGTATGAAGAGATCAAAAAACATTGGGAGCTGCCCAATGGAGAGACCGGCAGCCAAAAAAGAGCCGTCGACAGATGTAGGCTAATCTGGAGGCAAGAAACTAGTGATCATGGAAATGATGGACTGTAGATGAGGCTGGGAGTCCTGGAAAACACAACTGCATCTCCACTTCCAGACGTGCCAAACCGTGAGAAGGAAGATAGCATGCCGCAAGGGTCGCTGAGAAGACCACCAGAGAAAGGCGTCCTTAACCGTGGAGAAGGGAGGAACAGTAAATCCATAGCTAGATGATAACTCGAGCCAAATAGAGGTGGTGATGGAGCATTGGAAAAAAATGTGGATATTCGATTCCAACTCCAGCCGGCAGAAACAGCACTGACTTGGTCCCTGCCATCCTTTTGATTGAAGGACATCCCAGACAAGATTCCTGTTATGAAAGAGAAGCCATCCAAATAGAGTGGACTTGAGGGGGCAACTGGCTTTCCAGAGGATATGAGGGAAAGGGGAGGGATGGGGCAGGATGAGAGAAGAGAGGGCGGAGTAAAGACGTTTAACGGTGATGGGGTGGATATTGGAATCAGTGGAGCAGATGAGGGTGTCGTGAGTCCCCAATTGAAGAATGTTTAGGCTAGAGAAGTGAAGGGTGGCGGAGGACCAAAGTGGTCGAAGGGGGAGGGGAATAAGGAGCTGCAGATCAGTCTTCCAAATGGGCGATAGGGAGGACCACGAATCTATGAGACTTGACCAAGTGAAGATGCCCCTGGAGTGAAAAAAGGCGAGAAGGGCCGGGGAGATATGGGATTCGAGGTTGTACAGAGTAGGGTCGAGAGCAATATAAACAGACGAGCCAGAATAGAATGTCCATTTGAGAATGCTGAACAGAAACCGTTGATTCTTGCGGAAGCAACACCAGATAGGCGATCCATGACATATCCCAAGAGTGGATCTCCGAAGCCAGTATTCTAAATTCCGCCCCTTTAAGTACTTCTGTTTGATTAGTGAAGACCATAGGCTGTTCCCAAAAAAGGCTCTGTGCATGGATTTGCATATTAGAGCGTTGCCAAAACGCCTCATGTGAATAAGCCCCCATCCGCCATTCTTTTTAGGACAGGTGATGAGGTCCATCTTTGCAAGATGAAATTTCGATAGATAGGAGTGGCCTCCCCATAGGAAATTAGCGGCCGTAGATTGTATAATTTTATGAACTTTGGCAGGGAGGACGTAAAGGTGGCCCTAGTATACTGCAAGTTGGGAAAGAACCGCTTGGACCAGGACAAGACGGCCAGCAAGTGATAAGAGTCTCAATTCCCATCTAGAAATTTTGCTATAGAATCTATCAATGAGCCATATCCAATCAGCATATTTGTTATTTTTGACTTTGAGTCGGAAGCCCAGATAAGGGAGACCGTCGGATAGAAGAGCAAGATTGATGCCGAATCTATCCGCTACCCATCGGGCAGTGGCAAGATTGGAATTGTTATGGAAGAGCTTGGTTTTGTCACTGTTGATGAGAAGTCCGGTGGCGGCACGAAACTTCTGAAAGATAATGAATAAGCATGCCCAAGAAGTCTTGCACAGCATAGCAAAAATGAGGATGTCATCAACAAAGAAATTATGAGAGAGGGAGATATTCTTACAGATCTTTACGGCCATACACCTTCCCTGAGAAACAGCAAGATTGATATGTGAGCTAAGAGAGTTCATGACCAGTATAAATAGGAGAGGGGACAGTGGGCATCCCTGTCGGAGGCCTCTTTCAGCATGGAAGAAGGTAGAAGGGATGCCATTAATAATGACCGAGAAGTGGACGGATTCCACACATGCCATGATCCAGCTGCAAGCACGTGGCGAGAGTCCTATTTTTGCAAGAAGAACTCGGATGAAGCCCCAACTGACACAGTCAAATGCCTTTGATAGATCAATCTTGAGGGCAACCGCGTCAATGTTTTTCGATTCAATGGCATATAAACCTTCTTGAGCAAGGGCAACAGCATCCAGTATAAGCCGGTCCTTTAAAAAAGCATGTTGCTGAGGAGATATATAAGCATTGAGAGTTTTTTTCAAGCGCTCAACTATAATCTTTGAGATGATCTTATAGAGAGCATTGCACAGGGCAATGGGCCTGAAATCCCCAAAAGTGGATGGATTTTCTATCTTAGGGATTAAGGCAATGAAGGTGGCCGATAGCGCGCTGTTGATGTTCCCAGCTTGGCAGGTGGCATTAACCATATTGAGGAGATCGTCTTTGAGAAGATCAAAAAAGTGAGAGTAGAACTCTATTGGAATGCCGTCAGGGCCGGGACTTTTGTCCTTCTTGAAACCTTTTATGATGCCAGAGAGTTCGACCTCCGTAATAGGCCTGAGGAAGTGATCATTTGTAGCTTCATCGAACATAATGGGGAGGTGGTTAACCGCCCACATCATATCGTAGATATCACTGTGCTGGCGCTTATATTGACTTCTGAAGAATGTTGTGGCCGCAGCAGAGATGTCATGCTGAGAATTGAAGGTATTACCCATCGAGTCATTGATACTCCAAATCGAATTCCTACTTCTGCGCGCGCTGGCAAAACTGTGAAAGAACTTGGTGTTTCTGTCACCCTGTTTGAGCCAAAGGGCTCGACTTTTCAATCTCCATGTGGTCTCTTCTTTTAGGAGCAAATCTTGTTTCTTTTTCTCGAGGGACCAAAGGAGAACCTTCTTTTCAAAGGATAGGCCATCCGAAGGAATGGAGGACGAGATGTGAGAAATTTCCCTCATAATGCTGCTAAGTTCCCTAGAGTCAGATTCTTTTTTCCTGATTTGCCAAAATTTGACCCTTTCCCTGAGGCAGTCGATTTTTTCCCGAAAGGTGAGGAAGGGAGCGTCCTCAGCCTGAGTAATTTGTCCCCATGCGACCCGGACAAAAGTCTCGAAAGATTGATCCTGTAAGTGCACAGTATTGAACTTGAAGGAGTATCCCTTCCTTTCATTATCAGTGACCCATTCAAGTGAAATGGGCTTGTGATCGGATGTTGTAGCATCTCCGGTTTTGGCAATGGGCATCCCCCAGTCATTGATGATAGAAGTTGACAGTAGGAAGCGATCAATTCGCTTGGCGATGTAAGCATTGCCCAATCTTCCATTGTCCCACGTAGGGGCCATGTTAACCGGAGGGATGTCGACAAGATCTTTATTAAGGAGCACTCCCCGCATTTTTACTGTTAGACTGTCCATGGGCAAGCATCGACCCCAACATTCCCGTGAGCTGAGCGTAAAATTCAGGTCTCCTGCAATAATGAGAGATGGAATGTCAAGGATGCCTGTGAGGAGAAGAGAGTCCCAGAAGGGGGATCTGTTCTTGTAGGGCGCATATATATTGAGCAGATTGATGGGGCGGGGCCTTCCCCGAATATGTGCAGAGAGGAGGATGCCGGCTTGACATCTGTAAGCATTCGCTTGGACCATCTGTGGGTTCCATAATGAGACCAGACCTCCCGACAGGCCATCAGCACTGATCGCCGACATGTGCCAGGAAGGAAACATTTTCCTGAAGAAAGCAATTGAAGATGAGCTAGAGTGCATGGTTTCTTGTACAAAGATGATATATGGCCTTTCCGCTAGGAATGTGGCTTTCAGAGCCAAGTATTTGGGGGCCATTCCTAAACCCCGGATGTTGTAAGAGACGAGGAAGGTCATTTGGAAGTGCTGCCAGCCTGACCTGCTCTAAGAGGCTGTGAGGGGGAGGATTCAAGAATGGGAACGTCGATGAGGGGAAGATTGATGACACCCAATTCTGTGGCAATCGAGCGTCCTCTAAAGTGCCTGCTTCCACCTCTGGTTTTTTTACGGACAGTAATGTTCTTAGCAGAGGCGGGACTGATAGAAGGGAAGGCAGGCTTATGGATAGTGAGCGGTTCAAGAATGGGAGGGTGGCGATTGAGAAGATGTTCGATGTCGTTGTCAGGCTCGTTGTGAGGGGAGGAGGCGGGGGAGTTAAAAGGGGTCGAGGAAGGGAGAGTGTCTTTGATTATGGGAGATGGAGGAGATGAGGAAATTTGTATGGGATGGGAGCCGACAACGAAATCTGCGACATTTAGTGGAGGCGGGGAGGGGATCGGATTTTCTTCCGGCTGTTCGGGGATGGGGGGGCAGGAGAAAGCAGCCATTTCCATAAGAGGGGGGGACAGCGGGGGGCTTTTAAAGTCGGCAAGGTTTGGCGTTTCCCCCTTGCTGACATGATCAGAGGCTTTGAAGGTGAAGTGCTTCCCCGAGAGACTGTCACTATCAGAAAAGGAATGTGGATCTTTGATCTTCAAAGAACGTAGGGGCTTCTGGCGCCTGTATTTGCAGTCGGATTGGAGATGCCCTGTGCGGTGGCATGTGGCGCATCTGAAAGGGATGCCCCAGAAGTCAATTCTCTGATAGATGTGTAAACCTTCCCATATAATTTCTATCTGTTCGGGGTAGCCTCCTTTGTAAGGCCTCTCAATGAGGATCCATGCAATGCGCTTATCCTTTTCCCCTCGTATCCAAGGGTCGACGTAGATGAATTTCCCAATTGCGTTGCCAATTGATTCAAGTGATTCCTGCGTCCAGAGCTCGAGTGGGAGATTGGGGAGCTTTAACCAAATTAAGCAGTGGGAGGGAGTATTCTTTAGCGGGTCGAAACCCATGTACCACCTTGAGAGCGATAGGAAACTCCGTCCAGATACCCACGGTTTGTCCAGCACCCTTTGTAAATCCTCTTGTTTTTGGAAGTGGAATGAGTACCACTCTTTCATCATGCGGGAGATAATGGGGGTGTACCCAATGATGGGCTCCCACGATTTAGAAATCCATGCTCTCATATCCGCTTCAGCGAGTTCCGGGAAAAACCATTTCCCAACAAGAGCGAGTCTCTGGAGGCTGTCAATGCGCTCAGTCAAGGAAGTCCCCTTAATCGTGATCGCCTTTGGGGGAGGGACAATCTTGGCGGGAGCTTTGTGTTTGTGCCGACTTGACAGCTGTTGGTGAGAAGCGTAGAGGGGAGGGTCCCTTAGCCGAGAGGGAAGGGAATCTGACAGAGTGTCTTGCCAGCTAGGATTCCCACTAGCTGCAAAGATGGCCTCTTCAGTTTCAATGGCCGCCGCCAGAAGAGCCTTTGTACCGGGGGAGTCACTTTCTGCGGCCATCCCGAGACCTGAGAGAGATCCCGAAAGGACCAAGGGGAGATCCAAGGAGGGAGCCCCGTACAGACGGAAACTTAAATTGGAACCGTCGAAAAAGACACCGACGGAGAGAGATACCTGGATGGAAGGCGAAGGTTAAAGAAAGAGTAGGATTGAGGTACGGAGAAGTGACTGAGCCCAAGTCCCGACAAGGAATATGCCAAAAACTGACTAGGAATGATCTGGGTGACGTAATGTGACCGCCAAATTCGCAATTCCCATGCAAGGTGGTGAAGCAGAGGGGAGCAGAGGCTGCGGAGAGGAGTTATGAGGAGGTGCCGGAAAGAAAGGTTTTGAATGGGGCCGGAAAATACAACCGGAAAGTTCAGAGCCTCCCGGAGAGAGCGTTAAGCTTCAGAGCAGTTGTTGCAGTCAATGCAACAGCAGCAGCATTGTAAAACTATCCACCATTTCCCAATTCTGATTCTGAAATCTTGACATGGTCGGAAAACGTAAAAAGAGGCTCTAAATTTCTTTACTAGAGCGCATAGCATTATGACTGTCACCCTGGTAGTTGAGAGGAAAGGATGGAAAGAGCCGAGAGGATTGTTCCTCAAAAAACCCCAAGGATTGTTCCTCAAAAACCCCAAGGATTGTTCCTCAAAAACCCAGTAATATTCGAAGACCCAGACGGTAAGAAACCATGGAATATTCAAAAAATTAAGGAAAAACCTGAAACTAAGCTAGAAAATCACAGCAAAAGGAAAGAGAGCATACCTGGAGTCGCGCAGAGTGAGCCGAGTGCAGCAGGCCTAGCCATGAACCATGAGCGCCGAGAGAATGAGAGGGGAGGCGAGAGCCTCCGGCCAGCAGGACCGGAGGAAGAAGAAAAGCCGAAGAGTAAGGCCGAAGGTTAAGTTATATAGCCGATAGTTCAAGTTGAGGTGAGGGCACGTAGTCGAGAACTCGGTCCAAGAGGGAGCCAAGTGTTCGGAGCTGTGAGTGCGGCTGTTACAGCCAATGCATGTGTTACCAGTGACTGCGAGTAGGACAAAAGACCGGCCAGAAGATTATTGGCCGAAAGAGAGGTGCGGAGCCAATTGCATGGCTTGAGTAGGTCGAGCACTTGTCATAGGCAGAAAAGGTGGCCTGTTAATGGCATATGGAAGGTCGTGGATGGCCAGCGGACGCCATGGCCAGTGCGAGCATCACACCCGGCGCGCAGACTCCAGAGCTCCTCCTCCGCCCACAACGGTTTCATACAACTCTAAGAGATTAGTTTGAACCTCTAGCAAGTTATTATACATATACAACCATTTGAGACTCTTCATGCTAACCAATTCTTCTGCTGGGATTTGGCCATAAAATTTGTATCCCACTCATATCTATATAATTCCAAATTCTTGCAATTTTGAATCTGCAAGTTTCAAGTCTGGTAAGAAATTTGTTAGATGAAAATAATCGAAAAATTTGTTTTGTTTATTTTAAAGGAGATAGAGAAATAATCTGGAACTTCTAAAAAGACCTCATAATTATGTCAATCATTATTGTTGTTTTTTTATTATTATTAAAAAACTTCTAAAACTATTAAAAGGGCAGCTTCCAATCTTCTGGTGTGGTGGTTTGCCTTTACATCAAAACCCGCAGGTATTGATAAACGTAACAAACAGTAACTAGGATCTCCAGGGTGGAAATTACGGATTCTATAGAGGTGCGGTGATTCTTCCAACACCCCCCCTCAACCCGCAGGTATTGGTAAACGTAACAAACAGTGACTAGGATCCCCAGGGTGGAAATTACGGATTCTATAGAGGTGCGGTGATTCTTCCAACATCTGGAACTTTTAAAAAGACGTCATAATTAAGATATCATAATTAGTGAGATGTCAATCACTAGTAAGATATCAATCACTCGTGAGAGCACTTGTGAATTCGTGTTTTTCGATGTGTTAAAAAATAATTGGAGAGAAAATGAAAATAAATAAATTTAATTTTTACTATTGATTAAATCTACCCAACCAAACTCATTATAAAAATATTTTTAATATAAAAATAATCAACTTATTTTTTAAATTATTATATTATAAAATCATAAAATTTATATTAAAATTAATATAAATTTTACAAAATGATATTAGCTTTTAATTTTAATTTTTTTAATCTTCATTATAATTAAAAAAAAATTAAATAAATATGAATGGTAAACCATCATAGAATATTCAGTCATATAAAAGTAATTGTTTTCCGAGTTAACCGCTGCATTTTTTATGAGGCATGTAGGCAACCGCCTCATTTCCGTTTCGAATGGAACCCTATACATGGCGGCCACATTTCCCTTTCAAACAGAGCCCTTGATTAACTAATAAATTCTTGATATTAATTTTATTAATTAATATTAATCTTATTTGATTCACATTTGTGTTTTCTGAATTTGATTTATATTTATAATTATCGAAGTTTATTGGTCATTTAAATTAGATGACTGTTAGTTATGGGTTCTTTAAAGATCATAATTTAGTCACAACAGGGAAGGCTAGAATCAAGTGAATTGTTTTTCAAGAAATCTGATGGTGGGAGTGTTTAAATCATTTCTTTTTAATGGAAATGGATTTAACACCATCAAAAACTCCGGGAACATCCAAAATTCTGAAATTTGCCAACTGTGTTTAGGGTTTTAAAAAAAATTAGTTTTGCAATACTATATTGGAATTTCTATTATTTAAGGGGTTGTTTAAAGGCCATAATTTAGTCAGGACAGGGAATGCCAGAATCAAATAAGAATTTTTTCAAGAAATCTGATTGTGGGAGTGTTTAAATCATTTCTTTTTAATGGAAATAGATCCAACACCATCAAAAACTCCAATAATACTGTAACACCCCTAAAAAAGCTCAACGTAAAATCAACATTTATGAAATAGTAATTTTAAAAGTTACGAATTAGTTACAAAAACTAATTCTTAATATTCATGAAACTGAATGGGGATGAATGAAGAAAGAAAATGGGAATCCCAGGCAAGAAACCAGGGAAGTCTCCCAGGCAATGGCGAATTGTATGGAAGAAAATGGTTACGCGTTGGGTTCGAATCTGGTTGCCTCGCATCGATGACATTATGTGGAAGCTTGTATATGTTTTCCAGTCCATACTTCTCGTCCTGTTGCTCTCCTTTTTCTTCTTTTGTTGTGGGTGTAAGATGTAGCCAGCCCTGCTAATTGCATTGGACTTTCACTGGCGTTTCTGTCTGTACTTTTGTTTATTTGTTTTGAAGATTCGAACCGTGGATCTATGGGAATGGGAATGACAGTTCATGTTAGGGCATACGAGGGTGGTATGCGTGGAAACTGGCGTCTTCAATGTGCATTAACTCGAAGCTAGTAGCCGGCAATAATGTTTTTGTCATGATAGCAAAGACAATAGGCAACGATCCACATTTTCACTGACTAATTGCATGGTGAAACTGGATTGCCAAGCAAACACTTCACTCCTGTGGATGTTCCTTGAACCACAATGCACAGAGAGAAGAAAACTTATGCACCCTGAAAGAAAAGTATTAAATGTTCAAACGATTGAGAATCTTGCTTTTGGTTCCCTCCACAAATTCCTACGCGATACCAGGTATTCTTCATAGTGTTTCCGTTCACAATGCCCTTGGATTTCTCGTTGGTCTGTCTGCATTTTGGATAGTTTGTTGGTGGTACTACTGAAAAAGATAAATTAATCTCTTGTATAGAAAGATATGGCCAATAATGCTCGTGTTCTTTAAAGTAAATTCCTTATTTTTGTGCACAAAGATTGCAAAGTTTTTATGCATTAAAATATTGCAGAGATATAAGTCCTCTTGAAAATGTTTGTTGTTTAGTTTATGCACAGTAAAAATTAAGTAGTTTTGTGATTTTCTTGAGAGTGTTAAAAGCTAAGTAGCTTTATTATTTCTTTGGGATAAATTATACAAGATTCTTGCTAAGTACCCAAGATATCCTCTTGAGAAGAGATGTATGAGACATCTAAAGTTCTTGAGGAGATTGTTGTTATATATTTTCTTGGCAAAGAAAATATATTAGTACATTTAGATAAAGATTATATATTCCTTTTAGTAAAGAAAATAAGGTTTTTACTTGAATAACCTAAAGAGGGTTTTTACTTAAATAACTTTAGTATGGGTAATTTAATATATTACTACATGTAGATTAAGGTTATATATTCCTCTTGTAAAGAAAATATATTACTGCATGTAGATAAATATTGATTATTATATATATATTCTTGGTAGAGAAAATATATTACTACATGTAGCTAAAGATTACTATATATATATAGGAAAAGATGGTTATTATATATATTTGCAATGTTAAAAGATAAGTAACATTTATTGTCTTTATATAACATGCATATGTCTTTATGCAAGAAAAGATAAGTTGAATTCTCTTTTCTTAAAAAGGGATTTCGTAGTCGTTTTCCTGGAAAAATATAGATTAAAGAGAGTAATTTGTGAAATATTCTCATGGGTAGAGAGTTTTCTTGGAAAACAATACTTAGTTATGAGAAAATATGATAGGAACCTTCTTTGGAAAGAACATATCTTTTTATGTATGAAAGATAAGTTAATGGTGTTAATTCCTTGCAAGAGTTTGCAAAAGTTACATGTTTTGGTGAGTAAAAAGGTAAATGATTTGTGTGTTTCATATTGGATAGTTTATTACATGTATGAAGATATAACTATTGTGTTATATATTTTATAGAGAAACATGGATTTGTAGAACTATTGGGTTAGAACTTTTAAAGAGAAATATGCATTAGTGTGAATAAGTAATGTGGAAAGTAGAACAAATATTTACTTGAATAAATGTACTAGTTAATTATTATGACATGCTTGATAATTATCTGTGCACAATGTTGTTAGAAGAAGCATGTTGTGATATTCTATTTACTACTCATGCACATGAGTAGATGTTAAAAGATCACCTTTAGAGACTAATTATTGATTGATTAATATTGTAACTAATCTTGTTGCCAAAGCTTGATGACGACAACAATGACATAAAACGATGGTGATTTGTGCCAAAGAAAAATGATGTTTAACATTGTGGTAGGTAAAGAATTAACGGTCCATGCTCATGAGTACGAGTTACGGGATCGTACATTGATAGAACAATCATGTCACAAGGATGTAGAGAGTGGTGAGATGTAGGTAAAGGGTTTCATGGAAAATGTAATAGCATATAGCTAGTTATGTGACATTTTAATGATATTTCATTATAATATTTTATAGCAATGGATAAGGGATGGAATCCCTTATAATCCATTGAGTGAGGGGTGAAAACCCTCACGAGTGTTTAATAATAAAATTAAACGTTTGTTGGTTTTCACCCTATGGGGTTTCCAAGGTATATCGGTATTCAAAGATGTGATTGCTTATTGTGTCAGATTGATGGTGTTGAATCCTTGATGATGTTGATTCCTTATTTGATGTGATAAACATAATGTCAAGTATGTGATTAATTAATATGGTTAAGGGAAGCATGAAATGGATGCAAGGTTCATGAGACAATTTATGTTAATATACTACAATAGTGGTTGTCAATGGTTATGCAACTTACTATCCTCTATCGCAATTTACTTTATGTACTAATGAACATTATATCTAATGGTTAATGATGAATGTGGAGTAGTGATTTTGGATAATTACTTGTGGGTAATTTGTGTAAAAAAATTCTAACTCCCTGCTTTTACATGTGAGGTTACTGGGGTATGTTACAAGTGGTATCAAAGTTAAAGGGTTGCAGCACTGGCGCCTTTGGGAATTGGTAAGTGGAAAAGAAATTGAGGTCTGCCACCATTAAACTTTAACTTAGGTATGAGTTTAACAATCTACATATTGATTTATGTAGTACACTACTTTTGACATGATATGTGTGATTCATGTTTATAACTGCATTGAGTAGTAAGTAATAAAGTTTGCTGCAAAACTATGTTCATGACATTGGATTCTTGATGAGGATAAAAGACAATAAAACTTTTGTCACACTTATGAACAATATTGAACACTCATTAAGGAAAGTGACAATCAACTACCAACTTTTGCTTTGCAAATATGGCAATAATAATGATACATTTAATGAACATGATTGAAGTTACAATGAACTAATTTTAATGAGTCAATGCATGAATGTAAAATATGGGGAATGTCCTTGAATATGACGATATAGTGTTTTAAAAAGACATTATAAGAACCCCTTAAGACTCTGAAAATAAACAATGAGTCGAGTAATGAGACTTGACTGTAATAACTAATTTTTGATTAAGTCTTATCATGGATGCATTAAGATGGTTGGTAGTTGTGATTGGTTAGTGTTGTATGACTAACTAATAGAACTTATATGCATTAATTGAATTTGATTTAAGATTATTATAATTCGTAAACAAGTGGTTATGGTAGTTACTTCATGTATTGGTCTATTGATGACAATACACTATCGGAAATTGGAAATGTTTAGATTGTTAATTCAACTATTATTGACATTTAGCCCCAAGAGTTAGCTCAATCGGTCAAATCAAGTGCCTTGCCAATGGGAGGTCACAGGGTCGAATCCCGAAAGCTCTTGGGGTTAGGTCAGTAAATAGGCCGAGGGGTGTTGATGCCTTCGGGTGCGTCCACTCAGTGTTGAACAACCCTGGATGTAGCGGCTACCCATTGACCCGAGTATCCGTGAACCAGAAGTGAAAAAAAAAAAAAACTATTATTGACATTTACACATTAATGAATATTTGCATCTACTTTTATGCATGACAATATTGTATGCATAAAACTAAAATGATTTGGAAAGTGAATACTTGTTAAATGATGCATATTTATAACTAACGTTGTTGATGGGATTAAGTAGTGGTAGCTTAATGGCAACAAGAAAACTCGTCACATAAAATGTTGCAATCAGAATTGCAATCATAATAAAATGAAAAATTATAATGTTATATGATATGCATGATTGTGTTACTTGGAAAATCGTGATTGTGTTACTTGGAAAATCAAAATGAATACGACATGTATGTTTCTTATCAGATGTAACATCCCTCGTGAAAAGTTAATGTTGGTAAATAGTAAAAGTAACTATGAACAAAGACTTTATTTGAAAAGTACATAACTCTGTTGCTAGTATTATGATAATTAAAAATTGTGTTAGTACTATTTGATTTGAGCATATGATTAATCATGATTAATAACTATGGAGGCAGTTAAAAATAAAACCCTAACTACCTTCAGGAGGTAGTTGAGTCCCCAGAGGAAAAGGGGAAAGATTGCCAAGTCTGGTAAGGATCAGATGGCAGAAAAAAAAAGTTATGCTATGTCTGGTTATGATCAGATGGCATAGGAAAAAGGAAAGGAATTTTCCTGTATGCGCTATGTCTGGTTAGGACCAGATAGCAAGATCTGGCAAAAGCCAGAGAAACTGCAGTCAAGAGGGTCTGCAAGTGCTTGGGGGTGGAAGATCGTGAAGAATCTTCCTACGGACGGGTGGATTGACAAGCATTACAAGTAGGTTTGAAGATAAGCAGGTATGGCTTACTATGTATATATAAATCTGCTGAGATGTCTCTTGTATTGTTCTGTGCTAAGAAAATAGAAATAGCGGGAAAACATCTGACTATTCTTCTTTAACAGAAACAAGAAAAGAACATTAACTTCTGTATTACAGACAGAGACCGAAACAAACTTGCATTCTGTAGGAAAGAACATTAAAATTCCTTGCATTCCTCATTTGAAATAAAAGTAGAAAACGGAATAAACAGGTCATTGTTACTTCGGTGATAGCAAGAATTTACGAACATAAGTGATACTGTAAAACCCTCTATTTATATTTAAGTGTCGAAGTAAAGAACTAGAAATCTTTATGTACAGAAAGAAACGAAAGGAAATGAACAAGCGTTCTTTGCATAAAGACTATTTTATGCACATAAAATCACGACATATATCCATAAGGCGAGTCTGGTATGTCTCGCAGACCAAACGAATCCGTAGACAAGCTGTATCATTAGTCATAGAAAAGTAATGGTATATATATTAAACCCCGGTCAAGAGGACCGCGAGAATCACAGAGATTGAGAACAAAACAGGACCACACTGTAACAATACCCGATAAACATATAGCTGTGTCGCGCGAGCAGATTAAATATATATACACATTCACGGTTAACGACACAAACAAATGAGTATGAATGCCGAGGAAGTGGCATGATAACCGTGGTTACATGCATCCTCAGCCAAGCTTACTAGTAAACCCCCCTCTGGATATGCTACTCTAGCTGGGCTGAAGCTTGTGCTAGCCAGCAGGGGGCACCAAAGTCGGAAATATAACTATATGGATTCATCATTAAAACGGAAAGACAATAACAATAGTTTTACTCTGCCAAATAGATATTACAAATCAAACATTGAAACTGTAAATAAAACCCGTTCAGAGAAAACGGTTAATCGAAGAAAAACATTATGAACAGAATTGAACTTACGGAGTTACCCGTATCTTATACATATGATATCTCAACAAGTTTTAATCCAGAATCAAACCCTCACAGCTCAGTACCATAGTTCAGTCAATAACCACTGTCTGCGTTCAAAAGAGAACAAGCTTCATGGCTAAAACGCTAGATATACATGCTAAGTGAGTCATGGTTAAACAATCAAAGCTCAGCACGCAGTGCTTCCCGACAGAGGTGTTCCGCCTAAGCAGGGCAAGAAACCTGACTCTCATCCGGAAGAACCCTGAACTTGTGCAGGGACCGAACTCGAAGAGATAATGACCGACATCCCTGCCCAAGGGAGTAAAGGTTCAGCCATTGCTTCGGATGAGTCGAATATAGGAAGTCGCGGTAGTATTTAAACTTACTTGGTAATGGGCTGCTGGCAGAGTGAAGAAGTTCCTTGTCTTCAATGGATCAGCGATGAGCCATCTACCTGAAACCATCAACCAATTAGTAAATTGAGAATCTGTGTAAATCATTGAAGGACTGTAATAAAATAAAAAGGGGAAACTAATACCGGCATTAACCAGAATGGAATCGCCTAAGCGATGTAACCAGTAACTGTAAGCGTGAGAAAAAGACCAACTGAACACCATAGCCGCATACTTGAACCGAAGCGTGGTATTGACGGCAGCTGAAAGAATGGCGAAACAAACAAAATGTTACAGTGCGGTAGCGATGCAAACTCATACAAAAATGAAAACTAGAACCCGACAGAAGGAGAGACCTGTTATTAAATATCTTTTTCCCTTTTACCGTTTCGTGGCGCATTCCTAACCATCGATCCGCAATGTGCCCTTATCGCCGTTCGATAGCCGGTGGGTCTCGGGAACCTTCAGGTGCGAAAACAACAATGCCCGAGGTGTCAGGCCGTAGACGCTTGGAGCACCGGGCGCACATGGCCGCATGCCATCGAACCGTCTATCCATCCAGATGGAAAACGCTGGTATTGACAACTGGTTTCCGATGCCGAGGCCGGACAAGTATCATAAACGCAGAGATTTCGTGATATGGAAATCAGAGTATTATAGCTGTTTCCATTAATACGCTATCGAAAACTGTGCATTGCATATGTTCCGTGTTCAATTTTAGAATATGTCTATGAGTAACTGGTCCACGAATATATATAGCAGCGAATCCTTTAAGGTGATATATGTATAATGAAAGTGAATATAATGCATTATAACCATTATGCAAATGAAATATATGTTATCAATAAGTGTGTACGAGTATATTATATGTTATCAATAAGTGTGTACAAGTATATGTGTAGCCATATATGCGTAGAGGTAAAACTTAAAATCACGCTGCAGTAATGTATTTACAAGAATATTAATGTGGAGAATATGTAGAGTCATCGTAAGGTAATTAATACCGTAAACCATCAATTTTTTTTTTTTACTTTAGTATGGGAGTGTGACAAATTGGTATCAGAGCCCAGGTTTACAACTCTGTGACCTTTGGGAAAATTTCGAGTTATGCAGCAATGTAAATATACAGTGTCATGACAAAAGTTGAGAGTGTGCTAAAAACAAATTATATCTGTTTAATGAGTTATTCTTAAGCAGGTAGCAGCAGAATGAGGAGAGCAAATAGCGCTCCCCATGGAAATTTGGATCAACCCGATAACGTGAGGCAACCTCAGGGAAATCCTGAGCTTTGGGTGCAACTGGGAGCAGAAGGCCGCAATACTGATTCGACGCTCATGAGAACAGTTCAGGAACTAAAGGACGAAATGGCCCGGTTGCGTGCAGATAATGCAAGACTAAATGTGGAACAAGAGAGGATTCTGAAAAGCTTATCTGATAAGCAACATCAACAGCAGTCACATCCGAGGCCTGAACAGGCACCAGTAACAGATGAACAGAGCTATCACACTGAACAGGAGGAAGCAGAGGACAGAGGGGAGACGCGAGGAGAGAAGTCTGTCAATGCTTCTGAATATCAAACTCCAAAAAGACCGCGGATGGAACTTCAAGGAGAATTTCGGAAGATTAAACCACCTCATTTCGATGGGGAGTCAGAAGAAGCTGCAGAGGCATGGCTAATTAATATGAATAAGTATTTTCAAGTATACGAGTATGATCATCATCTTAAAGCCAGGCTGGCTATATTTCAGCTACAGGCCAAAGCCACACTATGGTGGGAGGAGGTCAAGATGGTGAGGGGAGTGAGTGAGTAGGATGTGACCTGGGAAGTTTTTCAGAGGTATTTCAAGGAGAAGTACCTGACAGAACGCTTTTACGATGAAAAAGCGTGGGAATTTCATGATCTGCGACTTGGACAGCAGACCATTGACGAGTTCGTAACTAAATTCACATCCCTGCTTCGTTATGTGCCGTATATTCGTGAAGAAAAGGCTAAGGTACAAAGGTTTGTTAGTAGCCTACCTCTGGCAATGCGAGAAAGGATAGAGTTTGATAATCCGAAGACGATGGATGAAGCAATTCGGAAGGCAAGACTATGTTATCAGCAAAACAAACAAAAAGGAGAAAGTTCTGGGAAGCGTTGGACAGATAAGAGGGGCAGCAGAATGCCTGTGGGAACTAAGGGAACTCGCAGCAGCTTTCAAAAAGGATTCTCGAAAGGGGCCAATACTAGAAATCCAGCTAAAAATCAGAACAGATTCAAGCCTCCTACTGAATCTAAATATAGTGAACAGCAAGTTAGATTGGACAATGAAGGCTCGGCTAGGCCACCCGTTCAGTGCTGGGGTTGTGGTGGACCCCATTATATTAAAAATTGCCCTCATCGGAAGGAAAGCGATCAGTTGTCCCAGATCTATGAAGCTTCTACAGTAGGAGATGTGGCCCGATCTATGCCCAGAATAAATGCAGCACTGGAGGATCGACAAGCTGATTACCAGCCAACAATGATAGAGTTTGAAGGTAAGATCTTTGATCGAACTGTTTCTATTTTAGTAGATCCAGGAGCTACTTTAAGCTATGTAAGTCCCAAAGTTGTGGAAAGCTGTGGTTTGCAAACTATTAAATTTAAAAGCCCTTGGCTAGTACAGCTGGCCACTGGGGCCAAAAGACGAGTACTGACTAAAGTCAGCAACTGTCCATTAAGGATAGCTGGCCAAACAATAACAACTGAATTAAACGTACTCCCTCTTGGGTCCTATGATGTGCTGATAGGAATGGACTGGTTGGAACAGCGATGGTCTGTAATTAATTGTAAAACGAAAACAGTCTCTTACCGAGATGAGCTGGGGGTGGGAAAAGAGATTCAAGGCATCCAGAAACCAGTGCAGATCCGGCCAATCACGGCCTCACAGCTGGTTAAATGTGTCCGGAAGAAATGCCAGATTTATGCAGTACAAGTAGGGTACGCAGGTTCTGTGGATAAGGTTGCAACTGTTGAAAATATACCGGTAGTGCAAGATTTTGCAGACGTATTTCCTGAAGAAATTCCAGGACTGCCGCCCAAAAGAGATTTAGACTTCACCATTGAGTTGGTACCCGGAGCAGCCCCAGTGTCCCGAGCACCCTATCGGATGAGTGTGCCGGAGTTAACTGAATTAAAAATGCAACTGCAAGAGCTGTTGGACAAGAAGTATATCCATCCCAGTGTATCTCCTTGGGGAGCTCCTGTGCTATTTGTGAGGAAAAAAGATGGAACTCTGCGTATGTGCATAGATTATAGACAGCTGAACAAACTGACAGTTAAAAACAAATATCCACTACCCCGCATTGATGAGTTGTTTGATCAGGTAAAGGGGGCGACAATCTTCTCAAAGATCGATTTAAGATCGGGTTACCATCAAATCAGAATTAAAGATGAGGACATAGCCAAGACAGCTTTTCGTACTCGCTACGGACACTACGAGTTTGTGGTACTGCCTTTTGGATTAACTAATGCACCTGCGACATTCATGTGTTTGATGAACAGTGTATTTCATCAATACCTAGACAAATTTGTATTGATCTTCATTGATGATATACTTATATACTCCCGGAATATCAAGGAGCATGAGGAACATCTGAGGATAGTGTTACAGACATTACGGGAGCATCAATTATATGGTAAATTCAGCAAATGTGATTTTTATAAAGAACAGATCCAATATTTGGGCCACATTATTACGAAGGAGGGTATAGCTGTAGACCCCGAAAAGATCAAAACTATAATGGAATGGCCAACACCCAAAGATGTAGCAGATATTCGATCCTTCATGGGGCTGGCTGGATATTATCGGCGGTTTGTAGAAGGTTTTTCCAGAGTTGCCTACCCTATCACCTCCTTGCAAAAGAAGGGAAAAATATTTAAATGGACAACAGACTGTCAACGGAGTTTTGAACAGCTCAAACATCTACTTACCACCGCACCTGTATTGTGTGTGGCAGATCCCGAAAAGGAATATGTAGTTTGCACGGATGCCAGTAAGGAGGGCGTGGGTGGAGTGCTAATGCAGGAAGGTAAAGTAATTGCATATGAATCCAGAAAGTTAAAAGAACATGAGCAGAAATATTCTGCCTATGATCTGGAATTAACCGCGGTGATTCATGCATTAAAGATGTGGCGCCATTATTTAGTGGGGAGAAAATTTTTGCTGATGACGGATCACCACAGCTTGACTAGTTACTTTAGTCAACCGACTTTAAACGCAAGACAAGCAAGATGGGTGGACTTTTTGGGAAATTTCGATTTCGAAATTAAACACTTAAAGGGAAAAGAAAACAGAGTAGCTGATGCACTGAGCCGAAAAGTGCACTGCATTTATGAAATTGGTATTAGTCAAGGATGGTCCACCCTTGACAAAGAGATTGACGAGGCTGCTGCACAAGATCAGATTTACTTGCAAAAGAAGCAATTGGTACAAAATTCAGATACCCGCTTAATACAACAAGGGTACACCTTGAATGCAGCCGGAATTTTGTGCTACCAGAAGAAGATTTATGTACCCAATCAGAGTGGCATTAAAGAAAAGATTCTGGATGAATATCATAAAAGTCCTTATGCAGGACATCCTGGTTACCAGAAATTAATCACCTCGCTAAGGAAGGAGTACTACTGGCCAGGCATGAAAAAGGATGTGATAGAATACCTGGCGCGCTGCTTAGAGTGTCAACAGGTGAAGGCTGAACATCAGCACCCTGCGGGGTTACTACAACCATTACCCATACCAGAATGGAAATGGGAGACCATAACCATGGACTTTATTACAGGTTTGCCAAAATCCAAAAAGAACAATGATTCTATAATGGTAGTAGTAGATAAACTCAGCAAGTCAGCTCACTTCATACCGGTTCAATCCACTTATCGTGCAGCTCAAATCGCAAACATTTTCATGCAAAATATATTTAAACTTCATGGGCTGCCAAAAATAATAATATCTGACCGTGATGTTAAATTTACCTCAGCTTTTTGGAGGACCTTATTTGAAGGTCTAGGAACTCAGTTGAACTTCAGCACCGCATATCATCCGCAAACTGACGGGCAGACTGAGCGAGTGAATCAAGTAGTGGAAGACATGTTGAGGTCTTACGTGATGCAGCAACCTACGCGATGGGAGGAGTATTTACACCTAGTGGAATTCGCCTATAACAATGGTTATCATGCATCCTTGAGGATGAGCCCATTCGAAGTGCTTTATGGCCGGAAATGCCGCACACCCTCCAGTTGGGGTGGACCGGAGGACAAATTCTTGCTGGGCCCTGAGATGTTGGAGGAGATGGAAGTCATGGTGAAAAAGGTTCGAGCTAATCTAAAGATGGCTCAGGACAGGCAGAAGAATTTTGCAGATCGGAAGAGAACATTTAAAGAGTACCAAGTGGGTGAGCATGTGTACATCAGAATACGAGCTAGAAAAAGTACCCTCCAATGGAATGCTTGTGCCAAATTGGCACCGCGTTTTTGTGGACCATTCCAAATTCTGGCACGAGTAGGGCCGGTAGCTTACCAGCTCGCCCTGCCCAGCCATATCCGGGTTCATAATGTCTTCCATGTATCAGTTTTAAAGAGATATGTTTATGACCCTAGGCATATAATAAGTTGGTAGGACATTCAGGTAAGGGAAGACTGTTAAATAATGTAAACTGAAATAGAATGCTAGTAAGCAGCTAATCTGATTATTATGTGTTTCAGGTGGAACCGGAAGGAGAGTTCCTGGTCGAACCAGTGAACATATTAGATCGGAGAAGAGTCGAGCTGCGGAAAAAGGTCATCAGCCAGGTTAAAGTGCAGTGGCAGCACTTTGGGCCTGATGAGGCCACCTGGGAGAATGAACAGATTATGAGGGATACTTATCCCAGATTGTTTTTGAATGAGCAGCAACATCGGGACGATGTAGACTTTCAGGGGGGGGAGATGTAACATCCCTCGTGAAAAGTTAATGTTGGTAAATAGTAAAAGTAACTATGAACAAAGACTTTATTTGAAAAGTACATAACTCTGTTGCTAGTATTATGATAATTAAAAATTGTGTTAGTACTATTTGATTTGAGCATATGATTAATCATGATTAATAACTGTGGAGGCAGTTAAAAATAAAACCCTAACTACCTTCAGGAGGTAGTTGAGTCCCCAGAGGAAAAGGGGAAAGATTGCCAAGTCTGGTAAGGATCAGATGGCAGAAAAAAAAAAAGTTATGCTATGTCTGGTTATGATCAGATGGCATAGGAAAAAGGAAAGGAATTTTCCTGTATGCGCTATGTCTGGTTAGGACCAGATAGCGAGATCTGGCAAAAGCCAGAGAAACTGCAGTCAAGAGGGTCTGCAAGTGCTTGGGGGTGGAAGATCGTGAAGAATCTTCCTACGGACGGGTGGATTGACAAGCATTACAAGTAGGTTTGCAGATAAGCAGGTATGGCTTACTATGTATATATAAATCTGCTGAGATGTCTCTTGTATTGTTCTGTGCTAAGAAAATAGAAATAGCGGGAAAACATCTGACTATTCTTCTTTAACAGAAACAAGAAAAGAACATTAACTTCTGTATTACAGACAGAGACCGAAACAAACTTGCATTCTGTAGGAAAGAACATTAAAATTCCTTGCATTCCTCATTTGAAATAAAAGTAGAAAACAGAATAAACAGGTCATTGTTACTTCGGTGATAGCAAGAATTTACGAACAGAAGTGATATTGTAAAACCCTCTATTTATATTTAAGTGTCGAAGTAAAGAACTAGAAATCTTTATGTACAGAAAGAAACGAAAGGAAATGAACAAGTGTTCTTTGCATAAAGACTATTTTATGCACATAAAATCACGACATATATCCATAAGGCGAGTCTGGTATGTCTCGCAGACCAAACGAATCTGTAGACAAGCTGTATCATTAGTCATAGAAAAGTAATGGTATATATATTAAACCCCGGTCAAGAGGACCGCGAGAATCATAGAGATTGAGAACAAAATAGGACCCCACTGTAACAATACCCGATAAACATATAGTTGTGTCGCACGAGCAGATTAAATATATATACACATTCACGGTTAACGACACAAACAAATGAGTATGAATGCCGAGGAAGTGGCATGATAACCGTAGTTACATGCATCCTCAGCCAAGCTTACTAGTAAACCCCCGCTCTGGATATGCTACTCTAGCTGGGCTAAAGCTTGTGCTAGCCAGCAGGGGGCACCAAAGTCGGAAATATAACTATATGGATTCATCATTAAAACGGAAAGACAATAACAGTAGTTTTACTCTGCCAAATAGATATTACAAATCAAACATTGAAACTGTAAATAAAACCCGTTCAGAGAAGACGGTTAATCGAAGAAAAACATTATGAACAGAATTGAACTTACGGAGTTACCCGTATCTTATACATATGATATCTCAACAAGTTTTAATCCAGAATCAAACCCTCACAGCTCAGTACCATAGTTCAGTCAATAACCACTGTCTGCGTTCAAAAGAGAACAAGCTTCATGGCTAAAACGCTAGATATACATGCTAAGTGAGTCACGGTTAAACAATCAAAGCTCAGCACGCAGTGCTTCCCGACAGAGGTGTTCCGCCTAAGCAGGGCAAGAAACCTGACTGTCATCCGGAAGAACCCTGAACTTGTGCAGGGACCGAACTCGAAGAGATAATGACCGACATCCCTGCCCAAGGGAGTAAAGGTTCAGCCATTGCTTCGGATGAGTCGAATATAGGAAGTCGCGGCAGTATTTAAACTTACCTGGTAATGGGCTGCCGGCAGAGTGAAGAAGTTCCTTGTCTTCAATGGATCAGCGATGAGCCATCTACCTGAAACCATCAACCAATTAGTAAATTGAGAATCTGTGTAAATCATTGAAGGACTGTAATAAAATAAAAAGGGGAAACTAATACCGGCGTTAACCAGAATGGAATCGCCTAAGCGATGTAACCAGTAACTGTAAGCGTGAGAAAAAGACCAACTGAACACCATAGCCGCATACCTAAACCGAAGCGTGGTATTGACGGCAGCTGAAAGAATGGCGAAACAAGCAAAATGTTATAGTGCGGTAGCGATGCAAACTCATACAAAAATGAAAACTAGAACCCGACAGAAGGAGAGACCTGTTATTAAATATCTTTTTCCCTTTTATCGTTTCGTGGCGCATTCCTAACCATCGATCCGCAATGTGCCCTTATCGCCGTTCGATAGCCGGTGGGTCTCGGGAACCTTCAGGCGCGAAAACAGCAATGCCCGAGGTGTCAGGCCGTAGACGCTTGGAGCACCGGGCGCACATGGCCGCATGCCATTGAACCGTCTATCCATCCAGATGGACAACGCTGGTATTGACAACTGGTTTCCGATGCCGAGGCCGGACAAGTATCATAAACGCAGAGATTTCGGGATATGGAAATCAGAGTATTATAGCTGTTGCCATTAATACGCTATCGAAAACTGTGCATTGCATATGTTCCGTGTTCAATTTTAGAATATGTCTATGAGTAACTGGTCCACGAATATATATAGCAGCGAATCCTTTAAGGTGATATATGTATAATGAAAGTGAATATAATGCATTATAACCATTATGCAAATGAAATATATGTTATCAATAAGTGTGTACGAGTATATTATATGTTATCAATAAGTGTGTACAAGTATATGTGTAGCCATATATGCGTAGAGGTAAATGTTAAAATCACGCTGCAGTAATGTATTTACAAGAATATTAATGTGGAGAATATGTAGAGTCATCGTTAGGTAATTAATACCGTAAACCATCAAATTTTTTTTTTTACTTTAGTATGGGAGTGTGACATCAATCTAGATATTTTGGACCCATGTTAAGTGTAAATGCATGGTGTACATGGATGTTTCTTTTGTTAATCGTAATGTGCATATGTTTTACTATGTAAATTACTGTGGGTAAGAGTGATAAAAGAGAAATTTAACATGTCAAACAGTCGTGGATAGATGTGAAAGGCTAGAATGCCTTGGGTTGATGGTTGTTACCTGCCCGGAGGGGTTGATGGTACTTGCCTGCCCGGATTTCCTCTCCCTAGAGATAAATGATCTCAGTAAGGGAAAAGAGTTTGCCAAGATGGTGAAGAGGGTAAAAAGCCTGAGGCAACTTTATTGATTTGGAGCCTGTTGGAGGAGGCCCAAAATTCCTCATAGATGGGATGCTATCAGAGGAATAGGCAAGACGCTGCCAAGAAGAATCTTATATTGGACCCTGTGTGGTCATTGGAATTATTGAGTTGGTTGACTAGTGGAATTCCATATTAGACATGTATTGCCTTTGTCAAATAACTGTCTGGATGTGAAAATGACTTGATCTGGTTGTGGAAACCAGTTCCCATGGGTTGGGAGGAGCATTATTTTGCCACTATGGTTTTTGTAGGAGGACAAATTAATTAATTAGTTATGTGTTGTGTCAAAAAAATGAATTTTATATATAATTGTAAAAAAAAATGTCATGCACATTTTAACACAAAAGGATTTTAGTGCTCAGTAAGGAGTTATTGGAATTTTAGTTCCTTTATTGTATTACGAATCTTGTAAACGTCTTAGTAGGGGCTAAGACAATTTTCACTTGATGCAGTGATTGACTGTTTTGATGATTAGAGAGCTAGGTGCTCTTTTGGTACTTTTAGAAGTACTCTGTGGATGTCTTTAGTGAGAGTTAATACAGTGTGCTTGTGGAGCAGTGATTTATCATTTTGATGATTAGTGTTAGTGCTCTTTAAGTACTTGTAAAAGTATTGTGATTTAAATATCATCTAACATTTCACAATTGATTGATAGTTAAAAGTATTTCATTTGACTCAAAATATTGTGACTAATGTGATTCAATTTTTTAGTCATACATTATAGGGTACTTACCATGGAGTGTTGATGGGTTGTCTAAACACTATTAAAATGCTTACATGAAAGTGCTCATGATTTTCAAGAGTAGTTGGTAAGTAATGGTAAGTTGATATAGAGATTTGTTTTTGTATATTATGAATTTGAATAAGGGCCAAGTGATGGAAATTAGAACTTGCATATTTTTGCAGTTATAAATGCTTATGACTATTGATTTTTTCTTATGTTATAACATTACAATTTTTGTTTATTGTCATTTCTTGGAATGAAATCTTTGATTTTAAAGAGGAAGGATCACTTTTTGTGTAGTTTAGATGGTTATATCATGAGTAAAATCTAAAGTTCCAACGAGATATGAACACTGAGGACGGTGTTCTTGTTAAGGGGGGAGTATGTAACATCCCTAAAAAAGCTCAACATAAAATCAACATTTATGAAATAGTAATTTTAAAAGTTACGAATTAGTTACAAAAACTAATTCTTGATATTCGTGAAACTGAATGGAGATGAATGAAGAAAGAAAATGGGAATCCCAAGCAAGAAACTGAGGAAGTCTCCCAGGCAATGGAAAATTGTATGGAAGAAAATGGTTATGCGTTGGGTTCGAATTCGGTTGCCTCGCATTGACGACATTATGTGGAAGCTTGTATATGTTTTTGAGTCCATACTTCTCGTCCTATTGCTCTCCTTTTTCTTCTTTTGCTGTGGGTGTAAGATGTAGCCAGCCCTGCTAATTGCATTAGACTTTCGCTGGTGTTTCTGTTTGTACTTTTGTTTATTTGTTTCGAAGATTCGAATCGTGGATCTGTGGGAATGGGAATGACAGTTCATGGCAGGGCATACGAGGGTGGTATGCGCGGAAACTGGCGTCTTCAATGCGCATTAACTCGAAGCCAGCGGCCTGCAATAATGTTTTTGTCTTGATAGCAAAGACAACAGGCAACGATCCACATTTTCACTGACTAATTGCATGGTGAAACTGGATGGCCAAGCAAACACTTCACTATTGTGGATGTTCCTTGAACCACAACGCACAGAGGGAAGAAAACTTATGCACCCTGAAAGCAAAGTATTAAATGTTCAAACGATTGAGAATCTCGCTTTTGGTTCCCTCCACAAATTTCTACGTGATACCAGGTATTCTTCATAGTGTTTCCGTTCACAATGCCTTTGGATTTCTCGTTGGTCTGTCTGCATTTTGGATAGCTTGTTGGTGGTACTACTGAAAAAGATAAGTTAATCTCTTGCATAGAAAGATATGGCCAATAATGTTCATGTTCTTTAAAGTAAATTCCTTATTTTTGTGCACAAAGTATTGCAAAGTTCTTATGCATTAAAATATTGCAGAGATATAAGTCCTCTTGAAAATATTTGTTGCTTAGTTTATGCACAGTAAAAGCTAAGTAGTTTTGTGATTTTCTTGAGAGTGTTAAAAGCTAAGTAGCTTTATTATTTCTTTGGGATAAATTACACAAGATTCTTGCTAAGTACCCAAGATATCCTCTTGAGAAGAGATGTATGAGACATTTAAAGTTCTTGAGGAGATTGTTGTTGGCAAAGAAAATATATTACTACATGTAGATAAAGATTATATATTCCTCTTGGTAAAGAAAATAGGGTTTTTACTTGAATAACCTAAAGAGGGTTTTTACTTAAATAACCTTAGTATGGGTAATTTAATATATTACTACATGTAGATTAAGGTTATATATTCCTCTTGTAAAGAAAGTATATTACTGCATGTAGATAAATATTGATTATTATATATATTTTCTTGGTAGAGAAAATATATTACGACATGTAGCTAAAGATTACTATATATAGGAAATGATGGTTATTATATATTTGCAACATTAAAAGATAAGTAACATTTATTGTCTTTATATAACATGCATATGTGTTTATGCAAGAAAAGATAGGTTGAATTATCTTTTCTTAAAAAGGGATTTTGTAGTCATTTTCTTGGAAGTAAATATAGATTAAAGAGGGTAATTTGTGAAATATTCTCATGGGTAGAGAGTTCCCTTGAAAAACAATACTTAGTTCTAAGAAAATATAATAACCTATGCATAGATAAAATGCACAGAGATAAGTCATAGGAACCTTCTTTGGAAAGAACATATCTTTTTATGCATGAAAGATCAGTTAATGGTGTTAATTCCTTGCAAGAGTTTGCAAAAGTTACATGTTTTGGTGAGTAAAAAGGTAAAGGATTTGTGTGTTGCATATTGAATAGTTTATTACATGTATGAAGGTATAACTATTGTGTTATATATTTTAAAGAGAAACATGGATTTATAGAACTATTGGGTTAGATCTTTTAAAGAGAAATATGCATTAATGTGAATAAGTAATGTCGAGAGTAAAACAAGTATTTATTTGAATAAATGTACTAGTTAATTATTATGACATGCTTGATAATTATTTATGCACAATGTTGTTAGAAGAAGCATGTTGTGATATTCTATTTACAACTCATGCACATGAGTAGATGTTAAAAGATCACCATTAGAGATTGATTATTGATTGATTAATATTGTAACTAATCTTGTTGCCAAAGCTTGATGACGGCAACAATGACAAAAAACGATGGTGGTTTGTGCCAAAGAAAAATTATGTTGAACATTGTGGTAGGTAAAGAACTAACGGTCCATGCTCATGAGTACGAGTTGCGGGATCGTACATTGATAGAACAATCATGCCACAAGGATGTAGAGAGTGGTGATATGTAGGTAAAGGGTTTCATGGAAAATGTAATAGCATATATCTAGTTATGTGACATTTTAATGATATTTCAATGTAATATTTTATAGCAATGGATAAAGGATGGAATCCCTTATAATCCATTGAGTGAGGGGTGAGAATCCTCACGAGTATTTAATAATAAAATTAAACGTTTGCTGGTTTTCACCCTAAGGGGTTTCCAGGGTATATCAGTGTTCAAATATGTGATTTCTTATTGTGTTAGATTGATGGTGTTGAATCCTTGATGATGTTGATTCCTTATTTGATGTGATAAACATAACGTCAAGTATGTGATTAATTAATATGGTTAAGGGAAGCATGAAATGGATGCAAGGTTCATGAGACAATTTATGTTAATATACTACAACAATGGTTGTCAATGGTTATGCAACTTACTGTCCTCTATCGCAATTTACTTTATGTACTAATGAACATTATATCTAATGGTTAATGAGGAATGTGGAGTAGTGATTTTGGATAATTACTTGTGGGTAATTTGTGTAAAAAAATTCTAACTCCCTGCTTTTACATGTGAGGTTACCGGGGTATGTTACAAATACCCAAAATTCTTAAACTTGCCAACTGTATTTGGAATTTAAAAAAAATTCAGTTTCACAAAACCATGTTGGAATTTCTATTATTTTCTAAACATAAGACTGGAATTTCAATTCTTTTCCAAAAAACATATTAAAATTGAACTAAAACATGTATGAACATAGTTGTTTAGACCATAGCTACCAAATTTGGCCAAATCATGGGAAAAAATTCGGGAATTCGTCAATACGATTCGAATGGCGAATTGTTCGATGAAATTTGATTCGTCCATGGTGTTAGTTATTCGATCATGTCCACGGTGTTGTTTTATAGGGAGGGAGTTATGAGTGCTCGACTTTCTGTTGGACATGAAACAATTTGCTGGATTTTTTGGGTACATGAAATCGTTAGGTATGTTTTGCCTTTGTCAATTCTAGGTAAAAGTTGAAAAAAAAAAAAAAAAAAAATTTACGTTTTTGAAGAGAACTCTAAAATTGTTATATTATCTAGAGTTATTAGAAATGATTTAAAATTTAAAATAAACTTAAAAAAATCATCAAAATATCTTAAAAGATAAAAACATATATAACCATGTTTCCATAATTAAAAAATTTCATTCAAATTTATATAGAATCCTAATCCGAACTTGGTAACTATAGTTTGGACGAGTTACAAAGTTTGGCCTATTGGCCTATAGAATTCAGAAATTTGAATTCGGAAATTAGTTACAAAGTTCGGCCTGTTAACCTATAAAATTGCGAAATTTGTCTCTACTGCACATGAGGATAGCATCATCTGCGACCTTTATTCCTCTTCCCTGCATACTCCTTTCGCAGTGTCGTGTTATGTTCTCCCGGTATATGTACTTTTTCCATGCTTAATTTCCTTTTCTTTGGACCTTGCTGGCATTTCCTGGGTTTTTGATGGTGGTCTCGCTCTAGTCGTGGTGAATTCAACGTTTACCTTTTGCACCCTGCCCTCAGAATGTTGCGTCTTCAGGTTAGTTTACTATATTAAATGGATTCCTATTTTTTCCATATAAAATTTTCTATAAAAAACAACATCAGCACATACATTTTGGATAAATTTTGATATGGTTACTAGTTCTGCAGTTGATCTGTTTTAGAAGTTATGTATGTCTTTCTCTGGTATACTATTGTGAATTCACATGTCAGGAAAATCAACCTCAAACTGGTTAAGGGAAATAGTTTTCAAGATTCAAAATTATTGCATCATTACAAAGCCATGCGCTGATTTTCGAATTAAGTTAGGACCTTAGTGGTGTGTCTGTGAGGTTTTATGTTGTTGCATAGTATGTCCTGAAGAGGCATCATGAATTCTCTCCTGTTCTGGTGAGGCTTGAGTGCTATATTTCTGGATTGGCTCTGTTTGAACAACCGAGATAGGAAAGATCTATGGCTTCTAGCTGAGGTTTTTGGCTCTTTGTTGATACCATTCTGGTTGATCTGGTTTTTCTGGGCTGGAATTTTTTCTGGGAAGTCGGATTTCGGTTTGGAGTACAAGTTTTTAATCTCAATCTCTTTCCAGGACGATCTTGAGTGAAGCCATTTAGATCTAATTTAGTGAATGACAGGGTTAATTTATTCCTGCATAGGACGAGAGAGTTAATCCTGAAATATAAGGAGCCGTCGTTTTTCAAATATCCTTCTATCCTGTCATATCCCAACTCAGATTATCATCATCCTTTTTTAAAATTGGGGGATGACTGTCCTTCTTATTGATATTTCCCCTTTTGGAAAAAGTGTCATTTGTTTCCGAGATTTCCTCCGGTCAGCCCATTTGTTAGGCGAGACCCATTTGAACCTTCTCCATCAAGTGTGTTATTGAGAGACTATCTGTCCTCTCAAATTTGCAGTGTCCGACAAATATCCTTTCTGGATTTATCTAGTACTCTTGAGATAAGAAGTATGTGGGTTTATTATGAATGGATCTCCCGTCTGACTCATCTAGCATGGAGGCAATGGTTCACGCAGACATACAGGCGGAATCCCTCCACGTCGACGCCAAACTGTCAAATGAATGTCATTCCACTCTGGAAGACATGCTTTTCCGTCCAACGACCTCTCAAGATGTCATGGATGTTTCCGATAGGGTAAAGTCAAGGCCTTTCTGAGGAAGCAGAATATCTGAGGCGGATTTAAAAGGGAAGGCTTATGACGATGTTATAAGCTACTCACAAAAATCTCTGAAGCCTGTTAAAACTGCCCCCCCCCGAGCCTATTAAAATCGAAAGTGTTCACCTGGAAGACCAAATAGAAAGCCTCCAGGATAATGCTCTGGTTGGCTGGTGGCACTTCTCGGAGATGGATGACTCCAGGATGAGAAGCTGGCTCGAAAAGAAATGGAAACCTCTGATAGGCTATGTTCCTATTGTGGCTAGACTATTGAAGGAATGGTATTGTTTCCATTTCTTAAGTTCCAGCGACAGGGACACCATCCACAATCAGCAATGGGTCTATGGAAGAAGTTTTCTGGCGTTGCACAGATGGTATATGGGTTATAACCCGTTAAGGAATACCCCCACTAACAACTTGATTTGGGTCAAGTTGCCTGGGTTACCCTTATAGTTATGGTCAAAGGAAACCTTAGCAGAGATAGGAAACACCATTGGAAGATGTGTTTATGTTGATCCGAGATGCCTGGGAGAGAAAGATAAAAGAGCGGCTTGGATTCTTATAGATAAAGCCTACAGAGGAGGATTCCATGACCATATCGATATATACTGGAGGGAGTCAAAAATCAGTCAGAGGTTGGATTTTTGGGGAATTCCATTCATATGCTCAGCGTGCCACTGAACAGGACATCTAACCAAAAACTGCACTCAGCATCCTGTTCCAAGAAGCCAAAAGCATCATGGTATCGCAGCAAAATGTTATAGGATAAAATATCCCTCCCCGAGAACGGAGAAGTTAACTTCCTCTAAGAGCCTGTCTCCTACAGAGCATGATGTCTAGCAAAGGGAAAATCTTGATGCCTTTCTGCATTCTTCGCCATCTCTCAAAATTTCAAGCCCATTGGATGCTATCTCTCCTTCAATGCCTCCTCTGGAGCTGGCCTCTGACCATGAAGTCCTCCTTCCTACACCGGTCCCTCAGCCTTTTAAAAACATCAGTAGGGAGGTCCACATCATCCAATCCTCATCTCCGTCCCCTTTGAAGAAAAAGTCTCTATCTGGAAAAGGAAAAGAGATCTTAATTACGACCACCCCTGGAAATTCCCCCATATCCTCACCTTCAAACTCGATTGGTAGTGACTTGGACTACCTTTTAACCAAGAAAGTGCTAGATCTCAGACCTCTCACCATACATAAACCAGGGAACAAATGTTCTCCTCAAATAAGCCCAAATTCTGCTAATAACATTACGATGAGAAGAAAAAACAACAGGGGTAGTAGACATTTTAGGGGAAGGGGTGATGGAGCAGCCAGAGGATTACGTAATCTATCTCTTATTGATGTACCTATCACTGATATGACTGAAGACATGACTCTTAGAGCAAGCATGGCCGGAAATATTCCTCAATGAATTTTATCATTTCCATGAATATAAGAGGTCTGGGGGCAGACCCAAAATTTCTAGCTTTAAAGAATCTCTTCCTTTCTGCAAGCCCCAAAATCATATTAGTTCAAGAGACCATGCATGCCTCTTCTGTAACAATTTCCTATTTCAGGAAGTTGCTCCTTGCCTGGCACATAACCGCTCTGGAAGCTAATGGCCTTTCTGGAGGCTTAGTGGTTTTATGGGATCCTTATTGGATCAAAGCGAAAGCATATAGTTGTCTGGCAGGCATCCTCATCTCGGCGCAAATTAGGGGGAAAAAATGTCCTATCAACATTCTGAATATATATGCGCCCTACAAGAACAGATTGTCTTTCTGGGAGAAACTTTTCGCTTCAGAAATTCTTGACATTGAATTTTTGCTGATTGCAGGAGACCTCAATGTCACATTAAATTTGAATGAAATCTGGGGCATCAGCAAGAAAAAGGACCACCTTGCTGACAGAATAAAAAACGAGCTTCTAAGGAGAAATCCAGTCGATATTCTCCCTCCCAAAATGCATCCCACGTGGGAAAATGGAAGAGTTGGAAAAGCTTATATAGCCAAGAGACTCGATAGATTTATTCTACATGATAGTCTAATTGAAAATATGGGCATGCCGTTCTCAACAATTGAGAATGCATTCATGTCAGATCATAGGCCGATTCTATTAGGCTAGAGAGAGAAGGGTTTTCGAAAAGGCTACTCATTCAAATTCAACAGATCATGTTTGGAAAATCCACAGTTCAATGATATTATAAAAAATTCCTGGAAGGCAATGTCGTCTCCTGAAACTTTCCCCCCTTAATGACTTTCAAGGACAAAATGGAATCCATTCGATTGCTGGTTAAGGATTGGCAATATAAGAAAAGGCAAATGAATAGGAAAGTTCTCAGGGAAATTCAAAGGGAATTAGACATCTCAGCGGAATCTATGGCTACTCATCTTCTACCCTTCAAAATGAGATGCCGGATAAAGGAGCTCCAAAAGAAAAAATATAAAATCTTACAACAGGAGGAAACTTTTTGGAGATTGAAGAGCAGGGCGATCTGGCTCAAAGAAGGGGACAAGAATACAAAGTTTTTTCATAAATACATGAGCTTCAGACATGAAAAAAATTCGATTTGGAAAATAAGTGATGGAAAAGGAGGTTTCCTATACTCGCAGAAGGACATTTCAAGTGAGGCCATGAGACAATTTGAAAATCAGTACAAAAGATCTGAAGGGTGCAGGTTTCAGGATATTTTGTGGGGCATAGATTTATTCCCTCAGATGTTTGATGAGGAATTAAATGATCAAATTTTCTAGCCAGTAATAGAGGGGGAACTCTTAGAAACAATGAAAGCTTTCAAAAGGGACAAATGCCCAGGGCCAAACGGCTGGACAATAGACTTCTTCATTTACTTTTTTGATCTAATCAAATATGATTTGTTAAGGATGGTGGAAGGATCTCGGATGTCGGGCAGTATCAATCATAAAACCTCCTCTACCCATATTGCACTTATTCCAAAGAAGGGAGAAGCAGAATCATTCCAAGACTTTAGACCAATATCACTTTGTAACATATCATTCAAAATTATCTCAAACATTATTGCAGAGAGAATCAAAGAAACTCTTTCAAGATTCTTAACAAAGGAGCAACATGCTTTTTTAAAGGGAAGGAACATATTGGATGCGGTTGCAAACACACAAGAAGGTCTGTTTGCCATACATTCTAAAAATAGTGATGATGTCATATTCAAGATCGATCTAAGCAAGGCATACAATTGCCTGGAATGGGGTTTCATCAGGTGCTTACTTGCAAAAATTGGATTAAGAGGCAACATGATTAACTGGATAATGGCTTGTGTTGAGAAGGTGAACTATGCGATCATCATAAACGGAATTCCAAATTCTTATTTCCCTGCGGCCATAGGGTTACGACAAGGCTGTCCCCTATCGCCCCTTTTATTCATCTTAGTTATGAATTCGCTCAGCCTCCAGATCAACAAGGCTGTCAAGGAAAACATATGTCGTCCACTGAAAATCTGCAGGAATGACTCAATCTCACATAACTTATTCGTGGATGATATCATTTTGTTCGGAATGTTGTTCAGACTCACCTGGCTATGTTATTATGAAATCCTTGAAAAGTTTCAAAAGGCAACAGGAATGCATATAAACAACTCAAAGTCAACAATTTTCCACAATGATATCAACTAGGAAGCAGTTGACTGGCTATCCACTCTTTTTGGAGTCGAGGCGCATTCCATCAGAAGTGGAATTAAATACTTGGGATTCCAGTTAAAAGAAAATGGATATTCAAAGACGGACTGGTAATGGATCTTAGATAGATACTACAAAAAGATCTCAATATGGGAATACAGATGCCTCTCTCTGGTGGGAAGAGTGACCTTGGCACAAGCAGTGTTAAATCAACTTGTAGTATTCTGGGCTCATTTATTTTTTCTTCTTGCGAGCATTGTGCAAAAAATGAATAAGCTTACTGTGAATTTTATATGGGTTGGCCAACCGGGAAAAAGGAAATATCATCTCCCAAAATTGTCTGATATCTCTTTGTCGAAGAGCATGGGCGGATGGGGTTTGCTGGATTTATGGATTTTTGGAAAGGCTCTGTTATGCAAGCCTTTGTGGAGAGGGATTTATGAAGAAGGACCATGGAGTATCACAATACAGAAGAAATATCTGCGCAGGAAGGATATATCTCTCTGGTACAGGGAAGGAAGGATCGGCTCTTCTTATGGGTCTTAAATATGGTTAAGCTTTTGTAAGGTTGAAAATTAATTTTTAAGGAATTTAATTTGGCGATTCCAAACTGGCAAAAAAATCCTTATTTGAAAAGACCAGTTCCTAAGTGGTGACGAGGAGATCAATGTGCCTGAATCATTATTAAATTTCTTTCACAGAAAAAGGATTTTTCTATTGGGACAATTTGATTTCTGGTTGGCAGGGAATGATCCCTCTTTGGAAAGAAGCACAATCAATGGAGATGCCAGCCGCTTTCGCTCATCAATGGGATCATATCAAGACGTGCATCAGGAATTGCGGCATTTTCCCCTCTGCGGATTCTAACTGTCTAATCTGGAAAAATTCAAAAGTGTTGAATCTAGTCCGCGTAAAAGATATTTATCAGAATTTAATTGGGCAAAAGGAGGCCCCCCATAATCCTATTTTCCCTCGTATATTTTCGAAATCTGGATTCCCTTCCAAAATGATTTACTTCTGATGGTTAAATTTCAATAATAATAATCTTTCTTGGGTAATTTTGAAAAAGAGGGAATGGCAAGGTCTGGGTTTATGTCCAATATGCAGGTCAGCTGAAGAAAACAACTATCATATAATTGCCAAAGATCTCATCATTTATGGCAATCTGTGGAGTTGTATTATGGAATCTAGCATTTCTCACACGCTTCAATTGCTGAAGCGTTTCTCTGGTGGAGTGAGCAACAAGTTTCGAGGAGGCCTTTAATCATAATTACTCTTTGGTGCATCTGGAAGTGGCGTAACAAATCTATCTTCAATGACAGTCAATCTCCTTTCTTGGATATTTTTTCCAATATCGTCTCTCTCTATGACGCTCTTCTGCAAAAGCCTCTCACAAAAAACAAAGGAGGACTGTAAAGGCCATTCACAGGTGCACTCTTTTTTGCTAAGGGCGTTTTTCGATGGAGCTGAACAGGAAGGTATCTGTGGCTGTGGGGTTCACATTATAGCAAATGAAAATAATCAATATTTCATCCATTCGAATGGGGGGATGGGCTCCAATAGCAAAGCAGAGGTGATGGCTCTCGCCGGTCTACTATATTTTTGTATCTTTCTTAACATACAGGCAGTCTCAATTTTTGGAGACTCAAAAGTTATGGTGGATTATGCCTCTAGGAAAAATAATATTCTCATGCCTCATCTCGTTGGATGGATGGATAGGATCAGGTTTTTCTGGGGTAAAATGGAAGGAGCTTCAATTCAGCATATTAACAGGGAACAAAACCAGCAGGCAGACTTTTTGTCAAAGGAGGGTCTTCAATCGGCTCCAGGTTTATGGTTTATGCAGGTATCTTCTGAAGGGAAAAGTTTCTCCATCTAGGAATTTTCTTTTCCTGATTTCTAATTATAGTAAAGCAGTCTCTCAGGTTTGCACTAGTTTATTTCTTTTCTGCTTTACTTTCCCTCCGTTTTTGTTAAACGATGATACATCATGAGATTTTTCTATGTATCGTGTTTTCTTGTTCCGCATCCTGCCTCTCCTATGCCTCTTCTATGAACAATGTAATCAGGAAGCTAGTGGACAGTCTATGTTCTGTTGTTTTTCTGGGCAAATGTCTTGCTTTTTGTGGATTTCGCTCCATGCTTTTCAGCTTGTCAAAGATCCAATCCTATATGGGTCATTTTCAGAATTACAAGCAATGTACTTATCTGCCTCTTTATATATCTTATATAAAATGATCAAGCTTTTTTCGTTTCTGAAAAAAAAAATGAAAAATTTGTCAATTAGATTCGGTTCGTATGATAATTCCTGAAATCCAATGATTTTTCCGATTAATTAAAAAACCTATAATTTTTAAAGTATAATTTCTAAAGTATAAGTTATACAAATTTTATAACTAAAGATTAGTAGTCGTAGAAAATAGCGAGTTTTAATAAAATATAAATAAATTTTAAATAAAATATAAATAAATTTTATAATTAAAAATTACTAATGGTAAAAAAACAACAAATTAAAAACCATGTAAAAAAGAAAAAAACAAATATTTTTAAATTAAAAAATTTAAAACAATGTAGAGAAAAAAACAAAATGATTTCTAAATTAAAAACATCATAAAAGTTTTACAGTCTTGAAAAAAGTAAGTTTTTAATTAAAATATTGTAAAAAAGAAAAGCAAGTTTTATATTTAAAAAGTTACAAAATTTTTAAGATATATTTTTTTCATTTTTATAATTCTTTTGGATAATAGTGATCGCAATGTTGGAAGATATTGTAATCTATTGGAAAATAAGGATTATGTGTGGAATTTAAATAAAGGGGTTTATTTTTTGTGGTTCACAAAAGTTAATATATACATATTTTTTTAATAAATCTAAATAAAGACATTTATTGACGCACAAATTTTTTGGTATGTAGAAATTACTTGAAACTTATTTTTCATATACAATATCTTATTGTTTACATTGAACTTCAACATTGAGATTTTGTTATTCATAGATTTTATTTATCTTTTTTCAAATTGAAGATACAAATAAATCTAATGCAATTTGTTTCTTATTATTTCAAGAGATAATCTTAAATAGACAAAATATTATGGTTAAATATAAGTAAATAAAAATTGTGAGGAAAAAATTTAATGAATTTTAGTTGATATTTTGAATAAAATTATAATTTATCTTTGTTTTCAAATTTTGAAAAAAAAATCAATAAATTAATATTTTCGAAATGTATATTGTCAAAAAAATTTGATATTGAATTTTAGACGATTAAATTTTTTTCTCTTACCAAATTAAATAAAATTCGTGGTAACTATGGTTTAGACCAGGCTTCGTATTGAAACCACAATTCCCACTCTCTGAGTAGCTCACATAAATTTGGTCGCTCACCATCGTAAATTTTGGCAATAAGTTACGATGAACGTTTGGAGATGTGTGCCACGAAATATCACGTCGCCGCCGAAACCCTTGTCGACCCATTAAAATTTAATGAGCTTTCAAGTTGCCAACGCAACAATCCATCAACGTTGAGACGGTTGATTGTTCAGACGTGAAGCATTAATGTGGAGCCAAATCCCACGGCGCCGGTAAGTATAGCTGGAGGTAGGCAGACTACCTTCTATATAAACATTTCTGCAATTCGTTCCCATTTGCTCTGAACTTGCTCAATTCAAGTTATTATACCGGATTCCCACCGAGTCATCGATGAGCGTTGCTCCAGTTTCACTTGAATGTAACTCCCCTCCACCTCTTTTGCGCAGTACCAAGGCTTGCGGGAATCGAACCCACGACGCATTGTGGACGATTTCTTCATAAACCGAGAGCTGGAGCGTTGCTCATAGTTACAATTTGTTTGATTTCATTTGTGGTGTATCACTGTAGAATTAAAATTTTGGGTTTCGTGTGCAGGTCGTAGAAATGATAAGATCAGGGCTATAATGGCGAAGCGAGAAAAGGATCCGAAGAACTGAATCATTATAACAGGAATGGGGATCGTTATAACGAGAAAGGGGATTGTGATGACCTCAAATCATTATAACAGGAATGGGGGTCGTTATAACGAGAAAAGGGATTGTGATGACGTGAATTACTAGTAAGCCTTGTGTTAAAATTTTGTTGGGAATTGGATAATTTAACGCTATTTGTTAATGGCAGTGTAAAGGATAATTCAACGGTTTTGTGTGTTTCATGGCATATGCTTAACACTAGCGATGTGTCTGTTTACTAAAACCTGTGGGTTTTGGTGTAACGGCAATCGGGACTCCAATAAGTGGTCTCAGAGTCAAAGGTCTCGAGTTCAAAACACCCCTGGCTCGCGTTGGGGGGAAGATTGTTGGGAATTGGATAATCCAACGCTCTTGTTAATGGCGGTGGCTCCCCGTGTGTTTCTTGGCGCGAAGCCAAAGGTCTCGAGTTCAAAACACCCCTGGCTCGCTTTGGGGGGGAGATTGTTGGGAATTGGATAATCCAACACTCTCATTAATGGCGGTGGCTCCCCGTGTGTTTCGTGGCATGTAGCGATGTGTCTGTTATGTGTTTCATGGCATGTAGCAATGTGTGTGGCATGTAGCGATGTGTCTGTTATGTGTTTCATGGCATGTAGCAATGTGTCTATTTACTAAAACATGCGGATTTTGGTGTAATGGCGATCATGACTCCAACAAATTCTTAGTCCAAAAAAACAAGTTCTTAGTCCAAAAAAACTTAATTAATCTGAAAACTTTTTAATGGTTGTGTTTAATCACATGTTCAAAAATAGTTAGACAGAAGAGGACGAAATTGAGTTTTTCTTATTGGTTGAATCCGCTCAGTCAAATCCATCACAGAAACACTTTCTGTGTAATTAGGGTGATGGAAAAGATTTAATTTGTACATTTGCCCCACTTTATCATGGAGATTCTTAATTTATGAATAGGCTTTGTTATAAAAGTGTAAATAGGCTTTGTTATAATACTATGGACCCATATCATGGTTTATCAATATCAGTAGCCTAAAATACCATAACTCATTTCATATGACTATATATATAATCAATTCAATTAAAAGAATAAAAAAGGGTGCTCGGTTAAGACAATCTTTGATGTGAAATCACTGATTCAATTCCCTTTCCTCATTCGAATGATATATTGAACATGATGAAAATATAGACAGACAAAAAAACTTAATTACTTTGAAAATAAATCTCAATCTTTCATTTATAATTACTATTAAAAATATTCAATAGAAATTAAATCTTTACCGTATATAATAATTATTAATATTAAATTAATATTTTAAAAATTTTATTTCAAAATAAACACTTACTAATATAATTATTAGTATATTCAACTTTACTAATTTTTTTGATATAGTTAATTGTATATAATTATTAGTATACTCAACTTTACTAATTTTTTGATATAGTTAATTGTATATTTAAAAATTTAACAATAAATAAGAGAGACACGCCTGTATAATAAACATATAAACAAAACAAATCACTCTAAAATAAGTATAAATTTAATAATATAAATGTTCATCCTCGTTTATCTTAAGTTTACATTTAAAATCTTCATATATTTGAAAGTGGTATATTATATATAGATTGTATTTTGAACATTGTTATTCTTACTTTTAAAGTTGAAAATGGACATTAATTTGATTTCTAATGAGAACATGTTTGATATCGGTTTAACCTTTAATTAATGTCAAATAATAGATGATTAATTTGATAGCATAATACGAAGCTTGTGCGGTATTCCATTGATTGTATTGATATGAAACAAATGTAGGTAAATTGAGGATTTTATTTTTATTTGTTTTAATCAATAAGGTTGCATATGACTATCTATTAATTTGATATAGTTTAATATAATGCTTTTGCGACATTTTATTCCCGTTGTATTTACATCAATAGGTAAATTAAGGATTTTTTTAGTCAATAAGGTTACATATGGTATTACTTAAAAGTGACATTTTAGTGATGTTTAATTGATGGTAAGCTAATGATTTAGATTTTGATAAATATAGTATTTTATTTTATTTTATTTATAGTGATGTTTTTAGAATGGAAAATTTTGAGGAATCAGTGTGAAGGGTTATTTTTATTAACAGTTGTAGTTTGGAAAAAAAATGGGCGAAAAACTTAAGGAGTCATTTTGAGGCCTCAAAGGACCACATTTTATTGTCCAAACCTTACTATGGACCAATTGATGGTGTTAGATACCGCCAACATATAGGGGATCTCCTTGATATGGGTTCCAATTAGACCTCACACCATTTGGTGTAGGAGTCCCATTCGGTTAGATGGTCCAACCACCATTGCAAAGGTTTTAGAGGTATGCCTTGGTTATAACACATACACAAAAGATCACAAACACCTCTTTGGGGTAGCGAGTATGTAAGTTTTGTGTGACACCAAATGTAGAATGCACATGAAACTTCCAAAGTTGATAAAAGGAAAATGAGCCTCCGGTTAGGGAAGTAATAGTACTACCTTAAGGGAGACCCATGAGCGGAAGATAAAGGTTTTTTGATTTACTTGCAAATTAGTTCACAAGATAAACAACAATCGTTAAAAAGCGTAACAACACTCATTCAACGAGATCCATATTTAAGTAACAAAATAGTTCATTAGTCTTAGTACGTATTACGTCAACATATATCACAGGCATAACAAGAATAGTCTTACTACATCTACGATACATGCATGAAGAAGTGTTGGCTCAAAGAGCTTCTGATTATGAATGAAACATTCCAAGTACATTGCTACATAGGTGAAACACTAGATCTTGTAGTGGAACATGAAGTCACAACTTTCTTTTCCAAAGAATGATTTATCTTCTATGTAATACAAGAGAAGCCAAGGCAAGGCTCTAAGAATCCAAGCCCCTTACTTGAGTTATGAGGACCTATTTATAACAAATGACAATGAACTTTGAGTTTCCTCATGACTCTTCAAATTCTACGACCTCTGGGATTCCATACAACCTTTCACATTCTATACATGACTCTTTACATTCCACATGTGTCTCTTGGACTTCATTACATAAAACTTACTACAAAATACAAAATACACCTAAGACGATGGCTATATGAGGCAAAAACGCTAATAGGAAAAATATGTTTTCAAAAGGATAAGTCATTTGCTTCTTCATGGAGCTCATTGGTAATGTATGTGTGTCATGATTTGCATTCCGTAGTAATGACTTTGATTTGAACCAGCAAGTCCGCTGCAAACTGCATCTTCACCTCCATTGCTTCTGTCAATATAAATTTGGAGCTTGATTGTACTCTATTCCATGATAGCTTCATGTGGGCCTTAGCTGGTGCAATGGTATATTGTAAAATAATGTCGTTAGTGATCTCCAAGTCTTCATTTGTTGATGTCTGCTTGATTTTCTCAATGTATTGTTTCACTTCCTAAAATATGATTTCCCTGCCTCTTATCTCTCCAAGTGATCCCCCTGAAGGCATCTTGTGTTTATGTGATAAAGACTCTAAACTATTATGCAGTCAACTATAGGAAATAATAGTGTTATCTGACTATTCTCGAAGATGGATATAATTCTAATGGTGGAGTCTTTGCTGTACTTTATCTATTTCTGCAACAATCCTATCCTTTCTAACCAATTGTCATGAAACATATGGATATTTGGCAGCCCATTCTCGGAGTTGATCAACAACTCTGTTTTCCACCTTTAGGAGTTTAAGAAATTCTTGTGCTTTCTTTTGTATACCAACAAGGGGTGCTACTACTTCAATTATTTCATCATACAATTGCATCATGGTATCCTCCATTGGCCCTAGTTCCTCCTCTGTGGTTGATTGTCACTCTCCCGTGTTAAAGTTGTGGGAAGATAGTTGTTGGTTTTCTGCAATGAGATGTTAGACCTATTTCTTTACTGCAACTAACTCTTTCCTTAATCGTTCATTCTCATTCAACATATACTATGAGCTATCATGTGTTGTTGTAGCAAAAGCAACATTTGTTGCCATGATTTCCTGGGGATTCCTCCTAGTGTTTGTAGTTATCACCTTTCTGTAGATACAGAGACTAGATTCTGAGCATCGTTTGGGAAGTATCTTAGCCTTTGCTACATGATCATTTTCTTCAAATGATCAAATGTGAAATTACATACATCCATGACTCTTTCCTCAAGTGGAGGTGTGATTCCCATCTCACTAAATGGGAGATGTCCACCTTTGAGACGATTTTCTATTGGAGAACCTGGTTCTGTAGAAATTTTGAATAATTTAACACATATTCAATGGAGATTATCCTGATCATGTACTATTTCGGAATACATACACAATACATAAGCTCCTCTACGTTGATCATCAATATAGCAGCATCAATAACAATAAAACATCAAGAGCATTCACACATTAACACAGTATGTAACCCGGGGAAAGCATCTCGCTAAAAACCCCACACTATCTGTATATTAATGATTGAGACCATGTAACATTACAAAGTACAATGCTTATCACAAGAAATCCAGTACCAGCTCCACTTGTTACACACAATACAGCTAAGATCTGATCTCCTAATCTATTCCACTGCTTGCCTGCCTCCACTGCTCAATACCTGCTCAAGAATGAATGAGAATGGTCTACCAAACTCGTATTTCACCTCCAAAGAATCACTCAAAATGTGTAAGACGTGAGCAGAAGCTACAAACTAGGCAAATACATGAGCAAACTCATTGGCATACTCAATCCCTTGATTGTGCAAGATCTGATGCACAACTATAGTCACAACTGATAGCAATCTGATTCTCTAACACCTGTCCCTGCTGAACTGAACATGCACTGACATGCAACTGAGTTAACTGATGTATTCTATAGTTGTATTATGAGTTAATAATTAGTTTAACAACTCATCATTAGTCTATTTGCAGTTAGACTAACTACAACTAGTTTAACCAAGTCAAACTGAACACAACTCCATCAACTCCACAATCAACTCCACCAAACTCAACTGATTGAGTTCTAACTGAAGTCATGCATGCAACAACTCAACTGACTCATAATAAAAGTGTACTTCCTTCTGACAGCTGCATGGGCCACATCTGTAGCTCAAACTGAAGTGCTCCAAGAGAATAAGATCAAGTTTATAGTCCAAATATTATTATGAGACAATAATATTTGACTTTTCTATTTTTGACAGCCAGTCTAAAAATAGAATTTGATCACCCACACTGTGATCACTTACACTGTGGTCACCCACACTGTGGTCACCCACATTGTGATCACTCACACTGTGATCACCCACACTGTGATCATCCACACTGTGATAAAAAATAGAACTTGCGCCATAATTTGCCTGCGGGCCCACTTAGTGAAGGCGACTCTTTTCACTAAGCTCCATCATCTTGTTGCAATCTCAACACTCCCTCTCGACAAGATATGGATTATCAGCAACCCCTATCCTGCCTCGGTGGTACTCGAATTTGCTCCTGGTGAGAGCCTTCGTCAGAATATCAACATCCTGATCCTCCGTTGGAATGTATGAAAGCAACATGATCCTCCGCTGCACACAATCTCTGATATGATGGTACCTGATGTCAATATGCTTAGATCTATCATGAAATACAGGATTAGCCGAGAGTTTAATGCAACTCTGGTTATCACAGTAAATCACAGTAGGATCCAAATGAGAACCGAACAAACCAACCAGGATCTTCCTCATCCATATAGCCTCGCATGTAGCCAAACTTGCTGCCATATACTCGGCCTCCGCTGAACTGAGTGCCACGGATCTCTGCTTCCTGCTGTACCAAGAAACTGCTGTCGATCCAATACTGAAGACCCCTCCTGATGTGCTCTTTCTGTCCGTTGGGCTCCCTGCCCAATCTGCATCCGTGAAGCCACATAGCTTCACCTCATCCTCCTTTCTGTACCACAAACCATATCCCGATGTGCCTCTCAAGTAGCGCAATACATGCTTGCCCGCCTTCCAGAAGAGCTTGGTAGGCTTAACCATAGCTTGTGAAAGTTGGTTAACTGCATAGCATATATCAGGTCGTGTATTGACCAAATACATCAGCGACCCCACCAACTGTCGATAAACAGTGGCATACACTTCTTCTCCCGAAGTGGCATCCTCCTTCCTCCAACCTCCAGGAAGAGGAGTATCAACAGGCTTGCAGCCATGCATGTTGAACTTCTCCAGTATCTCCCGAGCATACTTGCCCTGAGAAACAAACAGTCCACCACTGCGCTGCCATATTTCCAATCCTAGGAAATAGTGAAGGAGGCCCAAGTCCTTCATCTCAAACTCTGTAGCAAGATCCTTCTTGCATGACAGTATCAACAGCTCATCACCCGTTAGAATCAAATCATCAACATACAGTACAATGATAAGCAACTTACCCTCCACCACAATCTGGTATAGGTTAGGATCCGCCTCGCTCTTGGAGAATCCAAGTCCTATGAAATAGCTGTCTATCCGTGTGTACCAAGCACGTGGTGCTTGCTTCAACCCATACAACGCTCTCTTGAGCCTGCACACATGCGACTCGCTGCTGAAGACCTCAAAGCCTTCGGGCTGCTCAATGTACACCTCCTCCTCAATGACTCCATTGAGGAATGCAGTCTTCACATCCTATCTGATGAATGTTCCATCCCATCTGCGCTGAGAGAGCAAGAATCGTCCGTATGGAAGAATACCTTGCGACAGGTGCAAAGGTCTCCTCATAATCGATCCCCTCTATCTGTGAAAAGCCTCGGGAAACAAATCTTGCCTTGTACTTCTCCACACTCCCGTCAGCTGCCTGCTTGACCTTGTAGATCCATCTCGAACCCACCACTGATTTCCCTTCCGGTCTAGGAGCAATCTCCCATGCACTCTTTCTGACAATAGAATCATACTCTTCCACCATGGCGTATACCCATGCGGGATCCTCCACAGCTTCCTCGAAAGAGGATGGCTCAGTCATAACACACTTGCTCATCAGAGCCATGTATCCAGTGTACCGATCAGGTGACTGTCTCTGCCTGCGTTGGGCTGTAGGTGGTCCTACAACTTTCTCTGCATCTTGAGCCAGTCGCTCAGCTTCTGTCAAGCGCTTTCGCCCTCTAATGGTTGGCGTTGCATGAGTGGTCTCTTCCACTCCATGAACCTCGTCCTGTGGCTGATCCACGTCCTAAAGCTCATCCTTAGGAACTAATAGCTCCTCATCTGCATGCAAGTGTAGCTCCCTCTCAAGCGAACACTTCATGGCTTTCTCCTCCTGAATTTTATATCCCGTTGCACAACAGTTTTACCACTGTCTGGCAAATACACACGATAGTTGTGGGGCGTATCAGTGTACCCCACAAATATCCCAACCTCTGCGGTCGGCTCCAACTTCTTCCTGGCATCCTTCGTCACATGCATGTAAACATTAGCACCAAAAATCCTCAAATGAGAAAGATCAGGCTTCTTACCAGAATAAGTCTCCTCAGGTGTACTCATGCCAAGTATCCTATGAGGACAACGGTTCTGCACATAAACTGCTGTATTGCATGCTTCCGCCCACAAGTGAAGGGGTAGGCCCTGATCATGCAACATTGCCCATGCAGCACCCACAATCGTTCTGTTCTTCCGCTCAGCTACCCCGTTCTGCTATGGGTTATGGGGAGCTATGAGATCTCTACGAATCCCTTGTGCCTTGCAGAAATCCTTGAACTCGTCAGAGATGTATTCACCACCATTATCGCTCCTAAGAGCCTTCACCTTCTTCCCCGACTCCTTCTCGACCATTGCTTTGAATTCACAGAACTTTGAATATGTCTCGCTCTTCTTCTGCATGAAGAAGATCCAGCACTTACGAGAGAAATCATCAACAAAAATCACATAATACTTGTGTTTTGCTGTCGAAGCAACTGAGAAAGGTCCACACACGTCTGTGTGAATTCTCTCAAGGATCGTCGTGGCGCGACTATCCTTCTTGTGAAAGGTGGCTTTCACAAACTTCCCCAAAGTACACCCCTTGCACTGATCTGATTGCGCAAGTGTGCCTTTAGGAAACCCTGTAGTGATCTGCTGCAGTATCTTCAAGGCTCCATGGTGAAGGTGACCCAATCTCCTGTGCCACAACTCGCCATCATCCCGGCTCACCAATCCTTCTGCCTTGCCCGCCATTGCTGCGCATCCATCTACATGCAACTGATAAAGGTTCCTCACTTGAACCCCTATCTTCCGGGTCTCATCAGTTGTCTTGCTGCGCAGGAAAGCCTTTCCCTCGCTGAAAACAACATCATACCCCTTGTCTTCTAACTTCGTCACTGAGATGAGATTCTTCGTCAATCCTGGAACATGCATGACTTCCTTCAATACGAAGGGTTTACCAGACTCCCTCTCAAAGGAAATGGTACCGATACCGGTCGCACTGTATCTACCATCATCGCCCATCTCGATGTGCACTCCAAGATCTTTGTCCTCCAGATCAGAGAACAAATCTCTATCTCTTGTCATGTGAAAAGACGCACCACTGTCCAAGAACCACACTGATCCCATCACACTTGAAACCAAGCATGCGATCAATGAAAAATCAAGCTCAAACTGTGAGGCTAGAGCCTCTCCTGCTGAAGATCCAGCCGCCTGCTTGTTCTTCTTCTTCTGCGGACAATTAGTGGCATAGTGTCCGTGCTGGTGACAGTGAAAACACTTCACCTTGGACATATCCTGCTTCTTGCCTTTCGCACCAGACTGAGAAGCTTTCTTGCTCTTCCCTTTCATTGCTTTGGCAGCCAAAGCACAATTCTCTTCATCAGCTCCCTTTGACGAAGATCCGTCCCTGGTACTCCACCTGATCTCCTCCTGCACAAGATCTAACCATAATCTTTCCCATCCTGGCAATTTCTCCCGACCATTGACAGAGTCTTGATAGGAATGCCAACTCTTCGGAAGACCAAGGAGAGCCAAGCTCACCAAGTCCTCATCATCGACAGTAACCCCCACACTTCCCAGCTCATCTCGACACTGAGTGAACTTCGTGAGATACTTGGGAATACTGTCACCCTTCTCGCATTTGATGTTTCTGAGTTTATCTTTGAGCGCCAGCTTCCTCTAATCTCTCTTGCTTTGGAATAATTCTGTTAATGATTTCCACATCAAATATGGAGTAGCCTTTCCATGGAGGCTGGACACAATGTGATCCTTCACGCCCTCCAACAGAATCCTTCGACATTTTGCGGTCTTCTTTTGCTAAACTTTCGCCTCAGCAGCATCAGTAGGCTTTGGGATATCCGTATCTATGAACTCCTTCAGCCCGTTATCATCTAATACTGCCTCCATCCTGTCCTTCCATGAAATATAGTTTGAGCTGTCCTCAAGAGCATACTCCAATCGAAATCCGTTGAAAGACATTGCTGCGTTGTCACCAAGAAAACACTGCTGCAAATTCGAATTCCACCAGCAACCAACTCAACCGCCTCAGATCTAAGATTCGTGAGAACACAATATTTCTCGTACAGAGATTGACTATATGGGCATTCACCGGATATCTCACCTTCCAAAGGAAGGATGAATCCAGAGGCTACTTGGCCCGATTACAAACTCTGCCTGAAGAAATAGAATGTAAACACTTCCTGAATAGTAGATTTGATGATCAACAGCTCTGATACCATGTAGAAATTTTGAATAATTTAACACATATTCAATGGAGATTATCGTGATCATGTACTATTGCGGAATACATACACAATACATAAGCTCCTCTACGTTGATCATCAATATAGCAGCATCAATAACAATAAAACATCAAGAGCATTCACACATTAACACAGTATGTAACCCGGGGAAAGCATCTCGCTAAAAACCCCACACTATCTGTATATTAATGATTGAGACCATGTAACATTACAAAGTACAATGCTCATCACAAGAAATCCAGTACCAGCTCCACCTGTTACACACAATACAGCTAAGATCTGATCTCCAAATCTATTCCACTGCTTGCCTGCCTCCACTGCTCAATACCTGCTCAAGAATGAATGAGAATGGTCTACCAAACTCGTATTTCACCTCCAAAGAATCACTCACAATGTGTAAGACATGAGCAGAAGCTACAAGCTGGGAAAATACATGAGCAAACTCATTGGCATACTCAATCCCTTGATTGTGCAAGATCTGATGCACAACTATAGTCACAACTGATAGCAATCTGATTCTCTAACACCTGTCCCTCCTGAACTGAACATGCACTGACATGCAACTGAGTTAACTGATGTATTCTATAGTTGTATTATGAGTTAATAATTAGTTTAACAACTCATCATTAGTCTATTTGCAGTTAGACTAACTACAACTAGTTTAACCAAGTCAAACTGAACACAACTCCATCAACTCCACCAAACTCAACTGATTGAGTTCTAACTGAAGTCATGCATGCAACAACTCAACTGACTCATAAGAAAAGCGTACTTCCTTCTGACAGCTGCATGGGCCACATCTGTAGCTCAAACTGAAGTGCTTCAAGAGAATAAGATCAAGTTTATAGTCCAAATATTATTATGAGACAATAATATTTGACTTTTCTATTTTTGACAGCCAATCTAAAAATAGACTTTGATCACCCACACTATGATCAATCACACTGTGGTCACCCACACTGTGGTCACCCACACTGTGATCACTCACACTGTAATCACCCACACTGTGATCATCCACACTGTGATCAAAAATAGAACTTGCGCCATAATTTTCCTGCGGGCCCACTTAGTGAAGGCGACTCTTTTCACTAAGCTCCATCATCTTGTTGCAATCTCAACAGGTTCATCATCTATGGGTTGGATGGTATTATCTTATTCCAATTCTTCCTCAATTTCCTGAGTCAATTGTTCTTCCTCCAGCCTCTGTGTTGCTTCCTCCTTCTGTGACTACCTTTGCTACTATTCTTCTACTCTCCTTTTTTCCTTTTCTTCTTCATGTTTCTTTCTAAGAAATTCATCTTGTTTCCTCTTCTCCTATTCTTCCTGTTGCATATTTTCCTCTAATTATCTCTTCTCTTGTTCAACATTAATAACTCCCTTATTCAATTGATAAAATTTTCATTTCCTGCTACTTTCTGTTGTTGAATCATGCTTGATCCTTTTCCTGGGAGCTGCAATCTTTGCTTGAGAAGTTGTTTGTGGTGCCTCCTGTGTTAGGGTCCCACCCTAACCCCCTTATTTATGTCATGGGATCACGTCATAGTCAAGAGTCAATAAAGCCCATATTAATATTTGTAAGTGGTTAACCCGCAATTAATGACGGGACCACAGTTAGTTGCAAATGGGCGGTAGTATTAGATATATGGTATTAATAAAACCCACGGTATTGGCCCGTGGTATTGCATGTATGAGTCATATATAAAGGATAGAGACTCCCTGTGAGGAGTATCGTGTCTTGTTTTTGTAATCGATCTCTGCTCTATTGGAGGTTGCCCCCTCGAAGAGGCCTGTGAACATTTCTCTCTGAATAATAAAATCATTGCTATTCTGTGTTCTGGGTATCTTTTCTTCACATATTCTGTGTTCTGGGTAAATTTTCTTCGCATATTCTGTGTTTGGGTATTACTTTGCAGGTTAAGAGCATAACAAGTGGTGTCAGAGCACTTTCCAGGGCTCGGTGGGATCTCCAATTTTTAGCAAATTTTTTTTTGGCTAGAGATGTGTTCCGGCGTCTTTAAACCACGGGATCTGTCATTAAGCGCATAAACCTGCGGATTTGGGGAGGCATGCACGCAGGAAATACAAGAGGTGGTCACGTCTGTTGGACTCCCTTGTAACCCCTGTGGGTACCCCTTCGAGTAGTAGCGCATTAGACAGAACCGCGCACGGACTGTCTTCCACGTACCCTCTGGGTATATAGGAAGCCCCCTAGCTCCCTTGAAACCTCGCCATAGATAAACCTTCGGCCGTCTTGTGGCTACAGTACACCGAGAACAACACTCGGAGAGATTACTCGCCCGTACGATAGGGTAGTCGGGTTGTACGGCTAAGGGTACGGTCGATCCTCCTTAGTTAGAGCCCTGAAACATTGGGCCGAGTACTACTGTCAGACCCTTATGTATATTGCGATCTGTAGCACCTGACACTCCTCAAGACCATAGTTCCCTTTCTATCGGGGGATCACACATCATCTATTCCAGATCAGCAAGTGCAGCAGCAGCAGACATCAGTCCCGCAGCTCCATCAGATCAGCAACAACAGTTGTTCCACCATTCAGATCTCTCAGATCCACCAGATCGGAGTAGTTGTGAAGGGTTCCTGTACCTAGATATACTTTTCGCAGGACTTTTGGCGGCATTGACATTTTGAGGATTTGGTGACTGCAGTATTGATCAAGAAGGAGTAAAACTCCGTTAGGAGTTTTCCAAAAAAAAAAAAAAGTCTGAGATCTTCCGAAGCGCTTATTTGTGATCTAGCCCATCAGCATCAGGACGACGAGCTGAGCACGGTGGTACCATTCAATTTATTAGAATTTTTTTTTTTTTTGGCGATCCCAATTTTTCATCCAGTTGGTGTATGGTAGAAACTAGAGCTCAAGCAATGGCCAATGAAAGGCTAGACAAACTTGAAACAGATATGAACGAGCTCAAAAATATGATTAGCGGACTAACTAGCCAGGTACGGCAAGCACTCGATAAGGGCAAGGAGCCAGCTCTCGAGGAACCGTATAATGGCCATGAACACCATGAGGGTGAGTCTAGCCACTCTCCTCACGTCTGGCACACCCATTCACCACCCAGTCAGTGACCTCCCAAGTTGGATATGCAGAAATTTGACGGTTCTCACACGTCCGCATGGCTAGCACAAATGGACCAGTATTTCAAATTGAATCGTCTCCAAGATGATTGGACTAAGGTGATGGTGGGGACCATGTACTTGGACAATGAACGATGGCAATGGGCGGAATGGCATCAACGTCACAATGGACCTTTTCCGAGTTGGGCCCAATTTTCCAAAGCTCTTCGAGATCGCTTTGAACAGGGAGACTCCTTTTTGGGCCGTCTCACTAAGCTCCGACAGACGGGTACAGTGGATGAAGATATCACCGCTTTTGAAGCCTTAGCCTTCCGCACTCAGAGTCTCTCAGATGAGTTCTACACGGACTGTTTTATCAGTGGTCTTAAAGAAGCCATCAAAGCTCAAGTTCTACTCCACCACCCTCCCACATGGTCGGAGGCTTGCCAGGTAGCCCGTAAGGTGGAACGTGCCATAACAGCCCAATACAGCCGCCCCAATTTCACCACTAAAGGTCGTCCCCCACAAGCTCACAACACGACTCAGACATTAAGGTCCAAAGGTGTCACCTCAGGAAATGGCCGAAAGAAGGAAGCAAGGACTATGTTACTACTGTGATGAAAAATATTCCCCTGGTCATAAATGCAAGGAGCCCAAGTTTTTTCAAATAGATGCCACTGACTACAGCTCCACCGAGGAAGATCCACCACTTGAGGAACAGGAGGCGATCGAAGAAGACAACCAAAGGAGATTGTATTTGACGAACACAAGTTATTTCGCTCAATGCGTTGGCAGGATATCTTTCCCCTCAAACTCTCAAAATCAGGGTTTTCTTAAACATCGCCCAGTAGTAGTCTTGATTGATAGTGGAAGTACCCATAATTTCATCCATCAAAAAATCGTTGAAGCAGCGCATTGTTTTTGTACGGGCAGTTTCTAACTTCCAAGTCCAAATTGCAGATGGGGGCACAATGAAATGTGAAGGCTGCTGTGAAAACGTCAAACTTTAAAGGGGGATTATCAGTTGAAAACCCATGTTTTCCATACACATGGGGGGATGCGACATTGTCCTAGGCGCTGAATGGCTCCGCACCCTTGGGCCAATCACAATGGATTTCCAGGAGTTATATATGAGTTTTAAGCAGAACAACTCCACACATACCCTCTGTGGCCTCTAGGCGGGAGCCCCCTCTATCATTAGCTCGCATCGGATGGAAAAAATTGTTTAAAAAAGGGCCATCATTGAGTGGTAGCTCAATTTAATGCCATCCAGGTAGTCGAAACCAGGTCTCTGCCAATTAA